>JAHDVF020001131.1:0-1385245 GCA_022606425.2 Lepidostoma basale | reverse complement strand
TAACTGTTAAAAAATATATTTATAAAATAAATACAATTTTTACTATACATGTAGTTTTATTAAATTAAATCTGCTACATTACATATTTAATTTCTGCACAATCAGCTGGTTTTATTATTTCGGATATACATATTAAATTTGTTGTAAATTTATATTCACTTGAATGAAGTGTAGCGGAATAATTGATGTTATATTATTGAAATCTAGATAAACTATCTCCAAAGAGCTAGTAATTATTTGTTTGGACATATTTCTGATTTCAACATCCATAAGAGCTACCTTTATTGTAAAAATATACATAAAATAAGAAAACCTTACCTTTACTCTGATGTATGAATACAATTTTTATTCTAATTAAAAGCATAATATATTATTCGATCTGCAATCCCGTGCAACTTTTTCAGTCATTTAATAGTCACAATAAGCTGATTTGGCACAATCTCATTGAAAGTGTTTAAAAAATATGATAAGTTACACAATCAAAATTATTATTTTATTGGAATGGACAAATAGGTCTTAGTTTACAAGTGGTAAGGGAGGTGCGTCCACAGATGGTGTTACTATATATAACACCCGGCATTACAATATACATAGAAATTAACAGACTGCAAAATAGTTTTTGATACAATATTCAAATAGTGAATTAATCATACAGCCACAGATATATTACTAGATTGGAGTAGGTCCTTTCATTAATGTTGGAAGTAAGTAAATATTCTACCTATCTACATCAAAAACTATTTTATACCGAGTCATATAAAACATTAACATTTCATTGAAATGCATCTTTCGTTATGAATTATGCATTATATATCATATATTTTTTTCCATAAGAAATACAATTGGAATTTACAACCTTTTGCATAGACTTTTAAATGTCTATCATTCTATGAATGCAATTTTTTTTTACTTAAATTGGTCATGGATGTTTCATCTTTCTATAAAAAATATATATAACAGGCCATTATTATGACTATTCCTACTTTTTGTAAATATTTTATAGGAATAGAAGTAATCATATTTAACTACACACTAGTGATGCAACGGAAACAGATGTAAAAATGAAATTTTGGCAGAAACAGAAACGGATGCGGAAGTGTAAATATAATACTATGAAAAAAGTTATATTTTTACAAATACAATTTTTAATGAAATTAATATTAAAAATTTAATTTTGGTAAGTTTTATGTAAAGTAGTTGGCTGCTTTTACAATTAACAATCCGTTCCAGTGTTCTTCATATATATATATATAAGACCAGCTCTGCTAAATATGATGCTCCTGGGAGGAGCAGATAAATTTTGGCGCACTACCAGATAAGGGGATCCTCATGTAAAGGCGGTCATTTTTCTTTTTTGTACTCCTGAAGTTGTGACTGTGTCTTCAAAAATAGATTGTCTTTCTCGTTATTTGTAATCGAGTCTTGCTGGTCTTCATTCATACTTAACGTAGATTCTTCAAAGTTACGTTATAAAAGTTGCAGAAACAGAAACGGATGTCAAAAAATGTGCGGAACTTCCGCAGTTGTAGCAGAAGCAGAGGTCCATTGCATCACTACTAAACATATGTTTTAAGAATCAATAATAATCCATATTAAATGATCTGTGTAGGTACATATGAAATGATTTTATAGCAGTAGCTAGCTACTTGTTACCCTATTACATAGTTAATTACAATGATTGATGTGCAGAGAGACTGTAAATTTTTTACACAATTGTGGTTACAATTACAGTGGTTTAACTTGAATGAATTTATGAATAACTTAGTTTTTTTTAAGATAATGATTGAAAAATGTACATAGTTAAGTCAGCAAATGATAATCATTTACATTTATTACGGTATACTTTATCCCTGTCTTATATCACCTGAAAATAACGGTCCGTTATTTTTTTCAGATTCCAAATCTCTGCGATTGTAAATATCATCTAAATAATGACAAACCAGCATACACTGCGATGTAAGTCTTTGTTTGGGGTTAGGCCCAATGGAAGAAGTGTTCATATACCCAGCAAACAGAGGCTGAAGAAATTTGAACATCAATCAGACATGTCTTCTACGTCGGGTTCGTCTTCACTCATCCCTTCCACACTCGTCTCGTCAGAATCATCCGCTTCGAGTGTACATTTCTCACATGTGCAGGTGAACAGGTAATTTGCGGCTAACTCCTAAAAAAATTAAATATATATAAATTTACATATTTTTTCATTTAGGAATAATGTTTACAAAGGATAGGAGAGCGGAGAGTTGAAAAAAGGATTGAGGCAGGTAACAAAGTAAATGGTCCACTTAAAGTCGTCATCTCAAATAAAAGCTAAGATAGCAGTGCACGATGGTGTTTTTGTGCCGACCCTTATGTATGGAAGTGAAGCATGGAACTGGGATGAAAATATAATAAATGCAGTAGAAATGAGATCTCTAAGACAAATATGTGATAAATCTGTATATGGAGTGTCAAATACAAATATAAGAAGTGAATGGAATGCAAATGAAAGTCTTGCACAGCAAAACCAGTGAAAGACACCTTGAAATCGCTTGGATGGGACATCCTTCCGCACCCGATGTACTCCCCTGACCTGGCGCCATCTGACTATCGCCTCTTCGCATTCATGGGGTACGCGCTTGCAGAGCAACACTTCATAAATTTCGAGGAAGTTGGAAAATGGCTCTACGAATGGTTTGCCGCAAAAGACAAACAGTTTTTCTGGCATGGTATTCATAACTTAACTGGAAAGATGGGCGAAATGTGTAAAAACGGATGGCCAATATTTCCAATAAACAAAAAATAAATTTCCCTTGAAAATTACTTGTTTTCTTTACCCCAAAAACCGACAAAAACTTATGCCTATACCTGGTATGAATGTAGAGGAATCGTGAGAAGTATGTCAGGACAAAACAACGTGGCGGTCCATTATTTCTGCCTACCCGTGAGAAGGCGTGATGGTTCGTCAGTTATATCACTTTATAAGATATTTGTATATAAAAGGTAATTTTAATATATTGTTTTGAATACACACCTTCTGTCTGGAGTGTCTCGATCTTCCTAGCATACACTGATCCACATAGCTAATGAATATTTCATCTCCGGGGTTAATATCCATTAAAGCTTTCAGTTGTAAGCAATAGTTTCCATATGGGAAAGCTGGTTCAGCATTTGGTTTGCAGCTGTGGTTACACGTACTTTGCAATTGATACAATCCAGAACCTTCCGTGTTGAGGAATGTGTCTGATTCTGGAATGGAAATAACAAATGATCAAGACATAACAAAAACAAATAACATACCAAATATATTCTAAAAATATACCACTTGATTCATTGTTTCTTGAACAATGATTTAAAACTCCATATTTAGTATTCATGATAATGCTTTAGCAAAGCAAAACATGTCACTGACATTTTCATAAATATTAAATACCATTAGAATGTGAAATATTAGTATTTCAAATAATTTATGATATTAATGTTGTTTATTGAAATTTATTGGTAGATGTTCATTGTATAGAATGAAACAATAATAATGGGAATTACATACATAATAGTAAATATATAGTTTTATGCAACTTCTTATTTTAATTTCGACACGTATCTAGCTGACTGCCATCTTCTGAATGACCAGAAGATAGCTGCAGGTGGAATAAAATGAAATATGATGCAATGTAAACATAGTCGATTGGATAAGTTTAACATGTGATTTAAAATTTTCATTACCCGCTTCCATATATTCATAGAGCTTATCAATTAGTTCATCTAATTTCACCCGTTCTGGGTCCTCCAGAGGCAAATCAGCCGTGTTATTCACCCACTGCGCCACGGGGCTAGTGCCGATTCCCTGCCCATTAGTTCCTATTAAAGCCAACAATGAACAGAATCCTTCCGGTGTCAGGAACTGAAATAAAAGCTAATATAAAATTTTGTGTAATATTAAAAAAAAAAAGATATATATCTTGGAATCTAACCATTTTGTATAACAGCTTCTAGCCAATCTTACAGCACATGATTTACAGAGATTTTATTTAAAAGAATGATAGAAAATACAAATTTTAACGAAAACAAATTTAAACCAAAAAGAAAATTCATTTTCCAGCTTACATTTTGTATGAAGATGAACAGGTAATTGAACAATAAAACACAATTATTGTAGAACTCAATACAGTAAAACCTCGATATAACAGACAAAAAATCCGGTTAAATTGTAAAAACGTCCTGTTAATACATGCTTAAATTCAAGTGTCGCCTAATGTAAACAATTGTTAGTGGCCACGAAAATCACGTCATACGTCTAGCACTAGAATTTGAGACATAATGCCGTCCTGCTCGTAGACTGCACCCTGCCGGAGCGATAGTATTTTAGAGAGTTGATTATAAAAAAACAGCAAACTTCAAAAGTGCAAACAAAACTTGATTCCTTTTTCAAAGCAGGATTACCGAAAGTAAGCGGGTCGATAGTCACTTTACAACGAGTGTCCGAATACAATAAATAGAATTTTGTTTGTGTTTGTATTGTTTATTTATATCTAAATACAGTGTAAATATGTTCAAAAGGGAGTTTTTGGATTTTTTTAAATGTATTTTTATATAATGGACTTTCGGCTATAACGGATACCCCCTCCCCCCAATTAGTCCGTTATATCGATGTTTTACTGTATTGTCATATTTTGAGTTATAATTTCACTAGAGTTGTTATGGTTTGTGTATATTTTATCTAATAAAATATATAATTAAATTATATTTCAACAAGGGAAAGCAGTCATGATCATAATTTTATTAAATCTGAATTACCTCTTGAACAAACTCTCCGGAAATGGCTTTGCTTGTCATCCCTCGCAACATGTCTATTTGGTGTATGAACTTGTCTCCGAGCAGTTTGTGTGCCAATTGCGCGTCATCGTTAACAGTGCGGTGACAAAATTGCTTGAATTTGTTGCTAACAGTTTTGGGATCTGAAGACTGGTTAATCATGGCCAGGATACGGACTAACAGCATTATGTTTGCTGTTTCCGGAGGGTAGTGCATCTGTCTAAAACAAGTTATAAGTGTTAATTAAGATATAAAATCATAATAAAATTGAATTTATCAAAAGTTATGTGTGTTAATCTCCCGAGTAGTAAGATATTAATGAAATTGGCGAAAATCTTTTTTTCAGTTTTTCTTCTTCTTCTTCTTCCTCAGCCTATTCCCGTCCACTCCTGGACAAAGGCCTCCTCCATTTGCTTCCATGTCATTCTGTCCTGTGCAGACTGCATCCAGGTTATTCCGACGTGTCTGTTTAGATCATCCTTCCACCGTAGTTGCGGTCGCCCTACACTTTTCTTCACCGTCCACGGTCTCCAAGTCAGCAGTCTTCTTGTCCATTTTTCATCTGGGCTTCTGGCTACGTGACCCGCCCATTGCCATTTTAGAGTCGCCACCCGGTGGATGATGTCAGTGACCTTTGTTTTTTCTCTCACCGTATCGTTTCTGACTCTGTCTCTTAGGCTTATTCCTAACATGGCTCTTTCCATGGCTCTTTGGGTCACTCACAGTTTCTCGGCACTTTTTTTGGACAATGTAACAGTTTCAAGAGAATAAGTACCAACTGCCAGAACGCAGGCTTCATAGACTTTTCGTTTCAGGTTGATCGGTATTTTCCGGTTTTTAAGGATGTAGCTCAGGTTTTAATTTTCAGTTTTTAAAATATGCCAATTAATTATTTAATTATGTGAACGCCAATAGATTTCGCTGGAAGTCCAAATTTTTGCATGGGAATATTTGAGAAATTATAAATGAGCCCCAAGTTATCTGACCATTTATTTGATGGCCCCACGGTTGGGGTGGTACGCACTGAGAGGTTCAGGCTATGTCCAGACAGGAACTTTGCTTGCTGCATATAGCTACATTGTGAGCTGGGTAACATCCTTACAAACCAACACACTCCATTATATTGCAATGGTCAAACTGCAACGCTTTCACTATGCTATGTGACTATAGTATGTGTAGCACCTAGCTTAACATTAAGCAAAGCATTTCGGTTTGACATTAGCCTAACTGCCATTAATATAAATTACACTGTGTTTTGTGACCGGTTATAACAGATGAATAAATGTCATTGATCTTATTTATTGCTTCTTGAACAATGATGTAAAACTCCATATTAAATAATTAATACAAATGAAAACATCAGTTTTCTAGAAGTTTTATTATATTTTATGGGAATGACATGTTTCGCCCTTCTAAAGCATTACTAAATGTCTATTTGATAATGCTCTGCCCTTCATCTGCGCTGCTCTTCATCAAATGTATATTCAAATGTCATTCTCATAAAATGTAATAAAACTTCTTGAAAACTGACATTTTCATTTGTATTAATTATTATTGTCATTGATCTATTTTGAATACATATTATATAAATGAGAATTCAAAATAGAGTCAACACATTTATTATCTTCTTTTATTGACAGTTTCTTGAACAGTAATATAAATATAAAAACTTCATGCTGTAGAAATGAAGTCACTATGAAGAATGTGCGGAAAAACAATGTATGATAGAATATCTAATGATGAAGTAAGAAAGGAATGTAAGATGGATGAATGCGTGGTAATAAAATTAAGAAAGGGTCAATAAGATGGTTTGGACATATGGAACGAATGGATGAGGGAAGAATGGTTAAAAAGATATAAACAAGTAGTGTGAATGGGAAAAGAATACGAGGAAGGCCAAGGAAGACATGGCATGACCAAATTAATTAATTACTCAAAGGCGGCCATGTTCGAAATAGGAACAATCGACGAATGTGCAAGCCACGATGTGTGAATGTAGAAGAGGCACGAGAATTATGCCAGGATAGAACAATGTGGCGATCCATCCTCTCTGCTTACACCTCCGGAGAAATGGCGCGATGGTTAGTTAGTTAGTTATGAAAATGTCATTGTTCTAGAAGTTTTGTTATATTTTATGGGATTGACCTGTTTCGCCTTGCTAAGGCATTATCAAAAATACATTTGATGAAACATGCCATTCCCATAAAATATGACATAATGTCTATAAAACAGACATTTTCATTCATATTAATAATTTAATAAACAGTTTTATATCATTGTTCAAGAAAAAATTAATAAGATTGTCTTTCTTAGAATGCCATTTGATTTTTCCCAGTGAGATAAAACATTTTTGAAAATAAATCAATATAACTTACTTCCATGCATCTAAGAGAACCGTTAGCGGATGAGAAGAGTCAGAACTGCTGCGGCAAAGAGTTTGATGGTAACTTTTGAAAGCATTCTCCTTGCAAGACTGTGAGCAGTACTTCACACTGCATGCATCACACTGCACCACCGTGTCCAGTGGAGTGCTGCAACACTCAGGGTACGGCAATTCCAGATTTGGCTTCACTGCTAACCGTCTCACATTCTGCTCTGCTGTTTCTAAAGGTCTGCAAAAAATATATCAAGAAATATTTAAACTAAGCTGGAAAATTGCTTGTGTTATGAACAAGGATCTGGTTCATGTGTTCTGTTCAAACTACATTTACAAGTGTTCTGTTCTCATGACAATCAAGTGTACACAAATTAGTCAATCAATGACAATCAAGTGTACTCATGACAATCAAGTGTACACAAGTGTACAAAAATTATTTGTTGGGGTGGTTTAGTGAATTTTGGTTTATTTATTCATAAACATACTATTGTATTACTAAAAGATAACATTACGCACTTACAGACATAAAATTCAATGTCTCTAAGTGCGTAATTTTATATTTTACGAGAGCATTGAGAACTATATATCATAGATACGCGATGAATAACCAGCAATAGGCACATGTATCCTCTATGAGAGATCTCGGGGTCATCTATGAGAGTAGATTAACTTTTCACGCTCATGTTGAAAGAATTTGTGGCATTGAGCTGAAGATGCTGGGCTTCATCATTCGGACCGGAAGGGTTTTCAGAGATTACAATGTGCTCAGAGTATTTTACAATTCATCGGTTCGGAACAGATTGGAAAGTGGTTCTGTGATATGGAGTCCGCACGAGGTGAGATAGCCCCTGATGCTGGAGAGGGTTTAGAAAAAAATTCTGAGGTATCTCTACATGAAGGAGTATGGTGGCTATCCATGGCTCTATCCCACAGCGTTTCTTTTGGGAATGTTGGGGTCTAATTCTCTGCAGCTTCGAAGAGATGAGTTTCTCATAACCCATTTCTTTAGATTAATTAGGGGATATTTTGAAAACTCAGCCGTGCTGGAGGGTGTAGGTGTTTTCGTTCCTGACAGATATCTCCGACAGCGCCAGCATAGATTGTTATTTCTTTCGGCCGCAAGAACCAACCTGCCTCTAATAATGCCGGCGGGAAGAGCAATCAGTCTGCTGAACAAGATTACCTCGGAGATCGACGTCTTTCATATTAGTGAAAGTATGTTCAGAAGAAAAATACTCTTAACTTAAGAGAGTATCTTGTCTTCCTAAAGTTGAACCATCTCTCTTGCGTTCCTGATTAAGAGTGTTAAGCGTTCCCTCAAATAGATGCCTTAAACTGTTATTATGTTTGTAATATCTTTTGAGTGAATAAATCAACTGATACTGTATTCTTATCAGTAGAGAACTCATTATAAGGTCTTCATATATAAAAAAAATAAACGTTGAATCATAAATCTTCAAATATCTCCCGCGGATCAAAAGAATCTGGAGAGAAGATTCCGTTATCAAACCCAACCCTGAGCTTCCTTCCTTGACATATTCGGAGCAGAGTTTCGTGGTTGTGGGCTTTAGGTCGGATTCTACAATAGTGATGGTGACATATGAAATTATGATAGTTAATGGCGATGCTCAAGTCTTCTAAGATCACTAACTTGAGTCAATTGGCAATCCACCATAAAATTTAAAAGCCAAATCAAACTTATTTATCACGAGGCACAAACGAAACATCTTGTGTCAAGTGATATAGCCGACCCCGAGTAACGGGAAGCGTGGAGAAAGAAGAAGAAACATTAAATCACTTTTTTGTGCTACAATAAAAAAATATTATATTTGTAAATAGAAAAAATGTAGAAACAATATGCTAAAAAGTTTTATTTACGGTCATTTATATTACTCACCGCATGCATAAATCGCAAGCCAAATATTTGAAAGCTTCGTTCCAAGCAAACTGACATGATACAATTGGGCATTCCTCGAAAATTGTATCGCCTTTTTTGAAGCATCGGGTGGCGAAGAGGCCTTTGCCCTGTAAACAATAAATAAAGTTGTGAGTGTGGGTTTGCGATATATAAATGATGTCGACTGAAACGATTATACTGATAATATCAATTTTCTGGAAAATGCACATCACTTATGGTATCCGGTCTTCGTTACATATTGATAAAAAATATAGCTATATAATATAAAAAATAAGTAAATACAAGCGTAACAATATTTTGAATAAAAATATTACGTTTCATTAGACGATTTTTAATGTATCCTTACTAAATTCATTCGCGGATTTTTCGTAAAGTAAAATATGTTGTTTGTAGAATACTCTTTAAGTACTTTTGTTTAGAGAAAATAATATTTAAATAAATCTATATCATATTTTACCTTCTGATTGTCAATAATCCTTATTTCGTATCCTGCCATGATTATCCGCTTGCCTATTTGTCACGCGTTGTACACAAAACGAGGTTAGTTTTATTTTTTTTAACGTTATTCAAAATGTTGCCATGTAGTATTGACTCATATGAATAATGTTATAACTGTAGAAGTAGGAAAAAATATTTATTTTAGTACTCTCTTTCATGAATTCAGTAGCCATAAAAATTATTATAAATTACACTTCTAAGGTGACGTGTGTTCATGTTTGAGGTCTCGTAGGTTAATTTGACGACTTGAAAGCGGTATAAAATTCAATATGCGGGCCATTTTTCTTGCTATATTATTTACGATATTTGGTGTATCGTCTGCTCTGTATTTCCACATAGGTGAAACGGAAAGAAAATGTTTTATAGAAGAAATTCCAGATGAAACAACCGTTTTAGGTAGTGTTTATGTACATTTTCCGGTGAATTAGTCGAGTTTATTTCGTGTTTATTTACCAAATTTTCTTCTTTTTTCTAGTAAATTACAAAGTGGAGTTGTATGATCCTCGATCTGGCGGATACATGCCCTCCTCTCCTGGTATTGGCATGCATGTTGAAGTAAGAGATCCCGATGACAAAACTATGCTCTCCAGAGTATACAGTTCTGAAGGGATGATTTCCTTCACATCCCACACTCCAGGAGAACACGTTATCTGCATGTATTCTAACAGCACAGCCTGGTTCAGTGGATCTCAGTTGAGAGTAAGTTATACTTATCCGAAGAGTCACGAGTTGCGTTAAAATTATTGTATCTAAAGCATTGACCCTTTGACACCACTTTTCACATTGGCCAAAATAATTTTTATGGATACATTGCCCATAAAATCACCACATTTTTTTCATTAAATATCTTTGATATATTCCATTGGTTTTGAAGTGTAAATGCGAAAATGAGTAACTCAATACTTCTACAATATAATAATCTTTTATCGTCAGAACAGACATGTAGATCACTTATCATTTCTTGTCACTTCTCTATATTGATGAATATTCTGAAGAGTTTTAAACTGTGAATGTGTTGATGTAATGTTCCAAAATAAGTATTTAATGTTGAGGAAAATTTCCACTTTCTATAAGTTTTATTACAGGTGAAATATGGTATCTACCTTAAAATTTTAGGAAACATCTAAGTCATATTTACTTGACAGTCTATTAATCCTGTAAATGCCACATGCATGTTGTACGAAGTGTTGGGAGGATGAATTTATAATGTAACATGTCTACAACAGACATCTGCTTGTGAAGAATGAAACTCTACGAGTCGAGCATTGCAGCATTGTGAACTTTGCTGTAAATTGTATTTATTGAAATGCCTTGTTGCATCTTCACAAAAATTTAAAGTGTTGGCAAAAACAGCTTTAAAGAAAATAATAACAATAATGTATAAATTTGTTATAAACATTTTAAATCAATATGGAATGCATTATCGTGTTTTACATTGATCAATATGGAAAAAAACGTTTAGCTTAACAAGTGTTTCGCATTATGAATAAGATTCTGGAATGAATTCTTTTTCTTCTTCTTTTTGTCCTGTCACACCTTCGTGGTGCATAGGGCCTCAAGGAAACTTCTCCACCCGACTCTTATCGCATGCCTGATGCCTAACATCATCCCAAGTGAGGCCTGCTGCCTTAACCTCGTTCTGCAGGGCTCTTCTCCAGGTGGCTCTAGGTCTGCCTCGCTTTCTCTTTCCCCCATTAGAGAACCAGTCTAGTGCGCCCTGAGCGATGCAGGCTGGGTTCTGTCTCAGGGCCTCAAGGAAACTTCTCCACCCGACTCTATCGCATGCCTGATGCCTAACATCATCCCAAGTGAGGCCTGTTTCTTTAACCTCGTTCTGCAGGGATCTTCTCCAGGTGGCTCTAGGTCTGCCTCGATTTCTCTTTCCCCCCATAGAGAACCAGTCTAGTGCGCCCTGAGCGATGCAGGCTGGGTTCTGTCTCTGTGACCGATCCACTGCCATTTGCGTCTAGCGACTTGTTCTCTAATTGGCTTTTCACCTACCATGGTCCGGAGAATGGCATTTGACACTGTTTGGGGCCAATAGATTTTGAATATTGAGCGAAGGCACCTATTTATAAACACCTGGAGTTTACCAATATCGTCCGCGGTAGATTTCCAAGTCTCGCATCCGTACAGCAGTACGCTTTTAATGCTACTGCTGAATATTTGGAGCTTGAGCTTTCTTGAAATGATACCGGAACGCCATACAGGGTGAAGCATAGCGAAAGCTCCCCTTGCCTTGTTGAGTCTGCTGGCAACATCTTCCTCCGTACCTCCCGAGCCTGCTATCATACTACCGAGGTAGCAGAAGCTGGTCGTGGTCACAAGGGGGACACCGTGAAGCAAAATTGGGGTGGAGTCATTTGTGGACACTCTACTGTCTTGGAAATATCAATCCTGAGACCCACTTTTGCCGCTTCCTCGAATCGTCTTGAATGAATTATGCTTGTTAATTTAGCGGGTTACCGGGAAAAAAATATTTATTCTTTCTTTGTATTGAAGTAGATTTCTTGATTCGGGCTTTTGGTAAGCCGATAGATTAGACAAGTGATTACTATAACTTTTTTCTAGTAAATTACAAAGTGGAGTTGTATGATCCTCGATCTGGAGGATTTTACTATAACTTGTAATGTGAAATTACCATTGTTCTTTTTGATTAATTTGTTTTTTTTCAAGGTGCACCTCGACATCCAGGTGGGAGAGAGTGCCATAGACTACACGCATATCGCTCAAAAAGAAAAGCTCACCGAATTACAACTGCGCATTCGTCAACTTCTGGACCAAGTGGAACAAATCACTAAAGAGCAAAACTATCAAAGAGTATGTTATTTTCATCACATTATAAAACCCCTAGAGTTCTCTATAGAAAAACTGCAGCATTGATTGAAAATCATAAAAGTTGTTTAATTTCTTCTTCTTCTTCTTTTAATAGATCTGACGATCTGTGACACAGAAATCATTACTCGTCGGATGATGAGATTTCTTGATAAAACTAAATAACTACCATCACTCCGTAGACAGAATGAATGGACTGCCACACTGTTCTTTCCTGGCATACTTCTCTCACTTCCTTAACATTCATACATTGTGTCATACAACCAAATCAATTTCTCAGACACCTCACGTGGCCGACATTTAATATTTGATCGTGCCGTATTTTTCTCAGTCTTTCCTATTTCTTGTTCCATTTACATTGTTCGCTTACACTTTCTTTATATCTTTGCATGTGTCCAAACCATCCTAATGACCCTTTCATTATTTTGTTAATTACACTTTAATTCGCACTGTATTCACTTCTTATATTTGCATTGATGAGAGAATGGACCGCCACACTACTCTATCCTGACACACCTCTCTAGCTTCCTCCACATTCATACAGCGTGTCATACACGCACGTCGATTCTTCTGACTTCTAACATGACCAACCTTAAAATTTTAATTGATTTGGTCGTGCCATGTTTTCTTCGGTCTACCTTGACTTTGTACTCCATTTAAATCGTTAATGTATGCTTTCTTAACCATTCATTCTCTATCCAAGCTCTCCATATGTCCCAACCGACGCAGCGATCCTTTCATAATTTTGTTCATAATACCTTCTTCCGCTCTATATTCCTTTCTTAGAAAACAGATGTTTTCATTCATATTGACAACTTTCGTGGCCGAGTGGTAAGTGCTTTGACTGCCAACCCGAAGGTCCTGGGTTTGAATTCCCGGCGATGGCAGTGTGATTGTCACATTGTCTTTGATCTATTTGGCTTGCGCTGTAATGATGTAAACAGCGATTCAACAAAATAATAATAATATGAATTATTTCATATGGAGTTTTACATCACTGTTCAAGAAACAATAATTTAGATGTTTTATTATTTTTAGTATCGGGAAGAAAGATTCCGTCACACGTCTGAGAGCACTAACCAGAGAGTCTTGTGGTGGAGTCTCCTGCAAACCAGCATCCTGGTGACCATGGGCGCATGGCAGATGAAGCATCTCAAGAGTTTCTTTGAGGCCAAGAAATTAGTCTAATTGTTGTGATAATTATATATATTTATGTCATCTTCAGATCATTTTTGTGTTCGCAATTTAATTTAGTCACCGAACTGTAATTAAATTATTTTGTTATGTATTATGAAATTGGATGTTTTTCATTGTAAAATAAATTTAAAATAATTATTACTGAGAACTAATTGTTTTATAAAGGTAAACAAACCACCAAATCATCCCTTAGAGCACTTTACAATTTTTTGTAAGCTGTCCTCCTGGAGCGATGTAAATACAGTGGAACCTCGATGTAACCATTTTTTTAAATCCCCTTGAACTAGCCATAGCATAGCAAGGAACCTCAATATAATGCATCACTTTGATTTACCATTTTTTTTAAAAACCCTTTGTGATTCGTTATATCGAGGTTCCACTGTTTTGACATTCGGAACACTTTCTTTCAATAGTTAGTCAATTTGAAGGGATAGGCGGAAATAATGGACCGACACATTGTTTTTTCCTGACATACTTCTCTCGTTTCCTCAATGATCACGTCGATCTCCGACTCCTTACGTGGCCGACATTTAATGTTTGATTAATTTATTATATTAATTTGATCATGCCACATTTTCCTCGGTCTTCCTCTATTTCCTATTACGTTTACATCATTAACATATACTTTCATTCTTCATACATTCTTTCCACGTGTCCAAACTATCTTAATGACCCTTTCATTATTTTACATCAACAATAATAAAAGATAATAGATTCATGATTAAATTGACACCATTATCTTGAATGAACCAAAAGTGGGTAGATACTTACACCTACGATCCTGCTATTTAAATATTTGTTTACATTATAAATATGCATGTAGTGATGTATGCGTTGAGAAGCTAAGGTAAAGGTGAGATGCTGCAGACTTGCGTATAGGATGATATGTTCTGAGGCATGAGTGCGTTCAGGTCAGCAGAGCAGCAAGTTGTTAATCCGCAGTATAAGATTAATCTTCCCGGATTTATTCCAAAGGAGAACCCTGTAGGATGATATTAAAGCAGTAGGCCTCACTTGGGATGATGTTAGGCATCAGGCATGCGATAGTCGGGTGGGGAATGTTCCTTGAGGGCCTATGCACCACAGAGGTGTGACAGGACAAGAAGAATTAAAAATCAATGCTTTTTTGTATTCAAAACAAATTTAGGTATGCATTTGTTTTACATAAATGAAAAAAAATGTAATCAGCAACAAAACCAACTCTAAATCAAAACAAAGAATGAAACAGTTCGTCTCGGTTCTGTGTCCTTGCTGTGCATTTCAAAATACGAGATTTAAAATAAGAAGACTATTCCTTATAGAAAACTGATTAAATTATTAACAGTTGAAGTCAAATGTAATAATTCTTTAATTCCGATCGCTAAAAAAACCATCCAGCGAAAGATCTGTTCATGACAATGGGAATGTAACCGTGTGACAGGATATTCTAATTCTGGCCGCAGGATAAATCATGATTAGTAACTTGACTTTTATAGATTTGCAAATATTAGTGTATGTGAGATTGTCATATTTTCTTTACTCTTTTCATTTCGAAATGTGACTTTGCTACACACTGGTATTTTTAATTGTATTGGTAATTTATCAGATAATTTCAATGAAAAAAACAATACTGTTTTCAATAAATATTTATTATGCAATAACAAATTAATTCAATTGTCAAAATACTTGTCATATTGACCTCAGTAAGTATCCTGCCATTTCACATTTAGGATCCTATGATTAGCTATACAGCAGCGACAGAGGAATGTTAATCTTAACAGCTATTTTGTACACCCAAAAACCTATCTAAATAATCTATGAACAATGTTGTATCAGCTTTAGGATAAGGCTTTAGAATTGTGAAATCAACATTTTGCAGGGAATCTACCAACGTATCGCAGGTACAATAATACAGGTGTCCTTCGATGTGCAGCTGCTCTGCTATCTCAATTTGATGATTATCCATCAAATTAGTATTAATAACCACTAGCAAGGGTTTATTGTAATCTAAAACTTCTAAGCAAGTACCGGCCCCTGCATGACTAATTACCAAATCTGCATTCTTGATGTCTTCCGTTATGCCATCTTTGAATTTGTAAGTTGTCACATTTACGCCCGTCCCTGAGAAATTTGCCGCATTGGTGATACTGTTTCCAATCTGGATAGTCAAATTTGCGTATCCAAGTTTTTTAAGAACCTCTAAGAAATTGTAATTTAATACGGTATCACATAATTCATCGAATTTTGTAGTTCCCACAGTCACAAATACGTTCTTAGAAGTCATTTTGAATTAGTGCAGCCAAAATGTAATTTAACTAGAATATCTTTATCCACGCAAACACATTCATAATAGTGTATAATATATACTTGTTATTTTTTTTACACGTATTCAAAGAATTTCTGGGTAACCTTATAAAATAATGTCAGCTTTTGACAGTTGCTGTCAGTTCGTGTTGCCATGTTTATTTAAGTTGTAATTCGTTGCGGCTCAAAAGAATAATAGAATAATTAAATTTGGAACAAAATTTAAAAAAAAACTAGAACTTGCATTAGTAAAAAGCCAAGCAAACACGATCAAATGATTTTACTCTCTATCGTTTAAAAATAAAAAGTATCATAGTTTTACATCTGGTTTCATCTCTGTCAGGATTAAATTATCTCGTTGCCTCATTTATATATCTCAATGTCTAATTATTATCACGACTTCATTGTGCTTTAAAATCATTAAGTATTATTTTTTGATAATATATATACGAGTACTTGTAAAATATTTCACCTATTCCCCTGAATGAATTTCCACAACTGACGAGAATATATTTCCATTTATTTGTTGAATGTAAATAATAATAATATTTATATTAACCAAACGAAATTTTTAAAATAATAATATTTTGATGATTGTGGTCAAATACACAATGGACTGTGTAAATGTGGTCCAAATATCCGCCCTCGCTCTTTTTCAATTCAAGTTCCCTCGTAAATCAACAATCCACCAAATCATATTTGCAACAAAGTTTTTATCTGACGGGGGAAGAATAGTTACAAAAGTTGTGTTGGCCGGAATATCCAAGTACAATCTAAAATCTCGCGTTCGATATAAAAAAAATATATACGGAAGGTGTATAATATTTTGATATTATAGGGTAAGCCTATTTGTAAAAATACGCTGATTCCGTAATATTCAAGTTAATATCCCCTATAGAATATATCGTGCTGAAAATATTTAGGTCATTCTGGGTCAATCTTACCACTCTCACACTGCTAATACATTTCTATCTATTATCGCGCACCTAAAAGAAAGAAGTATCAAGTAACCTTTATTAGCTATTAAACATTCAGCTTTCGTGTTTAGCAACTACTATGCAACCCTTATTTTCAGTATTGTATGAAGAGTATGTGAGCATATTTCGGGAGCTATCGTTTATATTAGTATCGTGATTTAGAAAATGATGTGCAGTAATAAATATAAAGTGATAGTAATAAAATATGTTTCTATTTCCCTGCACACCTGGTCCCGTTTAATAATTAAATATCCTTTATATTTCGTAGCGTAAAAATGACGGTGCTCGGTTTATGTTTGTCATTGCTGGAAGACGTGAAGAATGAAATGGAATGTGGTGACTGTGTTCTCGGTGCTGGGAGCATTGTTGACAACAGTGCTAGCCGCAGAAGATTTTCCTTCACTTATTTCGGCGAATGCTTCAATAGGTTGGTAAAATAGAATTCATTATTTCATAAATGCATTTATAAAAACCATCCACCCTATTCTGGAAGGAAGTGAACTCCATATAATTTATTTTTTAGCCATCGTGTTGGACCGAGATTACCTTGGAGATGAATACTCACCAACTTTGGAAAGCATAAAGGAGTATATGAAGGAGCTCACGCGAGAGGAACTGAAGCATGGAGGGGTTAACGTTTATTACTACTCTTGGACCAGCATTACATTAAGAAATGGTGGGATTTTTTTGGCTTATTGTGGTTTGATTTTAGAGACAATCAGTTATCTATGAAAACTGCTCGTAAAAGTCGTGCAAATAATCACAATTATATTTTTTAATGGGTATAAAAAAATAGATGGTGACTCTTTTCTGCATAAAAAACTTAAACACATAAATAACCCTCCACGTCTGGGGTGGAGGTTTGTTAATCAGAGTTTGTTAAAAAATATATACATATTTTTTAACAAACTCTGATTAACAAACTCTGATTAACATATAAATTAAAAAACTCTGATTCGAAGTGATCATCACCATCATGGAAAACCGGATGTTCGATATTTGATAAACTAAAGTCGTTTGAACTGTGAAATTCCATAATTATGATTTATATATAAATTAAAACACTGTATATAAAGACTGCTGATGAGTTGCTGATGATTGAGTGAGATAAAGGGAAAGGTTGAGTCGTAGTTATTAATTAATTACATATATGGTACACATACAATTGTAAACAAGGAACTGAACGGAGGTAAGGAGAGAGAGGACGCGGTTGCAGACGTCCGTGCACGAGAACACGTCCGAGGTGAGGGAGTGAATAACGATGGAACTTCTGTCTCTAGCGCACTTCAAATAACATTATCGCTTTATCGTTATGCAGGTGTAAATTGCGGATTTGTGGCGCGTGATTAATATTCCCACATACATTTATTATAACAAAGGGAAAGCAATCCTGAAAAATAAATATTATAACTTCATCGTTTACATGTTTCCTCTTCTCACCTCTTTTTTTATTATTATTTTTATTTAATTAATTTTTTTTAAAACCCAATCGGGTCTATGGATACATTTTTAGATTTTACTATTAATTATGTATTGTTTCAGATATTTTTTATATTGAGTTGTAGTGAGATTCCTGTGTCTTTTGGTAGTTCATTGTAAAGTTTCAGTTCATTGTTCAATATCCTTGATTGTCGTGTCTTAGTTCGTGCATTCGGTAAGTGATATCTGTCACAGTTCCTGGTCCAGTGTCTGTGAATGTCTGAATTTTTAGTTAATTTGTAGCTGATGTCTGTTGTCTTTTCCATGGTCACTCTGTGTACAATTTTTAAAGTCTCACATTTGGTCAGGTCTAAAATGTTCATTTGTTTTGTTTGTCTGTATTAATTGTTATTTTTTTAAATGAAATCAGATGTGACAGCCATTCTGTCTGTGGCTTCGTGCCGTGACACTTGGCGGTTGCACGCGGCTGCACGTGCGGAGCGAGTTGCATTGTTCGCCGTGACGGGCGCGGACTGCCCGCGCCTGCCTCGCGGCGGCTCGCTGGCTGTGCCTATGGTGCCACGTGGCGAGGAGCTTCCGCAGCTGGCACTGGACGTGCGCACGCGCCAGGTCTTCGACTGGAAGGCAGCGGTCGTGCTGCACGACGATACTCTCAGTGAGTCAGAAACCGCTTCACATATATTTTGTGGATGTAAATGTAAACTCACGACCGGATTAAAACAGGTCGACCTTCATGGCAGAGTGGTAAGAGCTCTGACTTCCATACCGAAGGGTTCGATTCCCGGCGATTACTTTTTTCATTGCATTACTTTTTTGATGCAGTTCTTATTATATGCAATTTCGTAAAAACGAAACATATTCTGCACAAATCCTTCCATTTGTATTAGGATGTAAATTTGTTTATTATTTTTAAAGCTATGTTTTAAATGTCTTCGAAATACATGTAAATAGATCGACAACTGAAACCCAAAAAACAACATTTCATCCGGCACCCTTAATATCTCTACCTTAATAATATTAGGTATATATCTATCTGATACAAGAGATTTCATGAACAGAATTGGTTCATTTTTCAAATTTGAAACTGGCTATTAAAAGAATACATTAATTCGGTATTTATTTGGCAAAAGGTCCCAACTGCATTTTTTTATGAATTTTACAGGAGAGCAAAAATAAGATTTTTACATTATTTTGATTATTTATAAAAACGTTATTTTTGTTCCAAATTGTTTATTTCAAAAGTCAATTTACGTAGCATAACGTTATCTACAAGATATATCAGTAACTAAATTAAAAAACATATGTATATATTTTAAAAAATAGGGGTTGAATGCAATTGTACATAAAAAAAATGTAATATAAAAGTACAGCTCTAACGTTTTGCCAAAACATAAAGTGTGCAAAAATAATACTGATGGTATATTTAACTCAATTTCACAAAAAAACGCATCTGGGACCTTTTGCCAAATAACTACCGAATTAATCAAATAGTTTATAAAATAAATTAATCCATAATAACCATTTGGTTTATAAGAAACTGACGGCCGCCGAAACCATTGGATTTTTTTCCTGTAACGTTGTATATTTGTTGTATATTTGAGATTTTGGGGGAATGAATGTGATAATATGTTTTTTTATTTATCCTTTGGATTGAATGGTCTGTAGATCGTGACATGGTGAGCCGTGTGGTGACTGCCTTGACCGTTGAAGTGGAGGACAAGACTGTATCTCCGGTGGCAGTCTCCGTTTTCAAAATGAAACACGAAAATGATGATACAGAGCGCAGAAAGGAAATAGCAAACACGCTTTCGAAATTAAGACTTAAGTTTACAGGTGAGTTGAATAGTGTTCAACATAAATTAACTCCTGGCGTTGTCTAGCAACGTAGCCTTTCACATTGCATTAATAAAGGTTTTCTGCTTAATGCTTACGTTTAATCTTAATAGATGGCGCTAGTGTAGATTGAACAAAAATATGTGAAGTGTTTCTCAACATAGTAGCATAATAGACATCTTCCAAAAATTAGTCAGACGTGGTGGTCGTAAGAAGGGCGGAATGGGGAATGTTGTATTACATAAAGCGATCGCTTAACCCAACCAATGACAGGTCATAAGCCCTGTAAACGTTTCGACCATCATATTCTGTTTCCAAAAAACAATTTACATCTTCGTCTCTATTGAGTATCATTACAAATCTAATCAATCAATTACTAAAAGGCGGCCACTTTCGAAGTCGGAATAATCGATGTGCGTGCATGGTACGATGTATGAATGTAGAGGAATCCCGAGAGGTATGCCAGGACAGGCCATTGTGGCGATCCATCCACTCTGCCTACCCCTCCGGGGAAATGGCGTGATGGTTAGTTAGTTAGTTAGTTAGTCTCTATTGAGATACAATCAATCCATAAATTAAAGGATTGGTAGAATTTTACTATCTTCTTCGCTAGTTTCAATCCAAGGGATTGGTTTGTAGAAAAGTGTAACATTTTTGCTGGTTCTTGGGACGCCACTTGGGTAGCAATGGTAGTTTCCCCGTTGCTTATATTTTACTATAAACATCACATTATTCTTATTATTGTCATCTTGAAATATTATACGTATGTGATGCATTGAACTCCGAGGATATTGAATTTATGTGAGACTAATGTTATATTCATTTGAGTTTTATAATAAAACTTATTCCTTTTTTTTTCATATTACATCGGATTATATATTTCTACTTTTGTATGGATTTTTTTTTTAATTGTATCTCAATAGAGACGAAGACGCAAACTGGAAACTGAATATGGATGATCAAGGTGTTTACAGGACTTATGACCTGTCATTGGTTGGGTTAAGCGCACGCTTTATGTAATTACAACATTCCCCATTCCACCTTTGTTATTATGATCATGCATGATAAATTTTGAAAGCTGTATATATACTTCAAATCCATATCTATCTTCACGTGTCAGTTTTAATTGGCCATCTATGTAGATTTGATTGCACTTGTGAATCTTTTCAAGATTAACCTATATAATCCACCCACTGACGCCATCTATGGAGAATGATTTTCAGCATTTAGCAAACTACCTTATTAACACAATGCGAAGGCTGTCGCCTATTAACGTATTGTTAGAAGCCGCCAGGAGTATTATTCCTTTCTATATGCCAAAGAATTGACCAGAATGATTACAAATATTTTTGTGAATGTATACTTATACTTGTATACGAAATCCTGGATTTTCACCAAAGGGTGGTTAATTCAAATTTAATTGTATCTCAATAGAGACGAAGACGCAAACTGGAAACTGAATATGGATGATCAATCCAGGAAATCCAGAATTTCGTATACAAGTATAAGTATACATTCACAAAAATATTTGTATGGATTATTGTAATATCATCATGATTATTAAACATCCATCGTTATGCTTTCGGCAGAATCAGTAAATATTGATTCATTCTTCCAACTCACAGAACCATAATGATGCCAGCGAGGAAGATAATCAAACTGCCGAGTATAGAGATAACACATTTCATATTAGAACAAATGTTTTGAGCATCAAAACTACGATAAATTTCCCAAAGTTTTCCATTTTTTAATGTCAAATCATTGTTCTTGTGTTCCTGGTTTAAAATGTGTTGTGAAAATTCGTAATAGTCCATTGTTTTGGCCGAAACACTATGATACTTCAACATTATTACTGTTAAAATTTAAAACACTGCTATAATATCACAATTTCTTTTTATTCACTGTGAGTGAGATATTGGCATCATCAGGTGTTACATAAACTAAAGTTACAAATGAAAAGACTTACTATTTATAGGGCTAAATAAATCATTAGTGTGGTTAGTCATAGTAAAAATTAAGTAAAAATTGTCAACAGGTATCGCAAACTTAATTTTTACTATGACTAACCACACAATGGTGTTCTTGTGCCGACCCTTATGTATGGAAGTGAAGCATGGAACTGGCAAAAGAAGGATGAAAGTAGAATAAATGCAGTAGAAATGAGATCTCTAAGACGAATGTGTGGCAAATCTGTTTATGATAGAGTGACAAATGCAAGTATAAGAAGTGAATGTGGTGCGAATGAAAGTGTTATGAACAAAATAAGGAAAGGGTCATTAAGATGGTTTGGACACATGGAAAGAATGAGTGAAGACAGAATGGTAAAGAAGGTATACGAGTATGTAAACGGCGTGAACGGAGCTAGAAATAGAGGAAGGCCGAGGAAAACGTGGCACGATCAAATCAATCAAATATTGAATGTCGGTCACGTGAGGAGTCGGAAAAATCGACGTGCGTGCATGACAAAATGAGCGAGAGACGTATGTCAGGACAGAACAGTGTGGCGTTCCATTCTTTCTGCCTACCCCTCCGGGGAGACGGCGTGATGGTAAGTTAGTTAGTTAGTTACTTACCACACTAATGATTTTTTTGTCCTATAAATAGTAAGTCTTTTCTTTTGTAACTTTAGTTTATTCAAATCAAATCAAATCAATTAAATCAAATCAGTTTATTTTGTCAAAAGATATTACAAACATATTTTATAGTTTAAGACATCTATTGAGAACAGGTAAAATATATTAAATATTTATAATACCAGGAACGCATGAGAGATGGTTCGACATTAGGAATACAAGATACTCTCCAAAGTCAAGAGTATTTGTCTTCTGAACGTACTTTCATGAATATAAAAGACATCGATCTCCGAAGCGATCATGTTCAGCAGTTTGATTGCTCTCCCCACCGGCATCACCAGAGGCAGGTTAGTTCCGCATACTGGGAGATAAAACAGTCTGTGCTGACGCTGTCGAAGATAACCATCCGGAACATAAAGATGGATAGCCTCCAAGATGACGGAATTCTCAAAGAATCCCCTAAGGTTTATTGTAACACTATTGTAAACAGCTGTCGCGACACTCTCTGCGATATTATAACAGTGTTTTAAATTTTAACAGTAAAATTCGTAGTGCTAATTTGATTGAATTAAACTATTGACTTATTCGACTTTTGCACAGTCCGCTGAATAATCCTGTGTATTTTTTTAATCATATGAATCTTGTTTTTTATTTATCGTAGGAGAAAATTTCGCAGTCATAGTTACCACAGAGGTGATGATCTCCGTGATGGAGGTGGCCAAGTCAATGAAGATGGTGCACCCCAAGGCACAGTGGCTGTACTTCATCTCGGACACGGATGGCCGCAGGGACAATCTCTCTGCCATCGCCAATCGTATGGGCGAAGGGGAGAATATTGCTATCATATACAATGTCACTATCGATGAGGCACACTGTCAGGTGATTTCTTTTTACTGCTAAGAACCCGCCTTTTGTTTCTCGATGATTCCACGCCTTGGAGCTGCTTTCATTTCGTTCTACGGGATACTTTTGAAGGCGATTTTAGCTCTTCCCCTGTTTAAATTTGGACGAAGTAGTCTAGATCTTAGAGTAGGTACTAACACATTAAATCAATAAGCATTTGTTTCGACAGTTAGGTCATTTAATTTGACTCTTTCGTTTGCTCTCAGTGGCAGATTAAAACCCTTAGATGCCTAAACCACTAAAAAAATCGTCCCACTTTACACTTAATATAAAAACAATAATAAACCATAAAAAAATGTTTAATATACAAGCCAAGACATAAATTAGAGTAAGTAGTCTGCATGCATCCATTTTATTTAGGTACGGGTTAAAAATGTTGTAATTTTTCCCCTTGGATTGTCTGTGATACAATTTTCGCAATCAATCTTAATATAATAAAATTAACACAATTAAAAATTTTCATTGATATACGAGGGTTGCTACTTATATTTCTAGCCTTGGCAATAGGGAGTCAAATAGAATTAACTCATTCAAATAAAAAATTTCTTTTTTAATAGTTAATCTAGTGCCTGATCGAAGCTTTTTTTTTAATAAACAAAATGCCGGCCTCTGATAAGTTACTTACGGATTTTCAAGGTAGATTTTCAATAATGCAACAGTTAATTGTTTATAAAAATATTGACATCTTTCAGGCAGCCTGCAACCGCTGCAGCCCTATCCACCTGTGACCTTACTTCTCTGGGGAGGTCATTAGAGTTGGTTACAATATAAAAATATAAGTTTTAAAAAAAAAAAAAAAAAATTCGATCAGGCACTAGATTAAATAAAAAAGAGTTGTTTGTTACCAAAAAAATCACGCGTAATTTTTATGTGTCAGGACGGGGTGGTGTGTCAGTGTAAGGAACTTCTGCACGGGTTCGTACTGGCCCTGGACGAAGCCATCCAGGATGAGATCCGCCTGGCTGCGCAGGTATCTGACGAGGAATGGGAGGCCATCCGCCCCAACAAACAGCAGCGGGGCGTGTCCCTCGTGGAGCGGGTTGAGGTCAGTCATATTTTATTTCATACGCGTGCCAATCATCATCATCATCAGCCGTCTGTCATCCGCTGCTGAATGTAGGCCTCTCCCAAAGCACGCCACCGCCCCTTATCCATTGCAGCTCCCATCCATCCATGTCCAGCAATCCTCTTCTGATCGTCGGTCCAGCGGGCAGGGGGACGTTCAACTCTGCTTGAAGAAAAATTCAACAATATTATTCGTCGTCGTAATTTACAGATACATATATTCGAACTGTCCTTCTGTATACCTGTTCGGTAGTAAGTTTTTTTGAACTCAACAAAATAATAAGAATTCAATGCCACATCACAGAAAATGAAATTTCACATTTTTTCTTAGGAACCGCGACTACTTCTAAAAATCAATATTAAGTGACAGTCCATTGTTTTGGCCGAAACACTATGATACTTCAACATTATTACTGTTAAAATTTAAAACGCTATTATAATATCACAATTTTTTTTTTTTTCACTGAGAGTGTCGCGACAGCTGTTTCGCCAACCGATGTTGGCATCATCAGGTTTCGTCATCGTTTATTGTAACACCTGATGATGTCATCATAGCATCATAGCGTTGTCATCGTTTATTGTAACACCTGATGATGCCAACATCGGTTTTCGAAACGTGAATAAAAAGAAATTGTGATATTATAACAGTGTTTTAAATTTTAACAGTAAAATTATTAAGTGATTTAGAGATAATACCTTACATTTATTTCATTGTTTTTTTTGTATTATAGCTCTATCTTGCTGTCTCAAGTATTTACTAAAAAAAAACTCTTTTAACGTTCATATTGTTTCGTTGAAGACAGGCACGTTATTTCAGTGAAGTTAGTTTAATAGTGTACCCACAAATCAACATTTAATAATCGATCATTCAAAAAAACTTAATCTTGGGTTAAGATTGTCAATTTAATCCATAGCAGGATTGATATGTTGAGAATATTTCAATTTCTGCAGAAATACCTGACAGTAAGCAGTGTCTGCAACAACTGCAGTTCTTGGAGGATCCGATCTTCGGACACATGGGGGACCTACTACCAGAGGAACAACGCTTCAGGTAGAGCCAATTTACTTCAGGTAAGTTCAACAGTAAGAATTATCAATTATTTAATTAATTTATTGAGTTAATTAGAGCCCGATTCGTAACAAAATAATGCCTGTAACCACCGCCGGGGTACAATTAATCAATTTTAAAAATTTCAGGCGGATCTGTTACGGATTTACTGAGCAAATGGGACACACAATAACACACATTCTATCCAGCGCCCTTGAGACGAGTTATGCATAAAAATGGCGCTCTATAAATTATCTAATTTATTTTTATTATCATAAAAAATTAAAACGAAGGCACCAATGGCTGCATAGTGACTGTTCAGTGTATTCTGTTTTTTTAATACTCGTAACAGCAATTTGGGTAGTACGTAAACATAAATTTGATGAAAATTTTACTTCTAAAATAAATATGTAGGTACGCATAACTTCATACTGGGTCTTACTGTTTGAAAAGTCTTATATACTCGTATAAAATAAATAAATAAATTCCTTAAAGGAATCTGGGTAAAAAATGTTTATTTATTTAATACATTAAATAATGTTTATTGAACTAACTAACTAACAAACAATCGCGCCGTCTCCCCGGAGGGGTAGGCAGAAAGAATGGAACGCCACACTGTTCTGTCCTGACACACTTATCTCGTTCCCTTTACATTCATACATCTTGTCATGCACGCACGTCGATTTCTCCGACTCCTCACGTGACCGACATTCAATATTTGATTGATTTGATCGTGCCACGTTTTCCTCGGCCTTCCTCTATTTCTAGCTCCGTTCATGCCGTTTACATTTACCTTATTTACCATTCTGTCTTCACTCATTCTTTCCATGTGTCCAAACCATCTTAATGACCCTTTCCTTATTTTGTTCATAACACTTTCATTCGCACCACATTTACTTCTTATACTAGCATTTGTCACTCTATCATATACAGATTTGACACACATTCGTCTTAGAGATCTCATTTCTACTGCATTTATTCTAATTTCATCCTTCTTTTGCCAGTTCCATGTTTCACTTCCATACATAAGCGTCGGCACAAGAACACCATTATGCACTGCCATCTTAGTTTTTTTGGATAGGCTATTGTTTGCGATGATAACTTCGGATGTTTATTGAATATTTTAAATATTTTACACTGCAAGCCGGGTAATCTAAAAAAAGTTCGTATTTATCTGTGTGGTCGAAGAAATCGTAAAGACCGTGCCACACTGTTTGAAACAAGCTCTCCACAGGGGTGACCTTGGTGGAGAGCTGTGGAGCCCACGGTTGTTGTAGCGTCCACATACTGTTGTAAATAAGCTCTCCACATGTGGAATGCGTGTTTAAACGGTGGATCCACACGCATACTATGCGCGTCCGTCCACAAAGTTTGAAGAAGGTCAAACGAATTTTGGTTTCAAACAAGTGTCTACACAGTTTTAAACGGCCGGTGGAGACCGATGTGGAGAGCTTGTTTAAAACAGTGTGGCACGGCTTTAAAAAATAAAATAGTCCTTAATCGCGATGACGTCATGAATTCTGCTGTTTCTGAGAATTATAAAATTCGATTTTCAAATCATGATTCGAAAATCGAAAAATATTTATTTTTAATTTATGTCGGCAGGTCGGCTACTGGCGGCCGGTGGACGGACTGAGGATGCAGGACGAGATGTTCCCTCACGTGGAGCATGGCTTCAGGGGTCGCCACGTGCCCATCGTGGGCATACACGTGAGATGAACCCACACTAATTCGATTAATCATTATATAAATAGACAAAAAACAGATGTCACCAAGAAAGAGTACGAGAATATTTTGAATACAAGAGAGCGAGAGAGGAATAATTCGATTATTTCCGAAAGTAATTCAAAATGCACACGATGCGTATACCCGAGAACGTTTCTGGATTATTTTGAACTTTGTTTTGATGATTGTTGTATGACAGTAGTGTAGAAAACAAAAGGAGAACAATTCGGTGTATTTAATTGTGATATTAAAACGCGTGTAAAAAAGATTTACATTCATAGAAAATATTTATTTCCGTAAATATTTCATGGGTTGCAACTAGTTATATTAATCACTATTAAGTACACTTAAAATAAAATTGTACGATTTTCAAAACATTTTTTGAAAATTAACAGTCGTGGTGGATACTGAGTGACGCGCGAGTTCTTTCCTGTAGCGACTATCGCGAGTGCATGACGTGTTTTCATACGTTGCGCGTGTACATTTCTTAGCACTTATTTTATATTATTCAACGTCTAATTACAGTAATTAACCATGTAGGTAGCTATTGACTTAATTATTTTGTAATTTTAAATAAATAATTTACTATTTAAAATATAAATTCTTTTAAGCATGATTGCTTAAGAAATAGTAGAAATATATAATATCTTCTTCTTTTAATACATCTGACGAATTGTGACACAGAAATCTTATGATGTCGGATGATGAGGTCCAGCTGTCCCTCCATCTCTTAGGCGGTCTTCCAGGTGGGCGGTGTCCGAAGTGGATTTCATAAGCGGCTGTATACTCGTATGCGAGTCTGTCACCATCCATTTGGGCTACATGGTCCCTCCAGTATCTTCTTCTGGATCTACTCACTGAATGATATAATCTATTTCGCAAGTTTTTCTTATGTCTGCGTTGCGGACACGATCTCGGAGAGTTTTTCCAGCAATTGATCTTAGGACGAAATGTTCTTTTTAGACCCTTAGTTTGCACAGCGTCGGCCCGCGTCTCTACAGCGTATCTACGTCATGAGAGGACGCACGCATGTCTTATAAATTCTGATCTTGCTGTATATAATACGAGTACATATATACTACAACATGTCTGCATGGCGTTGTCGGCTGGTTAAATAGTACTTTATATGAAAACAAAGCGAGATACAAAATCTAAGTCATCAGACAACATTGTCGTCCGTCGTTTGGTAATAGTGGAAACTTGCTTTTTTCGAATTTCTCTACGTGATCTAATACAGGTAGGCTCCTGAAACTTGTTGGCATTGTGTTATTATTATATTATGCATTATATACCTATAGTATATTATAATACCTTACCTTAACATCGTTCCAACAATGTTTATATTTAACACGAATGAACACGTCTGTTTTAAAATAGTTTTATTATATTTTGTAGGAATGACATGTTTCGCCTTGGTGAGGCATTATCAAATATAGAGAAAATCAATCATTAACTCGGTTATATAAAAAAAAACAACGCACTCAATTCTATCAAGATGCCATTCCCATAAAATATAAATAAACTTATAGAAAACAGACGTTTTTTCAGAATTAAACCAACTAAATAAACCATCACGCCGTCTCCCCGGAGAGGTAGGTAGAGAGGATGGACCGCTATACCGCTTGTACTAACATACCTCTCTTGATTTCTGTACATTCATGCATCGTAACATGCACGCTCGTCGATTTTTCCGACTTCGAATGTGGCCGCCTTTTAGTATTTGATTAATTTGGTCACTACATGGATGGTCTTCCACGGATTCGCGTTCCACTCACAAAGCTTGTATGTACATTTAACCATTCTTCACTCGTCAATTCGTTTCATATTTTCAAATCCATCTTAGCGATTCTTTTTTAATTTTACTTTGATGCAATCATCTGGCATGCATTTCTTTCTCATTTCGTCGTTAGGTATTCTATCATATATCGTTTCCCGCACATTTTCGGAACAGCTCCAAGCGTCACTTCCATGCATAAGGGTTGCCACTAGAACTCCATTATGTACTGACATCTTTGCTTTAGTGGATATATTTCTATTTGCATTGATGACTTTGAGAGCGCCATTCAGAATTGAAATACGAATGAATCAACATATTATACTAAAAACCTACCCAGAAATACCAAAGGTTATTATTATGTACTAGACAGATCTGTATTTTTTTTTCAGAACCCCCCGTGGTCTATGCTGTCCTACAACGAGTCGGGTTCTTCCGGAGACTACGGTGGACTGGTATTTGATATCATTAATGAACTGTCGAAAAACCTAAATTTCACGTAAGTTATTCGAAATACACGTAATTTGTATTGACAATAACCGAGTTAATAAAAAAACTTTTTATTTTTATTTTAGTTACTTCGTAATTTTACCGGGGCAGCTAAAGGGGGAGTTTTTGAACGAAACAACTGATTTGCGTTTTATGGTAAGTATTATTAAAATACACATTTTTATAAAATTACGGGGACCCTTATGTGTGGAAGTGGAGCATGTAACTGGCAAAAGAATGATGAAAATATAATAAATGCGGTAGAAATGAGACCTCTTAGACCCTAGGTTCTCAAAGTGGGCGTTTGAGACTTTCCTTGTGGGCGTTTGAGACTTTCAGGGGGGCAGTAGAAGACCCAGAAAAATAGAAAGCGTGGGCAGATAAAAAAATGTAGTCTAAAAAAAAAAATAACGCTAACCACGTAGGTATTAATAGCAAATTAATATTAAAGTAAGTAATAAAGCAAATTAAACTTAAATATTGGTTTATTTTGTAATTGTATGTATTGTAATCATTTTCCCTATTTGGGAATAACTTTTATGGGAGGGGGGCGTTGAACATTTATTTTTTTTGTCAAGGGGGCGGTGGCCCAGAAAAGATTGGAAACCTATGTCTTAGACGAATGTGTAGTAAATCTGTTTATGATAGAGTATCAAATGCAAATGTAAAAAGTGAATTTAGTGCGAAAAAATAATGAAAGGGTCATTAAGATGGTTTAGACACTTCGAAAGAATGAATAAAGACACAATGGTGAAGAATGTATATGTTAACGACGTGAGCGGAGCTAGAAGTAGAAGAAGATCGAGGAAAACGTGGCACGATCAAATAAATAAAATATTAAATGTCGGCCGCGTAAGGAGTCGGAGAAATCGACATGCGTGCATGACACGATGTATGAATATAGAGGAAAAAAGACAAGTACGTTAATACAGAATATTTAGCGGTCCATTATTCCGGCCTACCCTTCCGGGGAGACGGCGTGATGGTTAATTATTAAGTTGGTCAGATTTAAATAAACGGTTTATCTGGAAAAATCCTTTCGCCATTTGACTCCAGTTTCTGACGTTTTTCTCTGGTTATTTGTTCCTCGCCGTCTTCCCGAAGGGGTAGGGAGAAATAATGGACTACCACACTTTTCTTTTCTGACATACTTCTCTAGATTCCTCAACATTCATACATCGTGTCATGCACGCGCGTCGATTTCTCAGACTCCTCACATGGCCGACATTCAATATTTGATTTATTTGATCGTTCCACGTTTTCATCAGTCTTTCTCTATTTCTGGTTCCATTTACATCGTTAACATATAACTTTTTTACCATTATTTCTTCATTCATTCGTTCCATATGTCCAAACCATCTTAATAACATAACACCATCATTCGCACCGCATTCACTTCTTATATTTTCATTCGATACTCTATTATACACAGAGTATCCACACATTCTACTATCTTCAATATGTAAATAACTCATTGTAGTGAAGTAGGAATCTGGTCGTATCCAGACTTGAACCTAAGTCCCCTTAGGATCAGGAGCCAAGCATTTTATCCCCTAGACCACAATCCGAACATGAAATACAAATATGAATTTATTAATTTCCTATTAGCAAGGAAGAAGAAGAAGACGAGGTTTAATTTGTAATTTAAATTTATGCAGAGTTCTGACTTTGAAGAGCGGCGTCAGGCTAGCATTGACGAGGCGTTTAGAATCATTGAGACGAAAGGAGTCTTGATGGCGGGGAGTGCTTTCACCGTGACTCCAGCGAGAAAGCGGCGTGTGAACTTCACCATCCCCGTCAGCGTCCAGCCCTACGCCTTCCTCGTCTCTCGTCCCAGGGAACTCAGCAGGGTGCTGCTCTTTATGGCACCCTTTGCTTCTGATGTGAGTCCCTCGCCTCTTGTTGGCAAAAACTGTACCTAGAAGCGAATTACCGTGAGATTAATACAAATCTGGATTCATTTCTTCTATTATATAGGCTGTTCCAGAATTTACGCAATAGGTATACATAGTATAGGGTTATTTATGAAATAACACATTGGGCAAATGGCCTCCACGGCTTTGCTGGCACATACGCACTCTTTTGTCCATAATTTTCATGACCATTTTGCATAAATGTGTCCGAATTTCGTTGATGCACCGTTTAATTTCCTCCTGTAATGGACGAATGGTTGAGGGTTTGTTGATATAGACCCTTGATTTCAAATAACCCTATAAAAATTAATCTAATGGTGTTAAATCACACGAGCATGGAGGCCAATTCTGCTCATCGAAACGAGAAAGTACAGACAAACGGATTTTCACCAACATTCTCCTCACACACTTCTTCGATATTGACATTTAAACGGCTTGTTTTTGGACGACCAGTGCGTTTAGCGTCTCCGACTGATCCAGTCTTACTAAATTTTTCAATTAATCTCTTCACAGTTGACGAAGTTAAAACACTATAACGACCATATTTTGTATGAAATTTTCGAACTGCGGCCGCCAAACTTCCATTAATTTTTAGATACTGTTCAATAATGAAAACACATTGTTGTATCGTGTAACGCTCCATTTTTCCTAACCCTAAACTGTCAGCTACCATATTGTTTTTTTTCAGTGTTGCCAACAATTTACTGCCCATAGGCGGCAAATTCAAATCTTGCGTTAATTTTGGGACACCCTTATATTCGTCTTCATTTTATTATTATTATTTATGATGATTTATATTTTGAGCGCGCCGTTTTAAAAAATTAATTACCCCAAAGGTGTACTAGGAAAATACTGACCGAACAGTGCACACTTTAGGAAGTTGCTTAAATTTAACGTGACTATCCTCATACTTATTAATATCAGTTGATCATTATAATGCTGTTGAATCCAGTCGAAAAAATAAACGCGTTAGAATGGTTAACCTAAATGATTTGTTGTTTTTTATAGACTTGGCTTTGCTTGGGATTTTCTGTTGTTCTGATGGGCCCTGCGCTGTTCGTTGTCCACCACCTGAGTCCGTTCTACGATGAAAATGTTAAAATCAAAAGAGGAGGATTAGCAACTCTACACAACTGCCTTTGGTACATGTACGGTGCATTACTTCAGCAAGGTAGGATTTTATTAACATCACGCATCTTAACAAGTCAGATTTTTTTTTAATAGACTAGAATTTTCGTAGTAATTTATATATTGAGCAGACAGAAAGCGCATTCGATACAAAAAGATGATGTACCTTTGTAGATATTGTAATCATTCACATCGATGTCTATTGAATGTGCGCATAAAATTTGCATCGATTTGCTTCGCACCTATCTATGCGCAATATCGGAACTCGCGAAGAGGACGGATTTTAATGTTGGTAGGTATAACTGGCAAATAAAAAAAAATAGATTTTGCCCATATACTCGTGAAACAACAAGAGTTTATTTTAAAATAATATCATTAACTATTTAATTTAGAACACTGTTATAATAGCACAATTAACTTATAAAAATTCTATGAAAAGACGGCTGTTTCGTCAACCAACTTTGGCACCATCAGGTATTGCACATTTTGCAACAATTTTATAGGTGTTGTTTGTGACCACTTCATAATTTTTAAAATATATTTTATAGACATACAGTGGTTATACTGTATTTCCCATGAGTATAATTCTGCGACAAAAGGGACAATTTACATATTTAATAATATAGTTACATACAAGCGCCCTTCATCATCGGCCGTCTGTCATCCACTGCTGAATGTAGGCCTCTCCCAAAGCCCGCCACCGCCCCCTATCCATTGCCGCTCCCATCCATCCATGTCCAGCAATCCTCTTCAGATCGTCGGTCCAGCGGGCAGGGGGACGTCCAACTCTACGGAATCCTGTAGTGCCCTTAAGATGAGCTATTCACGAAAACGGCGCTATACAAACTAGCCTAATTATTATTATTATTATATTCAGGAATTATAAAAAATCGTTCAGGAATTATAAAAAAATTATATTATAACAGTGTTCCAAATTTAACAGTTAATAATGTTAAAGTATCACAGTGTTTCCATCAAAACAATGGATTATCTAAAAAAAATATCAATAAGATTCAGTGTTAATAATGTGAGAATTGTTTGTTCCCAGGCGGTATGTACTTGCCGCAGGCGGATAGCGGGCGTCTGGTGGTGGGGACATGGTGGCTTGTAGTGCTGGTGGTGGTGACCACGTACTGCGGTAACCTGGTGGCCTTCCTGACCTTCCCGCGCCAGGAAATGCCCATCACTACCGTGCGCGAGCTGCTGGACCACTCCGCCATCACCTGGGGCATGCGCAGGGGAACTTTCCTCGAAGACTGCCTTAAGGTCAGTCGAGACCTGCAATAAATTCTTTACATAGATTCCTGGATAAACGCAATTTCACGACTTTAATCTTATTATAGGAGATAGACGACATGAAGTTCAGGTCTTTGTATTCGGGAGCCATCCTGCACAATGGGGAGACGCCGGAGAGCGTGGAGATGGTGCGTCAGGGACGCCATGCGCTGCTAGACTGGAAGATAAACCTGCAGTTCATCATGAAGGACGCTTTCATCGAGACGGACAGATGCGATTTTGCGCTCAGTAAGCATACATTCATTATACACCTTATTTAATCTCCTGTTATAAATAACCTTGATATAGACACTGAATAGGTGATATACACTTGATATAGACACTGAGAGGTAGATAAAATTGAGCAAGTCAGAGAGTTCACTTATCTCGGTACGGTCATGACGGAAGTCAACGATATGCACGCGGAGTTGGAACACGGAGTTCAAAAAGGTCTACGAGCTGCAGCCCCCTTGCGAACGTTCCTAAAGTCCAAGTTTCTATCCAGAAACACCAAGCTGCGTATTTATAACACCACCATCAAGCCAGTGGTGACATATGGTTCTGAGTCATGGACAATGACTAAAAGAACAACAAAGAATCTACTAGTTTGAGATTATTATACTTAGAATTATCCTGGGACCCAAACCCGGTGTTGCAGCGAGAACTTGCAGGCATAGGACCAACCAAGAGATCCGTACGATGATCCAGCAGCCCCTTGATAAAATATACACACGTGGTGTGTATATTTTTTGACATTACTTTAATATTATGCTTTCATGAATACACAGGCACCGAGGAGTTCGTGGACGAGCATATGGCTATAGCTATGGGCAAGAATAGTCCATATCTTGCAATGTTCAATGAAGAGTAAGTTAAACTTTTATTACTTAAAATACATTGCGAACATGTATTTTGAATGAGTAGTTCCGTACATTTTCCAAAGTTGTTCTCGGTCTTTATTGAATACAGCTACCAAGCATTCAAGAGTTAGGTACTATTTGAATCGGAGTGGCAATTATATTTTTTTTTACATCTAGTAACCCCGTTTTTGAGTATCGAATACTAAAATTTAGATCTATAATGAGATACCCAGGATCTATTTGATGCACCTTATTGGTGCACACTTTCATACCCAAATTGTACATCGCTCTGCACGCCTTCCCATCAGCCAGCCAATTAAAATGATAATCTCTGCCTGAATAGGCTTTTACTTCCGGTGCCGCCGTCGCAGTTCCTGGCGATCGTAATCGCTCACTCTCCATTTTGTCGTTGCAACCATCTTCCTGACCCGCTGCCATCTCCAAGTCTTCTGGCGTTCCTCGAACGCCTCTATCCCTTGCTTCTCCTGCCACCGTCGACGCCGCCTCTTCCTGCACCGCAGCCTCTCCCTGTCCTGCCGCCTCCTCCTGCCCCGTCGCCGCCATTGCTGCCAACCTGCTGTTTACTCTAACGCTTCATGCCTAAACCTTTCCTTTCCAGCATTCTTATCCCACTCTGTATCTAAACCCCATTGCCATATCAGTCCCCACCCAAGGCCACCGACCCACGGCCAAGGCCACTCTTGTCCCACTTGGTTCCATATCCAGGACCAACCGGGCCCCACCCAAGGCCACTCCCTGTCACCGTCCCTCGGTCTCAACCCATGACCTCGGCCCTTTCCAAGGTCATCCTCGACCCCTCCACACTCCTCCCTACCCGGGTAGTCAGGTCCAAATGTCGGACACAACCCACTACATCCTCCAAGTAACCCTCCACTCACCATCTCCAAGAAATAAATTTCCAACATGTGGGGGAGCAATAGCCTTCGGGCTAGTACTCCCGAAGAGACAATATCCAAGAAGCCAAGAACCCCGTTTTTGAGTTTCGTGTACTAACATTTAGCTTTATAATTAGATACCCGGGACCTACTCCAAGTAATAACTTTAATGAGAGAACTTGTCAAATACTTTTATATCTAGCAATGCAGTGAATGAATAAAATGTATTTTCAGGATAAAACGAATGCACCAGGTAGGCTTGATAGAAAAGTGGTTGAGTGAGTACCTTCCTAACAGGGATCGATGCTGGAATGTAGGGAAAGTGGCAGAGGTCAACAACCATACCGTGAACATGGACGACATGCAGGGATGCTTCTTTGTTTTGTTCCTAGGTAAGTTCAAATCGATTCCATTCGTTCAACATTGGTTCATATCACATTATAACACATTGGAATCTGTAACAGACCCTAACTATCCTCTCCCGTAGTAAAACGCACACAATAAGCAAAGTTTCTCACAATTTAAAAAGTACCTATTTAGTTGTACCTATCTGAAATTTAGGAGAAGCATCAAATGATACCGTAACTAAGAAGCAGAGCTAAGGGTAATGTTTATCGATCGATGATAATATAATACAAAACTCAAATAACGACCCAAACACCTCCAGCCGCCACAAGCGCCCAAAATCGATCCTTCTTCAGAGCAATACTCCGGGCCACACAAAACATGCCCCCGCATAAACCAACAACCCAGCAAATCACCTTCCAACAATGTTCCCATCAGACGTAAGAGGAATAGCCACATGAGCTGAACCTCTGTAAGCCAGAAGATCTAAGGAAGCAATTCAGCACTGATGAAGAGGTAACCGCCGAAACTGAGGCTTATTTTAAGGCTAAAGAGAAATCGCACTATAAAAATGGTATCGAAAAATTGTATGACCGCTATAGTCGTTGTATCACCCTCGAAGGCAACTATCCTTTTTTTCAAAAATGTTTTTTTACTTTGTCGGCCTACGAACTTTTCAGCCCAACTGTTATAATAGCATAACAGAATTTACACGATATTATTGGCTGATCTTAAACGTCATTACTCGCATAATAAGATAAACAGCAAATCAAGTTTTTTACATTGTACTATTCATTAAATATTCTCAAAATGCAGCTCATCGTTTGCACAGAGTATGTACGAGAATGCACATAAATTAATCAATTGAAGCACACGGAGAAAATATGAGAAGTTTGCAGATATTTCAAGCGTTGTTAAATGCGCACTACGTCTATGTCAAAATAATTAACAGTCGCTGCACGGTGATGGATACCGAGTGACAAGTGACGCGCAAGTTCATTACTGTCGCGACTGTGCGCGCTCAAGACGTGTTTATACACGTTACGTGTGTACATTTCTTGTACTTATTTTATAGTATTCGACGATTCATTTATGAAAAAAACGTGGCACGATCAAATCAATAAAATATTGAATATCGGTCACGTGAGGCGTCGGAGAAATCGACGTGCATGACAAGATTTAAGAATGTAGAGGAAGCGAGAGGTATGTAAGGACAGAACAGTGTGGCGGTCCATTCTTTCTGCCTACCCCTACGGGGAGACGGCGTGATGGTTAGTTAGTTACTTTTTATCTTGATTAAATTATGCGAGACCAGTAAAGTGTTGATATTTTTTAAGAATATAATTTTTTTCAACCTTTGAACTTATTCGAAAATAATATAAATTTGAATATTTACATAATAAGACAGCTATATTCTAGTTATAACTGGCTGAACAAGTCTGTCAAATAACAACATTGAGATTATACCTAGCTGATGCGAATTTTTCTTGTTTTTAGCTATCAATGTTTGAGTGTATCAATATTATGTTTTAATGTATGTGTGTGCAAAATATCCCGAGACAATGTATATAATTTTATTCGTTTGTGATTAGACGATTTAAAATATACATTATTTATCTTTTCCCTAACACATGTCATAATAATGATAATTCTTATTCGATGGCCCTACAACCCATATCGAACCTTGGTCTTGATTATTCCTCGCGTTTGTCTCCTTTTGTCCTCCAATTTGATAGTCGAAGCAATTTCGCTGCAACTCTCCCATTTTGAATTTATAAAAAATGATTAGTGATACCCAAATCTGTAGGTTTGAATATGAACCTGGCAAATACCAAGGTGATGGGCACGGAAAGGCTTGAAATCAACGTGGACGGCAACAGAATTGAGAATGTCCAAGAATATACATACTTGGGACACAATATTCGATTGGGCCGAGATAACCAAGCCGCAGAGCTAAAAAGAAGAATTGGACTAAGCTGGACAGCTTTCGGAAACATGAGTTACATCCTTATAAACCGGAAAATACTGATCAATCTGAAACGAAAAGTCTATGAAGCCTGCGTTCTGCCAGTTGGTACTTATGGCCTTGAAACTGTTACATTGTCCAAACAAAGTGCCAAGAAACTACGAGTGACCCAAAGAGCCATGGAAAGAGCCATGTTAGGAATAAGCCTAAGAGACAGAGTCAGAAACGATACGGTGAGAGAAAAAACAAAGGTCACTGACATCATCCACCGGGTGTTGACTCCTAAATGGCAATGGGCAGGTCACGTAGCCAGAAGCTCAGACGAAAGTGGACAATAAGACTGTTGACTTGGAGACCGTGGACGGCAAAGAGAAGTGCAGGGCGACCGCAACTACGGTGGAAGGATGATCTGAACAGACACGTCGGAATAACCTGGATGCAGTCTGCACAGGACAGAGTGACATGGAAGCGAATGGAGGAGGCCTTTGTCCAGGAGTGGACGGGAATAGGCTGAGGAAGAAGAAGAAGAAGGGATTAGTGATTATAAACACACAATACCCTTATGCACTTTGGTATACATTTTGTTTTTACCGCCGATTACACAGTACAATCGATGGTTAAAGCAAGGAATAACTATTTTCTTGGAAATTTTTCGATGTTATGTAATCAAAACATTTGACCTTCGTCATGTTGCGATGCATCAGATTGTAATTGTCATATGAATATGTTTTTAAATTAAAAACTATACCCACATAGGAAAACTATAGCCACATAGTTCAGTTTAATGTTGTTCTTTTTGTGTCATATCAGAGTTCCCCGAAGTTGCCTTTACCAAGTTGAGACGGACGATTTTTTGTACCCTTTGCCCTTTGAAGGGGTGCTCGGGACTAGGGACTGTTGCAGACAAATGATATTGATTTTTATTGTGCCATTTTCGTGATAGATTCACTTCAAGGGCGCTCTTCGTCTGGAAACCTTCTCTTAAAAAGAAACCTTTTGTAGAGAGCTTCTGAAAACTCCTTCGTTGTCCTGATTGCCGATATTGTGGGGCACTCTATCCCAAGCTGCCGGTCCTGCAATTCCTTAAGCATTGATCCAAGAACTCCTTGGTGCCGTAGGACAAGAAGTTTGTTTGTTAATTCTTATTTTACAGGTCGTTACGTTGAATGCCCAGGGCTTAGGTCGAAGGTCCGTAAAGTAGTGGAGTGATTGTCCTTGTTAGGCTTTGTGAATAAGTAGACATAGTTTATAATCGATTCGCTCAGGTAACCTTAACCAATAAAGTCGATAGAGCATTGAGGTTATATGAGTTAGTTTCATGGATTCCAATTCGTTTTTCTCCATAGTGGTTTTCTAGGAAAATATTATCAGAGTGGTTTCTTGTTGCCTTCTCTGGGGGGGTTTTCAGTAGTTCAGTAGGAATTCTCTTCTTTTAGCGGGGTGAGTCCGGTTATCTTTCGCTGGATAATCTGCATTCGCCCTCTTTCTAAAAAAAGTGATTTTCGAAAAAGAAGGAAGCATGACAGTCTGCAACATTAGTGTAAACGGTGAAAATCTAGAACAAGTGGATGAATTTGTTTATTTAGGAAGTATGTTTACGAAGGATGGGAGGGTGGACAAGGATAAAGTTGTCATCGCAAACAATAGCCTATCCAAAAAAGCTAAGATGGTAGTGTATAATGGTGCTCTTGTGCCGACCCTTATGTATGGAAGTGAAGCATGGAACTGGCAAAAGAAGGATGAAAATGCAGTCGAAATGAGACCTCTAAGACGAATGTGTAACAAATCTGTATATGATAGAGTGACAAATGCATGTATAAGAAGTGAATGTGGTGCGAATGAAAGTGTTATGAACAAAATAAGGAAAGGGTCATTAAGATGGTTTGGACACATGGAAAGAATGAGTGAAGACAGAATGGTAAAGAAGGTATATGAACGGAGCTAGACATAGAGGAAGGCCGAGGAAAACGTGGCACGATCAAATCAATCAAATATTGAATGTCGGTCACGTGAGGAGTCGGAGAAATCGACGCGCGTGCAAGACACGATGTATGAATGTAGAAGAATCGAGAGAAGTATGTCAGGACAGAACAGTGTGGCGTTTCATTCTTTCTGCCTACCCCTCCGGGGAGACGGCGTGATGGTAAGTTAGTTAGTTAGCCCTCTTTCTATCAGCTATGACACTTTTGATAATGTCAGTGCTCACATTTGCCGGGATTCGCGGAATAATCGTGAATACAAGTGAAATGTATTTTTGATATTGCTACTGATGTTACGCAGTTTACATTTTCTTATACTATTTTCTTATAAAAGTACCTATACCTTCCAGTAAAACATACCCCATCCCATCAGGCCTTACCAACCATTAGAACCCCTCATTTTCATAAAAATCTAATATTTTTTAGTAATATGAGAGTGTGGCTGAAAATAACTGTTTAATTGTAGTTAACATTTTTGGGTAAACATATAAATATCAATGCCAACTTCTTTTTTGCATTTTAAGAGCTATAAAATTAAAATAAATGAATTCATTACGAAATTATATTATACATTGCTTTCTTAAATACCGAATTTATTATTTCCTTATTTCAAGGATAATAAATGAACATATAACAGTGATGCGAGTTACATAATATAATTGAAATATTCCTTGAATATATATGCATATTATTTTGTCACATCATTAACATGAGCATTAGTTTGTTAATTATATACAAAATATTAATAATTTTTGCCCACAGGTATATAGAATTTTGAAAAAATTTATAATCCATTGGGCATAAGTCATAGGTTAATTCAAAATATAGTAGGTTACGTTGCTGATGTTCTTTATCCTTCTAATCTTTTACTTCTTCGATGGCCCTACCGCCCATATCGAGGCTTCTTCTCCAGTATTCTTCGCTTCCAACTCCTCCTGTCCTCCGCTTCGACCCTCCAATCTGACACTCGTAACAATTTCGCCCCATCTCTCCCGACTTCATCCTCCCATCGCAGCCTTGGTCGTCCAATTGGTCTTCTACCACCTGGGTGCCACTCCAGCAATCTTTTTGGGGTTCGCGATGACGGCATCCTCTGCACGTGACCGGCCCATCTCAGTCTATTCAGTCTGACCTGTGTGGAGAGACTGGGAGCTTTGTAAATATGGTAAAGCTCGTCATTATGCCGCACTCTCCAGCCTTCACCGTCATTCACAGGTCCCAGAATTCTGCGCAGCACCCTTCTCTCAAAAGTATCCAGTCGCTCTGCGGATTTCGCAGTTCTGTTCGGATGATTGTTTAGTTTGGTTTTTACAATATATTTTATTTATGAATAGTTTCTTTGGCTCCCTATGGAATATAAAAAAAATGGTGAAAATGGATAAATTTTATATAGTCAGAAGAAAACGCTTAAATCCTCTCTCTAAACACTCCTGGTACTTATAAGAACATTATGTTAAACTAACAGCAAAATTAGTTTTCTAGTTTTTAAGTATATAGGGCACACATTTACGAACATAGCCTTTTATTGATATAGATAAAAACATGTGCGGGAGATGCCTATTGGTGGCGATGAGGTTCGCAACCCATCACACCGCGTCTCCCGCGGGGCGAAAAGAGAAGGATGGAGTGCCGCATCAGTAAAAGTGTGACAGTCCATTCTTTCTGCCTACCCTTTCGGGGAGACGGCGTGATGGTTAGTTAGTTAGTTAGATAAAAACTTTATTTATTCATTTTTATTAATTTTACAGAATGCAAGAAAAACGTATGTTATAGTGACAGTAGAAATGATATCATTGAAATATTTGAAAAGAGTGTAAAATCTGTGTATGATAGAATGTCGGATGAAAATATTAGAAGTGAATCAGTACGAATAAAAATGTTATTAACAAAACAATAGAAGGATCATTAAGATGGTTTGGGCACACGGAAAGATTGAAGAAAGATAAAATTGGTGAGAAAAGTATATGTTTACGATGTCAACGGAACTAGAAATAAAGGAATACCGAGGAAAACGTGGTATGATCAAACCAAACAAATATTAAATACTGGTCACGTGAGAAGTTAGAAAAATCGACATCATTGGCGGTACTCCCATAGAAGCCCAGAAGCCGGGCTTGCGAATTTTTTTTAAATTAAAACCTCTTCTGGCTTACAGAGGTTCAGCTCTTGTGGCTATTCTTACGTCAGATGGGAACATTGTTTGGAAGGTGATTTGGTGGGTTGTTGGTTTACACGGGGGGTATGATTACTTAGATTTTGGGGTTTTGATTCAAAATTTCTTACGCAAGCCGGGCTTCTGGGCTTCTACGTAGAAGAAACGAGAGAAGTAAGTCAGGACAGAACAATGTGACATTCTTTCTGCTTACCCCTTCAGAGAGACGCCCTGATGGTTAATTAGTTATTTTTTCCAGTCACTCGTGTTAATGATTATTCCATTTGTGAATTTCAGGATTTTTCTCAGCAGTTTTCATAATGGGGATTGAATTTCTCTGCAGGAAGTACAGACAGATTATAGACAAGAAAGCTGTTAAACCATTTGTCAATTGAATGCTTATTATTTAAAAGTGTTTTGTTAATATGTCAGGCATGTGAAAAACGCGAATCGTCTGCAATAAAATAATGTCCACCTACCTCGGGCGGGGCCAGAGAAGATCAGACGTAATCAAGCCAATGGCCGCGGACCGCATTGGGACCATGATGTGTTGAAATAGCTCAGTCCTACTCTTGTTTTTGAAATAGATAGCGTAATGCATTAAATTTATTAAAATATTGAACAAAATATTTGTTTTTATTTCTTTTAGTGTACTAGTTTAATATTGTTAAAAAAAAAACTAATATGTGAATTTTTAAAATTGTACAATCTAAGGGATTTATGCGTTAAAATTTTGATAGAGGAATCGTTCCCTCTAAACTATTGTACGACGATGAAATTTGCATAAAATTTTATTATAATAAAAATCGATTATTGAAAAAACATAGTGTGGTGTCATATTTTCGTTTGTTTAATAATAATAATATTCTTATTATTCCTCTTAGTTAGGTCTCATGACCTGTTTATGGCGGTGGGTTGTCCTGGGATGATGATGTCCAGTCATCTCTCCATCTTTTTGGCGGCCTCTTTCTGCTTGCGTTTTCATCTTCAACAATTTTTTGCAATTCTTGTATTCTTCATGCGGTCCACGTGGTCTCTTCAAAAGCGCCTTCTGCTACTTCCCCATCTTAATATGTCTAATAATAATAATAATTATAATAATAATTAATCTCGAAAATTCTGTAATGAGAAATTAAGTATTAGAAAACGATTTTAATTTTATTGGCTTTGTAACTTTGTGGTAATAAATAACGAAGTTTTAAGAAATGTTTGTATTTTATGTATTTATATTTAATGACGCAAAAGCAATTTTAATATTCTAAATAGAGATTTTATTTTCGGAACGTCATGTTAAGAAATTGAAAAAAAAACGTTCATAAATATTTTTAAAATGAATGTGTATGTTTATGAAGAAAATACGTGCCGTAAAAACATTTTAGGCTTTTTGTTGTTCTAATATAGGATGTTTTTTTAGAGCTATACAATACATATTCAAAATGAAAAAAAAATCACATTAAAATAATGGTAATGGCTTTATTTAATAGATAATTTTATGCTATTATTATTTAAATATGATTTCGGGCATATGAGCGCCACGGCTAGCTCGAATGAAGCGCAATCGTGCAGTCTAATTTCGACAATTGTCGTCTTTGTGGATGCGTATTATCCACTTGAGTGTACGTGGTGCAAAAACGATCCATGGTCTTCCGAATAACTTGCTCTTATGGACGATGATGTCGACCGAAAAATGGAGGTAGTGCACGACAAGTTTGGCGAACCGAACCATGATTTTCAAAATAAATTTGCACAATTTGCAAGCGTTGTTCTGACGCCAGTCTATTCATGGCAAAATGGCAAAACGTACTGACTACAAATCAACTGTTAACTGTCAAATTGACAGTCTGTAGAAACAATGTTGCCAGTTTAAAAAAAACAAACCTCTAAAAATCCCACCCTATGTGTTATGGTTAAAATATGGTTAAAATGAATTATATAATTCCTTGTTATGTATCAGGTAGGTAGGTACCTATAACCAGGCTACATGACACTGAATTAGACGAAGCTACAAAAGCTACGAGGTTTCGCAGCGTTTTTCTGATATTTTTGGAAGGACCTTTAAGCCTACTTTCAGGCAATTCTAAGACGTCTAGTCAGCAGATTAAGGTTATCTACGATTAGGCTGCATTGGTGCAATCTCATATTTCCTCTTCGCCGACAGTGGTGATGCTTAAGCCACTTTGATACATATTCCCCATCGTATTTTTATATTTCTCCATTCCACCAGGCTCGTTTTTCAACTTTTACTTGTTCTTTATAATTATTTTTTTCAATATACATGCCCCTTGTTTCATGTATCAGTACATTCTGACTTACCTCTCTTTTTTCATTTCCCTCATCTCACATTTTAAAATCAATGTTTCTATCTCCCTTTCCCGACAGTGTCCTTCTTCATTATACTTTTGTAATCTAGTGTATTGGATGGTATATGGACTCTGAAAGTGAATGTAATGAACCGGTTGGAAGCGTTCGAGATGTGGATATACCGCAGAATGTTCCGTATGCCGTGAACCGATAGGGTCAGTAATGCAGGCGTACTGCAGAGAGTCAGAGCCAATAGAGAGCTGTTGTCAAGTGTGAAAATTAGAAAGGTTTTGGGTCATGTGCCAAGGGGCAATCCACATCCTTCGACTGATATTAATGGGTAAAGTGGTGGGACGTCGGGGAGTTGGTAGAAGGCAGCTGTCCTGGCTGCAGAACAACAAAGAGTGGACAGGAATAACAAGAGTTCAGAACCTGTTCCAAGTGGCGCAGGATAGAGATGTAGTGATCGCCAACGTTGGGGGGACCTGATACGGCACCGAAAGAAGAAGACGAATCTATTGTATCTATCTTATACTCTTGGCTTGTCCTTTGCAGTATTGTTAGTTGTAATTACTGTAATGTTTTTTATATGGAAAAAATATATGAAATATGGCATGGGCTTCTCCTTGATTCGCTGAGAAATCCATATTAAAAAGTCTGTCCTACGTGGACTGGGAATAGGCATGGGAATTACATAATTGAATCTGGTGAAAAGGCGCCGCTGCGTCCTCGGGTAACAGCTTCGGGTAAAGGTGAAGGTTCAGGGCCCCTCCATCGCCTTTTCGTGATTAGCACAACGTAGGGTCCTAACCAGACGATTACGGCCATTGCACACATTAGCAATTGCTGCAATTGATACTGGGCTAAAAAAAACAAACAAAATAATCTCATTAGTACAGGTAATTATAAAATCGCACATTGCATAAAAATATATTTTGTTTTAAATGAAAAGAAAATATTAAAAAGTTATTTTTACCTCGATGACACGAAAGTCATAAGTTATTGCGAGGTAAATGTGTTAATAAAATAATAATAAATTAGTAAATTCATTATGACTTATATATTATAAAGTAGGTAAAAATCTACATATAAAAGGATGATGCAATTTAAACAAAATCTTGCGTTTGACAAAACAGCGCTGTTCAACCTACGGATGATAGTAGAAACAACTATACACTTAAAACACTTTTACATATTTAAAATACTAATATCCTCAATTGACCAGAAGATGGGAGCGAGCTGCCGAAACTGACTGAAACTAAAAATCAAGAGGAATAAAACATTTTATACAGGATTTTTGTTTTCATTAAAAACAATTCAGTCAGACATTAAGATGAGAAAACGATTTTTTTTTATAACTGTTAACATTTGATATTTTAGTATTGTGCGAAACATTTAATAAATATAATATTATATATTTTGAACAATGAAAAATCTCAATAATATATGTTGAATATTGATGAAAACCTTAGTTTTATAGAAGTTTAATCATATTTGTGGAAGTGATATGTGTTACATGGAAGTGACAAAGCGAAATGAAACTTAAAAAAAGATGTTTTCATCAATATTAAATGTTGATTATCGTCTATCCGTATACTCTCTTAGGTAGGCTCTGTCTATTATTATTATTATTATTATTATATATATTTTTAAATATCAAATTCTAATAACATTGACCAGGATTTATGTCAATGATATTAGAATTTTATTTTACAATCTTCAATGTGAGCAGAAAATAGCTCATTATTATGAAGAAGGAATCTGGTCGTGTCCAGGCTTGAACCCATGTCCCCTGGATCAAGAGCCAAGCGTTCTATCCCTATCTAACTACAATGTCTCATATTCATCATTATCATCATCATTATCATCATCATCATCATCAGGAATTAGTCGTCCAATGTTGGACATTAGTCTCCCATCCCGACTTCCACAACTCTCTATCCCTCGCCGCTCTGTGCCATTGACCTCCTGCGACTCTCTAGATGTCATCAGACCATCTTGCTTGTGGTCTGCCAGGATTTCTGTGGCCGGTTCTCGGTTGCCACTTCAGGGTGCGTCTGGTCTACCGATCATCCGTTGACCTCGCTATATGCTTAAAATTATTATCAATATTAAAAAAAACAGTTCAATAAATAAAAATATTGACTTGTATCAGTAATACCGCGCGAGTCAAACTGTAATAACGTTCTAATAATATTTTTAAATAAAATAAAATAAAGTTTTCTTTGGTACGTGGCTTTAATATCTCTGGAAAAAAGATGGCGATGGCTAGTACGCAAGGATGGAATACAATAATCATTTAATCTCTATTTGAAATAAATATTCTACACGGGTTGGGATATTGCAATAAATGTGTAGAACAACGAATCCATATAGATTATAAATAATTAATATTAATTAATTATAAACGTGTTCATATGATTACAAATGATTTATATTGAAAACGTAACGTGTGCATTTCAAATTAACTTTGAAGTTATGACAAGATAAATAATTGATATTAAAATGTTAATTTTTTTTCAGAAAAATTATATTGTTATATTTATTTATTGAGTGTATCAAAAAGCGATTGTAATGCATGTATATAAAAATATTGAAATAATAAAATACTTGGACTTGGACTTGGATCTTCTGGCTTACAGAGGTTCAGCTCTAATGGCTATTCCTCTTAGGCCAATCGCACGATATCACAAATATAAATTACTAGTTGCAACCCGTGTAATATTCACGGAAATAAAGATTTTCTACTCTTAAAAAACTGGATTCAGTGTACAATCGTAATCAGTAATAAGTTGTAACTTTTTAATGTAAATCATTTTATCACACACGTTAAAAATTTACAAATTATAATACCAAATTGTTATCCTTTTGTTTTCTACACTTCTGTTATATGGCAATAATCAAAACAAATTTCAAAATTAGATTCAGAAACAGAACAAAATTCAAAGAAGTGCTCCTCTCTCGCTATCTATTATTCAGACTATTCTCGTACTCTTTCTTGAAGACATCCGAGTTTTTGGCAATTAATATAGGTAATATTGTATATGAAGGGTTAACAGTATAGATTCCCAAACTTTTTTGTCCCGTAGACCCCTTGCCGATTTTTTATATTCCGTGTAGACCCCCTGCTTTTCTAATTGATTTATCGAATCGATTGCTAAAAAAATTGGTAGCTGCCGAATTCTAATGGCCGGAAGTCGTTGTCGAGCTAAAAAATAAAGGTCGCCCCCGAATCCTCTGCCTACTGACCGGAAGTCGCTGTCGAGTTAAAACAAAAATATCGCTAACGATTTCCATCGCCCAATTTTCGCCAAATAAGCTTAAAAAATGTCACCGTCGAATTCTGTGTGTACTAATCGGAAGTTGCTGTCGCCAACGATTTCGATATTCTGTCGTGGATCCCTGGGGGTCAATATAGACACTTTGGGAATCACTGATATAGAACTAATTATTCCAAATTGAAGTTACACCAAATTCAAACAAAATTAATGCAATATTTTAAAGAGTTATATAATAAACGAAGCAGAGTAACATAATACTTTCATTTACACCGAAAGGTAACACAATACATTAATAATAGCTCCTTTTTGTTTAAGGTTTAAATATGATTTTATTTTTAGTCCACATGTTATACAAAACAATATAGCAGTACACTTTTTAATTTGAGTACCAAGTTTGCAATATGCTGTTTATATTAAACTAGCTGACCCGACGAACTTCGTACCGCCTCAGAATCAATAAATGTTGTGTTAACTTATTAGCTAAATTTAATTCACCTTTTTATTGAATTACAATTAATACTTAAAATGAATTAAGTTCATGAAATGTGCAAATGTCAAAATTAAAAATATTAATTACAATGGAATATAATTCACGTGGAAGCCTGCATTAATACTTAAAATGAATTATAAATTGTTAATTAAAAACTTTGTTTTATGTATCACAATTGTGTTTTTTATTTTTTCGCGACAATATATTCAACCAAAGTGGAATCTACCAGATTAATTGTGAGGATTGTGATGCCGTGTATATTGGAAAGACGGGTCGATCATTTTGAAGAGGTTATATGAACACAACATTTAATACAAAAACAGAATCATTGTGTGAATTTTGACCATCATTTCAATTCCAAAAACACATTTTTTTTGCATATAGCAAACAATTTAAAAAAAATTTGATAAATTAGAAAAATTTGAAATTTTTAAAGCAAAGGCACGTGAATTGAATGTTATAAATAACCAAATTCCAGCTTATTCCCCCTTAGTATATATGTAGTACATTAAAAACTTTTCCTTTATACAATCTACCAAAAAAATATTAATACTACCTTCCATTTTTGTCCCTTTCTTACTAATGTAATCTGCTTCCTTATAATGTTTATCGTCTTTAATATATTAGGATTCATCGTTTTTGACTCTATATTATGTATGATTGTTCCTTCTAATTACTGTTTGAATTATTATTATGATTATTATCATTCTTATTATTTTATTATTATAAATAAATTAATTTAATACAACAACAACAACAAACCATCACGCCGTTTCTCCGCAGGGGTAGGCAGAGAGAATGGACCGCCACACTACTCTATCCTGGCACACCTCTCTAGCTTCCTCCACATTCATACATCGAGTCATACACGCACGTCGATTCTTCCGGCTTCTGACATGACCAACCTTTAATATTTGATTAATTTGGACATGCCATGTTTTTCTCGGTCTACCTCGACTCCTTACTCCATTTACATCGTTAACGTATACTTTTTTAACCATTCTTTCTTCACCCATGCGCTCCATATGTCCGAACCAACGCAACGAACCATTCATAATTTTGTTCATAATACCTTCTTTCGCTCTACATTCCTTCCTAATATCAGCATTTGAGATTCTGTCATACATCGTTCTACCACACATACGTCTTAGGGACCTCATCTCTACCACATTTATTCTGCTCTCATCTTTGTTCTGTCAGTTCCATGCTTCGCTTCCATACATAGGAGTTGGGACCAGAACTCCATTGTGAACGGCCATTTTCGCTTTCATTGATAAATTCTTGTTTCCAATAACTACTTTTAAAGCTCCATTCACTTTGTTACCCGCACCAACCCTTTTTTCAACATCACTGTCCGTTCGGCCATCCGCTGTGAACATGCTACCTAAATACACAAATTCCCTCACCTGTTCCAAGTTCTCTTCATTTACACTTATATTACAAACTGTCATTTGCTCTTCCCTTTCAAAAACTAACACCTTTGACTTTCCGACATTCATCAAAACACGTTAAAACAATTAAATAGCAGACAACATAATTTTGAATAAGTGTGATCCATCAATGAACTCCGTTTTCATCATTAGCATCATCATATTCATCATCTGAAGAGTTTGATGATTCAGTGTCCCTATCAATTGAAAAAAGAAATTCCTCGTCTTCATCTAGCCAAATATTTCGTTTATTAAGTACTCGCGGTTGAATTTCCTATGGTAACAATTCTCTGGACCGAATGTACACAGATACACCTATAAAATCAATACAAAATATACAATACGTATTTTTATTATTATTCACTAATCATAAATCGGTTATTTAATCTCCACGGAACACTCATCTGTCATCTTTTTTGAATGGTATTAATGGCGCAAATATTCTCTGCTCTCCTTCACAAAAGGGGTTTAACTTTTAGAATAGTCTCTCTTATACTGATTTTTATAACTTTGGGCATTGTTAATCTAAAATTAATAAAGAAAACCAAAAATCCCGGCGACGATTAAAAAATAACCTCAACTCAAATCTTTCACATTGAGTATTGACATCTGGCATCAACAATACACCACCTACGGGCGATACCGAAACTAAAAAACACGCCATTTTGATTTTATACGTCGTTTATTAAGTCAAATTTAGTCAAACGTACGACAAATATAATTAATTTTAAATCATTTAAGTGATTTTTTCAAATGTTTTAATAATTATTCTGTTATCCGGAACGGAGACAAATCCAGCAAATATAAGATCTTCAAAATTGGTCCAGCCGTTCTCGAGTTATAAATGGTGTAACTAACACGATTTTTGACTTTGTTTTATATATATAGATTAATAAATAAATTAGTGTTATTTAATATAATTTCGTTAGCGCAACTAAAGCTTCTATGAAAATGAAATATATAATATTGTTATTTTTAAATATGTTATGAGTGAGTACATAATTAATTATAACAGTGTTTAGTAAAGGGATCCTAAATACTTATGCTGAATAATAAAATGCACAAATTTTAGCTATATTGAATCACAGATAACATATAAGATGTTAGTGAAACTAGAATAAACAGGTTTGATATGCCCACGAGCCGTGAGACTTGATTTCGCATCATAAATGCTTAATTATTTTTTTACTCCTGGAAAAGTAAAACGAGCTGAGGAAGCAAAATGTTATTTTCTTCCAGTTTTGAGATTTTAGATTAGTTATTCCAAGAGGCTCACCGATGATTTTCAAAAAGACACGACGCCAATAGTAATTAATTGCTACTTAATTTACTATTCAAATTCAAATTTATTATTAAATGCGGTAGATATGAGGTCCCTAAGACCTTAAATGCTGATATAAGAAAGGAATGTAGAGCGGAAGAAGTTATTATGAACAAAAATTATGGAGGGATCGCTTCGTTGGTTCGGACATATGGAACGCATGGATGGAAAAAGAATGGTTAAGAAAGTATACGTTAATGATGTAAATGGGGTACGGAGTCGAGGCAGACCGAGGAAAACATGGCAAGACCAAATTAATCATATTTTAAAGGTTGGTCATGTTAGAAGTCGGAGGAATCGACGTGCGTGTATGACTCGTTATATGAATGTGGAGGAATCTAGAGAGGTTTGCCAGGATAGAGTGGCGGTCCATTCTCTCTGCCTACCCATGCGGAGAAACGGCGTGTTGGTTTGTTTGTTTGTTTGTTTGCGATTACATACGTTGAAAACAAAAGCGACACGATACAAAAATCTCAATTTTTCAGTACGGTCATTTAAAGTTTTTGTGAGGTCAATAACTTGACTGTGAGTAGAAATATATCTAATGTTGTTGTTTTATATATTAGTTTAGATATTATTCTATCAGAATCTATTTGATTTTAATTAGGTTAATAAGCAGGCAAAACTTTAAATGACCGTACTGAAAAATTGAGATCTTTGTATAGTGTCACTTTTGTTTTCAACGTGCGATATAATACTATGCACAAGTTAGCATTACTGTAGAAGGCCTTTTTTAGACTAATTGTTTTTTTTTTGGACCTGCGTATTGAAGATCTCACTTTTCTGTATACTTAATTGAAGGTAGATAATAATTATTTATTATTATTACTCTTATTATTATTATTATTATTATTTTGTTGAAAAAATTCCTTAGAAAAAAGCCAAATCGATGTAAAAGGTGAAAAAAAATATATATAAAAGGAAATATACACAGAACTTTATGAATAGGAATATGCCAGTTATTTCCTTTCTGCCCTTATCGTAAGCTCCTGTAATTATTTAAAGAAGTTTTTTTATACAATCTTTTAAAAAATGTTAAGTAGGATCTATATTCCAAAATACGGAAAAAAATTGTAAATTTAAACAAGTTTTTTTCCGTACGTATAATATCATGATAATTAAGATCTTAATTATTATGAATTGTTTCAAAATTATACATTTTGTACGGAGTTTAAATTAGTTTGGTTTATTCAGTGTCGCCCAAATATTTAAATAATTCTAAAAACAATATTATGCGTCCATTGTAGGTACATGTTATTCGATTAAATCTATATTTTAAATTATAAAAGTATATAGATAAGATATATTAAACTGTTGTTTAGCGCTATTTTTTATGCAAAATATTAGTCATCATTGAAATTTAATGGCCTTTTTACAAAATACTTGAAAAATACTTTTGGGAAAACAATTTTATTATACTATTTTCGAATCCTTGTTGCTATGCAGTTAGCGGCTTTAAAAATCTCGTCTGCGTAATGTTGTTTCCCTACCACATCAAAACAGGGGTGAATTGGGTATTACAGTTTTTTAACCGTAAAAGAACTTAGTTAATATTGTATACACCAATTTGATTTAATCTGATTTTTGATTTGATTTAATTTACTGAGAAAAATTTTTGGACTCGCGCTGGAGGATGGGATTTGATGGGAAAATTAAAATAAACTTTGAACTGGAAGAACTGATTAACCAGAAAACAGTAGTTTCAACGCCTACGGTGGGCTGGCCATGTGGAAAGAATGACAGAGGGTAGAACACCACAAATTATATCCAAATGGGTGCCCCGCGAAAAGAGACCAAGAGGCAGACCGAGGAAAAGATGGGCGGATTGCGTGGAAGAAGATTGGGAGAAAATGGAAGGAGCTGGGGAATGGAGAGAGATGGCCAGAGGCAGAAGTCAGTGGAGGGCCGTTGAGGAGGTGGCCAAGTCCCACACCGGGATGTAGCGCCGAGAAATAAATGAATGAATTTGATTAAATCTAATGTTTTTACTATAATCTCGTTATAAAAGTCTGTCTTAAATATAGTAAAATAAAATAAAAACTTTAAATAATATATCGTATAATATATAATATATAAAATATAAATATGAATTAGCGCTACAAATGTTTAAAAAAAAGTGTTTTAATAACTTCCGTGCAAATAAAATTTCGAGAATTTCGTGATATTTGTAGATATAATTCGTAATTATTGAAGACTGGACTGGACTTAAGAGATCTTAAATATGTATTAAGGCCAGTAAGTGTGCAAAAGGGCATAATGATTGAATAATATAGAGAAGTTCAAACGTCACCCTAAAGATCCCATCCGTAGTACAAAACATAAGGAACAAAAATTATTATATATATTTTCTTATTTTCTCTGCTTCATATTTAAACCACTTGGCACATTCGTTCGAACTTCGTTCAATTTTCGAACGCAAAATTTTCGTTTATTGTTTTTTGAAAAATGATGAGCAATTTCGTATAAAGTATTATTTTTACCATAATAGCTACTTTGTGCCGCTTTAATTCTGGTATTAAAACGAATACTTGTTGGATTTTTCAACACAATTAGATTAGCTACCTATCACATGTCACGAGAATCACTATGATAGCTATAATACCCTTTACATCGGTTTGACTCATGCTGTCAAGATGTAAAGAGCGATTCAACGAAATAATAGTAATTGATAATGCCCTAGCAAGGCAATACATTTAACTCCCTTAAAATTTACTGTATAATATCTTACCAATTTGGTATACAATAAACCTGTATACATATTATATTTGCAATGAATAAAAAATGGAAAAATATGTATACAGTAGTGCAATATTATTAAAGGTCAAAGATGAAAAACATACAAAATTATGTATTATAAATTAAAAAAAACTAACTAACTAACCATCACGACGTCTCCCCGAAGGAGTAAGCAGAAAGAATGGACTGTCACACTTTTCTTTCCTGGCATATTTCTCTCGCTTCCTCAACATTCATACATCGTCTCATGCACGCGCGTCGATTTCTCGAGTTGATTTATTTGATCGTGCCACGTTTTCCTCGGTCTTCCTCTATTTCTGGTTCCATTTATATCTTCATTCATTCTTTCCATATGTCCAAATGTTATGTATTATATAATATTATAATTACAGAATGAATTAAAAAAATACTGCAAAATTTACATTGATGATAATAAACTATTTTTAAATAGTTGATCGCACCAATGAAACAATATTCAACCAATTAATTTATCCCTTGGCGTGTACCTGGTGAGCAGATCACTCGGTCGGGGCATGATCACGGTGGATAAAAATATAAATTCCATTCAATCGAGGCAACGATGGGAAAACTGGTTACAAATCCGGTCCTATTTAAGCTCCTCCGAGCTGCCACACGCCGTCATTTTCCCTTCAGGCTTTGAAGATATAATTTGAAAATCTTAACAAATATTTTTTCTATTATTGTTTTATAAATTCATGTGTCAATGACAAAATTCCGTCCAAAATTCCCTACGGTCGACAAATTTCTTCCAAAGTAAGATATTTTCCTTTGTTTTATCTGATTATGTTTTTCGAATATCTGTGTTCTTTATTTTCACTCTGACATCTTTCACTTTATCTTCATAAAAACTAGCGAGTTACATGTTTATTCATTTTCACCATCTTGAAACATGTAAAATGTCGTTTTTATGAAATCTTCCTATGCGAATTAAATATATGAACGTTTTTTAAATGATTAAAAGCTTTTTTGCTGCATGAAATATCAATAGCGGGGAAAAATGTTGAAGATAAAAAAAACGCTACTATTTCCCAAATATTTATATTTAGATTTCATGTCATTCCTTTTAATTAGGTTAGTTGATTTTTTTACTCATTAAAAAAAAACGCACTTTTTATTTGTTTGCTCATACAGGACATTTTATTAGTCACATTCACATATCACGTATTTGATCTAAGATCTGTGTGAAAGTTTAAGATCCGCCACGAATTATAATAATCGCCCTGAAACAAAAATGAATACCGTGGATTCAGTTCCAGAATTCAAACTCATTTTAATACGTGTATATTGATACTTGGATGGGTACTTACTTTTAATGGCCAAGTATAATTTTATGAACATTGCCCCGTTGAAATATTTCGTCTCTACGTTCTGACATGTTACAATATTATTTCGGTATTATCCACTCTTTTGTATAGTGTATATTTTTATTGTTTAATCTTTGGTCAAAATTGTTTATATATCTAATCATTGGTGATCCAATACACGACCGAAAAAAATTACAAATTGATGTGTCGGAAAAATTCTCTTTCGGTTCCTAACCGATGCATTATTTGACGTTTATATTACACATAGTATATGCGGTTCGATTTGATTCGTCACCACTTTGTGACAAATCACAAAGAAAAGTATATTCAATCGTTTACTTACACATGTGATTTTATTGTTATAGGTTAGCTAAGAATTTATGCACCCGCAAAGGAAGCAGGAGAGCTAATACTGGAAACCGCCTAGAACATCAGGTGCTAACACAACTGCAGCACGTGCCATAGTTCCACTTGTCGTCCGCCCCACCAAACATTAGGAACAAAATTCCCGGAAGTACTTGATATTCGCCTTCGATTTCTCAACTAAGAAATTAATCAAGTGAAAAGAAAGGCAAGCGTGAAAGTAAAAGAGGAATCCAGGATATTTTTAAGTCGAGCTTCATCACTCTAACAAAATGGCCGGAGGCGACGAATGCAAACACGTTTCCAATGTCAACGCAAACGTGAACTTGGGTTCCAACAAGTAAGTCATAATTTATTTTTATTGCTTATATAATATTGACGTAATCGTCGTTGCAGGTCCTGACAAAATTATGTCAAAGGGATCCTCGAAGTCGAGGATCCCTTTGACGTAATTTTGTCAGGACCATTGTGGCACAATTCGTGGTCTGTTGCGAAGGCTGTCTTACCCTCTATAATTGGAAAATTATGTTTTAAAAAGGCATTTGTATCAAAATACAAAACACTACTTTTTTTTAAATATCGAGATATGCAGGAATCGGCACTTAGCACCTGGTCAGAGATGACAGTTTCTACACATCACATGATCACATCATAACATATTATCAGCTTAGTTTGACGACTTAAAAACTATATGTTTCCAATTTGGATAAATCAATCTGGATTTGTAGGTTTTATAACAGTATCGAAAGGCTGTGGTTTATGTTGATCGCACTATGAAAATTGACGCTTATTTCAGATGGCTTATTTTTTATGACACTGGATAAAATTTCAAATCTAAAGTATTGTGTACTCTTATTCTTTTGAGGAATAAATGAACTATTGGACGAGTTCGAAAATACCCACAATTTTTTGTAAAAGTTAAAATACTCCACATTTATTATAGGTATGCACCATAGCGAGTATTTGTTTATTTCATTTTTATTTTTCAGGAAAGACACTAAAGTGAAAGAACAGCGCAAAATCACGCAAGAAAAGGACAAGAAGCAAGAAAAGAATAACTACGGATCGTGGGGACCTGTTTACAAAAATAAAGAACACTTCACAAATATGCATATTTGTTAGTCAACAATAAAATAAATATGTAATTAAGGGAAAATGTTTGTTATTTTTATTAAATTGATCAATTGAACCATTTTTTTTAATTTTACCGCAAAATTTTAAACTTATTATATTAGTTATACTATTCTAGAAGGATCAGAGCATATTTTAAGTCAATTAAAAAATAACGATTCTCTGAAAAATTAACAGTGAGGTTAGGTTAGTTATATTATAATTATAATAATAAATATAACATTATTGAGCATGAACTACAAGTCCTGGTGAATAGTATGTATGAGGTATGCATGCGAAATGATCTAATGATGAATGTTAATAAGTCCAAGGTAATGATTTTTGAAAACGAAGAAACCATGACAGTCTGCAACATTAGCGTGAATGGTGAAAATTTGGAGCAAGTAGATGAGTTCGTGTATTTAGGTAGTATGTTAACAAGAGATGGACTAGTAGAGAGGGATATTGAAAGAAGAGTTGGGGCAGGCAGCAAAGTGAGTGGTGCACTTAAAGTTGTCATTGCAAACAAAAACTTATCCAAAAAAGCTAGTATGGCAGTGCACAATCGTGTTCTTCTACCGACCCTTATGTATGGAAGCGAAGCATGGAACTGCCAAAGAAGGATGAACGTAGAATAAATGCAGTAGAAATGAGATCTCTTAGAGAAATGTGCGGATACTCCGTGTATGAGAGAGTGTCGAATGAAATTATAAGAAGTGAATGTGGTGCGAATGATGGTGTTATGAACAAAATAACGAAAGGATCATTAAGATGGTTTGGACATATGGAAATAATGAAAAGAAAGAATGGTAAAAAAAAGTATATGTTAATGATGTAAAAGGAACCAGAAATAGAGGAAGACCGAGGAAAACGTGGCACGATCAAATAAATCAAATATTGAATGTCGGCCATGTGATGAGTCAGAGAAATCGACGCGCGTGCATGACACGATGTATGAATGTTGAGGAATCGAGAGAAATCTGTCAGGAAAGAAAAGTGTGGCCTTTTATGCCTACCCCTTCGGAGAGACGGCTTGATGGTTAGTTAGTTAGTTTATAAATATAACAAGATTCGAGGCATATAAGAAATAAGTTGCCTATCAGAGAAACACCTAGTGCTAAATGATTAAAACAAGCTAACCCGAGTAAAGGGAAGAGGCGAGAGGAAGAGAAGAGAGAAAGTAGAAAGAAGGGAGAAGATATTATAATAATAGTTTATACACGTATTTATGTTTTCCCCCGTTAAATTTGAAATTAAGCTGCAACAGTAGTTCTTGCAAGATCAGTACAAATAAAGATTTGCGTACATTCGAGCATACGACTGATCAGAAAAATAGATCGAAGTGTGACGGACTTTCTTGTTGATTGTAGCCCGCGCAATCGAAATTTAGCACGTAAAGCAAGGGTTAATGCAAGAAATAAAGTAGTAGAGAATGGGTGACTAAAACCAAGGGAAAAATAAAAAGATTAGATCGGATATGTGAAACATTTTTGCCAAGATATTTGACTTACCTACGTATACCACGTATTGAATATATCACGAATTTTCTTTAAATGTTAGTTCAATTAATGCGAATTTTCATACGTATATGATTTCATCATTTTTCATTAGCTCATATTATTTTATTAAGTAAAAAAAAAGAGATTGACAATCAGCTAATAGAAGAAGTCAAAGAATACAAATATCTCGGCCACAACATCTTGCTTTCCAGAGATAATCAGACTGCTGAGCTTCAGAGAAGAATCGGTCTTGGGTGGGAGGCATATAGCGATCTGAAGAAGTTCTTTAATAGTAAGATTCCCCAGTGTCTGAAACGCAAAATGTATGATCAATGCGTACTTCCAGTACTGACATATGGAGCAGAAACGCTAACCCTCACCAAGTCGACCATAAGGAGACTCCGTGTAGCACAGAAGAAACACGAAAAAGCCATGCTACACGTAAGATTCTCAGACCGGATAAGAAATACTAAAATACGTAGAAGGTCGGGAGGAACAAATGTCGTCGCAAGGGTAGCGAAGCTTAAATGGTCATTTGCGGGACATGTTGCCAGATTGGTAGACGATAGATGGACCAGAAGGGTGGTAGAGTGGAGATCCCGCGAAGATAAACAAAACAGAGGGAGACCCCCCACACGATGGTCCGATGACATTACAAGAATTGCTGGCGATCGGACGTAAAAGGCACAAGATAGGGATACGTGGAGAAGTATGGGGGAGGCCTATGTCCAGCAGTGGACGACAACGGCTGTCTAAGTAAAAAAAATAATAAAATCTTCTAAATTTACTGCATTATAACATAGACCTAAACTCTATATTGGTAACATGGGGAATTGCAATCATTTGTGTACATAGATTTTTTTTTTCGTCTTAATATCTGTTATGAAAATATTTTTTCTGGAGAATTGATTAAATAATTAAAGTAATAATTCTATGTAGTCCAACAATGAATGTTTAAATTATTATACATGAACAGTCAATGCAACAAAATTTACACGTTTGAAACTTAAAAGTCTAAAAAGCATAAATGAAATAACTTATACATTTTAAACATTAATATCGATATTTATTTTAATAAGAATACATTTCAAAATTTTTAAACAATAATGAATTTATTGTAATAAAGAGGTGTAATAATGGATACATTAAAAGAGGTGTAATAATGGAACGAAATATTAAAAGGCATGTAATAAAGGGATGTAAAGGGGACATGTAATATATAATTAAATACCGAATATGACATGTTTGTAAATGATACGTTCGAAATTATTTAAAATTCCTTTTTAACTATTCTTGGCTAATATTTTACAGCAATTAAAAAGTTCAGAATAATTTAAAATGAGCTAGTAGGGCCTTGTAAACAATTTACATACTTACCCCAAATTTTCAAATGATTATTAAACGAAATAGTTGGTAGCAACATTATACATTCTTCTGAAGAGATGCTACAACACATTTAAGTCAAGCGTATATGTACACGTGACTTCTTTTTTGTTTTTCGTCATTCACGGAAATATATTTTTCCCTAGTCTAAAATGAAACAAAAGTGTCAGTTTATTTTATTTCACACATTTTAAATACAAACATAATAAATTGGTTTAAACCAAAATAAAAGTATTTTGTAATTATTGTAAGCAAGAAAATACTATATAAAAATCTGCTATTCCAAACTAGTCTTTACAAAACAGATGTATAAGGAATATTTTCACTTTTACATTTTAAGATCAAAAATTCTCGCCGCAAATAATTTTGTTTCAACGATTTGATATGCCATCTCGCGGAAGTTTGCCGGTGTCAAACTGAAAGGTGATTAGATTTAGGAATATTAGGAAATAGTCAATAGGTCGCAGCTAAAATGGAAAAATTTACGTGAAATGTTATTAAAATAGTTTCTTATAATGGGTGGTTGCATAGGTGTAACTCGCAGTAGGAGTGGTGCTATCGACGATTCTTCGGGCAGTGTTTCCAGGCCAAATTCAGGTACGTTCAGCTGCATCATTATCAACCTTGGATCGGATTCATGTGGGTCGCAAGCTATAATGTTCTTCCTAAGGTTTTTTCTTATTATATTCGATGTATTGATTGTCGTATTCCCTTTTTGAAGAATGATAGACTATGCGCAAGGTGCGCTCAGACTAAAACAATATGTATTATTACCATTCAATTAGATCGCCAACTATTGGTGAAACTTCTAGTGGATAGTGAAAATTGTTTTGTTTTTGAAGTTTTTATAATTGCACCTTATAAGTGAATGATAATAATCGACGCGAATTATTGGATTTTTTTTTCTCAACATTTTGAAGTAATAGACATGGAAATTCACTGCATCGATCATTGATTAATCTGTAAATTAAAAAAGTTACGAACAAAAAGCCAATGTTCTTATTATTTCTCAAGAAATTTACCAATCCATATTTCTTATTCTATACATAACAGGATTGCCATTCTTGGAATGCTTCCACTTGGTACTTGTTTTGACACGGTAACAGACAATTATTTGGTCGTATATTTATCAATTTAAAGAATTGTTACAACACATTGCAGCTTGCAAACAATGCATATTCCATATATGGCATACCATTTTGCCTGTTTAATTAGCAAACTATAAAATATAATGTTTCAGTTTGTATAATTTGAGCTATTGTTCCAGATAGTATAAGGATTGCAGTGTTATTCGAGATTGTAAAACATTTCCTTTTTATTTAACACTTTCATCGTGCAACATTTTCAAGCAGTCTGCTAAGATGCTCAAATCATGTCTTATTTAAATAAAGAATAAAACTGATAGAAATAAAAAATGTCCTTAATAAATAATTAATAGTATACATGTTGGTGAGCATTCAACAACAACACGTATGTGCTAGGTAGGCATATTGTACACTTTTTCAACACAAGAGATTTTGATAATACGCGCCTAACGCATACTCCACTATCAATGTTGGATGTTTGATTCTCCAGAAACATACTAAAATGCTTTTTTTTTTTACAACATTTTGAAAATTTAAAATCCAGTATTCGTAAAATACTGGATTTTACCTATTGCGGGTTATCATTTTTTTTAAGGATTAATTGTATCTCAATAGAGATGAAGATGCAAATTGGAAACAATATGGTGGTCGAGGCATTTACAGGACTTATGACCTGTCATTGGTTGAGTTAAGCGCACGCTTTATGTAATACAACATTCCCCATTCCGCCCTTCTTACGACCACCACGTCTGCCAATTTTTTTTGGGAGATGTATATATGCTACAATGTCGGACAACACTTCACATTTTTTAGTTCAATTTACACTAGCGCCATCTATTAAGATTGGATTAAGCATCAAGCAGAAGATCTTTATTAACGCAATGTAAAAGGCTACTGCCATTAACATACATTGCTAGATAATGCCTGGAGATGTCTCCAATTTTTATGCTTTTTTTTTAACTTGGACCGGTTTTTTTTTTGCAACATTTTGAATGTATACAAATACTTGTAGACGAATACTGGATTTTACCCATTGCGGGTTATCATTTTTCTAAAGGATTAATTGTATCTCAATAGAGACGAAGATGGTGGTCTGCTTTTTTTTAAAATTCAAATTAAGACGTTAACACCGTGGAATTCCATAATGATGAATTGTTTATGAATTAAAGCACTGTTTTTTTCCACTTTTGATTTTATTTTCCTTTCAAAACTTCCATTCAAAACATAAAATATTAATTCATTGATATCTTGTTAATGTTATGTCTGCGATACTTTTATTTTATCCTTATAATACCTAAATTTAACTACCATACGTCCATCATTACATATATTCGTAGCTTCTTGTATCTTGTTTGAAATAATTTTGGTTAATTTATATCGTTATCCCGAAAATGAAGGTGTAAAACCTTCGAAACACGCCAAGAAAAATAAATTCAAAGTGGAAAAAACAGTGTTTTAATTAATAAAAAAATCATCATTTTGGAATTCTTAAGTTTTTCAAAAATGCTTTAAAAAAAATGAAACAGTGGTTCTAATAGTATGCAAAGGCCTGTGCGAGGGCTCTGCCGCGACAAGAAGTATAATAAAACTACAATGCTACGATAAAAAAACTGTAAACAAAAGACTCTAGCTTGTACGAGTAGGTATGTGGCGATTAGATACTTATTAAATGATTATAATTAAATAATAAACATTAGACCTGATTTTCCTTATTTTAGGGCTCGCTAAAATATTTACTGTTACGAAAGGGTTCAGTTGCCAAAAAAGTTTGAATACCGCTAAAATAAAACAAGTTCTTCTCAATTGTTTTTTTAAGGTGGAGTGAGGAAAAATCATCCTTTATGTCATGAGACAATACGATGGAAGTCAGACGTGCCTCTCACAGAGGGGCAGCTGCGTAGCAAGCGCGATGAGTTCTGGGATACGGCGCCTGCATTTGATGGCCGCCGGGAGATCTGGGATGCCCTCCGTGCAGCCTCAGTGGCCGCGGAGGCCTCTGACTTCCCTCTGGCCCAGGCTATCCTGGACGGTGCCAGCGTGTCGGTCCCCAACGGGTATCTCACGGAGTGCTATGATGAGCTGGGCACGCGCTACCAGGTGCCCATCTACTGCCTGTCCCCACCCATCAACATGGTGCGCGGCGGGGGCCGGGACTCGCCGGCCGAGTGCTCGGAGCCAGTGGGTGGCGGGTCGGCTGTTGCTTTACGTCTGCGCCTCTCCACCACCTGCCAGGATGTCAAATTGTCCGTTTATTCCAGGGACACTGTCTTGCAGTGCAAGAAGAAATTACAAGTTAGTGATGCTTTTATATACAATTATTATTTATTATTACAGCTCGAGCCAAATCGATGTAAAGGGTATTACTATTATATTGATTCTTATGATATTTGGATAAGTAGCTAAGCTATCACCATTTTATTGTCACGTGAATTCTACACCAGACCAAAGACAGTGTGAAAATCACACTGTCATCGCCGGGAATCAAACCCGGAACCTCCGGTGTGGCATTTATAGCTGTTGCCACCCTATCACTATAACTAACTTCTCAGTCTTATGAATTGTATAATTGAAAAGAAATAACATTGTGTCTCACTGCATAGCATAGCATTTGAGAAATATTTTTTCTCTTTTGCTTGAATTTATTACGGTCAAAGAGATTATCAAAACTCTAACAATTTATACAATATAAAATTAATCAATTGGTATCTTTTCTTTTTATAAGTTAAAGATTCAATGTTGTTTTTTTTACTTACAACACTTCTCACATATCTTATTTTTTTCTTGCAAAAAATGATTTTCAATCAAATTTAAATCAAAATTTTAATGGGGGATTTAAGAGGATACTCAACGCACATTTACAATTTGTTCCCATAGAGTTTAGTGTAGTTTATTTAACATGAATTTTTATTAAATAACCACGCATTCCGATTTCCGATTTTTTTATCAACATTTTTCGAAGATATACCTTCATCATTGAGAGAATATTGTTTCTTGAACAATGATGTAAAACTCCATATTAAATAATTAATTTGAATGAAAACGTCAGTTTAATAGAAGTTTTATTATTTTTTATGGGAATGACATGTTTCGCCCTTCTAAGGCATTATCAAATGTTTGATAATGAAGAAGATAATTTGCCTTAGAAAGGCGAAACATGTCATTCCCATAAAATATAATAAAACTTCTATTAAACTGACGTTTTCATTTGTATTAATTAAATTCATAATAATTATGGAATTCCGCAGTGTTAAGACCCCAAGGTAATCAAAAGTTGATTTAATAGTTTACCACTCTTTCATTGTGGTGGGAGGTTTGGTCGACTTTGTGTCATTTACTAGGGGTGCCTGTTTTATAGTTTTAGTAACATCAGACATAGGGGCACCTTCCTTGCCCCCTTTAGATTAGATTAACTGAATAAATTCTATCCCTTTTATAACACAAAGTATATTATTGTTTTTTAACTTGCTGTATTCTTGTAAATATCTGTTCATGTTTTAAATAGATAATCAAATCAATCAGTATTATAATCTTTGAAATTATTACAGAGACAAGAAAATATAGAGCCAACACGACAACGATGGTTCTTTGGTGGGAAACTTCTCGGAGATAAGCTCATTGTTGAAGACGCACACATTCAGCCGGGCTACGTGGTGCAGGTCATCGTCAACACAGAGGACTTGTCAGACAGCTAGTGCCCCGCCCCCCGCCCCAGCCGCGCCTCGCTCGGCCCCCGGAGGTGACTGAGAGACTGATGCCATTTAAAGAATTATTCTATACGGTTTTACTCGATTCGACAATATTTTAAGGACTAATCAGCGATGTTTTAAATCAAAACAAATATATCAATTTAATATGTGATCTTTGGATTCATCCATATTTTTTTGAGAAACATTTGCAACTGCTGTTTTTTAATATCTATTTATATATTTAAAAAAAGTTAAATCACTGATAAAGTAATAAATTACATGAACAATATTTTACATACGATACATACATATGATTCTCTCTGTTAGATTTGATATATTATAGATGTTCTCAAATTGAACTGCTAACTCATAGTTATCATTTTAGGGGAGCAAAATTTAGTTTTGTTTATTTTTACCAAAATCTAAAATATGATTATTACATCTAAAATGGTATATTATTTGAACATATATCAATTTGCAGTATCATTGTGTCCATCACTTTTCCATATTTAGCATGACTATAAATACGTTGATTATGGCACTGTTTATTGAGAAATGAGCAGAGTGGTTTTCACTTTGAAAATCTTCCATTTACTGGTGTGTTGGATGAGAAGCCCGGAAATTGTTATGAGATAACAATGAATATATCTCTACCTCAAAAAATACTGCATATTTGTTTTAGCTACTTAGGTTTAAAATAGAATTACAAATTGTGCGACTTGGTATCGATTGGTGGCACTCTGGAATCACACTGCTTTCTTGTGCAATATGGAAAGGTGGTGTGTGTTAAATGTAGTTTAACAATATTTTAATTTTATATTAAATTATTTATTCCAATGAATACAAATATTTGCAGAGACTCAATCACTGCCCCTTAATTTGTTAATACTGTTTAAGAACCGAGTCATCGCAGGGGATATTTGTATTTAAAAAAAATTTAAAACATTGCATTTACACAAAATTACATAATACCTTTGATCAACAATTGTTAGTCAACAATTGAATTAAAATATTATTAGATTTTGACTGAGCAGCAGATAGGTGTAGAATCAATATCTAAAACAATAATACTTATTTGTAATGTGTATTTTGTGCAAAGATCTCGCACTCGATGACTTTGCTCTCTATTGTAAAATTAATTGGAACCTTTTTTTATTGCAAACCTTCAAATTATATTCTGTAAATTTAATGTTACCAACATTTTAACTCACCATTAAACATTCCAAGCTATTCCTCTAATAGAGCTTCCGGAAAAATGATGAAAATCTTCATTAAATTTATTTGTTCGATTACAGTTTATAAAAAGACAGTTTTTAAAATTCAAAATTTAGAGTTCACTTGTAATTGAGAATGTGTGTAGGTACACAATCAAATTGATTTTGTCAATTTCAATGTATACATGCATTTTTGGATAATTAAAACAAAAAAGGGATGAAATAGGTTGTATGATGCAGGTCTCAGCTAATGTAGATGTATTCTTATGTTACCAATATTATACAATGCATTTTAATTTATTAAATATATTGTATTCCCCATATTAACTCTACTTCAATGGTTTATTTAAAGAAAGATACATAATAACATTTATGTTTACCCTTGTTTTATAGCTACTTTAATTAAATCATGCAATTTTTCTGTTAGATAAGGCCTGATTGTTAAACTACTAATTATAGTTATGATAATTTCTTGATGTGTAACTATATAAAGAAAAATTGTTGAAATGAGGTTCTTGTACATAAAATGTTTCTTTTGATGTTGAAATGGTGTGAATCACAAGTTCACTTGTTTGAAGTGCAAATGTTTGCATTTTGTTAACCCTAAATTGTGCCGTAATGAGTAATGCTGGCAGGTGAATCATTATTTTCTTTGTTCTTAGTTCGGATTTAGATACATAATACTCTTATTTCTTTTCCTGCTCCATGAAGAGCTATGATGAGTAAATTTAAAAGAAAAAGTTGTTTCTTTGTATGTAAATAGGTATATGTAATTTTTTAGTGTAAGTGTCCCTAGGCAAAAGGAATTTGTTAATGTAAGGTTGAAATTTAGAGTATTTGATACTAACATGAGATTTTTGTGACTACTCTACCCTTCCTATAACAAACAAGTGGAATATTTTTGCGATCAATATAATTGGATCTCAATTTGAAATCTCCTTAAAAACTATCTGGTGAATTTTTTGTTCAAATAGAAAATAAATACTGAAGCATTATATCACCATGCAATTGAACAAAATTTCCTTTATTATTTTGGGATTATAATTATATTTATGTTGTGCAGATGGTGATAAAAATATGAATGTGGTTTGAAATGATATATTTGTAGTGATGAGTAAGCGCTGTTTTGGCCATGACAAATTTGAAACTTTATTTTCTGGTTGAATATTTGATTCGTTTCATGGTGGAACAATCAGGAATAAGGAATTTAAAGTTGGTTAACACCATCATTCTACTCTTATGCTGCAAATGTTTTATTATTAAATCACATCTTAAATATGTATATTTTCTTCCAAACATTGTTTATGATAGAAATATCTGTATTTAAACATTTATTAAATTATTTGTGTGCTATCAAATACATTATCCGTATGATTATATATTGAAATTATGTTGTTGAATCGACTTATTTTATGAGAGTTTACTAATTATCCTGTCGATGTTGAGAATAATTATAAAATTTGTCAGTATCGGATGTGTTCAATGATATATTTTAAGGATTTTGTGTGCTGAAGACTAGCACAGCAGCAAACTTCGCGAGTTTTGATTCTCATTTGTAATGTACAAGTAGCAGGCCGGCGCGTTCATTGTAAATGTTGTATGTTTGTTCTCACATGTTTGCAACGTGTTTTCAAAATATCTTTCAGAATGACTGTTATTCCTGAAACTGATTTCTTTTGTGCTTCCTTTATCTAGCCCTTTTTATATTAAACTTAATAGAATCTAACTAACCCAACTTTTGGTAATATTTATAGCAGACTTTTTTAATGAGGTTGTCCCGGTGAAATATACATATGTTATGAATGAAAAAATACATTACACATTTGTACTGTTCTCAGATTCACCGATTGTAAGCTGAAATAAAATTTTAATTCTGTTAAATGTTCATAATGTATTGGAAAAGGGAACATCCACCACTACCCCCCTATGAAATGTTTGGTTTATGAGTAAAATATCCTTTTAAATATTAAAAAAAATGCTGTAAGATCTTAATGTACGAGTGATGTTAGTTAATAATCCGATAGCGTTAATGTATTTTCAGCAAAGGGTGATTTTGTCGTTGAACTGGTTTTGCGTAATTCTCCTTGTTTGAAATGAACAAAAATGTGTGAGTGCTTATCTTTTATGGAAAATTAATGTTTAAAATTATTGTTATGACTTTATTTGTTAAAATGATCATAATTAAACTTAATTATTGTAATTAATAATACATACAGATTTACATAATATTTTATTGCTTATTTTTATTTTTACATATTTTTATTCTTCAACAAAATAATAATAAAAAAAATGGTATAAATTTTTTGTAGTTTTTATTTTATTTACGTGTACAACCATTGTGTAGGTTTAAATATACGCTTAACACAGAGTTATCTCAACTTAAAATTAAATGGGATAAGAAGAAAGTCTCTTATACAGTGGATAATTTCTACGACGAATATTAATTCTTAAAAATCATCTAATTTTAAAATGCAAGTAATTCAAATGGATTATTTTGCTTAGTTATCAAAATATAGTTTACAGTTTTTAAACTGATTAGTTGTATTCTTTTGTTGATAAAAATATAAAAAACCTTACTCCTTATCAGTTAATATTAATAAACAAAAAAAATACACTTATACTCTGTTTCGAGTGATATTCAGTCTACTGATTGACTCGATTAGCAGAATCTTATCTCAATATTACGTGACAATCATCTAATAATCTAATGCATACTTTTTCTATCATCCACTCAACAACTTTTATATTTAGGACATTTTTGTGACTAGTAAAATGCTGAATGTACCCATGTTATCTAAATAACGTTATTAGTTTGAAAATGTGTGATTGTGAAACTCGACCTTTATTTCTAAAACATAAAATACTGGAAACGGCATATTGGCAAGTTTTCACAAGTGACCTCATTTTGCTGCCAAACTGAAATATTTAGAACGCTTTACAATTCTTGCTTCAATCAACTATACCAAAGGTCGGCAAACTGGCTTGCAATCCAAATGTGGCTTTTCAACGATTAAAATCTTTAAAATACATTTAAAAAAAATAAGTTAACAGTATTTTAATACAAAATTCAGTCAAAATTAAAACAGCTACTCACAAAAATACCTTACCCAAACTTTCTGTAGAAATTCAAGGACATTGATTAAATTAAATATGACAATGTTTTTATATTATTTAATAATTGCAAATCAATAAGATTATTGTGAAATATTCCATACATACTTCCAAAAACAAGCTTTTTGGAAACGAATTTGGCTCTTAAAAGAAATCTAATTCAATGTACTGATGATATTTGACTCTTTTAAGTAATGAGTTTGCCAACCACTAACTATATAGAATAAAATATTTTATCATAGAACAGTTCTGTATATTTGGAGAATTGATAAAAGTAGTGAGTAGCAAAAATAAATAAATTGATTGTTAACATTTTTGAATTTCAAATGAGTTATCAGTTCTAAAGTATTTTTTAAGACTTTACAGAAACTTGTTTACAGACATTGATAACATTTTTATCAAAAATTATCACCAAATGACCCCGGCCAAAATTATTTGGGAATGAGACGCAGCAACTTCATCTCGTGAGTCAACCAAACTGCTAAACTAAGGAGAATCAGGGATCCTGATTGGTGGGTCGCCGCCATGTGCGTAGGCACGTACATCAGCAGGGTTGATATTCCTAACCCCACCTGGAAAAAAGAACGAAATATTAATTCAAAACAATAATCACTATCGCATCGAAATATTTTGAATTTTAGATCTAAATAAAAATAATCCATATTTGATCAACGTTTGTTTATTTATTAGTGTTTTAATTTTACAAGGTAAATTATTTCTCAAAATGTTGCCATCTAAAATTGTGAATGTTTTAACCTTAATTTTGACAGATACACTACCAACCATTTAACCCGACGATCGCCGTAAGCACACATGTGCGCTCTACGTAGACGATCGCCATAAGCGCAGCTGTGTGCGCTTTGCAATATTCGAAAGATGTATTTCAAAACAAGTTCCGATTTTCTCACAACGACATCTATGAATATTTTAAAATATTAACAAACCAAAAAGGATCGATATTTTTCGATAGTTTGGGAGAAAATACGTGGCGTACCAGCGCACTGTTTCTACAAACATGTGGCGATGAATGGGTTAATAGTATCAATATTATTTAAGATTTAAAAAACATTTTAGTTTATATTAAACACACAGCTGTTTCTTTACTTAAAAAAAAAGAAAAAAATATGTTAAAATGAAGATTGCTGTATAAAAGAAATGCCAAAATATGTCCTTGTTAGTGCATAGGATATGAAATTACCTGGATCCAGGCCATCAAGCCCAAAGCATTGACAGCCATCCGAGCCTGTGGAGGGAGGGAACGTTTCCTTGCCAGTAGCCACAGGGCACTAATAGTGGTTACAGTCAGAGTTCCGAGTACCCGGTGGTCGAATTGCACCGTGGTTGGATTTTCCAAGAAGTTCTTCAGCTTGGGAGACATTGCTAGAATGTCGTCGGGAATCCAGTGGTCCCCCATCTTAGGAAAGGAATTGTAAACTAGACCCGCATCTAAACCCGCAACAAAGGCCCCTAAAAAAATCATTACATTTTTAAACACAGAAATATAAAAAAGCGCTATAATCCATCGTCAAGTCACCCCAGAAATGCTAACACAGGTGTATATAAAATGTTTGAGTTTAAAAACCTTAACTCAAAAATTATTGATCTTGATATTTATTGTTTCTTGAACAATGATCTAAATCTCCATATTAAATAATTGATATGAATGAAAATATCTCTTTTCTAGAAGTTTTATTATATTTTATGGGAATGACAAGTGACCTCAGGTGAAATTGTTATTTTCATAAAATATAGTAAAACTTCTAGAAAACAGACATGTTAAATTGGTATTTATTATTGGTCTTAACGTTTATTTTGTTTATGTAGTTAATAAAAAAATAATTAGTTGGTTATGAATACTGACATACGGTACACGCATTTTACAAAATAAGATGATAAAAAAAATATTATTGTCTCGAATAATTATGAAAAACTCCATATTAAATAATTAATATGAAAGAAAACGTCCGTCTTCTAGGAGTTTTATTATATTTAAGATGGAATGACATGTTTCGCCTTTCTAAGGCATTATCAAATGGGATTTGATAATGCATTGATAATACATTTGATTAATGCCTTAGAAGGGTGAAACATGCCATTTCATCTAAAATATAATAAAACTCCTAGAGGACAAATATTTTCATTCTTATTAATTATGATAAAAAAGAAATAAGAATGAACCAGTTATTTTATGTTTGACACCTAAATTAACTCAAAGTTAATATTTATTCTTCAAAATCTAAATTTGGGCATAAAAGTGTAAAGTTTGAATGTCAAAAGTTATTTTGAAAGCTTTACTAACCTGATACAGCTGTTAAAAACACAAGTGCTTTTGCACTGTGTGACAAGATGGTGATTCCCTTAAGGGACGGGACCTTAGAGAGTTTGAAGTTGTAGAGTGCATTGACTGGCGGGGGGCGAAAGACTTTAAGAGCCCCCGCAAGGAGACCAGTGTAGAGGATGAAGGCGAGACTGAGGTGAGCGGCCAGCCTATACTGGGACACACGAGGTACGTCCGAGGGGCCTTGAAACCTGTCCTCCAGACCGGACTTCACCATGTACCAGCCCATTAATCCCTTGAAAAATATTATTTTTATGTTTAACTAGTTAATAACTGTAACAACCTGGATGCGGAAGGGACAAGACAGAGATGAGTGGAGAAAAATGGAAGAGGCCTATACCTAGCAGAGGAGAGAAGAAGGCTGAAGAAGTTAATAAAGGCACATGCAAAAAAAAATTTACATTGTGTAATTTTAATATCAATTTATTTTTAATTGAAATTTCTTGGTATTATTTGTAAATTCTTTAATAATATATATTTAGTTTAATGCCATTGTATTTTTTGATGACCAGTAGATGGCAGTGAGCTGCTGAAACCGGTTGAAGCCTTAAAATCAAGTGGAATGAAACTAAATATATTATTATGTTTTTTATTTTACCAATAACCTCAATTAAATATATTGACAAAAAAACTAAGTAAGAGTGATTAGAAAAAAGGTTGTGTAAAAGGGTTTTGCCAAAACCAAAAAACAAATTGATATTACCATGTATCTACAACACTTATATTAGAAAAATTAAATTACATAGACATGTTTCGGACAACCAGTCCTTCAGTGATACATATTATAAAGATACATATTTAAAATATTATAAAATTGTTTACATGATCTGACAGATGTTACAAAGATTTATTTTTAGATATTACCATGTTAAAATTGTGTATTTTGTCATTTTAATATGTATTACTAGAGCAAAAAATTGAGAAAAAGTAAAAATATGTACCTGTGCAGCAACCAGGGCACTGTAGGCTGCTACTCGGATTTTCATACCTTTATTCAGGTACCCTCTAGCCCAAAAGAATGTGGCGGGAATAAATACAACAGCTCCAATACATCTGCCCCACATTCGGTGTCCATATTCCATCCACCAAATACGTTTAAATTCTGAGACTGTCATGTCACTATTTTTACTAAAAACATATATTAAAAATAAAATAAATCTGTGCCAGTTGAATGCTATACATGTACATGTGTTATAGAAGCTTTCAGAGTTGTTATTAATAATAGATATCTTTTGGTGGAAATAAAAATGATAATATTTATTGTTTAATTAAAGCATAGAGCTAGTTGACACTTACACTTACTGAAAATTGAACAACAAATTTGTGTGATTTTATGTACAAATATAGAAAAATCTAAAATAATATGTTAGTACATATTAAAGTGCATGGCGATTTATCCCTCAAAATATATGGTATGGAGACTGAGTGTTAAAAATAACTTTGATGCAATAATTACTATTTGAATTCGGGAAACTGTTGATACTTTTCAAATTCTGTCTCCCACTCCTGCTGGGATCTTGGCATTTTTTCCCCTAATAATTTCCATGTCACCATAGATAGTCCTGATTCCGTCAGACGTGTAACACCACCTGAAATCATTACTGTCTTGTACTACTGTCAGCAGCGAAATACCAACATTTAATTTAAAAATTCTGCCAACATGACAAATTTCATATTGCAATAGAGACAAATTAAGCCCACTGATAAATTTACAGCAGATTCCCATTGAAGTTTGATCCAAATAAAAATATTAATTAATCTTAAATATTATTCCATTGATTTGAATATACTAATTACAATATGCAGTATTTTTTTAAATCTGTATATTTATTATAATATATTCTTATTTGTACATAAAAAAAAAGAAAACCATTTTCCGTACATTGCTTTTAGGAAAAATACAAAGATTTATCAACAAGGGGAGAAAATGCAATGAAAGATGGTTCAGTAGACATAATTTATTTATTATATAAATAATATATTAACATAACTAATACCTTCATTGAGATGTATATTAATAAAATATAGAGTAGTTAAGATATATTTTAATTTTAATAACATATTATTATGCAGAGCCTATTTACGGAAAAAAATAAATCATAAATAATGCCTTTGTATTTAGATTTGCAATTTAAACAATTTCAACATAAACAATACATATTTATAAATATGCTGCACTATAAAATTACTATTTCACCATACAAACACGGTGTTTATTTAACTTTTATATTAACTATTCATTAACTCAATAAACTCAACTATTAATTTTCCTAAAATCAATAAACTAATGCGAAAACAAAATTTTCTGCTTATATTTAAAAAAAATATATAAATGAACCCTTAGAGAGAATTCTGTTAAAAAAAAATTCACAATAAAATCCATAACATAAAGTTAATTACACCATATTTAAATAATATATACAAAGGAATACAAATTGAAAAAAAAAATACATATATATCTAAATTTAAATCATAAGCTTATCGGAATAAATCAATTTGTTTTTATTTTGTATTGAAGCAGGTCGCCTGATTCAGGTGTCCAGTCCAGTAAGCTGATGGGCTAAGAGACATGATTGTCTAACCTAACACGCAATGGTTCTGAATGCAATTTTCCAATTGGTAATGATTTTCACTATACAGTTAATTATATCATATGAAGCACTTATTTTGTGATGTGACATTATTAAAAATACTTGTGTACTTTGTTTTTACACTACTTTATTTTGTTTTATTGAACCAATCGGTTTCACTACTATCCGAGCTTCATCAGGGTTAAAAACAAACAGTTTGTTTTTGTAACCCTGACAAAGCTCTGGCGCTAGCGAAACTACTTGATTCAATAAAACAAAATAAAGTGGTGTAACAAAAAACAAAGCACACAGGTGTTCTAAATTATTTTTAAATATTAAATTTATTTTAAAGTAGTAATGTTATATAATAAAATACATTCAAATTGAAAAAGCAATAAATTTGTTTTCAGTTTTTAAATATACAATATCCTCTTATAAGAAATTATTCTTAAAAGATGAACATTTCAAAAAATCATTTCTACAAGAACATCATTATTTACAAAACATATTATTTGCTTTTCGTGTTACTTAATATGACATCTAGGACATAGAAAATACTATAAAGCAACACAAAGTATCCTGTGATAGTACCTAGGACAACAGCCACAAATACCATTCCTGAGCATGTAAGAAGCCAGTAGCCGACTGCTTTAGATGTTTGTTTCTTTGCAGCGTCATTGGTTGCTACATTTCTGACTATCAGCAAAGTGCTATTTTTTAAGGATTGCGATATCTGTGGAAAACAAAACAAAATTCAATTTACATATTTATAAAATTGAATACCAGTTTGACTTTTATATCTGCATAACAAGAGCTTTAAGCAATTTTCTACATGTTGTGAAAACATGGATATCAAAGGCTAACAAGGGAAAGCACATTTGTTAATCCAAAAAAGTAATAATTTATAGAGGTTGGTAGCATATAAAAGTCTGAAGAATCATAACTAAGACCATTGCAGACTTTTATCTAGTAGGAGAAACGGAGAAATATCTAAAATCAATAATACCAGAAAAGTTTTTGGGTTTGATAAAATGTACCAACCTTAAACTGTAATCTGGAACCGCAGGAATGAGAGAAGTACGCTTTTAATGAGTTGTTGCATTTTACTGTTTTGTTATTTAATGTAAATAACTGGCGTGAAACTTGATTACTCTGAGCGAACATTTTATTGTAGTGAAATCCATGTGAAACGTTGGATTGGATTAATTTCGTCGCATTATTGAGGCAAAATCTCGATATTCCTAACATTTTTAATATTTAATAAGACGATACGAAGTAAATAATTGATATGTAGATGAATAATCACATAAGTCACATTTATCAGAAAATTTATAACCCACACAATAGCTCGTGGATGTGAAATGTGAACTGTGAACTCTCGAGAATCGTTGTCACACTGACAGTTGTTTGTCGATTGATGGGAAGAGTGATTAGGTTAAAAAAAAATTATAGAAAGATAAAAAAAAACTAATGAAAACCATTATTATGAATATAGCAGATACAGTTTTATTTGTGTCATTAGTTAATTTAAAAAATAACATTATTGAATAATCTCTTAAAACATTAAATTTATTTTTCGTAGAAATGTAGTACTTGGCCGGTATTCTACAACGTTCTGAAAAACAAGTAATGATTTTCTTTATCTATAGCAAAGTTATCAGAATATCGAGTTCTGGGGTGCGGTTGCGGTTATACTAAAAAATAATCGAGCTTCAAGCTTCAATACCGTGAAGTCGTGTAGACCGTTTACTGTTTACAATGTCCGTGTTGGATTTCGACAGACCTTTAAAAATGGAGGGTTCATTAGCTGAGGTAAGAACTGTACAGATATGTATATATAAACATATAACTATCTATATATACAAATATATATTTTTTAATTGTGTACTTACCCATTTTCCCAAAAGATAAGTTAAAAGCATATGCAATGACACTTTTATCAATAAATATTGCACAATTTGCAATATTTCAATTGTACATTAAATATTTGCGTAGAATTTTTTTCATATTCTCATTTGTCATTTTCATCTCTCCTTTAAAATTCTAAGTACCAACACAGCACTTATATTCTCATAGCCCCTATGGTACTGATATGCAGTGTGGTCTGTTTCGTATTTATGTAAAACACTAGCATTCCTTTTCTAACCATAGTAATATGGATCATATGTTTGGATGTCTCGATTTATATTCATTAAAATTGTAGAAACAATTTATTTGGTAGCATAAAAATAATATACATTTTTATAAATATATACAATTGTTTTCTTTTTCAGATTTTTTTCCAAAAGCATTCTAATTCCTTCGGCCACGCGATTCGTAATGATTACCAGACTGATAGCCAAAATAATAAAGTATTTGAATCAAGTAAAGCATACAATTCAGCATTAACAGACACAGATATGTGGTTAAAGAAGTCTGTATCTGAGAGAGCGAGTATTCTTTTGAAATTATCTATAGCTATCAAAAATTCAACGGAACTGTTTGCTCAAATAGAATACCTTGTGAGGGGAATATTTGCAAGAGATACGAAAAAGACTGTTGGCCTTATTGCAGAATACTTTCGTTATTATTCAGATTCTTCAAAATTATTATTCAGCGATAAAAACAAAAATTCAGGTATGTTTTACTTTAACGAGTTTAGAAATAATATCACTGTTATACACAAATACACTTAATGTAATCTACTGATTGTTTAATTTTGAATTTGTTACAAAGTTTAGAGGCCCATTTATAGATACTAAAAAAAATATCCATTATAACATATGTAAGTGTTTGATGTTGGCTGTTATAAAAACAGAATATAAGTATTAACAAAAACACAACAATTTTGTTCTACCATTTACCAGGTTCAAAGCTATTTTACAAAATAAGTTTTATTTTATTTCATCATTCATATGTTTTGAATAAATTTAAGAATAAAATATGAATTAATTACATTAAACTTCTGATAAAATATTTTATCTTGCCCGTTATTCGAATCGGTGAATTCAATTGATTTGTCAATGGTCACAACTGCCATTTTACCTATCTGGAAATCTTTTTCTTCTTTAGCTGCCTCTCCACTGCTGGATGTAGGCCTCTTCAAATATTCTCCATTTTTCTCCATCCTGTGCGATTCTCATCCATCTTCTTCCACCCGACTGGAATTAGGTCGTCAGCCTATCTTTTTTGTGGTCGACCAATGCTCTTTTTTTCCTCCCACGGTCTCCACGTCAAGACTCTGGGTGCCCATCTCTCTTGTTTCCTGTTTGGCAACATGTCCTGCCCATTTTCCACTTTAGTTTGGAAACACGGTCCATTATATCGACAAGCTTTGTTTGGCATCTGATTTTGGTATTGGGTATTTTGTCCCTCAGACTTATGCCAAGCATTTGTCTCTCCATAGCTCGTTGTGCACATTTTAGCTTGTAAATGGGTTTGGCTGTGAATACCACAGTTTCCAATCATATGAAATCACCGGGAGGATGCATGTCTCATAGACTTTTCTTTTGAAAATCATGGGAATGTCTTTGGCCTTTAGTACATGATCTAGTTTTCCAAACGCTGCCCAACCCAGACCAATTTTTCTGGATATTTCCACAGAAAATATTGCGATATATACACATTATTTTAAACACTAACAATATTGTAAAATTCTATGTAATATAATAAAATTGAATATATCATTAATTAAGGAACAACTACTACAACATAATTTTTTTGTAGAGAGTCGAATAATGTTGACGAATACAACTCCGTTGTTGGCACTTGCGCAAGTTGCCCAATCTTTTGCGGCTGGGACCGGTGTGATATTAATGGTGGATGTAAATGTTGCTGCTTTGGGAACACTTTTTGGAGAACTCGCTGAAAGTGCAGGGTAAGACAATTATAATATGAAATGCATTACCATGTTATTGATTTTATTAGCATTAAATCAAATCAAATCAGTTTATTTTTTCAAAAGACATCACAAACATATTTACAGTTTGATGCAGGAGCTCATGAGAAATGGTTCGACTTTAGCAAGACAATGAACTCTCTAGAAATAGAGGAAGACTGAGGAAGTCTTGATTGCTCTGGTTTCTCCAGCTCAGCATACACAACTATGCTAGGCAATCAGTTCTCACGGTACTCATTATTAGGTGCTGCTGGGTTTGTTTATATGAAAAGGATAAATATGTTTATATTCAAAATATAAATGAAATGTTTTTTGTTTAATTAAATTCTTGTAATTATGGTGTTTTACAAAATTAAAACTGAAACATTCAAATGGTAATTATGGTTTTTATTTAGTTGCAGATTTTTTTGCTAATCTGATATGTATTCTTCTTTATTTATATTTGAATTTATTTTAGGATTACTATGGAATTGTTGAGCATACATCCATTTTATGGATCACAACTTCATCTTCATGTGCAAAAGATAACCAACAATTGTGAGTTATATCAATATATGAATTTACTTATTTTAAATTTACCTCTTTTCAAGTGAAATTAAATTAAAACATTTTTTAAATAAAATTTTGACATAATAATAACATGTGGGGGAGTAATAGCCTTCGGGCTGATATTCCCGAATGACAAGATCTAGGATCATATTCGTGAAAATTTTCAATTAATGAAAATAAATCTTAATGTGAAAACCAGTTTTTACATTATTCAGCTAGTGAATCGCTTTTTACAAGTCATTCACAAATCTTTTATAATTTTGTGCTTCTTTTTATGTACAGGCTGAAACACGAGGTTCATATTTGAAATTACTTTTTCAGCTTTTTTTTTTCAAACCAAATTTTATGGTAGTACAATGATAGTGTACGAATCTTCTGACCTGGACTCTGCTGCAGACATTGTCTCCAGCGCAGCATGGTCTAACAAAGGCCTGGTATGTGGAACTATTTAATACATATTAAATATAGCTGAGTATATATTAGATGTTTGAATTGAATTGAAAATCAAGATTTTCTTTGGTTATGTTTATGCCTATATTATGAAATGCATGAAACATTATTGATATTTTTTTTTACAGTTACCATGGGCATTGCAAAGAATATTAATCCAAGAATCTGTGTACGATGTCTTCATTGAAAAGCTTTCTAATAAGATTGAAAATTATGTGTATACTTTTCCCATTGATTATAATCCAGATCAAGAGACTAAACAAATAATTTCAAATGTAGATGCCTTGTTGGAGAGGGTCACTGATCAAGGAATCAAATATATTCAAAGTAGAAACGGTATATTTAAAAACGTGGTCTTACTGGATAACGTTCCTCCTAATTTTTGGGAAGATTTATCTACTGAAGTACCTACACCAATTGTGACCGCTCAGTCATTTCGAACAACTAAAGATGCATTGGCCATCATGGCTTTTGTTAATCCAGTTGGTCTCTCAATTTGGTGCAATAATATTTCTGTCTGCCACGAAGTTGCGCTGGCTGCGAATTGTGATAGAGTCTGGATTAATTCCTTTGGTTTAATTAGGCCAGATGTTTCAATAAAAAGTCAATATTTTACAAACAGATTTTTGGGAGGAACTGAAGGTAAAAATACTTGTACTAATAATATCGCACCGTGAGTGTAAAACCGACAGAAGTGCAAATATACAGTTTGGAGATTTGGGAGTTTAAAGACTTCATATTGCTTGGAAAAACTGTTTTTTTTTTTTAAATAAACCAATGATTTTCGGTTTATAGGTATATTACTTTAAACCGAAAATCATTGGTTTATTAAAAAAAAACAGTTTTTCCATCCAATATGAAGTCTTTAAACTCCCATATTACCAAACTGTATATTTGCACTTACGTCGGTTTTACACTCACGGTGCGATATATATGCTAGTTTTAGTTCTGAATAAAATAATAATGTAATATTGATGCTATGCATCCAAATGAAATATATTGTATACAATTTGTAAGGATTTTTCTAAATTGTTTTCTAAATATGTAGCATTGCTTTTTTTGTTATTATTATTGTGTATAATTTTTTCTAGGATATTATTGCAGTTTTAAAGAAGATGATTCACCCATAATTGAATACCCAAATATACGGTGCGTATTAGATCTCTTTATACGGATGATAACAAAATTTTATTTTAGCTAGAATAAAAAAAAATCTGTTTAATGGGTCAGTCCCAGAAAAAAGGCTAATTTGTAAAAAAACAATCACGGGAATAATAATTTTAATATGATTTGATATGGAATTTCATCTCATTGATAAAGGAATAATATTTAGGCTAATTTATATAGCACCATTTTCAAGGGCACTTTGATCCAGCAATATTTCAATAATGCTTAATACATATATTAAAAAAAAATGATGTTAATAAATTAAACAGTAAAAAGGAGGTATTTTAGGATACTATTAGCCGGGACACAAGTCAAATAAAATATTTAAATTCATAAAAATATTATTGTAGGGATAATGAACATGTTTCCTTATATAATTGTAATTTAGAAATTAGAAGTTGTGTTACTCCGAAAGGTTCATACGGTAATGAAATATTTTTAATTGAGAAATTATTATGTCTCCATGTTTAATGAAGTATGATTTAAATTAATAAACGTGTTAAGATAGTGACTTAAAATTTTAGAAAATTGGAGCAGCAAGAAGTGAGTCCCAAAGTGTCATACGAAGTGTTAGCAGCAATGAAATTGCAGGCTTCATGGGCCGCAAGCAATAAACAACATAAAATTTTATGCCTCATAAAAACTGCTGAATATTTTGAAAGTTATAAGGAAGAGTGGATAAGGTGATAATTTAACATACGCTAATAATTTTATTTGTACACAATTTGGGTTAATGTGATATTTATGAAAATAAATGTTGGATTGATAATTTTTCAGTACGCAAATCGCAGAATTCGACATTGACGAGACAGAAGCTCTCCAAATATTGGAGGAGACTGTTAAATATCTGAAGTTTGCAGTGGGAGTCTGTAAAAATTTTACGAATGATTGTGTTGTGAACTCGGATAAATCAATGTGCTTAAGCGTTAGAGAAGCTCTGGGTGTCGTGCTTATAAACGAAGAGTCCAATCATCTTCATTATTTCGCATACACTGTGGTAGCTGCTGTCTTGTTTGGAAATGCGGTGTTATGCACAGCAACCACAGACCTGATCACTCTGGCCTGTAAAGCTTTTTCTGATTACGGTTTGCCGGTGATTTCTGTATCAGATTTTAACACGCATAATGAAATGGTAGATGCATTTTGGAATGTTGGTGATGATATCAATTATGGGCAAAAGCAAATTAACCCTAACACCTGGCTAGAATCAACTATTAGGATGGCTTCTCATGTAAAAAATATAAACGAGTTAAAAATGCGCTGGAGTAATGTGAAAAATATTTGGAGTACATTTGGGGAGACTTTTGCTAACTAATTTTGATTAATTTAAGTACGCATTTCATTAGAAATAATTTTATTAAGATGTGTAATTAAAATATAATATTTTATATGTGAATTTTGGTACGTATGTCAGAATTTAGTATCCTAAGAGTATGGCCTATGCTTACTACCTACCTCTCCGAAGAAACAATGTAATGATTAGCAAATAGTTAGTTATAATTAAAGCTTCAATAAAAAGTTTACAATTCTGTATAAATATATATTTAAAATAAAATTATCAAAACAGCGAAAGGTTCTTAACAATTAATACAAATGATTTTGTAATTCTTCAGATTTGTTTTTTTATGGAGGTTTTTTTTATAGAGTGAACAATGAAATTAACAATGTTTTAAAATTAATTGTTTAATGTTGATATATTTATAAATAATGTTGGTGAATAAATGTTTAATGTTACATGTCTGTATATCAACATATTTCACAATAAATATATGTATGAAAAAGGCATTATCATTTATTACACTGGTTCAAAAGATTCCATTTTAAATTCAAGACTCTTTGGAAGTGAAAGTTTAAAGCTTTTTTTTACAATTCATATTTTTTGCCAAATCTAATAAACAATGACATTCCTCAAATTATTGTCATAGTTTGGTATTCAGAGTAAATAAATGTAATTGAATAAAGTCATCCAAACAATTTCAAGATTCTACTTCCTTATAATCCATTTCTAATGTGGCAATATCTTCCCTGGCTTCATCAAACTCCCCTTCTTCCATGCCTTCACCGATGAAGTGATGAAGGAAGGCTCTCTTTTTGTGCATGAGATCAAACTTCCTCCGGATCCTGGCCCAGGCTACTCTGACGGCTGTGCTGTTAGACAGCATCACCACGGACCTACGTGATGCAGCTAGGTCTCCTCCTGGCACACTCGTGGCTGGCTGGTAATTGATGCCAATCTATTTGAAAAATACATATGATGTATACAATCTCACTAATTGGAAGTAATAATGAGTGGATTCACAAAAAGTAGATAGGGAAGTAAACACACTTTAAATCCTGTTGGAGACCAATCCACAAATAGTATTGAGTGATGAGATTTGATTCTTGTAATGGCAGCATTGACATCTGTGGGACTGACATCTCCTCTGAAGAACATGCAGCAAGCCATGTATTTTCCTTTATTTGGATCACATTTCACCATTTGATTGTCTGGTTCGAAACACGAGTTCACAAGTTGGCGAGTGTTTATATTCTCATGGTATGCTTTAGCAGCGGATACAAATGGCGCATATGTTACAAGGGGAAAATGGATCCTGGGATAGGGAACTAAGTTGGTTTGAAATTCAGAAATATCAACATTCAGAGCTCCTTCAAATCTTAAAGATGCCGTGATGCATGATATTACCTGAAAAATATTATTATGTAACGTTTCATAATTTATAATAATTTTTGTTTCTTTGCTGGTGTACATGAAAAGTAAATTATATGTATAATACAATTACATAATTGTTTGAGATAATGACAATTTAAGTAATGTATGATTGTACCTGTGCAACAAGTCTGTTGAGATTAGTGTATGTGGGTCGGGGCACATCTAAATACTTGCCACATATATTGTAACAAGCCTCATTATCCATAATGAAGCAAATGTCTTCATATTCGATTGATCCATGTGCTGTTAAAATTGCATTGTAAGGTTCCACGATAATTGGTGATATTAAAGGTGCTGGATATACAGAAAAATCCAGTTTGCTTATTTTTGCATAGTCACGACAAAGCCGGTCCAATAATAAAGTTGTGAATCCTGATCCTGTCCCACCGCCAAAAGCCCTGAAGTTCAAACATTTTGCAATTGATAGAGAATTAAACTATCCACCAAACGATTTCCAAAATTTACTTGACTGCAGCCCAAAGAATGTGGAACGAAGTAAGTGCACTATGTTCAGCTTTGTAAATAATTTTTTTATTTTATTTATTTATTTATAAACATACAATAGTTACATTGTACTCCCATGAGTAGAAAACTCATTATGGGACAAAAGGGATAAGTTACATATAAAATAATTATGGAAATTCAGAAAATAGAAAAAGAAATTGACTTAAAACTAAAACATTTTACAATATGAACATTTTGTTGCTTTATAAAATTATTTTACATTATAATATTTGATCATTTTAATACATCATAAATTGCACTATTTAAAGGAAATATAAGAACATATTTAAATAGTGAATTCCATAAACTTAATAGTATTCACCATATAAAAATAAAAAACAAAAACCATATAAAAAAAATAATTTTATGCAATTGCATGTTAATAAAATTGATGTTAAAAGTGCAACTATATTTCTAATATCATTTAGGTATATGAAATTTCTACTCAACTTCTATTAAATTATCTAAATCATCATATCATACAGTTTTTAATTTTACACAATTGCGGATGGTATGAAATATGAAACACAGTTCGAATACATGTCGCACCGTGAGTGTAAAACCGAAACAAGTGCAAATATACAGTTTGGAGATATGGGAGTTTAAAGACTTCATATTGCTTGGAAAAACTGTTTTTTTTAATAAACCAATGATTTTCAGTTTCAAGTAATATACCTATAAACCGAAAATCATTGGTTTATTTAAAAAAAAAAAAACAGTTTTTCCAAGCAATATGAAGTTTTTAAACTCCCATATCTCCAAACTGTATATTTGCACTTGTTTCGGTTTTACACTCACGGTGCGATGTTAAAAAGAAAATCCAAATAATATCACTGTTTTTCTAGTAGCATTCATATTCAATATCTATCCAAAATATACCTACACTTATTCTCACATACACATTCATAATAAAACACAGACACGTAGATACACTTACATTTAAATGCATGATAATGCACTTACACACAAGTACATATCACCAAATTTCATCAAATCACACCAAAATTACATTACAGAGAGATACCTAAGAGCATTACACTACAGAGAAATACATTACAGTGAAGTACATTACAAATAAGTACAACACAGAGAAGTATATTACAGAGAAATACCTAAAAGCATTACATTACAGAGATATACAATACATTACAGTGAAATACATTACAAAGAAGTACATTACAGAAATAAATATATTATAGAGAAATTACATTACAGAAAAGCGCATTACGGGGAAATATTACTTATTACAGAGAGATTTATATTGCAGACATTAGTTTGCAATATAAATCTCTCATTAGCATTACAGAGAAAATATGTGCATATAAACAAAATTAGAAAATTTAGATTTAACACTTTACACCCATTGAACTTACATATTTCACTCCTATCTGTACATTCACAATAAGAAGAGAGAGAAGGACAGGGCGACGGTACATAAGAGCGAAATGTCTCTATATTCTGTACCTGCATAGACATATCTACTTTCATATATACACAGATATCTTGTACACATACCAACATATATGTACAATATTGACATCACTTTAAACATATGCAATTTTTACGAGTATAAGAACTAAAAATATATAAAAAAAGGAAAATAACTGTTCTTCACCCTGTTTTAGCCACGTTTCTGTCACTATAATAATGTGGACGGTATCGTTGACACTTTTCACTGATTCTTCAATTTTATCAATCTTGTTTCGAAGACTTCTCGCGTTCAAATATATGATCCTAAAACAGTCTTTCAGAGGAGCATAGTCTTGAAGGGTCAGACACTTAGTTTCCGAGTAGTTGCCTTTTGCGTCTTCTATAACTCTTCTCCGTAGTCCACGCGTTCCCTGCTCCGCTTGCCCATTTGTTTCCAGAGAGGACACTCGGTGCTTGTGGCCCGATGGTTTCTCTCCCCGGAGACGCAATTGATACATGTAGCCTCGGCTTTTCTATTTTCACATGTGTTAAATTTGTGATTTCCCCTGCAGTGGAAACACGCGTGATTTTCACTGCATACATGTTGCGTATGCCCAAAGCCGAGACACCGGTAGCATTGCATCACGGGAGATCGGTCTTCCACGACCAGCCTCTGGTATCCGATATTCACCTTGCCGGCATTTATAATGTTTTTCCAGTTTGACGAGGAGACTTCCATGATAGTGTTACAAAGGTGTGGATTTCTTTGCTTTGTTCGATATTTCACCCGAATTTTTTCATCGAAATCCACACTGATTTTATTTAGAGTTTTTAGAGATTCTATGATTTCCTCGTCTGTTGTCTCTTTAATAACCCCTTTGATAATTATGAGGGGGGAGAGCGGCTTACTCTCCGAGATGCTTATCGTCTTATCATCCTGAAGAGCATGGCAGAATTTTTTTTTTGTCATCTAGGCTCGGCATTGTGATGATCACTTTGTTTTTGGTTTTACCTTTCATACTCGTAACACCAATACCTAACCCTTTGACATCTACTTTTTTTTTGATAATTTTATTTAAATCCTCTTCTTTATATTTGGGATTTTCAGTGCTTACCACTATGGTGTGGTTTTTCTCTCCAGATCGCCTTCCACTCATGGCCTGTGCGTATGAAATTTTTGGTTTTTCATCTAGATGTTTTTTAATTTCATCCACACTTCTTGTAAGGTCAATTATGGTTTGTTCCATCCTTTCTAGGGGTTGCGCTCGTTGGGTGTTTTCATGTACCATAGCAGCTATGTGATTAAATAATTCATTCACCGAGTCCCAGAGAGGGCCGTCTTTTGGTCTCTGGTCAGACGTTGGCTGTCAGCGTCGCTTTGATTTTAAGCCTTTCCTCGGGTGTGATAAATAAGGCAACTTAAAGATTACAGTACAAGAACCTCATACAAGAAACATGATGTGGAATTAATAATAAACAGATAATGAATTTTATTGAAGAATGTCTTTTAAGTTTTTTTTAGCCTAAGTGTTTTGAGGATGAAAATAAAATACATATTTTTTATTTCAAATAAAATTTATTTGTGTTATTGGGTTACACAAAGCATATTTTTTTAAACTATTGTCGGGAGGTATTTACAATCCAGGAATACAGAGAGAACTAAATCTAAACGTTAAAGCAAGGAGGTATATCTTTTTTTATGTCTCAAATTGCCACATAGAGGTGCTTCGAAATTCTCCTGTATTGAATGCGATTCGGCTTTTAAATCAGGTGGCAAAGGAGATAGATCTCTTCGGGTGCATTTGTAGGGAGTTCCTAAATACCCTTATGATAACATTCAACAAAGAGATAACTTTCATATTTCTATTCACACGGTTCTATGTATGTATATTTCCTTTGGTGTTCCTTTCTTCACCCTTTATGCCGATTTAGTTCATGCTGTAATGATGTCGAGGGCTTTTCAACAAAATAATAATTAATAACTATGTATACTGGTATACAATTTTATATTTGTTTTTGTTTAACTAATCTATGAAATCCAGAGGATAATCGGTCATTATAATTCCCTTTTCCCAAAGATCACTTGCTATTTGTATTTTGTCTGTATCATCTTTGCATTCCAGTTGTTCTACAGAAACATAGTCTGGGTAAGCGGTGATGAGAGTCTCTATACCTGGTGCAATTGCTGCATCAATTTCTAAATATTGTGGTTCATAGCCGTGGTACTCTTTAGAGTTCTCAACATAATGATAAATACGTATAACTCCATCTTCAGGAACCAACCGTATAATGTTGGCTCTTAGTAATCTAATCTTGGTGTCGAGCTGCAATTCAACTCTATCCTTTACAATTCCATTTTTTTTCATTTTATCACTGTCGCCATAAACAGTCAGTTGTCTTTCTTGCTCAGATAGAACAGGGGGAAGAGCTTCGTGCATGAATTTTTTTGCTACTTGATCAACAGCATCGTCGCTCGTGAGATGGGTGGCAAGTTTGTTGAACAATGACTTGAGGTGATCCATGATTTCTTCTCTCCTCGGGGTATTGGAGTCGGAGTGAACAAGTCCAAGGTGATTATTGATGTCTAGAGGCAGCCCCTTTCTGAATTCAGGGTCATCTCTGATAGCAGCTTCTAGAGTAGTAGGTAAAAGCTTTTCAAAAAGATCTCCCCACGATTGTTTCTGATAGCAACTAAGGGTGATGTGCAAGGAATGTTCATCTTTGACAGTGACTGCCTGATGGATGAAGCCTCTTGGGAAGTACAACAAATCACCAGCTTCTAGCAGGATCTCCATAATAGGGTTACCGACTTCCGATTGATCGTAATTCTTGGAAGAAACTCTGGGCAAAACTTCTTCTGGGGACAGGGGTGCGTAAATTTTCCACAATTTTTTACCCTCAATTTGAAGAATAAAAGCCTCAATGTCGTCATAGTGTGGTGCGAAGCCCTGGCTGCCAGGGGGCGTGAGGTAGGAGTTGGCACCGACGAAGCAGTTGAAGTACTCCTGCAAGGTAGCGCTCAGCAGGTGGAGGCGCGGGATGAAGGTTTGGGGGTTGAGCATGCGCACGCTGCAGCCGTTAAGGTAGAAGTCCCACACCACGTGCGGCAGTGCTCTACCTACTGGATTATGTGTTTCGCGTTTTTCATTATCGTACGAGGTAATATCAAGGTTTTTGGTGAAAAGGATATTTTCTGTTCTTAATATTTCATCTATGATTGGTGTGGAAATAATATTTTTGTAATAATTTGATTGCTTGCGACTTATATGCAATGGTTTCTTTTCCCAAGTTTCATCGAAAAATGTGTGATTATCGTAAGGAGATATTAACCAACCAAAAAGTTTTTTCCCTTCCCAAACACTATCACTGAGTGGGGGCTCCAAATCCTCCGGCTCGGGGCTGCTCGCTCTTTGCTTTTCTACCGATTTCCTTTTGGCGCCATCATTTGCTTTTGGAGTGGGTGGCACTAGTTTTCGTTTTTTCGATTGTGCATTTGTTTTCAATTTAGCTTTGATTACTTTACCCGGAGAAGTATTTAATGCAGGCAGTTTAATTGACTTAGAAGTACTTGTGGTTGGAGAAGATATTTTAGAATTCTTCACGTTCGTTTTTGCGGGTTTATTTATCTTGATTTTAGAATGATTATGTGATTTGTCCGTTGTGACATCGGTTAGTAAATTATTATTGGAGTAAGCAATAATAGAATTTTTCTTGCTGTCTTTTGCTAAACGGCGACGAAGCTTATTTTTTATCTTTGATTTTTCCGACTTTTTTGAAATAGGATTTGTACCCTTATACATACAAAACGCGGATGTCTGCTCTGTTTCAGACACCATTTTTGAAAATATAAGTGAAACACTTAATTACTGTTCTTGATCAGTATTAAATATAATGATTTCACTACACCAACAGTTTAAATATTGAAAGCGGTTCCCGGCCAAAGCACTCAGTCGACAGTACAACTCACGTCCATAACCACAAATTAGTTTAGAATAACCATAACCTCAAACCATCTACAACATGGCAAAGGCAAACGTTCACGGAAAATCTTGATTCTTTTTTACCATCGACATTATTTTAGACGGCTAGGTACTTACTTACAGAGAAAAAAAATCCGGCCGACTTGTGTATTACGATTAACTTCAAATGTTTTCAGTTGAAGTAATTGTGTTTGTATGTGCAAGCGTAATAAAAAAGTTTTATTTTAATATAATAAAAGATTTTTCTTTTAAATTGTTCAGAAAAAGTGCATAAATCACTGCCTAGATCTAGGATCTTGTCTTTCGGAGGTATCAGCACGAAAGCTTTTGCTCCCCCACTTGTTAGAAGTGACTTTGTTGGGAATAAGGATATTTTATATAGGGCGGAATAATGAGGGAAAGTTTTGGAGGAAGACAATAAATAGTAACATTATTAATAATACCTTTTTTACCCATTTAAGGTGGATCTGGTGGGGTGGTGTTTGGAAGGGTTGACGGCGGGAAAGAAGGAAGTGACTGTGGGGTGTGGCCAGTGGTGTCTCTCTAAAGTAGAATGTGCTTTGGGTGCTTGTGATGGTAGTGAGTGTCTAGGATGTAGTTAGAGGTTTCGTGCGCAGAGGGGTTTAGGTGTGTGGTGACCCCTTGAAAAAAAAAATGCTCTGCAAGTGTGTTCTCTTCAAATTTGTTCATCTAGAGTCGGAAGACCCGCCTTTAGGTGGAATTGTGTAATCCAGGTCCAAAAGGAAGCACCCAGCGCAAGCCGGATGACCTTATTTTGCAGGAATTGAAGTTTACCTGTGTGACTCTGAGCTGCATGTCCTCAGATGGAGGGAAGGTGCATAGGTGATTATAGATCTAATTATAGACTTATAAATTCCAGTGTATAGAAAGGACATGACTTTTTTTGAGATATGTGCTTTCCAAGTTAGCTTGGAGACAATGTGACTTCAAGGTATGTATTTAGTTATGTAAGTATATGGGACTGATTGGCCAAACATTTGTATATCAGGGTGGCTTATGCGGGATGCATGGCACTTTTGCTTAGATTAATGGTGATTCGCCAGTCCTTGCACTCTTTGTTGGAGATTTCGTCTAATCGGTAAATAGTGTAGTTTGGGATGAAGTAACGGTGACTTAGTTTGAGCCAGGTCTCTGTCACACTCTGTACAAGTAGGGTTTCAAGAGCATGGAATTCAAGGAATTTAATTATCTCCAAGTGGTGGGATTGTGTGGTGCCATTGGCATTTCAGAAGACCACTTGAAGATTAGTTGGTTAAGTCCAGGGGGTCTTCACTGGTGGTAGGCCTTTGAAGAGGGGGCTATTTGACTGACCTGATTGTTGAGCTTTATTATGCTTTGAAGCAATGACTGGAAAATGCAATGCTTTGAAGCAATAACTGGCATAGTGGGATTACGATACATCACTGTATATATTTTACAGTTGAAATGAAAATAAAATACATGCATTTTTAAAAATATTTTGTGAAACCTTTTACCTGAATATTATGAATCCTTGGAGTGCTGAGCAATCATCAACTACTTTTCTGATTCTGTCTAATACAAGATCAATCATTTCTCCTCCGACGGAATAGCATCCTCTTGCAAAGTTACTTGCTGCATCTTCTTTACCAGTTATAAGTTGGTCAGGGTGGAATAGCCGTCTGTATGTTCCAGTACGAATTTCATCTGATGCATTGAAAATTTAGATTCAATGAAGTATTCAAGAAAGTGATAATTTAATTGCCTTAAACTAATAATTAACGAGATGCATGTTTAAAAAAAAATGTAAATCAATTTCCTACCTAGTTATCTTAATGCTAGGCATAGTTTCAAATTTGATATTAAATAAAAAAATTACGTATTTCTCAATTAAACATAATAAGCAGTTACAAGCCAATAATTGTTACCTATGGGAGTTGGTTCTAAATCAACCATAACCACTCGTGGGACACATGTTCCAGCATTGGTGATACTGAAAAAAGCACCAGCTGAATCATCATCGAAACAGAGTTCATAATGCATGCGTCCATCGGGACTGATTCCATGCTCCAAACAGTAAAGTTCCCAACAGGCATTGGCTATTTGTACTCCAGCCTGACCTATATGAATCTGGATGACTTCTCTCTAGTAAAATATAATTATTAATCATTAAGAATATATAAATAGTATTAAATAGAGTTGAAAAAAAAAACTAATTTCTACAAATTTTCATGTATTTTACAGGAGTGATATGTTTTGATTTATTATCAAATGTTTGATAACGCCCAAACAAGGCAAAAAAAAAATGTAAAAGGTGTCATTCTCATAAACCATAATTAAACTTTTAGAAAACATATTCTCATAATATTTAATACTTTATATGGAGTTTTATATGATTATTCAATAAATAATATGATTTGTGTACATTTTGGAGTGATGCAAAAGTTTTGATGTTTTTGTGTTATCCACCAAAAGAGTTTTTTTTTGTTAGAACGAATGAATAAAATCTATTTTCAAATTTACATTTTCTATAAAGGATGCTTCCTATTCAGAGCCCATGTACATATGTTTTCAAAATATCTTTTTTTTTTGCGAATTCGTCAATTCAGATTCATATTTCTTGCCCTAAATAAAAACTAGTCAAATAGTTCACGAGTTGCATGAGTATTTTAATTTTATTTGCAATAGATATTGCATTTGATGAAAATCCCCAATGTGCATATAAATAATTTGTAAATATATTAAGAAACATGTACCCATTCGGTATGTATATTGTTATGTTGACTATTTTATTATGTGCGTTGAGTCTTTAGTAAAAACAGTTTTATTATAATATTATGGTATTTGGGCAACATGTACAAAAAAAACATAATTTAATCAATCGAAGAAGACACTTTGAGAATTCGGGCCTACGTGGCCACTTAATCCTCTTTAATCTGTCACTGGAGCCAACCAATCAACCATATTAAGACAAATTGGAACGTATATGAATGGTTTTACAGTATTACATTCGGATTCCTCTTTTAGGTTTATATACCATAAGTTATCCTAGGGCATTGATTAACATAAAAAGAAAACTTGCAATACCCATTAAAAGGTGTATTTGTAAATGAATATGTAACTAACTAACTAACCATCACGCCGTCTCCCCGAAAGGGTAGGCAGAAAGAATGGACTATCACATTTTAACCGATGCGGCACTCCATCCTTCTCTTTTCGCCCCGCGGAAGACGCGGTGTGATGTGATTTCATATTATCAGAAAACGCATTATTGGTTTTTAGGAATAATCATTTCCAAATTGGTACTTGTTTTAGAACAATATGATGGTTATAAATACCATCATATCTCTGCCTACCCTAATGGAGTTAATTAGTAAAATAAATGATTAAAACTCATAAATTGTTCATTCTATTATCTTTATAAGAAAAATACAAATTTACTCCATTCGACAGTGGAAAACAGAAGAAAAACAGTTGTGGTTAACTTGCAAACTATTACAACTATATAAGATAGTTTTAATTATTAACCTATATTTTCTTTAGTGAAAAAATATTATAAATGTTAAATACTTACATTTCCCGGCATTTTTTTATTGTGAATTGTTAATTTAATATTGAATTTGGCATGACTGTTTAATTTTCAACGGAAAATTTTGTATTTTTTTTGGCCTTTAAGGCATATTTAAAAGTATGTAGATTAGACAGCTGACATTTTAAAAATAAACAAACATAATTGATGTAAAAGTAACATATTTTAAATTATGAATTTCAAAATAATTCACAAAACAAGAACTTTTAGAAACCATAGGACTACAGTTCATCAAAATATATAATAAAAATTAAATGACAAAATCTTCGAAATTAATTAATTTATCACTTTTATTCCATTAAGTTCAATTAACCAGAATAATAGTTATTTTAATGTTGATAATGTAAATAGTAAATACAAATATATTTGATTTGGTTTGATTCTGATTGGTTCAAATGATAAAAAGATTATTAAGGTACAATTTTATTTAGAGATAAAAATTCTAAAAATATATAAAAGACCTATGTAAAAAGATATATTTTAATACAATTTTGAATAAAAAAATATTCACCAATTCCCTGGAATTTTATGTTATAGACCCTATTCTCTTACATGATAAAAACTGTGGTAATGATGTTATTCATATGAAAAAAAAGAAATAAAAATTGCAGTAAGTAATTAACAACATTTAAAAATGACCAAATTAATGAAAGAATAATTAAATAACAAATCATATCTGTAAAAATAATATTCGAATTCAAAATAAGTATTTCATTCAAACGTGAAATTAATTTTATCTGGGACACATGGCGTGGCGACCTCCATCTACTGGGAGATTGACTCCAGTTATATTGCTAGAGGCGCTGCTAGCGAGGAAGGCAATGGCTTCGGCAACTTCAATTGGTTCTCCTGGTCTTTGCAAAGCATGAGTTTCTTTAGAGCGTTCCAAAAACTTCTTGTATGTTTCATCATCCATTCCCCCAGATTTCTGAAGATTTGTTACTATAACTCCGGGATTGACAGAATTCACTCTCACCTGTTTTGGAGCGAGTTCTAGAGCAACACAGCGAGTAAACTGGTCTACAGCAGATTTAGAAACGCAGTATGCCAATACATTACTGAAAGATCTGATTCCATTGACACTAGAAACATTTACAATATTTCCTTGCGTTTTTACAAGATGAGGAACAGCTAACATTGTAAGTTGATAGATGGAACGAACATTTATATTCATAACTTTATCATATTGAGCTAAGCTTGTGCTTTCAATACTTCCTACTTCAAGAACACCAGCATTGTTGACAAGAACATCCAGTTTACCGTAGTGTGTAATTGTGGATTCCAAAATGTTTTGGATATCTGATTCTTTGCTCACATCTCCTGTTATAACAAATGGTTTGTTGTTTTGTGATTTCTCACACTCACTCGCTATTTTGTTGAGGTTCGCGAGATTCCGACCTGTCAATGACAGCTGGGCTCCCAATTTTGACAGATGAACCGCTGTTGCGGCGCCAATTCCAGAGCTGGCGCCGGTAATGAGGACAACTTTCCCAGCGAAGTTCATAGTAAGGATAATGTATAATTTGAAGATCTGAACTTTCAATTTAAAAAAGTAAATAACAGCGAGTAACTCGATTTATTATAGATCGCACTCAGTTTCACGTGACATAAACGTAAGCGTAGCGTGATAAAGCTGTAGAAGGAATAAATCACGGCACTTGTTAGTACTCGTTAAAAATAAAAAAAATGCTGATAAACTGATAACATTTATTATTTGTGCACTTAGTTGTACGCGATAATGAGATAAACCTAACCTCAAACTTATCTTTTTGCTGGCAAGCTAACCATAAAATACCGGCATAGTTATTTATCTCTAGGTAGCTTTAGGTCATTGTGCAAAATACGGTGTAATGCTGATCGATCCACATTTAAAGCATTTGCGCGTTTACGAATTGAAAGGTTCGGATCATCAAGAAGAGACTGATTAACATTCTCCACGTTTTCTACCGTTCTTGATGACCTTGGTCGCCCGGATTTTGGTTTTTCCAGTGTTGTACCGGTCTCTTCAAACTTTTTGACCCATTTTCGAATGAGTGGTATGCTTGGCGCATCTTTAAGGTGGCGAAAACCTCGAATATTGCAGAATTTTCTGCGCGCTGCAGTTGGCGAATCGCCGTTTTTGTAAGACTCTCGCACGCACAACGCGCGGTCCGCTCCCGAGAAACGCTCCATAGCGACTTAATTCCCAAAAGCCAGGCTACCGATTGATATACCCCTTGCGCCACATGGATTCGTTGCGTTCACGCAGTAAGCTAAACAAACATAAACTTTATTTTGAGACACCCTGTATTATTTGAACGATTAAAATATATCGATTCTAATAACCCAAGAATATATTTCTTCAAGAAGAAGCCCCAAAGGAGATGGACCTGGCATAGTGCTGACAAAGTTACCAAAAATGAGATCGACTTCATCATTGCGGACAAGAGACACATAGTTGAAGACGTCACGGTTATCAACAGATTTAAAACCGGAAGTGATCACCGTCTAGTAAGAGCCTGCATAAATATCAACTATAAAATCGAGAGAACTCGACTGATGAGATCAACTATCCGCCCAAATCTGCTGGAAGCCAATGTGAGCTCCGATAATTTCCAACTAGAACTTAAAAACCAATTTGACGCGTTAGAAGATACCGAAAATGTTGACGAGGAGAACACATGTATAACAAAAATCCTATACGAAACCGGACGTAAACACTTTCCAACGAAGCGTGATGGAAAGAAGTCCAAACTTTCCAGCGAGACACTGGAACTCATGAAAAGGAGACGAGAAATAGCTGGGTCAGATATGGCTTCAATTACTTCCCGAAACTTGAGTAAACAGATCAATTCGGCGATTCGAAGGGATCTTCGAAACGCAAACACACAAATGATCAAGGACGCAATTGAACAGAATAGGGGGTCCAAAGTGTTTACACAAAAACTGGGCAGAAGCCAACTGACTAAACTGAAAAATGAAGACGGCAATATCGTTACCTCCAAACCAGAGTTACTCGCGGAAGTCGAAAAATACTATGGACGTCTCTACTCTAAACACGCTACAAGGCCCGTACTACATGACGAAGATGGTGATCCCAGAGCTAAAATAACCCGCCACCATACTGACGATCTCCCAGAGATAAACATAGATGAAATTGAGATGGCCCTGAGACAGCTGAAAAACAACAAGGCACCAGGAGAAGATGGAATCACCACAGAACTTCTAAAAGCCGGAGGACTCCCAATTCTATGCGCACTACAGAAAATGTTTAATTCCGTACTGCGTAAGGAATGCACACCGAAAGCGTGGAGTGAAAGTATCGTGGTCCTCTTTTTCAAAAAAGGAGACAAGACTTTGTTAAAAAACTACAGGCCGATCTCACTCCTAAGCCACGTTTATAAGTTGTTCTCAAGGGTCATAACAAACCGTCTTTCCCGCAGATTTGACGATTTTCAGCCTCCGGAGCAGGCTGGGTTCAGAGCAAACTTCAGCACCATAGATCACATCCATACAGTTAGGCAGATTATCCAGAAAACAGAAGAATATAATCGACCCCTATGCCTTGCCTTTGTGGACTATGAGAAGGCCTTCGACTCTGTCGAGACCTGGGCTGTTCTGGAGTCTCTGCAGCGAAACCAGATTGATTGGAATTACGTACAGGTGTTGAAATGCCTCTATAATAACGCCACAATGTCCGTTCAAATCCAAAACCAGAAGACCAAACCGATTGAGCTGCAACGGGGAGTCAGACAAGGGGATGTGATATCTCCGAAGCTGTTCACTTGTGCTTTGGAAGATATATTTAAAACTTTGGACTGGTCTGAACGTGGCCTCAACATAAATGGCGAATACATGTCTCACCTTCGTTTTGCGGATGACATCGTTATTCTGGCGGAATCTGCTGGGCATCTAGAAGGCATGTTAGATGAACTGAACACTGCATCCAGACGAGTGGGTCTCGGGATGAATTTGGACAAGACGAAAGTCATGTATAATGAACATATTATCCCGGGATCAGTAACCGTCGATGGGTCGGCTCTCGAAGTGGTACAAGAATACCCATATCTTGGCCAAATCATACAATTAGGACGAAACAATTTCGAGAAAGAAGCCAACCGAAGAATTCAGTTGGGTTGGGCAGCCTTTGGGAAATTACGTCATGTTTTCACTTCCAAAATACCACAATGCCTCAAGACTAAAGTCTTCAACCAGTGCGTTTTGCCAGTCATAACATACGGAGCCGAGACGTGGACATTGACAAAAGGTCTAGTCTACAGATTCAAGGTTGCCCAGCGCGCCATGGAAAGAGCCATGCTTGGAATAACCTTGAGGGATAGATTTAGAAACGAATTTATTCGACAACAAACCAAGGTGACTGAGGTGGCTCTACGGATAGGCGGGCTGAAGTGGCGGTGGGCTGGCCATATCTGTCGGAGAACCGACAGCCGATGGGGAAGACGGGTTCTGGAGTGGAGACCGCGTACAGGATTCCGTAGAGTTGGACGTCCCCCTGCCCGCTGGACCGACGATCTGAAGAGGATTGCTGGACATGGATGGATGGGAGCGGCAATGGATAGGGGGCGGTGGAGGGCTTTGGGAGAGGCCTACATTCAGCAGTGGATGACAGACGGCTGATGATGATGATGATGAATAACCCAATCAGTTAGTGTTGATAACATGCAGCAATAAAACGCCGTCAAAAAAGCCCTCAACCCTGGGGATGAGAGTCGTAGAATATTTCAATACCGACAAACGGTACAGCTAACGCCATCTATGATTCTCAGCAGTAACTGTCTAAAGGAAATCTATTTCCTGATTGCGAAAGAATGAGTCGCGTCCTCGCTAAAATTATCCTTTCTTAAAAATATGTCGCCGTGAAACTTTAGATTTAATCATTACGAATGAAGGAATTATTGTGAAACAAAAGCCACAAATCAATCTCAACTTGCTTAGTAAACTAGTGATAAATGTAGATTATTAGTATAGGCAATGTAGATTATTAGTATCTTCAGGAATGATGTGAGATAATATGATGGGACTAGGAATAATCGTAATTAATAAAATGTACATATGATTAGATTAGGATAGTAAATTGGTGAAGAATTGATTGGTGGCCAGCTTTAATAGCCTATTCGATTATAATCTCCTCCATTATGTTTTACATTTAGACTAAGGTGAATTATATGATTATTATAATAAAATAATATTTATAAGAAATAATATTGCATATCAATAAGATTTATATTTGTAAAAATATTTTGAACAATTGTATTATATAAAATTTCAATTAACAAAGAGATTGGGTGTGATGAGAAGTATTTTTAACGTGAGATGGTTTGAGCTGTAAGCCAATGGCAAAGACTTCCCATATTAAGGGATACACCCCCTTACTGAAGTGGGCAGGCTCTAACCTACACCTGACACAGTCAATCAACATTTACATCACGAAAGGATAATTTGAAAAGGTGCATTTTAAGTCTCGATCTAAACTCTGACTGATTCTCAATGCACTTGAGGTCTGCTGGAAGATTTTTCCGAAGGGCCGGCTACTGCGAAGGCTCGGTCTCCAAAGTTTGTGCGATGACAGCGTTTTGGCACTGTCAATCTTCCCACTTAAAAAGACAAGATTCCTCAGATGGATATGCGATAAAACAATGTATGACAGAATTTCAAATGTTTAAATCAGGAAGGAACGTAGACGTAAGAAACATATTATGAGCAAAATTATGAAATGATCACTGCGTTGAACAATCTTTAGGGACCTAAATAATGAGTTAGCTGTTAAGAAAAATGGTGGATTCATCGCAAATGAAACAAAAATTTAAATAAGAATACACTATGTACATAAACTCTTTATTTAATTAAATTAAATATGAATCACACATAATATAAGGCTCAATTTTTTCCCGTTAATATATATGGGATGAGAGGATAACATTTTAACGTGGGCACATGGCATGGCGCCCCCCGTCCACAGATAAGGTGACCCCAGTTATGTTACTGGCTGCCTCACTAGCGAGAAAAGCTATGCTTTCTGCCACTTCTTCAGGTTGGCCAGGTCGCTGCAGGGCGTGTGTCTCCTTCGAATGTTCCAAGAATTTTTGATACGCGTCTTCATCCATGCCCCCTCGTTTGTGAATATTGGTCACGATGACTCCCGGATTAACCGAATTTACCCTCACTCCTTTAGATGCCAATTCGAGGGCGGTGCACCTTGTGAATTGATCAAGAGCTGATTTAGACACACAGTACGCCAGAACATTTGCAAAAGATCTTAATCCGTTGACACTGGAAACATTGACAATGTTCCCTTTTGATTCAATGAGATGAGGAACTGCAAGCATGGTAAGTTGATACACTGAGCGTACATTTGTATTCATGATTTTATCATATTGCTGTAAGCTTGTATTTTCAATACTTCCTACTTCTATTATTCCGGCATTATTAATCAAAACATCTAGTAGGCCGAAATGCTTGATTGTACCATTTAAAATTTCTTTCACGTCAGATTCTTTAGAAAGATCACCAGTGATTACAAAAGGTTTAATTTTGTGAGCATTCTCGCATTCTGCGGCAACTTTGTTCAGGTTTTCCACGTTGCGGCCAGTGAGGGAAAGTTTAGCTCCAAGTTTTGACAAATGGATGGCGGTAGCGGCTCCTATCCCAGAGCTGGCTCCCGTAATCAGTACTACTTTTCCTTTAAAGTTCATTGTGGTATGTAAAGAAAACAATAAAGTAGTGGTTTTAGACGGTTCAATAAATAATAAATAATTCAACTACCTGTAGAAACTCACAATCAAACTGATTGCCTATTATAAAACTGTCAGTTTGCACTTGTCAGTTTATAATTGGCCGGCATTGCCTCATGTAAAATATATTTTTCCGAAATAAGCACTAATAATTCAAATTTCCCAGAAATTGTAAGTAAATAATAAAGAAAATACAATAATATTATTATGAGTAATAATTGGCAACACGTAAGAAGAGATCGGACTTATAATATTTGCAAGGTTCAAATTTGAATTATTATTAATTGATTTCACATATCCATGTTTTGATTAATCGCATATCTGTATTACTAATCTACGATTGTAGATGGAAATAGCATAGCGATTAATAAAAAAAAACGATTAAGGGGCGTCGACAGAATTCGACTATGTTTATTTTTTAGACAATTAAAAAAAAAATGTACAAACAAAATATGGATATCTAAAGTAACTGTCATCTTCTTCTTCTTCTTCCTCAGCCTATTCCCGTCAACTCCTGGACAAAGGCCTCCTCTATTCGCTTCCATGTCACTCTGTCTTGTGCAGACTGCGTCCAGGTTATTCCGACGTGTCTGTTCAGATCATCCTTCCACCGTAGTTACGGTCACCCTGCACTTCTCTTTGCCGTCCACGGTCTCCAAGTCAGCAGTTTTCTTGTCCATTTTTCATTTGAGCTTCTGGCTACGTGACCTGTCCACTGACATTTTAGAGTCGCCACCCGGTGGTTGATGTCAGTGACCTCTGTTTTTTCTCTCACCGGACTCTGTCTCTTAGGCTTATTCCTAACATGGCTCTTTGGGTCACTCGTAGTTTCTCGGCACTTTGTTTGGACAATGTTACAGTTTCAAGACCATAAGTATCAACTGGCCGAACGCAGGCTTCATTGACTTTTTGTTTCAAGTTGATCGGTTTTTAAGGATGTAACCCATGTTTCTGAAAGCTGCCCAGCTTAGTCCAATTCTTCTTTTTAGCTCTGCGGTTTGGTTATCTCCTGCGGTTATCAAATTCCATTAACGTATTGTATACACTTTGTTGGTTAATTTTTTTTCATATTTATCATGGGGTGATTGTGCATTACAATTATGGAATTATTTTAAAGTATTAATTAAAAATTGTTTAATTACATTATTTTTATTTCACGAGTATACATTTATATCACATAATATAGCGGTTACAATAAAAAAAATTGTTCCAAATTAAGAATAATCAGTTGTATTTCTTCTAGTCTATAATTTTGATACTGAAATATAAATTGAAATTTTTAATAACAAAAATTTCGAATAGATGGAACATTCAAAATGATTAAATTCACTTGCACACTTTCATGAAGAGCTAATAAATAAATATGATTACATTTCTAAATCACAATTCGATAGGTATAAATTTATAAATAAAATAATATTATGAAAATTAAATTAAGCACTAAGAGTAACGATTTCTAATTTTTTCAAAGGTTTCACTACTCTTGGGAAGGGAAGAGTCCTTCTTTCCGAAGTTGCACGTTTTATTGTATTTCAGGAATCCTTTTCCTTGTACATCCATCGATTTTCTCCAATAGACCGTCTGCACAGCATTTCTTCCTGCGATGTAGCGAGTAGCGGTTCCCACAATCATTCTATCCATCTTTAATGTTTAGGCAGGAACTGATATATTCTTAATATGTCAAATGCAATTTTTCAAAATCACAAAGTAAACGAATTCACTGTCTGGTTTTATTTTGTTCCTCTTGCTTTGAGCTACTGCGAAACAAGAATGATATTTGTACTGGATTTGTCTCTTATTTATATGAATCTCGTGTTAGATTAAGCACATTTTTCGTCATTATTTATTTGCCCCCTTAACGACATGTGACGCGTGATGTAAATGTTATGATCATAAATCCAAAGATCGCAAAATAGGCAACGAAACTTATATCTACGAATGGACTTTATTTATTTTTAATTGATAAATAAGTACACAATTAAGTTTGGTATATTTCCGTTAAAGTACGGTAATGTGTTTATCATAAATTATTTCATTATCTTTGTGATACAATCTCATTTCGGAAAATAATCGGAACATTATAAGTAGGTAGGTACTCGATGGATGATTTAGTTTAAAAAATATATAATCATTGGTCCTTAAATTAATAACTTAAATAACGAAAATCTCGACGATTCTAGCATCTAAACTTCAAATGACGTAATAAATAAAACAAATAATATTTTTTGCATTGTTCATTCATTACGTAGATAGTAACTGTGACTATAAAACATGTTTTTTTACGTCGTTTTGCGAAATTATTGTCGTCATACCACAAAAAGTAAATTCAGAAGGCATTGAAAACAAAATAAAGTAAGATATTTCAATAAACTTCACTCTCTTCATCTTCAGGAATAAATGTATGGGTATATTTTTATTCTCATATGCCGGTGATGATATACCTAAACGAAATACTATATTGTTCTTCTAAATAAATAAACTCATTTAAATGAGAAAAAAAAACAAGTTTTAATTACCAAAAAATAGTATTATTTAATTCCACAGCAACATATGCAACATTGAAATATTTCCTTTCCTCTATTGACCAAGATCTTCTTGTTTCATTGAATCCTTGGCTACCAGTCATTTGGAAGAAGACGAGACATTCACTTGGGTGTTCACTTCTTTCGACGATAGGCGGTTGTATACTCGTACACCAGAAGTTCTGAGTGATGTAGATCTGTTCGTCCCTGATAATCACCTTCAACAAAGGGTCCACATATTGTTTTATCTCACACGATGCAGAACCAATCGGCCAATCGTTATGCCGGTAGGTTTGCTAAATCGTGTCACCTCGGAGGTCGACGTATTTTGTGATAGTGTAGATCACTCGAGGGAGGCGTTATCTTTGTCTTTGTTATAATTGTGAGTTCATCGTATTATTTCATTGTGTATTATTTACTATTGTGTCTTAAACATTTTATTAATAATATTACGTATCATTGGTGTATTGGAATGCAGTTCTGTGATGATTCTGATATGTTTAAATAAATAAATGAAACGAAATAAATTTAATTAATATTTTTATAGAGCTATGGATGTTGAGATGCTTTAATGTCCAGAAAAAATCCTGTTTAGGTCACATTTTTCGTGGAGATGGATAAGGGATCCTCCAACTGATGGTAATGTGCAAGATTAAAGGACGCCAAAGACCCGACAGAAGGCAAATTTGGCTACGCAACATAGGAGGCTGAAATGGAATAAGCAACGCGAGGGAGTTATTCCGGCAAGTGCAAGGCAGAGAAGCCGTCAAAATTGTGCAATAATTATCACGACATGTAAATCAAGTTACAAGAGGCCGACGAAAAAAGTATAGAAGGTAGGTTTAAGTTCAATTTTAGGCAGTGAATCCATGTCTATTTTAAAGCTCTAAAGAAATTGCTCTGTTAACAATTCTACTTTTTTTTACTTGGGTTGTCTTTATTATTAATTCCCTGAGTTTTTAATTGTTCAGGACGGTGTGGACATGTTTAATTAGTGATTCTGTGGAATAATCTAATTTTATTATAAGGGGGGATGGCCAGAGATGGCTGAAAGAAGTCGAAAGTGAGAAAGTGAGAAGTAGTGTTCCTGTTCTGTGTGATTCCATGGACTAACTAATAAGCATCCCGAAATTTGCCTTACAACCGAGGGAACCATGGAAAACCTCAGTCGGGACGCGACGTACCTGTTAAAGAAAGACATGTTAATTATTTCGCACCGTGAGTGTAAAACCGAAACAAGTGCAAATATACAGTTTGGAGATATGGGAGTTTAAAGATTTCATATTGCTTGGAAAAACTGTTTTTTTTTTTTAAATAAACCAATGATTTTCGGTTTATAGGTATATTACTTTAAACTGAAAATCATTGGTTTATTAAAAAAACAGTTTTTCCAAGCAATATGAAGTCTTTAAACTCCCATATCTCCAAACTGTATATTTGCACTTGTTTCGGTTTTACACTCACGGTGCGATTTGTTATTTGTTTGCCTCTCGCAACCGATCCACCACCGTGATTGCGAAGTCAAGGAATGCGCAGAGTGTATCCTTGTTGCGGAAGATGGCTGGGAGATCTGTGATGTGGATGTCTCTTCTTTGACATTCCTTCTCCAGTTTCCATCTCTCACGCGTATGTGATGATATGTTCCACTGTTTGCTCTGTTTGTGAATCACAAGGATAGTGAGGTGAGTCTTTAATATTGAATCTGTGTAGATACGAGAGTGTGGCACCATGACCAGTGAGAACTTGCGAGAGCTGGAACGAAGGTGATATTCTCTTCCTCAGCTCTTTCGCGTCTCTTTAGGAGGGGAGAAACTTCTTGGTGTGTTCTCGCTTCAAAACAATTCTACTAGGAGCATGTGTAACGCAAGTGTAGATATACTATTTACCAGTTACTTATTAGTCCATGTTCTTTCTCTGAGGTGAATAGGTGAGGGTGATTGATATACACGGTCTCTAAGTGTGATATCCCAGTGGATGTGGGTGAATTCATTAAAGCAGTAACATTTCAAAATCTCCCAATCAATGCGTTCGGTTCGTTTAAATAAAATTCTCAATTTAAACTGTTGACTAAATTGGGAACTTGCACATTTTTACTGAGTGGATATGAACAATTTAGGAACAGTAATAAAGTGACTTAAAATGAAATATGTTTAATTGAATTAAAAATGGGATCTAATAAGTAAACGAAATAATTAATCAATTGGAGTTAGATTAACGAGTATGATTATTAGTTTACAAAAATGTCACTATTTCGTTTAAGGCGTTTATATAATTTGTTTTGACCATTTACAATTACGAAAAGTTTAATTTTTATGGGAATTAAGTTTACAGTGTAAGGTATTTATGTTATTTATGAAGTTACTCGTCGTTTTCAATGATCAAGAATGTATAAATAAAATTATTTACAAAGATGAATTTAATAATGGAAATATATCCACAGAAATAAAGATGTCAGTATATTATACAATGGAGTTCTAGTGCCAACCCTCATGTATGGAAGTGAAGCTTGGAGCTGGCAAAAGAAGGATGAAAGCAGGATAAACGCAATGAGATCACTAAGAAGAATGTGCGGGAAAACGTTGTATGATAGAATACCGAACGATGAAATAAGAGAGAAATGTAAGGCAGATGACTGCCTCATGGATAAAATTAAAACGGATCCCTGGGATGGTTTGGACATATGGAACGAATGGATGAGAGTAGAATGGTTAAAAAGTTGTACACAAGCAGCGTGAGTGGAAAAAGAAGCCGAGGACGACCGAGGAAAGCATGGCATGACCAAATTAATCAATTACTAAAAGGCGGCCACATTCGAAGTCGGAATAATCGACGTGCGTGCATGGTACGATGTATGAATGTAGAGGAATCCGAGAGGTATGCCAGGACAGAGCATTGTGGCGATCCATCCTCTCTGCCTACCCCTCCGGGGAAATGACGTGATGGTTAGTTAGTTAGTTAGTTATGAATTTAATTGAAAAAATATTGATGAGTGAAATTATAATAATAGTACTTATGCGTAATCTACCATATGTGGCCTCAGTTACCATAGATCTTAAAATCAACATATAATCTTTCCGCAAAGTGCAAGGGAACAAGAAAAATTAATGTATTTGATTCAATTTTAGAGATACCAGCAATATTCGTCTTGTAATGTGTTATTCAGAAATATATTATAAATAGGTAGGTTCTCTGTTTCATTCCTTTTGCAATATAAATTACTCCTTCATAGTTACGTATAGTAGTGACAGAAATCTTGTAAGATAAGATAAATATACCTATAAGAAATATAAATGAATAAGTAAGTATCATTTCATGTTACTATACAATATTTTCATGTCTTTAAACACATGAACCGCTACTGATTAATAATTGATATCAATAATGACTTTTCGTTATAATATGTACCCGGATGAAATAAGTTTATATAAATATTTGAATTGTTCATAAATATTTCATCACTGAGAGAATTCCACGATTAAATACACAATTAATTTATTATATTTCTTAAAAATCACCTTAACCAATCTGGCCCGATGCAAGAGTTTCCTCGTTTTTTTTTGTCAATGTGGCTTCTCTTCAGTCCGCTTCATCTAGAATGAGATAATTCTCTACCACTCTATCCAAGCTGTCACATTTCCGTTTTCTTAATCTTCCAAGTCCTTCATGAGATGATTAGATTGATTATTTATCATTAATTATGAAAACAAAAACAACATTTTGTTCCTGTTTTGAAACGCTTTCGGAATTCATATTAATAAACGGTAGAATTGAAGAATATCTTTATAAATCATAGAGAAATAAATACAATCAGAAATTTACGATAGTTTATGCAAATAATATATCGTACCTAGAATTCGGGGAGTGCATAAAACATAAACATTGTTAGGACCTAAGCAAAAATAAACGGCAATCACATACAATACACATTGATGAAACAAGCGATTATTGGAGAAACAATAACAACAACAACATTGTTCAAGAAACAATAACTAAATTACTTAGTTTTGGGATATTTTGCTTACAGAGTGAAAGGAAATATGAAAAAATTGTGGTCGCTATCTAATAAGGATCTTATTAGGATGTCTAACCTGTTCAACTCGTATTTTATATACCTTCGCTTAAATTTTCTAGAATCTACAATAAATTGTATCATTTTTGACAACTATCAGTCAGAGTCGTGACCGTAAGTAACGGAGAACTGAGGTACTACCTACCTATATTGTGTAGGTACTGTTTTCTATTAGAACGATTTGTTATTATTTTCCCGCGTGTTGATATCGTGATAAGTTTGTTAAACGACTGTGACTACGAAAAAGTGCAGATTTTGCAACATAGAGTTCTGCAATCATGCATTTTTAGTGCATCGATATACCTACTTATCTTCAGAGATTACCCCCTAGTGTAAAGGTCACTGCAGATTTGCAAGTCATAATATAAATATAATGTATTAGGTATAGTTGTTTTAATACACGCAATATAATAGCGTATCTATGTCACGTGTATTGTCAGTACTGATACCGAGTTTACATTTATAGTCTGAAATCGATGCACGTGTAATATTTTTATCAAAAACTTTTATGTAAGAACTTTTATGTGTTTGAAAAAGTAGATAATTATTCCAACGAATTGCTTCATTGTTACACACAAGACTGAATTATAAATGCGCGTAGAGCTTAGTGTACCTATATGTCGCCGCCAAAGAAACATTGAAACAAAAATTGAAAATTGAAACATTGGTTTTCCAATCATAAAAAAATAAAATAAAAAAAGCTTCTAGATTTTTTGTAAACGCACTGTCATTCATACTATTGCAAACGATCTCCCTGTCGTGAACGGACTCTATCACCGTGTTGGAAGGTTCGACTAATGTTCATGATGATGCTATACTCGTATACCTAATGTTAGGCTTTCAAAGTAATTCTATGAATTTAAATATTTCATTTGGTTTGTGTCCCACCTAATGGTGTCTGGAAATACCCCATTTTACTGAAACTCTGAAACAAAAGTATTTCGGCAGATTACATATTCTTCTTCTTCTTGGATATTGTCTTTTCGGGAGTACCAGCCTGAAGGCTATTGCTCCCCCACATGTTGGAAATTTCTGTCTTGGAAATGAAGTTGGATATTGTAGAGTGAGCGATTACGATGGTCAGGAACTGTGGCAGCGGCACCGGAGGTAAAAGCCTATTCAGGCAGAGGTTGTCATTTTAATTGGCTGGCTGATGGGAAGGCGTGCAGAGCGATGTACATTTGAGTATGAGAGTGTGCACCAATAAAAAAATAATAAAAAACAATAATATGGAGCTGTTTTTAATCTTAATGGGGTATTCTGGTCTAGAGCCATGAATTTTAGGTACTTTTTGAAGTGCCATAAAAAAAGCAAACAATATTTTTAGTATGCATTTTTTAACAGATTAATATTTCAAGAATACACAAAATAAAATAAAAAGTGAAAAATTTAAAACTCTGAAAGTTATCTGCCGATGAAGTGGGGGGTCTAAAAAAAATGGCGTGCGACTGTAACCACGATTCCAACCCTCAAAGCAATCTGAAAAAAAAATTGGATTATTAATCTAGATTAGTGCCGCTATCGTATGAACTAAAAGAGTTGAAAAATATTATTTTTTCACAAAACGGCGGCTAACTAAAAAAATACACTTTTTTGAGTTTTCCGAATTTTTAAAAATAATAAAAATTCAAATTTGGGGCTGAGGCTAGTTCGTACGAAGGTAAGTGTATAGAGAAGACCCACGCCGAATTTCAAGTAAATCGGTTTAGTAGAACTTTAGAAATCGTGGCTACCGTTTTAAAAAAATAAAGTTTCGAAAAAAGGCGTTTAAAGTTCCGCGTAAAGTTTCGCGGAGTCTAAGTCAAAAAGTGATATTTTATACTTATATTTAAAGTGATATTTTATACCGCCATTCCTGCTGCATACATGGGACCTTCCTCGACTTCGAAAAATGCATTTCCCGCGTTTCTCTCTTCACTTTTTAATACATTTCAGAGAAGAATTTTCGATTTTCGATCACAGGTAGACGGATAGTCCCTAATGTCTTTTGTCCAATGGTTCCGGCCGAGCCGGTTTGAATGCCGGTTCACTAAAACAGCTATATTTCCGAAAATAATTTGAATTTTGAAAAATCTTCTTAAAAACACATTCTTAAAGGATTAAGCATTGGAAATATGAAGAAAAAAATAAAACGATTTTTACAATTTTCTAGACAATAATACCTCCATAAAGGATTGGCAAAATGCAGATATATTTTTTTTGTAAGAAGCTTCAAATGATAACCGTCCATGGGCGCCATTTTGAAACAACTAATTACATATTCTTTAAACGAAGTAAATGATTTAAATTAGGATTAGGGAATATTTTAATTGTTTACAATAAATAAAGGAGTTCACTTGTTGATTTTCAAAGATAATTTCAAACATAACGACATCAGCAGAGCAATACTAAAATATTATGCAGGTTCACATGCTAATGTCTTGTGGATTTAATGACCGAATTGTTATCCCGACAAGCTTCTCCAAAATCTTCATTCTGCGTGCCCGTAAGCAAAACATTCCATGTTGTCGTAGGTAATCATGAATTCGCACTGTCAATTAAATCTAAAGTAATATGTGACCTTTGGATACCTTCGATAGTTCTCGGTTCATGTTATCATGTTATTGTTTACTCTGAATCATTAATTCAATCTTCGTAACGTTTAATAAAAAAAATAAACAGATGTATAAAATACAATTGACCCGGAATAAGCTGACGTCAATATTCGCTAATTGAGACCAGTTGACGACAATGATATATTTCATTAAAAAATACAGTACCTACAAGGATGATGAAAAACGGCCACAAAGTTTTATGATACACGTTCATTGTTTTTAATGTATTTTGAAATTTTAGTTACTAATTTCTAAGACGACATTTTAATGGATTTTAGATTAAAAATGTACAAAAATACTGTAGTTTATAATTAATAACGTATTGTTGCATTTAACACTTTTTTTATGCTGACCAGTTCGTGCGATAGTTACTGCAACCCAATGCAATTCCAAATGTAACCAATTTGACAAATAAAATGTATATTTTTTTAATTTAAAAATCCATATTTTGGACATTATTTAAAAAAAATGTGTGCATGCAACTCAACAACTATTATTTTATTAAAAAAAATAATACTAACAATAAAGATTTAGTTCAATGGTAGTGTGTCATACAATATCCAATACAAGCAGATCTTCACCTTCTCAAAGTGCCATGTCAGGTCCCCCCGACGGCTATCACTCTAGCGTAGGTCTCTCTGTCCCGTGCCAGGCGGAAAACTCCCCCACCCTCCGAATTCCCGTTCACTTTTTGATGTTTTCCAGTCAGGACATCCGGGGTCTTCCCATACCGCGTCTACCCCTCAATCTTTCCTTTCACGAGGAGGTGCAGCAGACCGTATTTTTTCTTCTGTCCGACATAACCCACTACATATTCAAGATCCAAATAATTATTTGGAAGAAGTTAAAATATTTTTGGTCTTTACCAGCTTACCAACAAATTGGTAAATATTGTTTATTTGTGATATTATAATAAAAAATATAAGCTAGTAATTAGCATTGTAAACAAAAAAATAAATAAACACAAGAAAGTAAATAATGTTGAAAACAAATACTCGACCCAGACAATGATAACAAATGACACCAATGACAGTGACTTTGATAATAGTGTGTAATAAGTCATTTTGTTTTTATGTAAGCCCTATCTATTATCAGAGACGTACCTGCTGACTGGATACATGTCCTTTTTAAACAATATGAATAAAAACATATTACATAAACGACGACCTTCGTGGCCGAGTGGTAAGTGCATTGACTGCGAGGGTCACACTGTGTTTGGTCTGGTGTAGGATTCACGGGACAATAAAATGGCGATAGATTAGCTACCTATCACGTATCATGAGAATCACTATGATAGCTATAATACCCTTTACATCGATTTGGCTCATGCCGTCATATGCAAAGAGCGATTCAACAAAATAATAATAATACAGGTAACCCCGTTGATCGCGGGAGATGCGTTCCGGACATGGCCGCGATAAGCGAAATTCCGCACTCAATGGGGGATTAAAAAAAAAACATTTTAAATTCTAAAAGACGTTTTATTTTTAAAATAAACATGAAATAACAATGTCATATAAAATATTTTCTTCTTCTTCTTAACTTTTGGTAGACTCAGGAGTCTGTTATTTCAGGCGGGTCCTCTTGAGACCCTGAACTCCAGCTTTCTCTCCACCGTTTCGGGGGTCTTCCTGGTCGGCGTTGTCCGTTTGGCGTTCCATGGAGAGCTATGTATGGTATCCTATTTAAGCTTCAGAATTCATTATTTTTTTTCCGCTTTGCTAAAAAGAATCTAGATTTTCTTGTTTGGCCTCTCTACGTTTATTGTGTAAAATTTGTCTATAACCGTCAAATAATCCATTACAACCAAGCTTTATAGCACTCACTCGCTCATAATCTTCGATATTTTCTTCTAACAACTGCATGCATTGACTGTGAAGAGAAATGGCCTTTTCGATTATTTTGACACTTAATTTTCGCCCGGGAACAGGTGTCAAGACGTCATTTTCTTGTGAAATAGTATGACGGTCCATTTCCTGCAGCTGTTAATTAGTTAAGGGTTCACCATAAGATTTTAACAGAGTCTGAATGTCATCTACATCAACACCTTCTATGGCTCCGGAATTAGCTTAGTCTTCGACAATATTTTGAATATCAAGCCGGACAAATGTTGTTGAAAATAACGCATTATAACGAATCCGCACTCACCGGGGTCGTATCGATCTTACCTGTATACGAGTATAAATATTGCATCTGTTTTTTTTTTATGAATGCTGGAATTTAAATGCAAATAGGCTATAAAACACAATTATTACTACCATATTCCCATATCTTTTCTGATAGGGATCTTCTCTCACTCATATCTACCATCATTAGAGGCAAAGAAATGTCAACATTTTTGTTTAATACCCAATCATCAATGATCTTCATTAAAAATAAAATCTTCTTCTTCGCGTGCCGTATCAGGTCCCCCCGACGTTGGCAATCACTCCGGCGAAGGCTTCTCTATCTTGCGCAACCCGGAACAGCTCCCCCCACATGTCTCATCTCGGTCCAGTCTCTTATGTTGCACAGCCAAGATTTTGCCTTCTACCGGGACCACGCTGCCCCTCAAATTTTCCCATCAGTATTAGTTGGAGCAAACTCCCCGCAGAATGTGACCCAGATACGAAATCTTACGGACCTTAACGTCCTTTAGCAGTTGTCTACTACAATTGGCTCTCCTCAAAACCCCCAAATTGCTGACGAAATCTGTCCACAGTATGCGAAGCATTCTCCTGTGTAACCACATCTCGAATGCTTCCAACCGGTTCAAAGTGTGCACTTTCAGGGTCCAAGTCTCCGAGCCATAGAGTAATACAGACCAGACATAGCACTTCAACATTCTCTGCCTTATTTTCAAGTTCAAGTTGTCATTGCAGAATATTGATCTTATTTTGTTGAATGAACTACGGGCTGCTTCGATCCTTCACTTCACTTCCATATCTGGGTCCATCTTGGCGCTACATCCCGGTATGGGATTTGGCCCCCTCTACAACAATCCTCCACTGGCTCCTGTCCCTCGCCCTCGCATCTCTCTCCATTCTCCAGATTTTTCCAATTTCTCCCAGCCCTCTTCCACATAGTCCATCTATCTTTATCTTGGTCTCTTTTATAATTTTCGTCTCTTTTATAAACTCTGCCCTCTGGCATTCTTTTAATTTTAAGAACAGACACTAAATATATTTTTAATTAATTTAGTTTCTTATGAAAAAGAAATCAATTGTTTCTTTGCAATCGATATATTTCTTGAAGTGGATGCTATGGAGAGGGTGATTGGAGTATTTATTATACAATTAACTAAATGAAGTGTACCAGGAACCGTTCTATGATAAAAATTGAGATAATGTTTGGCACACAAGTGAGCCCAAAATATTGTTGACTAGGAAGACAGGCTTTTCTGACTGGATGGGACTGTGGCTAACTGCTGAACTCTGGATAAAGTAGACTAGAGACCAGCCGTACTGGGTGGAGAACGGTGGAACCTCTCCTGCGGGAAACTCTGATTCATCCCGGGTTGTAGTGCTGTTGATGATGGTGAATTAAAATTGTCAGGTTGACTATTATTTATTAAAAAAAAAAATAATAAATTCAGCATTTGAATAAATATTTGAAAACCTGATATTTTAACACTAGAGAAAACTTTGTATTTTAACTACACTTTAAAGAATTTTTTATAAATTAAAACAATGTTTTTTCCACTTTTGAGTATATATTTCTTGACATGTTTCAAAGGCTTTACCCATTCATTACCGGGAGTATGTATATCATTCTCCCGATGATGAAGGTGTAAAGCCTTCGAACATGTTGTGAAAAATAAACTCAAAAGTGTTTTAATTCACAAAATATTCATCATTATGGAATTTCACAGTTAACACCTTAAATTTATCTAAAATTAATAATGCCAGTACAGCTTATACAGTATGAGGCAAAATTGTATATATCACAGCACTTTATTTCATTGTTTAGCGCAGACTGGTTTGGAATGTTTTCTAACATTTATTCCAATGTGAAAGCATATATAAAAATAAAATGAACATTTTTAAAAATATACACATTTTCCTATTTATTTTCAGTTGATTTAAATATACAACAGAAAGCAAAAAATATATGAAATCATCCCTGTACAGACATAAATCATTAAAATTATTGAAATTGTTTTCAATTCATTTGGATAATGTGCAAAGTAAACTTGACGAGCTCTTTTGATTAGAATAAGCATTGTTTACTTAAAAAAATAATGTTCCAATATTCTCTCCTGCAATGAGTGATGAAATGAAATTTGGTTCTGTTCCGTTGCAAATGACAGGACTGACTCCACGTGAAAGGGCGTAGGCTGCAGCCTTTACCTTGGAGTCCATGCCTCCAGTTCCAATCTGTAATGATTATATATTAAAAATAACAAACAATCAACTTAAATTTTATTTATTTTATTCCATAATTGTAAAATTTTAATTATTGTAAAACTCTATGTATGATTATACTCACATTAGAAGTACCTCCAAACTGAATCCCTGATTGAATGTTTGGTTGGAAATTACTGATAAGCTTCGCTCCTGCCTCCTTCGGGGGTTTGTCGTATAGTCCATCCACGTCTGTTGCAAGGACCACCAGATCCGAGTCAATTTCAGCAGCTAACGCCACTGCTAGAATGTCATTATCGCATAGTTGCGGTTCCTGGAGAATATGCAAAAGGTTAATATGAATTTACAATATTTTTATATATTTATTTTATATTTTGTTATTGAATATTTCTTTTAAATACTTGCACCGATGAAACTTATTCAAGTGGTTTCATTATAAATTATTCTATTGATTTCTCACAAATAAAAAATCATTATTTCCACTTATGTGAGTTTATTTATGTCAAAATATTTAAAATGTGCAAAATATTAAAAATATCATTTCTTTCGTAAACAAACAAATTTAATCAATTCTGTAGATGTGGTTTATTAACTTGATATTTTTACAGAAACACATTGCCATAAAAATATGTATAATTAAAATTATAGAATTCCTTTTCTTAATTTGATAAAAAAAATATAAGAATTTTTTACAGGTATAATGTGACACAATTATACGCGATTGCTTTCTACCAAATGTAATTTTTACGAAATTAATAAACAAAACCACCATTTTATAAAAGTAATAATGATGAAATATTCTTACATTAGAGTTTTCAGCTTGGGCAGAATCTGGGACATTGACTGCGTCATTTGTGTTTATTATGGGAATAATGTTGAGAGAAAATAATTCATTCAGCGTACATTTAATTATGTCCCGAGCGGGGGCCTGACCCATACTCCCATTACTAATTAAGACCTGGAGATTAAAATATGTAATATAAAACGGTGTCAACAGATAGTTTCAACATATTGTAATGTTTGATGCTCTACTTAAAGGAATATTATTCATTTGTACATTATAATAAGTATAAAATTTCTTATTATAAAGAGGAACTCATCAACTGCATTGATTGATAGTATTGATGAACTATGCCTAAAGAATTGCAAGAAATAATTTGCTCCATTATAGCTGACACTGATAGAATACCGAGGAATAATTATGGAATAATTGTACTATAATAAATGAAACATTTTTTTATTATTACTGAAATCATTGGCTACATATCGTATACAAAATATAAGCTTGTCTAAATGTGTTTACGTAACAATAGTATTCACATTCACAACCATCAAATTAGCTGGCAGGAGGAAAACTGAAAGAACACATCAACGCTATGCAGAGATGGAAACGAAAATTGTTTATAAATGTATATTTTTTTGCACAAAGAGCAACGGAGGAGTCAATAATATACAATATGCTTTGTTGCCAAAGTATAAAGATCAATATTTTGATATGTTATGAAACAAATGCTGCACAATGAGATTAAAAATAAAAATAAATTCAAACAATGGAACTGGAAATAACAAAGAGGAAAGTTTTAATTGTTTATTGTTATTGAAACTAGGATTTATAATAAAATACTTAAATTTTATGCTTGTAAGTAAATAGATTTTAATTCATAATTATCTAAGTTGACATTATTCCTTTAATATTTTATATTATCTTAAATTTTTTTTAACACAAAAACATTTTAATAATTAATAATATTATATGTCATAATTATTAAAGTTTTAAGTTTATCAGTAAATAGACTTTAATTCATGACTATTGTTGATAAATTAATCTAAATAATTATTTTTAATCTTGTTTTTTTAAAAATTATCTTAGAGTACAAAAACATTTAAATACATAATACATTATATGAGACTTATGAATTAAATGAAGCAACAACAATATAGAAAGATTAGTTAAATCAAAAGGAAAATATCAAAACATTCAATCACTTTTTGGAAGTACTTGTCATTTCTAGTGAATTTTCTCTTGACACCATCTCTACACGGGGAACTTAGGAAATATAAAATTTTAAGAAGTTGGATAGACAGCTAGACCTAATTAATTTTATAAGTTCTATAAAGAATTCAAATTTTATTTCTCTTTTTCTTTTTTATTTGTATATATAACACTAACATTAAAATTTTTTTAATTACATAGACATGTTTTGGACAACCAGTCCTTTTTCAGTGATACCTACATATTATAAAGATACATATTTAAAACATTATAAAATTGTTTACATGATCTGACAGATGTTAACATATCTGTCAGATCATGTAAACAATTTTATAATATTTTAAATATGTATCACTGAAGGACTGGTTGTCCGAAACATGTCCATGTAATTAATTTTTTTTTAATGTTAGTGATGTATATACAAAGTATATAAAAAATAAAAAGAGAAATAAAGCATCTACAACACCAAGTATGGCGAAAATAGAAGAAATTCTAACTTTGTCTGACTGAGTTCTTATTTTCAATTTATCTCTATATGGCGACCATGTGAAATATTATATTCAATATTTTACACTAAAATATTTAATTTTTACTGCTGAAAAGTTCTTTATTATTTTCAGTACATATATGAGAACTTCCCAGCCTATTTGAATTCTCTATTAGATCTCTTACTCAACATTTTGGAAAACCATAACACTAAAGAAAGTTATATATTTATAATAAGCTTACCTGAGCAACACCGATGTTGTATTGGTCAAATAGTGTTTTATAAAGTGCCATTAGTCTTGGTTGCCCTATGGCTGCTGCGGCCCTTTTTTGAGAGATATTTAATGTCTGAAAATATTCATAAACCTATTAGAAAGGAAAATATATTTTTTAATATACATAAATGATGACAATAAAACACAATTATGGAAATAATTTGTCTAATGACTCCACAGATCACGAATTGATATTTTTTCATAACGGATAAAAGTAAAGGATCTGTATAAGATGAGTGACCACAGGAAGTATGTTGGTGTTTTATTTTTGATTTTATAAATTACATGTTATTCAATGATGTGCAATTCTCACCACATTATTATCTCCTTTCTTCGCCTGTTCTTCTAAGATTATTTTTTTACCAAAGGCAACCGCCCCACTGGAAACAATGCAACATTGGATACCAGACGAGTGGCACAGGGCAAGCTATATCAAGAAGAAACTTAATCAATGAAATTAGGAACATAAAAATATTTTTAAATTGTTTTATTATCTTAAGACAGACATTTTTAAATAAATTTTTCCCAAATCTTAACAAATTGCTAGATCATAATTATTTGATAAATTCATAAGTGATTTATTAAATTTTAAAATGTTTTAAACTGTTAATGAATAAACTTTGTTTTTTGTATCACAATTGTATTATATTTTACGCGACAGCTGTTTCATCAACCTATGTTGACATCATCAGGTGTTACAATAATATATCAAAATGTCAAATTTATTGTCAGGTTATATGAATACAAAATTTCATACAAAAACAGAAACATCTTTTCGGAAATGGCCAATCATTGTGTGAATTTTGACAATCATTTCGAGACCAAAAACACAAAATTTTTACATATAGCAAATAATCCTAAAAAATTAGAGAAATTAGAAAATTTAGAAATTTTAAAGGCCAAAAAATGTAAAGTAAATGTTATAAATAACCAAATTCTTTCTTATTCCCCATTAGTATATAATATAATACATTAAAAACTTTTCCCCTGTACAATCTAGCTAAAAAATAATAATACTACCTTCAACTTTTGTCACCTTTCCTATTAATGTAATCTATGTACTTCTTGTTATTTTTAATTGTATCTCAATAGAGACGAAGAAACAAACTGGAAACTGAATATGGATGATCAAGGCGTTTACAGGACTTATGACCTGTCATTGGTTGGGTTAAGCGCACGCTTTATGTAATTACAACATTCCCCATTCCACCATTGTTATTATGATCATGTATGATACATTTTTGGAAGTTGTATATATACTCCAAATCCATACATATCTTCACGTGGCAGTTCCAGTTAGCCATCTATGTAGATTTGATTGTACTAATTAATTTTTTAAGATTAATCTATACAATCCATCCACTAACGCCATCTATGAAGAATGATTGTTTAGCATTTAGCAAACTACTTTATTAACACAATGCGAAGAGGCTACCGCCTCCTAGCGCACTGTTAGAAGTCGCCTGGAGTATCCACTCCTATCTATTGAGATACTCTCTATTGAGATACAATTAAAAATTTTAATTAACCACCCACAGGTGAAAATCCAGGATTCGTATACAGATATAAGTATACATTTCACAAAAATTCTTGTTATTGTTTATCGTTTTTAATTTATTATGTTTCATCGTTTTTTACTCTACACTATGTGTAATTGTTCCTTCTAATTACTGTTTTATTATTATTAATATTATATTATTATTATTATTTTATTATTATATTTTACACCTTTAATATTTTCTCCTATAAATAGTAAATAACCGTTCTTTTAATTAAAATATTTAAGTACCTAACTTAATTTCAGCAAGAACTTCAAAATTACACCCAAGAAATTATTCAAATTGACATAGGAACAAATACACATAAAGATTCGAAAAATCACAACATTTTTACATTTGATATATTATTGTAACACCTGATGATGTCAACATAGGTTGATGAAACATCTGTTGCATAAAATAAAATACAATTGTGATACAAAAAACAAAGTTTATTCATTAACAGTTTAAAATGTTAAGGTATCATAGTGTTTCGCCCAAAACAATGGACTATTTCAAATGTTTTAAAATATTATTTAGAAAACAGACACATATTTACATCGAAAAAGAGTTTATAAGATAGTTTAAATATCCATAAAGGTTCGCATCCACGCGTTAAAATTAATTATATATATATTTTTATTCATAACATAGAGTAGTTTTATTGTATTCCCGTGAGTAGAGAACTCATTATATACAATATTTCCGTAGAGTACGTATTGTATGCAATATTTTCAAGAAAGTGTTTTACCTGTTCAATAATAGATGTCAGTCGAGGCAGAGCCACCCCTTTTCCATCTTCCCTGGTGACCACAGAGCTGCCGAGTTTAATGAGAAATCTCTTGGTATTCTTTAACTCTTGCCGATTTGAAAATGTTTTTTTCTATTAAGAAATCAAACAATCAATAAATATTTATTATTATAAATAAAGTTCATGATTCAAAACCATCAGTGTTTTCAAAGATGACATCTTATGCCTTACTAGAGCAATTATTCATTATTATTTAGAGCATTATTAAATGTTCTAAGTTATGTGAAACACTGAAAACAAAGTTTTCATCAATATAGTCTGCGACATTTGATAAATTTGTATGTAAGTATGTTTATAAAAAATGAGCGAGTGGAGAGAGATATTGAAAGAAGGCTTGGGGCAGGCAACAAAGCGAAGAGTGCACTTAAAGTTATCGTCAAAAACAAAAGTCTATCTGAAAAAGCTAAGATGATAGTGCACAACGGTGTTCTTGTAACGACCCTTACACATGGACCAGTTCTATGCTTTACACAAAAGAATGATAAAATTGAATAAATATGGTGGAAATGGGATCTCTTAGACGAGTGTGTGGTAAATCTTGTGCCAAATGCAGATATGAGATGTGAATGCAGTTGGAATTAAAGCTTTATTGGAAAAAATATATGTAAGGCTGGAATGAACTGAACACATGAAATGAATGAATGAAGAAATAATGGTAAAGAAAGTACAGATTTAAAATGTGAATGGATACAATTAATCAAATAATAAATGTTGAGGGAGTGGGAGAAATAAGTTAGGAAAGCATAGTTGGCGTTCATTCTTTCTGCCTACCCCGTAGTAAAAAAAAATTCAATTTGATTTAAAATATGTTTTTTAATTTAAATTTATTTCTTATTTATTAACCGTAATAAAAATATCTAATAAATTGTTTTAATTACGCTATATTAATGTTTCTATGATTCTTAAAATTAGATTTTTTTAAAAAGTTTACTTGTTAATAATTTTTTTGTCATTTATTATGCTCATTGTAAAATCAAAATTGAAAACGCTAATATTTATAGTTCATATGTTCAACAATCAATCATTTTAGTTCTCTAATATGTGAACGATTAAAACATACATGTAGTGTTAAATAAAAAATTAATCAGACCTTAATATTTTCACTTCCAGATTCATTATTTTGTTTTAAACCAGACATAATCGATATAAACAGTAAATGGAAACACTTTAAATGGTGAAAAACAATATTTAATTATTAATCTATCTATTGATAAACAATTTATTACTAGTTAAGTTCATAAAGTATTTGGTTTGCTATTTGGAATATAAAATACATCAATAGAGCTAACATTGAACTTGATAAGATATAGGACATAGGATTGTTTTATGTAACAGTCGATTACGATGTGTGGGTAAAGTAGGTATCTATAATTTACCATAAAAGAAATAAACAATATATGTAAAACGTCTATTGCCATCTGTTGGCAGAAAACGACAACTATTCATAAGATTTTGACTAAACATACGAGATTAAAAAATGTTTCATCATACGTTTACTAGACATAATATGTAAATAGAAAAGAAAAAATATTTTTTTGCTTGTCAGTCTTTTATTAAATGTTATTAAAACGGTATTAATTATACCGTTTGAACACAGCACACACTTTTTATTAGTGTGTTGTATAGAATTAAGTGCTTTTATTTTTATTTATCGGTGCACAAGTAAGCTTTATTCATTTTATTTATTTGATACATTTACCAGATAGTGTTCCGTGTCATACATGTTTATTATTACATATTTCAGTAAATATAAACAATTAGTAAATGAAGCATTTGTTTGGCAATGATATACAATTGTTTGTTTTGAAACAAACTATTGAATCTTTGGTATCAAACGAACTTTTGACGTTTTAGACATAAATCACTTGATTATACCAAATGCATGCGTTTAAAATGTATTTATGAACAATTTATTCAATCTTAATATTAGTTCCTTTTATCCATGCCAAGCCTATAATTTAATTAATATCATGATAATCTTTAATGAGTTGGAAACTATTTATTATGCTACTTTTTAAATCTCGAAACACCCATTCTTTACAAAATATTGTATTTTTGCTGAACATAAATGTTTCATAAGTGTCACAACGTTTATGAAACTTTTTTTTACATATTTACTTAAATGATTACAAAGGTATTTTGTTATTTTATGTAAAAAAAACCCTGTTATTTCTTATAAACTTTACAAATAACACTAGGATAATCTCAGTTTAAGACTAACTATATATTTTTAATTATAACACGGAGGGTAACTATTATGCAATTTAAAATATTCCTATTATTTGGTTTTGGAAAAGTGAATGCACTTTCATTTATATTCTAAAATAAAAACAAATAAAAAACAATATAATTTTTTTATTTACAACAAAGTACCTACATATTTCAGAAAAAATAAAAATAATTAATAACCTTTCGTAAGTTTTTAAAAATATATATACTTTTACTTTTATAAAAACGTTCATTATTATGAATTTTAAAAAATTGTTGAAAAGTAAATGTTTACAAAGGGCTCCTTCAAAAATATCTTAAAGCCAGTTTCCTGAAATTCAAAAACGCCTATTGAATATGTAACATAAAAGTCATAAATTATTTTAAAATCAAACATTTACAAATATAAAAATTAATTTTGTAAACAGATGTTACTTGTGTAAAGGTTATTATTTAATTATATAAAAAAAATGGGAAAGTTTATTTTTTGAGGAATATAACATATGTCAAGAGAAACTTAATTATTACATATTATAAAGAGTCACAACGATAGAATATAAATAAGAAATACAGCGTCAAAGGTATGAATTTAGAATAATCACGGGTTTTATCGATAGACTGTATATAAGTACACACAAATTTATTTATTTTTCAATTTTCAAAACCAACCAACGCACGATGAGAGCAACCAAACTGCTAAACCCAATTTCTTCCGGGATCGACATTTTCATATTAAAAATGCAGTGCTCAAGACGGAAAAGAAGTTTTCTGGCTTATTATCGTCAGAACGACGTATAAATAAATCACTTCTTTATTCGCCATCCCTTTATCCTGTGGTATGAGTAAGTTAAAAAAGTATTTTCACAACATTTTATAATAACAATTCTTCATAGATGGTTTTTATCCTTCTTCGGTATACAAAATTTAGGGCAAGTGACATTCAAATAATTGTAATCTTTTAAAAAACGAAAATTTTCTTCCAAATTTAAAAAAAGTCAAACCGGTATTTGCTCCTGTGTTTCTAGTTTCATGTGCTGAATTGATCTCTCAAGCGTTTATTGTTGCTTGATGAAAACGTAAATTTTCTAGAAGTTTTGTTATATTTTATGGCAGAAACATGTACCTTACTTAGGAAGATAATACCCCAGCTAGACGAAACGTATACCTAGTCATAAAATATATTAAAATTTCTAGTAAACTGACGTTTTTATTAATATTATAGATTTTAAAAATATTTGATAATTGAAGGCTGGTTATTTAACAAAGGCACTACTAAGTGGTTTAAACATAAAACAACGAAAAAGAGAAAAAGTATTTTCACAACACATTATTATAATAATTCTTCACAGGTGGTTCTTATCCTCCTTTGGTATACATAATTTAGGGCAAATGATATTCAAATAATTGTAATATTTTAAAAATGGAAAAATTTCTTCCAAATTTAAAAAAAGCAAACCGGTAAGAGAAAAAAAAACCTGTTTAAATGAAAAACTTCCCGCACATAGGAACACACATCAACAATTGATTGTAAGACCTAACGATGCCAATATCCGTTAGCGAAACAGCTGTCGCGAATAAATGTAATCATTTGTTGTATTCATAACAAAGTTTTTCATTTAAATAGTTAATAATGTTGAAATATCAAAGTGTTTCCGCCAAAAGATTATCTGAAAAAAAAAAACGACTTATTTGATTGAATTACACTATATTATTCAATCACTATGCACCATCCCACAGCTAATGGCGTTAATGTTTAACACCAATTGGGATAAAAAAAACTCATTGACTTTTTTGATACTTAGCAATGTCCAGCCCTCAATTGTGATGTCTCTGTGAGTTTATGCGCAGATTAAACACGTTTTGTGAATAAAAACGTTATAAATTTATTGATCAATTTAAGAAGTCAGCTTATTGGTAGCGACTCGTGAAGCCATACGCCCTTCCCTTTCTCTCCGAAGTCTGCCGCTGTGTGGTCCACTCCTGAGAGGATCCACTTGGTGGTGAGCAGGCCCTCGACGCCTACAGGTCCACGCGCATGTATCCGGGCTGTGGAGATGCCTACCTCGGCACCCAGCCCAAACCGAAAACCGTCGGCGAAACGACTGCTCGCGTTGTGGAACACACAAGCGCTGTCCACTGTCTTCTGGAAGTGTGCTGCTTCGTGTTCTGTTGGATAGCATCGTAAAATAATAAGTACCGGCTTCGACATAACATATTTTATGTGATCTTGGGCATGTCCATGTCCATATATATTACTAAATTATACTACTTCGGACCCAAACTTTACAATATCACCCACATAAAATGACAATAGACACATACAAAAACTTTAATAGACACATAATTACTTCCGAGATAATCAAAAAAGGGCAGCTTGAATGTAAATTTGATAGTGTTAGTATATGATATAAAATATTTTATTTTAAAGTAGAGTCTGTTCACGGCAGGGAGATCGTTTGCAATAGTATGAATGACAGTGCGTTTACAAAAAATCTAGACGCTATTTTCATTTTATTTTTTTATGATTGGAAAACCAAAATTTTTTTTTACGTATATTCAAACATTGAAATACATGAACATTTTATTTTTATTATGAACAAAAATGCTATCGGCTTAATTGTAATAATTAGCACAATTAAATTTATTAAAATGTCTCGTTGCTTATTAATTTTTTCTTGGAAAAGCGACTAAGGGTAATGATACTTTTTTTTCCTTTATCGGTTTTTATTATTATTATATTTTATCCTTGCTGGTGTTTATCTCTAGTATATTATAAAAATTCTTTCTGGATTATGTATTTAAACTGTACAGAACTAAATACTCCTGCAAAACGAGTATTTTTTGAATCACCGAGTATACGAGATGCCAAAGAATGCCAAATGCGCGCGGTTCCCTCCATGTCTCGGAACGTACTGACGCCGCGCGGCTCATTTGACTCGGCACCCAATCAAATTGCAAAAACTAACACCGCACTCATACATCGATACGAGATCTTCAATTTGTGAATGAACTCTACATGTAAAGCTTTGCTTTGTTCCCTATTCCTGTGTTTTTTTTATTTTGCGTTTATACAGAGTTCTAAATTGCATCCATAGAACGGATTACCCTAGTTAGGAGGTATTATAACCATGTACTTGGTAAATGAGCAATAAGCCTATTATAAACTCATGGCATATCCTCCGATCGATGTTTCGAAAATTGTTTGAAACCATTTTAGTACTATGGTATGTTTCTGACTGAAAGTATGTATGAACAAGAAGCGCTGTACCTAATTTAATTATTCGATTTATTTTCCTTATAATCGAAAAGAAAAGATATTGGATAAAAATCGCGAATCTCTGTACACAAATCTGTCAATTCGCGGTAGAGATGAGGTCCCTATGTGTGGAAGAACGATATATGACAGAATCTCAAATGCTGATATAAGAAAGGAGTGTAGAGCGGATGAAGGTATTATGAACAAAATTATGAAGGGATCGCTGCGTTGGTTCGGACATATGGAGCGTATGGATGGAGAAATAATGTTTAAGAAAGTATACGTTAATGATGTAAATGGAGTACGGAGTCAAGGCAGATCGAGGAGAACATGGCATGACCAAATTAATCAAATTTTAAAGGTTGGTCATGTTTGAAGTCGGAAGAATCGACGTGCGTGTATGACTCGTTGTATGAATGTGGAGGAAGCTAAAGAGATGTGACAGGATAGAGTAGTGTGGCGGTCTATTCTCTTTGCCTACACTTGCGGAGAAACGGCGTGATGGTTTATTTGTTTGTTTTGACAGAATACGGATATTTCTTTAATTGTAATCCAAAAATACTCCATTTTTCTGTAAATGAAAGTGGGGTATACTCATAATGACCGTAAATAAAAAAATACTTTAAAAACGTCGACATTAATGTACCTCGCCTGGGGGTAAGGAAGGTGTATGTATATAGGCTGTCAATAAAAACGCAATACTCGGCGCCCCTGGAAACGACACAATATCGGCCAAACCTTCACCACAATGACAAAAGAAAGAGATGTGGTAAGGTGTTGCTATTGACATGAACCATATTCTTTTAAATATGTTTTTTATTTTGCCTGCTTTTATAAGAATACTTCAAAAACAAAAACAATGAATACAACCTCTTTATGTGATTCACATAAAGTACCATTTATATCCATATGATATAATAAATGGAAAGCAACGGGAAACTACTATATTAAAGGCCCAAGTGGCATCCCAAGAACCAGTAAAAGAAATGTTACACTTTACTGCAAACATTGGAATGAAACTAGCGAAGAAAAATAACATATAATTTGTTTTTGAATGTATACAAATACTTGTAGATCGCTTTATGTTAACGTTAAACCGATCGCTTTATGTTAACAACATTCCCCATTCCGCCCTTCTTACGACCACCACGTCTGACAAATTTTTGAAAGATGTATATATGCTACTATGTTGAGAAACACTTCACATTTTTTAGGTCAATCTACACTAGCGCCATCTATTGAGATTATATGTAAGCATTAAGCAGAAAATCTTTATTAATGCAATGTGAAAGGCTACGCAATTTTCATACATTGCTAGACATATTCTGTTTCCAAAAAACAATTTACATCTTCGTCTCTATTGAGATACAATTAATCCTTAAGAAGATATAATAAATAAATAAAATATTTACCATCTTCTGTGATTATTACGTCTGTGTGACTGCTCCCAAATTTGTGAATGTGATCCATGGCTCCTTCGGTATTGGAGACAACTTCTATGCAGCACTCAAGAGCACCGTATTCAAACTTCATACTCTTCGCCAATGGCGGCCCGAAGGTCAGCAGCTCGGTTAGTTTTGGTCCTGCGTTAATCTTTACATTCTCGTGCTTCAGCATATTGCAAACATCCGTGAAGAACGTTCCATTGGTCACGAGGTCCTCGTGAATGAGCAAGGTCTCCATTGCGTTACACGCGGCCGGATAGTCGCACTTGGCGTCTTTAATAATCTTAAGAGCTTTGTGCAAATCAGCAGATTTGTCGACGTACACATGGCATATTCCTTCAGCGTGCCCTAGAACAGGTATGTGCTGAGACTGCTTTTGAATATTTCGTACTAATTCAGTAGACCCTCTTGGTATAATGAGATCGATATGCTTTTCAAGACAAAGCAAATCACTTATTTCTTCTCGAGTTGAAATCAAAGAAATCGCATTGGAGCAACCGACATGCGATAGCGCTTCTTTTACTAGCTCCATGAGGGCTTTGTTGGAGTGAGCCGCTTCTTTGCCTCCTTTGAGCAGTAGTCCATTGCCTGATGCCATGGCCAGGGCGGCCACCTGAGGCAACGAATCAGGTCTAGATTCAAATATAACAAGCAATACACCAATCGGCACAGTTACTTGCGACAGGTTTAAACCTTCGGCAAGTTTCGTCCTTCTGAGAACCCTCCCGACATTTTGATGGCTGCTGTCAGCGATTTGCCTCAAGCCAACGGCCAAATTGTTTAGTTTTCCTTGCGACAGCGACAGACGGGAGAGCAACGGTGCCGCTAAATTGTTTCCTTTTGCGGCTTCCAAATCTAAAGCGTTGGCCTTGAGAATCATGTCGGATTTACTTATGAGAAGATCAGCAAGTTTGTTAACAGCCAAAGCACGGTCATCAGGAGATAGAGCCTGTAGAAGCCGGCTGCCTAGTCGAGCTATCAAAAACAAAAAGATACATTTAATTAAACGAAGGTTTCGAAATGTATAATATAATATTTAAATATTATATTATATATAATACTGTACATATTTATGGAACAATGTGTATAAGGGTGTTTTTTTTAGAGGTATACAAATTCAAAATGAAAAAAAAAAAACACATTAAAATAATGTTGGCTTTATTTAATAGATAATTTTATGCCATTATTGTTTAAATATGATTTCGGGCATATGAGCGCCACGACAAGCTCGAATGAAGCGCAATCGTGAATTCCAATTTTCGATACCTTTATTGAGCAACTGGGTAAAATGGCAAAATGTACTGACTACAAATCAATAATTAACTGTCAAATTGACAGTCTGTTAAAACAATGTTGCCGGTTTAAAAACCAAACCTTTTAAAATAAACATCCAATATATGTAACCGTTTTAGCGATTTACCATTCTCAGCAAGGGTTTCCACAGGGGCTGATCCTCCACCCTCGACGTTGGTGAAGAATGTTCCGACTTTTCTTCCGCTAATAATAGTCTTGATCGCCTTCTCCTGCATACCATTGCAGATGACCACGCTGACTCCCCTGTTCAACGCCCAAGTAGCAGCGTTCACCTTGGAGTCCATTCCTCCCGTCCCCACCTTCATTTAAAAATTGGATATCATTATTCTCATGAACTGAAACATTATAAAACACTAATTGCAACTTGTGAAATATTCACTAAAATATTTTTTATCCCTAAAAAACTTGGTTCACTGTACGATCGTAATTAGTAATAGGTTTTAATTTTCAATATAAATCTGTTTTTATTCATACGAGTACACGTTACAAATTTCAAAGTTAGCAATACTAAATTGTTCTCCTTTTGTTTTCTACAATACTGTCTTAAAACAATAATCAGAACAAATTTCAAAGTAATCCCGTTCTCGGACATGCGCATCGTGTGCATATCGAATTGTGTAAATTTTATCCGCCCTACCTTTGGGTTATTTTCCGAGAAACGTGCAAATTAAGCAGGTTTTTTATTAACGAAATTTAATTATATATTAATTTTATTTATTTAAATTACGAAACGTCAAATACTCGGCCGGATACTCCGCCTGCCCTTTGTAAAACTATCATATTTATGAAGACTTGTATTCGAGTGTTGTTGGCACATGCGCGTATCCCTAACAGTTTGTACATTTTAGGTACATTCCTATTTTCAAGCGTGTACGTGATACGGGATAGCGCAGAATAGTACAGTCACAGTGAACGTATCACGTACGTTCAAATACGTAGGGTGGTGAAATTACTTCCGGGGAAAATCGAAGTATTCTTCTCTCGCTCTCTTGTATTCAACATATTTTTGTACTATTTCTTGACGACATCCATTTTGCCTATTTATATAATGATAACTGGAATATTCATTTATTGTTTCTGGAAAAATTGTGTTGATAGACGTATTCCATCTTGCTATGGCATTACCAAATGTGGGGAGAAACAAACTAGTGTACCTACACTTTAATATAAATGGAGCAAAATAATACATTTAGTATAATTAAGGTAATTAAACACTGCGTTTGTGGTGAAGGAGTAAGATTTTTTTGCACTGCACTGTTTTTACATTTTTGAGATTTTCTCGTGGGGTTCCATATTGAATAACGCTTCGGAGATCGTTGCAGTTTTATTTTTCAGGGTTATCAATTACGCCGAAGATGAATGAGCTGACTGCAATTGTATAATAATCGTCAGTCAAAGAGAACACATCAAGATCATTATAATTACTCTAAAATATTGACATTATTCAAATCAAAAATCCAATCAAATCAGTTTATTTCATCAACAGACATTACAAAATTATTTTTTAATGCATTTATTGAGAACAGGTAAAAGAAAATATTGTGTATAGTATAATACCAGAAACGCATGAGAGATCGTTCAACATTAGGAAGACAGAATACTAGAAGAAAGACGTCGATCTCCGAGGAGACCGCGTTCGGCAGATTAATTGCTCTTCCCACCGGTGTCATCAGAGGCAGGTTGTTACTGGCGGCCGGTAGGTAAAACAATCTATGCTGTCACTGTCGGAGATATCTATCAGGGACAAAAAGCCGAACACCCTCTAGCATGGCTGAGTTCTCGAAATATCTCCTGAGTAATCTTAATAAATGGGTTATGAGATGCCCATCTCTTTGAAGCTGCAGAAAGTTAGTATTTATTACTCCAACTTGCACAGCGTGTATAACTCTGATGGAGCAATGTTCTGTAAAATTATAATATATGTAACCTTAAATTAAATTAAACACTGACCAAATGTGAGACCTTAAAAATTGTACACAGAGTGACCATGGAAAAGACAACAGACAGCAACTACAAATCAACTAAAAATTCAGACATACGAGTACACAGACACTGGACCAGGAACTGTGACAGATATCACTTACCGAATGCACGAACTAAGACAGGACAATCAAGGATATTGAACAGTGGACTGAAACTTTACAATGAACTACCAAAAGACACAAGGAATCTCAATACATATCAATATAAATAATATCTGAAACAATACATAATTAATAGTAAGATCTAAAAATGTAACCATATAACCCAATTGGGTTTAAAAAAAAAAAAGTTATGTAACCTTTGATTTGTTTCCATATTCGATATTGTGAACATCGTTGGAAGTGTAAGTGTGCATCATTCTTGCTCCATCCATCCATGGAGGCTTATTGTATATTCCGTCCACATCCGACATTAGGATCAGAAGGTCGGCCTGGATCTCTGCAGACAGCATGGCTGACAAGCTGTCGTTATCTTTAATGATAATACCCTGTAAATAAAAAATATCAGAGTACAATTGAATAGGTTTCGAAAACTCTACAGTTCTTAAAAGCCGTGCCACACTGTTTTAAACAAACTCTCCACATCGGTCTCCACCGGCAGTTTAAAACTGTGTAGAAACTTGTTTGAAACCGAAATTCGTTTGACCTTCAACAAACTTTGTGGGCGGACGCGCATAGTATGCGTGTGGATCCACCGTTTGAACACGCATTCCACATGTGGAGAGCTTGTTTACAACAGTATGTGGACGCCACACCAACCGTGGGCTCCAGAGATCTCCACCAAGGTCACCCCTGTGGAGAGCTTGTTTCAAACAGTGTGGCACGGCCTTAACTATAATTTTTAATCTTTTTTTCGAACGAATTTTTTGACATACCTTTTAATATACAGGTGCTTTAGACACGTAATCATAATCTAATTATTTTAATTAATGTTTTGATTAGAAAGTTTGTTCACATTGTGTTTTACTCGACCTTCCTGTACATTTTTATCTCTTAAATATTTTTTCTACGATTTTCTTCAATCATTGTACCTGTCCAAATCATCTTAATGAATAATGAAAATAATGAAATGTTTTAATTTTTTTTTTAAATGTATATGTATAAATGTGTAAATGGTCTGTCGATATCAGAAGATGGCACCAAGCTGCCGAAACCGGTCAAAGTTTGAACTAAATATACATTAAAATATATATACTTTTTATTTTCATTAATTTTAAAGAACTTCTACCATTCAAATAACATTAAAAAAATATATTCTAATAAATCTTTACAGAAAGAACACATTATTTATCTGATTATAACATTATTTAGGCAAGACTCGCTCTTAGAGAGTGTTGAAATATTTTGGACACATAGCCCGGAGAGATCAGGACAACCTTGAAATGCTCATCATGGGCAAAGTGGAGGGAAAGTGACCACAAGGACGACCACCGAGCCGCTGGTCCGATCAAATCAGGGATCTGACTGGTCTCTCATTAGCTGCAGCCTGGAGACTGACGGGTGACAGGAGCGCATAGCGTGTCATGGTTAATAGTTTACAGGATGTACACGACCCTCAATCATAAGGAATACAACTGAGAACAAGATTTAGTGATCTCAATTTGATATCATTAATCTCACGTTTATAATTTTCCTGGTAGCAACTAGCACATTCATAAATATGGATCGGCAATGAATCAAAACTATTTGGGGTTATCTTTGCTATTGTCTATGTATGTATATATTATATTTTGGGAGTAATGAGTTTGAGTGTGACAATCCAGCAGAGTTGAAGAGAATAGGCACATGTTAAACCCAATAGCGCAGAGGCGCGCGAGATGGATTGGTCATGTGTTGCAACACGAATGTATTGGAGGGAATGGTCGAGGGATCGCTTGGCAGAGGACGACCTCGCCAGGAGTACCTAGACCAGATTTGCCGAGATATGGGCTGCACCTCTTATGCGGAGTTGAAGAGAGTTGTCGAGGACCGAGCGGAGTGGAAGAGGAGAAGCGTCGCCTTGCTGCAGACCAATCATTAGATTGAGACTGTAGAAGGAGAAGAGTTTGAGTATATATTTTTTTATATGACCGAGCCATAGAGGGCTCCCTCCGCTTACCCGAAGCTGTTATAGGCGCAGCGGCGCCTTTCATCAGCTTCACTCGTGCACTTCCTAGGCCCGTCCCCCGTCCATGCGGGAGTTACGTTAAAAAAAAATATTTGTATATTTGCAACCAAAGGGGACCCAGACCACATTTAAGCTACGCTACTCTCCCTCGATGTCCCGCCGTACACACATAGCAATACAACAGCAAAAGAAAATACACAATTGATACATAAATAACACACGTTAGAAAAATAATAATTTTCTATGTTTCCGCGATAAGACTTACAAGAAATAGTTTCAAAAATGATTTGATCTGATGTACTCACCCTTCTCGTGCTGGAGCCAGCAACCTCTGTTTCATCTGTAATGTGCATGGGAGGGCTGACGGCGTCGTTGGTGTTCACGATTGGCACGATATTTAGAGATATTAGCTCCGAGAGAGTAAAAAATAAATTCTTCCTCGTTTGTTCGTTATAGAAATCTGGCTTTGTAACAAGGACCTAGAGGATCAAATAAAATAGATTTTAATATACTTATTGAACGCTAAGGCATTAACACTGTGGAATTCCATAGTAATATACTTAGGAAATTAAAAATAACTTTGTTTAATCCACTAATTATGAAAAAATATTAAAAAACAAGACATGTTTCGAAGGAAAGAGTTCATTCACAAATTGAAGATCTCGTTTCGATGTTTGAGTGCGGTGATAGTTTTTGCAATTTGATTGGTTGCCGAGTCAAATGAGCCGCGCGGCGTCAGTACGTTCCGAGACATGGAGGGAACCGCACGTATTTGGCATTCTTTGGCATCTCGTATACAGGAGTATTTTAGATTTTTTTTTATAATTATTATTAACTTAAAAATACCATGTTTATTTATTTCTGTTTTTGAATATACGATAGAATTTTTTTTTGGTTTTCCAATCATAAAAAAATAAAAAAAAAATAGCGTCTAGATTTTTTGTAAACGCACTGTCATTCATACTATTGCAAACGATCTCCCTGTAGTGAACGGTACCTTCATCCATATTAAAAGCAATTTGTTTTATGATATTAATTTCAGATTTGAAATTAATATCTGACATTGGAATAATTAAAGCTCGGTGTATCATCGAGTGAAACGCTGCTAATTTATGATTAATTGGGTGATGTGAAGATGAATGTATGACTGTGTCTGTGTGTGTAGGTTTTCTGTAAATTTTGTAGTCAAGAGCGTTGTCGATTATAGAAATCGTCAAATCGAAGAAATTTACATCCAACTATTGTAAAATTTATATAATTTGTTTTTTTGAATATATGCAAATACTTGTAGACAAATACTGGATTTTACCCATTGCGGGTTAATCATTTTTAAGGTCGTAAGAAGGGCGTAATGGGGAATGTTGTTAACAAAAGTACTGTAAACGCCTCGACTACCATATTCTGTTTCCAAAAAAAAAATTATATCTTCGTCTCTATTGAGATACAATTAATCCTTAAAATTTCTATTGTTATGAAACGAATTAAAAAAAATATACATATCTAATTGGCGGTCTGTGCCCGACCAAATGCAAAAAACATCATCTACGTATCTGTAGTAATGTAATATATGTTTTAAAATTGGATTATTAGAGATAAACAATTTCTTTGTTCAGTTTTTATTATATTTTTACACCTAAGGATGGAGGTATCCGAAACATGACTTGTTTTTAAATTTTTTTTTCATAATAAGTGGATTAAACAAAGTTATTTTAAATTTCCTAAGTAGATTTTAATATTATTAAAATATAATGTAATTTAATTTACATATAATTGAATTCGATTAGATAAACAGTTACGTTGTAAAATTTATGAGATATTTAGCGGTAAGATTTAAAAAATCAGATTAATAATTAAAAATGTTAAGCAATAGATATCTATAGCGATACCAACCTGAGCAATTTTGACTCCATACTGCGCGAACATTGCATCGTAAAGGGACATAAGACCTGACTGGCCCACAGCTGCAGCAGCTCTTGGTTCAAGAATACTGAAAGCATCCTAAAATATACACATAGATAAGTTTATAATTCTTTTCTTCTTCTTTAGGTACTGGGTCAGGTCCCCCCAAGGCATTTATGCATCTGAGGTGTGAAGGAAGATTGTTCCAAGCTGATGGACCGGCTACCGCAAATGCTCGATCACCGAAATTTGTACTGGGGTAACACTTTGGCACAACTAATCTTCCTATTGCCGAGGAGTTCGCCGAGCGAAGTGTAAATTTCCTTGTATTTAGTCTGTTCGTTATACAGAGTTCGGATATATAATTTGGAGCCGTTCTATGAAGCGCTTTGAAGACTATCCAGCAGAGTTTATACTGGATTCTTTCTGGACTCTTAAGCTAGTGAAGTTCTTAGAGATGTTGTGTTATATGTGACTTTTTTGGAATGCCTTTAATGAGTCTTGCTGATGCATTAAACGCACATTGAAGTTTGTTTAATTGTTGTTTTGGAATGTTTGCATAAATTCCATTACAATAGTCAAGTCGTGACACAATGAAGGAATTCACAAGAGTTTTGAAAGTGTCATGGTGTATACGAGTACGACTAAGATATTGTATATATATTTTTTAATATTAGTTTTACATGAATTAAAACTCGATTTTTCCACTTATACCAACATTAATGAAAATTCAGATTCAAAACTATTGCACACGAATGACTTTTATAATTAACCTCTCCGTGCGTATAGCCGTAGCGTATGGCCCCATGCTTGGGACTCATAGATGATTTTTCGAATATTCCTAGATTATGCCAAAAGTTGGACTACCAGCGACATCTATTGGTGTACACAAAATTAAATAATTTATCAGATAGTTACATATTTTACAAACTGATTTTTTATTTATCGTAAATGTCATTAATATCTTACTACTCGAGAGGTTGAAATATCATGTCAATGATATACTTAAAAATAATGTGTTGATTAACTTATACTAAAACAGTTACCTCTCTTGAATGATCTTTGGGCATAAGGGTCTCTCTCATGGACAGCGACATGAGCAGTTCTTGAGTGAGTTTTTGTTTCCCAAAGGCGACTGCACCGCTGGTCACCATGATGCATTCTCTTCCTTCATTCTGGCACTCTGCTACCTGGGAACGTAAGATATAGTTATAGTATTTTTTCATTAAAATACAATAATTAATAGACATAATTCTTCAGAGCATAGTATATCGACATTTAAGGGTGAATCGGTATCTTTTAAAGTGTATATTAAAATGCCAATAATAATTCAAGGATTAATTTTATCTCAATAGAGACGAAGATGCAAACTGAATATGGTGATCGAGGTGTTTACAGGACTTATGACCTGTCATTTGTTGGGTTAAGCGCACGCTTTATGTAATTACAACATTACCCATTCCACCTTTCTTATGACCACCATGTCTGAGAAATTTTTGGAAGTTGTATATGTGTCAATATCCAACACCACAATTCACATGTCAGTTTCAATCTACAGACCAGCGCCATCTATGAAGATTAGATTTAAGCATTAAGCAGAAGATCTTTATAACGCATGTGAAAGGCTACCGCCATTAACGCACTGCCAGATAACGCCTGGAAATTGATAACCCGGAATGGGTAAATAAAATCCAGTATTTGTCTACAAGTATTTGTATACATTCAAAATGTTGTATAATATTGTGCATATGTCCATCCATGTTTTGTCCATAATGTATGTAGTCTCCTTTTCGAACTTGTTACTGTTGTGGCAAGGAAAACTGGACATGGCGGAGAAGATATGCATCCAACATGAGACAGTGCAGTCTATATGTTGAAAGCCGGAGACGGAGAGAAATGGTTTATGTCACTTGTTCCCCCCCAGGGTGCAAAGGGTTGCTTAAAAAAGTACGAAAATTTTCGTCTGTGGTGAACGATCTGATTTCAGCGACAAAAAAATCAATGATTGCACAATCTTCAAGTTCGAGAGTTCGTTTTCGCTTCTCAATAAAGCTCTTATAAAAAATCGACTGTGTCATACCCCCGAAAATATTTAAAAATATGTAATTTTACGATACAAATAATAGTTTTTTTCACACATAAGATCTTAATATTTTCTAGTTAACAGTAAATATAATATAATGTAAGGTAAGAGAATATTAAAGCATATTTTGGCACATATAAAATAATATTTTAAACTTTTTTACCAAATATAAATCCGAGGCCTAGTAATAAGGTACCAACCTGTTCTACGATGGAGGCTAATCTTCCAAGAGCCAGGCCATTGTAGTCTTCCCTTGTGATGACTGCGCTCCCTAATTTGATGACCAGTCTCTTGGCATACTTGAGCTGGTTTCTCTCTCCAAATGAAGATTGTCGCTTCAGGTTTCGATCATCGGCTCTATCGTTCTGAAAACATTGTTAGAAAATATTTTTTTTAGAATTCAAAACGGACCCAATAAACTGGCAGTACTCGAGGTCAACCGTCATCGCAAAGGTCACAGTATCATTATTATTATTTTTTTGGATACTAGCGCCACTAGCCATGTGTTTTTTTAAATATTTTTAATATATATTTTTTTACCTTTAAATGTATATGGGAATATAAAAAGTGTAGCTTAAAATAGGAACATGTGTGAATTAAAAATATTGTATTAAAAATAAGTGGAATTTTCGGTTTGTACCAAATTTACTGATTATGGAATAACGCCTAGGTTCTCAAAGTGGGCGATAACGCCCCCTAGTGGGCATTTGAGACTTTCAGGGGGGCAATAGAATATCCATAGAAAATTAGGGGGCGTTGCGATGGCACAGTGAGGGCGTGGGCAGGTAAAAAAATATATAATTAGTTTTTTTTAATGTATACAAATACTCGTAAACAAATACTGGATTTTACCCATTGCGGGTTCAACATGTTTAAGGATTAATTGTATCTCAATAGAGACGAAGATGTAAATAGTATTTTTTCACATTGCATTAATAAAAAAATTCTGCTTAATGCTTAAAAATAATCTTAATAGATGGCGCTAGTGTAGATTGACCTAAAATGTGAAGTGTTCTTAACGTAGTAGCATATATACATCTTTCAAAAATTTGTCATACGTGGTGGTCGTAAGAAGGGCGGAATGGGGAATGTTGTTAACATAAAGCGATCGCTTAACCCAACCAATGATAGGTCATAAATCCTGTAAACGCCTCGACCACCATATTCTGTTTAAAAAAAAAAACAATTTACATCTTCGTCTCTATTGAGATACAATTAATCCTTAAAAAAAATATAGTCTAAAAAAGACAACAACAAAAATACGCTTATCATGCAATAATAAAGCAAATTAAACTTAAATATTGGTTAATTTTTGTTATTATATACCTATATTGTAATGATTTTTATCACGTGTGCAAAAATTCACATATTTCGGTAAAGTAAACGAAAATTTAACTGAAAGATTCCATTATATTCAGATCTATTATACATTAAATTTTATACGAAAATTTAATTTTTTTGATTTGAATTAGAATTTAAAAAAATATATATGTCTTCTTCTTTCTGGCGCCATCCCAACTCATCGTCTGTAATGACTGTTGGGGTGGGCTCTTCTCAATCTCAGGCTGTACCTCGCACGGTTCTGAGTATCGTCCTCACTCAAGCCATTTCTCTGCAAGACGCTTTGCACTGAATCATGAATCATGAATCTGGAAGAAAAATGTATCTATATACTATTCTTCTTCTTTCCGTGTCCTGTCAGGTCTCCTGAACGTTGACTATTACCCTTGAGTAGGCCTTCCTGTCCTGGGCAGCTCGGAACAGCTCCCCCACGGTCCTCAGCCCCGTTCACTTTCGGATGTTCCTCAGCCAGGAAACCCGCCTTCTCCCAACACCTCGTCGACCCTCAATCTTACCCTCCAAGATCAGATGTAACAGTGCGTACTTTTCGCCTCTCAGAACATGGCCCAAGTAGGACACTTTACGGACTTTGATGTTGCTCAGCAACTCTCTGTCAACTCCGGCTCTATGGAGAACGTTTGTGTTGCTGACCATGTCAGTCCAGGAGATGCGTAACATCCTTCGGTGTATCCACATCTCAAAGGCCTCTAATCGGTTCATAACATTGACTTTAAGGGTCCATGACTCCACCCCGTATGTTATACGCATACTGACAAAACATAGCATCTGACCATTAATATTATTTAATTTGATATATTATTAATATATTATTTAATTTTCAATAGTTACAATGTAATTTTAATAATGTTTCATGTAAACCATAAATTTCCAACCATTTTTTGTCTGTCGCCTTTTGTAGGAGAGGGGCCGTTGGAAATTTTTCTTCGTGTAAAGGGGGCGACGGGCCAGAAAAGTTTGGAAACCTATGGAATAAAGGGTTGAATAATAATAAGAAGTAAAAGTTCTTCTGAAAAACACTTTTCTTTCTTCAAATTGTTCGTATGGCTATAGTATTAGTTTTAGTTATAAGACAAAGCAACTCTTTATGAAGCAATAATCGGTTAACTATCTCCAGATTATAATTTTACGAGAGCTCCAGACTTGGTAACACCTGAGAGTAATAACAATTAGCAGAGCCGGATTAAGGCGTACGAAACGCCAAATGACTGCTACAGAGTGTTATTACTATATTATATAGCTTCATGTGTGTTGTGTAAAATCATTACGCAATATGTGCCATTAAATAGTCAGATTTGGATTTGTAAAAAATAATTAGAGTAGTGCTTGAGCGAATGTTTGGGGACACTTGGGCTGAATCCGGGGGCCATTTTCAAAGTCATGCATACTACCAACTAAATATTAATAAAATTTTCACTTTGTGGTTAGACATTTTAATTTTTTATTATTATTTGAATTAAAAAAAAAAAAACAATGTACTTGTTTTTCACCACTAGTTATTACGAAGCCCTTAGGAAGCTTGGGTATAAGGGAAACTAGTCGGCAATTAAAATAACCGCATAGTGGTGAAAAACAAAGTAGAGTGTTATTTATTTATTTTATTTTAAATACAAATAATATATTATTTAAAAATAAAAATAAATACTTTGTTTACCATTCTTTCTTCATATGTCCAAACCATCTTAATGTTCCTTTCATTATTTTCTTCATAACACAATGCTGATATAAGAAAGGAATGTAGAGCGGAAGAAGGTATTATGATCAAAATTATGAAAGGATCGCTGCCTGGGTTCCAACATATGGAGAAATATTGGTTAAGAAAGTATATGTTAATGATGTAAATGGAGTATGGAGTCAAGGCAGACCGAGGAAAACATGGCATGACCAAATTAATCAAATTTTAAAGGTTGGTCATGTTGGAAGTCAGAAGGATCGACGTACGTGTATGACTCGCTGTATAAATGTGGAGGAAGCTAGAGGAAGTGCTAGGATAGAATAGTGTGGCGGTCTATTCTCTCTGCCTACCCCTGCGGAGAAACGGCGTGACAGTTTGTTTCTTCATAGCACTCTCATTCGCACTGCATTCACTTCATATTCATTCGACACTTTATCATACACAGGTTTTCTACACATTCGTCTAAGAGAACTAATTTTTATTGCATTTATTCTACTTTCATACTTGCTCTTAACACAATGTTGTCGGGAAACGTAAAACTACGTTTTTTTCAGTTTGGTGCTCAAATGCGGGAAACGTAAAAATACGTTTTTTACTCTCTGGTGGTTGTCGTCGGGTAACGTAATAAAACGTGTTGTGTAATAAATGGATTTTGTTGCTAAATCGTATATCTGACTTCACAATATAATTTCACTTACAAATTTATATTTATTAGGCTTTACTTTTGATTTATTATTCAATTATAAAATGAAAAAAAGTCTAAATACAATAGTGTTTTGATGAGTGAGGCTTTGTTGGAGAAAAAAATAAGAGTATGTGGTACAATACGAGAAAATCGAGGCTTACCCGTATCTTTGAAAAAACCAAAATTAGAAAAAGGGGAGTCAATATTTCGAAGAAAAAATGATATTCTTATGCAGATTTGGCCATCTAAAAAATATGTAAGAATGATTTCCACCATACACTCTGCGGAAATGTTAGAAAGTCATAATATAGACTGGCACATAAGAGAAAATATAATTAAACCAAATTGAAAGGTGTTGATAGGGCCGATCAATACCTTTCATATTATTCAATTCTGTTGAAGACTACAAAATGGACTAAAAGGGTGTATCTCTTGAATTGTGCCTTATTTAATGCTTTTGTAATTTATAAAGCAAAATATCCAGACTCAGTAAGGTTTTATTGGAGACAGCACGTCATTGGATAACTAGCAGTATTGAAAGGAACCTGGAACATCGACAGTAAGTTTTACACGGCACACTCCAAATCGCGATCCTCCAGGCAGACTTTCTACGAATCTAAAAGTCCATAAATTAGAAAGGATAAAGGGGAAAGGGAAAAAAATACGCACAAAGAAAATGTCGAGTGTGTGCTGCTAAAGGAAAAAGGAGTGAAACTTGTTACATGTGTAAATTCTGTGGTGTGGCTCTTCACAGAGGTACATGTTTTGAACGGTACCATACAGTAAAAAAATACTAGACAGTAATTTTGACAATTTTAAATAGTGTTATCTAGTGTTAAATAGTTGTATTGATTTTAAATAGTATTATAATTTGATAAAAATTTTGTGTTTGTATAAAAATAAAACTTCCAAAGTGCTACTTTGAAGCCCAATATTTTTTTTGTGTTTGTTTTCCATCATTTCATCATTGAGACACAATTAGGTTAGATGCATTTAAAGTTTCAGTCAATTATCACGGATATTTCAAAAGTTATAGACTTTTAAAATAATGGTGAAAAAACTCGCGCGCGAACCCAAATATCGCCCGCGCCAGGCTGCAATCGGCATAAAACAATACCCGAAAACAATGTGTTAATATATTATATTAATATACATATTTTTTAAATACAAAAAATAATTTTTAGATATATTTTTTATTATAATAACAATAAACCATCACGCCGTTTCTCCGAAGGGGTAGGCAGAAATAATGGACCGCCACACTACTTGACCCTGACACACCTCCCCAATTTCCTTAACATTCATAAAGCGAGTCTTACACGCACGTCGATTCTCCCGACTTAAACATGGCCGATCCTTATGATTTAATTAATTTTAAGATAATCAAATGATTTTACTGAAATCTCTTGATGGAAGTTCATTTTAAATAATAATTAAATAAAACGATGTTTTTTAACTACTTCCACTTTTGTCTTTATTTAGACAGCGACCGGTTTCGCCAGGCTCGCTGGCATCGACAGACTGGTCTAGCCAGTCTGTCGATGCCAACCAACTAAATAAAGAATGGAAGTAGTTCATCGTTTCGTTTTATTAATTAATTAATTTTGTCATACCAGATTTTCCTCGGTTTCCCACGACTCGTTATTTTTTTTACCCATGCAATCCATATGTTTAAACAAACACAGTGATCCTTTTATAATTTTGTTCATAATACTTTCTTCCTCTCTACATTAGTTTTTTCATACAGTTTTGTTCCACACGTGATACTAAATAGAACGAAACTGCATACTTTTTTTTGGTACATTGTGTCTATTTTACTTCAACCATTCATATTAGGCTAATGAAAATATTTCGGTCAAAATAGACTTCAAACTATCGATAATAACGAGGAAACTGATAAAGCCACAGCGATACGAAAGTACATTATTTGATAAGTGGTGAATAAACTTTTGATCAGTTAGTAATTGCATGTCTCGTCGGCTGTCGTAAGCGATGTACGATATCTCGAGGTCAAAATAAATAACTATTATTTACATTGCTTGCTAGTATTATTGCGAAATGATACAATATAATACCAGAGTATTGAAGAATGATATCTTACGAGCCTTTTCACCATGATATAATATGGTTATATTGGGCGATATGTATGGGCGTATGGCCATGATATAATATGGTTATATTGGGCGATATGTACAGTAGAACGTTGTTTATCATGACTTACTGGGACCGGAGGTGTTCGGGATAATCAATAAGGCGCTAATTCATTTAGGTTATTTCATTCAAAATTAGGTGTAAATCCATTTTTTTTCCAAAACTTTAAAGGTTAGTCATGTTAGAAGTCGGAAGAATCGACTTGTGTGTATGACTCGTTGTATGAATGTAGAAGAATCTAGAGAGGTGTGTCAGGATAGAGTGGTGTGGCGGTCCATTCTCTCTGCCTACCACTACGGGGAAACGGCGTGATGGTTTGTTGTTGTTCATTCTTTCCATGTGTTCAAACCATCTAAATGTTCTTTTCATTGTTTTTTGCATAACAAAAATTCGTATAATATTGGAAACGCATTATGTAATTATCAAAAGTGTGCATCTTAACGTAATTTAATTTGTAACATATAATACAGGGTGTTTATTTTAGAGGTATACAATACATATTCAAAATGAAAAAAAAAATTAAAATAACGTTAATGTCGATATTGGCTTTATTTATTAGATCATTTTATGCCATTATTGTTTTTATATGATTTCGGGCATATGAGCGCTACGGCTAGCTGGAAAGAAGCGCAATCGTCAAGTCTAATTTTCGACATTTGTCGTCTTTGTGGATGCGTATTATCCACTAGAGTACTAGAGTGTACGTGGTGTGAAAACGATCCACGGTCTTCCGAATAACTTGCTCGGATGGACAATTATGTAGTGCACGATAAGTTTGGCGAACCGAACCATGATTTTCAAAATCAATTTGCACAATTTGCAAGCGCTGTTTTGACGTCAATCTATTAATAATAAAATGGCAAAATGTACTGACTACAAATCAATTGTTAACTCTCAAATTGACAGTCTGTAAAAACCAGTTGTTGCCAGTTAAAAACCAAACCTCTAAAAAAAACATCCTATATAATCTGTAATATTATGTGAGAACACCAAGACCCGACTTTTGTGAGAACACTATATGGACTCAATAACACATTGGTTTTCACGGCAGATCAAAGACTATTGCATGTATGTCAGTAGTAATTAAGATAGAAGGTAACGTTATAGCATAAACAATGTTCCAGATAAGAAAATCTCGTAATAAGGTCAGCTAACTATATTTCTGCAGCAATATTGATTCTAAGGACCAAAACTAACTATAAAGATTCTCTTTTGGTATCAAACTGCGTAGATTAGACATGGAAATGTGAGGACAGATGAACCAGCTATACGCAGAGGAGTTCGACAAGGTTGCATTTTGTCACCGCTATTGTTTAACTTGTATTCCAATGTATTGAAAACTCCAGCTTGGGAGTGAAGGTTAATGGGGTTATTGTTAATAACATCAGGTATGCTGATGACACAGTTATTTTAGCTGATAGTATACCCGATCTTCAAGAACTCCTAAATAAAATTGATATAGCAGGAGAGGATCTGGGCTTGAAAATCAACGTTAAGAAGACCAAATGGATGACATTTTGGCGACATAACTATTCTTCATCCACTCTGCAATTGAATGGTGCGAATGTTGAAATGATCGACCAAATTAAATACCTTGGCAGCATTATCACTAAAGCGCTTGACCCGGACATTGAAATAAAATGTAGAATTGAAGTTGCACGAGCTGCATTTAATAAAATGAGAACATTCTATTGCAACGATAATCTTAACTTGGAACTCCGACAAAGAATGATTGAATATTATATATGGTCTGTTCTACTATATGGCTGCGAAACCTGGACTCTGAAAGTGAATGTAATGAACCGGTTGGAAGCGTTCGAGATGTGGATAATCCGCAGAATGCTCCGTATACCGTGGACCGATAGGGTCAGTAATGCAGACGTACTGCAGAGCGCCAGAGCCAATAGGGAGTTGTTGTCAAGTGTTAAAAATTAGAAAGGTCTCATATTTGGGTCATGTGCTAAGGGGAGAAAAATACCGCCTTCTTCGACTGATATTAATGGGAAAAGTGGAGAGACGTTGGGGAGTTGGTAGAAGGCAGCTGTCCTGGCTGCGGAACATCAAAGAGTGGACAGGAAAAACAAGAGTTCAGAACCTGTTCTAATTGGTGCAGTATAGAGATATTGCTGTGTAGGCACCGAAAGAAGAAGAACTATATTTCACGCTTCATTTCTTTACCAGCTATGAAATAACTGAAAGAATATAAGCTTACCTGGAATGTATTATACGTAAAAATAATATACAAACATCTTTTAATTCTCCCCAAAAAATGTTGGTATGTTATTTTAAAATGTAAATCCAAGTAACTGTATTGTGTGATCACCCCGTTTAAAATAAATCTGAGATCGGTACGAATCGAAAATGATCATAAGACCATGAAAGCATAGTTCATTATATTATTCTCGTCTTGGATTTCTGATAATAATTCTATGTTACCACTTATTGACATCATTTTTCGTTGTAAGATAGAAAAAAGGGAAAATACGTTGAGAAACATATTACCAAAAATCAGTTTGGTTTTTGAGTTTTAAATATCGAAAGGAATAACGCTACAAAATTGATTAAATAATAGTTTTGTTGGTCCGAAGAAAATCACACATATTAAAAAATTTATAAGATAGTACTTAATTAACTAATTTAAAAGGTTTAATATAGAGTTGGATGTTTATTTAGAAAACAAATGAACATTATTGACTCAGAGACAGATAAATAGAGACAAACCAGACATTTCTTAAAGATTCTGGCCTTAAAATGCTTCACAAAAATTCCTCGGGTCTATAATTAGATGACTTAGAAGCATTTAAAATTAAAAAAGCCCTTAACAAAAATTTACCTACAATTAATCAATCGAATCATTCCCATAGCCCCATTTAGCCATGTTCCCCATTGTAAATATTTTTAAATATTGCCATAAAAATAAAATAACTCCCATGTCCGCCAAGAGAATATTAAATAAAAATTCTCCAAAATTATTCCTTAATGATCATGACTCACCGTTTTAACATCATATTCGTCCTCGTGCACACTTTCTCCTCTCCATTTTATATTTCTTTTTGCATATGTTGTTCTCAGATTTCGTGTTTAGTTTATTCTCTTACCCTGGCGAAGCTCCGGCGGGAGCGAAACCGGTTGGTGTTAACAAATAAAGTGGTTTAAATAAAAATAATACAAGTGTATTTTTATTTAATTTAATAATGTCACACCACAAATTAAGTGCTCTTTACGAAAGATAAATAATGGTTAAGGATAAATGTGGTAGTCAAATATCGTACACAAACCAGGATTAAATGGCTCAAAAATGATTTATGATTTTGATGATTAAATTGTTATAAATAGGTATATCAACGAACGATTAGTTTTAAATATTGAGAATATATAACTTAAAAAAAATACAGTAAAACCTCGATATAACGGACTACTTGGGGAGAGGGGGTGTCCATTAAAGCCGAAAGTCAGTTATATAAAAACAATTTAAAAATAATACAAAAAAAACTATTTTGAAAAATGTACACTGTATTTAGATATAAATAAACAATACAAAATACAAAAAAAAATCTGTTTATTGTGTTTGAACACTCGTGAAGTGACGTTGCTGTTTGATATCGACGCGCTTGCTTTCGATAATCCTGCTTTGAAAAAGGAATAAAGTTATATTTGCACTTTTGAAGTTTGTTGTTTTTTTTATAATCAACTCTCTAAAATTACGAAATGCGTATAATATAGTTGAACTTTGTTATCTGACGAATAGTCAATAAATGTTATTAGATCGTCGAGATGTGATGTTACCACTGACATCTTAATTTTTGGCAGTGTTGTTTCTTCTTCTTTGCTATCTTCGATTCCATCCTAGGCATTAGTCTCAAATTCTAGTGCTAGACGTATGACGTGATTATCATAGCCGCTAAAAATTGTTTACATGTGGCGACACTTGAATTTAAGCATGTACTCGTATATATATAATATTAACAGGACGTTTTAATTTTTTTTACATTTGATCGGATTTTTTATTCGTTATATCCGAAGTTGGTTAAATAGAGGTCCGTTATAACGAGGTTTTATTGTACTTGTATAATATGAATTTAGTTTCATACCACTTACTTTTTTGTTTCGACCGGATTCGGCAGCTCGCTGCCAACTTCTGGTAGCGATCTGACGAAACCGGTAAAAACTAATAAATAAGTAGAATGAAACATAAAATGCATATAGTTTAAAATATTATAATAAATAATTTTTGATATTTTTATTATTGTACATATTTTTATTGTCATTATGTACAATTAATTTCAACCAATAAATTTCAATTATAACATTAGTACCTACATATAACAAAACCCTTAAAGCATGGTTTATGGTTTAAGATTTTCTTTTTCTTTTCATAGATCTGTGACACAGATATCATATCTGCTGAGATGATTTTGTAACTCATTACGAGTATCAATATAAAAAAACGCATATACAATAATAACTTTAAAAACCAGTTGACCTAATTACGATGGATAAAAATTTATCTTTATTTTGATGCTACATTGATAAAATACATTGATGACCATGACACAACACTCCTGTATGCCTCGGAAACATGGACCCCATACAGAAGACATATAAAAGCCCTAGAGCGATACCACCAACGCTGTCTACGCAGGATCCTAAATGTGAAATGGCAGGACAAGTGGACAAATGACAGCATACTTGCTAAGGTCAAAATGACAAGTATTGAGGCTGCCATTATACAGAGACAACTGCGTTAGGCTGGTCACGTCATCAGAATGCCTGCGACAATACTCCCAAGGAAGATTATGTACTCTCAGCTTACCCAAGCGCTCACACGGTGGTCAGAGGAAATGCTTTAAGGACTCCCTTAAAGGAAACCTACAAAAGACTAACATCGACTGTGATTGCTGGAAAAAACTGCAGAAGACAGACCTAGGTGAAAGACAACAGTACATAAAGGAACGCAAGACTTTGAAGCACAGCGCAGAGACAACGTCGCAGAGAGGAGGAGAAGGAGAAAGGGGAGACCACTGGGAGACGGTGACGGCTCCATTACAAGCGTCTTCCCCTGCCCTAGATGCTCCAGAATGTGTGGGTCCAGGATCGGGCTCTTCAGTCACATTGGACCCACAACCGCGAAGGACAGTCTTCCTCAGACACGAGGGACATATTGATACATTGATAAATATAAGGAAATTGGGATTCACATGTTTTTTTGCGTACATATTATTTGGATTCCTACATGAAAAATCGATTATCGAATGATTACCTGCATTATTAATTACAAAACAGGAAAATGTGGACTAAGATATACGTACTCGTAGATCATTCTTTTTCACCATTGCTCAGCTATTCGTTATGTGTGAAGTTTTCAGATGAGCAGAATTAAAGATTGAAAATATGAATCACATCTTACCGGCAATACTCCCGGGGCAGATTTTCTGTCTATATTGTAGGTTCGGCGAATGTACAAATTCCCTGGGATCCTACAAAACGTTCCATTTCCGGTGGCAAGAAGCCTTCCGGAACTCAGCACATCCGCTGTCAGCCGGCAAACTTGTTGACCAAACATTTTACGCTAAATACAACCAAAATACACCCGAAATTCGGGTATTCTAAACCCTTGTAGCAGAAGGTTGGAGCGAATCGATGAGTACAAAATATTACAGAGGTAAAAATAACTTTTTTTTTTTTAAATATTCACTGTGGTATAACTTTTGGGACTAATGGTCCCTTACGCTCGATTGTGCGGTGGAATTTATAAACAAAGTTTTTTTTTTAACCGACACATCCGTATTATAAATGCGAGCGTCGAGGACTGACTTTTTGAACCTAACTAACATTAATAATTTTAATCGGTCTCAAAGCGATAACTTATTGTGTTTTTGAATGACGTCACTGAGAGATATGACTTCTATTTACTATTTGTATTGAAAATATTTGTTAATTATGTATCGGTGATAGACGATTTCGGTAAACACAGAAAATATACATGATAACTGAAATACTTAATTATAACATTAAACTATATTAAAAAAAACATGTCTTTACAAATAAATCGGTGGATTATCTACCATGTATTAAATTAAGAAACATATTAACATTTTATCTTAATGTAAAATATATAGTATAATTCTTCCGTACGAGCGTATATAGTTAACACTTAAACGTCTGAACCGATTTTGATGAAATTGTTTATGTGTTTGAGTGGGTCCCTGGATTGTTTAGATTCACAATTGGACCAGATAGATGACCGTTAAAACCTTCAGGGAATTATTAATACGTATGAAAAAAAACGATAGTTTTCAAAGAGTTTTATTATAATATTTTTGTATGATATGTTTCGCCCTTCTAAGGCATTATCAAATGTGACGAAGCTTCAACTTGTTGCAGTTTATATACGAGTACACTAGTAAATGAAAGAGAATATGGTGATTTACGAACATTTATGTGACTTTATACATTTTAAACAAATAATTATTTGGGTAGGACCAGAAATATTGGAAAGTGTTTCTTGGAACTCGTTAAGAAATTTTATGACAATGATTACATATTTAGGGGATACTAAATGATATTATATAAATCAAAAATAAGTTCAATAAATGTTAACAGTAATTAATATGTAAGACCGAAAAATATTGGATTGCAATTCCTGGAATTGGATTGCAATTCCTATATTAATTACTGTAAACATTTATTGAACTTCTATTTGATTTATGTAATATCATTACCTAACTATGTAAGCATTGTTATAAAATTTCTTAACGAATTCCATTAAACACTTTCCAATATTTCTGGACCTACCGAAATAATTATTTGTTAAAAATGTATAAAGTCACATTAATTTTCGTTAATCACCATATTCTGCTCCATTTACTAGTGTATATAAACTGCAACGAGTTGAAGTTTCGTCACATTTGATAATGCCTTAGAAGGGCGAAACATGTCATACAAAAATAATATAATAAAACTCTTTGAAAACTATCGTTTTTTCATACATATTAATAATTTAATATGGAGTTTTACATCATTGTTCAAGAAACAATAAATACCTTCAAGGGAAGTTCATGAGCCTTTTGAGAATAATTCATGGTTATGTTTGTTAACGATAGATGGCGCTCATTTCGAATTATCTGTTTGAGCATGCGCCAATTACTTGCTTTGTAGAGTGGCGTAAATTTAAATTTCTGTTCGCTGTTTTTCGATATTCCATGTATGGCGTGTATCATAATTGCGTGCGTATTGAGTGTATTATTCATCGACAAAACATATTGCTAGGCTAAGAAACAACGCTAAGAATATTTACAGCAAGCCAAAGAAAATAAACCACCCTATTCGTGAATTTCTTAATCTAATGATCTAATTTGTCAGAAACTCTGTGTGATGTAACATGTTTCTTACTTTTGGATTAAAGGAATGGTGTCATTATTACATTATCACCAAAGACTGAAGCCTGCAAAGAAAATTACAAGTTAATTTACTCTTAGGTGAGATGGCAAGATATGGGAGTGACAGGAGAATGATGACGCCCAATCAGATATTCTCTGAGTGCGTTCCTTGAGAAAAATGTGCGGAATACATGCATATAAAGCATAGTACTATTCAAACTTTTCCATATTTACTAAATAACCTGTATATTTAATTAAATTCCGCCAATGTTTTTGCTGGCAGGCAGCATTTTTGCTAGGCTTATTTATGAAATAAAAATGCTGGAGGGGTTAAAGTTTAACGATTCTATATAATTAATATGAAAATACTGTTATAAAATCACAATTATTTTTTATTCACAGAGTGTCGCGACAGCTGTTTCGCCAACCGATGTTGGTTAGTTTATCTTCACATCAGGTGTTACAATAAACATCATCAGGTGTTACACTAAAGTTTATTGTAACACCTGATGATGCCAACATAAGTTGGCGAAACAGCTGTCGCGATACTCTCAGTGAATAAAAAGAAATTGTGATATTAAAACAGTGTTTTAAATTTTAACAGTAATAATGTTGAAGTATCATAGTGTTTCTGCCAAAACAATCAACTATTTGATTCTATATAATCCAATAGCGTTAAAAGGTTCATCAACCATCACGCCATCTCTCCGAAGGAATAGGCATAAATAATGGGCTGTCACATTTTTCTTTCCAGACATATTTGATTTATTTGATGGTGCCACGTTTTCCTAGGTCTTCCTCTATTTCTGGTTCTATTAACATCATTAACATTTCATTTTTTTACCATTCTTTCTTCATTCATTATTTCCATGTGTCCAAACCATCTTAATGATCCTTTCATTATTTTGTTCATAACACCATCATTCGCACCGCATTCACTTCTTATATTTTTATTCGACACTCTATCATACACAGAGTATCCACACATTCGTCTAAGAGATATCATTTCTACTGCATTTATTCTACTTTCATCCTTCTTTTGCCAGTTCCATGCTTCGCTTCCATACGTGTTTAAAATTATTGGTCTTATATGAAGTAAAAATAATTGGTATATGAGCGCCATATAAGTAATACGAGATAAGCTAGAGATGACTGTTTCTTTGGGTAAGTGAAGAGATGATTCATGCGGTGTAATTGGGCATGGTCAAGGTCTAGGGGAAAGAACGTTTCCCTCCAAATTCTGGGGATTTGATTAAATCCTGGAGATCAACCGATTACTTCTTCACAGCAATAAGATAAAATATTATTTATGTTTAATTTGGGAATTGGATCAAATACTGATATTGCTGATTTATTTAAGTTTCATTTAAACAACAATAAAATTAATAAAAAAACTATTTTTCAGAAGTTATATTTTAATGTATTATATGACTTTAACATGTATCGTATAGCTATAGTCTCAGTGAATTCGATTATGATACAATGGAACCTCGATGTAACGAACCTCAATATACTCGTATTTTAACCAATTCTCTACAGCTTCGAAGAGATGGGCATCTCAGAACCCATTTATTTAAATTAATCAGGGGATATTTCGAGAACTCGCCGTGCTAGAGGGTGTTGGCCTTTTTGTCCCTGATAGATTTCTCCGACTGCGAAAGCACAGATTGTTTTACTAACCGGCCACCAGAACCAATCTGCCTCTGGTGACGCCGGTGGGAAGAGCAATTAGTCTGCTGAACGCGGTCTCTTCGGAGATCGACGTTTTTCATGTAAGTGAAGGTACGTTCAGGGGACAAATACTCTTGACTTTAGAAAGTATCTTGTCTTCCTAATGTCGAACCTTCTTTAATGCGTTCCTGGTACTTTGTTGTATTTTTATAATATTTTACCTGTACTTAATATATGCCTTAAACATTTTCATGTTTGTTATGTCTTTTGAGTTAATAAACTGATTTGATTAAATTTGATTAATGTAAAGAATTCCTAGATATAACCCATGTTTTGAAATCCTCTTGAACTAGCCATAGCATAGCAACGAACCTCAATTTATCAAGACACTGGATATACCGTTTTTTTTCTAAACGCTTTGAGTTACGCAATATTGAGGTTCCACTGTATTTGCAAAAAGTATGATAGAGAATATTATAACAGAAGCATGGCGAAATACGTTACTTTCATTTAATATAAAAAAACGTTTTTAAAACTTAGCTTTATGATTCAATTGAATGTTCTTGATTATTTGACGTCATGCTTATTTAATGAGAAACAAAATATATGTTATAACAAAAAATGTCTTAAAAATAATGTATTTCATTAAAAAAAAGGCTTATGTTACCTCCGAATCCAAGTCAGACATCTTAATAAACAAGATAACTTTCCCGTTGACACTGCATTGGTTATCGATGAATTTTAATTTATATACCTACTCACACAGAGGTTTCCAATTTTGTAAAAAAAAATGTTTTGCATTATGAAAAATAATCAAAGTTAACCGCTATAAAAGCCTAATATGCTATTAACTCATGAAATGATAGGAATAATTCATTATTTGTTTAAAAAATTTAAATGAGTTTATTTATGAAATAAAACAATTACACATTTCAATTATTGAGTGACAATTACATATACCTAACTAACTAACTAACCATCACGCCGTCTCCCCGAAGGGGTAGGCAGAAATAATGGACTGCCACACTTTTCTTTCCTGACATATTTCTCTCGATTCCTCAACATTCATACATCGTGTCATGCACGCGCGTCGATTTCTCTGATTCCTCACATGGCCGACATTCAATATTTGATTTATTTGATCGTGCCACGTTTTCCTCGGTCTTCCTCTATTTCTGGTTCCATTTACATCATTAACATATATTTTTTTACCATTCTTTCTTCATTCATTCTTTCCATATGTCCAAACCATCTTAATGATCCTTTCATTATTCTGTTCATGACACCATCATTCGCACCGCATTCACTTTTTATATTTTCATTCGAAACTCTATCATATACGGAGTATCCACACATTCGTCTAAGAGATCTCATTTGTACTGCGTTTATTCTACTTTCATCCTTCTTTTGCCAGTTCCATGCTTCGCTTCCATACATAAGGGTCGGTAGAAGAACACCATTGTGCACTGCTATTCTAGTTTTTTTGGAAAGGTTTTTGTTTGCGATGACAACTTTAAGTGCACCATTCACTTTGTTGCCTGCCCCAACCCTTCTTTCAATATCCCTCTCCACTCGCCCATCTCTTGTAAACATACTACATATACCTTTAAAACAAAAAAACTTATAAAGACTATTTCAAAAGGTATCAACGATTTCCTTAATAGAATTTTGGTTTGTGGCACTAGTCTTTAGAAATATTCTTGTTGAAAATATACTACGTTAAATATACACCACGAGCAAACTATTTGCATAAAAGAAAATTTAAGATACATGAATAAAGAGTTGCGTCGTCTTCAATTCTATCGTAAGTTTTGTTTTAACATTTGTATCTGATATCAAGGGAAAGAGAATAATTATAACGTTTTTTAAATGAACTCAAATGAAACTACACAAAATGTTTCAAACAATAAGTCTGTTTAAAGATGTGCATGTATGGGATTTTGTGACTTTATAGTGAAAAGATTTTTACGGAACATCTGGTTGTTATGTTGGTATCATCTGCATTTAAAAAAAAACTCATTATTACCGATTTCAATTAGGTAAGTACCCGCCGTAAGTGGATAACTTCATGCGAAATTCGCAAGCTTACAGAGAAATAATTGCAGAATTCCATTTTCGAAATCCATATACAAGGTGTTTATATAAATGGCAACAACTATTATGTCCACTTTGCGGAGTTAAAAGAATAGACCCATTTACTTTTTAACATATTTTAACGATTTTATCTAGAAACCGATTTAAAAGAAATAACACGTTCTGTATTAGAAAATTTTTGTAAGTTCAAATGCTTTTTAAGCAGTAGAAAGTTATTTCGGGATTAAGTACTTTAAAGAGCTTTCGTTAAAATCTGACAATTACAGAAACCTCTACATTTCTTATTGTATTAAACATATAACGATATATCGTAAAGTCGGTAGAAGACGAAGATCTTAGCTGTAAAATATACCGTAGAGCTGAGGACAAAGATGATTAAATTTAATTAATATTTGAAATAGTAAAAAATACGTGAAACAGAATAATTTCAGCTGAATTTGAGTAAAATTTGATCAAGATTGTATCATAAGACAATGAAAAGTATATTGTTGAAGCAAATTCAAAATGTTTTGATTATACGAGATGTAAAACCTCTTTAATACAAACGAAAAGGTCTGTTTTCTAGAAATCTGTCACGTAGACAAGCATGACAGATTTCTAGAAAACAAGAACCTTTAGCAAGGAGAAATATATAATTCCCATAAAATATCAATGAACTCCTAAAAAAACAAACATTTTCATTCGTTTTAATTATGTAATGAAAATAAAAATAAAAATTGTAAAAAATCTTTTTAAAATGTCTCTTCTTCTTCTTTTTGTCCTGTCACGCCTCCGTGCTGCATAGGGCCTCGAGGAACTTTTTCCACCCGACTCTATCGCATGCCTGATGCCTAACATCATCCCAAGTGAGGTCTGCTGCTTTAACCTCGTTCTGCAGGGCTCTTCTCCAGGTGGCTCTAGGTCTGCCTAGCTTCCTCTTCCCCCCATAGGGGATCAGTCTAGTGCACCCTGAGCGATGCAGGTCGGGTTCCGTCACAGAGTGTGACCGATCCACTGCCATTTGCGTCTAGCGAGTTGTTCTCTAATTGGCTTTTCGCCTGCCATGGTCCAGAGAACGGCATTTGACACTGTTTGGGGCTAATAAAGCTTGAATATTGAGCGAAGGCACCAATTTACGAGTATTAACCTTTATAAAATGTACATACGTATAATTAAAATCCACCAATGTTTTGTCTTCGACCGGTTCCGGCAGCTCGCTGTTATCTTCAGGGAAGTTGGCAGCGATTATTAACAATGAACTTCTACCATGAAATTTCAAATAACAAAATTATTTTTGTTGTTTTATTGTTCAAGAAACAATAAATAGTAACAAATATCTCTCTTAGGCTGAGGATATTATGAGGGAGTAGACAGCGAAAGAGGACTGGTACAGTCTTGTCCAAAGAATGGACACTATCAGAACCCCTATATTGCACTACATAATCAGCATCACGGGACTCGTAATCGTCTAAGAACTCTCATAATAGGAATCCACCTCACAGGAAGAGCAACCCTCTAGAGAACAGACCGCATAGGTCTACAACAAGAAAGAAGTAGGAGTAACTCTATGAAAGCGCGACAATTGTAGGATACTTTAAAGAATACGCTGTAACGTATGAAGAAAATCTTGAAAATATCTGCCTATAGAAGGTGTTATCAAACTTGTTTGATGTGTACTCTGTAATTATAATCTTGCATCGAAAATAATGACACGGTAGAATGAAGGAGGGTTGCTGGGCATACGAATTAGAAAGCTCGCAAAAAGCAGAACACCTGCAGTGGCATAATGACAGTGACAGGCGGTAAAATATAAAATTAAATGAAATCCAAAATGGACCTACCTATTCAGCATAACATTAAATTTATATTATTTATACGGATTTCGATTAATATTCGGATATTTATATTGACAGTTGGTTGAGTGTGGTTTGGTCGCGGGCTTCTCCAATAAAACTGGAGTTTTTAGGCGTATAAGTGATTTTTTTTAAATGTTTATATGTTTAAAACAGTACTTTGTGGTTCGTTACCTCGTATACGTGTTGGGTGTGTCCTGTTGGATGAGAAAATTGCAATATTGACCTTTTTTTAAAACATCGTCAACTAGTGGACAAAATTTATATATAAATGATCCATGTGAGAATAATCCTGGCCAATACGCATCTTGCCATCCCAAAATAATATTTGATTGTGAAAATTTTATACCTTTGTGCTGTTTTGGTGGTGAAAAATATAACTACATTGTTTATGTGAAGTGTTTTGACAGGTGCCAAATTGGTTTTCATAATTTTATTTTTCGAACGTTTATGTACATTTGTTCCGATGTCTATTTGAAAAATTCTTTTGATTCATATTGAAGTGCTTGCTGGAAATTAAACTATTTAAAGTGCCTAACTAACTAAAATTTTATTAATATAACGGTGGTAACGGGAGAAACAAACTTTTAATGAAAGGATATTATCTTAGAAAATAGCTTATGTGTTATAACTTTTTTTTTTTTTATGTGTTATATTTTGTTATTTTTATTTTATGATTTATTTTATTTTATTTATTTATTTTATATAATTGAATTTTATTTTAGATATAGTTTGTAAATGATTGAGCATTTAAGTGTGTGCGGGTGATGCCTACTGGTGGCGATGAGGTCCGCAACCCATCACACCGCATCTCCCGCAGGGGCGAACAGAGAAGGGTGGAGTGCCGCATCGGTACATGGAATATAAGGGGAGGTATGGAAGGAAAGTTGAATGAGATGTGTGCAGAAATGGATAATAAGTGTTTAGATGTTTTATGTGTGACTGAATGTATGATGAAAGAGTGTGGTTCCTTGGAGCATGCGGATAAGCTTGTTCTGTGGTCGGGTGTGCCGAATGACCACATAGCATGCCAAGGCGTGGCGGCGGTGCTAGCTCCAAGGATGGTAGAATGTATGAAAGGTTATAAATGTGTTAGCCCAAGACTCATGTGGATTCGCTTCAAGATCGGGTTAACAAGAGTTTTCCTTTTAATTGGATACGCCCCTGGTAACAACGAAAATGAGGCGAGTAAAGATGAGTTTTGGGACAAAGTGAGAGAGACATTGGTGTGTAAGAGTGAAAACGAAAGATTGATAATAGCAGGTGATATGAACGGTTGGGTGGGAATCCGTAGGAGTGGGTACGAGGAATGTCTGGGTACGTTTGGTGATAGACGAATAAATGATAATGGAAGGAGACTGCTTAAATTGTGTATAGAATGGGGTCTCTTTGTATCAAATACCATCTTCGATCATAAGAGAATCCATCTCTATACTTGGGAAAGAGGATTTGAAAGGTCCATTATAGATTACGTCATTGTAGACTCTAGATTACGGGCGGATACTGTTGATTCAAGGGTCTTCAGGGGAGCCGAACTGGAAACGGATCATTTTTTAGTAGTGGCAAAAGTGATCTTATTCCGGGGATGGCGAACCAGAAGAAGCAAAACAGTAGCCGCACCGACTAGAGTCAAAGTTGAAAAACTGCAAAACAATGACGTAAGAAATAATTTCGTAAGAAAAGTGAAAGATAGATTGAGTGAGCGGGATGTAAGTGAGTTGAGTATTGACGAGACCTGGAAATACTTGAAGGAGAGTTTGTGTGAATCAGCGAAAGAATCGTGTGGTGTGTGTGTACAAGGAAGAAGGAAAGGGGATGCATGGTGGAATGATGACGTAAAGATTGCTGTTAAAGAGAAGAAAGATGCTTGGTTGAATATGTTGTCGATAAATAAGAATGACAGAGTTAAGTATGAAAGAGCAAAAGATTTGTATAAGGTATGCAAGAAGAGAGTGAAGTCGGTAGTGAAAGCGCGGAAAGAAAAGCTGAAGGAGGAAGAAGGGCTCAAAATGACAAACAACTTCCAAGCAAATTTAAAAATGTTTTGGAAAGAAGTTAAAAAAGCCCGAAATCCTCCTGATAGTGGATGTGTGAAAGCAATTTTAGACAACGAGGGAAGAATGTTAACGGAGAGTAAGATCATACAAGAAAGATGGATGGAATATTTTAAGGAGATGTATGGTGGTGATACAAGCGTGATCGAAAGTATAACAGCTAGTGCGAGTGCGGGACCTATGAATGATAATATTGAAAAATAAGTACGAATGAGATGAAAAGATCCGTGAGTGCAATGAAAAGTGGAAAAGCTGTTGGGTTTGATTGTATTGCCATAGACTTTATTAAAAGCGGTGGCGAAGTGGTTTCTACATGGTTATGTAAGTTATTTAACCAGTGCTTGGAGGAGGGATATACGCCGCTAGACTGGAGGAGAGCAGTAATTATGCCCCTGTACAAAGGAAAAGGATCGCGTATGGAATGTGGAAACCACAGAGCTATTAGTCTTTTGAGTGTCGTTGGTAAAGTCTATGGCAGAATTTTAATAGAAAGAGTAAGAAAATTGACGAGTGACAAAGTTTGGGATGTGCAAGGTGCCTTTATGAATGGCAGAGGATGTATGGATCAAATTTTTGGACTTCGTACATTGACAGAGAAGTTTCTGGCCAAAAATCGCAAACTTTTCTGTGCATTTGTCGACTTACAAAAAGCATATGATTACGTTAATAGAGAAAAGTTGTGGAAAATATTGTCTGAATATGGAATAAGTACAAAACTGATCACGGCCATTAAGTCACTATACACGGAAAGCACTGCTAGTGTCAGAGTAAATGGAGATCTTACAGCCTGGTTTGATATCAATAAAGGTGTCAAACAAGGTTGCGTAATGTCCCCGTGGTTATTTAATCTGTATATGGACAAATTGTATGAGAGAGCTGAAAGGGTTGGATGTAGGTGCCAAAATGAGCGGAGTGTCAGTAAGCTGTCTCTTGTATGCGGATGACGCTGTCCTACTTGCTGACAACGAGCATGAACTACAAGTCCTGGTGAATTGTATGTATGAGGTATGCATGCGAAATGATCTGATGATGAATGTTAATAAGTCCAAGGTAATGATTTTTGAAAAGGAAGAAACCATGACAGTCTGCAACATTAGCGTGAATGGTGAAAATTTGGAGCAAGTAGTTGAGTTCGTGTATTTAGGTAGTATGTTTACAAGAGATGGGCGAGTGGAGAGGGATATTGAAAGAAGGGTTGGGGCAGGCAACAAAGTGAATGGTGCACTTAAAGTTGTCATCGCAAACAAAAACCTATCCAAAAAAGCTAGAATGGCAGTGCACAATGGTGTTCTTCTACCGACCCTTATGTATGGAAGCGAAGCATGGAACTGGCAAAAGAAGGATGAAAGTAGAATAAATGCAGTAGAAATGAGATCTCTTAGACGAATGTGTGGATATTCTGTGTATGATAGAGTGTCGAATGAAAATATAAGAAGTGAATGCGGTGCGAATGATGGTGTAATGAACAAAATAATGAAAGGATCATTAAGATGGTTTGGACATATGGAAAGAATGAATGAAGAAAGAATGGTAAAAAAATTATATGTTAATGATGTAAATGGTACCAGAAATAGAGGAAGACCAAGGAAAACGTGGCACGATCAAATAAATCAAATATTGAATGTCGGCCATGTGAGGAGTCAGAGAAATCGACGCGCGTGCATGACACGATGTATGAATGTTGAGGAAGCGAGAGAAATATGTCAGGAAAGAAAGGTGTGGCAGTCCATTCTTTCTGCCTACCCCTTCGGGGAGACGGCGTGATGGTTAGTTAGTTAGTTAGTTAGATTTCGATTAATTAAACCGTTGTATCCTAATGGTCCTAAAATGACCATATTTCTCCTCTTTTCTTGCCATTATGGTGGAAGGTTTGGGCGACTTTATTTCGTTTCCAGGGGCGCTGGGTGCTTCAGTTAAAGTAACACTACACGTAGAGGCATCTTTTTTGCCCCAATATTTTTATTCCCCAATATTTATGAGATTGGTTAGATGTCAGCTTGGAAAAACTAAAAAAAAAATCAAAACTTAATACTTTCAAAATCAAAAATCAATACTTTCGGAATATGTTATATTTTTTTTAAATGAATATAATTTTAATGAAAAACAAGTTGAATTTATCTATAAAATATGCATAATATAGTCCATTGTTTTGGCTGAAACACTATGATACTTCAACATTGTAAACTGTAAAATTTTAAAACTCTGTTTTTATGTATCACAATTTTTATTTTTATTTTGATATATTATTGTAACACCTCATGATGTCAATATAAGTTGACAAAACAGCTGTCGCGAAAAATAAAAATTGTTATTCATAAAAAAAGAGTTTTATAATTTAAAAGTTCATATGTATAAAATATAAAAAAACTAACCATTACACCGTCTCCCCGAAGGGGTAGGCAGAAATAACGGACTACCATACTTTTCTTTCCTGACATATTTCTCTCGCATCTTCAACATTCATACATCGTGTCATGCACGCGCGTCGATTTCTCTGACTCCTCACGTGGCCGACATTCAATATTTGATTTATTTGATAGTGCCACGTTTTCCTTGGTCTTCCTCTATTTCTAAAAATAAATCAAATATTGAATGTCGGCCATGTGAGGAGTCAGAGAAATCGACGCGCGTGCATGACACGATGTATGAATGTTGAGGAAGCGAGAGAAATATGTCAGGAAAGAAAGGTGTGGCAGTCCATTCTTTCTGCCTACCCCTTCGGGGAGACGGCGTGATGGTTAGTTAGTTAGTTAGTTAGCCACGTTTTCCTCGGTCTTCCTCTATTTCTAATTCCATTTACATCGTTAACATATAATTATCACATTACTCTTCTTTCTTCATTCTTAATGATCCTTTCGTTATTTTGTACATAACACCATCATTCGCACCGATTTCACTTCTTATATTTTCATTCACGCATTCGTCTAAGAGATTTCATTGTATAAAATATTCAGTACAATTATCAAGAAGCCCTAAAAATAATAATGGGTTCTCAGTAAAATTAATCTAGTGAGAGATCGGGAAAAAATTCAATGAACATGTATGGAAAAGGATGAGGGTTACACTACTAGTAAAAAAAAATCTTTTGTAGTTATCTTTTGTAGTTAGCATGAAAAATAATTCTCCGCCACTGTGTACTCAAGTGGTCATTTACACCTCTGTCTGCTGTAGGTTGTGTCATTCGCCATTGATAGCCTGCAGTCATATCGACTTAAATACGTATACTGGTATTTTATGATCTCGTTCTGTAAGAGATGCACTTGAATTACAAGTTTCCATTTTAAATATTGATTTACTCCATTCTCACGTGATTTCTACGCGGGAAAGTGAAGAAAAAGTTGCCATTGTTTACATTTTTCTATTGATTGAACATTATTATTAATAATTAATAATAATAAAGTTGTAATAATAATAATCATAATAATAATATTAATAATAATAATAAAAATAATAATGACACGATATATGAATGTTGAGGAAGCGAGAGAAATATGTCAGGAAAGAAAAGTGTGGCAGTCCATTATTTCTGCCTACCCCTTCGGGGAGACGGCGTGATGGTTAGTTAGTTAGTTAGTTAGTTATAATTAAATAAAACGAAGTTTTTTAATAACTTCCACTTTTGTCTTTATTTCGACAGATCCGGTTTCTGACAGACTGGTCTGATTAAAAACAAAAGTGGAAGTAGTTAATAAACATCGTTATATTTATTTATTATTTAAATTAATGACGATCAAATAAATCAAATATTGAATGTCGGCCACGTGAGGAGTCAGAGACATCGTCGCGCGCGCATGACACGATGTATGAATGTTGTAGAAGAGAAATATGTCAGGAAAGAAAATTGTGTCAGTCCATTTTTTTGCCTACCGCTTCGGGGAAACGGCGTGATGGTTAGTTAGTTAGCTAGATTTTTTATTTAAAATGTACTTCCATCAAGAGATTTCAGTAAAATCATTTGAATATATTATTATTATTATTATTTTGTTGAATCACTTTTTACAACTTTATAGCGTGAACTAAATCGATGTAAATGGTATAGCTATCTTAGTGATTCTTGTGACATGTGCATAGGTAATTGCTAATCTATCGCCATTTTATTGTCACATGAATTCTTCACCAGACCAAAGAAAGTGTAACAATCACACTGCCATGGCCGGGAATCGAACCTGGAACCTTCGGTGTGGTAGTCAATTATATTAAAATATAATATAATTAGGGAACAAGAAAGACCGAGGATAACGTGGCACAATCAAATCAACTTAATATTATACGTCGGATACGTCGCACGCTTAATATAACACTGGCTTAACTAAAAAAAACAAGTTTTGCTCAATCTGACACGAGTCGGTCGACACGAGTTTTATAAAAAAACAGTCGAAAAACACGTATGAATGAAAAATACCGATATAGTGTAATGGAGGTCAATTGGCGGAATTTTGATTTAATTTTAACGCGAAACGATGGATAGTGTTAATACAAGCCTTTGTCTAATGTTAACTCAATTATGACCTAAACCAAAATCGGTCAGTTTACTATTAAGCGTGCGACGTGATAAGTCGGGGAAATCGACGTGCGTGTATGACATGTGGAGGAAGCGAAAGAAGTATGTCAGGAAAGAACAGTGGGCCCGTCCGTTCTTTTTGCCTACCCTTCGGGGAGACGGTGTAATGGCTATGTTAGGTTAGGTACTGTAAAACACGTTAAAATGTAGTTCGAATATTATTTTTACTGTAATATAATATTATACTCGTACAGTATTTGTCCCTTAAAATAGTGTATGAATGCCCCAATGTCGTGTTAGAATAATATTAAAAGGTTCAATATACCCGGAATAAGACTTCTAGGAAGGTCTAGATTCTAATGTCTAGTTCTGGTTGTTTTGGAAAAGTTAGGCGAAAGGGACTGCTTGGAGCAAAAATTACAGGATTCAGCTAACGGATTCAGAGCTTGCAGTAACATCATTCAGGAGACTAAAACTCTGTAATAGTTTAACCCTCATATAAAGTAAAAAAGTTGAAGTATTGAATATTTAAACTTTCGTATGAAGCACTTAATTAGTGGTGTGACATTAATAAATATAATAATAATACACTTGCAATATTTATATTTATTTATTGATCATTTACCAACTACATGGTTTTAAAACCTCCCAACTGTGGTAACCCGTTCTAGGGAGGCATTCCTAGCACTCTATATATAATTTCAATATATAATTTCCAAATTTAGGGAACAATTAATGAACAGGGGAGAAACACATATCCTAAAGTGTATAACTTAAAATTAATTGGCTTATATAATACATTATAACACTATTTAAACTGTTTACTTATTTTTTAAAATTACACTACATTCAAGCCGCCCTTTATTTAATGTCTTTATATAAACCATTTATTCGTTATTAACACCAACCGGTTTCGCTCCCGCCGAAACTTCGTCAGGGTAATAGAATATACAGTATATTATGTTATCCAACTACAAGTCCTGGTGAATTGTATGTATGAGGTATGCATGCGAAATGATCTGATGATGAATGTTAATAAGTCCAAGGTAATGATTTTTGAAAAGGAAGAAACCATGACAGTCTGCAACATTAGCGTGAATGGTGAAAATTTGGAGCAAGTAGTTGAGTTCGTGTATTTAGGTAGTATGTTTACAAGAGATGGGCGAGTGGAGAGAGATATTGAAAGAAGGGTTGGGGCAGGCAACAAAGTGAATGGTGCACTTAAAGTTGTCATCGCAAACAAAAACCTATCCAAAAAAGCTAGAATGGCAGTGCACAATGGTGTTCTTCTACCGACCCTTATGTATGGAAGCGAAGCATGGAACTAGCAAAGGAAGGATGAAAGTAGAATAAATGTAGTAGAAATGAGATCTCTTAGACGAATGTGTGGATATTCTGTGTATGATAGAGTGTCCAATGAAAATATAAGAAGTGAATGCGGTGCGAATGATGGTGTCATGAACAAAATAATGAAAGGATCATTAAGATGGTTTGGACATATGGAAAGAATGAATGAAGAAAGAATGGTAAAAAATTATATGTTAATGATGTCAATGGTACCAGAAATAGAGGAAGACCGAGGAAAACGTGGCACGATCAAATAAATCAAATATTGAATGTCGGCCATGTGAGGAGTCAGAGAAATCAACGCGCGTGCATGACACGATGTATGAATGTTGAGGAATCGAGAGAAATATGTCAGGAAAGAAAGGTGTGGCAGTCCATTCTTTCTGCCTACCCCTTCGGGGAGACGGCGTGATGGTTAGTTAGTTTTTTTTTATGTTATCCTGACGAAGCACCGGCAGGAGCGAAACCGGTTAGTGTTAATAACGAATAAAGTGGTTTATATACAAATATTACAAGTGTATTAGTATTGTATTCAATATTGTTTGACGCGGGCCGACACTGTGCGAACCAAGGGACTACTAAGAACATCGGAGATGAAGGTCCTAAGATCAATTACTGGAAAAACTCTCCGCGATCGTGTCCGTAACGTAGAAATAAGAAAAACGTGCGAAATAGAGGATATCGTTCAGTAGAGAAGATCCAGAAGAAGATACTGGAGGGACCATGTAGTCCGAATGGATGGTGACAGACTTGTGTATACAGTCGCATATGAAATACCCTCCGGACATCGCCCACCTAGAAGACCGCCTAAGAGATGTAGAGACAGCTGGATCTCATCATCCGACGAGAGAAGATTTTTGTGTCACAGCTCGTCAGATCAATTAAAAGAAGAAGAAGAAGTAGATAAAATTTTTAGTTTGACATAGTGAAATAATAATGTAATTATTATTATTATTATTTTGTTGAATAACTCTTTTACATCATTACAGTGCGAGCCAAATCGATGTAAAGGGTATATTTATAAACTCTTGACATGTGAGCTAGTTTATCGCCATATTATTGTCACGTGAATTCTACACTAGAAAAAATACATTGTGAGAATCACACTGTCATCGCCGGGAATCGAATCTGGGACCTTCTGTGCGGCAGTTGTAGCTGTTGCCACTCTGTCACGAAGATCGTTAATGTAACTGTGATACCTGTAAAATTATCAAAGTCTATCTTTAATGTCTTCTTATATTTTTTACCATTTTAACAAATTGATTTTTCTTAGCTAACTTGTTTAGATACTGAGTGTATTTTGATAGAATAATTTTATTCCTGTTGACACAATTCACATCAAAGCCCATTTAAGATTAAGATAATTTTCTTTTATGTAACAAAATATTATAAACACAAGCAAAATAAAAAAAGCAAATCTTATATAACAAACAAAATAATGATTACAACAAGATAAAAACTATAGTTCACGAAAGTTATAATGTTTGAACATTAAGTTAATGTGAAAAGTATCCCAATATTGTATAACTATCTGAGTTACGAGAATCCTTATATAATTTCTTAATGGTATTTTCCATTCTATTCTCTCTCTTGATATTATATTATCCTGAAAAAGTTGAATTAATCAATGATTAAAAAAATATATATTTATTTTATTCAATATTATGAAATCGTCCGTTTTCATTGACATTAAATTAAATAATAAAAATAGCACGCGGGCTTCGGAGGTTGCTTCTACATGTGGAGTTAATATAACACCAGGCGCCACTGGAAATGACTCAAAGTCGGCCGAACCTTCGACCACAATGACAAGTGAAATAGGAGATAAGAAACTATTGTAAGAACAATTCTGAAGATATGTATGAGTAGTTTGTATTGAATCGAAGAAGAAGATTATATCTTGTTTCTTGAACAATGGTGTAAAACTTCATATTAAATAATTAATACGAATGAAAACGCCAGTTTTCTCGAAGTTTTATTTATATTGAATGAAAATGACATGTTTCGTCCTTCTAAAGCATTATCAAATGTCATTTTGATGATGCCTTAGAAGGACAAAACATGTCATTCCCATAAAATACTCCTATAATTAAACTTGTAAAACTCCTTCATTCATATTAAGAAGATTATATTTTTTGGGTGTAACATGTTTCGCCTTTTTAGGACATTATTAAATGTTTTTGTGATGATAATACCCTAGCATTGCGAAACAAATCACTTCCGTAAAATACAGTATAATAAAACTTTCAGAAAACGTGTTATTTAATATAGAATATTGAGTTTTACATAATTGTTAAAGTCAATTGTTGAAACAGTAAATGAGAAGCATTCTTATAAAACTAAGTAACTAACTAACAATCACGCCGTATTTCCGAAGGGGTACATACTTCTTTCGATTCCTCAACATTCATATTTCAAGCACGCACGTCGATTTCTCTGACTCCTCACATTGCCGACATTTAATATTTGATTGATTTGTAGAAAGCTTTGTTTTGAACGGAACTAGAAAAAGAGGAAGGCCGAAGAAGCATTCTTATATTATTATTATTATAACTGCTTACAGAATAGATAACACATTAAATAAATATAAATGTACTTGAATAATAATACGTTTTTTTTTGTTTCAGCAGCTCAATGCCATCTTCTGGCCCACAAGATGGTAGCGAGTTGCCGAAACCATCTTCTGGCCTAGAAGCGGGAAGCGAGCTGCCAAAACCGGTCTAAGACACAAACATCAGTGGATTTTAACTAAATATATTGTATAAAAAAAAATTAATTAAAGAAATATTATTTTTTTTATTTTATTTTCATTATTTGCAATGAACTTTTATCATGAAATAAAAAATAACAATAATATGTTTTTTGTATATGTACATTATCACCTGAATATCTAAAAAACAAATAAATAAATAGATAAGGCCACGTGGCATATATCAAAGGTAAACAACAATACAATAAGTATGTGTTATCTCGAAATGGTTTTCTAGATAAAGTTTTCGTACTTCGATCTTGGTTACATCGATAAGATTTAATCTCTGTGTGTACCCAAGTTCCTGAAAGAGTACGTACACGTCTGTAATATTAATATTGTCAAGTAATATTACTGTGATAATATTATTAATAGTGGCCGATAAGGTTTGTTTATTTTTTTATTAAGCATATTTTACAGTCTGGAAAAATCAATTAATACAGTTTATCGCAAATTTAAAAAGAACACATAAATAATATCGTAATCGAAAAAAAATATGTAAGAGGATAAATTGTTACCGGGCAACATTGTGACTAGTTATTGATGTGGATGTCAGTGAATTACCTGTTACCGGGCAAAATTGTACTAGTTATTGATGTTGATGTCAGTGGATTAGCTGTTACCGGGCAACATTGTGATTAATTGTTGATGTTGATGTCAGTGGATTACCTGTTACCGGGCAACATCGTGATTAATTATTGATGATGATGTTAGTGGATTAGCTGTTACCGGGCAACATTGTGACTAGTTATTGATATTGATGCCAGTGGATTAGCTGATACCAGTAACATTGTGACTTGTTATTGATGTTGATGTCAGTGGATTAGCTGTTACCGGGCACCATTTTAACTAATTGTTGATGTTGATGTCAGTGGATTAGCTGTTACCGGGCAACATTGTGACTAATTGTTGATGATGATTAGCTCTTACCGGGCAATGGTTTGACTAATTATTGATGTTATTAGATTAGCTGATACCTGGAAACATTGTGACAGAAAAATATTGTTTGTTGTTTCTTGAACAATGATGTATAACTCCATATTAAATAATTAATACGAATGAAAACGTGAGATTTCTAGAAGTTTTATTATATTTTATGGGAATGACATGTTTCGCCCTTCTAAGGCATTATTAATTGTGACGAAATTTCAGCTCGTTGGTGTTAATATACACTAGTAAATGGAGCAGAATATGGAAATTTACGAAAATTTATGTGACTTTATACGTTTTTAACAAATAATTATTTGGGTAGGTCCAGAAATATTGGAAAGTGTTTCTTGGAACTCGTGAATAAATTTTATGACAATGATTACATTGTTAGGGGATACTAAATGATATTATATAAATCAAAAATAAGCTATTTGAGGTAGGACGAAATAAAGTGTGGATCAAAAAAACGTCTTCTTACAAATTGTTTACAAATGATTTTACATATTTCAAGGTGACTAAAGATTCTAAGTATTATATATAAAGTAAAATCGCCATCCTGTGTGCGTAGACTCAATTGATGTATTTTTATCTTCTGCATCCGATGTGCTTCTGCATGTGAAATAAATACAGTGCAGAATCAAGAGTTCTTTGAATCTAATTATATTGTATATGTAAAAAAAGTACAATATAACTTGTGCCGACCCTTATGTATGGAAGTGAAGCATGGAACTGGCAAAAGAAAGATGAAAGTAGAATCAATGCAGTAGAAATGAGATCTCTAAGACGAATGTGTCGCAAATCTGTATATGATAGAGTGACAAATGCAAGTATAAGAAGTGAATGTGGTGCGAATGAAAGTGTTATGAACAAAATAAGGAAAGGGTCATTACGATGGTTTGGATACATGGAAAACATGAGTGAAGACAGAATGGTAAACGGCGTGAACGGAGCTAGAAATAGAGGAAGGCCGAGGAAAACGTGGCACGATCAAATCAATCAAATATTGAATGTCGGTCACGTGAGGAGTCGGAGAAATCGACGTGCGTGCATGACAAGATGTATGAATGTAGGGGAAGCGAGAGAAGAAATATGTCAGAACAGAAATATGTCAGGACAGAACAGTGTGGCGTTCCATTATTTCTGCCTACCCCTCCGGGGAGACGGCGTGATGGTTAGTTAGTTAGTTAGTAAAAAAAGTAATTCATACTACCATATTAAACAAATCTGTTCTCTCTCTATAGATGTCAAAAGAATAAAGAATAAAATTATGTATTGGTTAAAAAAATATATAAATGTGAATTATATCCTTTAAAATATGGATGCTTGAATTTAACAGGTTAATGGTTTTTATAACGGACCAATAAACAATCGGGAGAGGAAGGAACTGTCAAAATAACGATACAAAATACCTATAAATTACCTGCTCTCGGATACGAATATTTCCACAAAGTGGTCCGATGATGAATGCACGTAAATCACTTTTGATTTTTATTGATTATAAAGATTGATGGGTATTTGATTATTACAAAACAAACAATAAACGCATAAGTTCAATAACTGTTTCATTTTGTAATGGATTGAACCTTTTCTCAAAAATAAATTTGTAATCACAATGGAGTTCTGGTCCCAACCCTTATGTATGGAAGCGAACCATGGAACTGGTAGAAGAAGGATGAGAGTAGAATAATTGCGGTAGAGATGAGGCCCCTAAGACGTATGTGTGATAGAAAGATGTACGACAGAATCTCAAATGCTGATATTCGAAAGGAATGTAGAGCGAATGAAGGTATTATGTACAAAATTATGAAAGGATCGCTGCTATGGTTCGGACATATGGAGCACATGGGTGAAGAAAGAATCGTTAAGAAAGTATACGTTAACGATGTAAATGGAGTACGGAGTCGAGGTAGACCGAGGAAAATCAAATTTTAAAGGTTGGTCATGTTAGAAGCCGGAAGACTCGCTGTATGAATGTGGGGGAACCTAGAGAGGTATGTCAGGATAGAGTAGTATGGCGGTCCATTCTCTCTGCTACCTCTGCGGAGAAACGGTGCGATGGTTTGTTGTTGTTATTGTTGGGTATAACAAACACAATTTTATTCACAATAAAATTGAAAAACAGAAGTGGAAGTGATTAAAAAAATATCGTTTTATTTAATTGATGAAATTCCATCAAGAGATTTCAGTAAACTCATTCGATTATGATAAAATAGTGCATATGCATTGCAGACGCATGTCAGCATACGCATACGCTAAATGATTTCAGTTCTTTTTTTCTCTCCTGCGCTACAGTCCTTGGTGCGTTTCAGCCTCCTTCAAGAAACAAATTTCTTGAAGTGTTCGTAACGCTGATTGTTTTACGATGTTAGGTTGTTGGTCTAACGCTCAACCCCCTTTTTTTTTTTTTTTTTTTATTTTTTATTATGTACACAACAGGTCGTTTGGACCCAATTACTGTGTACAATTTTTATTTTTTAGCTATTATATTGATTCTCGTGACATGTGATAGGTAGCCAATCTATCGCCATTTTATTGTCACGTGAATTCTACACCAGACCAAAGACAGTGTGACAATCACACTGCCATCGCCGGGAATCGAACCCAGGACCTTCAACATGGAAGTCAGAGCTCGTAACCACTCTGCCACGAAGGTCGTCTTAATAGGAGGATCATGGTTTTTCTGTAGGGGTGTTCCTTCCCTTAGCTGGGGGTGACCGGTTTTGTGGCGCCGAAAATCACCATTCGCCCTCTGTCTGTTAGCTGTGGCACATCAACATACGAGTAGGTACGTCCAATATGCCACACCCAAAGTTTGCGGGATCATAAAGTTCACACGTGGACGCCAGGGAGTCGGACTAGATGGTAGTGTTGCTGATGTTATGCAACTACGGCGTTTACCTTCCAGCACGGTAGTCCCCCCACGGCCCTAACCATCCATTCAAACTCCTTTAATAATTTCAATTATTTACTTGAGATAAAATTAATTACCATTATAAAACTAACAGCCAGCCATTCTTCAAGAGAGATAACAAATAAAAAAACGTTATCAGGCACTACGTTAGGTAAGCCCAATAACGCCTAATATATTACTTTTAAACTTTTCACTCCTAACTTTCTTTGGATTACTTTCCAGGTCGATTCTAAACTTAATGGCCATTAACTTCGTTTTTAATACAGTTGAACTTAAATGCATTGATTAATGACTTTCCATGCAGTGGAGTAACTTAAAATATTTCATTAAAAATTGAATACCTTTTGGAGTCCAAAAATATTTTAATAAATGTAACTAACTAATTAACTGACTAACTAACTAATTAACTATCACGCCGTCTCCCCGAAGGGGTAGGCAGAAATAATGGACTGCCACACTTTTCTTACCTGACATATTTCTCTCGCTTCCTCAACATTCAAACATCGTGTCATGCACGCGCGCAAAAAGAAATAAATTAATAATAATAATAATAAAAATAAATAAATAAAAATAATAAAAATAATTATAATAACAATAATAATTATAATTATAATTATAATGATAATATTATTAAAATATAAAATAATAATAATATTAATAAAAAATAAATAAATAATAGTAATGATAGAACATCTGCTGCCGAATCCATTGTAGTTATAATTGTTTCTTGCGTGCAAATGTATTTGTTACTTTCGTCTACCCCAGTGATTCCCAAAGTGGTCTATATAGACCCCCAGGGGTCCACGGCAACTTGCAGGGGGTCCACGACAGTTGCAAAAAAAAATTGGAGGTCCACGAGATGTAAATGGGGTCCACAAGATGTAAATAGGGGTCCACAAGATGGTTCAACTAAATTTAAGACGAATATTGAAACGAATATCGAAATCGTTGGTGACCTTTTTTTAGCTCATATTGGAAAAATTTAACAACAGAAATAATTGGCGACCTATTTTTTTTAGCTCAACAGTAACTTCCGGTTAGTAGATACAGCATTCGGTAGCGACCTTTTTTTTAGCTCGACAACGACTTCCAGCCAGTAGAATTCGGTAGCGACCAATTTTTTTTAGCAATCGTTTCAAAAAATCAATTAAAAAAAGCAGGGGTCTACACGAGATAGAAAAAATCGGCAAGGGGTCTAAGGAACAAAAAAGTTTGGGAACCTCTGGTCTACCCCTATTTTTTCATCCTTCTCCTTTGCCTGTTTGTATTGCAAAATAAATAATCTCTTGGAAACAATATGAAACACGCTTGCTCTGTTTCAACTCGGCATAGTCCGCGAGCCATAACGCCTGAACATGTACGCTGAACACGGAACAATCTGGAACTATTCTGCTCGCTGTTCCTAAGTAATTCATGCATCTAAGAGCGGAAGCTAAATTTAATAAGGTACAGAGTGTAAGAAGTATGCGCGCGGAGTAGGTGCCCGTGATGAATCCGGTGCTCCATACACGGCAATTAACGATTTGTCTTACTTATGCGGGAATTTATTCGAGATTCCTCTACAGTCACGTACCAGCTTGGTTCCTAATAACCGTTTATCAGAATTTATATTAATTAAACATAGAAAACTTTGCTGCTTCTGCCGAACGTGGCTGGGAGAATCTCCGCCATTTTGTGTACTGTCGGGAAAATGAAAGAAGTCACTTGAGTTATGAACGAAAACTTTATTTTGTGCAACACGGAAATTCTCTTTGCACCACATTCTATTTAACCATTTATTTCCATTATCCACATGTTAATGTAAAATATATGAGAGTACACTTCCTACAAAAAAATCTTATTTTAATAATACTGTTTACATTTAATATGAGGTACACGAAGGGTGTTTTTTAGAGGTTTGGTTTTTAAACTGGCAACATTATTTCTATAGACTGTCAATTTGACAGTTGATTTGTAGTCAGTACGTTTTGCCATTTCACCCAGTTGCTTTATAAAGTTGTCTAAAATTGAACTTCACGATTGCGCTTCATTCGAGCTAACCGTGGCGCTTATATGCCAGAAATCAAATTTAAACAATAATGGCATAAAATTATCTATTAAATAAAGCCAATATCATAGACATTAACATTATTTTAATTTTTTTTTGAATATCCATTGTATACTTCTAAAAAAACACCCTATATTATAATATTAAATACAATTAAAATATAATTATGCTAAAAGAAAAATATGTTGGTAATGCTGGTGATGGAAATTTCTTGGTGGAAGTTCATTGTAAGTTATGAAATTAAACATTTCTTAATTAAAATATGATGATATATTCCACTTGTTTTTTTTAACTACAGTTGCCTCTGGTTTTGGTATCTCGCGGCTACCATAGAGTCACTATTAGAATTTAATTTTTTATTTCAATATCAGCTGTTAATATTTAATTATTGGCATATTTTTTTTTCACAAAAACCAGTAAAACTAAACTAAATTCAACTAGCTTTCATTATGGATAGTAATTATTCATTATATAAATAAGAAAACATGTGTATTACGGTTACTAATCTTGTATACGTATACATGTGTTCGAATATCATTTTTTAACAATACATATTTTTTTGCTTTCTTCCTCTATGTTTGTAGGTCGTACTGGTTAGCAAAATAATTATATATGTTTATATACTTCGACAGAACTGGTTTGACAACGAATAAACAAGTCTAAAAAAATATAATTGTTAAAGTGAATTGCTGTGTTTAGAATCGATAAAAATATATGTAACTGCACAGTGCTACTTAAATGCATTGCATACATATTAAATACAGTTTTTTTTTATATACCTATTTCACTAATAAAACGAAAATCATACTGTTCAAAATGACATTTTTTTATGTTAATTATGTAATATTTTTTATTTTTAAAATATTATATAAATATTAAATTTATATTAACACATTTTACCTAAATGTATTAATATAAATGTGCCATTATTGTTTAAATATAACTTCGGGCATATGAGCGCCATATCTAGCTCGAATGAAGCGCAATCGTGAAATCCAATTTTCGACAATTGTCGTATTTGTGGATGCGTATTATCCACTAGAGTGTACGTGGTGCAAAAACGATCCATGGTCTTCCGAATAACTTGCTCGGTTGGACGATTTTGTCGACCGTAAAATGGACGTAGTGCACGATAAGTTTGGCGAACCAAACCATGATTTTCCAAATAAATTTGCTCAATTTGCAAGCGCTGTTCTGACGTCAGTCTATTTATGGTGAAATGGCAAAACGTACTGACTAAAAATCAACTGTCAACTGTCAAATTGACAGTCTGTAGAAACAATGTTGCCAGTTTAAAAACCAAATCTCAAATAAAAATATCCTATACATCTTTTTGTTTATCCTATAGCACTGTCATACATTGAATGATACTCATAAGTGGCTAGTTTCATTTGACGTACATTTGATACCAGAAAATATCAATATTTCCGAAAATTATGACGTGTGATAAGCCCTGTATTTATGAATATGGTCCATTAACAATTCAGGCAGGTAGGTGAGGACCCGAATATTCATAAAATTAATTCGTTTTAATGGAAGCATGAAATCGTAATGAATTACAGCATTGAATTTCCCGATCATAAGCAACCAATAACCATTAGGAGGGAAGATATTATTAATTTACACTCAGATTCCGAGGAAAACTACTCTATTCAGATTAAGTAAGACTAAAGCTTTGCTAAATAAGCTTTAATGTAATCGATCACCTTTATTGGATAAATATTGTACTTCCCCGTGTGGTATTTCTGATGTGACAATTACGGCATTTGATAATCATCTAGCAAGGCGAAATCTGTGAATCCCACACAATATAACAAAATTAAACAAAAAACTATCCATTGTTTTGGCCGAAACACTATGATACTTCAACATTTTTACTGTTAAAATTTAAAACACTTTATAATATCAAAATTTCTTTTTATTCACCGAGAGTGTCGCGACAGCTGTTTCGCCGCTGCCATCACCAGGTGTTACAATAAACTTTATTGATAAATAAAAAAATTGATATAAAAGTTAATTGTAACACCTGATGATGCCAACATCGGTTGGCGAAACAGCTGTCACGACACTCTCAGTGAATAAAAATAAATTTTGATATTACAACAGTGTTTTAAATTTTAGCAGTAATAAAAAACTATCGCTTTTATCAATGTGAAATATAAAATTCTTCTTCTTCTTAAAGTGCCCTGTCAGGTCCCCCCGACGTTGGCGATCACTCTGGTAAACTCTTCCCTATCCTGCGCTGTCCGGAATAGCTCCTCCACAGTTCCGATTCCCGTCCATTCCCTCACATTGCGCAGCCAAAAGATCTGCCTTCTCCCTGCCCCCTGCGGCTCTCTATTTTTCCCTTCAATATTAGATGCAGCAGGCGATACTTCTCTACTCACAGAACGTGACCCAGATATGAAATCTTGCGGACTTTGATCAATGCCAGCAGCTCTCTATTTACTCCTGCACGATTCAGGACTTCTGTGTTCGTCACTCTGTCTGTCCATGGGATCCTGAAAATTCTTCGGTGAAGCCACATTTCAAATACCTCTAACCGGTTCATTGTATTTACTTTTAATGTCCATGTCTCACACCCATATAACAGAACAGACCACACATAACAGCTTAACATCCTGTCTTAGTTTATATAAAATTAAGATAATTAATTACTAGAATTATTATTATTGTATAATGGGAATGAAATGTTTCACCTTTCTGAGGCAATTATCAAATATCAAGGCAGACCAGTTTGTTGATGTTAGCCAGCCTTGCGAAACAGGTCGCTGTCGAAACAAATACAAAAGTGGTAGTAGTTATTTAAAAAAAAACGTCGGTTCATTTAGATATTATTTGAAATGAATTTTCATTTAGACAACAACAACAAACCATCACGCCGTTTCCCCGCAGGGGTAGGCAGAGAGAATGGACAACCACACTACTCTATCCTGGCACACCTTTCTAGCTTCCTCCACATTCATACATCGAGTCATACACGCACGTCGATTCTTCCGGCTTCCGACATGACCAACCTTTAATATTTGATTAATTTGGTCATGCCATGTTTTCCTCGGTCTACCTCGACTCCTTACTCCATTTACATCGTTAATGTATACTTTTTTAACCATTCTTTCTTCACCCATGCGCTCCATATGTCCGAACCAACGCAGCGAACCTTTCATAATTTTGTTCATAATACCTTCTTTCGCTCTACATTCCTTCCTAATATCAGCATTTGAGATTGTGTCGTACATCGTTCTACCACACATACGTCTTAGGGACCTCATCTCTACCGCATTTATTCTGCTCTCATCTTTCTTCTGCCAGTTCCATTCGCTTTCATTGATAAATTCTTGTTCCATAAATTTTCAAGAAATTTTCATTTAGAGATTTTAGTAAAATCATCAGATTATAATTCGTATTAATATGCACCATTGCGATATTCCGCATAATTTTGAATCCCCCGCTGATATATTGGTCGCATAAATTATCCCGCTTGAAATTCAAACCGAGCAGTGACTGAAGACCCTACGTACAAGCCAACCCACTCAGCGCGAACAACAGTCTAGTTAACCACCCCTCGCCCCCAGCAGTATACATTACGGTCTCCAGTGTGGCAACAGCCCTCGACGATTTAGTTGCACAAGTTCCATAGTTCAACATTTGCTACTTGCAACGTAGTATAATACAATCATTGCCCTATTTCTGTGGTATCGTGGTTTTTTTTAAATACATGACACCCGGAAACTACATGTAAATTAATACATTGAATATACAAATATATAAAATAGGTACATTATTTCTCTTTTTTTATATACTTTGTACATACAACACTTATATTAAAAAAATAAAATTACATAGACATGTTTTGGACAAACAGTCCTTCTTCAGTGATATGTACTATCACATGTTATCACATCTGTCAGATCATGTAAACAATTTTATAAAATTATAAATATGTATCTTTATAATATGTATCACTGAAGAAGGACTGGTTGTCCGAAACATGTCTTTGTAATTTTATTATTTTAATATAAGTGATGTACGAGTATATACAAAGTATATAAAAAAGAAAAAGAGAAATAAAGCATCATAACAACACAAAGTATGGCGAATATAAAAGAAATATAAAGGACACTTTATATAAAATACATTTTATTTCGTCCTACCTCAAATAACTTATTTTTGATTTATAAAATATCATTAGTATCTCCTAACAATGTAATCATTGTTATAAAATTTCTTAACGAGTTCCAATAAACCCTTTCCAAAATTTCTGGACGTACCCAAATAATTATAATACTTGTTGAAATGTATAAAGTCACATAATTTTTTGTTAATTACCATATTCTGCTCCATTTACTTGTATATATGTATAAACAGCAACTAGCTGAAATTTCGTCACATTTGATAATGCCTTAGAAAGGAAAAACATGTAATTCTCATAAAATATAATAAAACTTCTAGAAAACTGATGTTTTCATTCGTATTAATGGTTTAATATGGAATTTTACATCATTGTTCAAGAAATAATAAATAATCCATTGAAATTATAATACATGTGAAATAAAGTTAGAAATACTATCACATGTCGTGAGAATCAATAGCTTAACAATTGTATATAGTAATTGGGTTCAAATAACTTGCAGAATACAAATGTGAATAGTGATGGGAAACTACTACATTAAAGGCAGAGGTGGCATTACAAGAATCAGCAAAAATGTTATACCCTGCTGCAAACCAATTCCTTAGAATTGATACTAGTGAAGAAGAAGATTTTTATAATATTTTTTCTGTAGAAAAATAGATTATACCATGATACAGCAGAATTAATGTGAAATATAAAACAAAGTAAAGACTTTCGTGTAATAAGCTGCTGGATATACTCGTATCTTACTGTTTTAAGACAGCAGTAATGCCCGGTTAATTAGTATTCCGCTCCGGTATAGCAGGTAAGTAGCGGTGAAACATTTCTCCAAATTTGGGCATGGCGAGTTTGTACTCGTAATTGTATTTTTATCTCAGAAAGAGGAGAGTCTGGTAGCTACCTCAAATTGGTTTTTGCCCTCTAGCGTCAGATTTCTTTTTTCAATTACCTGAACTGTATGTTGACGCACATTTTGTATGTACATTGTATTAAAAGGATATAAATTATTTTTGAGATTTTTTTCCGCAAGTATCATATTTAAATAATAATAATAATTTTTATCAACTATCAATCTCATACCTGGGTCATATGCTGTGTGGGGAAAAGTACCACCTTCTCCAACTGATATTGGAGGGGAAAATTGAGGGACGCCGAGGGCCCGAAAGGAGACGAATGTCCTGGCTGCGAAACGTGAGGGAGTGGACCGGCATCCGAAGTGTTGAGGAGCTGTTCCGAGCGGCGCAGGACAGGGATAGGTTCGCCGAGGTGATCGCCAACGTTGGGAGGACCCGACAGGGCACTTGAAGAAGAAATAATAAAAATAAAAATAATTAGGCTAATTTGTACAGCGCCGTTTTCGTGAATGGCTCACCTCAAGGGCGCCGTGTTTTTAGTCATGAGAGCTGCATGTGACACCAGCAATCAGATAACCGTTGCTTACATTTTATGGGATATTTTGAAAAGGTGGGTTTTTAGGAGAGATTTAAAGTCTGTCGGATTGTCAATGCATCATATTCCAGGCGGACGGACCTGGCACTGCGAAAGCCCGATCTCCGAAATTTGTCCGGGGGTTGCGCTTTGGCTCAACTAATCTGCCGATTGCCGAGGAGTTTGGTGATCGAAGCGTAGATTGCCGCAAGTTAGGGCTATCAGCAACACAAAGCTCAGATATATAAGCTGGTGCCATTCTGTGAAGCGCTTTATTATCTTCTTCTTCTTCTTCTTTTAACCCGTAAGCTGCTGAATAAAACCGGCATACTGTTTATCTATTATCTAAGTCGTCCTATTGTCCATTATAGATGTTTAATAAGATACAATTCACTTCACATGTTAAGTTTTATAATATTTTTACACAATAAACTATCAAAATGTATATGCAAGTCTGTCACCATCCATTCGGGCTACATGGTCCCTCCACGGAACTGGCAAAAGAAGGATGAAAGTAGAAATGAGACCTCTTGGACGAATGTGTCGATACTCTGCGTATGCTAGAGAGAAAATATAAGAAGTGAATGCGGTGCGAATGATGGTGTTATGGACAAAATTATGAAAGGATCATTAAGATGGTTTGAACATGTGGAAAGAATGAATGAAGAAAGAATGGTACAAAAAATATATGTTAACGATGTAAATGGAACCAGAAATAGAGAAAGACTGAAGAAAATGTGGCACGATCAAATAAATAAAATATTGAATTTCGGCCATGTGAGGAGTCCGAGAAATCGACGCGCGTGCATGAATGTTGAAGAAGCCAGAGAAATATGTCAGGAAAGAAAAGTGTGGTAGTCCATTCTTTCCGTCTACCCCTTCGGAGAGATGGCGTGATGGTTAGTAAGTAAGTTCATTAATATCGATTTTGGAGTACGAGTACTAGTTACTTTAACATTTTATTTGTTGTTTTTAAAACATAAAATTTTCAAAACTTTATGGATTAGAAAGCAATGTGTATAGGGTGATGAAATAGGAAAAGATGCTCTGGCATTTTTATGAGAAAATTTATCGTTTTATGAGCTGGCTGGTAATAATAAATTAATATATCGGTAGCAGAGGCGTATTCAGTGTAAGCAAGATTAACTAATAAATAGTTTTTACAAAAAATAGAGCGTAGTGAAGTAAAACATATTAATATAAATATAATAATGGAATAAACATTGCACGTTTCTTATACTTAGCTTGATAGAAAAGTCTGTGTTCATCTTGTTTAATTAAAACTAGTTGTAACCCGTAAAATATTCAAGGAAGTAAAGATTTTCTACCCTTTAAAAACTTGGTTCAGTGTACAATCGTAATTAGTAATCAGTTGTAACTATTCATTAAAATATATTTTTTTCTATTAGCAAATTGTTCTCCTTTTGTTACACTTAATCATACGACAACAATCAGAATAAATTTCAAAATAAGGTTCAGAATCAGGTCGAAATTCAAAGTATTCTTATTCTTCTATCTGCAAAAGTGGAAGTAGTAAAAAACATTGTTTTATATAATGACTATTTTGAATGAACTTCCAGCAAGAGATTTCAGTAACATCATTTGATTATTTAAATTATTATATTAACGATCAAGATATTGTAAGATGGTGATGCCTAAGGAGCAGATACTGGAACTAGCATGTCTCCCGTATGCAAGAATATAGGATCCCAAAGATAGCTAGAGACAGTTTACCGGAGGAATCCCGACCACGTGACCGACCACCGAAAAGATGGCGAGATAGTTGACATCCACTTTCCAGGAGACGGAGAAGAAAAATAACAAGAAGATATTATTTATGATATTTGGTTGCTGTTTCAGAATAGATAAACCTATTGAGCAAGTCATGCGATTCACTTACCTAGGCTTAGAGATCGGTAGCTACAGTGACCTATATGACGAGGTGCGAGCACAAGCCAGCAAAGCGACAGCCGTGGCTTGCTGCTTGCGCGACACCATATGGAGAGGAACAAATACATGCTAACCAAAAGTAAAGTCAAGATATACAAGGGATGCGTTCGCCCCATCATGACGTATGGAATAGAGGTCAGAGTCGATACCAATAGAACTAAGAACCTTCTTAAAGTAGCAGAAATGCGAACCTTACGCTCCATCGTAGGTAAAACTCTCAGAGATCGGATCAGAAATGAAACGATAAGGTCTGTCTGTGATGTTGAGGACATAGTGAGATGGGGAAGAAGCAGAAGGTGTTTTTGGAGAGACCACGTAAACCGCATGGAGTATACGAGAATTGCAAAAATTGTTAAAGATGAAAACCCAAGCAGCAAGAGACTAGCAGGAAGGCCGCCAAAGAGATGGAGAGATGGCTGGACATCATTATTCCAGGACAGTCCACCGTCACAAAAAACTAAAAGGAAGCAGAAGAGATGAAGGTTACTGTTTCAGAATAGATATGTTTTTCAAACAAAACTTAAAAATAAGTCGTAACCGTCCCTGTTGGAACGAGATATACACGGAAACGAAAACGCGTCATGTTTGCGACTAGTAAAGTAAATATATATTTTTTAGGTTTATATTCTACAAATATTAGGTATCAAGTGCGCAGTCAGTAAGTACCAGTCCCTAGCTGTAATGTTAAGCACCCACGTGGGTATAAAATATAATATGATACTAGCAACAATAGTGTTCTTGTGACCTTTCCTTTCAGACGAAAGTGGAGAGGAAGCGCAGTAATTTTGGAAAGCACTTTGTGCGTAAATTGAAATTTCCAAGACGTTAAGAAATTTGGGAGAATATAATGGAAAACATAATGAAGTTTACTCATTCTCCTTGTATGATGCCGTCTATTTATCAAATGCGGAGAAAAAACTCTTCAATGTATTCCTGAAATATTAATATTAACATGCAACACTAGAAAATAGGGTTATATTATGCGGTTGATTTATTTTTGAAACTACCTTTTAACCTCATATATCATACATATCATATATCTTACAAAAAAACATTACTAATCACACTCATCTATGTTATACATTTGCAGGTTGACATAAAAGGCCAGCGCAACCAGCGGACCACGATAAAAAAAAAAAAAAAGTTTTTAAATTCTGTAGTGTTAAAATGAATATTCAATTCACTAGAATGAAAATAATATATTCAACGGTACCATTTAAAGTCTACTGTTTTACGTATATGAGACTTGGGAATCTACCGCGGACGTTATTGGAACTCTAACTCCAAATGTTTTTATTTTATTTTTATGTAAACAACAGGTCATTTGAAACCAATAATGGAATAAACATTGCACGTTTCTTATAAGCTTTGATAGAAAAGTCTGTTTTCATCTGGTTTCTCCTCTTCCCCATCTCACTATGTCTTCAACACCACAGACAGACCTTATCGTTTCATTTCTGATCCAATCTCTGAGGGTTTTGCCTGCGATGGAGTATAGGGTAACTTTATTTTAGCTGACATATTTATATATAACGTTTAAAAAGTGGTCCTTTTGTTTTAATTATTATTGAATTTAAATATAATGTGTTATATATCTTCTATTAGGTTGGCGTCGCCTTATTCGGGTTTTTAATCCAATTACTGTTTACAATTTATTTTAGCTATTATATAGATTCTCATGACATGTGATAGGTAGCCAATGTATCGCAATTTTTATTGTCACGTGAATTTTACACCAGACCAAAGACAGTGTGACAATCACACTGCCATCGGAAGGAATCGAACACAGGACCTTCGGTATGGAAGTCAGAGCTCTTACTATTCTGCCACGAAGGTCGTTTATAAATAGGTGCCTCCGCTCAATATTCAAGATTTATTGGCCTCTAATAGTGTCAAATGCCGTTCTCTGGACCATGGCAGGCGAAAAGCCAATCAGAGAACAGGTCCCTTGACGCAAATGGTTGTGGATCGGTCACACCCTGAGAGGGAACCCAGCCTGCATCGCTCAGGTCGCACTAGCTGATCCCCTATAGGAGGAAAGAGGAAACGAGGCAGACCTAGAGCCACCTGGAGAAAAGCCCTGCAGGACGAGGTCAAAGCATCAGGCCTCAATTAGGATGATGTTAGGCATCAGGCATGCGATAGAGTCGGGTGGAGAAGGTTCCTTGATGCCCAATGCACCGCGGAGGTGTGATAGGTCAAGAAGAAGAAGTGCTAAAAAAATATATAAATTTTGAAAACAATAGTGTATAAAAAAGTCATCATCAGTGTTAATTCCATTGTATTAAAAAGCAAAAATTAAATTGACATTAATATCAATATTTAAATTTGGTAAATTAAACATAATTTTTTTAATATTAATTTTGTAAAGAATTTTGTTAACAACCCCTGATCTGTTTGTATAAAAATAAGTAAGTTATAACAGTGTCATAAGTCTGTCGATGCCAGTGAGCTTGGTGAAACCGGTCGCGTTCAAAATGAAGACCAGTGGAAGTAATTAATGAAAAACATCGTTTTATTTACTTGTTATTTAAAAATATGTAATTCTAAGAGATTCGCGTTAAAAAGGCAATGGGTAAAAAAATTTGCTTTGCTAAAAGACTCCTAAATTACAATTTTTTCATAGTTTTATAATACAATGTACTAGAATGTGTATTGAGGAGGTAAGGGTTCACAGAGACACATTTTTTCAAGCTGATTCGAGATTATTTTGGGAACTCAGAACTAAACTGCCTTTGGTGATGTCATTTTGAAGAATAATTCGGAAGTTGAATTCCGTTTGTGGGGCAGTTTGAGATAACAGATAATTTATTTTGTTTTTTTGAATGTATACAAGTACTTGTAGACAAATACTGGATTTTACCCATTGCGGGTTAATCATTTTAAAGGATTAATTGTAACTCAATAGAGACGAAGATGTTGATTGTATCTCAATAGAGACGAAGTAAATTGTTTTTTGGAAACAGAATATGGTAGTCGAGGCGTTTACAGAACTTATGACCTGTCATTGGTTGGGTTAAACGATCACTTTATGTTAACAACATTTCCCATTCCGCCCTTCTTACACCCACCACGTCTGACAAATTTTTGAAAGATGTATATATGCTACTATGTTAAGAACATTTTTAGGTCAATCTACATTAGCGCCATCTATTAAGATTTAATGTAAGCATTAAGCAGAAAATCTTTATTAATGCAATGTGAAAGGCTTACGCAATTATCACACTGCTCCAATTTTTATGCTTTTAACTTGGACCAGTTTTTTATACAATTTTTTTTTAAATGTATACAAATATGTATTTGTAGACAAATACTTGATTTTACCTATTGCGAGTTAATCATTTTTAAGGATTAATTGTATCTCAATAAATAAAGATTTCCTGCTTAATGCTTAGGTACATTTAATCTTAATAGATGGCAGTAGTGTAGATTGACCTAAAAAATGTGAAGTGTTCTTAACATAGTAGCATACGAGTATATACATCTTTAAAAAAAATTGTTAGACGTGGTGGTCGTAAGAAGGACGGAACGAGGAATGTCGTTAACATAAAGTGATCGCTTAACCCAACCAATGACAGATCATAAGTCCTGTAAACGCTTCGACTACCATATTCTGTTTCCAAAAAACAATTTATATCTTCCTCTCTATTGAGATACAATTAATCCTTAAAAATATGATATATTGTTTTTCACATTAGAAGAATGTTGTTTACCATAAATATGTTTAAATAGCCCAAACCCAAACACTATGATACTTCAAAATTATTAACTGTTAACATGTATAGCAATAATATCACAATTGTTATTATTCATTTGACTGTCACAAATGCTGTTTCGCCAATCGATGTTGGTATTATCAGGTGTTTCAAAGAACCGATTGTAATACCTGATGATGCTAACATCGGTTGGCGAAACAGCTGTCGCGACACACAAGTGAATAATAACAATGGTGTTATAACAGTGTTATACATTTTAAAAGTTAGAAATATGTTTGTAAAAAATATTAAGGTATTAATTAGATTGCTATAAAGTATTCAAATATAAATTCGTTTCGACGTTGAAGTGATATTCGCTATCCCGTGAAGTGAAGGTATTAATTTCCAACGCGATTTTCCTTTGTTTTGTTTACCGTTTGTTTTCATATTCCTTCCACATTTCCATGTAATCACCATCAGTCACTTCTCCCGTCCAGCGAACCTTCCGGAGACTATAAATACGCGATAGAAATCAAACTCGGATCTACCTTTCTATGGAATGAAGTAAGTTGTCTGGGATATTTCATTCATAGACTCGCACAAAATGTTATACTCTACAGCAGTTCTGACACAATAGCCTGAAATAGATTTCTGGTACAATAACCTGTGTGCTTGGAATAGACTATCAGAATTTACATAACATAATAAAGAAATATTTCAGTACTCATTTTATATTTATGCTGGGGTATAACTCCCTCGAACTAAGGAGGGAAGGATTATTAACATCACATTTTTACAAACTGATTCGGGGCTCTATCGAGAACCCCTATGTTCTGGAACAAATGGGTCTTTTTGTTCCTGATAACTACCTGCGACAGCGCTGACATCAATTGTTCTTTACTCCGTCACGCAGAACCAACCTGCCTTTGGTGATGCCCGTAGGAAGAGCAATTCGGACGCTGAATCTAATCATCTCGGATTTGGACATTTTCAGTGTCAGTGAGGCAGTATTAAAAAAAAAAATATTGCAAATTCTGGAAAGAGTACTGCCTCACTGACGTCTACATATTTGGATTCCTTCTGATATGTATGATTTTTTGGTCTCATGTTGTTTTGTTTTTTTATCTTTATAATACCGTTTTGTGTCCAAATGAGTCGCCTAAATGTTTTATTGTTTGTTATGTCTCATTTGTAAATGTATAAATAAATAAATAAATAAATATTCCATGGATGAATCTAATTTCATTAAACATGTTTTTGATCTAAAATTAAAAAAATATTTTTAACATTTTTGTTTTGAATGTATACAAATATAATAATACTTGTAGACAAATACTGGATTTTACACATTACGGGTCAATCAATAAGAATTAATTATTAATTTTTAATAATTGACCCGTAATAGGTAAAATCCAGGATTTGTATAAATAAAAACAAAAATGTTGTATGAAAACTGGTCCAAGTTAAAAGCATATATAATTGGAGAGATTTTTGGAGAGTGTGATAATTGGGTTGATGATAGCCTTTCACATTACATTAATAAAGATTTTCTGCTAAATGCTTACATCTAATCTTAATAGATGGCGCTAGTGTAGATTGAACTAAAATATGTGAAATGTTTCCCAACACAGTAACATCTTTCAAAAATAATTGTCAGACGTGGTGGTCGTAAAAATTGCGGAATGGGGCATGTTGTATTACATAAAGCGATCGCTCAACCCAACCAATGATAGTTCATAAGTCCTGTAAACGCCTCGACCACCATATTCTGTTTCCAAATAATTTTCATCTTCGTGAGATACAATTAATTCTTAAAATATTTTAATTTAATATTTCTTGAAAAATGATATAATCTCCATACTTTATAATTAGTACGAAATAAAACGCTTATTACCACTTGTAAAGTTGAATGTTACTCGACATTCCTTACACCAACTCTTATGTCGATCTAGGCTCGCTCTTATGCGACGCAATTTTTAATACCAAAGACTAAAATTATAACGCACTCTGCACCTTTCTAATACGCCCTTTAATGGAGACTCATTCGTTAAGTATTTTTTGAAACATTAAATAAGCAATTTGTGGTACTTAACACTCGAAAAAGAAAGCCAAACAGCCGAAATACCTAGAAGAGTAGGACTGGGTTGGGCTGCCTTGGAAAACTGAACAAAGTTTTCGGAAACAAGCGGGTTCAAATTTGTCTTAAAAGAATAATGTTCGATCCATGTATACTGCCTATCCTGACATATAGTCTAGAGACAACCGTCCAACCTAACCTTAATTTTATTTTAATTATAGAGATCGGGAGATGCCTATCGGGAGATACCTATGAGGTTCGCAACCCATCACACCGCGTCTCCCGGGGGGGGGCGAAAAGAGAAGGATGGAGTGCCGCATCGGTTAGTGTGGCAGTCTATTCTTTCTGCCAACCCCTTCGGGGAGACGGCGTGATGGTTAGTTAGTTATAGAGAAAACTACCAATAATTTCGTATTCGAAAAGCACTATTAAAATCATTAAATAGATTATATAATGTCATTAAATTTCATCACCCACCAATTAAGTAGGTAGTCGTATAAAGCAGTGGTCCCCGACCCCCGGGCCGTGGCCCGATATTGGACCGTGGACCAAATGGTACTGCTTGCCTAACCAAAGGGCCTGCTTAATAATCAAAGTTACTTTTGAAAAATCGAGCATACCAATAAAACTTAATTATAGCTTAAAATAGTTATTCCGTATTTTCTCTACTATTATTTGTCACTATAACTTATGCACCAGAATTTCAAATTTTATTATTATATATTGTACAAATATATTGTTATTAAATTAAAAAAAAATACATTCAATATGTCTCCCCTCCCCCCCCAGTGGGCCGCGGTAAAATTATGAAACGTTGACCGGTCCGCGGCGACAAAAAGGTTGGGGACCACTGATTTAAAGCATTTATTATTTTCATATTTGTTTCTTTTTTTCTTCTAGCTTAAATATTAGGTCCTTACATATGAAATTGGCGTTTTGTATGGGAGGAACATAAAGTTGATTTTTTTTCAATATAATATATTTATTTAATCAAAGTATGTACCATTGCTATCTACGCACTTTTGCCATCTCATAGGTAGTTCATCGATCCCTTTACTAAAAAAACCATTCGGACGGGAATCAATAAAATCTTTGAAGTCGGTTTGGACTGCCCCATCGGAGTTGAATTTTTTCCCTTGCAAGAAGTTATCAAAATTTCGAAAAAAATAGTAATCTGTTGGGGCAAGGTCCGGAGAGTACGGTGGATGTCTTAGACATTCCAATTGAAGCTCTTCTAATTTGGTAGCCGTCTGTTGTGCAGTGTGTGGTCTAGCGTTATCATGAAGCAGCAGTGGCCTAGAGCGATTAACCAGCCTCGGTTGTTTAGCAGCTAGCTTTTCCATCATGGTTTGCAGTTGCTGACAATAGACATCTGCCGTAATCGTCTGGCCAGATTTAAGAAAGCTGTAGTGAACGACACCAGCACTAGTCCACCAAACGCTCACAAGTAACTTTTTTGGAGTCAATTTTCGCTTGGGGCATGGTTTGGCTGGTTCGGCAGGGTTCAGCCATTGCGATGAGCGCTTCCGATTATCATACAGGATCCATTTTTCATCACAAGTAATGATTCGATTCAAAATCCCTTCATTATTGTGCCGGTTGAGTAATGCAACGCAGCAGTCAACGCACGTTTGTTGATTTACTTCACTCAATTCGTGAAGTACCCACCTTTCAAGCTTTTTCACCTTTCCCATTTGCTTCAAGTGGATTAAAACAGTTTTATCACTAACACCGCAACCTGCAGCTAACTCGGACGTGGTTTGCGATGGATCCGCTTCCACAATAGCCTTCAATTCTTCATTATCAACTTTGGTCTCCGGCCGTCCACGGGGCTTGTTCTGCAGGTCGAAATTTCCAGAACGAAAACGTTGGAACCGAAAACGCACTGTGTTTTCTTTTGCGGCACCGTCGCCATACACATCATTAATCCTTCGAGCCGTTTCTGCAGCACTGGTGCCACGGTGGAACTCGTACTCGTAAATAACGCGACATTTCAAGTTTTCCATTTTGTAAACTGAGTGACGCAAAGAAAAAAAACAATTGAGGAAAAAACAAATGAATTATAATTTTCGAAACACAAATACTTGAGTAAATAGCTGTATAAATTTGAATTTGGAATTCCTAACCAAAGAGAAGATATTTGAGATCAAAGTTGCCAGTACGGCAAAACGCCAATTTCATATGTAAGGACCTAATATATAATAGTTTACAATGTTTTAAGCATAATAAAACATATAGATAAGCAGAGTTTTAACTTACAAAAAACCACTATTTAAATTAATAAAAAAAATAAGTATTGATAGAATTTTGTATCGTGATATCATATGTCTATGTGAAAACGTTAGTTTTTAGATTAGGTTTAGAATATATTAACTTAACAATATCGCGGTAGACATTTAATGCTAATACCGAAAGATGAGACTTCTCGCCTTAAGCACAAGTAATAGTTATCATTAATATTGTATTTTGATCACAATTTATTATGTCTTCCAGACATTATTATCTTACATTTTCCCCTGAAGTACCTTCCAACCTCAGCCCCTATCCGGGGGTGGAGTATTAATATATTATCAGAATATGCAAAGCAGATTACTGTAAAGATGATGGAGTGAAATATTCAAAAAACTATGAAGAATGGCTAACAATTCAACATCCCTTTTAATGCAATTCTTCTTAAAAAGATAAAATAAAATATATCCAGTTAATAATGTAATTTAAAGCTTTGAATATACACATAGTCTTTTTAAATAATATAATAATTAAATAAAACGGTGTTTTTCAACCACTCACACCTTTGTCTTTATTTCGATAGCGACCGGTTTTGCCAGGCTCGCTGGCATCAACAGACTAACCAACCGATGCGGCACTGTATACTTCTCTTTTCGTCCCCACGGGAGACGCGGTGTGATGGGTTGCGAACCTCATCGCCACCGATAGGCATCTCTCGATCTCTATAATTAAAATAAAATTAAGGTTAGGATTAATCTTCAATATTAACATTTAAAGGGATTAATAGTTTACATTATTTTGTTGATTTTAGGTGAATTTATTTATTTAAATTATATTGTGGCCCAGTTAATTGTTTCAATAAATACCATTTTTTTTAACTCTGAAACAAATAAAATATTCAATAGGTTTGCGCATTCATTAGAAAGAGAATATTGTTCAAATTGAGAATAGAAAATATTTATTTCTTTAACAATAGAAATGGGAGAAACTCAAAAACTCAATACAAATCATTAAAGGATTTTAAAAAAAAATTTCGAAATAAAGACAAAAGTGGAAGTAGTTTAAAAACATCATTTTATTTTATTATTATTTAAAATGAACTTCCATCAAGAGATTTCAGTAAAATCATTTGATTATCACAGATAAATGTATAAATTTATAAAGTTGATGGTTGAAGTATTAAAAGCAATCAGTACAAAAAACTAAGTATGCAGTTTTGACATACAGAACGAAACTGCAACCTAGGTTTTTTCTTGGTACGTGCCTATTTTACTTTAACCATTCAAGTATTTCATAACCAAATGGTAATATTGTTACTAACATTGATTTTATATATGCTCTGAGGGTGCTGATATTTCATCACGTAAAATATTTTTAATATAAAACAAATTTAAAAGAAAAACTGACTTGCTTTCAGGAATACATCCATGATATTATGTAGATAATATCTGAACAAACTTCAAAAGCCTTAAATTTTCGATAAAGGCAACGTATTTCAATTTCAATCCGAAGGAATTTGAAGATTTCGGGGCTAAACAAATTTTTTAGACAACGATTTTGGGACAGAGTATTAATATAGCATATATTGAACCTATATAGATGAATGCTTTCTTATGAACTATATGGACTCATGCTTTGATATATATATACGAGTATTACGCAAGTGCTCCATGTGCACAATATTCCAAGAACTCTCTAATAGCGAACCTCCAAAGGACTAACATCGATAGATTGACATCCATCGAACGGCAAGTGCTATGACTGTCACACCGATGGTCCCGGTTTCGATTCCCGACGATGGCAGTGTGCTTGTTACACTGTAAAGACACCAAAGGGTCTGGTATAGAATTCACATGAAAATAAAATTGCAATAGATTAGCTACCTACCACATGTAATGAGATGATACTATCTATACCCTTTGCATTGATCTAGTTCGGGTGTAGTAATGTGGAGAGAGATTCAACAAAATAATAAAAATAATAGTGGTTCTGTGATATGGAGTCCTCACGAGACGAGATATTCCGTTATGCTGGAGAGGGTTCAGAATTTTTTTTGGAGGTATCTCTACATGAGGGAGTATGGTAGCTTTCCGTGGCTCTATCCCACAGCATTTTTTTAGGGAATGCTTGGGGCCAACTCTCTGCAGCTTCAAAGAGATGGGCATCTCATAACCCATTTCTTTAGATTACTCAGGGGATATTTCGAGAACTCGGCCGTGCTGGAGAGTGTTCGGTTTTTTGTCCCTGATAGATATCTCCGACAGCGACAGCATAGTTGGTTTACCTACCGGCCGCCAGAACCTACCTGCCTCTGGTGACACCGTTGGGAAGAGCAATTAATCTGCTGAACGCGGTCTCATCGGAGATCGACGTCTTTTAAATTAGTAAAAGTACGTTCAGAAAGCAAATACTCTTAATTCTGGAGAGTATCCTGCTATACATTTTTTACCTGCTCTCAATAGATGCCTTAAAGCTAAAATTTGTAATGTCTGTTGATGAAATAAACTGATTTGATTTGATTTGATTTAAATATTATAATAATAGTGGATGCTGGGGAAAGACTACAGAAGACAGGCTTAGGTGGAGATCAACAATACATAAAGGCAGACAGGACTCCGAATCACAGCGAAGAGACGAGGCCATAGAGAGGAGAAGGAGAAGAAAGGAGAGACTATCGCGAGATGGTGGCGGTCTACTACCGACTTCTTCCCCTGCTTTAGATCACTAGGGCGTATTGATCCAGGACTCTTTATCCACACGTGGATCCTCAACCGTGAAGGACAGTCTACCTCGGATTCGAGGGATAGGCGACGTTGATATTGACTATGAATAATGTTGAGCTTTTACTGTACATGGCATGTGTCGTGAATAATTCAATAAAAAGAAGGAAAACCATTTTTTTCTGAAATATTTTATAGCGAGTCGTTAAAAATAAGCGCGTGTAACAACAGAGGGAAAGATAAAATGAAAGTTGGAAGCGCTGTGTCACGTAGAGCTTAAAAAAACAAACCGCGTGTGTCGTGGCTGTAAAAACCAAGAAATCCATTCAGACATAATCAGAATATCATTAAAGTTGTGACGGACAGCCAGCTACAAAATTTTAATTTATTCGTAACAAAACCCTTAAATCAAAAGCCAAGCGAATTTCGCACGACGGTCTAACGTTAATTGAGATCAAATTGCTTCTCAGATTTTAATACTGTTCGCAGAACAGGTTTTGTTTGTCCGACTAAATTACCTGAACATTCACACGTCATTTGTTTGTTTTATAAGTAATCAGATTCTAATTTTAACCATACAATTTTCTATTCTGTTAAATAAAAAAAACTTTGATTAATGTTTTTCGCGACAGCTGTTTCGTCAACCTACGTAGAAATCACCAGGTGTTACAATAATAATATTGTAATATTATTGTAAGACTCGATGATGTCAACATAGGTTGACGAAACATCTGTTGCGAAAAACAAAAATACAATTGAAAAAAAATAATAAATATAATTGAAATCAGATCTCTTTAAATTTAATTTTCTAAGCTGCCGTGTTTTTTTTTTGAAAATTAAATTAAAATTATATTTTTCCCAGATATTTTATTATTATTTTAGGCTAAGTAAGGGAATCTTCAGATAAGTACCTAAAATGTCACCACAGTCAATTTTGAACTTGCACTAATAAACATATTATTCAACAAAATAAAATTTGTACGAGTAATATCGAATATGAAAGAGTAGTAATTGAGTTAACGCTGTGAAACTCCATAATGAGGAATGAATGAGCACACTGTTTTTTCGCTTTTGAGTTTATTTTTCTCGACATGTTTGAAAGGTTCGAAGGTTTTACACCTTCATCATCATGAGAACGATATATACTGTTTAAAATGTTCTTCCGATAATAAAGTTATAAAACCTTCAAAACATATCGAGAAGAAGAAACTCAAAAGTGGAAAAATGAATTGAATTTTTTTTCTATATTGTATTGAAAAATTCAAATTTAATTTAATAAAACTTATAGAACATAAAAATATTCCTCAATATTACACAAATTACGTTATGCTTCTTAAAAACTAAAACTATAAAATTACAACTCTGATAATATTTTTATTATATATATACATTTTTATCAAGGTTATTTACCCTCCATTTTAAAGGTACAAATATAAGGTGTTTCTTTGCTAATTTTTTTTTATAAAGTCACCTCGACGAATCTTCAATGGGAACAACTTGATCAATCTAAAAAGAAACAAATAAAGTTAAAAAAATAATTTAATGTTAATTTTTTTTAGTTTTATACATTTTTTTCTTCTTATTCAGCCTATTCCCGTCCACTTCTGGACAAAGGCCTCCCCTCCTCCATTCGCTCCACGTCACTCTATCTTGTGCAGAATTAATCCAGGTTATTCCGACATGTTTGTTCAGGTCATCCTTCCACCGTAGTTGCGGTCGCCCTGCACTTCTTTTGCCATCCACGGTCTCCAAGTCAGCAGTCGTCTTGTCCATTTTTTGTCCAGCTTCTGGCTACGTGACCTGCCCATTGCAATTTTAAATTCCCTACCCGGTAGATGATGTCAGTGACCTTTGTTTTTTCTATCATAATATTTCATACATATATTTGTTTGTATATAGTAAGTATGAAATATTTATACAATCCTCTTCAGGTTTAAAAAAAAAACTCACAAATATTTTGGGAATTTAATGAAACATTTTGAGTCGAGAGTAAGCTGCATAATTTCTTAATAAATATGCAGCTAATTTCGTGTTCTCATTAAATATGTTAATATTTAAGATGTTAAGTATGACCACAGTGATAAAAGTATGCATAATAAGGTCATTTAAAAGCACAATTTTTCATTAAGTTTTGTAAATTTGTAAACAAAGAACCTTTTCTAACAGTTAGTAAAAACAAAAAAATAAGAAATAAATTATGATAAAAAAACATTAGTTGTTCATAGTTCTTCTTCTTCTTCTTTTTGTCCTGTCACCTCCGTGGTGCATAGGGCCTCAAGGAATCTTCTCCACCCGACTTAATCGCATGCCTGATGCCTAACATCATCCCCAGTGAGGCCTGCTGCTTTAACCTCGTCCTGCAGGGCTTTTCTCCAGGTGGCTCTAGGTCTGCCTCGCTTTCTCTTTCCTCCCATAGGGGACCAGTCTAGTGCGCCCTGAGCGGTGCAGGCTGGGTTCCGTCTCAGAGTGTGACCGATTCACTGCCATTTGCGTCTAGCAACTTGTTTTCTAATTGGCTTTTTGCCAATGGTTCAGAGAACGGCATTTGACACTGTTTGGGGCCAATAGATTTTGAATATTGAGCAAAGGCACCTATTTATAAACACCTGGAGTTTACCAATAATAGATTTCTAAGTCTCACATCCGTACAGCAGTATGCTTTTAACGCTACTGCTGAATATTCGGAGCTTGAGCTTTCTCGAAATGATACCGGAACGCCATACAGGGCGAAGCATAGCGAAAGCTCCCCTTGCCTTGTTGATTCTGCTGGCTAAATCTTCCTCCGTACCTCCCGAGTCTGCTATCATACTACCGAGGGAGCAGAAGCTGGTCTTGGTCACAAGTTGTTCATGGTTAAGGGAATAGAACAGTTTTTTGAATAATTGCTAGATTGTCGTAAGATGTTTACCTGTCTAAATGTTACCATACTATCTCATTTGATAATGTCAATCATTCTCACATTTTCAAATGTTACCATACTATCTCATTTGATAATGCCTTTGACTAGCGAAACATGTCATTTACATAAAATATAATAAAACTTTTAGAAAATGGACGTTTGGATTCGTATTAATTAATATTCATTTACCATTTGAATTAATGTTTAAAATAGGATCAAGCCTTTCTTAAATAAAAAATTAATTAACTGACCATCAAGTCGTTTCTCTGGAGGGGTACGCAGAGATGAGGACTGCCATGCTGTTCTTTTATTATATACAACGGGTTGTTTGAACCCAATTACAATATTACATTTGTTTTTTCAACTATTATATTGATTCTCCATCTACAAAGATTAATGTCTATCCTGACATAACTCTCGCGCCTCTTTTACATTCACATACCGTGACATGTGCGCTTGTCGATTGTTTCTACTTCTACATGTGATTTAACTAACTAACGGATTGTGGCATAAGTGCGAACTGTTAGAAATTAGAGCAAGTTGCCGAATTTGTTTATCTGGGAAGCATGTTTACAAGAGATGGAAGAATGAAGAAAGGTATCGGAAGAAGGGTTGGAACTGGAAACAAAATAAATGGTGCACTCAAAGTGCCGCAAATAGAAATATATCGACTGAAGCAAAGATGGCAGTGCACAATGGAGTTCAAGTCCAGAACCCTATATATGGAAGTGAAGCTTGGAGTTGGCAGAAGAAGGATGAAAGAAGGATAAATGCCGTAGAAATGAGGTCACTATGAAGAATGTGCGGTAAAAACAATGTATGATAGAATATCTAAAGATGAAGTAAGAAAGGAATGTAAGGCGGAAGAATGCGCGATAAATAAAATTAAGAAAGGGTCACTAAGATAGTTTGGACTGGTTAAAACATATACACAAGTAGTGTGAATGGGAAAAAAAGTCAAGAAAGGCCAAGGAAGACATGGCATGACCAAATTAATCAATTACTGAAAGGCGGCCATGTTCGAAGTAGGAACAATCGACGAGCGTGTATGTCACGATGTGTGAATGTAGAAGAGGCGCGAGAAACAATGTGGCGATCCATCCTCTCTGCCTACCCCTCCGGAGAAACGGCGTGATGGTTAGTTGGTTAGGTATTCAAATTAAATTTGTATACCTCCTTTCAGTAATTGATTAATTTAGTCATGTCATGTCTTCCTAGGCCTTCCTCGACTTCGTTTTCCATTCACACTACTTGCACTAATGCGTTCCTGGTACTTTGTTGTATTTTTATAATATTTAACCTGTACTTAATAGATGCCTTAAACATTTTTTTGTTTGTAATGTCTATTGAATTAATAAACTGATTTGATTTGATTTGATTGGATTTGATTATATATTTTTAACCATTCTTCCCTCATCTATTCATTCCATATTACAAACCATCTAAGTGAACCTTCCTTAATTGTATTTAGGACACATTCACCCGCATTACTTTCCTTTCTTACTTCATAATCAGGTATTCTATCGTATTTCCGCATGTTCTTCTTACTGATTTCATTTCTACGGCACTTATCCTTTTTTTTTTTTTAATTATGTATACAACAGGTCGTTTGAACCCAATTACTGTACACAATTTATTTTTTTAGCTATTATATTGATTCTCGTGACATGTGATAGGAAGCCAATCTATCGCCATTTAATTGTTACGTGAATTCTACATCAGACCAAAGACAGTGTGACAATCACACTGCCATCGCCGGGAATCGAACCCGGGACCTTTAGTAAATAAGTCAGAGCCTTAACACTCTGCCACAAAGGTCGTTTTTCATATTTGGTCTGCCTTTCTTGACTCTACTTTAAATAGATAATTTTAATTATAATATTTATGTAACCAAAAAATGAAATGTTTCCATTTATTAAGATTTGTTTGTCATACAGTTAATTAAATATTTCAAGAAATGTGGAAAATCTCTAAGATATTATGCAGAAAACTGAACTGTGCTTATTTTTTATTTGCATAAACTTAATTAAAATTCCCGACCTTAACCATCTTCCTTCTTAATGAGAACAAAGAAATGTACGCTTTCGAGACCCTCTTAACTTGATGAATTTTCTTTCATCCAATGTGGAAAGTCCTATATATATTATTATGATTGCCATTTCATTTGGATGAATGGTTATTCATATTTCATGGAGCATTTCTTTTATAAGGTATAGTTAAAAAAATCCCTTGGAAGCTATATTTAAATATCATATTTGATACTACGAGTACCTTAGCATTTTAAACCGTGACATTAAAATACAAAAACATTTTGAATGTATACAAATTCTTGTACACAAATACTGGATTTTACCCATTGCGGATAAATAAAGATTAATTGTATCTCAATAGAGACGAAGATGTAAATTGTTTTCTGGGAACAGAATGTGGTGGCCGAGGCGCTTACAGGACTTATGACCTGTCATTGGTTAGGTTGAGCGATCGCTTTATGTTTAACAACATTCCCCATTCCGCCCTTCTTATGACCGCTACGTCTGAATATGTCATACCACCACGTATGAAATTTTTGGAAGATGTATATATGCTAGAATCTTGCGCTTATCTTTACATTTTTTAGTTCACTCTACACTAGCGTCATCTATTAAGATTGGGACGAATTAAGCAGAAAATCTTTATTAATGCACTATAAAAGTCTTCGCAAATCATATAGTACTAGATTATGCTTGGAGATGTCTCTCCAATTTTTATGCCTTTAACTTGGACCATTTATTTTATACAACATTTTGAATGTATACAAATTCTTGTAGACAAATACTGGATTTTACCCATTGCGGATAAATTATTTTTGCAGGATTCTAGCATACATACATCTTCCAAAAAATTGTCAGACGTGGTGGTCATAAGAAGGGCGGAATGGGGAATGTTTTTAACCATAAAGCGATCGCTCAACCCAACCAATGACAGGTCATAAGTCCTGTAAGCGCCTCGGCCACCACATTCTGTTCCCAGAAAACAATTTACATCTTTGTCTCTATTGAGATACAATTAATCCTCATTAAAATACAATTTTAATTCGATTTTTCTGAATTCGAATATGGCCGCCTTTCAGTATTTGATTAATTTGGTCATGCCATGCTTTCCTTGATTTTCCACGACTTCTCTTTCCACTGACACTGCAGTGTTCCAAACCATCTTAATGATCTTTCATTAAGATGGTTTGGACCCATGGAAAGAATAAATGAAGATAGAATGATAAAAAAGTATATGTTAACGATGTAAATCGAACTTCAAATAGGGGAAGACCGAGAAAAATGTGGCACGATCAAATAAATCAAATATTGAATGTCGGCCACGTGAAGAGTCGGAGGAATCTACGTGCCTGCATGACACGATGTATGAATGTTGAGGGTTAAGCGAGAGAAATATGTCAGGAAAGAAAAGTGTGTTTGTCCATTATTTCTGTTTCCCCTTCAGAGAGACTGTGTGATGGTTAGTTAGTTAGTTAGTTAGAATTAATTCTTCTTCTTCTTCAAGTGCCCTGTCGGGTCCCCCCAACGTTGGTGATCACCTCGGGGAACCTGTCCCTGTCCTGCGCCGCTCGGAACAGCTCCTCCACACTTCGGATGCCGGTCCACTCCCTCAAGTTTCGCAGCCAGGACATTTGTCTCCTTCCGGGCCCTCGACGTCCCTCAATTTTTTTCTCCAATATCAGTTGGAGAAGGTGGTACTTTTCCCCACGCAGTATATGACCCAGATGTGAGATCTTTCGAACCTTGATAGTTGATAATAGTTCCCTGTAGCTCGCCTCAGGACTTCGGTATTGGTAACTGTTAAAAATGAATACTCGCACTCGTGAAGGTACATGTTTATTGGTGTGAACAAATTTATAAGTGTTAAGTAAAAAGTAAGTAATAAGTACAAAGTAAGTAATAAGTACAACTCGTTAGAACTACACGTTATGAGAACTCGATAAAACTACACGTTCATAGATGTAAACAAATGGTAATACAACAATACTCTTTTTTTAAAATTAATATGGCGCTGCACTTCATGAGTAGGTACGTTGTGACACATACTAGCGCCATCTATGATAAACCTTAGTAAATAGTCCTGCTCTACGTTTTACACTATCTGTCCAGGGATCTCTGAGCATTCGGCGATGGAGCCACATTTAAAATGCTTCCAGTCTGTTCATTGAGTTAAATCAGTATGTTCATTAAGTTAGAATTACAGTTCATGTTAATTAACAGGGAATATTGTAAATGAAGCACTTCGAAATAGTACACTGGCTGAGAACTTAAGTATATAATATTTGTCTCTTCGTTTATTGCAACGTTGATACTCCACTGATGTGAGAAGACCCTTCTGGTCAATAAATGTTTAATGTAGATGGAACGTAGTTAAACAACTCGATGCGCGTTTATATTATATGGATGCAATATTGCGGAGACTGAGAAATGTGGTTATAATCCCACGAACAATTTACTTTGGTCTGAGGATTTTACAACCAAACCCTTAGTTTGTACTGTGCTTGCTATAAAAGAAAATCTAGAAGACTGAAAAATAATTTAAAGTTGTAAATCTTCCCAAACTTTTGAATACAAATATTATAATATATATTAATGGTACTTTATCGAAGGTTAAGGCTAACTAACTAACTAATTAACCATCACGCCATTTCCCCGGAGGGCTAGGCAGAGAGGATGGATCGCCACATTGCTCTGTCCTGGCATACCTCTCGGGATTTCTCTACATTCATACATCGTACCATGCACGCACGTCGATTATTTCGACTTCGAATGTGACCACCTTGTAGTAATTGATTAATTTGGTCATGCCATGTTTTCCTTTTCTTCTCTCGGCTTCTTTTTCCACTCACGCTGCTTGTGTACAACTTTTTAACCATTCTACTCTCATCCATTCGTTCCATATGTCCAAACCATCTCAGGGATCCTTTTTTTAATTTTATCCATGATGCAGTCATCTGCCTTACATATCTTTCTTATTTCATCGTTCGGTATTCTATCATACAACGTTTTCAGCAATATTTATTATTTAATTATTTGAGAAATAAAAAAAATATGTAACAAAAAAGAGATTTAATTTTTAATAATTAAATTAAGATAATTAAAGACCAATAAATAATGCCACCATTAACTTTTTAGAGTTTTGATTCTAGTCATCTTCTTCTGGTGCCATGTCAGGTCCCCCAACGTTAGCGATGACTGCAGCGAAAGCATCTCTATCCTGTGCAACTTAAAACTGGTTCTCAACTCTCCTCATACCTGTTTTTTCTCTTGTTTTTTGCAGCCAGGACAATTGCCTTTTACCAACTCCTCGACGTCCCTCTAATTTGAACGTGATTATCATCGGAAAGAGGTGGTATTTTTCTTCCGTTTTCATTCCGATATCTGTGTTGATTTGAATGATAAACATATGTGTATTAAGTTAAACAAAAAAAAAAATCCCAAATTTTTTTATCGCGATAATTTTTTTTATTGAATATTGATAGCAAAGAAGTAGAATTGCTTAAAATATACGTACAAGTATTTTGAAAAAAAAAACGAGAAAATATGGAATGATCAAACAAAATAATTACTTACAACAACATTTTGAATGCATTCAAATTCTTGTAGACAAATACTGGATTTCACCCATTGCGGATAATTTGTCGACCGTGGTGGTCGTAAGAAGGGCGGAATGGGGAATGTTGTTAAACATAAAGCGATCGCTCAACCCAACCAATGACAGGTCATAAGTCCTGTAAGCGCCTCGGCCACCACCTTCTGTTCCCAGAAAATAATTTACATCTTCGTCTCTATTGAGATACAATTAATCCTCATAAAATAAAAATAATTACTTATTTATTGTTTCTTGAACACTGATGTAAAACTCCATATTAAATAATGAATACGAATGAAAACGTTAGTTTTCTAGAAGTTTTACTATATTTTATGGGAATGACATGTTTCGCATTTCTACGGCATTATCAAATGTGATTATCATTTGATAATACCTTAGAAGGGCGAAACATGTCATTCCCAGAAAATATAATAAAACTTCTAGAAAACCGGCCTTTTCATTCGTATTAATTATAAAATTATTACTGAAAGGCGACCATCTTCGAAAAAATTGACAAGCGTGCGTATTGTTCTAATGTAGAGAAAGCATGAGAATAATGTCAGAATAGAACAGAGAGAAAGTCCATCTGCGAGATGACCTGTCCAGCAGCATAATGGTTAGTTATTTTATTTTATGATTTGGCATTCAGTATCGCCTGACTATATTATTTGAATAGATTTAAATAAAAAAGATTCTAATTGCTAAATCAAAGTTTGAGAGCCACTGAAAAAAGAACAAGCATCAAGTAATAATGTTCATAGTCTTGTATAAAGCTTTCCAAGAAATTGCATAATTAATGGAAGAGAAAAACTTTAATTTGCTTTACGAAGATGGGAGTTTTGATTATGTTTCTGTAATAAAAAGTCATTGAAATCAGTTTCATTTGCGAGCAAACTTTTAATAACTATTAGAAATATAATCTTGAATACAAAATAGGTTTTTAATAGTTTCAAGTACTTTAAATGCAATTTGATGTGCTTGATTAAACTATGAATTATTATCAGTTTTATTTTTAAGTACAAAAAATGATTTTAAGTGTATAGAAAACATTGAATCAATAATTGAAATCCCAATACATTATTGAAAAAGACCGCTGTGGTTGCTTGATTTACCGATGTTTAAAAAACCAAAGTAATTTAAGTAATACAATTTAATTTAAAAAATACCTAAAAATTAGCATTAAATAAATGGTACGAACGAAAATGTTTTTCAAGTTTTCTGGGAAGACATTTTATAATGCCGTTGAAAGGCGAAATTTCTCTTTCTCTCTCTCTGGCTTTACAAGCCTCGGTAGACCTGGGTCGCCTCCATAAAGTTTCTCCAGCCGACCTATCCTGAGCTCTCGACTTCCACTCCTCAGGTCTGACTCCCAACAATTTCAGGTTCTTCAGAACACCGTCAAGCCAACAAAGCCGCGGTCTTCCTAAGTTGTGTCTCTTCTCCGGTCTTTAAATGTCAACTGTGCGGATGTTGACAGGTCTTCCATTCGCACCAGATGTCCAGCCCACCTAAGCCTTTTTATTCTTATAAAATATAATAAAACTTCTAGACAACAGACGTTCGTATTAATTTTAGCTGTTTAATTTCACAGTGATAATTACTGCCACTGTATATCTTTAAGTATACAATAATATTTACGACCGCTGTATTTATTTGAGTGCACAATTATATTTACAGCCACTGTATATCTTTAAGTGCACAATAATATGTACAGAAATTGTATATCTTTAAGTGCACAATGATATTAAAAGCCACTGAATATCTTTAAGTGCACAATGATATTTACAGCCACTGTATATCATTAAGTGTACAATGATATTTACTACCACTGTATTAATTTGACTGCACAATTATAATATATTTACTGCTACTGTTTATATTTATCAAAATATTAATTTCAATAATCGAAATGTTCAGTAAATGTTCAGTAATGTTCAGTAAAATAAAAGTAGTATTAAGAAATTAGATTCAGTTGAAGAATATGGTTTTACTTCTATGTTTGCCATAAATTTGTGTTGTAGATGTTAAATGTTTTTTTTCATATACTATGTATATAACACTCACATTTATTAAACAAATAATAATTAAACATCAAACATGTTTCGGACTAACCAGCCCTTCATCAGTGATATTATATAAATATTTAAAATATTATAAAATTGTTTACAAATATGGTCAGCTATGACAGATGTTATAATGATTTATTTTGGAACGTTTATGCTTTTGTTATAACAAATATTATTAGTTCTTATTAGGGTTCAGGTATTAATTTTATTTATTATTTTAAATTTATTCATAATATTTGTTATAACAAAAGCATTAACGTTCCAACATTAATCTTTATAACATCTGTCAAAACTGACCATATTTGTAAAAAATTTATTAAATTTTAAATATTTATACAATATCACTGATGAAGGGCTGGTTAGTCCGAAACATGTTTGATATTTAATTATTTTTTTAATAAATGTGAGTGTTGTATACAAAATATATAAAAAAAGAAACATTAAAGAATATGGTAGCTATCATATAATTGATTATGTATGATTTTCTATACAAAATATTATAATATAATATTTCGTTGGTATTCTGCGAAAATTCACTAAGTCAAAATTTCTACTTCTGAGATAATTGAAGTCAAAGTTTGTAAGGATGTAATAATTTTTTTTATACTCAACATTACTAAGCCAATTTGAAAAAGTGGTATATTGATCTATTAACCACATTTTATTTAATGGTTTAATAAATAATAACTGAACTATCAGCACATTTTTTTCAAAATAATAGTGAATTGACATGACTGGTGCATTTTCGCTGATACATAATACCACAGTAAGGTATTCAAATTGAAGTCAATTTTACCTACTATAGTCACTTTGTGAGAAATGTTTTTTTTTCTTTAATAAAAAAAGTTATGCAATAATTTTATCTTATGTACAGTACCTATTACATTAGGTGAAATAATAATTAATTAGTAAAAATAGGAAAGAAAGACAATAATAATAGCCACGTTTGCCCCTGAGTGAAGCATGTAGATATCACTTACTAGACATCTCCAGGATATCATGTCGCCGACCAACAATCTCACCTTTTTTAAAGTCAGTACTGCTCCATAAGCTCCGCTGAATACATCCGAAATATTGTTATTGATAATTTATCATCAAAAATTTATCCGTGCGCAATGTATAAAGTGTACAATGGTGTTCTTCTACCGACCCTTATGTATAGAAGCGAAGCATGGAACTGGCAAAAGAAGGATGAAAGTAGAATAAATGCAGTAGAAATGAGATCTCTTAGACGAATGTGTGGATACTCTGTGTATGATAGAGTGTCGAATGAAAATATAAGAAGTGAATGCGGTGCGAATGATGGTGTTATGAACAAAAAATGATAGGATCATTAAGAGTTTGGACATATGGAAAGAATGAATGAAGAAAGAATGGTAAAAAAATTATATGTTAACTATGTAAATGGAACGAGAATTAGAGGAAGACCGCGAAAAACGTGGCACGATAAAATAAATCAAATATTGAATGTCGGCCATTTGCGGAGTCAGAGAAATCGACGCGCGTGCATGACACGATGTATGAATGTTGAGGAAGCAAGAGAAATATGCCAGGAAAGAAAAGTGTGGTATTCTTTCGGCCTACCCCTTTGGGAGACGGTGTGGTGGTTAGTTAGTTAGTTTGTAAAATTTATCCAGGGAATTTGCATTAAGTCCCTTGGTGCTTTTTTCCTGAACGGATTTATGTTATGTTGATTTATTATAGAAAATATCTCGACTTGTAGTGTAGATAGGACTTAGTGCGTTTTTGCAGATTGTAGAGTATTTTTTTTAACAGTATAACCTCATTACTAAGTCAAAACAGCAAAATTTTGACTGAGTGCTTTTTCGCAGAATACCCACGATTTATAGGTCACGGAACTCAAGGGTTAGTCCGTTTGTCATGTATCAGGCGCTGTAGTGACACTAGTGATATTTCAATTCTGTATTTAGTCTTTGTGAGTAGATATGTAGTTTTTTTTATATATACAAAAAAAAATATTTTATTGCCAACTCGTTCATTAGTGTACAACGTGTGTTATTAATTTATTTTTATTAAATGAACGGATGCACACAAGGCACTTCATATGATTATGTATGTTTAATAACTAACTAACTAACCATCACGCCGTCTCCCCGAAGGGGTAGGCAGAAATAATGGACTGTCACACTTTAACCGATGCGGCACTCCATCCTTCTCTTTTCGCCCCGCAGAAGACGCGGAGTGATGGGTTGCGAACCTCATCGCCACCAATAGGCATCTCCCGCGCATTATTCGATCGTCCAACATCCACAAAATATATCTAAAACAATTAATATAAAATACAATGATATAAAATAAAATAACAAAATAAAAATAATTTAACACAAAATGTTATTTTTAGATGGTGCACATATTGTCTATTTAATTTATGTTCCACGTATCCACTGTTTTTTAAAATTATTTTAACTAAATTCCAACCGACTTCTCACCAGAGAGTTAGTTATACAGCAGCTTCAGCACCTGAATATTACGAAAGATCTTGCATGAAATTGAAGTGCATAAAGCATACGTCACTTTAGTTTTCCCATAGAGGAAGCTATTACTTGGTGGTTAAATATATTTAAAAATAAAATTAAACACTTTTTCACTTAGTATAGTTTGGAAGCTCATTACACAGTGAAACCGGTTGGCGCTACTAACTCAAATGTAGTCTTCATGTTAAATGAAGAAGTGTAATATTTTATTTTTACATACATCTTAGAAGAATTCTATCCTGGTGCTAAAAAAACATTTATTTTTTTGCTTTTTTCCCTCCTGTTATTCGTACGTTTTATAAATGTATGTTTTATAAATACCTTACATACTATCATGTTGTTTCTCTTGGATGAAACCGTTACTGCTTATTTCGTGTGTAAAAATAATTTCAACATGCAGAACTGGAAGAGAAAATTAATTGCCTTCACGTGATTTTTCATGTTGTATTTACGTGAGCGAAATACAAATATTGTCTATCTTGCTCATTTATATTAATAGCCCTTCTAAATAGTTAAGCAAAACAAAATACGTGTAAATAACGAATACGTAATAATAAAAATATATAAATGAAAGCTGGCAGCAAATGCTTCGTTCCTGGACGGCAAGAAGAACAAATCAGTTGATCATTGTGGCCAGCTTGGCATCAGGGCAAGACTCTTGCAGATGTGCTCTCAGAGTGTTTTTCTATTTTGCGCACATATCCCGGAGAGATAAGGACAATCTTGAAAAGCTCATCATTATGGGCAAAGTGGAGGGAAAGTGACCACAAGGACGACCACATCAGGTCGCTGACTGGTCTCTCATTAGCAGCAGCTGGAGACTGACGTCTAACAGGAGCGCAAGGCACGCCATGGTCAATGGTTTACAGCAGCGATTCCCAAAGTGGTCTATATAGACCCCCAGGGGTCTACAAAAACTTGCAAGGGGTTTACGACAATTGTTAAAAAATTAAGGGTCCATGAAATGTAAATGGGGGTCCACGAGATGGTTAAACTAAATTGAAGCCATAGCTCAATCAAAAAGAGCTAAATTAAAAAAGGCCACCAAACGTTTCGACCGGCAAATTTTCCCCAATGAGCTTAAAAAAGGTCGACAACGAATTCCGGTTTTATTGTTTCGGATTTTTTTTGGCATGAACATATTTTTTTTAGGAAAGCAGGGGGTCTACACAATAGAAAAATCGACAAGGGGTCTCCGGGACAAAAATTTTTGGGAACCTCTGGTTTACAGGATGGACAAGACCCTGAATCATGAGGAATACGACTGAGAATAAGATTAATGTTTAACTTGATTTTATTTTTGTTTGTGGTAAAACTAACTAACTAACCATCATGCTGTCTCTCCAAAGGGGTAGGCAGAAAGAATGGGCCGCCACAATGTTATTATCTGAGATACTTCTCTGGATTCCTCAACATTCGTATATTGTGTCATGCACGCTGTCGTTTCTCCTATTACTCACGTGGGATATTAAATAATTAAATTGATTTGATCGAGCTACGTTTTCCTCGATCATCCTCTTTTTCTAGTTCCATATATTTTTCTCATTCATTCTTCCGTATGTGTAAACCATCTTTAATGATTATTGGTGGAAAATTAAAAAATATTCAACATATAAATTATTGGGAACTAATTATTTTCAATGACCACATTTCCTTAAATTATAGTTGAAACAAAATGTTATTTCTGTAATAAAGTTACGTTTGTAATATTTTGAGAATTAAGTTTCTTTTGTTAACAAGATTTCATCCTCCCACAGCATAAGAATTGTATTAATTGAATCAAAACAATAGTTTGAAGATTTGTATAACAATATGAGGTTTATAATAAAACATTAAATATCTACGATATCATACAATTGATTTAGTTTACAAAAGCACGTTTAGAAATTAATAATAATGTTATGACACGATGTTTTTGATTAATTACATTCAACTTTGTATTTGTTTCGAAAGCAATCGGTTTCGCCAGGCTGGGTGACATCGACAGATTTGGCTGACCAAAGTTAACTGAACTGCTAAGATTCTAAGCATTAATGTAAATTTATACTTGGTGATGTAGTATTTTTAGAAATGTATATATTTTTTTAGTGCTGCTTTTTATCGGGAATTGAATAAAATAAATATTCCGAATTTATTTTTTAAAAAAATTCTAAATTATTATTATATATTTCAAAAATCTAGGTAAAAAGAATTAATGAAGATGATTGGACAGTTGATAGGTTATAATCTGCTATTCTTTGGTTAGTTAACTAGATACCCACCTTTAAATGGAGTGATTCACGAGAAACAGATAAATTATATTATTATTATTTTTTATTATAATTATTTTCTTGAATCGCTCTTTACATCATGACAGCATGAGCCAAATCGATGTAAAGGTTATTATAGCTATCATAGTGATTCCCGTGACATGTGATAGGTAGCTAATCTATCGCCATTTTATTGTCACGTGAATCCTACACCAGACCAAAGACAGTGTGAAAATCACACTGCCCTCGCCGGGAATTGAACTCGGAACCTTCGGAGTGGCAGTCAATGCATTTACCACTAGCCATGAAGGTCGTCAATGTCAGATAAAAATACACAAAATAGATTTATTTGGTAGCATTGGCTTCAATGTCATTAAATTAATAATTATGTTTAAAATATCTTCTATATACGCCATACTTTGTGTTTTTATGATGTGTTGATAGATTTATTTACTTTTTACTTTTTATATACTTTGTATATACAACACTTACATTAAAAAAATAAAATTACATAGACATGATTCGGACAAACAGTCCTTCTTCAGTGACAAAGATACATTTTCAATGATCTAAAGTGATGCATGTTTACAAGAGACGGAAAAATGGAGAAAGACATCGAAGGAAGGGTTGGTTCTGGGAATAAAATAAATGGCGCACTCAATGTCATTACTGGAAATAGAAATATATCCACAGAAGCAAAGGTGGCAGTACACAATGGAGTTCTAGTGCCAACCCTCATGGAAGTATATAGGTATGGAAGTGAAGCTTGGAGCTGGCAAAAGAAGGATGAAAGCAGGATAAACTCAGTAGAAATGAGATCACTAAGAAGAATGTACGGGAAAACGTTGTATGATAGAATACCGAACGATGAAATAAGAAAGAAATGTAAAGCAGATGACTGCATCATGAATAAAATTAAATAAGGATCCCTGAGATGGTTTGGACATATGGAACGAATGGATGAAAGTAGAATGGTTAAAAAGTGTCTTAAACATGTCTTTGTAATTTTATTTTTTATTATAAGTGTTGTATATACAAAGTATATAAAAATTAAAATTTTTAAATAAACGTTTAAGATATATATTTTTTTGTTGGTTGCAAAACTGTTATCTACTATAATAAAAATATTAAATTTAGCTTGTTGTATTGTGCAATCTTCTTCTTCTTCTCCCTTTAGACCCTCGGTCTGTTTCTGTAGTCAAGCTGGCCTCTCTTGGGAAGTTGAATTACAGCTAACGCTTCTTCTTTTTGGTGGTCTTCCAGGGAAACGGTAGCCATCATGAATGTGAAGCATCACAACGTGTCGGATTCTGGAGGGATCCAATGTATACACTCTTATGTACATAATCATGTTTTTAGAATTATTTTTAGTAAAACGAATAGATATTTTCATTAATTTATTCGATATTTAACATTGATTTCGGAATTGCATATACACGAGTATATATTACAATAAAACGTTACATTATAGTTTTTACTAAATCAACATTTTTATAATTATCTTAATCTAAAACATTCAGTACGTGGTAGAATAATTTTATTATTATTTACTACGTATTGTGTGAAATATTTTTATATCTCAAGATCGGTAATAGAGGGATTCTAGATTATTCAAATTATTGCGTTACGACTCTAAACATAATATTTTTATATAAAATAACATGCAATATACGTATGTACATTAATATATAAAAAAAAAAAAACTGGATTTATATTCTCAATTCAGTCAAAAATATCTGGAAATGACATTAGACAAATCGTCATTATAATATTGGGAATTTCAGTGGTGTATTTTTTATTATTATTTAACTATGAATTTGGTATACAAATCTAGAATACAAGACAAAACGTCACTTGATCAAAGGAACGAGGATTCTATATTACATTTTTTCTAAGAAATGACTTTAACATATATACAAAAAAAAAAATCTTCACTAAGTTACAATTAATTTTTACTAGGTTTCATTTCATCGATTTTTTATTGCTTTCTAGTGAATGAATGGTTTCTTCAGTTATAAAAAATATTAAGAATATTAGCGTGCTTATTATTAATATATTGATAATTCGGAAATGTAAATATTAAAAATACTGTTTAAATATAATATATAAAAAAAATCGATTTTTTTCTGGCACATATTTTTCTATATTTGAAATAAAAAGCTCATATATTCTAAAAATGTTGCGAAAAGCAACACATAATATGAATTATTTGCTAACAAAAATTAAATGATCTTACTAACAATTTAATTTAAAAACTGATTAAAAAAATCTAAACTCGTATAACACTTGTTGATTATTAGTTGAAATAAGAACGTACTTCGAATTTCAAAATTCGAATAATAATGACTAAAATGCTAATCTATTTACAGAGATATAAACATTTCTGATGATACTCTAAAATTATAGTATACATAATATTTTACATGGACAAGAATTACATGTTTATATAATTATGGTATATGCAGACACACATGAATATATACATAGTACACTATTTACACGAAATTTCACTATTTACATTCAAAATAATTATTATTACTTGCGATACGCTTGTTTACTCTGACATACTATATTACAAATTCTACTTAAATCACAATGAGTATTTTTGATATTTAAACATTTAAATACAATATGATACAACTATGCATATATTTTTTATAGTGAAAAAAATTACAACACATCTTTTAAGAATAATTTAATATAAACAATAATAAATATTTTTACATACTTAATTACTTTCTATACATATAAAAGTAACTAACATTTAAAGTTAATTGTAATTAAATATGACGCTAATAATGTAGAGTGAACTAAAAAAAAATAAAAAAATAAAAAAAAGTTAAAAATGTGAAGATAAGTGTAGAATTCTAGCATACATACATCTTCTAAAAAATTGTCAGACGTGGTGGTCGTAAGAAGAGCGGAATCCAATTTCAATTTTCAAGTTAATTTTTTTTTTTTAAATCATAAACATTACAGTATATAACCAAAACGCTTATGACCATACAGGTAGAGTACAAAAACAAAAAAAAAAAAACAATTTTAAACAGAATATACAATTGTGAAATTTTAAAATTACATTAAAGCAATATACAAAAACATAAAAAAACACCATCAGGTTCGCAACCCATCACACCGCGTCTCTCGCGATGGCGAAAAAAGAAGGATGGAGTGCCGCATCGATTAAAGTGTGGCAGTCCATTCTTTCTGCTTACCCTTTCGGGGAGACGGCGTGATGGCTAGTTAGTTAGTTAGTTTGTAAATAACACGAGATAATTAAAAAAATTAAGACCAATGAAGTAATTAGAAACACTAAGAAGAACTACAAGGGGAATGTTGTTAAACATAAAGCAATCGCTCCACCCAACCAATTACAGGTTATAATTCCTGTAAGCGCCTCGGCCACCATATTCTGTTCCCAGAAAACAATTTACATCTTCGTCTCTATTGAGATACAATTAATCCTTATAAAAAAAATATTTATCCGCAATGGGTAAAATCCAGTACAAGAATTTGTATACTCGTACATTCAATATGTTGTGTTAAACAAGTTATAATTTCACGAAACACGAATTGGATAAAAAATACACCAAATACTCAGTTAGCATGTTTAAAAACTATTGTTGTAAATTACATCACGGTATGAAAAAGAAATGTTATTCGTATGAACTGCTACCGTAATGTGCTAAAAATCTATTATCTTTTCATAAACTTGACCCATAAACTTAAATGTTTGTGCCTAAATAGTTCAATCAAATGAAATACGTTTCTTTATGGGCTCATATACGCTTGGTTAGTAATTTGAAATAATCAAAACAAAATGATTTTTCTTGATTGTGGTTGACACGTAAAACTGTGCGAGTTTGCTAATATCTTATTAGAACCAATATACAATAATTAGTTATTACTCACAATTCAAAAACACGCCAATGATTGGGTTTGATTCAAATCTTACAAAAGAGAAAACTTGTTAATAAAAACATACATAAGTAAGAGCAAAATTATGAAGTCTATATCGTTATTACTATAAGTAAACCTGTAATTTTTTTTATATTGTTTTCAATTTAGTATAACGTAATCACTATGACGCGTTCTTTTGCTTCAGAAAAGTAATAAATTTATCAAAGTATTTGACAAATCTGTTTGTTTGATAGTTTATTGTTCATATTATCTGTCATTGAAGTAGTTAAAACAATAAATTTCATAAAAGTAACGCACAATTTTAAAATTTATGAAGTAAAGCAAAACATGTTATCTATATAAATTGAACCAGAAAATATGTTAGACTTGCTCTAAACGAAGTCATTGGATTGAAATTTAGAATAAAATACATTGAAATCATTTGTATAAAATACAATTTTGAATACACATGATTTTAAGTGTTATTATAACAGTATATGATATACTAAGCTTTGTAAATAGAACAGTGAGTTTCACAGTAGATTTTTATGGAGAAATTAGTTCCTCCACTTTTATGAACATTCTACATACAAAATAAATAAGTGATTTTTAATATTAATATTTGAATCGGTAGCTAAAAAGGTATTCGTGAAAAAAAGATGATTATAATAATCAATGAAGTATACTCGTATTTCATTGTAAATACAATTCAAGTTTATAGGAAAATTTAAATTATAAACTTGCAAACTTACTAAATATTTGTTATATCTGGATTTGAATAATATACAATTTTTAAAAAGTGGATGTGAGGGCAAACTACTCAGTTCTAAAGTAACTTTCTGTGTAAACTATTTTCCCACTGAAAGAGTAAAAGTATTTTCATTCCTGTTTCTGTATTCGAGTGGCAGAAACAAATACTTTTCTCTGTCGTGTCTGACAATTTAGTCCATTGTTTGGCCGAAACACTATGATACTTCAACATTATAAACTGTTAAAATTTACAATACTGTTATGTTATCACAATTTACTGAACAACTGGAGTTGTTTGTAACACCTGATGATGCCAACATCGGTTGGTGAAACAGCTGTCGCGACACTCAAAAAGTGAATAAAAATTCTGAAATCATAACAGTGTAATAAATTTTAACAGTTAATACATTTTGTATTAAAAAAAATGTTCTTTCAATTCTCATGTAGGGATTTATTTTAGAATCCTGGTAGTAATAAAAAGGAAATTAAATAAATGTTAAGTGCTTATATATAATATATCCATCAGATATGAAAATAATGAGAGAATAACATATTTTTAAAACATTTACTTACACAAGAACCAAAAATGGGGTTCAAAAGGGTAGTAGAGCTACGATGGGGTATGTTTTGCTGGAAAATATGCCTCTACAAAATGTCGTAAGACACCATGTTGCATTTACAACAGCAACGCTACTATCAAGTCCAACTCTCTAGCGTCCACAAGAGGTCTTTTCAAAGACCCCGCGAACCCCGGGTAATGTGGCACATATTACTTAATGCCATAGCAGATAGAGAGAGGACGAATGGTGAGCTTCCAGCGCCATAAAACTGGATACACCCAGCTAAGGGAAGGTAACCCCGACAGAAAATTCTCCAGAGAAGGCAAGAGGATACCAGTCTGGTTATTTTTCCCCAGGTCATCACTATAACAAGGGTGATAGTCAACGTTGGGGAGTCCTGACAGGAGACAGAAAGAAGATATAAGAACAAAGCGATACTACATAGATAGGGATTCTCATTTTTTGCATAGGCAATATTGTGTAGACGATAAATAATTAAAAGTTTACATAAAATAATTAAGTTGGTACCATTACTATAAATTTATTTGCGTAGACAAAGTCTTATTTTTTCTATTTTATTTATTAAGAAAATGAGAGATCGTCTAACTAAAATTTATGAGCAAAACTTAAGACTGGTCGAGACTTCTAGATTGTTTGAATTATAATATATTATACATATATGTATATGAACTATTACTTTGAGGTTTAAAAATGTTTAGACTTATATGAAGGTGTGGCTACGCAACTACCAATTTATTCAGATGTGTCCCCAGGGGCGTACCTAGTCCTAGCACGGACAATCTAAAGACTTAGTTTCACGATTACTCCTCCACACACCGATTGCTGAACTCTTTAAGATGTTGGCTTGTTTTCACTAGAGATGTCCTTCTCTTACGAGCAATCCGCATCAATTGGTTGAAATAAAATGTTTCATTTTCTTCTTCTCTTTTATAGATAATCTGTGTTACAGAAATCATCGATCCTAAAAGATGATGTCCATCTGTCCCTCCATCTTTGAGTTTGTCTTCCAGGTGGACAATATCCGGAGAGGATTTCGTAAGCGGCTGTATTTGCGAGTCTGTCACTATCTATTCTGGCTATATAGTCTCTCCAGTATTTTCTTTTAGATCTACTCCACAGAACGATATCCTCGGTATCGCAAGTTTTTCTTAATCTGCGTTATGGATACGATTTTGGAGAGTTTTTCCAGTACTTAATCTTAGGACTCACATCTCTTTGACTAGTCAAACATAGTTTATCAAATAATATTTTAATTACTTCAACGTTAATATACGAGTGGCCCAAAGAGCGATTTTGTTAGGAATAAGCATTAAAGATAGAGTTACAAAAGATACGATGAGAGAAAAAACAAAGGTTACTGTTGTCATTCAGTGTATTCTTTCGGTGCCGTTTCAGGTCCCCCCAACGTTGGCGATCACTGCAGCAAAGGCATCTCTATCCTACGCCACTTGGAACAGGTTCTGAACTCTTGTTAATCCTGTCCACTCTTTGTGTTCTATGTTCCGTAGCCAGGACAGCTGCCTTCTACCAACTTCTCGACGTCCCTCATCTCTTTGAAGCTGCAGTGAGTTGGTCCATAGCATTTCCAAAAGAAATGCCCCGGGATAGAGTCACGAATAGCTACCATATTCCCTCATGTAGAGATATCACAGATCTTTTGCATTGGTGAAAAGATAAATATTAAACAATCGCATGTGCGGATTCGCCTCTACTTCTCTGTTCATCCCATCCCTAAATATACACCGGGGACTCATTTTGGGGGTTACGAACAGTAGTTAAAAGCTTCCTCTACTTCTAGTTTCTGTGCTACATAGATTGGGAAGAGACAGTTACTCTCGTAGTTTTAGTTGAATGTTAGGCTGGTACAGTTTAACTCTTTGGGCGACCCAATCGGATTCGCCAACTTTAAAATTGAATCTATTTAAATATTACGTGCGCAGTGGGTATTAAAAATAACAATTGGAGGTGTTTTGGATTTGTCTTTCTAAAATTTGTATATAATATAATAAAAAAACAAAATAAATAAGTAACTCATTAATACAAAAGATAAGAGAAATATATTTGATCAGAGTGGAATCTTCCAAATTAATGAGGAATGTGCAGATGCAATGATAAACGGGCAGATCATTTTCAAAGAGGTTGTACGAACAGAAAATTTTATATAAAAATAGAAGTTTATTCTGTGCAATGGCGAACCTTTGCATTAATTTTGACCATCATTTTGAAATCAAGAATACATTTTTTTTACACTTAACAAATAATTAAAAAAAATAAATAGAAAAATTAGAAAAACTATTAAAAAAGCAAAAAAGTGCGAAATAAATATCATCAAAAATCAAATTCCTACATATTCCCCTCTAGTATTTAATACATTTAAAACATTTTCGTACTATCAATCAACGAAAATATAGTGATTTTATGTTTTCATGAAAAAATATAAACAATTGTGATTATGATTAACTGCTTAAAAAGAATAAAACTTTTTATTATTTTTAAGCAGTTAATAATGTTGTAATATCAAAGTGTTTCCGCCAAAATAATGGATTTTCTAATAAAAACGTTTTATTTTATAAAATTTCTCTTTTAACCTTGAAATTTATACTTTTTCTTTGTCTTTTTCAATTAGATCGATTGATCTGGTGTCTTGAAAATTGTCTCATGCGATGCGGAAGACCATCTTATTCGCCATATTTTGGGTGGCCTGCTAGGTGAACGTTGGCCTACGTCCCATTTGAAGTAGTATATGCGATTCTGTGAGTGTCCATACAGTTTACATGGTTAAGTTATAATCGTTTCCTCGTTCTGTTCCATCTCACGATGCCCTCATTATTGCAGATTTTACTTATTTGCGTATTTCTCACTCTATCTATCAGAGTTTTTTCTGCTAAAAGCGCGACGAGTCATCTTTAAGGTTCTGAGAAGATTTTTGATTCGAGTTGTATCTGCTACAACCGTATGCCATTATCGGTTTGACATACTCTTATAAAGTTTTACTTTGCTGTCTGTTCCCAAATGTTTTTTTCTCTATATGATGTTGTTCAAACATCCAGCCATTGCAGAAAAATTGAACGATTACGCTAATATTGCAAGAAAAAATTGGATTAAAATATGGTACACTCATTGATGTATCCTAATAAAGCGTATTTTTAAAACGTTCCACTTTGAAGCAAAGAACTTATAACACTCGGCGCCTCTAGAAACGACAGAAATTCAGAAAAAGCTTTCACCACAAATAATAATATTGAACCGTCAAAATAATTGAAATATTGTTTGTTGTTGTTAATAAACATAAGGTTACTGTGGAATTCCACTATGACATTTTTTCAATAGTTAAAATATTGTTTTTTCCACTTTTAAGTAAATTTTACAATTACATCAAAACAATTTAAAATTAAAGGAAAATTATATAATCATCGTTCTCCTGATGATGAAGGTGAAATTTCAAAATTACATTTTGAAAAAATTAACAAAAACGTGGAGAAGATAGTATTTTAAGTCATAAAAATAGATTTTTTGTTAATTAAAAAAATATAACAGGTTGCAGTACAAATGACAAGGTTTTGATATTATTACATAATTCTAAGCGTCTATTTTTACCAGATTCGTATCTCTGGCAACTCACAATGTTTAAAACGAAGCATTTTGTTTTACAGTTTGCCATAATATTTTATGGTGGAGTGTTTGAATAAAACTTGAATGTTTTATTCTCAAAGTCTTAAGAACATTCACCAGCCAGGTATATGGTATCATTAAAGAGATTTGTTGCAGGAAAGCGGTTTAAAAAAATATCACGAAAATAGGGTAGAGAAAAACATATTTTTTAAAAGAATACACAAAATATTTGCTGTTTAGAATAGTAACAAAATATTTTGCTTCTTTTGGTGAAAAGTTTTATATTATGAGTCAAAGAATTAACGGCTTGTTTTGGAATTAAGTAGAAAAACACAAAAAGAACAATTAAAAATAACTCTATTACACAAAAATGTACATTTCTGTAACAGTCCATTACATATCGCACGCTTAATAGTAAACTGACCGATTATGGTTTAGGTCACAATTGAGTTAACATTAGACAGAGGCTTGTGTTAACGCTATCCATCTATTTTTCACAATGTTAACGCTATCCATTCGTTGTACGATAATCGTTCACAATGTTAACGCTATCCATTCGTTCGAGTTTTTCGACTGTTTTTGTTAAAACACCGACTCATGTCAGATTGAGCAAAACTTGCTTTTTTGAGTTAAGCCAGTGTTCTTTTGAGCGTGCGATATATCGGATAAAACGTTAATAAAAAATACTGATGTACAAATATAAAAGGCTACATACCGGGTGTCCATGCTGCGAGAGCAAAGCTTCAAGGGGGTGGTTGGGGATGATAAAATAAGCAAAAAATCGTTCTACAGGGGGGGGTCTAAAATGTACCGTTATCGAGTTACAGGGTGTTTAATTTTTTTTTTTCGATTTTTAATACTATTACTAATATTTTTTTTTCTCGAAAACCATCAATTTTAAAAACTTAAATTAAATGAGATTCAATAGACAATTATTGTACCTTAATTTTGGTATATCATTTGTTGATCAACGCCATACCAAACTGAAGCTATTCAGCTTCAAAGTTGAATTTTTTTTTTTTTGACAGAAAAATTTACCTAAGCCAAACACCGGATTAATAAGTACATGGATTTAATATTTTAATGTACTGAAGAGGCGCACATGCGCACGTGTTTAATCCTGTAACTTTTTTGTCTGAAGTGGGATTGATTTCAAACTTTCAACATTTTGATGCGAAATTAAATAAGAAATAATTTAAAAATAAAAAAAATAAAAATTATGAAATGATTTTTTCGAGATATTTTAACTTTAAGTTCAAAATTTTAGAAAAAAAAAAAATTTCAACTTTGAAGCTGAATAGCTTCAGTTTGGTATGGCGTTGATCAACAAATGATATACCAAAATTAAGGTACAATAATTGTCTATTGAATCTCATTTAATTTAAGTTTTTAAAATTGATGGTTTTCGAGAAAAAAAATTATTAGTAATAGTATTAAAAATCGAAGAAAAAAAAAATTAAACACCCTGTAACTCGATAACGGTACATTTTAGACCCCCCCCTGTAGAACGATTTTTTGCTTATTTTATCATCCCCAACCACTCCCTTGAAGCTTTGCTCTCGCAGCATGGACACCCTGTATATATACAAACCGGTTTAAGTTTATCTGTGTTTTGTAATAATAATTATTAATATATATTATAATACTCTTCCTACACTATAAATGAATGATCTCACAAATATTGGGCTCGAATATTTGTGACGATCTTCAAGAAAAAAAAAAGTTATTTAAAATATTTAAATAAAACATTGGATTCCTAGTTTAACGTTAATGATATTTACAAACTCTTCGAGTTTATTTTCTAAAAATAAATTAAAGTTATTATATTTATATTAGAAGTAATGTATGTTAGTATATACACAAACATTTTCTTTTCCTAAAACTTACATATCACAACATTTTGAGAATTGGTTTACTAAGTAATCTTAAAACAAATATTTCTAAGTTAATTCAGAATAAATTTCATCTCTTCTGAAATAAATCATTTAAATTTAATATATTTGTTATAATAATTATATTTAGAATGGAAAAATGGACTATGGATTATATACTAATGTTATTTCATTATTTTGGTCTATTTCAATAACAAGTGACTAATATATTTTAATTTTAAAATGTGAATCGTATTTTAATTAGTACATGTGCTAAAGACAAATTTAAAAATATTAAATATAATATAATATGAGTTTATATATTTTTATGAACCTTATCTAAATCGTTCGACTTTTAAAACTAGGAATCATTAAATTCTGTTTGGTGGCAAATAATCTAATCTCACATTTAAAAATACTATAAAATTAATTATTCTCACATGAAACGAAAAATTAAATTTTTATTCCCAGCAATTTCTTAAATGCCCGTCTGTAGTCTAAATTGAATATTGTATATATTAAAGGATTTAGAGTAGAGTTAATATAACCCAACCAGGTGATGAAGTTAATAAGCTTTTCTGTAGGACAACAGGTGGTGCAGAAGGGAAGAATAACGTACATGAGGAAGAAGGGCAACCAGCAGACTACAAAGACTCCCATAATTATCCCAAGAGTCCGCGCTGCTCTCCTCTCCTTGGATAGCGAAATTCTTTGTTTCTCCTCTATGAACTGATACACCGGACCTGGCTTTTTGGAGACGGGCTGCGAGACAGGGTGGAGGGCTACCTGATCGTCGACTTGCCTCTGGGATGCTCCAGAAGAATGCTCCGGATTATCCGTCACGGATTCTTCTTGGGTTACGGGAGGAACAAGAAGATTTTTCTTCGATTTATCTTCGTGGGATTTCTTCTTTTTCTTCTTTTTGAAACGATTTTCTTTGATTTTTGCGTTCGAGACTGCTTCCGAGTCGTTCGGATGCTCGTTGTGGTTTGTTTCTGAACTGACAGATTCTTGGTCTGGCGGAGGAGCGGTATCTTTTTTACAGTTGTTTTTAGTACCCAAGGCATTTATCTTCGAAGCTTTGGCTCGCTCTCGTAGCCTTCTCCGCGTGGCTATGTATATTTCTATATACACGATAGTCATAATGAACAAAGGAATGAAGAAAGATCCCAAAGACGAGTAAATAACGTAGCCCTGCTGGGACGTGAGCTGGCACGGAGTTTCGCGTTCAAATTCCTCGGGCCAGTCGTTCCACCCGAGAAGAGGAGGGGAACTTATTATGAGAGAGAGAATCCAAACGCCGGCGATCAAAGCTAGCACTCTTTCCACGGTTCTTTTTTGAGCATAATTAATGGGATCTGTGATCGCCCAAAATCTGTCTAAAGCTATAGCGCATAGATTGAGTATAGAAGACGTGCAGCACATGACGTCACTAGTGACCCACATTTTACAAAACAGTATTCCAAACTCCCATCTGCCCAGAATGGAGTACGCCACGTTGAAGGGCATAACTAGAAGGGCCACCGTTAGGTCAGCTACTGCAAGGGATACGATGAAGAAGTTCTGGACAATTCTCAGCGGCTTGTAGGTGAAGACGCTGAGAATCACCAGGATATTTCCTACGACTGTGGCCATGATGATGAAAGAGAGTATGATGGCAGTGATGATGGCCTCCCACTCGGGCACCGCCAGGTGAACTCCCAAGCTGCTCAAGTATTGGGGCTTCTCTGCTGGAAGACATCTTTGCTCCTCAATTCCGCTGGTGTTTGGTGTGGTGGAAATAAGTAGATCTAATCTATCAGTTTCCGCGTTCATTTTGTTTTCTTCAATGAAATTAATGGCCTCTAGTTGACTATCTCCAATCGAGAACTATTTGTATTACTGTAAACATTTTGAATATATTCTTTTGTAAAATTCATTATGTTTAAATAAGTTGAAAATATTCTTGTCATTCAACTAAGTACATTTCCTTTGGTATTTGTTTTGTTTTCTTATCTATCCACTTATATTCCATATTATTTTTTAGACTTTGATGTATATAGGTTGCCAAGATATCTGAAACAAAGAGAAATACAAATAAGAAGAAATATTTCAAAATGTTTGTTTTCTTTACACGTAAATACAAAAATATCAAATGAAACCAAAATAAAAGTGCCAGTCACTTTGATTGTGGTTTATTAAAAACAGAAATTAAAAGTACAAATTTTTGATTAAAAAGCGCTCTTCTGGAATTCTATTATATGAACAAAAAGTTGGATTAAAATGTATATTGGATTTAGCGTGTCAAACATATAGATAAGAATTAAATTATTTATCACCATTTCTTTTATATTCGCCATACTTTGTGTTGTAGATGCTTTATTTCTCTTTTTCTTTTTCATAAACTTTTTATATACAACACTTACACTAATTTTTATTTAATTACATAGACATGTTTCGAACAACCAGTCCTTCTTCAGTGATAAATATTATAAAGATACATGTTTAAAATATTATAAAATTGTTTACATGATCTGATAGAAGTTATAAAGATTTAAACGTTCCAAAATAAATCTTTATAACATCTGTCAGATCATGTAAACAATTTTATAATATCTTGTAATTTTGTATAATAATTTTATAATTTTATAATTTTATAGTTTTATAATTTTATAATTTTATAATTTATAATGTTATAATTTTATAATTTCATAATTTTATAATAATTTTTTTTTATAATTTTATTATTTTATAATTTAATAATTTTATAATTTATAATTTTATAATTTTACAATTTTATAATTTTATAATATGTATCACTGAAGAAGGACTGGTTGTCCGAAACATGTCTATGTAATTTGAATTTTTTTAATGTAAGCGTTGTGTATACAAAGTATATAAAAATGAAAAAGAGAAATATTTATTATAAGTTTTCCTTGTCTTTAAACATTGGTAAAATGTTGTTTTTCTTTTTAAATATAATAAATTAACTAAAATGTACATAAACAAATTATTTTATATCCGAACATCTGGAAAATAAATGAAAATATAAGTCTATTTTAACTTAAATAACTGACCAGATAATTCGATCCCATTAAGACATCATAACTATTTTGATTGCATTTAGATATATAGTCAAATGCAAAAAAATAATAATGTATAATAATATTATGAAACTAAAAAAATATGAAATAATACTTAAGCCTGTGTTTTTTCTCATATACGTTCAATTTGTTTATTGTTTTTAGTACAATGATGTGAAATTCGATATTAAATAATTAATGCGAATAAAAACTTACGTATTCCAGATATTTGATAATGCCTTAGTAAGGTTATAAAACGGATGTTTTCATCCGTATTAATAAACAAACAAACCATCACGACGTTTCAGGGGTAGGCAGAGATAATGGACGGCCACACTACACTATTCTGGCAAACCTCTATAGCTTCCGCCACATTCAGTAATACACGCACGTCGATTCTTCCGACTTCTTACATGACCAACCTTTAAAATTTGATTAATTTGGTTATGCCATGTTTTCCTCGGTCTGCCTCAACTCCGTACTCTATTTATATCATTAACGTATACTTTCTTATTGATGTTGTTGATTGAAATTTCTTGGTAGAAGTTCATTGTAAATAATGAAAATAAAAAAAAAATTATTAAGAATTTTTCTATGTTTATTTTAAGTGTAAATAAAATTAATTTAGTAGATTTTACTCAAAAAATAAACATAGAAAAATTCTTAATAATTTTTTATTATTTTCATTCATTCACTTTCTTACATTTTTTCTCCATCCATGCGTTCCATATGTCCGAACCATCGCAGCGATCCTTTCATAATTTTATTCATAATACCTTCTTCCACTCTACGAGTACATTCCTTTCTTATATCAGCATTTGAGATTCTGTCGTATATCGTTCTACCACACCTACGTCTATGGGACCTCATCTCTACCGCATTTAATTTTAATTTTTTTTTTCTTGTATACAACAGGTCGCTTAAACCCAATTACTGTATACACATTATTTTTAGCTATTATATTAATGATCCACGTGACATGTGATAGGTAGCCAATCTATCGCAATTTTATTGTCACGTGAATTCTACACCAGACCAAAGACAATGCGACAATCACACTGCCATCGCCGGGAATCGAACCCGGGACCTTCGGTATGGAAGTCAGAGCTTCTAACCACTCTGCCACGAAGGTCGTCGTTTAATTCTGCTTTCATCCTTCTTCTGCCAGTTCCATGCTTCGCTTTCATACATTAGGGATTGGACTAGAACTTCATTGTGAACGGCCGTTTTCGCTGTCATTGATAAATTCAAAATATTGTTTAATTAATCAATTGAACAAATAACTATTTTCTTCTACGTCCTAAAACGTATTCACATAAAAAAACGCTATTATAGATTACTAATATGTGTGTATTGCCTTTCAAAATGTTTATGCACACATGTTATATGATAAAATCAATACGGTAGTTATATTTAGTTATTAATTAATGATATAACATGTACTAATGTATTTAAATACAATGGTTACCGGACAAACAGTATTAATTAATTTAAACGTATAACTCAGTTTACGAAATGGGTTCGCTCGTTGTGATTGCAAATAAAATTGTAATTAAACGTTTCAAATTTAATGAACTAATTACATTTGTAATTATTTCACAAAAGTTATATCCTGGGGTAGTTAAAAGATATGATTAAATAAATTTAGTTGAAACATTATACACACAAGTAGTGAGGATGGAATACACATTGTACATAATTGGGAACAGATGCATCTAAATTAATATACGAGTATATTGACTTTGAAACTTGCAACAATTGAAATGCAATAAGAAAACATTATTTTAATTATTTTTTATTGAAACACAGCATTTGACACCGACATTATGTTTGTCGGATAGGGCAAGCGAATTGCTCTTTCTATGTTTACGTTTTAAATATCGATACTAGAGAGAGTTAAGTTATGATCAGTATATGTGTACATACCTCTCTCCGATTTTCTCTTCGAAACAAGCTTTAATTTAAACTTTTTTTTTGCGACAGTTGTCAGTTGGAGCTAAAAGCACAATAAAGTGGTGTCAAAAGTAAATATAAGTATTTGAATTAATTTTGAATGAGCGCGCATGCACGCGATTCGTTCTCATAGTTGTAGGGTATTTAATTTTTTTTTAACCTTCATAAATAATTAACCTAAGATAAATTATTATTATTATTATAATAATAATAATAATAAAAATAATAATACGCAAACTCTTAAAGCACTGTTTTTGTGATGTAATAACCTCAAGGGCGCATTTGAGATTTATGAGATGTCTTGAGGACCCGTATCATTTAGCGATTAAACAATTGGAATTTTTATTTTATTAAATAGCAGTATTTTTTTAAATAACTGTTTTTTTTAGCTATAATTATATATTGATTCTCATGACATGTGATTGTTAGCTAATCAATGACAGTGTGATAAATACACTGCCATCGCCGGGAATCGAATCCGGGACTTTCGGTGCGGCATAGCTCATGCCACGAAGGTCGCACGATCATATCTAGAAAAATAGTTATAGTTTAAATTAATTGTATAATTATTTTTATAGGTCTAAAATAATCAATATGAAAATCAGAAATAAATTGCGTTATAACTAAAATAATTAACGTGTCTCGCTGCCTGTCGACGACGTACGCCGGAATCATCATTAAACCAACATTAGCTGGATAACAATATTGTTTATATTATCTCATCTCAAGAAAATAATAATCCATTTCGGGTAACTTCCCCCGCTCTTTGGCCGTATGAAGTTATTACTCGCGTGAAATACTGCTCCCAGGGGATTATATTGGCCTAGGAGGACATATTATTACGCTACACTTTATACGCACGGAGAATTATTATGAATTCGACCAAGGTTTGTTTAGATTGAAACCGTTGAGTGAAGGGATTAGAAAGTTGATTAGTAATTTTAAGTTATTATAAAGTTTCTTCTATATTCGCCTTCACTTTGTGTCTTGAATTCATATTTGAATAAATAAAACTATAATTTATATTAAAATTCTTTTTATTTTCACTGAACTCAGACATGTTCCCGTTACATCTCCTCTCTCCTCAATCCTAATTATACCCCTTCCACTCGATCTCCATTTAGTATATAAGTGACCGCTCTGTTTTATTTGATTGTTAAAATTGTATACATTGATAAAGGTTTCCAATTTGCATCTTCGTCTCTATTGAGATACAATTGATAGCCCGCAATGGGTGAAATCCAGTTGTTCGTCTACAAGTATTTGCATACATTCAAAATGTTGTAAAAAAACAAAAAAATGGAGTGACATCTCCAGGCGGTTTCTAGCAATGGCGGTAGCCTTTCACATTGTGTTAAAAAGATCTTCTGTTTAATGCTTAAAATGCAATTTTCATAGATGGCGTTAGTGTGTAGATTGAATAAACTACCATGCAAAGGGTGGTGTTGCAGATTAACATATATACAACTTCCAAAAATTTGTCAGACATGGTGGTCATAAGAAAAAAGGGGGAATGGGGAATGTTGTATTACATTAAGCGTGCGCTTAACCCAACCAATGACAGGTCATAAGTTCTGTAAACACCTTGATCAACCATATTCTGTTTTCAATTTGCATCTTCGTCTCTATTGAGATACAATTGATTCTTGAATTGATAAAGGTTACTTGTAACCGAAACGTGTCTGGGTTCATTTCATTTCAAGTTAGGTGAAATTGAGTTAAAATGTATAAAAGTTAATTATTCAGTTAAATAATACAAGGAGTACGAGTATATACGTCTGGGCTTGAAGATAATACAATAAAATATTTTTTGTTTTGTGACATTCTTTTTTCAAATTCAAACCTCTTATTTTTTCAAATGAACATTACAAACACGTACACTCAACATAAATCATCCATTTGGAAGAATGCATCGACCCAGAGAACCGGTACGACGTTCAAATATTGGTGTTTTTCTGTTGTATTTTCTAACAATAAATATGTCTGTCTCCAAAGTGATCACTTGATTGCTCTTCCCTCCGGCACCTCCAGAGGCAGTATGGTTTTTCAAGTCTGTGCTGTCGAAGATACGCATCCAGAGCATAAAGATGGGTACTTCACAAGATGACGGAGATCTCAAACAATCTCCTAAAATGTATAAAGAAATGGATAAGTAAGAACCCATCAGTTTTATTCTAAGCCTACCCAGTGCCCTACCATTTCAGCCTATTTGGATATACTTTTGTTTCTGATGTTGACTCGACAACGAATTAAAAATCATTAAATTATAAACAACAACAACAAAGGGTAGGCAGAGAGATTGAGCCGCCACATAACTCTATCCTGACATGCCTCTCAAGATTCCTTCACATTCATACACGTACGTCGATTCTTCCGACTTTTAACATGGTCGGCCATTAAAATTTGATTGATTTCATCACGCCATGTTTTTCTCGGTCTTCCTCGACTCCGTAATCCATTCACATCGTTAACGTATACTTTCTTAGCCACTCTCTTTCTTCATCCATGCGTTCCACGTGACCAAAGCAACACAGTGATCCTTTCATAATTCTGTTCATGATACTTTCTTCCGCTCTACATTCCTTCCTAATGTCAGTATTTGAAACTCTGTCGTATATCGTTTTAACACACGTACGTCTAAGAAATCTCATCTCCACCGCATTTATTCTGCTCTCATCCTTCTTCTGCCAGTTTCGAGTTTCGCTTTCATACATAAGGTTTGGATGAAAATTTAATATATAATATAATATATAGATAAAATATCCTTGTCTGGTAACATTATTTTTTCAAATTCAAACATCTTGTTTTTTCAAATTGACGTTTCAAACAAGTACACTTTCTCCATAATTATTCCTTAATGAACATGACTCACCGTTTTAACTGTCTATTCGTCCTCGCGCTCACTATCTCCTACCCCCCCTCTTTCTTCCTTCCACTTTATAATTCTTTTTTCATATGTTGTTCTCTGATTTTATATTTAGTTTACCCTTTCACCCTGACGAAGCTCCAGCGGGAGCGAAACCGGTTGGTGTTAACAAAAAAAGTGGTGTAAATACAAATTTATTATTTTATTTAATAATGTCACACCACAAATAGTTTAAAACATAGATTTCGTATTTCGTAACATATCAATTTATTTCATATGCGCATACTTACAACAATTAATAACCGATAAGCAAAAATATCTGAGATCTTTTCATTTTGATGATTTGAGATTTGTTATTTTGATCCCAGTCATGTGCCCGTATCTGGTTGGATTTTATGAAATTTCTAATGAAATCTTTCGGCATAACCCTCATAAAACCCTCAATATTTTGCGCCCGACATTTAATACAGTTCGTTGCTTCCATTTCTGCTCAGCTTTTATTTGTGGCCAAGGGGAAATAAATATTTTATACGTTAAAATAAAAATAATACGCTTTTGCTACTCGCTCATACTTACACGGATTAAGCATTTCATCATAAAATAATACGAATCGCTAACTGACTAAATAATGAATTATCGCACCGTTTTGCCGGAGGGGAGACATTTTTTTTTATTAAGATATACTTTTCTAGAATTATTTATATTTATACATTGTTATACACATGCAGAGAGTTCACTTATCTCTGTACGGTCAGGACGGAAGCCAACGATATGCAAGCGGAGTTGGAACACAGAGTTCAAAAAGGCCTACTAGCTGCAGCCTCCTTGCGAACGTTCCTAAAGTCCAAGCTTCTATCCAGAAACACCAAGCTGCGTATTCATAACACCATCATCAAGCCAGTGGTGACATATGGTTCTGAGTCACGGACAATGAACAACAAAGAATCTATTGGTTTGAGAATAGAATACTTAGAATTATCCTGGGACCCAGACCCGGTGTTGCAGCGGGAACTTGGAGGCATAGGACCAACCGAGAGATCCGTACAATGACACAGCAGCCCCTTATAACGAGCACCGTGAGAGCCGGTCGGTAAATATTGATGAAAAGAAAAACTAACTAAAAAAAAATAGTTGATATTGATTTCGAAAATATCTCGAACTTAATAATAGTATAGTAGCACTATTACAGTACACATTGAGGGTTAGTTAAACCCTAACGTTCCCTTTTATATTTGAGTCAGTATCAATCGACCAACTGTTAATCTTCCGTTAAGTTGCGCCTGAGTTGAGAGAGATTAGAAATTAGCCCATATTTCGGCTAACAGACCGCTAAAATTCTGAAACGGGTTTGTTCCAGAAAGATAAGATAAGCTAAGAGAAGCAAACAGTTTGTCATTACGGGATGTATGTACTGTACAATGTACAGTGACTAGCAAAATAAAGATTTCTCTCCGTCAGCTTATAAAATGGTGTCAAAACATAACAAAGCGATAACGTGATCAATCAATCCATCGACCATAAGAATGAAATGTTATGCCTTTTATGTACTGGTAAAAAAATACTTACCAATATTGTGCTAAGATATAAATATGTAAACATAGGGGTGTTAGTTGAAGTTTGTCGGTTTTACTCAGATGTCGCTAGAGATATGTATACATTTCTATGATTTGGCATCTATGTCATATTTTTCTATGGACATTAACCTTCAAAAATACTTAAGTTACATTCTGCCAAAATAATAGTGTCATAGTTATTTACCTCAGTGAATATGTTGAGTTTCGTTCCAAGTAAATCGCATTTGCGGCATTCGTTGCTTTTCTTATTTCATCAAAAGAAAAAAGCAGTTGAAGCTCATCGGTTGCTGGTAAAAACTTATGGTGAACATGTTCCAGTGATTAAAACATGTGAGACATGGTTTCGTCAATTTAAAAGTGCAGATTTCGATTTAACAGACAATGAACATCCTGGTGCAACGAAAAAGTTCGAAGACGAGGAATTGCAGGCGTGTTTGGATGAAGACCCAACCCAAATCGCAACAACAATTGGCCTAAACACTTAATGTTACCCGAGGAGCAATTTGCTAACGTTTAAAAGCCATGGGAAAGATCCAAAAGTATGGAAAATGGATACCACACCAAATGAACAAGAGACAAATCGAAAATCGAAAAACCATTTGTGAAATGCACTCACACAAGAACACTCTCAAAGCATTGAATTGGGAAATATTATCACACCCCCCGTACTCTTCAGACCTCACCCCGTCCGACTATCACCTTTTCGCATCGATGGGACACTCACTCGCAGAGCAGCGCTTTGCCAATTTTGAAAAAGTCGAAAAATGGCTCGTCGAATGGTTTGCCTCGAAAGCGAATTTTTTTTTTGGAATGGTATCCATGATTTGCCTCAAAGATGGACAAAATGTATAGAATCCGATGATCAATACTTTGAATAAAAAAAAATTTGAGATTCCCTTGAGAATTAAGCGTTTTCTTTATTGAAAAAACCGGCAAACTTCAACTAACACCCCTTAACATGTTTTCAGGCTTCAATATTGAACATTTATAAATAAGTATATGTTATGGATATGTTCCACTTTAATTTATTAAATATCTTTAAAAATAAAAATATTAACCACGACATGTTTCAGAGGTCACCTCCATCCTCAGGTATAAATTCAATATAAAACTGTTACATATTTACAAATATAATCAGTTATATATTTACACCCGAGGAAGAAGGTTACCTCCGAAACATACAGTGGTTAATATATTTATTTTATAAAGATATTTAATAAATTAAATTGGAACATAAACAGCGCTGTTTTTCAATTCCAATGTTATTATAATGGAATTCTACAGTAATTAATACGAATGAAAACGTCATTTTTCTTGAAGTTGCAAGCTGATAGATTTGAATCCTCGGTAGTCAACTCTACGATCCTCGAAGGAAGAAACAACACACAAACTTCTCGTCTCGCGGTGCCAAGGAGCTTTAAACTTCGCAGATAGCGCTTTTGGCATCGCGGGACCGACGCGCGACGGCGTGGAACAGGCTGCCCTGCAATATCCGCAATCAAGACGACGAAGGAGTGTTCAGAAGCTCTCTTAAAACTTTTCTTTTTAAAGAGAAGCTTTCCGGACGTTAAGCGCCCTTAAAGTGAATCTCTCACAAAAATGGCGCTATGAAAATCATCATCATTATCATATGTTTCGCCCTTCTAAGGCATTATCAAATGTTTGTTGTCACATTTGATAATGCCTTAGAAGGGCGAAACATATCATTCCCATAAAACATAATAAAACTTCTAGAAAACTGACGTTTTTATTTGTATTAATTATTTAATATGGAGTTTTACATCACTGTTCAAGAAACAATAAATTAATTCTACAGTGTTTATGACTTAAGATATCAATAATTAACCAAATGTTAGTAATTTAATTTAAGTTATAATGAAATCTCGATGGCTTTAACGGTTTTATAGTGAATTTTTAATTGTGTATAAAAAGATAAAAATACTTGTTACAATTCTGTTTCGCGTTGCGAGGGCATTCTCAAATAAAATTCAATAATTTAATTAAAAATAATATCACTAATTTTATTTAAAAATATTCTAGTGATTATTTTTAATAAAGCCTGTTTTCTAGAAGACTTATTATGTTTTACAGTAATTACATTTTTTGTCTTGCTAAAGCTTTATCAAATATCACAATAGTTGAATTATAAAATCAAATATACCTTTTTTGTTGATTCATAAAAATTGTGAAGACAAGTTATTGTAATATAATTAAATATAGTATATTTTTAATTGGTGCTTTATTTCGTCGTATACTGTTTTGTAATAATTGTCATATATCTAGCTAGGTAAACCCAACAAGAGCCCGAAGGAATTGAATTATTGAATAACATTGCCCTTGGATTATGCAAATTGGCAGCAGTTCCTTCCGGTGTGTTAGAAGACAAAAATCCTCTTTATTGGATAGGAAACAAATTGTACTTCTCGTAATTGAATTACCGAACGAAGTTTTCAGATTTAAAACCAATTTAATGTACCGATAATAACAACTTATTATCAAATAGTCCATTGTTTTGGCCGAAACACCATGATACGAGTACGTTAACATAATATACTGTTAAATTTATTATGTTTATATGACAAGTTAAAGCATAAAAATTGGAGAGTGTTCTCTAGGCGTTGTCTAGCAATGTATGGTAATTGATTTGATAGCCTTTCACATTGCATTAATAAAGAATTCCTGCTTAATTCTTACATTTAATCTTAATAGATGGCGCTAGTGTAGATTGAACTAAAATATGTGAAATGTTCCTCAACATAGTAGCATATACATCATTCAAAATAATTGTCAGTAAGAAGAGAACGTTGTATTACATTAAGAGATAGCTTAACCCAACCAATGACAGGTCATAAGTCCTGCAAACGCCTCGACCACCATATTCTGTTTACAAAATAATTTACATCTTCGTCTTTATTGAGATATAATTAATCCTTAAAAATTAATGTTTAATGACAGTGAAATAAATCACAACGATTTATTTCACTTTTCATAAACATGTTTCGAAAGCTACTCATCCTTCTCCAGTGTCACAAAGCGGAAAGATGAGAATCCTTCAATATATGTTTCAGAAGAGTTAAATAAATTATTTTTCAAAATGTATTCAAATGTGAATCCGCAACACAAAGTGATGGCGAATTTAGAAAAATAAAAAATTATGTAAAATAATAATAAAATCAAACTTAATTAAAATAAATAGTATTTAGAATAATATGTATTTGAGGACTATACATAATGGAGATGATTTATTTTAGAAATATTAATGAAATTTAAATAAGCCGGTAATCTATTAAAACAGATAAATTCTTTTCTTTAAAATTGTCCAATAAAATATATTTTGATGATGGCTGACGATGATAAAGTTGTTCAATATCGTGTATTTTATGTTGGCTGATGATGCTTAAATTGTCCAATATCATATATTTTGTCGATGGTCCACGATGATACAATTGTCCAATATTATCATATATTCAAATCAAATCAAATCAAATCAGTTTATTTCATCAACAGACATTACAAAATTTATTTTTAAGGCATCTATTGAGAACAGGTAAAATAATATATTATATATAGTATACTACCAGAAACGCATAAGAGATGGTTCAACATTAGGAAGACAGGATACTCTCCAGAATTAAGAGTATTTGCCTTCTGAACGTACTTTCACTAACATGAAAGACGTCGATCTCCGAGGAGACCGCGTTCAGCAGACTAATTGCTCTTCCCACCGGTGTCACCAGAGGCAGATTGGTTCTGGCAGCCGGTAGGTAAAACAATCTGTGCTGTCGCTGTCGGAGATATCTATCGGGGACAAAAAGCCGAACACCCTCCAGTACGGCCGAGTTCTCGAAGTATCCCCTAATTAATCTAAAGAAATGGGTAATTAGATGTCCATCTCTTCGAAGCTGTAGAGAATTGGTTCCGAGCATTCCCAAAAGAAATGCCGTGGGATAGAGCCAAGGATAGCTACCATACTCCCTCATGTAGAGATACCTCAGAAATTTTTTCTGAACCCTCTCCAGCATAATGGAATATCTCGCCTCGTGAGGACTCCATATCACAGAACCACTTTCGAGTCTGCTCCGAACCAATGCGTTGTATAGGACTCTGAGCACATTGGGATCCCTGAAAACTCTGCCGGTCCGGACGATGAAGCCCAACATCTTCAGTGCAGTGTCACAAATCCTCTCAACATGTGCACGAAAAGTCAGCCTACTCTCATAGATGATCCCGAGATCTCTCATCGTAGATACATGTGCTAGTTGCTGGTTGTTCATTGTGTATCTATAATACACAGTTCTCAATGCTCTAGTAAAAGATAGCATAACGCATTTAGAGACATTGAATTGCATTTGATTACTGTGACTCCAGTTGACAATATTATTGATGTCCGACTGGAGGCGAAGACAGTCTTCAGGATTTTTAATTTCCAGGAATAATTTCAGATCATCAGCAAATAAAAGAAATCGCGAGAAGTTTATCACCTTCGCAATATCATTTATGAAGATGGTGAAGAGGAGTGGCCCTAAGTTTGAACCTTGTGGCACCCCTGAATTTACAAGAAAAGGTTCCGATTGAAAAATTCCGTATGAGACATATTGTTTTCTCCCCTCGAGGTAACTAATGAAAAACATAATCAACTGAGAAGAGAATCCAATTTGAGATAGCTTTGCTATCAGAATGTCGTGGTTCACAGTGTCAAAGGCCTTTGAGAAATCATTATATGAACAGTCAACTTGGTGACCATCATCCAAGGCCCTTGCAATGTAATCTGTGAATACCATGAGATTAGTTTCAGTCGAGCGCCCCTTCCTGAATCCATGTTGTTCTGTTATAATATAGGGGTCGACTTTGGGAAATATCAATTTGTGTAAAATTGATTCAAATAGTTTGGCTGGAGCCGACAGTATCGCTACAGGTCTGTAGTTTTCGACCGACTCTTTTGCGCCGCTCTTGAAAATAGGACTGATTCTGGAAAGTTTCCAGAGATCAGGAAAAGTATTTGTACTTAACGATAGGTTAAATAAAAAATACAGCGGAGATATTAGGAGCTCAGAGCAGCCTTTTAAGAAGTAAATGGGAAGAAAATCAGGACCAACCGAGTGCGAATTCTTCATAGCTTTAATGGAGGATATAATATCATTCGCTTCTATCTGCGATATGACAAAGCCATGACCACAACAATTGGCACTTAACTCAGTCGCTGAATTGAAATTAAGCCGCGGGGGAACATTGCTATAGACAGATTGAAAGTGTTTAGCGAATGCATTCACTATATCTACACCCTCAACCTCCCTATCCCCATGCATCATAGTGTTTAGGATGCCCCCATCCTTTCGTAGACTTTTTACGTAGTTCCAGAAGGATCCAGGGTCATCCATAAGATTGCCCTCATGGTGCCCACATATGTTCGAAAGGCTGATCGAACATTGCGTCTCACCACCGAGCGGTACAGACTGAAAAGTTCGTACTCACTCCGACAACCAGTAGCCTTCCACCTCACATGATGGGCATGTTTGGTCTTAATGTCCGCGATGATTTCCCTGGAAAACCACCTCGGATATCTCCGTCCACCATTGCTTATGCGTTTTCTGGGAAAGCACAAATCAAACAATTTATAAATTTCACTGTAAAAATACTGTAAGGCATCATTTACTGTAAAAATACTGTAAGGCATCATTTTATATTTTAATGATTCACGAAGGCAGGGTAAAACTATTTGTACGAACGAAGCCGAAGTGCCAGTTTCTGATTGTAAGGGCTAATTCGATTAGTATGTTGGATTGAATTCACGTCGCTTGGATTAAAAGTTAGGTACTCGTATTCTGTCTTGTATTACATAAATTAAATAGAGAGTTTATAACCTAGTTACGTAACATAAACTTTCGATTTATCCAATGACGGTCAAATAATATAAATGTAACAATTTTGAATGAAAATATAAGAATAATCCTTTTTAATACAATTCCACTATTTAATTTTGATGAAAATGTTCGTTTTCTAGAAGTTTTATTTATTTGTATGGGAGTGACAAGTTACGCCCAATTAGAAAAAATCTGGAATACAATAGTTTTCATCAAAATTTAATATTAAATTGCATTTTACAGCATTCTTCATTAAACATTACTTACAATTAAACTATTCATTACATAATTTTTTTTGTAGTTTAAAGTCATAAATTATTATATTTACATATTTAATAGAACTCTATAATGTGGGTTATCATAAGAGTTGTGTATATCATAAAAAATGGGTTATTAATTATGAGAGTCCTCTCACGATACTCCTGTTATGAAATTATTCTGTGACAAAAATTATACCATTTCAAAATATTTTTTTCAAACGAGCTTGCGTTGCAATTTCGTTAAAAGTATCACAAAAGACCCAAAATACTTCGCGAGCGGCTTATCTAGGTAGTAATTCCTAGAAGGCTACAGGCTCCTTGCTTCGAAGGAACAAAAGCCTTCCTACCCCTCGGAGACCTTCCCCTCAAACACCCCCCCGCAATGCAAGTTCCGAAATGAACGGAATCGCCACATATAGTATGAAAGTGACAGTCGGACAAATAGTATGAAAGTGACAGTCGGACGAACACGTCGCGACTTAATTAATAAATAAATAAACAATGTATTGAAACTGTGAAAAAGTTAAGTGAGTTGCCTCCTCGCGATGTATATTTCGCGGGGAGGGCTTAAGAAGAACAAAAAGTGTGTGTGAACAATTAAAGATCAACAAACAATTGACATTTTCGCGCCGAGTGAAAGCGCGCCAAAACAATGACGCGTCTCCGCCAAGATGAAGGACCGGTCGCCGCCCGCCACGAGAAGCCAAGAGCCGGGCCGGTCCACTTATGATGTCGCCGCCCTCAGCCGCCTTCCATTCCGAGGAGAGAGGATAGACCGCCGCCCCCGTCAGAGAACGAGAGTGAGCCGTGGTCATCCTTCTCGTCGTGACCCAGCCGCCGCCCCGTCAGAGAACGAGAGAGCCGTGGCTGGTTCACCTCCATGTGTCTTCCCGCCCTTTGCGCAGGCTCGCCCTCTCGGCTAGAGCCGCGCTCGGTGAACGTCGCGCCGTTTATTTTAGATATAGTTAGTTTTAAGCGTTCTTTAGGCTAATTAGTTATTAATTAGGTGGCCACCATAAGGATAATTATATTTAGGGTAAGTCTTTTTATTTTTAATTAATCTTTATATGTTTAAAATTGACAAACCACGCTTTTATTTGCGCATTCCGGCTTGTCTACCTTCCCCGACTGACGGCTTCGCTGGACCTCCCTTCTGGTGAGCTATTCTCCCGAGGACCCTGGAGCCGCTGATGCACGAGAGGACTCGGCGAGGATCCGGAAGGTAGGTCAGGTACACGGCGATGAAATAGGCCGGAGCGTCGATAGGACACCTTGGATCGCCTTTTCCCCCGATCTTCAAAGATCGTTGACGCTCTTTTCCCGCGCTTTTATTTCTCTGCCTGTTCTGTTTGGGAGAGAGGATGACACTCCTATTTAAAATGTAATCCTTTTTTTTGGTTCTGATAAAAAAACAATTGAAATGGATTACAATAAAACGAAAACTTGCTTAATATTTTCCTTCTTTTTCTTCTTCCTTGTTATAGACCTATGTGGTCTGTTCTCCAGAGTGTTGCTCCTCCTATAAGGTGGACTCCCAGCTATCCTTCCATCTTTTAGGAGGTCTTCCAAAATGACGAGTATCATAAGGCTGATTAAGTTACAGAATATAGGAAAGTCTGGTGATGTCCATTCTTTGAACATGACCGTACCAGTCCCTTCTTTGCTGTCTGCTCCATCATAAAATATCATCATCCTCAGATATCTCTCTAATTCACGCGATCTCACGCGATCTCACGCGATATCTCAGTGTCTTGCCTGATATCGTCCTCAGTGTTTTCATATTGGAAGTCCTCAAAAATTGTTTGGTCCTTACTGTGTCTGCCCTTGCTTCGACGTCGTCTGTTTTTTTTGGTTTACGAAAGCTTTATTATTTAAAAATAAATTAACAATTAGGCTAATTTGTATAGCGCCGTTTTGGTGAATAGCTCACCTAAAGGGGGTTTGGTATAGTCCTAATAGATATGCCGTGTAAACGTTAATTAAATTAAAATTAAAGAATTCATACGATTGAAAAGTTTTATTATATTTCATAGGAATGACATGTTTCCCCTTACTGAGGCATTATCAAATTTCTAAACATTTAATAAGGCAAAATATGTCATTTTCTTCTTCTAAGACAGGAAACCAAATTACTTCCTACGATGAAGTTTCCTTCCTACTTTCTCTCTCTCTATCTCTTTTGTAGTCGTCCTGGTGGTCGACGGGCCTATGGAGTCTTGCGCATCACGATCTTTGGAATCCTAGCTGGGTATATCCTGTCCATGTAGTCCCTTCAGAATCCCCTTTCTGTCTACTCCACATTATTATGTCATTAATTTACATGATCTGCAAATACCTCGGTATCCAATTTCTAAGGGTTCGATCCACGATAGGTCACAATGTTTTCATTTCTGCTGTACTTAGGAGATGTTTTGTTCTGACAGGGTCTGCTCTTGCTTCAATTCCGTAAGTCATAATGTGCCTGATTCATGTTTTATAGATCCTGACATTGCTTTCCACTAGCATAAGCTTATTGTCCCAAATAGTGTCAGGCATCTTGTGATAACTGCTGCTTTATTTGTCTGTTCTTCATTCCCATGAAATATTATAAAACATCTAGAAAACGGACGTTTTCGTATTAATTATTTATGTATAATAGATTAAAATCATTGTTTAAAAAACAATATTTAATAATGTAATGTATTTATTGTTTCTTGAACAATAAATACATTAAAATATAATATGATGTAAATCACCATATTAAATTATTACATTCGCGGCCGAGTGGTAAGTGCATTGACTGCCACCCCGAAGGTTCCGGGTTCGATTACCGGCGAGGGCAGTGTGATTGTCAGACTGTCTTTGGTCTGGCATAGAATTCACGTGACAATAAAATGGCGAGAGATTAGCTACCTATCACATGTCACGAGACTCACTATGATAGCTATAATACCCTTTACATCGATTTGACTCATGCTGTCATGATCTAAAGAGCAATTCAACAAAATAATAATAATAATAATAATTAAATAAAACGATGTTTTTTAACTACTTCCACTTTTGTCTTTATTTAGACAGCGACCGGTTTCGCCAGGCTCACTGGCATCGACAGACTGGTAACACTATTGTAAACTTAGTCCTTTATATACATGCAGATCAGGGGTGGTGATCTGTATGTATATAAAGGACTAAGTTTACAATAGTGTTACCAGTCTGTCGATGCCAGCGAGCCTGGCGAAACCGGTCGCTGTCTAAATAAAGACAAAAGCGGAAGTAGTTAAAAAACATCGTTTTATTTAATTATTATTTAAAATGAACTTCCATCAAGAGATTTCAGTAAAATCATTTGATTATAATAATAATAATAATAATATGAATAAAAACATCTATCTTCTAGGAGTTTTGTTATAGGAGTATTATACTTTAGATGAAATGACATGTTTCGCCCTTCTAAGGCATTATCTAAGGTATGACTTTGTTGGGCGAAACATGTCATTCCATCTTAAATATAATTAAACTTCTAGATGACAGACTTTTTCATTCATATTAATTACTAAAAATAATGTAAATAAAATTCAATATATTTGGAAATAAAAGTACTCCTTAAATCGGTCTCATGTGAAATTGGTTCAGTGTTTTCATGAATTAAAGTAGGCTCCTAAAATGCGCCGCGAAATATTATGTTTATGTATGACATTATACAGTAGTATATTTATTTTGTCGTTTTTTCGCACACATGCTACTGGTTTATTTAGCACCCTCTTTATAAGATTAACTACTTCCACCCCGAGTCACCCAGAGCATAAATATATATACAAGATTGTTTTCACGTACCTCTTTATACAACAAAACACATTGTTTTATTACGCAGCGCGTTTTTTAAGTCAGTACCGTTCTGATATAAAAAAAAACAAGTTATCTTTTTGTAACAATTTTATTATTACATGTGCCGGGGTTAAATGCATAATCCATATAAGCGGACTTCGACTGCTGAATCAGCATATTTCATGATAAAATATATTGCATGAATAACCGAAAACGCCTGATTAGGACCTACTTATCAAAAGTGACGAATCGGGGCCCAGATTTTATTCACACAGCTCACTAGGTCACTAGAGCAGAGCATCGTGTGAAAATGGAAGGAAAGCATATAAAAGCGGTACATCCGACCACCATGAACAGTATTCCTTCTTGCGACTTCTAACCGACACGAGTCTACGCCGTCAAGTCTACGTACGAGAAACCTCCGACCCTCCTACCGAGCTACGCAACTGTCTACACTGCTACGCTATTGCCCAGTGAACCATCAGCCCCAGTTGCTATCGACGTCACGAGTACATAATACTGTTAACGTATGATTACTTGTGATCTGCAATAAACGCTGAACCCCCCACTGCTCTTATCTCTCACCACATCCCCCAAACATGAAAGACACAGTTTTATTTATTTTTCCACATAATAACAACCAAAATAAAGAAAATTGTCATACCTTTTGTATTCCGTCGTGATAGAAGTATGCCGCCTGATTTTTCTTGAGCATTATAATGCTGAAGTTGACGATTATTTAAGCCAAATTGTCACAGGCGATGAAACATGAGTGGCCTACGTTACACCAGAAACAAAACAACAATACATGGAATGGCGGCATTCAATGTCACATTACTACAAAGACGCATATGAAGACCACAAAAAAGGTGGACGGATGATATTACCCAACTACCGGGTTGTAAGTGGCAACAGATAGTCCAAGATAGAAAATATTGGAAGAGTTTAGAACTAACTAACTAACTAACTAACACGCCGTAGGCAGAAATAATGGAACGCCACACTGTTCTGTCCTGACATACTTCTCTCGATTCCTCTATATTCATACATCTTGTCATGCACGCACGTCGATTTCTCCGACTCCTCACGTGACCAACATTTAATATTTGATTGATTTGATCATGCCACGTTTTCCTCGGCCTTCCTCTATTTCTAGCTCTATACCTTCTTTACCATTCTGTATTCACTCATTCTTTCCATGTGTCCAAACCATCTTAATGACTCTTTCATTATTTTGTTCATAACGCTTTCATTCGCACCACATTCATTTCTTATTTCTTTATTTATTTCCTCTTGCATTTGACACTCTATCATATACAGATTTGCCGCTCATTCGTCTTAGAGATCTCATTTCTACTGCATTTATTCTACTTTCATCCTTATTTTGTCAGTTCCATGCTTCACTTCCATACATAAGGGTCGGCACAAGGACATCATTATGCACTACCATATTACCTTTTTTGGATAGGCTTTTGTTTGCGATGACAACTTTAAGTGCACCATTTACTCTGTTGTCTGCCCCAACCCTTCTTTCAATATCCTTCTCCACCCTCCCATCCTTTGTAAACATACTTCCTAAATAAATAAATCATCCACTGTTAAGAAGAGGTCTATATCCAGCAGTGTAGTAAAATTGGATGAAAAGAAGAATGTAACATAAGATGTAACATAAGGGAATGTTGTTAAACATAAAGCGATCGCTCAACTCAACCAATGACAGGTCATAAGTCCTGTAAGCGCCTCGGCCACCACATTCTGTTCCCAGAAAACAATTTACATCTTCGTCTCTATTGAGATACAATTAATCCTTGTTACATAAGATATTATTTATCTTTTCTATTCAAGCTAAGATTAGTTAGAATGTTAGTTAGAGAATGACTAGGGATGATATATTGCATTAAGTCACTATTAAAGTGCTTTTTATATATACATATTTATATCTCAGTGCACGAGAAAGAATTTCCTAAGATATAAGATATAAATTCCACCAGCAGAATCTTTGAGATGCGATTCTCCCAAAGCGAGGAAGTTAATTCAAAAGCATTAATGTATCGTTCATTTACTTCTGCATTACTTCCTCATGGCCTGGCACTTGTGACGTGCAGGGGATCGCTTGAAGTATAATCTACGTCTATCCCCCTACTGGTTTAATGTTAAAAGAATAACGATATATTTTACTGCTAGTATGTATATAAATGCATTACGTTCTAGGTTATATGTTATTCGCCTTTTCTTTGTGATGTGAATTTAATGTATAATACGAGTATATTAGAGCACCAAAAATCACTTCTTATGATATCTTTTATATTCGGCTACAATTTTGTGATATCAATTTATATTTGAGTTTAAGTATCAAATACACTGTGCTTTTCTTCATAAAATAAATTAATGTTTTATATAGATATACCATAGAAAAAACAAAGGTCACTGACATCATCCATCGGGGGGCGACTCTATAATGGCAATGGGCAGGTCACGTAGCCAGAAGCTCAAAAAAAGTGGACAAGAAGACTGCTGACTTGGAGACCGTGGACGGCAAAGAGGAGTGCATTGCAACCGCAACTACGGTCGAAGGATGATCTGAACAGACACGTCGGAAAATCTGGATGCAGTCTGCACAGGACAGAGTGACATGGAAGCCAATGGAGGAGGTCTTTGTCCAGGAGTGGACGGGAATAGGCTGAGGAAGAAGAAGAATAATAATTTAGAATTGTAATATTTTCATATTATTGGTAAAAAGTAACCTACAATAACATAGTTTTTTCTCGAAATCGGTCCCGTTTATCATACAAAATATATGAAATAGTGTACGAGTATAACAGTTGATAATGTCTTATTAAGATTTAATAAATTTGTAATACGAATGTCGAATTGTTCTGGAATTTTAATGAAACAAAATAATGTGGAACACCTCCGCATACTGTCCAAGCACTTGGCCAGATGGAGGGGCAGTAAAACCTTATCATCCAAGGAGACGAGTCCTGTACCACAGATGGTCAGATATATTGAAAAAAGAAAAATAAGGAAATAATGGAAAAAAAAACTAAAAAACTAACTAACCATCACGCCGTCTCCCCGAAGGGGTAGGCAGAAAGAATGGACTGCCACACTTTTCTTTCCTGACATATTTCTCTCGCTTCCTCAACATTCATACATCGTGGGTTGCACGCGCGTCGATTTCTCTGACTCCTCACATGGCCGACATTCAATATTTGATTTATTTAATCGTGCCACGTTTTCCTCGGTCTTCCTCTATTTCTGGTTCCATTTACATCATTAACATATAATTAATAATGGAGGTATTTTAAAATCAAAAAAACTATACAGCACATAATTAATACAAATGAAAACGTCAGTTTTCTAGCAGTTTTATTATATTTAAGTTAATTTAATTAATTTGTTTATTTAATAAAGTTATAAAAAAATACAGAAACATTTTACAACTTATAAAACACCATTTTATGGGAATGACATGTTTCGCCTTTCTAAGGGATTAACAAATGTCAGTGACATTTGATAATGCCTTAGAAGGGTAAAACATGTCATTCCCATAAAACATAATAAAACTTCTAGAAAACTGTCGTTTTTATTTCTATTAATTATTTAATATGGAGTTTTAGATCATCGTTCAAAGAACAATAAATATACAGCACATTTTCGTTTTTCTGACCTTTTTATCTATATTTTTATTTGATTTCCAAACCTTATTGAACCTAAAAAAATATTAAAACGAAAGCAATAAATACATATATTTATTTCAATTCTTGTATGTATGTACGTATTTGTTTTGTTAAATAGTTGAAAAATTCTTCGAGGAACCAAATTTCTGGAAATAATATACTCGTGTTAGAAAGCATTTATCACTTGTATAGATTTTGTGAACCTTGATATTTGAATTTATATACGATTTACTCCTCACTAAATATATATAAACTTGCACCCTGTTATGCAGTGAATTTGTGTAGAGAATTCCATGCCTTGGATGTTAGCTGAACTGAAAGCGCTCGTATGCTGGTAGTTCGAAAAGGTAGCGAAAGCTCTAAGCTGAACTATTGAATAATGCTCTTTAATTATAAAACGGGTTAAAAATTGTTAAAATGTATATGCTTCTAAACGGCAAAAAAAAATGCTGACTTATAATGATAACATATATTGTGAGTGTATATTCTTTTATAATTTTATATTCAAGTATATGAGAACTGACAGTAAGGTCATATAGCATTGAGACCAGAGCGGATACCACAAGAACGAAGGCTAAAGTACGGGTGGCAGAGATGAGGACGCTGAGGATGATAGCAGGAAAGACTATTCGCGAAGGTGAAGAATACGGCCATCCGCGAGATCTGCAAGGTGGAGGATGTCGTGAGATGGGGCAGACAACGCAGAAGATACTGGAATGCGCACATGCAGAGGATGGATCCCACCAGAATCCCACACGCTGTGATGCATCAGATTCCTGCCGGCTGCCGTCGTCCCGGAAGACCGCCGAAGAGATGGAGAGATAGCTGGGAGTCAACCTCCCAAGAAAGGCCAGCCTGATTTCAGGAACAGACCAAAGGTCTATAAGGAGAAGAAGTAGAAGAAGAAGAAGATATTCTTTTAAAAATAAGATATTATTTTGCAAACAAACAATATTTTTTTGTACTTTTTAATATCTACAAAAAAAGTTGATTAACGTGCTTAAAACAATTATTTATATTATACAATCATAATTATAATAATTGGTAAATTTTGTATACATCAAGATATAGAGTAAATATATATGTATATTTTTTTGATATTCGATAGATCTTAAACATCAGTCAAATAGTTGAAAATTATCAGATATAAATTGGTAATACAAACGTTTTGAAAAGAAATTAAGTTTATAAAATATTGTATAAAATTAAATATCATCAATTGGTATAAGTTCTCGTATTTGAATTAATATAATTATACTTTGTATTACAACTCCGAAAAAATGTCGTGAGCTAACCATTTAATTGAAAAAAAAAATGATACATTTAATAAAGAAAACGGTATTGAAATTTTGCATATTATTAATAAATACCCAACGTCAAACAATTTAGAAATTTTAGAAATAAAAAAAACCATAAAAAATGAAAATACAATAAATAACCAATTAAATTTAAATTCAATCCCCATGCTCGATATGTTCCCGTTACATGTCCCCTCTGCTCAATCCTAATTATACCCCTTTCACTTTCATACAAAACTCGATCTCCATTGAATATTTAAGTGACCGCTCTGTTTTATTTAATTGTTAAAATTGTATACATTGATAAAGGTTACTTGTAACCGAAACATGTCTGAGTTCAGTGAAAATAAAAAGTTTTGTAATACAAAGTATAATTATATTTTTTCAAATATTTTACAATTTTTATATTTAAACAATTTCAAACAAGTTCAATTACTTTTTATAACTTTTGCATAACGGCGTATGTTAGAATGTATTCGAACTATTGACTTGATGTTTTTATATAAACTGTAAGTTACATCCGGCAAAGAGGTAACCTTTCGAATTGAAACGTCACATCACTAGATTCGATTTTCCGATATGCATTCCGTATCACCGCCAATTCCACAATTTAAATTCAAATAAAATTTCCGTTTGTGTTCGACATATCACACTACAGTACGTACCTTGAAATAGCGTGGTAAATGTATGAAAACAAATATATTTCTGCAATCAATTTATTATTGTATATCAAATTCAAATGTGTTTATTTATTAAATTGTAAATGAAACACTTGTTTTTCACCACTTGAGTTTTATATTTTACACGACTAGTTTCGGAAGCTACTGATGTTTCCATCTACAGGTTTAAATATAAACTAAACTAAGTATTAATATAATATATAACAATTGTCTGTACTGATAGAAGTGGGGGGGGGGGGGATTATGAGTGATTGGTGGCGGGGGTAAGTGAGGGGGTAGGGGTTTATTTATTTTTGCCTAACCAAATTGTCCTACTTTAAAAACATTTATTATATTCATCTTCTTCTTCTTCTCAGTCGTATGTCGATTCGCCCGACTTCTAACATGACCAACCTTTAAATTTTGATTAATTTGGTCATGCCATGTTTTCCTCGGTCTGCCTCGACTCCTTACTCCTTTTAAATCATTTACGTATACTTTCTAAACTATTGTTTTACCTTCCATGCGCTCTTTATGTCCGCAACAACACAGCGATCCTTTCATAATTTTGTTCATAATAACTTCTTCCGCTCTACATTCCTTTCTTAAAACAGAATCTGAGATTCTGTCATATATCGTTCTACTTCACATACGTCTTAGGGACCTCATCTCTACCGCATTTATTCTGCTCTCATCCTTCTTCTGCCAGCTCCATGCTTCGCTTCCATACATTAGGGTTGGGACCAGAACTCCACTGTGAACGGAAGTTTTCGCTTTCATTGATAAATTATTGTTTCCAATAACTTTTTTAAAGCTCCATTTACTTTGTTACCCGCACCAACCCCTCTTTCGACGTCACTATCCGTTCGGCCATCCGCTGTGAACAAATAAAAAAATCTAGAAAACGGATATTTTGACCCACATTAAATAATGTGTTCCTTGATTACAGTACTTAAAAAAAACAAAGAATTAAAATTTTATTAATAAAAATAATTTAGTGAGTAATTGATAGTATCTATTTAAAAGGAAACTCCAGTATGTCTGAAGAGAAAAGTTTATGATTCATGCATACTGCCGGTGATGACGTATGGGATGGAAACTGTGACCCTCACCAAGAGAAATGTTGAAAAATTGAGAGTCACGCAGCGTTCCATGGAAAGACATATGCTCGGCGTCAGTCTCCGAGATAGAATCAGAAATGAGGAGATTAGACGCCGAACAAAAATAACGGACATCATGGAACGACTAGCGAGACTGAAGTGGCAATGGGCGGGTCATGTGGCGAGACAGAGGATAGATGGACCCAGAAAATAATAAGGTGGAGACCATGGGAGAATAGGAGAAACGTCGGCAGGCCGCAAAAAAGGTGGGCCGACGACATTGCTGCCGTGGGGGGGAAAATGTGGCTACGGCTGGCAGGAGATAGAGACGAGTGGGCCGATAAGGGCTGACGAAGAAGAAGAAGAAGATTTAAAAGTCGGTTCCTACCCACCAAGCCGAAACTACACAAAAGAGCCGGAATTCAAATGAGGCGACTAAGATATGGGCAATAGACAAAAGTGCTTTTTGATTCTATCGCACATTTAAATCGACGGTAACTGTATGGATGTCCCGATCCTCGAGACGCACCCGCGTGAAGCAATATTGCGCCACTTAAACAAAATGATTATTGTCTTTGTTCTCGGCGCTTAAAGGCCCATAAAAATAAACGTATTTCTTTAATCTGACTTATTTTTATTCGCCAGCTTTGCACACGTTCCCGGCGAGTGCTTTCGATTAAGGAGCAAAACATATTTAGATAAAATCTCTACTATCGGAGTGAAGAAACGGTAGTGCGTATTTTTATATCAGCCCTCCTTAACAATTTTTTTCTACTAGTTTTTCCTAGGTGCTTCAGTGGAATTGTTCTCGTAAAAAGTATATAATTCTAACGTGTTTATACTCTAACGACCATCCTGTAGCACCAAAAGATGGAAAATCAATGATTTTAACGGTTCGATTTAACAAAATAACTAATCATTCTCCCATCTCTCCGAAGGGGCAGGCAGAAATAATGGACCACCACACTGTTCTTTCTTGACATAATTTTATCGTTTCCGCAAAATTCATTCATCGTGTCATGCATGCGCGTCGATTTCTCTGACTCCTCACATGATATTTGATTTATTTGATCGTGACACGTTTTCTTCAGTCTTCCTCTATTTCTGGTTCCATTTACATCGTTAACATATAATTTTTTTACCATTCTTTCTTCATTCATTCTTTCCATATGTCCAAACCATCTTAATGATTCATTCATTATTTTGTTCATAACACCATCATTCGCACCGCATTCACTTCTTATATTTTCATTCGACACTCTATCATACACAATGTTTTACACACATTCGTCTAAGAGATCTTTATTCTACTGCATTAAGTCTACTTTCATCCTTCTTTGCCAGTTCCTTGCTTCGCTTCGCGGCGTCTATTTCTCCCGCAATTTATATTTAATAGATTTGTTCATACCTTTTTCTATTTCAAATTTCCTTTAAGTCGTTTAAATATAATAATATAATATATTCACCATTCTTTCATCATTCATTCTTTCCATGTGTAGAAACCAACGTAATGATCCTTTCATTATTTTTTTTATAACACTTCATTCGCACTGTATTCACTTCTAATATTTACATTTGACACTCTATACAGATTCATCACACATTCATCTAAGTGATCTCAATTATACTACATTTATTATACGTTTATCTTTCTTTTTCCAATTCCATGCTTCACTCCCATACATAAAGGTTGGAACAAGAACACCATTGTATACACATTATATAGTAATTTTTCATAATTTTAGTTGTATTTTTCATTATTTATAACTTTTAGGATATTTTTATTAACAGCATTACGAGAAATACACTGTGGCTAATTTAACCTAGTTTTCGCAAATAAAATATCGTTTCCGGGCATAAATCTTATAAAAAAACAGTTGTTTTATAACGACCATAGCATGTAATAAACCACAATAATGATATATTATTCGAAATATGGATATAGAACAATCAGAAATGAATTTGTATTATAAAAAAGGGAAAAAAAACATTTAATTTTTGTTTAACATATGGCGTTAGCTGCGAAACATTTTAGAATGACAGTTTTATTATAAATTACAGCACATTTTTATGAAGGTATTAACATTTGAAACACGTCTGTTTTATGGTATATAATCTCATGAACACGTTTTTTAAGTGTTTTTTTGAAGGTTTAATCCTAGGGATTAGTTTGCAACAAAGCCTAAAATTTTTGCTGGTTCTTGGGATGTCACTTGGGGCTTTAATGTGGTAGATTCTTGCAAGTTTCAAGATACATAACCTTCGCAATATGTCCAATTAACTATTGTGTGGAAAACACGATATATTAATAATTGTCATTTACTAACTAACTAACCATCACGCTGTATCGCCGGAGGGGAAGGCAGAAAGAATGGACTGCCACACTGTTCTGTCCTGACATACTTCTCTCACTTCCTCTACATTCATACATCTTGTCATGCACGCACGTCGATTAGTCCGACTCCTCGCGTGACCGACATTTAATATTTGATTGATTTGATCGTTCCAAGTTTTCCTCGGTCTTCCTCTATTTCTAGCTCCGTTCTCGTCGTTTACATATACCTTCTTCACCATTCTGTCTTCACTCATTCTTTCCATGTGTCTAAACCATCTTAATGATCCTTTCATTATTTTGTTCATAACATCCATTCGCACCGCATTCACTTTTTATATTTGTATTTGACACTATCATATACAGATTTACCACACATTCGTCTTAGAGATCTTATTTCTACTGCATGTATTCTATTTTCATTCTTCTTTTGCCAGTTCCATTGTTCGCTTACATACATAAGGGTCGGCACAAGAACACCATTATGCACTGCCATCTTGTCATTTAACTTTTAGTTATTATTATTTTCTAAGCAGGACCTTTTAGATATATCACGGATTTTTTACTAACCGGTACACTAGATATAATATCCGATATTCGGTTATCTTGAAGACATATGTATAATATTTTCGTGTAATAATATATCCTTCCGTCATATCACGTATGTGCCCTGAACAAATATGAAGGTCGACCAACTATTCAGACACATTAACCCCAAAACTACCGCATTATGTACGCATATCTGTCAACTTAGGCAATAATCGTATCTCAATAGCTCAAACTATTTATGGCGTTGGATGTTGAAACACAAAGGGATCTTAAATAAGGGAAAGTGCTAAATCAAATTTGAAAAACGTGATAGCGTTATAAAAAAAATAGTTAGTGAGAGGGAATATAAATTAGGAAACAAAAAATCTTAAGTAAACTGAAATTTTTTCGATTACAATATTAACACTGGTTTTTTGGTATATGCAGAAAGAATGGACTGTCACACTTTTCTTTCCTGACATTTCTCTCGCATCCTCAACATTCATACATCGTGTCATGCACGCGCGTCGATTTCTCTGACTCCTCACACGGCCGACATTCAATATTTGATTTATTTGATAGTGCCACGTTTTCCTCAGTCTTCCTCTATTTCTGGTTCCATTTATATCGTTAACATATATTTTTTTACCATTCTTTCTTCATTCATTCTTTCCATATGTTCAAACCATCTTAATGATCCTTTCATTATTTTGTTCATAATACCATCATTCGCACCGCATTCACTTCTTATATTTTCATTCGACACTCTATCATACACAGAGTATCCACACATAAAATATATAAAGGCATTTTAAGTATAATTATTGTTTATTAAACAATGATTAAATGAAATATTAAGTATTTATGAAAACGTCTTCATTATTATATGTACCTTTGAATCAAATGTTTCCCTTTGCTGGAATATTATACAGTTTGATTTATTATTAAAATTAGATAGATAGTGTCCTAGAATAGTGAAACATGTGATAATCAAATAATTTAATAAATTATCTGGAAAATTTAAAATAAACTATATAATGATTATAAATAATTCTAACAATCAAAACTAAGAAAACCTCCTTAAAACTTTTAAAACAAGTAAACAAAAAACTCATTTTCAGTTTATGGTATGTGCTTCGAGATAAACCGCCGTTTATATAAACGGAAGGAATTACTCGGCCTTACTGTAGGTAAGCGTGGTATACGAGGGTACGAATTGTGGTAAAAAGCGTCTTTTGCTTTCTTCATTAAGTTCCCTTAATTAAAAAAATAAACTTAAGCCGCTAGAAAATATTAGGGAATTTTCGGTGGCAAATCCGAAGTTAATCTGCAAAGGTTACAATTTCACTGGCAAAATGGGACAAACTTGAGAATTTGTATTTGCAATAGTTTGTCGTGCTTCTTTTGTTTTAGCCAAATTATTTGAATTTTAATTTAAAGCCTCCAAGGACGGAGCCCGGAATTAAAGATTGATGAAAGGAAAACATTTTCACGTTTTTGAATTAGTAGTTTGTGATTAGTTACTTCGAGTGGGAGCGCGGGCGTAACGGGCCTGCTCCTTGGATCGTTGGGGAAGGGTTTCGTGAAAACACTGATTAAAATGTTTCCCAGACAACTAAGGCCGGCTGCACAATAAGTGCAGCTTTAAGCTCTTCTAAAATTTAATCAAAACGTTTCATACTCTAATAAAGAGCAATCGTTTATGAGAAAACCTTATAATCTTTTATGATAATATCCATTTAATTTTTTATTATTATAAGTTTTAATGCTAGGGATTAGTTTGTAGAAAAGTCTATCAACATCTTTACTGATTCTTGATCTTACTCTCAGCTGACCCAAGGGAAACGTTCACGTGGTGGTTAGACTTAATCATAACCCATTTAATCGACTGTTTTAATGAATATTAAAGAGAAACTGTTATTAAGAAAATATCAAAATGACATTGCAATACACTTTGGGAATTAAAAAACATGGTTTAATCCACTATTTTTAATAAAAAATATTTAAAAACACGACATGTTTCGGAGGATATTGTATCGAATTTTAAATGAGTTTTTATTAGTCTTTATTTATTTAGTTTTTGTTAAATTTTTACACCTGAAGATGGAGGTATCCTCCGAAACATGTCGTGTTTTTTAATATTTATTATTAAAAAATAGTGGAGTAAACAACGTTATTTAATTTCCAAAGTATATAACTATGAAATTCCACAGTGTTAATGCCTTAACTTTCAAAAATAATGACAAAGTATTAAAAATAAAATATACGGTTATTGCTATCATGAGAAAATAAGTTGAAATCATTTCAGATAATATCACGTTTGAAACACAAACTGCAGGAATAATCAATATCGTAATAAATTATCTTATTTGAAAAAAGTGAAGGTTTAATCGGTTAATTTTAACTTATAGATAATATTAAAATAGATAATGGGCTTCGACCTGCGTGGTACCCAAGCACTTGCAGACTGCTTGGAATATTGCTCACGGTATGGAACCAACTTGTGTAAGCTAGGTGAATGTAAGTTGCTCATTTCTACAGCAAGATTCTATAGATAAGAGTATGTCACACATAATGATACCCCTAATTGAATGCCGAATGGTAAAATGAAAAAATTCAGGAAATGTCTTATTTAATATGATTTTAGAGTATTCATTCCTAGCAACGTTTGTCGGAGAACTAACGGCCGATGGGGGAGACGGGTTCTGGAATGGAGACCGCGTACAGGATTCCGCAGAGTTGGACATGGATGGATGGGAGCGGCAATGGATAGGGGGCGGTAGCGTGCTTTGGGAGAGGCCTACATTCAGCAGTGGATGACAGACGGCTGATGATGATGATGATTTCCAGCATACATTCGTCAGGAAAATACAATATTTTCGGGTATTTATAGTTGTATAATGTGCCTGCAACTAAGACAGAGGATGTTAAGGTGTTATGGGTGGTCTGTTCTGTTATATGGGTGTGGGACATGGACATTAAAAGTAAATACAATGAACCGGTTAGATGCATTTGAAATGTGGCTTCACCGAAGAATTTTCAGGATCCCATGGACAGACAGAGTGACGAACACAGAAGTCCTGAATCATGCAGTGTAAATAGAGAGCTGCTGACATTGAACAAAATCCGCAAGATTTCATATCTGGGTCACGTTTTACGAGGAGAAAAATATCGCCTGCTGCATCTAATTTTGAAGGGAAAAATAGAGGGCCGCAGGGGGGCAGGGAGAAGGTAGATCTCTTGGCTTCGCAATGTGAGGGAATGGACGGGAATCGTAACTGTGGAGGAGCTATTCCGGACAGCGCAGGATAGGGATGAGTTAACCAGAGTGATCGCCAATGCCGGTGCGACCTGACAGGGCACTTTAAGAAGAAGATGCGCCTGCAATTCTTCATGCAATATTCTAAACGATTTCGTGTAATTAAATACACAACGTTGCATTCTGGTGTGCGATCGGCCTAAATGTTAACAGAACGCCGTATAAGTGGATTTTGTGAATGATATAGTCTAAACACGCCTCAATACCTTCTAAGATAGTCTATCTGTAACAATACACCCATTTGCACACTCGTCCATTTCGCTAGACAAAAATACGTTTTCCGGGAATTAGTAATATAGTGCTATGGGAAATAATTAATGTTAGTTAATAAACAGAAAAGAAAAGAGTTTCCAAATTGGATATACGTTAAAAAAAAGCATTTTTCTATAATTTTTTTTTGTAGTCTTTGGAAAATTCTTATACATATTTTATCTTTTTTAAACTTATTTTAATACTACGAAATTGAAAAACGGTGAAATTTTAAATGACTTGACGTATTTCTAAGTTATTATCCCTTCATCAATCGATGTTATATCGTTCTCCCGATGATGAAGGCCGATAAAAGCCCTTGAACAAAGAGTCGAGTAAAATCAACATAAAAATGAAAAAATAACAATGTTTTAATTGAAACAAACCAAAGCAATATTTTTATTCCTTTTGTATTTAACAATATATAAGTGGTCTGAATAATCAATTTCAAAATACTAACAAAACTACAAAACAAAGATTTAAATGTCAACAATACTGATGATAATAAAAATATTCTAGAGGCCAATACACTTGAATCTATAGAAACACTTTTTACGTATCTTTACATTAAAATTATATTTTATAAATTTTATATATTATATAATTAAGAGTAATATTTTCTTGTGATCAAGCGTAGATTAGAGTGGAAATCTAAAATATCGATATTTTTATTAATTGAAACATTGTTTTTTCCATTGAGAGTATATTTTTTTCGACATGTTGGAAGGTTTACTCCTAGAACATCGGGATTATTGATTTTAAAAAAAGTGAATAATTCGTTGTACCCAATTAATTCAGAAAGGGTAAAAATGCCTTCAAAATAAATATAAAGTTTTATTCCACTGGCTCCTATAGTTTTAAGAAACTAGAAGGAAACGTAGAATAAAATAATATTTCTAATTATTACAAATGAAAACGTCAGTTTTCTAGAAGTTGTATTATATTTTATGGGAATGACATGTATCCCCATTCTTAGGCATTATAAAATTTTTGATAATGACATATGATATTTCATCATACATATGATAATGCCTTAGAAGGGCGAAACATGTCATTCATGAAATATAATAAAATTTCTAGAAAACTGACGTTTTCATTCGTATTAATTATTTAATATGTAGGTTGTCTTCATTGTTCAAGAAACCATAAATGAAAATTCTAAAAAAATTCGTAATCCTAATTATTAGTTTTGAAGGATTAATTGTATCTCAATAGAGACGAGGATGTAATTTTGTTTTTTGGAAACAGAATATGGTAGTCAAGGCGTTTACAGGACTTATGACCTGTAATGGGTTGGGTTAGGCGATCACTTTATGTTAACAACATTCCCCATTCCGCACTTTATACGACCACCACGTCTGAAAAATATTTTTGGAACTTGTCTTGTCTTCTTCGTCTCTATTGAGATAAAATTAATCCTTAAAAAATGATTAACCTGCAATGGGTAAAAATACAGTATTTGTCTACAAGTATTTGTAAACATTCAAAAAAACAAATTGTATTAGTTTTGAATCTTTAATTTTAATCTTAATTATGAAGTGAATAGGGATTTGAGGCAAATAAGCGAACTTGTTTAAGAATTTAGAGTCATCTAATGATTTTAAATAAATATAACGAAATCAACAATCGAAGCACGTTTGTTTAAAGGATTTAACGAAATACAGTATATATTTTTATTAGCATCTGAGACCACTGCATTTCCCGAAGAAATTGTATGTTAAAGCGAGAAAATATCCAGCAATACTGGTCAAAAATAAATTTCATACCTTCTAGAGTGTAGTCCAGCCCCATTCGCTCATATGGAATTTTCCAATTTCAGTTGCAACGTGCTCTCGTGTATTTGAAATGATTTGATTTTATTGGTATTTTACATTTGGCAATATTCTCGATAACCTTTTTTGGAGTGTTGATATGAAATTTATGATACGAATCATTTTACGATTAAAATTTGCTGTATGAAAATAATTACCTGGAAAACTTTGAACTTTCAGAAAGAAAAAAAAAATATTAACAAATTGCAAGCCCAATGGATCGGTCACATTATGCGTCACGAGGCGCAACGCAACACAATAAAAAATATTTTTAAATGTGCTAACTAACTAACACGCCGTCTCCCCGAAGGGGTAGGCAGAAAGAATGGACTGCCACACTTTTCTTTCCTGACATATTTCTCTCGCTTCCTCAACATTCACACATAGTGTCATACACGCGCGTCGATTTCTCTGACTCCTCACATGGCCGACATTCAATATTTGATTTATTTGATCGTGCCACGTTTTCCTCGGTCTTCCTCTATATCTGGTTCCATTAAAATCGTTAACATATATTTTTTTTGCCATTCTTTCTTCATTCATTTTTTCCATATCCTTTCATTATTTTGTTCATAACACCATCATTCGCACCGCATTCACTTTTTATATTTTAATTCGACACTATCATATACAGAGTATCGACACGTTCGTCTAAGTTCAATTATACTTTCATCCTTTTTTTTGCCAGTTCCGTGCTTTGCTTTCATACATAAGGGTCGGTACAAGAACACCATTGTGCACTAATGCGATTCTAGCTTTTTGGATAGGTTGAAATGTACTAAAAAACATTAAACGTATATTATTTCTTTCTAATAAAATTATCATCGAAAGAAGAATAAGAAAGGAATGAATAATTTTTTTGCCAGGTCCAATGCTTCGCTTCCATACATAAGGGTCGGTAGAAGAACACCACTGTGCACTGCCATTATAATTTTTTTGGATAGGTTGAAATGTACTAAAATTTAACGTATATTATTTCTTTCTAATAAAATTATCATCGAAAGAAGAATAAGATAGGAATAAATATAACGATAAAGCACATTAGATACCCTTATAACCTAAGAATGGAAATATTCGAAAGTTCTTACCATATATGCCAAGCGTATAGATTCGTAGCCTATAAGGGTGTGCTGAAATTCTTGCTGGAAGTGTAATGTAATATGTATTATATTTTGCGTTTTATTTTAGTTGACATCCGTAAAAGGGAATCATCTTCGGCCGGAACCCTCAGCTTTCCGAGCACGACCTTATTTCCAACAATTTGTTCTAATAATCATTTCGTTCCACACAACTCGCTTTAAGGAATGTATTATGGGGTCATTCCGTACCCCAGGGGAAATCTATAGACTAGACTGGGTATCGTTTAGTCTATTGTCATAAGATCACGATACTGCTAATGGAAATGTCACATTTTTTGCCGCAGAAATGATAGAGTCAATGTGGACTCACAAAAAAAGCTTTGTTCTTGTTACTCGTATTTGTCCTGCGTTATACGTTTGTCAAATAGAAGTTTTAAATTGCTTTATTCGTATCCCTAATGTACAAATGCCTTGTGCTCAAAGCATATGATTGAGCACACACTCGTATTTTCTTTAATATTTTTTATTCTTGATCAACGTACTTAAAAATATATATAAATGAATACTCGTATATACTCGTACATGACGTGTTAATTTGAAAATTGGTTTCGGAATCGAGAATATATAACCGTTTAATATAAAAGTTAAAAAAAGGCTGTTGTGATGAAGAAGAAAACAATCATTTATCTACTAAGTGAACCTGGATTGTTAACGGAATTTATTTTTTTAGGATTGAATTTTTTTTTTATATAAATAATATTGTTCATATATTTCATATAATTTTTAAATAGTACCATAATTTTTTTGTTATTTGTGACATAATGCCATTTGTTAATTATATAAAATATATATTTTTTTCGATATCAAGAAATTAAAAATATTTTTATTTTTAAGAAAATAAAACTATAATATTTTGATAGTCCATTGTTTTGACCGAAACACTATGAAACCTTAACATTTTAAAACTGTTAAATTATATAACTTTGTTTTTTGTACCACAATTGTATTTGTAACACCTGATGATGTCAACATAGGTTGATGAAACAGCTGTCTCGTAAAATAAAATACAATTGTGATACAAAAATCAAAGTTATTTGATTTAACAGACATGTTTTTGCACTAGTATATTAAAAATACTTTTAATTACGCATTGGGATAACTTCAAGTTTTCTTTCAAATTCAAGAGAACTTCAGCTTCTTAACAGTATTTGTGATAATCAATGCTGGTAAATTTTACACAAAACATTATTAAAACATTTTATAAGTACAAAAAAAATACAACTCTTTTTATTAGACTGGGTAGGTTTAGGTGGGCTGGAGATGTGGAGAGAACGCCGACGTCATGGGACCAAAGAGAACTCTTAAGAGAGATTCGGGAGGAAGGAGAAGGGTCGGTAGACCTAGACTGCTATAGGTGGATGATCTGAAGGAGGACGCTGCACGACTACTTCAAATGAGAGACTGGAAGGCTGCAGCAGGTGAGAGAAATTGCTTGGAGGCGAGGACTGATGGAGGTCATGGCTCGATATGAGCTGTAAAGCCATCGAAGAAGAAGAAGAAAAAATATAATTCAAACTTTGTTTTATTTCCACTAGATAGTAATTATAATTGAATTATATAAAAACAGAAAAGTTCTTTTATTGCCTTGATAAAGTTTGGGTACAAGCGAAACTGGTTTGCCTCAGCTATAATTATCATTCCTTGGTTAAAATACACATTATTTTATTTATATTTTATATTTATAAACTTCAAATGTCTAACAACAAAGTGATTCCGATCAGTAAGTTTTCGTTTAGTGAAATGAAACATTTTCACATAGATCGCTTCGTCAAAGATAAAATTTTGCGTCCACACTGGAAAGGTTTTACCTGTCCAAATTAACCTTTGTGGCAAATTGAACTCGTAATCAAAATAAAGCAATTTAGTAAAACTCGAATTGTTTAGGAGCGGGACATTTTGTTTGTGGTTTATATAATTGTTTTATTAATTATTCAATGTACGAATTTTTTTAAAACTTTATTTTTTCGTATATGGGTTTTGTTTCTTTGAGAACCCATTATCACGAAAAAGCCACGAGCGAAACCATTTAGTTGTTAAAGTATATAAAACTGAAATAAAAAAACGCTGAAAGTATATAAAACTGAAATAAATTGCTTTTGAAACAAATATTTTTATTAACTAAATAACCATCACGCCATCTCCGCCGGGTAGGCAGAAAAAATAGACTGCCAAACTGTTTTGTCCTAATACTTCTCTCGCTTCCTAATCGTTCATACTTCATGTCATGCACGAATGTCGATTTATTCGACATTTGATATTTGATTGATTTGCTCCTGTCACGTTTTCATCGGTCTTCGTTCACGTCATTTCAAATCAAACAAATCAGTTTTTTTACTTAAAAGACATTACAAACAGCATAAATGTGTAGGGCATCTATTGAGTACAGGTAAAATATTATACATATACAACAATACCAGGAACGCATTAGTGATGGTTCGACATTAGGAAGACAAGATACTTTCTAATGTCAAGAGTATTTGTCCCCTGAACGTACTTTCACTAATATGAAAGACGTCGATCTCTGAGGAGACCGCGTTCAGCAGACTAATTGCTCTTCCCACCGGTGTCACCAGCGGCAGATTGGTTCTGGCGGCCGGTAGGTAAAACAATCTGTGCTGTCGCTGTCGGAGATATCTATCGGGGACAATAAGACCAACATCCTCCAGTACGGCTGAGTATCCCCTAATTAATCTAAAGAAATGTTACCTTCTTCACCATTCTGTATTCATTGATTCTTTCCATGTGTCAAAATCATTTTTACGACCCTTTCATTTTCGTAACACTTTCGTTCGGACCGCATTCACTTCTTATATTTGAATTTGACACTCTATCATATATAGATTTACACTTTTAAATATTTTATTTCTACTGAATTTTATTTTTAACTAATTAAATTTTAGTTTTGTAGACCCTTTTTACTCTTCTACAAATTCAACCTACAAAATATGGTTCAAGAATTTTCTTGATTCAAGTTCATTTGTAAATCAAGACAAATTGAAAAACAAAAACCTGCAATCTTTATAACAAATAATTTTTTTCTCTTGTTCTTCTAGTACTGACCATTTTTGCAGTTCACGCCATTTTCTGATTCTAACCAGATTCAAATTTAATATAATATATGTAACACAATCATTAATATTTTACATCATCAAAATAACATTAATACTTATTCTAAATATTTTAAAATTTATTTCTTATTTTCATTATTTACAAACTCAACCATGCAATTATGTAGTTCTTATTGTCTGGATGTTATTCTAATACGTTAAATCATGAGCAAAAACTGCCATCGATTCCTAAAAGAAAAGCGATAATATTAAAAACTAAATTTTTCAGTTCAATGCAAACATACGAATGGCTATAGTAATCTGACAATCAAATAATTTAATGTTATTCGCTGTTCAATTGAAAACACTGTTTTAATATCAAAAAAGAAGTTTTTTTTTTATAAAATCGTCGTGACACCGGTTTTCTCACCTTATAATTGAGGATTATAAAATTATTTACAATACTCGTATTACTAATTTATCTGACTCATTGATTTTGAATTTCTTTTTGGTACAATTACTGTGTTTTCTCATCTTAATTGCTTATATTAGTGCGTGTAGTTTCTTTCCCTATTAATACTAGTGTTTACTTTATAAACGAAATCTTTCTGTATTTATCTTTAGTTTATTGTAACACCTGACGATGGTAACATCGGTTACCGAAACAGCTGTCGCGACGATTTTATAAAAAATAAACTCAATTTTTGATATTAAAACAATGTTTTTAATTGAACAGTGAATAATGTTAAAATATCAAAGAGTTTCCGCCAAAAAAATGGATTATTTAAATTTAAGTCATTGCAAAATAAGTAAAAGAATGCGGTTAAGATATTTCATGTGCCTTAAATGGTGAATAATTATGAAGCGACGCCTACAAAATTGATTTCATTTAAAGCAAAAGGTACCTAAATAAGTCACATTTAAGCAAGGAGTTTACCTCCGCTTGATAAAGCTATAATCCCCGAAGACGTAAGTAGCGATGAAGCAGCATCATATTCAGATTCAGAGGTAATGGGTTGAAAGTTTCACGTCACAGCTTTAGGCAGGATTAGGGTAGGGAGGATATGGCAAGAAGGAAAAGATTAAGGTCATTGGGAGGATAGGGTTCCGGGTCATGTCGTCTATTTTATTTCATGTGTTTTATCAGTTTGAATGGTGATGGTGATATTTATCAGCTCGAAAATTGTTATAAGAACTTTATATATGGTGATCCGAAATGAATGATGCTGAAAGGTTGTGAACCATAGTGGTGGTTCTGATATCATTGTGGTACGTCGTTTTAACCACAGTTTATATTTGCCATTTATGAAACGATTTCAATAATATCAGCATATTTATCTGTGATTTTAAATGCGGGAAGAGAAAAGGAACACATGATAGATTTGAAATGATTAGAAAGAATACTTATTGAATGGCTGAAATATAATAATTAAAAAATCTACTTGAACCGTCAAATCGTTTCCACAATATTTCATTACCTAGTCTTGTCCATAATTGTACGACGTGTTATACACGTACGTCAGTTATTTGATTATTAATATAAAGTCTTTGATTATTAAAGAAAACTATGATATTGTCTAATTAAGTATATATTACTTTTAATTTGTAAATGATTATATGGATTCATAATGATAATTATTTGTATTGAATATTTTTGGTATTATTTTAGTTTTATTTGTATTTAAATAATAAGACTATAACACATAATAAAACTGAATTGTGATAATAAAAAGGGTTAGAAAATCTCTTCCTCGGAACCAACTTGCTCATCACATACTATGGAAGAAGGGATGACCCGATGCCACTCGCCACCCACTCACAAAATAATATTATGTGCCTTTTAAAACAATTTTACTTACCTACATTGTCAAGATATTCCATTATGTCATTGGATATAAAAAATAAAATAAAATTTCTTAATCATATTTTTCTTGAACTCTCGCCTGAATTGAGGATTTTTTTATTAATAAAAATTACCAAATCAAGGCCTCTAGAATTTTTTATTGTTTCTTGAATAAAGATGTAAAACTCCATATTAAATAATTAATACAAATGAAATTATATGTTTTCTTTCACCTTGCTTAGGCATTATCAAATGTATGATTAACAAAGTAGACGTTGAACGATTGAAGTGTGCGCGGGAGATGCCTTTTGGTGGCGATGAGGTTCGCAACCCATCACACCGCGTCTCTCGCGATGGCGAAAAGAGAAGGATGGAGTGCCGCATCGATTAAAGTGTGGCAGTCCATTCTTTCTGCCTACCCTTTCGGGGAGACGGCGTAATGGTTAGTTAGTTAGTTAGTTACTTTTAATTTATGCTACTATCACAGTATATATATAATATAATAAAGTATACATACAATACAACGGAGTTTGACTACCTCGGGAGCAAAATAACATGGGACGGTCGGTCTAAGAGCGAGGTCGACAGCCGTATACATCAGGCTAGGCTTGCATTTAATAAAAGGTCGAAAATAATAGAAATCAAATAGAATAGACCTAAAACTGAGAATACTCCTCATCAAGACTTATGTATGGAGTATCTTGATGTACGGCTGCGAGACATGGTGCCTATCCGAAAAAGATAAACGAAGACTAGAGGCTTTTGAGATGTGGTCCTATAGAAGACTATAAGGAATTTCCTGGAGAGACCACATCACGAATGAGGAGGTTCTTCAAAGAATCGAAGGAGGAAGGCACCTGCTCAGAACCTTGTCCGAAAGGCGTGCAAGATGGATCGGCCATGTAATACGACAAGAAGGCCTCTTGCATGCTATAATGGAGGGTATGACCGAGGGGACACACTCTAGGAGACGCCCACGCCGAGAGTACCTGGAGGACCTGTTGGTGGACGTGCGCTGCTCATCATGTGCAAATTTCAAAAGAGCCGCACAAGACAGGGAAGAATGGAAGAGAAGAATAGAAGAAATTGCTGCAAACCAATCCCAGGATTGAAACTTTCAAACTAACGTACAATAATATAGAATATATTATTTTAATATTAAAATATTTCCGAAATTGTCGAATTTTTTTCATTGGAATGAATATAAAGGGCTTAAGAAAATAATTCAAACTTTTAACTTATGCAAAGACTGAATGAACAAATTTTAAGATTTTTTTTCATTAATTTGTAAGAAAACTTCTATCTCGTTAGCTAGGGGAAAATGTTGTTAAAAATATACGAATCTAAATAGTACGTTTTTTTTCAATCTCTTAATTGATCATTGATAATGCGAAAGGATAGCTATCCTGTAATAACATTATTAAAGCATTAACGAAATAACTTGATAAAATCATCATTAACTCATTTTGTGAATTAGATAACTTGAACATATTTAACTTGTTTTGGAAATAAGATTATAAATTAAACCATTAATTTTCTTTAAAAAAAAAAGAAATATTTATATAGGTAATTATTTTTTTAATTGTTCTTCTAGTTTTGACTGTTTTTTACAGTTCAGCGCCATTTTCTGTTTCACACCATATTTTATAATTAATTGTTAATATTAATGAGCTGAAAACGAAAGGAACCACAACTTCCATATTTTGAAGGGTCTAATATGGAAGCTTTGATTACAGTATGTAAATGTTTCCCTGTACTCTAAATGAATTGTATCTATTCTTGGGGGGACATTAAAAAGGATATTAAACGTTTTAAATTATTTCATCTATATTCGCCTTCACTTTGTGTTGTGGATTCATAATTGAAACTTGCTTATAATAACGGATACACCAATGAGCTTATTAATAATATTTTAAATAAAAATAATAAAAATAAATTTAATAAAACAATTTTATATTGCCCACCTACCTTTAATACTCGTAATAATAATAATAACAGTAAATGTCGCAGAATTTTATATATTAATAACATACCAAATCAAGTTTCTAAAAAAATACCTTCTGATATTCGACCCCCTTTTTATACTAATAATAATCTCGGTAAACTCATTACTAATACTCAAGATAAAGAAAATAAATTGATTCAGTCGGGTGTCTACAAATTAAAATGTAACGATTGCACGTCATTCTACAATTAAAATCTAAAGGCATCTAAGATGTTATTTAACATAAGAATTAAAGAATATCTTAGATGCCTTTCTAATAATAATTTTTTGGAGTTTGCTAACCATTGAATTGAAAATAATCATACATTTAATAATAAAAACGGTATGGAAATTTTGCATGTTAATAATAAAAACCTAACTTTAAACAATTTAGAAATTTTAGAAATAAAAAAAGCCATAAAAAATGAAAATATTATAAATAATCAATTGAATTTAAATTCAATCTGCATGCTCGATATGTTCCCGTTACATATCCCCTCTCCTCAATCCTAATTATACCCTTTTCACTTTTATATAATACATAACTCGATCTCCATTTAGTATATAAGTGACCGCTCTGTTTTATTTGATTGTTAAAATTGTATTCATTGATAAAGGTTACTTGTAACCGAAACATATCTGAGTTCAGTGATATTATAATCGTATAATCATATTTATTCAAAAGTTTTAAAGTATATTTGTAAATAGAATTATGTCTTTCTCTAATATCCTCTATCTTCTATTTTTCCCTTTACCATTTCCCATTATCTGGGGTCGGCCCTCCTCGTACGAAAACGCCAAACTTTTCTATTTTGACTCATCTCCACTATCAGGTTCTTGCGTTGGAGCTCCTTTTCCACGTTGGCCCACCATGTTGCCATTAGGCGACCTCTTCTTCTTGGTTTTGTGGGAATGCTGAGGGCTTTTTGGAGAATGTGTTCGTTGTCTATTCGCATCACATGACCGTACCATCGGAGTTGCGATTCTCTTAATTTTTCCGTTGTTAGGGGAACCTTAAAGCTAGCCCTCACGTATTACGTTCCTTACGTGGTCCAGCCTTGTGACGCCTCTGGCCCACCTCAGCAGCGTGGACTTGACGTTCGTGGACTTTTTTGTTGGTACAGCACTCCATATAGCATGGCAGGCCTCACTGCAGTCTTGTAGACTCTGCCCTTAGCCCTGATTGGAATTTTTTGATCACGCAGGACTCCACCAGGTAGAGAGCTCTACTTGAGCCAGGCGGTGTTTGTCCTGTGTTTGACATCAATGTCTACGTTGGCGTCCGCAGTAAGGACCGACCCGAGATACTTAAAGATCCTCTTTATTAAAAGTCAGTAAGTAAGTAAGTAAGTAAGTAAGTATTTCTCTTTAAAATCCTCTATATTAAAAGTAATTTGATATTTAAAAAGGAATAAAAATAATTTACACATTAAAAAAAACAAGATAATAAGATCGCCCTTTGCCGAAATGGCAAAAAATGGTTTTATGCTGCGTCAGGAAGAAACACAAACGTCTTTTAAAATTGGGTATTTTTTACACCTTTTCAAATATCATTACTGTGGCGTTATCTGCAAACGATCTATCGTTAGAGAGGGCGCAAAAAATTTCCCAACAGAACAAACAATTTCGGCGTAGGAAGAACGTAATCAGAGCCCAAAATAGATTGTTCATTGTAAAACTGCTTGGTCATTTGAAGCTGGATACAGAAACATGAGATTGATACTAAATATTTTGAACAAGTTGTTTGTTATGCCCTATAAATGTGTGCCAGTGGCAATACTATTTTTTGTTTTGCCATTTTGCAGGTTTTGTTCCAAGGGTATAAATTTTCAAACGGGTCAGTAAGTTTGCTATTCAACTATTTTTTTCGGAGAGTTAGTTGTTAGAACACAACAACAAACTATCAATCCGTTTTTCCGGAAAGGTAGGCAGAGTGAATGGATCACACTTCTCTATCCTGAAATACTTATCTAGCTTCCTCAACAATCATACAGCAAGTCATACACGCCCATCGATTCTTCCGACTTCTGATATTGCGGATCTTTAAAACTTGATTAATTTGGTCATGCCGTGTTTTTCTCAGTCTTTCTCGACTCCGTACTCCATTCTCATCGTTCTTCTTCTTCTTTTTGTCCTGTCACACCTAGGTGGTGCATAGGGCCACAAGGAACCTTCTCCACCTGACTTTATCGCATGTATGATGCCTAACATAATTTCATGTGAGGCCTGCTACCTAAATCTCGTCCTGCAGGGCTCTTCTCCAGGTGTGCCTCGCTTCCTCTTTCCTCCCATAGGGGGACCAGTCTAGTGCGCCCTGGGCGATGAAGGCTGGGTTCCGTCTCAGAGTGTGACCGATCCACTGCCATTTACGTTTAGCGACTTGTTCTCTAATTGGCTTTTCGCCTGCAATGGTCCACGGAACGGGATTTGACACTGTTTGGGGCCAATAGATATTGAATATTGAGCGAAGGCACCTTTTTATAAACTCCTGGAGTTTCCCAATAACGTCCGCGGGAGATTTCCAAGTCTCACATCCGTACAGCAATACGCTTTTAACGCTACTGCTGAATATTTGGAGCTTGAGCTTTCTCGAAATGATACTGGAACGCCATACAGGGCGAAGCATAGTGAAAGGTCCCCTTGCCCTCAATTCATATCTTTAACGTAAACTATATGATTGTGGGTTAGAATAGTGTTATAATGAAACCTTTTTACCATATTTTTAAATCACGATCGAAACGTTAGTAACTAGCTATATAAGCATCGTGCAGTTTTCATTGTGGAGTAAGCAATTGGTCGAATACTTTTTTTCCTGATACACCCCTCCTTATTTGTACATCGTTACACACACGTTCGTGGAATTTTCCGACTCTCTGAAATAATTATTATATGTTTAAACTAATACAAATCATATAAGGCATTTATCGCTATCCGATAAAATAATAATAATATTAAATTAGTTAAAATGAATAAAAGCTAGAATGGCAGTGCACAATGGTGTTCTTCTACCGACCCTTATGTATGGAAGCGAAGCATGGAACTGGCAAAAGAAGGATGAAAGTAGAATAAATGCAGTTGAAATGAGATCTCTTAGAAGAATGTGTGGGTACTCTGTGTATGATAGAGTGCCGAATGAAAATATAAGAAGTAAATGCGGTGCGAATGATGGTGTCATGAACAAAATAATGAAAGGATCATTAAGTTGGTTTGGACATATTGAAAGAATGAATGAAGAAAGAATGGTAAAAAAATTATATGTTAATGATGTAAATGGAACCAGAAATAGAGGAAGACCGAGGAAAACGTGGCACGATCAAATAAATCAAATATTGAATGTCGGCCATGTGAGGAGTCAGAGAAATCGACGCGCGTGCATGACATGATGTATGAATGTTGAGGAAGCCAGAGAAATATGTCAGGAAAGAAAAGTGTGGCAGTCCATTCTTTATGCCTACCCCTTCGGGGAGACGGCGTGATGGTTAGTTAGTTAGTTAGTTAAAATGATTTAAAATGTTATTGTTAGTTTTTGATAATTTTATAAATTCATCGTAACTAACCAATGACAATATTAATTAAAATAAAACAAATACAATTCTATTCACCGAATCTTGTTCTTATATTTTAGAACAAATAGAATGATAATGGTATTTTCATTTTAACAAATAAAATTCATTATGACTATTATATGAGGCATTAGCTCTGATTGCCATACCGAAGTTACCGGGTTTGATTCCCGGCAATGGCCTTTATTACCTATCACATGTCATGATAATCAATATAATAGCTTAAAAAATTGTATAAAGTAATTAGATAATGAAAACAAAAAAAATTATACAAAATTTCGTTATTATTATGTATTTAGTGTGCTTTCACTTGTGTTTATGAACGACCGGTTTCGGCAGCTTGCTGTCATCTTCTGGTCTATTGCGACTACTGGTCGAACATAAACACAAGTGGAAGCACACTAAATACTCGTACATAACAATAAAGAAATTTTGTAGAATTTTTTTGTGTTTTCAATATTTAAAATGAACTTCTACCAAGAAATTTCAATTAAAAATATTAATTATTTAAAGTAATTAGTAAGGTTCAAATGACCTGTTGTATAAAACAACCGATTATTTTAAAACTTTTTAAAATTTTAAATATGATTATGTATGATTTATTAATACGTATTAAAGTTATACGTGCACTCGGTAGAGAGAGTTTACAGGCAACGTTTACTATATTTTATCGTTTTTCTTTCAAAATATTTTCAATAAAAACATACGAGTACATGCGTAAATATGTCGAATTTCATATATTCAAATATACATTCCTTTATAGTAAATTTACACACGGTCCTCTATCGAAACAATATTGTAATATTTGGGTAAGGCTGTTTGAAGTTTTTGTTTGTTTATTTGATAGGTGGGCAGCTATTTTACATCTACGTACTACTAAGAAACACAGATTTCAGAGTTTTCGTAGTTTTGTAGAAAAGGTTCTTCGTAAAATTATAATAATACGAAAAGTTTATTCATGTACTGTCTTGAGCCTTCGTATGTTACGTCTAAGAATATTATGTTAATTTTATATAATACACTGTATATTTTAGTATTTTATTCTTTACCTTTTTATTAAATAACTCTACTTTTTGTGCGTAAATATTTGACAACAATGCACCATCTAAAATAACATTATGTATTATATAAATTTTTTTTATAATTTTATTTTATATCATTTTATTTTATATTGTTGGACGACCGAAATGTGTACGGGAGATGTCTATTGGTGGCGATTAGGTTCGCAATCCATCACCTTGCGTCTCCCACATACTGTGTATGATAGAGTGTCGAATGAAAATATAAGAAGTGAATGCGGTGCGAATGATGGTGTTATGAACAAAATAATGAAAGGATCATTAAGACTGCTTGGACATATGGAAAGAATGAATGAAGAAAGAACGGTAAAAAAAAAATTAACGATGTGAATGGAATCGGAAATAGAGGAAGACAAATATTGAATGTCGGCCATGTGAGGAGTCAGAGAAATCGACGCGCGTGCATGCCACGATGTATGAATGTTGAGGAAGCGAGAGAAATATGACAGAAAAGAAAAGTGTGGCAGTCCATTCTTTCTGCCTACCCCTTCGGAGAGACGGCGTGATGGTTAGTTAGTTAGTTTTATATTATTTAGTTTGTTAATTCAATAATGATTATCTACAAAAGTTTTGTAAGTATTAATTCCAAAAATATTTGTTCTTTAGGTTATTGCGTTACAGGACACTTTAGATTAATAGTGATATCATTTCCGAAAAACTTTATCAATTTTCCTACGAGAAAGTAGAAGAGAGTCGTATCGAATAAAAATTCTAGGACGGAATACACTTTGACTAATAATATTGGCAAACTTTTAGGTAGAGCATTTCTCAAGCTTGAGTAATTCGCTACGAATATTTCAGACTGATAAGATTCTTTGCCAAATTTCCCAAGTTTTTTCAGTGAAGTATTATATAATTTTACTTAAAAGGTTAGTTTATTATTTATTTTACTTTTAACTTCTGATTGGAACAAGAAAGAATCCGGAAACAGTTTTTGAGATATTTATACCCCAGGGAGTATAACTACTGTCCTTTTTTTTACCCCTCACTATTTCACAACAAGGATGTTAGATTTTAACAGTTTTGAAACCCGTCAAATGATCTTTCTATGTAAGCATTTTTTAAATAGTTATCTGGAAGTATTAACAATCTAATATTGAAAAAATACTGAGAGAACTAAATCTATAAGCTGAAGCCGAGCGAGGGGACATATCTCATTTTATGCCCCAAATTGCTGAACATAGGCACTACGAGGTTCTCCTGTATTGCAGGCGAATTTGTGAATACCCCCACTAATTAGAAAAATCCCTACTTATCATTTAAGGTGATAAAATGTTGGTTTTTAAGTAACAGAATTAAAAAAAATAATATTTAAAATTAAACGTTTGTAAATATTATAAGATAATAATGTACAATATTAAAAAAAAAATCATGAACATCACAGAAACATTAATCCAAATCGTATACAACAATTAATAAAATATATATTATACTGGTTCTGATTTTAAAAAATGGTTTGATTCATGTGGTGCTCCTGTCAATTTGGAGATATTTCTTGTATAAATGAATTGTTTTGGTCAATTTGATTGTTGCCGCACTTTGTGATAGTTATTTGTGACACAAAATACGTTTTCACTCTTCTGATGTTAAAATAATACAAGTTTTTTCGTTTATAAAAATAATTTTGACAGGTGTAAAAATAAATTTTTAATTTGTTCCAATGACAATTTGAATGAATTCTTCAATCAAATTTTCAAGTTTGTTGCTGGTGTTGGATTGTTTTAAGTGCCTTATTAAAATGAAAACAGTGGAATAAAAAAATAAATAAACACAAATGTCCGGATCGTCCAGCTGACGACAAGTGCACCATCTAAAAGAACATTATGTGTTAAATTATTTTTATGTGTTATTTTATTTTATAACATTGTATTTTGTATAATTTGTTTTAGATTTATTATGTAGACGTTGAATGATTGAAGTGTGCGCGGGAGATGCCTTTTGGTGGCGACAAGGTTCGCGACCCATCACACCGCGTCTCTCGCGTTGGCGAAATGAGAAGAATGGAGTGCAGCATCGATTAAAGTGTTGCAGTCCATTCTTTCTGTCTACCCTTTCGGGGAAACGGCGTGATGGTTAGTTAGTTTATATTATAGTACATTTATTAAAACACAAGTATTAATAAAAAAATATTATAGTGCAATTAAAAACACAACAAAAATATATTTATTACAGAAGATGGTAGCGAGCTGCCGAAACCGTTCAAAGCCATAAAACCTCGCGGAATTGAACTTAATAGGAAGAAATATACATATGAATGCATGTGAAGAAAAATCCTTATTTTTTTTCTTTATATATTCCATTGTTTTGACCGAAAACAATGATACATCAATATTATTGAATGTTTAAATTTGAAACACAGTTATAAGATACCACAATTTGTTTATACCTATATGAGTTAGTCGCGACAGCTGTTTCTTTAACCTATGTTGGCACCATCTGATGTTACAAACAACAGTTGTTCGTAACACCTGATGATGCCAACATAGGTTGACGAAACATCTGTTGCGACACACTCATATTAATAAATTGTGATACGTAATATGAGTGTTTCAACTTTAAATATTGAAATATTTTATATAAAAGTTAGATATTTTTAGATAAAATAAATAATTATTTCTTCCATTATTGTCAGTCTATTTCTTATACGTAACTAACTAACTAACTAACTAATTATATTTATTTCATCACGTCATCCCCGAAGGGGTTGGCAAATAATGAACTGCCACACTTTTCTTTCCTGACATATTTCTCTCGATTCCTCAACATTCATACATCGTGTCATGCACGCGCGTCGATTTCTCTGACTCCTCACGAGGCCGAAATTCAATATTTGATTTATTCGATCGTGCCACGTTTTCCTCGTTCTTCCTCTATTTCTAGTTCCATTTACATTGTGAACATATACTTTTTTACCATTCTTTCTTCGTTCATTCTTTCCATATGTCCAAACCATCTTAATGATCCTTTCATTATTTTGTTCATAACACCATCATTCGCACCGCATTCACGTCTTTTATTTTCATTCGACACTCTATCACATATAGAGTATCTACACATTCGTCAGAGATCTCATTTCTACTGCATTTATTCTACTTTCATCCTTCTTTTGCCAGTTCTATGCTTCGCTTCCATACATAAGGGTCAGTAGAAGAACACCATTGTGCATTGCCATTTTATCTTTTTTGGATAGGTTTTTGTTTGCGATTACAACTTTAAGTGCACCATTCACTTTGTTGCCTGCCCCAACCCTTCTTTCAATATCCCTCTACACTCGCCCATATTTTGTAAACATACTACCTAAATACACGAACTTATATTCTTGCTCCAAATTTCCACAATTAACGCCAATGCTGCAGACTGTCATGATTTCTTCTTTTTCAAAAATCCTTGGACTTATTCACATTCATCGTCAGATCATTTTGCATACATACCTCATACATACTATTCACCAGGACTTGTATGTAGTTTGTGCTCGTTGTCTGCAAGTAGGACAGCGTCATCCGCGTACAAGAGACAATAAACTGACACCGCTCATTTTGGCACCTACATCCAATCCTTTTAGCTCTTTCATTTTAACAATCAACCTTACACACGGTATCTGGAACTATAGAACACGGTATATGGAACTATATAACACGGTATATGTAACTATATTTGCATTTTTTTAGATTAAGAAGCTGAGTGTATTAATACAATCCCAACAATAAAGATATGTTTTCATTACTCCAAGTAGTGATAATGACGACAGGGCTTCGAATACAAACAACGACTATATTCCGGATGGCGCAAACAAATTTACGTACTTCTCAAAAATGCAGACAACCGTTATATTTGGGACAAATTGAAATTGTATTTGTTCGGGACGTGTACATAATACTTCGGGGAAAGGCAGATTGGCGTTACAAACATTACATTATTACATGAGAGTAAGTAAGACCGCAATTTGTAAACGTGTAAATGTGCCGTTTGCAATTTTAGTTTATCCAATATGACCATTTTTTTTATCCAAAAGAATAAAAATTGACTAACAAAATGTGGTTCATTTTATAACGCCGTTTTGACTCGACAATTTTACATTTATACATATGATATTGTGAGAGTAGTTGGCAATCACTGCAGCAAAGGCATCTCTATCCTGCGCCACTTGGAACAGATTCTGAACTCTTGTTATTCCTGCTCAATCTATGATGTTCCGCAGTCAGGACAGCTGCCTTTCTACCAACTCTTCGACGCCCGTCCACTTTAACTATTAATATCAGTCGAAGGAGGTGGTATTTTTCTCCCCTTAGCACATGACCCAAATATGAGACCTTTCTAATTTTCGCACTTGACAAAAACTCTCTATTGGCTCTCTGCAGTACCTACGTCTGCATTTCTGACGGAGCATTCTGCGGTATATCCACATCTCGAACACCTCCAACCGGTTCATTACATTCACTTTTAAAGTCTAGGTTTCACAGCCATATACTATGACTAAGTTTTTAAAATTCCTTTTACACTTCTAATATTGAGATTGAATATTTTAATCGTGCTTTCTTTAGATGTATAATATGTTAGATTTTTGGAAAAACTAAATTGTAATGTTTTAGAGTTGAATTGTTCGATTTGGTTTTGGAGAGCCATCGTAAGACATTTGCCCATGTATCGCACACAGCATATTTGAATATTACTTCACCATTCTATATATACCGTGCAGTTATTTTATAATAAACATATAGTATTTATCTACTTATTTTTTAACAATCAATTGATATACCAATTCGAACATCATGCAGCCAAAGATCTGTTCCCGTTTTTAATAAAGTTTTCCGTCCTGTTTATCTCATAAAAAATGCTAATAATAAATTTAATTAAAGAAATATATATCTCTAACAAACCGTCGCATCATGATATAGAGTATAGAACGCAAAAAATGGTTTTAAATAAAAAATCTAAATATGAATAAAATTTAACAGTAAATACAAATACTTTTATTGTTATTTATTGTTTCTTGTACAATGATTTAAAACTCCATATTAAATAATTTATACGGATGAAAACGTTTCTTTTCTAGAAAATTAATTACATTATGTTTTATGTGAATGACATCTTACGACTGTTTTTAGACAGGCGAAACATTTCATTCACATGAAATATAATAAAACTTCTAGAAAACAGACGTTTTTATTCGTATTAACTATAATTGTTTTCGAAATCTTACACCATATCAAAGAGCTATATGATTATCAATTAACATATTAACCATCAAAAGCTGACTAGTCGGCTTTTTGCTTTCAATCGTAAACGGTCAAAAAACGATTAGTCAGTTTTTCTACCCTATTGCTACTGGAAATGATTTTCACAATTACGTTAGTGACTATATCAGTTTCAAATTTGAACTATTAATTTAAAAAATATATTTAACTTATTGATCGCTAATAGAATTCCGTAGTAATATACTTAAGAAATTGAAAAACTATGTTTAATTCCGATTTATTAAAAAATATTGAAAAAACACGACGTGTTTCGGAGGATATCTTCAGGCGTAAAAATAAAATAAAAACTAAAAAAGAAAGATTAATAAAAAACGCATTAGAATTCGATACAATAATTCAAATTTAAAATGGGTTATTTGTTATAAGTTGGTACTAACAATTATTTTTTAACAATAAGAACTAATAAATTAAAGGATATTTACTAACAATTAAAAATTTAAAAAATAGATATCCCTAATTGTCTTTTTATTTATTTTTGTATACTTTGTTTATTGATAGTGTTGTATATACAAAGTATGTAAAAAAAGAAAAATACAAATAATACATCTACAAAGTATGGTGAACATAGAAGAAAATATGCTTAAACTTAAAATTAAAAAAATTCGTTAGAAAATAAAGTGTTTTGCTTCATAAGTAATATATTGAAAAGATTTTCATACTCTTATTAGATGAAATATCTTCTCTGGTTGATAGGTTGAGTTGATAAGTTTGAACTTACCATATAATGTTTCAAGTAAATATCATACCTTATTGATTTTCACATCGATCGACAACTGGAACTCTTGATTCAGCTATTGGACTGCGGTCACTGCGATCAGTCATTTATCTGGAAAAAAAGATAATAATAATTATAAATACATAATAACATATGGAAAATACATAAATAACATATGGCGTCAAAGCAAGGACAGACACAGTAAGGACCAAACAAGTTTTGATGACTTCCGAAATGAAGACACTGAGGACGATAGCAGGCAAGACACTGAGGGATCACGTGAGGAACACCAGAATAAGAGAGATATGTGAGGTTGAGGATATTATAAGATGGAACAGACAGCGAAATAAGGACTGGTACGGTTATGTCCAAAGAATGGACACCACCAGACTCCCCTATATTGCATTGCATAATCAACCTCACGGGACTCGTCCTCGTGGAAGACCTTCTAAAAGATGACCGACCTCCTAACAGATGGGAATCTACCTCATAGGAGGAGCAACACTCTGTAGAACAGATCACATGGGTCTACAATAAGGAAGAAGAAGATAAATACATATTATGATAACTGAATGAAAATATTCGTAGTTTTGCGGAACAATGATATTTTTAAGTTACTGTGATTTTCAATTTAGCTTTCTACGCACCCCTCGCCATGCCCGACGGCCTACAGGCCTTCACATGAGTTGGCAGTGACCCCTACCTACCATTACGGCATTATACCTATAACCTATTACTGATACCATATTGGCAATTTTCCGTTTCATGTTTTCCAGGGATGGAGCCGTTCGGGATGGGCGGCAAACTTATTTGGGATTTTTTTATTTCTGACCATCTGTTTTATTAATAGCGAGTGCTCGAATTTCGCTTACCAGATGAATGTAAAATTTTGTAATGAAATCTTCCGTAACGGTTTTTAGGATTTTCCGGGTATAAAAGTATTGGTTTTATAGATGAATATGTAGAAATAAGTTCTGTAGGGTGGTATGATTGTCAGGAATATATTTATTGTTATATACATACATATGAAGCACTTTATTTGTGGTGTGGAATTATTAAATATAATATTAAAAAACCTGTTTATTATATAACCCTGACGAAGCTCCAGCGGGAGCGAAACCGGTTGGTTTTAACAAAAAAAGAGGTGTAAAAACTAGTAAAAGTGTTTTTATGATAATCAAATGATTTTACTGAAATCTCTTGATAGAAGTTTATTTTAAATTGGTAATAATTAAATGAAACGATGTTTTTTTTAACTATTTCCACTTTTGTCTTTATTTCGACTGGTCGCTGTAAAAATAAAGACCAAAGTGGAAATAGTGTGATAATATTATTTTTCTTTAAAAAGTTTATCTTATCATTTGACTCAAACGACGTATCCGACGACGACGATTCCAATAGAACAAAATACCTTCTTATATTAGCAGAAAGCGAACCCTGCGCTCCATCGCGGGCAAAACCCTCAGAGATCGGATCAGAAATGAAACGATAAAGTCTGTCTGTGGTATTGAGGATAAAGTAAGATGGGGAAGAAGCAGAAGGCGCTTTTGGAGAGACCCCGTAGACCACGCATGGAGAATACAAGAATTGCAAAAATTGTTAAGTGGAAAACCCAAGCAGCAAGAGACTACCAGGAAGGCCGCCAAAAAGATGGAGAGATGGCTGGACACCATCATACCAGGACAGCTTACCGCCACAAACAGGTCATACGACCTAAACTAAGAGGAAGAAGAAGTTTCCTACAAATTGAAATTATTGCTAGTTACTGATGACTCTGATGGAGAACAGTCAACAAGTCTGTGTAAATATGTAAACGTGGAAAAAAAATATGTATCCCATAATTCGATTCATTTGATTCACAATTTGTTGAATTATATAAGAGTACACAAAATAAAATACACAAATGACTTATAATTTTACACTGGCTGTAATAGCTCACTGATAATATGTGTACCTTGTTATTAAAAATGAAGAAAAAAATTTTTTTCCTTAAATTTATATTTTAACAGCGACAAACTTTTAATAAAAGTATCAACAAAGAGGTCGCTTGATATTAAATAAGCTAAAAGTGGATTATTATAATAATAAAAAAGATTTTAAAAGCTAGACTTGAAATAGTACTGTCGCGACCATATCTTAATGAACATAATTTTGTAAAAGCACAAATGTCAGTTTTTCTCGATTTTGAGATCAACGAACATGACCATGGCAAAAGCATGAATGATATTTCAAAAGACTGTTAAAATACCGAATGCCACTAAAGCTCAAAAACTAATCAAATTGTTTTTTTTTCAAATAACATACGTTTATAGTAAATTAGTTTCATTTTCTAAAAATACGATAACACTTTCCCATTTCATTCATAAACGGATTTCTGGAACATCTTTACTTTTTATATGGGGGAGAGGGGGGGGGGGGGAAATGACATGTGTGCTTTGCCATAAAGTTATGGATATGATCGTTAGGTTGGAATCTTTTTACAAATTAATAACAATTTCATTCATTAAAATAAAAAGATCAATTGCTTTAAAACAATTGATATCTCTACGCTGTGGCGCATCAGATTCCCGTTGGTTACCGTCCCCCCGGAAGACCGCCAAAGCGATGGAGGGATAGCTGGGAATCAAATTCCCAAGAGAGGCCAGCATGACTTCAGGAACAGGCCAAACATTAAAAAGAAGAAGAAAAAGAATAAGATATCTCTATTGAATAATGTATAAATTGATGGTATAATACACGGTACTGTTATATGTGACTATAAAACAATTATTGTTTTGCATTATAAGGGTCAGGGAAGGTTACAATTAGGAAGGCTATGAGAAAACCCTCTTTCCACACTAACAGATGATAAATAAACAGAATACAATTAGTAAAAGGTTGAGTTATAATATGGAACCTTGGAGTTTTAGGCAATAATATAATTTAATAGTATTATGGTACATTATTAGCATATAAATATAGTACAACGACTACAATATTATATTTTCTACATATACGAATACAGGATAACCTGTTTAACTTATTATTATTATGATATATGTGTCTTAACCTCTCGAGTAGTAAGATAAACGAAATTAAGAAAACACCAGGGCAAACAAACAGTTTGGAAAAATAAAAATATGCTAAAGAAGAGCAAAATTCGAATCTACTAGACATGCGTACGTCCTATAATGACATATGGAATAGAAACGAGAGCTGACACCATCAGAACAAAAAGTCTTCTAAGAACCACAGAAATGAAGACTCTACGATCCGTTGAGGGAACGACACTCCGAGACAGAATAAGAAATTCTGAAATAAGAAAGATTTACAATGTGGAAGATGTCGTGCGATGGGGAAGACTGAGAAGACGCTACTGGAGAGATCATGTGGAAAGAGCATGTTCTGAAAGAGTGATCAATATGCCCGCAAATAAAGTACCAACAGGAAATCGACCTGCGGGAAGACAACCTAAAAGATGGCGAGACAGTTGGACATCTGCATCCCAGGAACAGGCTCCGAGAAATAACAGAACACAGTCCCAAATAAAGCAGAAGAAAAAGAAGAAAACTCAATTTTTACAGCTTATAAAACATATAACTAGCCGATAAATGATTTAATTTATGTACACCAATATATGTCGTCGGTAGCCGAAATTTTTGCAATATCTGGGAATATTTTAGAAAGAATAAATTCGCCCCAAGCATGAGGTCATACGTTATCTGACCATGTATTCAAAGGCCCCACGGCTGGAGCGGTACGCACGGAGAGGTTAATGATACTAGAAGGTTAAATAGAGGGTCGCCGAGGTGTTGCAGGAAGCGAATCTAGTTATGGAGCTATTTCAAGCTGCCTGGGATAGAGTTGCCTTCTCTCTACTGATAGGATGTCGGGAGGACCTTACATTTCATCTGGAGAAGATAAATGCTCCTTCAAAGCAAACTAATTATTATAAAATCTTGATTCCCCTGAGGGATAACCAGAGAAGATGGACCGCCACACTGTTCTATCCTAACATAATTCTCGCGCTTCTTCTACATTTATAGACCGTGACACGCACGTTCGTTGATTGTTCCGATTTTGAATAAGGACGCCTTTGAGTAATTGACGTACCGTCTTTTCTTTTGCCTTCCTTCGACTTTTTTTTAAGAAACGTTCCCTTGAGAAATAAATCCTTTGTTCTTACCATGATTTCCTAAGTCCTTTCTATTTTATCCTCTCGTATGCGTGACAGCACACACTCCACAGATTCTATAAGTAAGATAATGTTTATTTTTTTGTAATTTTAATTTATTTAATTACAATAACTTGTGTGTTCATCACGCTTTTATCCATCCAAAATTGTCTTTTAATTCTTAGTTAAGCATTTTATTGTATAATATTTATACAGCTTGATTTCAACGTTTATCCTTCAGTTAAAAGTTTTGTAACGTTATTCAATAGCTTAAGTGTAATAACCCACTTAAAAAGCTGTTATTTTTTTGTATTATTACACAAATTTGTTAATAATACACATTTATTTAAGAATGTGAGCAAAGTGTTGTGTTATATATATATTTACAAAGCATTTTCTTATTATGAACAAAATTATGAAAGGATCACTGCTTTGGTCTGGACATTTGGAAATTGGCATGAATAAAAGAACAATATTTAAAAAAGTATACGTTAACAGTGTGAATGGAGTATGGAGTGAGAGACCAAGGAAAACTTGGCACGACCAATTTCGTTCGATTCGCTGTATGAATTTGGAGGAAGCTAGAGAGGTGTGTCTGGATCGAGAAGTGTGGCGGTCCATTCTCTCAGCCTACACCTTTGGAGAAACGGCGTGATGGCTTGTTGTTGTTGTGTTTGCCTGTCCATTCGGAGAGACGGCGTGGTAGTTAGTTTTTTATATGTATATACAAAATTTTCACGTGTTTGATTCTATTATAATTTTTAAGTTTTATAATAAAATTATACTCACGTTATAGATCATTCTGTAAAATGTATCTCAAAGTGAATAGATTCAATGATTCAACATTCAAATTAAATGCTTAAATACGAATAGATATTCTGAAATAGAAAATACTGTCTTTTTAAAACATATAAATTTAATGCTGAAATAGATATCCTTTATAAACGTTTTTCCAGCAATGTGTTTCAGTAGCGGTTATGTAAATTTATTTAGGAATTTTCCGCGTCCATCCTGAACTCATCTGTTCAAATCAGGACACAATTTTGTTTACAAGACGCACTTCTAAACCCCGCATGGAACAATATTACAAGAATAAAGAAGAAATGCGGTTATCATTAAAATTTATTTGAACGAATACTAAAAAAATCTTCTATTTTTACCATTACTTTGTGTTGTGGATTCATAGTTATATATTTTTTATTGCTTTGCAACATTTTCTCTCTCTTCTCTCTCTCTCTCTCTTCTTTACCTCTCTTCTCTCAATGTTTTTCTCTTTCTGGCTCTACAGTCCTGGGTGGGTCTCGGCCGCCACCAAACCAATTCTCCAGCCAACCCTATCCTGAGCTGCTGCCGAAGCCGGTCCAAGTCAGAAACATAATTGGAATTTCACTAAATATATTATACATTAAAATTTTATATGAAAATAAGTTTATTTTTATTCTTGCAGAAATTTCTCAAGAAAAATATAATTTAATTTGTAATTTGTAATTTTGAGATATAGTAATATTAAGCATTAATTGTATCTCAATAAAGACGAAGATGTAAATTATTTGGAAACAGAATATGGTGGTCAAGGCGTTTACAGGACCTATAGATATCAATAGATGGCGCTAGTGTAGATTGAATTAAAAAATAAATGTTTCTCAACATGGTAGCATATATACAACTTAAAATAAAATAATTGTCAGACGTGGTGTTCGTTAGAAGGGCGGAATAGGGAATGTTGTATTACATAAAGCGATCGCTTAACCCAACCAATGACAGTCCTGTAAACGCCTCGACCACCATATTCTGTTTCTAAATAATTTACATCTTCGTCTCTATTGAGATAAAATTAATTCTTAGTGATTAACCCGTAATGGGTAAAATCCAGTATTTGTATACATTTAAAAAAAACAAAATAGTAAGATTATTTCATTTGTATTTTTTTTTGCAATTTTTTAATTGCAATTATTATGTTCATTGAGCTCACCTCCAAATATTTAGTTTTGAGTAATCTTTTAAAATATTCACCTATTGTAAAACGACTCGATTACGAATTACAACAATAGTTCAAAAGAGTGATTACTTCCAGGTTAAATAAGAATATTTATTTTTATTTTTAAACAGATGTTTCGTATGACCAATATCCTTCTTTAGTCTAAAAAGCTAATGGAAAGTTATACATTTGTTCATGGGTTCTGTGTTTATAGACCCCTAATTTTCTTTATTCCTTGTGCTTGCCCCATCTGTTCTGCTGTACGTCAGGGACTTAGGCGACAACCATTCTTGATTTGCCTCTCTCGAAGGATCTCCCATTTATCTCTGTTGTACAAACACGTCAATTTCCAAAAGTTTCATAAAAAATAGTACATATTTACACGTGTTTTTTCCCTCGGGCATATGCTTGAGGAAGCGTTCTGCTGTTTTATGTCAACATATAAAATATAAAGCTTTTACAAATACAAATAGAAGTATTGAAAACATCTACATTTGCATATTATTATATAAATTTTGATATAATGCGATTGTAGTTACCCAAATAAATATCATGAAATTTTATTTTGAATATACAACTGTTTTTCATTAGCGATTATTTAATATTTTTAAATAAAAAAATAATTTATCACAGCATATTTCGGATGTGACCTCAACCACACTCTGGTGTATAACTATACATATAACTAAACATTAACCATGCAAAAAGTGTTATTAATTATATTCCAAATTACAATGGAATTCCACAGAGTTAAACCTCCAATAAAGTCATTTCAACTAAAAAAAAAATCATAAATTAAAAAGCATATGATTTGATTATTTAAGAAAACATATTAGATACATTTAAAAAATCTTAGGATCTTGCGTATGTTTTTGTCTCGCTGTGTTAATAACTTAAAAATTGAGATAATGTCAAGAAAAAATCTGAAAAAAAATCTTTATAAAATGTATATTTAGTTAAAATCCACAAATATTCGTGTCTTTGATCTTCTAGACCACTAAAAGATAGCAGCAAGCTGCCGAAACCGGTTAACGACACAAACGTTAATGGATTTTAATAAAATGTACATATAAAAAAGATTTTTTTACGTTTTTTTATAATTATCTTTTCATTATTTATAATGAACTTCTACCATGAGCTTGCAATAATCTCCGAAACGTCCGTCAATAACGACATTACTATATATGAATATAATGCAAGATACAAAGAATTAAAATTGATATATGAATTACTAGAAAATGGAGCTTGCAATAATCTACGAAACGTCCTTCAATAACCAAATTACTATACATGAATATTATATAATACAAGATACAAATAATGAATTTTGCGGTGTCAATTACCTGAAAACGTATTTTGAAAAATTTCCGAAACGTCGGTCTATAATGACATTACGATTTAAGAATATAATAAGATATATAATAATTGAATGTCAATTCAATTTGAATAATTAGAGGTTACTTTATTTATGCGACATTAAATACTGGCACGCGATAGTAACAAATTTACAAGTAAAAAAAAGTATAACACGTATTTCTACATATTTTTGATCTGGTGTAGAATTCAGGTGACAAGAAATTGCGATAGATTAGCAACCTATCACATGTCATGTAAAATAATAAGATAACGATACCCTGTACATCGATTTGACTCGCGCCGTAAAGATATTAAGAGCGTTTCAACAACAACAACAACAAACCACGCCGTTTCCCGCCACACTTCTCTATCCTGGCACACCTCTCTAGCTTCCTCCACATTCATACAGCGAGTCATACACGCACGTTGATTCTTCCGACTTCTTACATGGCCAACCTTTAAAATTGGATTAATTTGGTCATGCCATGTTTTCCTCGGTCTGCCTCGACTCCGTACTCCATTTACATCATTAACGTATACTTTCTTAACCATTCTTTCTCCATCCATGCGCTCCATGTCCGAACCAACGCAGCGATCCTGTCATAATTTTGTTCATAATGCCTTCTTCCGCTCTACATTTCTTTCTTATATCAGAATTTGAGATTCTGTCGTATATCGTTCTATCAAACATGTCTTAGGGACCTCATCTCTACCGCATTTATTCTGCTCTCACTTTCTTCTGCCAGTTCTATGCTTTGCTTCCATACATTGAGATTCAACATAATAAGAATAATATCAGTTGTAAAACGTAGGCTCAATTATTTTAAAAAATTTAATCCAATGTATTTTATTCATGTAGAGTTAGATTTATTAAAAAAACCTTAAATCAATTGGAAGATGTTTGGTAAAAGAAAAGCGGGTCAAAGATTGTTGGCGTCAGTGGCTCGCATCTATGCTGGACCAGGCATTCTAAGAAATGCTAAAATAAAATATTTAGCATAAGCACTACAAAGTACAAACCGCGATGCGAGTCTGGTAATGTGTTGAGATTAAACAAAGCAAATTGGTGGAGGACGAAAAGCGAATTTCCGGCGTCTTAAAATAATGAGAGCAATCCAGCTAAAGGAAGAAAAACCTTGATTAAAAACCTTTGTCTTTCAGAGTGGGGTTTAGGCAACAGAATAATAACTCTTTCTCATAAAAAATACATTAAGAAACCTGAGCTCGACATGGGCTTTAGTACCACAGAAGAAAAAGAAGAAGAAAGGTAATGAGAAAGGTAGCTAATATTGAATATTATTTCGCAATATTGCCTTTTCAATCTTAGGGATAGGATGCACCAAAGCCTTATTTTTTCTTGTTCTTGGGATGTCATTCCCGCCTTATGTGGTAGGTTCCCGACGTTTTCCGAACGTTCTATTTGAACACAATTACTGTGTACAATTTTGTAGTTATTGATTCTCATGACATATACAAGGTAGTAAGTCTATCGCCATTTTTATTGTCATGTGAATTTTACCAGACCATAGACAGTGTGATAATATTTTTTTCATAACTCGAAACCTCCAGTGCGGCAGTCGTAGTTACTGCCACTCTGTTACGAAGGCCGTCTTTAAAAAAGTATTCAAGATTTAATTGTTGCTATGATGATGCATAAAATATTTATTTTTTGAAAGCTAAGGCATTAAAAAAAATCAAAAATCACTCCCTAGTCACATCAAACCAGTCTTTCACACACAAAACAACCATGGCATACTCCTTTTAAATTATAAAAAAACAAAGAGAACATATTTGGCAAAAAAGTGGTGTATATAAAATTAAATGTAAGGATTGTGATGCTTTTTACATAGGCAAAACAGGACGAACATTTAAACCACTTATCAACGAACATAAATAAGCTTTCACCAAACATACTCTTTTTTCCAAGATGGTTAAATTGAATTTGACCATAGTTTTGATAAAAATGACACAATATTTCTACACATAATTAACAAGAGCAAAAAATTAAACAATCTAGAAACTTTAGAAATCATTAAGTCGGTGCAATTTGGTGAAAACATATTAAATAATCAGATTCCTCCTTTTACTCCTTTCTCTTTAAATACTTTGTCTACTTTTAGTCTTCTAAGCTCCCATTCCCAACCATTTGCAAATTAATCATTCATTAATTTATATTAGGTCCTTACATATGAAATTGGCGTTTTGCCGTACTGGCAACTTTGATCTCAAATATCTTCTCTTTGGTTAGGAATTCCAAATTCAAATTTATACAGCTATTTACTCAAGTATTTGTGTTTCGAAAATTATAATTCATTTGTTTTTTCCTCAATTGTTTTTTTTCTTTGCGCCACTCAGTTTACAAAATGGAAAACTTGAAATATCGCGTTATTTACGAGTACGAGTTCCACCGTGGCACCAGTGCTGCAGAAACGGCTCGAAGGATTAATGATGTGTATGGCGACGGTGCCGCAAAAGAAAACACGGTGCGTTTTTGGTTCCAACGTTTTCGTTCTGGAAATTTCGACCTGCAGAACAAGCCCCGTGGACGGCCGGAGACCAAAGTTGATAATGAAGAATTGAAGGCTATTGTGGAAGCGGATCCATCGCAAACCACGTCCGAGTTAGCTGCAGGCTGCGGTGTTAGTGATAAAACTGTTTTAATCCACTTGAAGCAAATTGGGAAGGTGAAAAAGCTTGAAAGGTGGGTACCTCACGAATTGAGTGAAGCAAATCAACAAACGCGCGTTGACTGCTGCGTTGCATTACTCAACCGGCACAATAATGAAGGGATTTTGAATCGAATCATTACCTGTGATGAAAAGTGGATCCTGTATGATAATCGGAAGCGCTCATCGCAATGGCTGAACCCTGCCGAACCAGCCAAACCATGCCCCAAGCGAAAATTGACTCCAAAAAAGTTACTTGTGAGCGTTTGGTGGACTAGTGCTGGTGTCGTTCACTACAGCTTTCTTAAATCAGGCCAGACGATTACGGCAGATGTCTATTGTCAGCAACTGCAAACCATGATGGAAAAGTTAGCTGCTAAACAACCGAGGCTGGTTAATCGCTCTAGGCCACTGTTGCTTCATGATAACGCTAGACCACACACTGCACAACAGACGGCTACCAAATTAGAAGAGCTTCAATTGGAATGTCTAAGACATCCACCGTACTCTCCGGACCTTGCTCCAACAGATTACTATTTTTTTGAAATTTGGATAACTTCTTGCAAGGGAAAAAATTCAACTCCGATGGGGCAGTCCAAGCCGACTTCAAAGATTTTATTGATTCCCGTCCGAATGGTTTTTTTAGTAAAGGGATCGATGAACTACCTATGAGATGGCAAAAGTGCATATTATATTTAAAAAAAATCAACTTTATGTTCCTCCCATACAAAACGCCAATTTCATATGTAAGGGCCTAATATATAAAATGTCTTTTCAAATGAAATATTTTTTCCAGTTCTTACTGATAAAAAATAATAATTAGTACTTATAGCAAGCCCAGGTTATTTTTTAGAGTTAAAGTATTGTTCCTTTGTATTGTATCGATTTTTAAATGCGTTTATTTATAAGTCTTTCTTTGTTTAGTTTGTTTTATATATTTACACTTGAAGATGGAGGTATCCTCCGAAACATGGTGTTTTTTTAAATATTTTGTGGATTATAAACAAAGTTATTTTCTTCATATTAAGTACTCACTTTGTGGATAGACATTTAAAATAATTATATAAATAAAACAACTTTGTATTTAACCACGGTAGGGTAATAACCCCCTAAATATAATAATATTGATGCCAACTAGTTTCGCTTGGACCCAAGATTCATCAGGGCAGTATAATAACTAAACAACCATAAAATTCTTAGGTGTATATATAATAACAAACAGTGAAATCAGAGTAGGGGGTGCGAGAAGGAAAGGGATAATTGGAACAAATGTTTACCTTTGAAATAGCAATATTCTAAGAAATACAAATTAGGAGGGGAACAATAGATAAATGGATAAGTAAATAAAAATGTTCGAAAATAGCAAATTAGTCAGAAATATACATTAACATTATAAGGTCTGTGAGGTATACGTGGATAACAATGAACACAACAAAAATAAGGGAATAACAACTTATACAGAAATACTTAACTTCGCTGGAAATAAATTTAGTAATGGGCTGAACAATAAATTAATTTGGTTATTAATGATATTTTGTTGACTATTTATGGCCTTTTTGATCTCCAAGGCTTCTAAATTGTTTAATCTAATTCCTATATCATTTCTGTGAATTAATTTTGCACCTGATTTAAAAGAATGGTCGGATTCTATTAGGTGGTTTGCGAATTTTATGTTTGTTTAGTTATTATACTGCCCTGATGAAGCTTGGGGCCAAGCGAAACTAGTTGGTATCAATATAATAACCCTACCGTGGTTAAATACGAAGTTGTTTTATTTATATAATTATTGAAAGTTATTTTCACTTTACAAAGTGTAAAATATTTATTGTTATTTCCAGTAGACGCTTAATTTGGCGAGTATTAAACTTCATCATAAATCGTTTTAAGATAATAAAATCACTAAGACAATTAAAAAATTATCTAAAATTATATCCGGTATAAAATCGATCATCTTTGTTTCCAGAAAATTTATTTGATCCTAAATTCAGTGACTTGATTAAGTTCCGGTAGTGAGAGGTAAGATCCGGGTTTCGAGTAGCCATTTAATCTTCCCGCTGCCCGATTGTTACAGGACCGCATAAATTTCGGGAGGTATTGTTGGGGATAGTGCGAGACAGATTATAACAATCCTCTTAAGGAGACGCTACTCAGTGGTTCCCCATAATAAACGTGCCGCTTGTACCGGCAGCAGTGGCGGTGCTGCATAATAATGGATTATGTAATTATTTACTCATAAAATTATTGAATTAAATGAATATCCAATTATGCCATCATTTCACCGAAGTCCAAATTGCCCCCTGGTGGGGCGTGGGCCCTACTAATATAAATTATCTGTGTTTTTGTTCTTCATTATAATTTGTTCTGTAAGCCCTCTGCACTCCATTGCCTCTCCGTCCGCTAAATCACCAATTGTCCTTCCCCTCCTGCCCCCTCATCCGTCCTCTATCTGTGTTATATATGTCTGTAATTCTTCTCTGTTATAATCTTTGTATGTGCTGTTTTCTCATTAACCTGAAATAAAGATGACGAAGTGGGGCGAGAGATAGATAGAAGGAAAAAAATATATACTAGATTAAATGTTGGCCTGTCATCCATTGATTTGATGACAAAAAGTAACGTAAAGTCCCGGATGGACGGGAACAGGCCTAGGCAGTGCAGCGAGACTGACGAAAGGGCGTCGCTGCGTCCTATAACGGTCTCGGGTGGCGGTGGGAACCTTCTATCTATCCAAAAAAGCTAAGATGGCAGTGCACAATGGTGTTCTTGTGCCGACCCTTATGTATGGAAGTGAAGCATGGAACTGGCAAAAGAAGGATGAAAGTAGAATGAATGCAGTAGAAATGAGATCTATAAGATGAATGTGTGGCAAATCTGTATATGATAGAGTGACAAATGCAAGTATAAGAAGTGAATGTGGTGCGAATGAAAGTGTTGTGAACAAAATAAGGAAAGGTTCATTAAGATGGTTTGGACACATGGAAATAATGAGTGAAGACAGAATGGTAAAGAAGGTATATGTAAACGGCGTGAACGGAGCTAGAAATAGAGGGAGGCCGAGGAAAACGTGGCACGATCAAATCAATCAAATATTGAATGTCGGTCACGTGAGGAGTCGGAAAAATCGACGTGCGTGTATGAACAAGATGTATGAATGTAGAGGAATCGAGAGACGTATGTCAGGACAGAACAGTGTGGCGTTCCATTCTCTCTGCCTACCCCTCCGGGGAGACGGCGTGATGGTAAGTTAGTTAGTTAGTTCACCTAAAATAGACTAAATGTGTTTTCTATGAGTTGTATTAATATAGTGACGCTAATTTTTGGAGATGAATTACAAAATACTACCACGACGAGAGTATTTAATCCAAGTATGCGAAGACATAAACTATGTCTCATATTGCCAATACGATAATGGCGGTAGCCTTTCACATTGCGTTAAAAATATCTTCTGCTTAATGCTTAAAATCCAATCTTCATAGATGGCGCTAGTGTTTAGATTGAAACTACCATGTAAAGGGTGGTGTTACAGATTAACATATATACAAATTCAAAAAAAATTGTCAGACATGGTGGTCATAAGAAAAGGTGGAATGGGGAATGTTGCATTACATAAAGCGTGCGCTTAACCCAACCAATGACAAGTCATAAGTCCTGTAAACACCTCGATCACCATATTCTGTTTCCAATTTGCATCTTCGTCTCTATTGAGATACAATTAATCCTATGTCTCATATGTTGAGCCAAAGAAGACTGCAGTAGACCAAACGCAATTTTCTGCAAATCAAACCTTGGTAATAAAACATTTTGAATGTATACAAATACTTGAAGACGAATACTGGATTTTGCCCATTGCGGATTATCATTTTTTAAGGATTAATTGTATTTCAATAGAGACGAAGATGTAAATTGGAAACAGAATATGGTGGTCGAGGCGTTTACAGGACTTATGACCTGTCATTGGTTTGGTTAAACGCACGCTTAATGTAATTCATTCATTGTAACAACCATCCCCATTCCTCCTTTCTTACGACCACCACGTCTGACAATTTTTTGGAAGATGTATTATATATTAGGGTGTCCCTTATATGGTAAATTTTTTTTTGGATTTTTGAAACGCATACCCCCTTATTGTGTTAAATAGTATACTAGTTACCCAAATACAGAATTTCAACTTCCTACGTTAATTCTAACCCGTGCCGACTTGGCCTCAAAGTTTTAGAAAATAGCCTTTTTAAGTGTCTCTTAAATGTAGTTGTAGATGATCATTTAAAACCACTTTGTTAGATAAATATTGATGAAAACATGTATTTATATAATGCTTTTTTGTAATTATCAAAAAAGATCCAAATTTATATTAATTTACTTGGATATTTCCTCTTCAAAGTCTATTTTTTTACAGTCTGGGTAAATTTTTCTATGTTATTGCACACAACATAATATGAACTTCTTATGTTCTTCATCTGCGGTAGTCAAACCATGAAAGTCTGTCATTAGATTAACAGCTCTTTCAGCTGTGTCATTAACTGCTTTTAAGCTAGTAACCTTCTTTTTAGCTTCCACAAACGTCACGCTGTATTTCTATGAAGATACAATGTCTTGAAGGAAACTACTATCAAGTTTCAGTCGTGAAAATATAAGCGGACACATAAGCGGAATTAAATAACTAAGTATTTCATTATTTACAATTAACTTAAACCATGCACTTCATATAATAACATTAAATTTTGATTGTGTTATCATAATATTACGATATATTTTGAAATTAATAATGGAATTTCACAATTGAATAATGTTAAGGGTTAAATGTTTAATGAAATATATATTTTAATAATATTGTGGATATTGTGAGCATAATATTTTTTTTATAAACATTTAATAATAATGTGAATTCATCTTATATTGGCCATCACCATGTATTGTTAATTCACATTAACATTACTTTAGTAAAACAGTGTGAATTTTTTTAACTTAATGAAAGGTTAGCACCACATTTAAAAATAAATGTGAGAAGATTGCAATAAAGTGTTGTGAGGACATTGTGTTTTTTAAAATTTATTTTTACAGTTAGTTTGTTCCAATGTTAGTTTGTAAGTGATTAAATGAAAGTTTTATATAATACTACCCGAAGTGCATAGTTTAATAGTAGAAACTTAATCAATTCAATCAAGAATCCAAATATCGAAGCACAAGTAAGACGGAGCACTAGTTCTTAAATCAATATTTACTCATCGGTTCAAAGTTACGCAGCAATCGAACCGTAAGTTTTAAAGTAAAAGCTCCCTTTGAAACATTTGCAACAGTATCTTGTCTAATGATGAAGAAAACATAAACTATTACTTGAATAATTTTATAAGAAGCTGTATACAATAACTTCATTACTCAATATACGATACTCAATATACTCGTATAATATTTCTGTAATGATTTAGCAATTTAGCAATCTTTTTAATTCATAAAAATTATACTGCTTTATATTGTAAAGTTAAATAATTGAAGGACAATTTAAAATAAAATTAACACTACAAGCTACCCGTATTCACAATGTACTGTACGAAATTAGAACCACTGATTGAAAATACACATTCATTGGTCTTAATCGTAATCTTAACTCGTGCATATATTTTCACGTAATCAAATCAAATCAGATTATTTACTCAAAAGATTATGACAAACAGTATTAATGTTTAAGGCATCTATTTTGTACAGATAAAATATTACATACATTCAACATAATACCAGGAATGCATTAGATATGGTTCGATTTTAAGAAGACAATGTGCTTTCTAAAATCGAGAGTATTTGTCCCCTGAACGTACTTTCTATAGTATGAAATACGTCGATCTTCAAGAAGACCGCATTCAGCAGACTAATTGCTCTTCCCACCGGTGTCACCAGAAACATATTGGTTCTGGTAATGAAAGGTTAGGAAGGCAATGCAACGATAATCTTAAATTGAAACTCCGACAAAGAATGATTAAATGTTATATGATCTATTCTATTATATGGCTGCGAAACCTGGACGTCGGAGAGTTGGTAGAAGGCAGCTGTCCTGGCTGCGGAACATCAAAGAGTGGACAGGAAATACAAGAGTTCAGAACCTGTTCCAAGTGTGGCAGGAAAGAGATGCCTTTGCTGCAGTGATCGCCAACGTTATAATTCCACTTCTTTTACTAGGTATTGTGTGTCGTTCTAGTTAAATATGTTTGTTAAGTAAATAAAATATTTTTGAATCATTTAATTTAGTAATGTGTAAAAAAACTCGAAAATAGAAAAAAAAATCAACTAAATGTTTGTGTGCTTGTTACGGGTATACTTACCACAATTAAAGACTTACTTTTAGATGCGCATTCGATCACATAGAATAAACTCAAAACATGTATTATAAAAATATCAAAATTTCAGTTTATGCATAATTATGGAATTGGTGCAATGCCGATTGCAGTTATACATTTTCTATTTTGCTGTAGCGACGCGTGGGAACTACTTTATTCTGGTAATGTCAGTGCAGTAAAACCCATAAAAGTTTTTTGGAAAATACTTGAAGCCTTTTTAAACAAAATATACTTATAAACTAGATAAAAGAATAGCAAGTTTGTTATTTGCTGAATACATATTTTATATAACAGATAAATAGATGCGAATGGCTGGAGAGAGGAATATGTGGAGAATTATAGGGTGGTCTATGTCCAGCAGCGGACTATAACGACTATTCAAATAAGTAAGTAAGTAATAACAGATATTCTTGTTAGTATTTGGTAACACTGATTACAAAAATAAATAGAAACAACTTATTTTAAATATAAAAACCCATTCATATGACATTTAGAACATTTTAGATATTTAAAAAAAAATAAGAATGGAAACGTCTATTTGCAAGAAAATTAATTATATTTTATGGGAATGACATGTTTCCCTATTTAAGGCATTATCAAATGTCAAACAAGTCATTATCATAAAATATAATAAATCTACTTTGGGAATTCAAAAAACATTGTTTAAACCACCTTTTATTTAAAAAAATATTTAAATATACGACATGTTTCGGAGGATACCTCCATCTTTAGGTGTAAAAATATAACAAAAACTAAACAAAGAAAGACTATTAAAAAACGCATTTACAATTCGTTACAGTAATTCAAATTTATAAATAACCTGGGCTATTTGTTATAAGTAGGTACTTACAATTATTTTTAGCAGTAAAATGATAAATAATATTAAATAATAATAATACCTACATGATGATAATATAATTTAGAAAAAATTGTAATATAGAAAAAACATATATATTTGAAAAGCCATAATTGATATAGAAATTAATAAATGATTAATTTGCATTTGATTGGGAATGAGAGCTTGGAAGATTAAATGTAGATAAAATATGTAAGCAGAAAGGAGTTGAAGGAGGAATCTGATTATTAATTATATTTTCACCCAATTTCACCAACTTGAGGATTTCTAAATTTTCAAGTTTGTTTAATTTATTGCTATTGTTAGCTGTGTGTAGAATTTTTGTGTCATTTTTATCGAAACTATGGTCAAATTCAATACAATGGTTAGCCATCTCAGAAAAAAACGGAATGTTTGGTGAAATGTTCATTGATACGTGTTTAAAAATTTCACTTTTTACATAGGCAAAACAGGACGAAATTGCCATCAGATAAGATGAAAAGTGGAATATTTTATTTCGATTATTTACAATCAACTTCTTACAAAGACATTTCATTTAGCAATAATAATAAATGCTATTATTGATGCCAGCTATCATGGTGAAACCGGGCCCTGTCAAAATAAATACAAAAAGTGGAAGTTGTTTATTTAAAACATCATTATTTAATAGTAGGTATTAAAAAAATTCAAATATGTTATAGAATTGTTCGATGTAATTCTACAAGCATCATTTGCGTTGTCGCATACAAGTTTTGCTATTTGATTGATCCATACTTTCACAATACTGGTAATTGACACCTATTGTTCTAGACACCACGGGAAACAGTAGGTATGTGTATTATACAAGTACGCACGCAAACATGTTAATACGCTTTGCAGAATTCAGTGTATAGTCAAAATCGATTGACTGTACGCTGTGATAATGGCCGAATGTTAATTTGAGTAATCGTGGGATTAATCAATCCTAATATGCCCAAATTAACGCAATGAATCAACACGTACTGTATCATCTATAATTTATACTACAATAGATATTAGATTTAAAAGAAGAATTTATATATTTTTATAATTATTATTATTTTGTTGAATCGCTCTTTACATCATGACAGCATGAGCCAAATCGATATAAAGGGAATTTAGCAATCATATTGATTCTCGTGACAATTTTTTTACTTTTATTTTTATTTTTTTATATGGCCGAGCCATAGAGGGCTCCCTACGCTTACCCGAAGCTGTTATAGGCGCAGCGGCGCCTTTCGTCCGCTTCACTCGTGCACTCCCTAGGCCCGTCCTCCGTCCATGCGAGACTTACGTTAAATAATAATAATAATAATAATATATGTATATTTGCAATCAAGGGGGCCCCAGACCACATTTAAGCTACGCTACTCTCCCTCGATGTCCCGCCGTACAACAGCAAAAAAAATACACAATTCATACATAAATAACATATGTTAGAGAAAGAATAAAAAAGAAATAATGCACAGCAGGAGGCACACGTGTTATTGTCAGGTGAATTCAACACCAGACCAATGACAGTGTGACAATCACACTGCCCTCGCCGGGAATCGAACCCGGAACCTTCGTGGTGGCAGTCAATGCACTTACCACTCGGCCACGAAGGTTGATTTGTTATATTGTATATTTATTTTTCCAAATAGATACAACCGGGAACTAGATTTTAAGGTAATTACGATCGATGGTTTGGATACATGGAAAGAAGAAATGAAGAAATAATGAAACGGAAAAAGAAATAGAGGAAAACCGAAGAAAATATGGCACCAACAAATCAATCAAATATTTAAGTTGGAGAAATCGACGTGCGTGAATGACACGATATATGAATGTAGAGGAAACAAGAAAAGTATGTCAGGACCGAACAATGTGGCGGGCAATTCTTTCCGGGGAGACGGCATGACGGTTAGTTAGTTACGATAGTTTTTGATTATACAAGTATTTTGGCCAAATAATATGATCTCTCCTAAGATATGTCTCTGTAGTTAATAATAAAATGATATTTTTGCAGATTTACGAATACACTAATTTTTATTGGCACGTGTAAGTAGTAGATATAAACGTCTGTGAATATAATATTTATAAAGAAAGATAGCCTCAATAATAATTTGTGTACGCGAAATATGATCAAATATGACCTTCGACGACGACGAAACGATAAGTGCATTGACTGCCACCCCGAAGGTTCCGGGTTCGATTTCCGGCGAGGGCAGAGTGATTGTCACACTGTCTTTGGTCTGGTGTAGATTTCACGTGACAATAAAATGGCGATAGATTAGCTACCTATCACATGTCAAGAGAATCACTATGATAGCTATAATTCCAATACATCGATTTGGCTCATGCTGTCATGATGTAAAGAGCTATTCAACAAAATAATAATAATAATGATAATAATAATAATTACATACGTACATAACATTCTTTGTTATATTTGAATTAAATATGGCTGCCGGAAGCGATGTACATTTTGAATTTAAAACTGTTTACGTAGTTTTATGCTAAAATAACATTGTATGTCTCTTATTATTATACTGCATTGCTGTATAACCGACACAAAATGCGTAAAAACTCCATTAAACGAGCCAAAATTTGTATTTCCACGTCATATGAGTCCGTGCTGCTTCTGGGAACCAAAGCCAGCTTAATGCTAAGCGTTTGTGGATAAACTAAATTAAATTGCTAACGGGACATTTACTAACTTTAGTGGGTAATTTTCGAATACCACGAATGTTTCAATGGCAATTTGTAATAATATAGCTGTTTTAATTGGCAATAGACAATAAAATCACAATTATTTGTACGTATGGTATACACAGGTTTCAAAATCGAATAATTTTATGATTTGTCAGTTCGAATGCTTATTCACTTTTATATTTATTTACATGTTTCAATCCTAAGGATTGGATTGTAACATTGTAACATTTTTGCTGGTTCTTGGGATGCCACGTGGCCCTTTGATAAATTCGCGTTGTTTTCCACATCGTTGTATTGAACCAAATCACTGTACCTATATGTTTTTTAGTTATTGATTCATGACATGTGATAGGTAGCTAGTCAATCGCAATTTTTATTGTTACATGAATTCTACCAGACCGAAGAGAGCGTAAAGAAAATTATAAAAATAAAGCTACAATGGTTACAAAAATAATCTTCTTCTCCTTCTTCTAAATAGAAAAATATTTTTTTTTTTACTAAAGCAATTTTGTATTCTCGAGCTCCTATCAATAATAATTCAAATAATAATCAATGGCGTAGATTTTTATACATTAATAATTTAACAAATATTTTTTCAAAACAACTCCCATGTGATATTAGACCCGCGTTTTATACAAAAAATAATTAAGGTAAATTAATAAAAAATAATAAAGACATGGAAGATAAATTTTCTCAATTGGGAGTTTATGCAACGATTGCTCATCTCTTGGCATAGGTAAAACGAGGTGTAATTTTAAATTAAGAAGAAAAGAGCACCTAAGATGTCTCTCTTATAATAACTTTTCTGAATTTGCTCACCACATCATTGAAAATGATCATTCATTTATTCAACGGGAGATGCCTATTGGTGGCGATGAGGTTCGCAACCCATAACACCGCGTCTCCCGCGGGGTGAAAAGAGAAGGATGGAGTGCCGCATCAGTAAAAGTGTGACAGTCCATTCTTTCTGCCTACCCTTTCAGGGAGACGGCGTGATGGTTAGTTAGTTAGTTTATAAAATAATAATCTGGGAAGAAAATCTACAATGGAGGTACATAGATGTTTATATGTCTTTATGAGGGTGTTTGATAGCTATCCATGGCTTTATCGCACAGCATTTGTTTTGGAAATGTTGGGGACCAACTCTCTGTAGCTTCGAAAATATGGGTATCCTATAACCCATTTCTTTAAATTAGTCAGGGGATATTTCTGCCGGGCAGCATAGATTGTTTAACTTATCGGCCGATTTGATTTAATTTGATTTGTTATATAGTAATTTGTAAGAAATTTGGGTATATAAAAACGTTTGTTTTGTCTCAGTTATGATATACGAGTATATAAGTATTAATTAAAAATATAAATGAAAATATTCATATTTTTTAAATTAATAAAAATATCACTCTGCATAAGAGTTATATATCCGTATTTTAACACTTCCTCGTATATCCAAACTAAAATGCACGGTGACTCCTATAGTATAATAAAAATAAATAATGTTAGCAAGAAAGGGTTCCAAGGATTTACTATCAGGACCAAGAGATCTTCTTCTCGAATAATATTTCAGTGTCCTGCTACTAATTGATATATTCCTTCTTTCTCTTTTCCTGATTTACTTTGGGCTTTTCTATGGAATCGTATTGTATCGTTGGATAGCGCGTTAATTAGATCTATAATGCCTTTTCTTATAGTTGAAATAATCTGAATCTCACAAAAGACTAAAATAAAGAGAAAAAAATAGAAAAAACGTCATCTTCAGCGTATCTCTGACCAAAACTTTGTTTACTATTTTGAATTTTTATATATTTCTGATTGATTAGATAGGTACAAATATAATTAAATAGTCCATTGTTTTCGCCGAAACACTATGATACCTTAACATTTTAAAACTGTTAAATTAAAGAACTTTGTTTTTTGTATCACAATTGTATTTTATTTTACGGAACAGCTATTTCATCAACCTATGTTGACATCATGAGATTGACTTTGTATAGTTATCCATTTGGAAATCGAAAGGGCGTGGGTGCTGCTTGTGGTATCCTTGACAATTAACAAAAATCTTAATCGTTTTAATGTTTAAGAATACTTCATTCTCTTATTTATGTAAAGTAAAGTCCATGGAAAGAGCCATGCTTGGAATAACATTGAGGGACAGATTTAGAAACGAATTTATTCGTCAACAAACCAAGGTGACTGAGGTGGCTCTGAGGATTAGCGGGCTGAAGTGGCGATGGGCTGACCATATCTGTTGGAGAACCGACGGCCGATGGGGGAGACGGGTTCTGGAGTGGAAAACCGCATAAAGCAGAGTTGGACGTTCCCCTGCCCGCTGGACCGACAATGTGAAGATGATTACTGGACATGGATGGATGGGAGCGGCAATGGATAGGGGGCGGTGGCGTGCTTTGGGAGAGGGCTACATTTAGCAGTGGATGATGATGATGTGGGTAAAGTCTGTCTCAGTAGCGGTACTCCCATAGAAGCCCAGAAGCCCGGCTTGCGTAAATTTTTTTGAATCAAAACCTCGTGGTTTGTTGGTTTAGGCTGGGGCACGATTTCTTAACTTTGTGGGTTCTAATTCAAAATTTCATACGCAAGCCGGGCTTCTGAGCTTCTATGGGAGTACCGCCACTGGCCTGTTGCCTGTTTATTTGCTGTGCAGTACTGTTCCCGCCCGCAGGGTACCTGCCTAGTGCGCCCTGAGCGATGTAGCCTGGGATCCGCTTTGGGGAATGACAAATTCAAAGCCATTTGTTTGTAGCAAATTATTCTCGGACTCCACTTTCATCTGTCATGGTCAAGAGATCGTCACTGATTGGGGCCAGATGTTTTTAAATATTTAGACCCGATGTCTATTTTTAAATACATTACAATCCTCAATCTGAGTCTGACTTCATATTCAGTAAATAACATTGATCTTGAATTGCAGTCGGCTACATTTGCAGCTCAGACAGCTAGTCCCAGTTCATAATATTACGTTAAGTACAATTTATAAGTAATGAATTAGAGTAAAACAGGTTTACACTTTGAAAATTAAAAAATAACGAACACAAACAAGCTTACACCAAACATATTATTTTTTCTGAGATTAAATACTATAGGATACATTCAAATATGAGCTGCAGTAATTTGCTGCAGTTCGAAACCAAATATTTCTATAGTTAGCCGCATTATTATGAATAAATAACTTAAATGTCCTTTTTTTGGACGTTCATTTAGAGGCAAAGGACCAACCAAGAGATCCGTACGATGACCCAGTAGCCCTTATAATGAGGACCGTGAGAGTATGTCGCCTAGAATGGATTGGGCATATGTTATACGCCGGGCTGGAGAGATCAAAGATCCTGTACGCTTCTAGACCATACGGATTAAAACATTTTGGAAGGCTTGGACAACGCCTAATGGGTAATGTTCTGGCTGATCTGTCAAGGTTGGGCGAATCGGACTGCTGGGAGCAAAAAACGTACGATCTAGTAAGAGCTTGGAGGAAAACCATCAAGGAGGCTAAAACTCTTCAAGACTTGTATGGCCATAGGAAGTAAGTAGTAAGAACCAATATTAATAATATCAAATCAAATAAGTTTATTTCATCTACAGATATTACAAAATCAATTTTTAAGGCATCTATTGAGAACAGGTAAAATAATATATTGTGTATAGTACTTGTATACTACCAGAAACGCATGAGAGATGGTTCAACATTAGGAAGACAGGATACTCTCCAGAATTAGGAGTATTTGCCTTCTGAACGTACTTTTACTGAGATGAAAAACGTCGATCTCCGAAGAGACAGCGTTCAGCAGATTGATTGCTCTTCCCATCGGTGTCACCAGAGCCAGGTTGGTTCTGGCGGCGGGTAGGTAAAACAATCTATGCTGGCGCTGTCGGAGATATCTGTCGGGAACAAAAAGACCTACACCCTCCAGCACGGCTGAGTTTTCAAAATATCCCCTAATTAGCCTAAAGAAATGGGTTATGAGAAACCCGTCTCTTCGAAGCTACAGAGAATTAGACCCCAACATTCCCAAAAGAAACGCTGAGTTATATTTTAACGTATATATCCATGTAACAAGCAATCGATGTTTAAAATAACTCCCCAAAATAGCCCTGGCCAGATTTGTATTGCGAGTAATTATTGCTAACCATCTCATTCACCTCTCTAACCGCGGGTAACGACTAGATTTTATAGGAAATACTCTGGCTTAATCAACATGAACAACGCATATACAAAACAGACGCTTTTACGAATTCCTGGCAAGGTTGGCACGTTGTTTAATTTTCACTATTATACGAGTATATTACAAAACTTCAAAACAAACTATACGTTCACAGTTTTGTAGTTTAATTTTAAAGACTGTGGCGAATCGAAAACGTAATTAATTCTTATTTTCTTAATCACCAAATGCAAAACATCTAAATTGCAATTCATAACAAAATAATAGGAACTCTCCCAGGATACCTTTTTAAAAATTAATAATGATGAATTATGCAGATTTGGAAGTTGTGAATGAATTCGTCTATCTTGGATCACTGATTAGGTACTGACCAAGGGGGATGCAAGAGGGAGATTCGATGCAGAACCCAAATGGCTAAAACTGCCATGACAGAGCTCACCAAGATATGGCAAGACAAATTCGTCTCTATTGAGATACAATTTATCCTTAAAATGATAACCCGCAATGGGTAAAATCCAGTATTCGTCTACAAGTATTTATAAACATTCAAAATGTAATAAAAATGTGATATACCTATTAGCTGCCCATCACATGGCATGAGGATCAATAGCTTATCATTTTATCCAGTATTTGGGTTTAAATTACCTGTTGTAAAGAAAAATGTGGAAAGCAATGGAAAACTAGCACATTAAAGGCTTAATTGGTATCCAAAGAACCAAGAAAGAAAGGCTATGGTGCAAATCAATCCAAAGAATTGAAACCTTTGGGTTAGTTTCCGAGAAACGTGGTTTTCAGTAATGAAATTTAATTAGACAATTTTATTTTTTTAAATTACGAAACCTCAAATACTCGGCTGCACATTTTGCCTGCCCCTTGTAAAACTATCATATTTATGAAGACTTGTACTTGAGTGTTGTTGGCACACGCGCATATCCCTAACAGTTTGTACATTTTAGGTACATTACTTTTTCTCAAGCGCGTACGTGCTACGAGATAGCGCAGAATGGTACAGTCACAGTGAACGTACCACGTACGTTCAAATACGTAAAGTGATTAATAGAGGAATGTTTCAAAAATGATAAGTGCTATTCATGAACCGCCCATGTTGTCGATTTCAGAAGTAAGTACATTCATTACTAGCACGTTGTTGCCGAATAATCGAATCACTGTTTACCGTACTCAAACAGTTTGAAATTCGAATAGAACGACTAATGCTGCGGTCAAGTAAAGGTCCGATGTAATTCTGCCACTGTCATTCAAACAGTTCATTATTTGTACTAGAGTTCAAGGGGAAATTGTGCATGCGAGATTAAATTACATGCGGAAAATGTGCGGGCATTAAATCTGTGCAAACGTCCTTACAGATGAGATAATGGGAACTTTCGAACGGGTATTCAAATTGGTACAGTCCGTTCATTTCAGGAAGATTGTTTGTAATAGTGTAAGTGACAGTGCGTTTACAAAAAAACAAGACGTTGTTTTAATTTTTTATGAATAAAAAAGTGAATTTCATTTTAATTTTTTTACTGTATAAAAAAAGATAAATTCAATAATATTTTATATTCAAACATGATTTTTTTTAAATAAAAATTCTATCAGATTTATTTGTAATAAATACAAAAATAAATGCCATTGTATTTTAAATGCCGTTTATTGATTTTTCTTGGAAAAAAAAATAAGGATGTGACTAAAATTCATAATGATACTGTAAAATATTAAAATTTAAAGAATATGTTTTTTTTATTTAATTATTTCAAATATCTGGTGTCCCGGCTAATGGTGTCTGGAAATTAATTTTTTTTCTGGCGAATTTGTGTTGTTATTGGAAATCGAAAACTAACCCAAAAACATAAACATGTCCTTCCACCGTTCATTTATTTTCCTAATTTCGAGGTAGAAGTAATTTTCTAATCACCTAGTATTTTAGATGCTAAGGCTGTACACTCCGGCTACTAAGATCCAGGAACCAATCAGATAGCGTTCTATAACTAATTTAGGGGGTGTTACACACACTATTACAAATAATCTCCTTGAAGTGAATAAACTATACTTAAAATTAATAACCATGGTTCTAGGTGTTTCAAGGTGTTCATTAGATGGCAATCTGTCTTACGATACGCATATATCAGTCTGGTTTCTTCCAACTGAGACAGCTAAAACATTTATCAAAGGAAATATTTACCTATTGATGATGCTAGGACTCCTGAAGTAACTTCACTGGCTTAAATTCCGAGAGCGAGTAAAATACAAATTGTGTTTGACAGTGTTTAAGGCTCGACACCATAGAACGCCAGTGTATATATAGGACCTCTGCGTGACACCCATGCAAACGAAATTCACTCCGATCAGTAGAAACAAGTGAAAACAACATAACAATTCCAGTCCGAGCCAATAAAGCAAGTTTCTATGATCGTGCTTTCAGCGTTGCGGGTCCGTTGGCGTGGAATAGCCTCCATGTTAGTATTAAGTATAAGGATAGTGACGTTAAATTTAAGTAACTTCTAAAGACTGTACTGTTCGGTCAGTCATTTCCTAGTGCTGTAATTGATTTTACAAAACGGCGCACTTAAAATATAAGTCATCAAAATAATATATATATAGATTCAGGCTATTCTATATGTATTACCCATTTGGAATAAAGCTTAAAGATAAAAATGGTTTCCGGATTTTTATATTAAATAATGGATATTTTTGTGAAATTTGCGCCAAAGACTTTCTAATATTGATGAAAACGTCAATTTTCTAAAATTGTATGAAATTTTATAAGAGTGACATTAATTGTCTTATTAAGGAAATACCAAATGCCCTAACTAGCGAACACCAAAACATGTTATTCAAAAACTCGCTTTTTCTATTTTGTTAAATACAAATGAATGTAAGCAATTTTTATTATTTACTTTTTAATAGATGTACAGTTCTTTATCATTGTACAAGAAACATAACAAATTTAATATTAATATTCTAGTAAACATTATTTCTGTTATATAAAATATAAGAAGTGAATGCGTTGCAAATGATGGTGATATGAACAAAATAATAAAATGATCATTAAGGTTGTTTGGACATATGAAAATAATGAATGAAGAATGGTAAAAAAAATATGTAAATGATGTAAATGGAACTGGAAATAGAGGAAGACCGAAAAAACGTGGCGCGATCAAATCAATCAAATATTGAATGTCGGCCACATGAGGAGTCAGAGAAATCGATGCGCGTGCGTGACACGATGTATGAATGTTAAGGAAGCGTGAGAAATACGTCGGGAGATAAATGTGTGGCAGTCCATTCGTTTTGTCTACCCCTTCGGGGAGACGGCGTGATGGTTGGTTAGTTAGTTGTAAAACGCTCTTAAGAGAGTTGTATCAAAATATTTCAACGTCTTATATTATTAAATAATACTTATTTCATTTTCTTCTACGTTCGCCATACTTTGTGATGATGTTTTATTTGTCTTTTTCTTTTATTTATATACTTTGTATATACAACACTATTAAAATTACATATCAGACATGTTTCGGACAACCAATCCTTCTTCAGTGATACATATTATAAAGTATCACTGAAGTATCTCTGTTATAATTTTGAAACATTTATGTACTCCATATGTATTGTTGAATTATTTAATAATTCTTACTCGTAAGTTCTCTTAAAGTTCTTATTAAAATTACCCTTCAAAAATCGACATAGTGATTTAATTTATATAAAAAAACGTATTTGTAGGAATAAATTGGTCTTAAACTAAGCTCAATGTTTGCTACAATACATTGCAAATGACTTAGTTATTGCTAAAAGCTTTTTCCTTTATCTTTCACAGAAAAAATCGTTTTAATACATCCATTTTCTAATAAACATTCTTTACACATTTCGTATGTCTCAACTGTTTTCTTTTGATAAAATATTTTTAGAGGAATTTAGTCAATGTTCATTTTTATTATGTTTGAATATAGTATTTTGGTACACTGAGATATTTTTTGTCGTTGAAAAGGGTAATAAAGTAAAATTTATTTCCTAAGCATCTTACAACATTTCAGAAATTCTAAATCTGTGGGTCGTAGTGATTTTTTAATGAATGTTATGAAATACATTCTTCAAACTTCTAACATGGCCGACCTTTATAATTCGATTTATGAATCATATTGATAAGTAAAAATGTGACTTGAACATTTGTCTATTTCATTAATATTATCTTCTTCTTCTTCAAGTGTCCTGTCGGGTCCCCCCAACGTTGGCGATTACCTCGGCGAACCTGTCCCTATCCTGCGCCGCTCGGAACAGCTCCTCCACACTTCGGATGCTAGTCCACTCCCTCACGTTTCGCAGCCAGGACACTTGTCTCCTACCGGGCCCTCAGCGTCCCTCAATTTCCCCCTCCAATATCAGTTGGAGAAGGTGGTACTTTTTCCCACGCAGTATATGACCCAGATGTGAAATTTTCCGAACCTTGATAGTAATTGAAGACTACAGGGGAAAAACAAGGAATGTCAGTAGAAGGTTAATTTGAATAAATTGAGAATAAAGCTTATCAAAGTCTACATATTTTTTAGAAATTAGCAATCGATTATCTGGCCATAGTCGATGACACAGATGATTTTTGAATATGAAAATGTTACTGTGGATAGATACGTACAAATGCCGCTAGATGGCATTAGTACATTTATTTGGAATTTTAACTGACATTCCTTGTTTTTCCCCTGTAGTCTTCAGTTGATAACAGTTCCTTGTCAACTCTAGCCCGCCTCAGGACTTCGGTATTCGTTAACCATATCATGAATATTATAATAGGTTATTAAAATTTACATTCTTCTTCTTCTTCGGCATTTCAATGGCAAGCTAGTTTTGTAGAGATGTTCCTAAAAATGGCATTGTCTTTCGTATTATTTGCCATCGTGGTGGAAGGTTTGGCCGAATTGTGTCGTTTCCAGGGACGCCGGGTGTTTTAGTTAAAGTAACACACGTGGAGTCACCTTCCTTTTGTAACATTGGCATTGATGAACATTTCTTTTTCCTAGATGTAATATTATTTATAATTGGAGTGACCTCTTCTTCTACTTCTTTTAAAAGATCTGACGATCTGTGGCACATATATCATGTCTCGTCGGATGATGAGGTCCAGCTGTCCTTCTTTCTCTTAGGTGGTCATCCTTTCATAAGCGCCTCTATATTCCCACTCCCGTCTATCACTTTTCATTCTGGCTACATGATCCCTCCAGTATCTTCTTCTCGTCAATTAAAGTAATACCAAGTTATAAAAAGAATAGATACGTTTTCATAAATTTTATATATGAGATCTTCAAACGTTTTGCTACCTCTGCAAGTGACCAAATCACAACTTATTTTGACTTATTTCATATATTTCTCTTAGCTAATCCATTCGGGAATCTTGGGCAATGGAAAGTAGAGCCCAAATCCCCGGCACACATAAATCGTGTCTTCAATCATATAATACTTCCTTTTTCTGGAGCTTAGGCTTACCCCCTTTTATCTTTCCCGCCACAGATTTATAATAAATATGTTCCACAACGTTTTACGTCTTCTCCGTAAAACAATTTTTCATAACTGAAATATGTACTTATATAGTGGACCAATAAGGTTTTTGTTCGATTTTCCAAACTATTAAACATTTAAGGGTAGCTTGGCCAACATACCCTATATGTGTTGACCTGTGGTTTGGACTGATTTGAAATATTTATGTACAGAGAATGCTCAAAGCGAAAATGTAGAAAAAAAAAACATTTTTTTTACTATATATTTCAATATCATTAGATATATGTTTAAACCCATACAATGAACGTTTTTTTCGGTGGGTGTACTTAAAAATAAATGAAATCATTTAATAACAAAAATAATTGTTTTAATGTTTTTGGTTCGTTTTTAAAAAATGATATAATTAAAAATATGTTGACTTATTTATTTAATCGCTTAATTTTTTTAAATAATAACTCTTTATTATTTAAAAAAAGGAAGTTAATATTTTTACCTCTTAAAAACTTGGTTCACTGTATTTTTATTTGTTGCGACAGCTGTTTCATCAACCTATGTTGACATCTGTTTCATCAACCTATGGTGTTATCATAATATATCACCTGTTAATTTTTGGTGATTTTTCGAATTTTTATGTGTATTTGTTCCTATGTTATTTTTATTATTATGATTATTACCTTTTTTGTACCTTTAATAATGTTCTCCTATAAATAGCAACTAACCGCTCTTTTAGTAAACTTTAATTAGGTACCTAACTCAAATCCAGCAAGAACTTCAAAATTATATCAAATAAATTATTCCAACTGAAATAGGAACAAATACACATTAAGGTTCGAAAAATCACGAAAATTAACACCTGATTATGTTAACATAGGTTGACGAAATAGCTGTCGCGAAAAATAAAAATAAAATTGTGATATATAAAAACCGAGATTTAATATTTAACAGTTTATAAATAAATTTTTAATTGTATCTCAATAGAGACGAAGACGCAAACTGGAAACTGAATATGGATGATTAAGGTGTATACAGGACTTATGACCTGTCATTGGTTGGGTTAAGCGCATGCTTTATGTAATTACAACATTCCCCATTCCACCATTGTTATTATGATCATGCATGATACATTTTTTGGAAGTTGTATATATACTCCAAATCCATACCTATCTTCACGTGTCAGTTCCAGTTAGCCATCTATGTAGATTTGATTGTACTTATCAATTTTAAGATTAATCTATACAATCCACCTACTAACGCCATCTATGGAGAATGATTGTTTAGCATTTAGCAAACTACTTTATTAACAGACGTATACAGATATAAGTATACATTTCACAAATAAAATAAAATAGTTTATAAATACTTATGTTTAGAATTAAAACGAATTATATAAAACAATTGACATGACAAGAGATTCGTTTATATAAGTGATATTTCATAGGATTAAAAAAAACGTTAATTTCGAATGATTATTTGGTGTAAGGAATAGATTGATTCTATTTATGAAGTGAACCATCAGATATATATTTGCGAAGAGAGTAATAAGTTTTTATGATAGTACAGTTTTTTCAAGGGTTATTAAATAACGATAGTAATAAAATATGAAAACGCTACAAAATACACTTCTAACTATTTACGTCAAGACTTTTTAAACCATTCGGAGGGAAGTTTTATTGTTTTCGAAATAAAATATCTCTTAGACGAAACCTCAACAGTAAAGTTATAACCCATCTTGAAGCAGTTACTGCGAAGGATTTCCATAAATTAAAAATAAGCACGTTTACCCAGAATACCACCGTAATGCCGGCAATAAAACACAGATGGTGCACAGACGCTACAATGATGATACGTCAGCGGGGCGCTATCTGTCGGCGGCTTTACAAAGCAATGCGATATAAACCACCCAAACCCATTTTGCGAAATAGGGCATTTACTATCAATTGGATTTTATACGAATTTATGAGGTTTGAACTCTTTTGATACGCAAATAAATCATGTATCGCTTTATGACATTTGCTATATTGAGTCTATTACAAATAATGAATGTATATTATAGAGTGTCAAAAGCAGATACAGCATGCGTTTTATGTTCAGAACTGATTTTGTTTGGCCGCCATTTTGATTTAGCTGTCATTCGTCAGCTCATAATCGGTAATCATGAAGAGGGTCGAAAACGAATTGACAAACAAGAGCTTAAACAGAATGGCGGGAAAACAAAATTGGTCTAAAACTTAAAATTAATCTGATATAAAAAGTGGATACAGTGCACAAAAATGTTTTGAACAAAATTTTTGTTTTGAATATATGAAAGAAATTAATTAGGAATGAACGGCGAAGTTAGTAAACATAAACGATGTGAATGGAGCACGATTTGAGTAAATATAGGTTGAATAAATATAGGTTACCTATGTGGGGAGTTTAATAAATCATTGTATATTCAAGTCACGGTTTAAAAATGCACGCTTGTTCCTACTTCGAAGTGACCGCCTTTCAGTATTCTTTGGCCTTCTTCGACTTCTTTTTTCATTCACACTTCTTGTATGTATATCTTTTTGATCATTCATCCTTAATCCATTCGTTCCAAATTTCCAAACTATCTTAGTGACCTTTTTTTTAAATTTTATTTAGGACGCATTTATCCGCCTTACATTCCTTTCTAACTTTTTCATTGGTAATTCTATCATACGAGTATATGGTTTTTCGTCACATTCATTCTAAGTGATATTATTTCTACGGCAATTATTCTACTTTCACCCTTCTTTTGCCAACACCAAGCTTCACTTCCATAGATAAGAGTCGGCACTAGAACCCCATTGTACCCCGCCATCTTTGCTTCAGTCGATATATTTCTATTTGACGTGATGGTATTGAGTTGAGTGCACCATTTAATTTGTTTTCAACACCAACCATTCTTTTGATGTATTTTTCCATTTTCCATCTCTTGTTAATATGATTGCTAGAAAAATAAATTCGGTAACTTATTATATACAGAATAAACTAGCTCAAAGTCTAAATATTTTTTTAGCTTGAGAATTTCTAATTAACCTTACTATTGGCACATCGACCTACAATATTACTCATTGAGTTTTTCTCATTGCGTTTTTTCATTTGAGAAATCGGTGAAAACAACTGAAATGAAAACACGAGGTCTAAAGCGTAAAAGTTTTCTCAACGTTTCATTATTATCGTTTAAATTAGAGGAAACCCAATCGCTTCAACTGGGATATAGGATGGGAGAGCAAATTGTCAATGTGGTCTGTTATGCAGACGATGCTATAATCATAACTGAAAACAATAATGATTACAAAAAATGCTAGACAGACTACATTACACCTGTAAAAAATACAATACGACGATCTCTATCTTTGACCTTTTCCAAAACACCCAAAACATGTAACCTGGTTATAGAAAATCTACCCATAAAACAGGTCAGGACCTTCAAGTATCTTGGCATAGACCTGGTGGGAGGAGCTGATCTACGTGAAGAAATACTACGTGGTCATTAAGAGTAAGATGAGAATCTCCTCGTATAAAGCATGCGTAAGACCAAGAATAACATATGGCGTCGAAGCAAGGGCAGACACAGTAAAGACCAAACAAGTTTTGAGGACTTCCGAGATGAAGACACTGAGGACGATAGCATGCAAGACACTAAGAGATCGCGTGAGGAACACCAGAATAAGAGAGACGTGTGAGGTTGAGGATATTATAAGATGGAGCAGACAGCGAAAAAGGGACTGGTACGGTCGTGTTCAAAGAATGGACACCACCAGACCCCTATATTGCACTGCATAATCAGCCTCATGGGACTCGTCCTCGTGGAAGACCTCCTAAAAGATGGAAGGACAGCTGGGACTCTACCTCACAAGAGGAGCAACACTCTGGATAACAGACCACATATGTCTACAACAAGGAAGAAAAATAATATGAGAAGTTTAAATTTGGCAATAATCCCTGTGGACTTGATAATAAATAATATAAAAGTAGTGATAGAGTGTCGAATGAAAATATAAGAATTGAATGCGGTGCGAATGATGGTGTCATGAACAAAATAATGAAAGGATCATTAAGATGGTTTGGACATATGGAAAGAATGAATGAAGAAAGAATGGTAAAAAAAATTATATGTTAATAATGTAAATGGAACCAGAAATAGAGGAAGACCGAGGAAAACGTGGCACGATCAAATAAATCAAATATTGAATGTCGGCCATGTGAGGAGTCAGAGAAATCGACGCGCGTGCATGACACGATGTATGAATGTTAAGGAAGCGAGAGAAATATGTCAGGAAAGAAAAGCGTGGCAGTACATTCTTTCTGCCTACCCCTCCGGGGAGACGGCGTAATGTTAGTTAGTTAGTTTGTTAAAAGTAGAAAGATTTGCACAAGTTACCAACATGATGTATAGGTCTTTTAACTGGACGAAAACTTTAAAAAGTGCAATCCCTTTACCTTCCACGTGGTCCATAGAGATTTGATCGATGATCAATCACACGTTAACAATTCTCTAAAGAAATAAATGCAAGTTGCGAAAACTTTCTTTGAAATTGGCCATGACTCGTGACAAATTGCGGGTTCTAAAGTCTTGCACGTAACTCAGAGCAGCTAGCACACCCCAACGCCAAGTTAAAAATTTAAAAGTTCTTTCCATTTTCAACACTTTTGTAACCCGTCACAGCACCCTGAAAGTTATTATAAAAAGTTGATTTAAATTTCTCTTAAAATTTTCAACAAGTTGGAGTTGTAATAAGTTTCAGTAGTGGAATTCGGCGTTGAATGAGTTAAACGGTTTTTAGAGTAACATCCTGAGGGGATTATTGAAACCGCTAACACATTTGTATGCGGTTTTCCCGCCAAAAGTTTGGCCCGACTGGGGCCGTAATTATGACGGAGCGTGAATTCTTCTCTAAAGGGTGTTCCGGGAAAGTTTGGCATATGGGTACCCGCGCCTGCCGCTACAACTATTTTAACTACAGGACGATCGGGAATGTGTACTTAAATTATGTGTATACTTATTAGTTAGAAAGTTTCAATCCTGGGATTGGTTTGCAGCAATTTATTCTATTCTTCTCTTCCATTCTTCCCTGTCTTGTGCGGCTCTTTTGAAATCTGCATATGATGAGCAGCGCACGTCTACCAACAGGTCCTCCAGGTACTCTCGGCGCGGGCGTCCCCTAGAGTTTGTCCCCTCGGTCATACCCTCCATTATGACATGCAAGAGACCTTCTTGACGTATTACTTCGCAGTGGCAGGTCCGTCCGCCTGGAATATGCTTCCTGCACGCCTCAGATGCATTGACAATCCGACAGACTTTAAATCTCACCTAAAAACCCACCTTTTCAAAATATCCCATAAAATGTAAACAACGGTTATCTGATTGCTGGTGTCACATGCAGCTCTCATGACTAAAAACATTGTCAAAGCGCCCTTGAGGTGAGCTATTCACGAAAACGGCGCTATACAAATTAGCCTAATTATTATTATTATTATTATTACATGGCCGATCCATCTTGTACGCCTTTTGGACAAGGTCCTGAGCAGGTGCCTTCCTCCTTCGATTCCTTGTAGAATTTCCTCATTTGTGATGTGGTCTCTCCAGGAAATTCCTAATAGTCTTCTATAAGACCACATCTCAAAAGCTTCTAGTCTCCGCTTATCTCTTTCGGATAGGCACCATGTCTCGCAGCCGTACACCAAGATACTCCATCCAGATGATTTTTCTCCACTGCTCCACAGCAGGATCGTCTGGTAACCAGACGACCTACTTCCCAACCCTTAATCAGTGGACCTGGGGATTCAAACCCATGAACCTGGCCATCACCCTATCAGGGGTTTTCGAAGTTCGGTCCACTCACCTTCGAGACAATCTCCACCAATAGACAGATAGCAGGGTCTTTCACCATACTACCTTATATTTCGTCTTTCGGTGGGGTCAAGAAGTGCGCGATCCCAACCTCCCCTAACTGTCTTCATTCATCAGCAGTCGGTCCACTCACCTTCGAGACAATCTCCACCAATAGACAGATAGCAGGGTCTTTCACCATACTACCTTATATTTCGTCTTTCGATGGGGTCCAGAAGTGCGCGATCCCAACCTCTCCTAACTGTCTTCATTCATCAGCAGTCGGTCCACTCACCTTCGAGACAATCTCCACCAATAGACAGATAGCAGGGTCTTTCACGGCATAGGTCTACATAGGTCTTGATGAGGAGTATTCTCAGTTTTAGGTCTATATTATTTGATTCTATTATTTTCGACCTTTTATTAAATGCAAGCCTAGCCTGATGTATACGGCTGTCGACCTCACTCTTAGACCGTTACTTATATGTTTACTTTAATAAACTTCGACTGTTATTCCATCGTATCGTTTTTAAAATGTCAGATTTCTTAACAAGTGAGTTCTACAGAGCATAAACAAAAGATCATGAAATGAAAGTAATACAAATCAAAACGTTAGTTTTCTAGAAGTTTTATTATATGTATTTTATTGAAATGACATGACATGAGCATGACATATGATAATGTCTTATGAAGGCGAAACATGTCATTTTCATTAAGTGTAATAAAACTTAAAAAAAACGGACATATTTAATTGGTATTTATTATTATTTAATATGGAATCTTACAATATTGTCCAAGAAACAATAAATATTGTTGTTATTTTATGTATCGACAATATCAGTAGCGCCATCTATCTTTGAATACATGTAATATGTACTTTGTAACAATAAAGTTTAGTTCGTATCCCTCACTCAAGTGTTTTAATTTATTATAGGTTATGGGACCAGTATTTTTTAGTTTTTTCTCGCAATTTTCGTGGACATTATTAGTGAAATAGACTTTGCAGATTGAGATAAACTATAATTAACGCTGTGACTGTGAAAATGACGACGAACTATCATGTGAGTGTGCCTAAACTGAAAGGGCGGGAGAATTACAGTGAATGGGCTTTTGCGGCTGAGAATTTCTTAATTCTGGAGGGGCTGTCTGATTGCATCAAGTCGGAGACAGTACCAGAAGAAATAGGAGCAGCAGGTGACGCAAAAACCAGAGCCAAACTTATTCTCACAATAGATTCGTCGCTGTACGTACACATAAAAGATGTACAAACGACCCATGAGCTGTGGAAGAAATTGAAGAACCTATTCGATGACTCAGGATTTACGAGAAGGATCAGTTTGCTGAGGAGTTTGATTTCCATTCGACTCGAGAATAGTGTTTCAATGACTTCGTACGTGACACAGATAATTGAAACAAGCCAGAAATTGAGTGGTACGGGTTTCAAAATTAATGATGAGTGGGTCGCATCGCTTTTGTTAGCGGGATTAACAGAAAAATATTCCCCTATGATAATGGCGATCGAGCATTGCGGCATATCATTGACAGCAGACGCCATTAAAACAAAGTTGTTGGACATGGAAGAAAGCGGAAACGGAGGCGACAGCAGCGCTTTCAATTCCAGTGGTGCGTTTGCGAGTTATAAGAAGAACCGGAAAGTTGGTAGCACTTCAACCAAAGACAATGCCCATATGTCAAAGTCAAAACCAAAGGTCATAACATGTTATAGATGTAAACAAACAGGCCATTATCGAAATCAATGTACATTTTCGAACAAAAGTTCATCGAATACAAATAATAATGAGCGTACAAGCAGTAATGCGTTTAGCACCGTGCTCTTGAATGGTGAATTTTGCAAAAGCGATTGGTATATTGACTCCGGGGCGAGTGTTCATCTTACCGCGAACAAAGAATGGTTGTCAAATGTGTCGCGGGAACTTATGATTAAGGAAATTGTCGTGGCAAACAAAAATAAAGTACCTGTATTATGTACTGGAGATGTGCAGATTACGACAAAGACGCACGCCTGTGAATACGATATTACAGTGGAAGGTGTATTGTGCGTACCAAAGTTGACTACAAATCTGTTGTCTGTCAGTCAACTTATATCCAAAGGAAACAAAGTTTTATTTAACAACAATGGTTGTCAGATTTTCAATAAGGCAGGAGTACTTGTGGCTACAGCATGTCTGTTGAATGGTGTATATAAACTGAATATGTCTGAATATTGTTCAGCAACTGCAATGACTGTGTCCAGTGCAGTTTGGCATCGACGTTTGGGTCATGTCAACAGCCAGTATTTGAACAAGATGCAAGATGCTGTAGAGGGATTGACAATTGATAGTAAGATTGATATGTCCAAGTCATCATGTGTCGCATGCTGTGAGGGCAAGCAAAGCCGGTTGCCTTTTCCCAAAGAAGGTAGCAGAAGTACTGAGTTGTTACATATTGTGCATACCGATCTCTGTGGACCAATGGAAAATCGGTCAATAGGTGGTTCGAGATACTTTATGCTGTTCATCGATGATTTTAGTCGTATGACATATATTTATTTCCTAAAAACAAAGGATGAGGCGTTGAAATGCTTTCAACAATACAAAGCAGAGGTTGAGAATCAACTTAATCGCAAGATTAAGATTTTGAGAAGTGACAATGGGACAGAATTCTGCAACAGCAAGTTTGATGATTTTTTGATGTCGCATGGGATAGTACATCAGAAAACAAACCCATACACGCCAGAGCAGAATGGACTCTCGGAGCGATATAACCGGACTATTGTTGAGAAAGCCAAGTGTCTGTTGTTCGATGCAGGTCTCGAGAAAAGGTTTTGGGCAGAGGCTGCACACACTGCAGTGTACTTACAGAACAGAACTGTGACTACATCCTTAAATTATAAAACTCCTTTCGAGATATGGACAGACAGAAAGCCTGATGTAAGTCACCTACGTATTTTTGGTAGTATAATTATGGTACATGTGCCAAAACAAAAGAGATTGAAATGGGACAGAAAAGCTGAAAAATGTATCCTTGTCGGCTATTCTAATGAAGTCAAAGGGTACAGGATTTACAACCCGAAGTCTAATGTCATCACTACCAGTAGGGATGTTATAGTATTGGAGAAGATAGAGACAGAGAATAATCTTCTGGAGGTACAGGAACATTGTTCAGATGATGTGAATACAGTTCCAGTAGGGGAAGAAGATTTGACACTTCAGGAAGATTCACATGAACAATCAGATAGCTTGAACATGGATGACAGTGGTGAAATGTATGTACCTTGTGAAGATGAAACATTGGATAGCTCAGAGTCTGGTGCAACAGACAGTGAAGACTCCATAATACTCAACAATGTCAACACAATAAGTGGTCCTCGGCGTAGAAAGCAGCCAGACAGATTTGGATTTGCAAGTGCTTGCATAGAAGATGACCAGATGTTCACGGGTGAGATATTATTGCAAGAAGCCTTGGAAGGACCTGAGAAAGCACAGTGGTTAGCGGCAGTGCAGGAAGAGCTACAGTCGTTCGAGAAAAATAGTGCGTGGGAACTCGTAGATGTTCCAAAAGATGGTACTATAGTGCAGTGCAAGTGGGTGTTGCGGAAAAAGTACGATAGTGAAAACAATGTGCGTTACCGTGCTCGTCTAGTTGCGAAGGGCTTCACCCAAAAACATGGTGTGGACTATACTGAAACATTTTCGCCTGTAGTGAGACATACAACTCTTAGACTATTATTTGCATTGTCTGTAAAGTTAGGTCTAGATGTCACTCATTTAGATGTTAAGACTGCGTTCTTAAATGGTGATTTAGAGGAAACCATTTATATGAAATTGCCAGATTGTTATAATAGTAGTAGTTCAGTTAGTAAAGTATTAAAACTTAAAAAGGCCATTTATGGACTTAAGCAGGCCTCTAGGGCCTGGAATATAAAGGTAGATGATTGTTTGATCAGTAATGGTTATGAAAGATCAAAAATAGAGCCATGTATGTATATAAAGGATAATAACAAATGTAAGACCATTGTGACAGTCTATGTCGATGATTTCTTTATATTTTCCAACGATAAAACTGAAACTAAGAGCTTGAAACAGATTTTATCTAATAAGTTTAGCATTAAAGACTTAGGTGATGTTAAACTATGTCTTGGAATGAATGTAACCTTTAACAAAGATAAAGGATATGTAACTTTGAGCCAGCAAACTTATATTGATCAATTATTGAGCAAATTTAATTTAAGTGATTGTAAGGTTGTTGATACACCTATGGAGGTCAAATTAAATGTAAGTAAGGGTGAAGTAGGTGTAAATAAATGTGTGCCCTATCAACAACTAATTGGCAGTTTGATGTACCTGTCAGTCTTAACTAGGCCAGATATTAGTTATTCTATAAGTTTTTTGAGTCAATTCAATAATTGCCACACTAAACAGCATTGGGAATATGCAAAGAGAGTATTGAGATATCTTAAAAGAACTAAATCTTATGGAATAAAATATTGTAAAGATGGTAACTCAGAAATAAGAGGCTATGTAGATGCTGATTGGGCTTCTAACTCTGAAGATAGGAGATCATATACTGGGATGTGTTTTTTGTTGTCTCATGGTGCAATATCATGGGAATGTAGGAAACAGAAATGTGTAGCCCTCTCCAGTACTGAATCAGAGTATATTGGTCTATCTGAGGCATGTAGAGAAGCATTATATCTTAAGGAATTACAGTATGAAATAACCAATAAAATGTACACAATAAGCATATTCAATGATAACCAAGGCGCACAGAAGTTGTGTGCAAACCCAGTCTTTCATAAACGTACAAAGCATATTGATATCAAATATCATTTTTGTCGTGATTTAGTAAAAGATAAAATTGTTAAAGTACTGTATGTGCCAACAGCTGATATGCCAGCTGACATTTTAACGAAAAGTTTGTGTTCAGCAAAGCATTATAAATTTATGTTACTTCTTGGGATAGTTTGTTTAGATTAAATTTATATTTATGTGTGATAGTGGATATTGCGATAAGTAGGGATGTTATTTTATGTATCGACAATATCAGTAGCGCCATCTATCTTTGAATACATGTAATATGTACTTTGTAACAATAAAGTTTAGTTCGTATCCCTCACTCAAGTGTTTTAATTTATTATAATTGTCCATTGTTTTGGCCGAAGCACTATGATACTTTAACATTATAAACTGTTAAATTAAAAAACTTTGTTTTATGAATCACAATTGTATTATTATTTTTCGGGACAGCTGTTTCAGCAACCTATGTTGACATCATCATTTTTGTGAACTTAATTATTCAATTCTGTGTAACCCAATTTTAAATATAACCAATATAACCAACAATTTTAAATATTCTTATTTTTCGCGACAGCTGTTTCAGCAACCTATGTTGACATTATCATTTTTGTGAACTTTTTTATTCAATTCCTTGTAACCCAATTTTAAATATAACCAGAGAATGTCGAAATCCAAAAAATACAACGAATGTGCTAACAATTATTGTAACACCTGATGATGTCTACATAGGTTGACGAAACAGCTGTCGCGAAAAACAAGAATACAATTGTGATACATAAAACAAAGTTTTTTTTTTTTTTTTCCTTGTATACAACAGGTCATTTGAACCCAATTACTGTATACAATTTATTTTAGCTATGATATTGATTCTTATGACATGTGATAGGTAGCCAATCTATCGCCATTTTATTGTCACGTGAATTCTACACCAGACCAAAGACAGGGTGATAATCACACTGCCATCGCCGGGAATCGAACCCGGGACCTTCCGAATGGAAGTCAGAGCTCTTACCACTCTGCCACGAAGGTCGAAGTTTTTTAATTTAACAGTTTATAATAAATATTGCGTAACTTATTCCAAAAATTTATTCGTGAACTTAATTTTTCAATTCTGTGTAACCCAATTTTAAATATAATACTCAGGTAAAGTAAAAATCCAAAAAATACAATGAATGTGCTAATAATAAAATGTATAGAGACAAAAATAAATGGAGAATTAGATGTAATACCATTGCAGGACGAGCTTAAGGCGGCAGGTCTCGTTAGGAATTGGTTAGCTATAAGACGTGCGATAGAGTCGGTTAGGGTTTAATAAGGATATTCGAGGTTTTTGGCACTACGGACGTGTGCCAAGATAATAAAAAAACAGAACTGTAGACATTGATATAATACGAGTATATAGAAAAGGTAGATACATTTTATAATACAATCATATCATAGGTTAGACGAAATGTTATTTTTTAGTGTATAGTCATTGAATAATATTTGTATGTATTTTTAATGGTTTAAGAATTTAAATGGTTTAAATGCCGAAATACGAGTGTATCATTCATGTATTAAAAAAAAAAATTTTATATATCACATTTTTTTATTATCCATTCTTTGAGAATGTCTGTTTTACCAACCGATGTTGGCATCATCAGGTGTTACATACAATAAACAGTTGTTTGTTGTTACACGTAAGGGTGACAACATCGTTTGGTGAAACAGTTGTCAATAAATGTATTATAAAACTAAGTGATATTATAACAGTGTTGTAATTTTCACAGTTAACTATGTTGAGATATCATAGTGGTTCGCTCAAAACAATGAACTGTGTACTTTATATTTAGGAATGAATATAGCATCTTCTTCTTTAACCCATTGTAGACTGTTATTATAGGATTCTCTATGACGATAGAAAAAACGATGTACAGATATCTGAACTCCAGATATCTCTACATCGTTTTAGTGATCTCTGTGGTGGATGCCATCCATCTGGTATTTCATGCAGAGCGATATATGGAATTCTTGAGGGATTCATTCTCCTAACATGTTGGTACCAAGAATCCTATTTTATGAAATATGAAAAATTAACTTGTTCAGTAGCCAATGAAAACCAAAAAAAAATTGATACAAAATTTCTTTATTATGTATTAAGTGTGTTTCCACTTGTGTTTATGTTCGACCGGTTTCGGCAGCATGCTGCCATCGTGTGTTAGTTCGACCGCAGGTTCGACCGCACCTTGCTGCCGAAACAGGTCGAACATAAACACAAGTGGAAGCACACTAAATACATAATAATAAAGAAATTTTGTATAAATTTTTTTTTTGTTTATTTTTTTAATTTACACAAATGTATTTTTTTTTTGTTTTCATTATTTAAAATGAACATCTACCAAAAAATTACAATTAAAAACATGAATTATTTGTTAAGTAGCCTTCGTTCCTTTCTTTACTTCAAAATTCTAGTCCTCAAAAAAATGACTTATTTATACAACCAGTTAAGCGATATTACTATCACCCGGTTTGAAGACACTAGGCCTAAGAGAGCGGTTAGGATCCAATTGTATTGTAGAAGGAAGTTTGAGTTTACCAATATGTATTATGTAGCTACACTTATACGCTTTGAAATAGCTAGATATGTCATACCTCCGTTAATATCTTCTCTGCCTATTCTATAGAATTTCAAGGGAACAAGGTAGTTACTCACAAATTCAAATCAAGAACTATCTTTAACTTTGCAAACTTATATTAATCGTTTGTTGTTTTGAGACATCTCGTATTCGAATTTCAAAATGTTAAAGCCATTTTATTTTATTAGGTCTTAACATAAATTTACTATGTAGAAAATCACTTATAGACAAAAAATACTAACCATCACATCACACCTGAAAGGGTAGGCAGAAAAATGGACCGTCACACTGTTCTCTCTTGACATACTTCACTCCCTTTCTCAAAATTCATATAACGTGTAATCCAAGCATATCGATTTCTCCGACAACACGTGGCCAGCTTTTATATTTATCTGTATTAATATTATTTATTTATATTTATATTATTTATTTATATTTGATTGATTTGATCGTGTAACGTTAGATTATATACTTATACATATAATATACGTAGATATGTATTTTTTAAACAAAATAAACATTAAATCCACGAAAAATATGATCACACATGTAATTTTTGAAAAGACCATTATGTATCTACTTACAATTTTTTTTTTAGAGGATTTCGATTTTCTTTAGAGGCGGAAGCGGAATTCAATTCAACCCAGCGGAATTCAAAATAATATAATTGAATAAACTTCATTTTTCTTTTTTACTTATTAGTTTATTCATAACAAATTGTTTAGAAAATTAAAAAAATATATCGATCATGGACGATTCAAGTATTTGACTTAGTTCTTACGATGGCTAAATATAAAATCTTAACTGTTAAGATAAATAAACCTAATTGCGGAAAAATACGTGCTGAGATTCACTTTTTCTTTTCATTAAATCAATTTGTTTATTAGAACACGGTAAATTTTTATGTTTTTTTGTGGTTCTAAACACCAATTATTATACTTTTAGTGTCTAATGAGCTCAAAGTATTATATATCTTCTTAATCAAGATTACGATTATATCATTTTTATAATAAATTTACATATATTGACGTTTCTTTATGTTATACAACTTTTGATATAACCAAAAATGCAATTTTTATACTTTGGTAAGAAGCCAATACTTGGTGGTTTGGCACGTATGTTTAAAAATTGAACAAACCACTTTGTATGAAATCACTTTATTTTTGAATAAGGAGCGCCAACCGGTTTCACTCTGTAACGAGCTTCATCAGGGCTATACACAAACAGTTTGTGTATAGCCCTGATGAAGCTCGTTATAGAGTGAAACCGGTTGGTGCTCTTTACTAAAAAATAAAGTGGTTTCATACAAATAAAAACTAACTAACTAACTGACCATCATGCCATTTCCCCGGAGGGTTAGGTAAAGAGGATGCATCGCCACAATGCTATGTCCTGGCATATCTCTTGGGCTTCCTCTACATTCATATATCGTACCATGTACGCACATCAATTATTCAGACATCGAATGTGGCCGCCTTGTAATAATTGATTAATTTGGTCCTGCCATGTTTTTGAAATATTTATGTTTTAACAATTTTTTTAACCAAACAGTTTGTGTATAGCCTTGATGAAGCTCGTTATAGAGTGAAACCGGTTGGCGCTCCTTACTAAAAAATAATGTGGTTTCATACAAAGGGTTCAATTAAATGTTTTAACTATTTTTTTAACCTAAAATATTATATTTACCTGTATATTTTTTTTATCTAATAAAACAAAGTACGATGATAATGATATGTATTAAACTTAATTGTATTTGAATAGATTCCATGAAACTCTCTCCCTTGAAAAATTAAAGATTCAATTATCCGTTTTCTTCTGTTCTTTGACCCTTTTTAAGAGTCGAAAGCAGTTTTTCCTGTTTTCAGTAACCACGCTATTCTATTTCCCATTTTCAACAATGGTTTCTGGATTCAGAAGTATGATTAGATAGCTATAGGGACCCCTTACCTCTAACGGGCGGATACTTGACTTTTAATTCGTTTGAAAAACGTTTAGATAAAAAAGTCTTTTGGAGGTAACATAACGAAGTTTTCAAGAGACTGAATGTGAAAAATAACCAAATAGACATTACAATCTTTATTTTATAATTGTTCATTCGAATTTTAAATTTAAATATTTCAGTTTAAATATTTTTTAAAATCTTAATATTGATATATTGAATTAAAAATCACGTGAGATGGTCTAAGGGTCAGAACGTTTGCCCTTTGATCCAGGAAATTTGGGTTCAAACACAAAAAATAAATAAATCGGTACTTACTTCATAATAATGACTACTTTAAAAAATTTACATGTAATATTTATTAAAATAAAATTTAAATGATTAAATAAAAAAAATGTTATAAATATCACAATCGATTATATTTTGTCGCGACAGCTGTTTCGCAAACCGATGATAGCATTGTCAGGTCATGCTAACATCGCTTAGCGAAACAGCTGTCGCGACAAAATATAATCAATTGTAATATGTTTAACAAAGTTTTTATTTATTTAAACATTTAATAATGTTGATATATCAAGTGTTTACGCGCCAAAACAATAGATTATCTAAAATAACATTTTACAATTGATACATTTTTTTATAGTTGGTTAGTTATTATATTTTTTTGTGAATGTATACTTATACTTGTATACGAATACTGGATTTCACCCATTGCGGGTTATCAATTCATGATTTAATTGTATCTTAATAGAGACGAAGATGCAAATTGGAAACTGAATATGGTTGATCAAGGTGTTTACAGGACTTATGACCTGTCATTGGTTGGGTTAAGCGCACGCTTTATGTAATTACAACATTCCCCATTCCACCTTTGTTATGACCATGTCTGCCAAATTTTTGGAAGTTGTATATAAGTCCTACACCAGATTTCACATGTCAGTTTCAATGCGCAGCTATTAAATAGCTTAATAACTAATCATCAAGCATAACAAATAACTAGGTTATCTCTATCACTTGATGATGCCAGCATAGTAGCGACAAACTCGTGTAAATAAATTGTGATACATAATAACGACGCGGCGTTCCAAATTTAAATATTTAAAAATGTTGAAGTATCATAGTGTTTCGGCCAAAACAATGGATTATTGAATCTTCTGGACCAATTTTTTCGCTGACTTATAAGCTAAAATCTATTTTGAAACTGAAGAGAATCTAGATGACAAGGCATAATTATTGAAATGGAAATCAATTTTCGTGTTTTTGTCAGGACGGCTGTTGAGCAAATTTAACACTTGTCAATTCAAAAGCTGTCACCAACGTAAAGTTAGAGTTGAACCTTCGTTAAAATATAGAAACTGACCCAAAACTTCCTTTTGGTGTAGTGGTAGGTAAGTACTTAAGAGGGATATTAGGACTCAACTACACGAGATGTATTGCCATCATGAAAAACCGTGACATGACAATAACTCATCGATCTTATTTAGTATTATATAAAATTCTTTGGAAATCACTCTTGTAGAGTGAAACAAAATATCACGTAGTCATAAAACCAATATAAAAATTTAAAATATAATAGTTACAGTTATATAATACTTACCAATTATATATTGGGAGTATGCATTAATTCATGCGGTTTTCTAAGTGAGGACGTTACTAGTATTATTTCGCATCGTGTTCATCCGTGACTATATTCATTTGAAAGTTACTGTCATTGCGCGTCTTTTTCAGTATATATCATTTGGTTGAAGCGTAAACAACAATTCCTCACCGGAATACGCTTCACTTCAGAACAGGGTATCAAAAATTGGCTCGATTCGTTCTTGGCCGCCAAGCCGGAGAAGTTCTATTGGAATAGAATCCACAAACTGACAGAAAGATGGGCAAATGTCGTAGCTTTTCATATACAATACTTTGAACATTGAATGTATAACCATTTTTTCACAATAAAGCCTTAATTTAAAAAAAAAAACCGCAAGAATTAATGCATACTCCGAATATTAAAACAAATAATGTTTTCATTAGAAAATTCATTACATTTTATTATTATTTGTATTTAAAATAAAATAAAAACACTGCACTTTGTTTTTCACCACTATGCGGTTATTTTAATTGCCAACTAGTTTTGCTTGTACCCAAGCTTCCTCAAGGCTTGTAATAACAGGCTGTTATTACGAAGCCCCGAGGAATTAAAATAACCGCATAGTGATGAAAAACAAAGTGCAGTATTTTTATTTTACACTTTTTTAAAAACAAATAATATTATTTTTCAAACGATTTTTTTTCTTTCACGAAAAAAAAGTTAATTAATTAATTTAACGATTTTTTTTGATACTTTATGATAATCTGTTTAATTCGAGATAATACTGTTATATTACAATTTATTTTTTTATTTAATTTCTATGAAATTATCACAACAGCGGTTTCGTTAACCGATTAATTTCACCAAGACCGATTTTTTAAAAATTATAACACCGAAGTGTCAATAACATACCTTTTGAGCAAGTCTTACGATTTACTATAGAGATCTGTAGCTACAGTAACCTAAATGGTGACGTGCGAGAACAAACCAACAAAACGACAGCCATGGTTGGCTTCTTGCGCGACACCATATGGAGGAACAAATACATGCTTACCGAAAGTAAAGTCAGGGTATACAAGGCATGCGTCCACCCTATCATGACGTATGGGATAGAAGTCAGAGCCGATAAAAATAGGACTAAGAACCTTCATCTCAGGACAGCTCACCATCATTAACAGGTCATACAACCTAAACTAAGAAGAAGAAGACCGAAATGTGTCATAATTGAGGAGCGTTTTAACAAAGCAAAATATCTACAAAATGAAAATTTTTGAGGAGATGGATAAAACAATTAAGATCTTAAATATAACAAAAATTACTTTTTATAGATATGTAAAATCCTTACGCATACACTAAAATCAACAATGTAGAATCAGTAGAATTATTTATAAAAATGTTCTAAATTTACAAATTTTCACAAAAAAGAAATATCTTAATATGATAGGAATGTATAGAATTATAGAATATTATATTGGGAATTTAAAAAGTTTTCTTTTGCGTGAAATCATTTTAAACTGATTTTCTGTAAAATTATATGTCTACCGACATATCTTAGTACCTATGTAAATTTATACATTAAGGTATTTACCTTCTATATATTTTTTAAATACATAATAGCATAAATAAAATGATAACAAAATATATTTCAAAGAATATTATTTTATTGAACACAAAGATATTATATTGTTTTTATGAAAGACAAAGATATTTAATGTTTTTAAATGAAATTTGTTAGTGGAAGTTCATTTATAATAATGAAAACAAAAAAAAAAATTATATAAAATTTCTTTATTATTATGAATTTAGTGTGCTTCCACTTGTGTTTATGCTCGACCGGTTTCGCCAGCTTGCTGCCATCTTCTGGACCAGAAAATAGATCATTTCTGGACAAAGAAAATAGATCTGATAATGAATTCTGTATTAGATGCCATAAAAAAAAACATAACACCCCAAAAAATATGTAGATGCTTTGTGAAAACTTTATGGAGTGTACATATTTCGTTTTGTAAAATTCACGATTTTGAACCGCTACAACTTCGCACATATATCGTTTTGTTAACATTTTTTTTCACCAATCGATTGAGCTCACACGGAATAACCCAATTCCATAAAAAAATGTTTTTTTTTGTAGAAATTTCACTTTGTGAAAACGGTCCTCAATTGACGGGCGATATTTTGTAGCAATGAAACAGTCTGTGTAGCACCAACCTAAGATAACGTTAAGTTTTGGATGGGTGATGTAGTTACAACACTCCGGTTAGTTAATCGTCAATTCGATTCTTGAATCTCGTGGTATGTATTTACACGAGCAATCAACTCATTATCCAGTGTCAGGGGTCAACAGTACCCCACTGACAGATTAACCCTTCAACATAAAAGCAATTTATTTTGGATGCGAAGTTCCAAGTCACTTCTTTACTCTGTATTGTATCACGTAGTTGTAGAAGTTGACAAATACGCCAATTATTTATTATATTTGGGAGTTCGTTTGGGCTATCTTAACAAACAATTAAAATATTTCCCTGGAGAAATACCAGGAACAAATATTAATATTGTGTATAAAAAAGCATATTTTGTGTCATAAAATAACATTTTAATTTCTGCTAAAATCAATAGCTTTAGTATAAGAAATTACTTCCAAAATTACTCCTATTTAAATTATTTTCAAAACGTAAAATATTAACCCATTAAGCTCTTTTTAATGTTATGTCCCTGGTACTCTGTCTAATTTTAACATGCACTTGTTGCATACTTAGGCTACTGTATTTTGTTAAAAGTATTTCGGGTGGTTGTTTAAAACATGCCGTGAAAAATAAAGTTAAAAGTAAAAAAAAGGGGATTTAAATTTATAAAAAAGTCGTTATAATAAGATATTTGAATTTATAATATGTTTTGAGGTGGTGATCTAGAAGGAAGAACATTTTGTTCAATATCTAGGAAGACTTAATTAGGTTTATTAATTTTACACTGAAGGATAACATAAAATGTAAAATGCTGAATTGAGACAGCAAGAGTTACGTAAATAAAATGAAATCACTCCTCTGCAATGATAACGTAAACTTGAAACTCCGCCAAAGAATGATCAAATGCTATGTGTGGTCTGTTTTATTGTACTGGTGTGAAACTTGGACCCTGAAAGTTAACTCAATGAACAGACTGGAAGCATTTGAAATGTGGCTTCATCGCCGAATGCTCAGAGTTCCCTGGACAGACATGGTTACCAATACCGAAGTCCTGAGGCGAGCTAGAGTTGACAGGGAAATGTTATCAACTATCAAGGTTCGAAAGATCTCACATCTGGGTCATATACTGCGTGGAGAAAAGTACCACCTTCTCCAACTGATATTGGAAGGGAAAATTGAGGGACGCCGAGGGCCCGGAAGGAGTCAAATGTCCAGGCTGCGAAATGTGAGGGAGCGGACCGGCATCCAAAGTGTGGAGGAGCTGTTCCGAGCGGCGCAGGACAGGGACAGGTTCACCGAGGTGATCAACAACGTTGGAGGGACCCGGCAGGGCACTTGAAGAAGAAGAAGAAGAAGGATAACAGCCATGAAAAACCAAGTTTGTTTAAAAATAAATATTCTATCATAACTAATGTTTTTAGTATTATTCTAATACGAATTCGTCACACAAAATTTAGGCGTTTATGGAAGAAATGTGTAGAAAATATAATTAAGGAGTCATTTAATGTACATTTTAATAAAAAAAAGGTTACGAAATAAATCAAAAATTTATATATCGTTAAAGGTTTAAGGAGAAATTCAACAAGTTTATGAAATATTTCAATAATGATAAGACAAATCGGATGGCTGCTAAATCTTTAGCATTGAAATAAAAATTGCCAAGGCTGATACGAATTTGAGGTCCCTTTGACCTTTCAAAGCACTAATCCAATCTTAAGTTCCTAACAGAATGAGATAAGGAGGAGGCTCATCTTATAACCAGTGCCACCTAATTCTGCGGCGTATACATAAATCAACGTTGTATTAATGAAGCCTTCACAGCCCCTGATACAACGCTAAACGGGTCGATTGAAGGGATTAAAAGTGATAATCGCATAACGTGACGTCATTTAGGTAGATAATATAAATCTGAGACTTTGTTATTCTTCTTCTTCACTTTTGGTAGACTCAGGAGTCTGTTATTTCAGGCGGGTTCTCTTGAGACGCTGAACTCTAGCTTTCTCTCCACCGTTTCGGGGGTCTTTCTGGTCGGCGTTGTCCGTTTGGCGTTCCATGGAGAGCTATGTGTGGTATCCTATTTTAGCTCGTCCTTTCTACGTGTTGATGCCAGTATCGCCGTCTTTGACGTCCCTATCTGACCACATCTTCGACCTCGCAGATTTCTCGGATTGCTGTATTCCTAACACGATCACGCAGGGTTTTGCCAGCTATGCGAGCATGCTCTTTGTGTCTTGACAGTGTCTGCCCTCGATTCAATGCCATATGTGAGGATTGGTCGCACACAGGTCTTATAGATGCGAACCTTGCTGTCAGTCCTGATGTCCTTGTTTCTCCATATGAAATCTTTCAGGCAGCCTGCAACCGCTGCAGCCCTATCCACCTGTGACCCATCTTCTCTGGAGAGGTCATTAGAGCTGGTTACTTCGCTTCCGAGATATCTGAATAGGTCCACCTGTTCGATTTCCTTCTGGCGTACGGAGACTTCGCATCTCCGTTGATTTCTTGAGAATGTCATACACTTCGTTTTTGGGATGGATATGATCATGTTGTATTTTGAGCAGGATTCATCAAACTTTGAAAGCATTGCTTTCATTTTCGGCCACGATTGTTTTGTTTTTGTGATTCATAAATGGGTTGTTAAATGTGATGCTAATCATAGTAAATAATAATTAAATAAATATATTAGGCGGTAGCCTTTCACATTGCGTTAAAAAGATCTTGTGCTTAATGCTTAAAATACAATCTTCATAGATGGCGCTAGTGTGTAGATTAAAAAAATCTATTTATAGGGGTGTTACAGATTAACATATATACAACTTCTGAAAATTTGTCAGACATGGTGGTCATAAGAAAAAGGTGGAATGGTTAATGTTGTATTAAATAAAGCGTGCGCTTAACCCAACCAATGACAGGTCATAAGTCCTGTAAACTGCATTTTCATCTTCGTCTCTATTGAGATACAATTAATCCTTAAATATTTTTTTTTATACTACTTCCACTTTTCTCTTTACTTCGACAGCGACCGGTTTCGCCAGGCTCGCTGGCATCGACAGTCTGGTGACACTATTGTAAACCGAGTCCTTTACATACCTACAGATCAGGGGTGGTTAACATGATTCTATCCATGATTCTATGAACAAACTGAGAATACTCCTCATCAAGACGTATGGAGTGTCTTGATGTACGGCTGCGAGACATGGTGCCTATCCGAAAGGGATAAGCGGAGACTAGAGGCTTTTGAGATGTGGTCCTATAGAAGACTCTTTGGAATTTCCTGGAGAGACCACATCACGAATGAGGAAGTTCTTCAAGGAATCGAAGGAGGAAGGCACCTCCTCAGGACCTTGTCCGAAAGGCGTGCAAGATGGATCGGCCATGTAATACGTCAAGAAAGTCTCTTGCATGCCATAATGGAGGGTATGATCGAGGGGACAAACTCTAGGGGACGCCCACGCCGAGAGTACCTGGAGGACTTGTTGGTGGACATGCGCTGCTCATCATATACAGATTTGAAAAGAGCCGCACAAGACAGGGAAGAATGGAAGAGAATAATAGAGGAAATTGCTGCAAACCAATCCCAGGATTGAAACCAGAGAAGAAGATGAACAAACAGTAAACATGATTCTATATGTATTGAATATAAATCTTCATGAATACCTGTAATACCAATATTTTAATTCAGTCAATTTAACATAAATATTTGAAGATAAATTTTGTGTAGAATCATGTTTACCACCCCTGATATGTATGTATATAAAGGACTCGGTATAAAATAGTGCCACCAGTCTGTCGATGCCAGCGAGCCTTTATTACACTTTTGTCTTTATTTCGACAGCGACCGGTTTCCGAAATATAGACAAAAGTGGAAGTAGTTAAAAAACATTTTATTTAATTTTTATTTAAAATGAATAGTAAAATCATTTGATTATCTAATCATAGTATTTGAAATCTATTAACATTTTGAACATAACTCATACGTTTATTTTTTTATAGTAGTTTATTATACTATTCATGTTTTTTATGATGTTTAATAATCGTTAATAATATTAACCCGTTATTCCATTAATTTATGGTATACTCGTATATTATATATGATACTAGCGGACCTGACAGACGTTGTCCCGCCCGAACGTTGGCTTTTTCGATATTCGAATTTTCGAAAAAAAACGACTTCCTCGTTTTTTTCCTCAATATGCACGCAATCGAAACATAGTGAACAAAATTTTAAATCTGCGCCACGCTACAACGCAAGTTATTTGCGCATGCTTATCAAATACCACAGAATTCGACATCAGCGCCATCTATGGTAAACGGACACAACTATGAATTATTCTAAGAAGGTGAATTATTCATGAACTTTCCGGGAGGTTTGACAGGTCCAATTGTGAATCTAAACCATCCAGGAACCCACTCAAACACACCTTTCATCAACATCGGACCAGTTTTTTAGGAGGAGTTCAACTACATACGCCCGTATAGAAGAATTATATCTATAAATATATGTATAATTTTAATCAATAAATCTTCATTTTTTTATAAATGCATTGTTTAGCTTTATCATTAATTGTATACCCCACTCTGCCCCTCTTGCTACCCCGCTTTGCCCCACATACCAAGGCAAAGTGGGGCAAATGCCACTTTTCATAAAATTGTTCATAGAGACAAAATTTACAATGTTAAAATTAATGTTTGTATGCAAAATTATGCATCAGATACCAACTTATAAATTTCAGCTTAAATAGGATATGTAGATCTTCAATACCCGATTTTAAGAGTCGCCAAACCTTAAGGACCCCACTTTGCCCCCCCCCTCCCCTATATAATATTATACATTTAATGCAAACAAAAAAGTAAAAGCAGTACGAATGAAATTCCAAGGTTTTTACAATGGATTTCCAGTGTTAATGCCTTAACCTTCAACAAAAAATATATTAAAATTTGGGTGGATAACAATTTGTCGGTAGCGTTTGAGAGGTGAGGGAAGAGGGATGGCGTGTTGCTAATTTTGTATGGAAAACTTAATTTAGAGAAAAAAATATAGCTATGATTGAATAGCCTCATCAATCAATAAATTTAATCTACTTTTCCTGATGGCTAAATAAGTAATCATACAGAGCTTTGACAAAAACACAAATAAAAGAAACCTAATCATAGAGACTTAATTACGCTTATGATTGGAATTAGCCATTAGGATTATACTTAGAAAATATTATATTTTATAAAATTCAGAAGTTTCATTTTCCGTTGTAATAAGTCTACTTTGAAAGAGTAATAAAATTTTCATAATATTATAATTAACCACCAAGCCGTCTCTCCAAACGAGTAGGCAGAAATAATGGACCGCCACACTGTTCTTTCATACATCATACAAACATGCACGTTGATTTCTTAGACTCCTCACAAGCCCGACATTCAATATTCGATTTATTCGAACTTCGTATACATCATTCCGTAAATATTTTTTTCTTCGTTCATAATTTTCGTGTGCGCGTCTTAATGTTCCTTTTATGATATTGTTCATAACACTTTCATTCGCACTGCATTCACTTATTATATTTTCATTCCACACCATTATTTACAGTCTTACTGCTACTTCCTATGGCCATACAACTCTTGAAGCGTTTGAGCCTCCTTGGTGATTTTTCGCCAAGCTCCTCGATCCTGCGCCTTTTGCTCCCAGCAGTCCGATTCGCCCAACCTAGCCAGATCAGCCAGAACATTGTCCATTAGGTGCTGTCTAGGTCTTCCTAGAGGTCTTACTTCAGTCGGTCTAGACGCGTACAGGGTCTTGATTACTCTGGTCTCTTCGGCTCTCCTTATGATGAAATAGTAACGAGACCTTATGATGAAATAGCCGGATCGGTCTTCGGACGGATCACCCATACAGGAAAACTGCGATGGAATAGGACCATACGATTATTTACTGACCAAATCTTAAATGTCGTCTCTTCACACGGTCGACGTTTAAGATTTAATTGATTTAATCGTGCAACCTTTTATTATTCCACTCTTTTTTCTTGTTCAGTTAACATCGTTAACATACACTTTCTTTACCATTCTCTCTTCATTCATTCGTTCCATGCGTCCAAACCACCTTAACAACCCTTTCATTATATTGTTCATAACATTTTCGATCGTACTGCATTCAGTTCTTATATTTGTATTTGACACTCTATCATGTGTCAAGTGCAAATATTAAAGACATACTCTTATTTATGTTTTTTTCTTCTTTTTTCGGTGCCGTGTCAGGTCCCCCCAACGTTGGCGATCACTACAGCAAGGACATCTCTATCCTGCGCCACTTGGAATAGGTTCTGAACTCTTGCTATTCCTGTCCACTCTTTGATGTTCTGCAGCCAGGACAGCTGCCCTCTACCAACTCCCTGACGTTCCTCCAATCTACCCATTAATATCAGTCAAAGGAGGTAGTATTTTTCTCCCCTTAGAACATGACCCAAATATGAGACCTTTCTAATTTTCACACTTGACAACAGCACTCTATTGGCTCTGGCTCTTTGCAGTACGTCTGCATTACTGGCCCTATCGGTCCACGGTATACGGAGCATTCTGGGGTATATCCACATCTCGAACGCTTCCAACCGGTTCATTACATTCACTTTCAGAGTCCAGGTTTCGCAGCCATATAGTAGAACAGAACACGTATAACATTTAATCATTCTTTGTCGGAGTTTCAAGTTAAGATTATCGTTGCAAAAGAATAATCTCATTTTATAATTTTTTTTTAAATTTATATCTTTTTAATGATCTGAACTTCATATAATGATAAAGTTTATTTCTAACATTTTTATAATGTTTTATGGGAGTGACTTATTTCACATTGCAATGACGTTTTGCACGCTTAATAGAACACTGGCTTAACTCAAAAGATTGGCTCAATCTGACATGAGTCGGTGTTTTAACAAAAACAGTCGAAAAATACGTACGAATGGATAGAGTTAACATTGTGAAAAATAGATGGATAGCGTTAACACAAGCCTCTGTCTAATGTTAACTTAATTGTTACCTAAACCATAATCGGTCAGTTTACTATTAAGCGTGCGATTTGTTAATGCGCCTCATTTCCATAAAAAATAATAATATTCATAGTGCAAGACGTTTCCTTTCGTATTTATTATGACGATCTCCCGCTTTATCATTTGCTCTTGTGTTATTAAAAATAATGAATTTATTCAATGGAGGTATTTATAAAAACTGAAAATAGTCTGTTTACAGTGTATTATAGGGAAACAGATTTTGTAGATTGTATAATTAATTCAACAATCAAAGTGCGAACACTAAAGATGTATGTAAAACATCTAAGACAAGAACGATAATTTATAAACTACCAAGATTCTATCAGAACGCAATTTTGACAAAGATAAATTAACAATTTTAATTTTATTACGTATAAACTAGGGGTCTTGCCGTTATTAGGTAGCATTAAAATTTATAACCGCCTCACAGAAACGAGGTAAAGGTCTGTTTAATTTAATGAAGGAAGCAATTATGATGATTTTAGAGTTATTTTATGCGTGGCTTTTATGTGAAGGGACCCTTAAGGATCGTCTCAAAGGATTCTATGAAAGGAAATTCCCGCGCAGGTGGAACTCCGGGAAGGGCAGTCGTTTTGGTGAAATATTTTTAAGCCTTACCCAACCCTCGTCGATGATCTACTTGAATGATACGTTTTAAACTGCCCCAATAACTGAAACTTGCAACTTTATTACGCCTGAAAATGTTCTAAATATGTCATATGTTAGTGGTCGTTCTCGAAATTAGATATTTTCAGAGATATGTCGTTTCAATATTCAATTTTCTGGGAAACTTATTCGGATAATACGATTTTTGGATGTTTAGTATCTTTTGATTCTCCATACATATAACATATGTATAAAAGAATTATAAAGAGTTTATTATTTGAACTTCTTTTCAAAAACTGTTAAATTAAATAACTTTGTTTTTTGTTTCACAATTTTATTTTATTTTACGCGACAGCTGTTTCATCAACCTATGTTGACATCATCAGGTGATACAATAATATATCAAATGTCAAATTTTCGTGATTTTTCGAATCTTTATGTGTATTTGTTCCTATGTCAATTTGAATAATTTATTTGATATAAATTTGAAGTTCTTGCTGAAATTGAGTTAGGTACCTTAATACTCGTATTTTAATTAAAAGAACGGTTAGTTACTGTTTATAGGAGAAAATATTAAAGGTGGAAAATATAATAATAAAATAAAAATAAAAATAAAACAGTAACTAGAAGGAACAATAACACATAGTCCCTTCACACCTTAGATGCATAAATGATCCGACAGATTTCAGATCTAAATTGAAAACCCATCTTTTTCATATTTCATACCCAATTTAAACATTTATACTTTGTTCTACTACACTTTTAAACCGATCGTTTTTTAAGCGGTCACATTTAGATTTTTAAGATTTAAAACACGTCTTAATGCGCCCTTGAGGTGATTACATCACAAAAACGGCGCTTTAAAAGTTAGCATATTATTATTATTATTATTATTATAGTATAGAGTCAAAAACGACGAAACATAATAAATTAAGATTAACAATAACAGGAAGTAGATTACATTAATAGGAAAGGTGACCAAAGTTGAAGGTAGTATTATTATTTTTTAGCTAGATTGTAGAGGGGAAAAGTTTTTAATGTACTATATACTAATGGGAAATAATAAGGAATTCGGTTATTTATAACATTTAGTTAACATTTTTTGGCCTTTAAAATTTATAAATTTCTTAATTTCTCTAATTTTTGTGGATTACTTGCTTTATGTAAAAATTGTGTGTTTTTGGTCTCGAAATGATGATCAAAATTCACACAACGATTGGCCATTTCCGAAAAGATGTTCCTGTTTTTGTATGAAATTTTGTGTTCATATAACTTCTTCAAAAATGATCAACCCGTCTTTCCAATATACATGGCATCACAGTCCACTATAAAAAATACATATTTAGTAAAAATCCACTTTTTGTCTTCGATCGGCTTCGACAGCTCCACCAGAAGATGGCAGCGAGCAATTATTAAACATGGTTAGTAAAAGCTCGTTTGATTTATAAGCGTTTGTACTAATCGAGACCCGATTAAACCCTTTGAAACCGTAAATATGTTTTCATAATACACCCCTGATTTAATAATACTCCAACTAAATATATGCAGTACTATTATAAGAAGAGACCTCAAAGGGAGTTGTGTATTGAATGCCCGAGCATTGGATTATTAATAACAAGGATTTCTAAATTAGGAATGGGTTTTCAAACTCAACACGAATCCGATAGCAAAAAACATCGTCGTTAGTTTTCCCTGTATGTTTTTTTTCCAATTAGTTAGAGTAACGGTTCACTGTGTGTGATTTGAAACGAATACGCAATTATTCAGAAATATTAAGGATTTCATGAGTGAAGAACCAGCGGGAAATTTACAGTTCGTTAAATTTTTTGCGCTTTGCGAATGTGATAATCTCGTTTCGAGTTTGAATCAACTTTATTTCTAGTGCAATGGTTTCAATGGTCACTACTTCTTGTCACCCGTAACATGTTTTATAAGTTTATTTCGATTGGCGCGTATTTTGATAAAACATATTATCATACAATTTTAGAAAATAATTTTAAAACATTTTTAACTAACTAACTAACTGACTTACCATCACGCCGTCTCCCCGAAGGGGTAGGCAGAAAGAATGGACTGCCACACCTTTCTTTCCTGACATATTTCTCTCGCTTCCTCAACATTCATACATCGTGTCATGCACGCGCGTCGATTTCTCTGACTCCTCACATGGCCGACATTCAATATTTGATATTATTTGATATTCAATATAAAACATTTTTATAATTTGTTATTACGCCACTTTGTTTGTTTTTAACGAAAAACTGGTTTCTTCCCGGTCGGAGCTTGTCAGGGTTACTGAAACTTTCTAATTAATAGTAAAAAAATGTGTTCAAGTAGATTATTAGAAGTTTAAAACAAAATATAAAATTACTTTAAAATTATTTTTAATAATGCTATATAACAAATTAAGTACTTCATACGGAAGAATATATAATTTTATTTTCATTACCATATATGTTACCATACAGGGTTATTGGTTATTGAATACATTCCTTCTAGGAGGTTGTAGGGGAGGTTATTTCCGATGATTCATGTCATGTATACATTATGCAAAAGTGAACCATTTTTGAGATAAAACGAATTTAAGTTTTTTTGAAATTTATCGAGGTCATGTATTTTAAAAAATTATAAAAAAATAACTGTTAGTTAAAACAATTTTTTTTATTTTTTATTAATTAGTGAACACCACAGGCATTTATTACCAAATACAGAAACCAAATCTGTCTGTCCACATTAGGAAATACCAGAAGGAAATTCATACACTTTAAATATTTTTATTTACAAATTCTAAAAGAAAGGCGATTTAAAAAAAGTACACGACCAGCTTTTGCCACCCATGCAAAAGCTAGTCGTGGTCGTAGTATGATAGCAGACTCGTGAGATACGGAGGAAGATGTAGCCAGCAGACTCAACAAGACAATGGGAGCTTTCGCAATGCTTCGACCTGTATGGCGTTCCAGTATCATTTCGAGAAAACTCAATCTCCAAATATTCAGCAGTAGCGTTAGTGGCGTACTGCTGTACGGATGTACGACTTGGAAATCTACCGCGGACGTTATTGGAAAACTTCGGGTGTTTATAAATAGGTGCCTTCCCTCAATATTCAAGATCTATTGGCTCCAAACAGTGTCAAATGCCGTTTTCTGGAGCATGGTAGGCGAAAAGCCAATCAGAGAACATGTCACTAGATGTAAATGGCTGTGGATCGGTCACACTCTGAGACAGAACCCAGGGCGCACTAGACTAGTCCCCTATGGGGGGAATGAGGAACCGAGGCAGACCTAGAGCCACCTTGAGAAGTGCCCTACAGGACGAAGTAAAAGTAGCAGGGCTCATTTGGGATGATGTTAGGTGACAGCATCACGGAGGTGTGACAGGACAAAAAGAAGTACATAGAAAATGCTATACAAATTTCTGCTGACTTTTATGTTGTAAAAGTTTTTAATACGATTTGATGAGATCGTGCAATAGACAAAATAACTTCAATTGATGCCACTCCAATTGGGTTTTTGAATCACAATTGGATAAAACTTTTGACTCTTGATACAAAGCTAGATCAATTTTTCTTTGTGATGCCAATTATGCGACGAATTGTTCATCCTTCATTATTAGTTGGAAAATTTCACTTGGCGTCTTTCTCCTTTGAATATTTTGTTAATTTAAACTTTTAAGCCTTTTGATTCATATAAATGCCGTGTTTTCAGTAATTTACAAAGACAAATCTCTAAGATAAATTTTATGACAAGGGTATCTCTATTAAAAATAAGTTTTCTGAGGTTTAAAAATAGAAAGTGAAATAAAATTATGGGAATTTAAAAATTAAAATATTTCCATATATAATATTAAAAATCAATTCGTATGTAATATTAATATTAAAAATCAATGAAATATTTATGAAAGGAATTCTTATAACATGTCAATATCAACTTTTTACAGTAATCGATAAGCATACGCAATGAAGTAATATGTAAAAATATCAATATAATTACTGAATTAGAGAAGTAATATCAAATTTACACGTATGAAAACATAAGAAAATATTATAATCAAAATGAATAACTAAATATTATGCCACTCGTATACATTTCTTTTTTTATCCAAGTATATAAGTTAATTTTTTTCATCTGAAAAGTTGCATTTCTACTCAGTTCCACTCAAATATCTTCGTAGGTTGTTATACCGCAAGTTTTAGCGCTATCCAACTGATCTCTCTACTGAAAAATTTCCAGTAAAGTATGTAATCACCATATTTTTTATTAAAAAGTGTTGATTTGATTAAAAAAACTACGTTTTTCTAAACTCAAACGATTCTTTTCATTTCGAAGTTGCTTGTAACACCTGATGATGCCAACATCGATTGTCAAAACAGCTGTCGCGATACTCAAAAAGTGAATAATAAAAATTGTGATATCAAAATAGTATTTTAAATTTTAACAGTGAATAAAACGATTCTAATATTATAAAAATGTTAACAAATATGGTTCCTTTTGGAAAATAATAGAAATATAACTTTGACCAATCTCGATTATAGAATTAAAATAAAAAATTAAATCTCAAAAACAAGTCAAGTCCATGATTTATTTCCATTGTTGTAAGAACCTTCTACCCCAATAAGAATTTAAAATTATTGTATTATTGTATATACATTGTTTTAAATTTTAAATTTATTCATAATATTTGTTATAACAAAAGCATAAACGTTCCAAAATCAATCATTACATATCATCTGTCAAAACTGACCAAATTTGTAAACAATTTTATAATATTTTAAATATTTATAAAATATCACTGATGAAGGGCTGGTTAGTCCGAAACATGCTTGTTATTTAATTGTTTTTTTTTTTAATAAAGTTGAGTGTTGTGTACAAAGTATATAAACAAAATTAAAAAAACGATTCTATTTTACGTGGGTCAATGAATCTTGAAATATCAAAAAAAATCTTTTATTGCTGCCACATTCGAAGTCGAAATAATCGACAAGCGTACATGTTATGATGTATGAATATAGAGGAATCTCAAGAAGTATGTCAGGAAGGGCTGTGTGGCGGTCCATCCTATCTGCATACTCTTCGGGGGTAACGGTGTGATAGATACTTAGTAAGTTAGTTTAAGAACATGGCCTGTTATAGTATGAAAGTTAAATGAGTTAGCACAAATGAGAATTTCACTTTCTCCAGAGTGGGATATTCCCTGTCGCTTATGAAAGCTTCCCGAAAATTGAATGCAGTGAGTAAAGTGAACGAGTGAATGAGTCGTGCCCAAAAGGGATGCGAATACAAATCCCAGGGATCATTCCGGCTGACGGGTCGGGAATATTGCGTCACGTGAAAATCCCGCGTTTATTAACACGGAGAACATGTCGTCCACGGCCGTCTCAGCCATATTGGGGACCGGGCGACCCAGTCGATTTAAGACCCACATAATAACACTTTTGCTGCCACGGCCACTAAACTCCTACACATCAAATACTGATAGACGAAATGTTTTATACAACATTTTGAATGTATACAAATACTTGTAGACGAATACTGGATTTTATTTACCCATTGCGGGTCATCAATTCAAGGATTAATTTTATCTCAATAGAGACGAAGATGCAAACTGGAAACTGAATAGCAAACTGGAAACTGAACTGAATCCAGTATTCGTCTACAAGTATTTGTATACATTCAACTAACTAACTAACTAACTATCACGCCGTCTCCTCGAAAGGGTAGGCAGAAAGAATGGACTGTCACACTTTTACTGATGCGGCACTCCTTCCTTCTCTTTTCGCCCCGAAAATATTAATAAAACTCTTTTATTTTGGCCACATTCGAAGTCGGAATAATCGACAAGCTTACATGTTATGATGTATGAATACAGAGGAATCTCAAGAAGTATGTCATTTTTTATACAACATTCAAAATGTTGTATAAAACAAAAACTGGTCCAAGTTAGCATATAAATTGGAGTGACATTTCCAGGCGTTATCTAGCAGTGCGTTAATAGGCGGTAGCCTTTCACATTGCGTTATAAAGATCTTCTGCTTAATGCTTAACACTAATCTTCATAGATGGCGCATTGAAACTGACATGTGAATTGTGGTGTTGGATATTAACATATATACAACTTCCAAAAATTTGTCAGACATGGTGGTCATAAGAAATGTGGAATGGGGAATGTTGTAATTACATAAAGCGTGCGCTTAACCCAACCAATGACAGGTCATAAGTCCTGTAAACGCCTCGATCACCATATTCAGTTTCCAGTTTGCATCTTCGTCTCTATTGAGATAAAATTAATCCTTGACGAAATGTTTGTTTAAGAGTACACATATCCACAGATATTTACTCAAGTAAATAAAATATAAATATAGAGATGTAAATTAATAAAAAACTTTGTATTTAACTACGTATGGCCATACTATTACGTGGTTAACCGCCCTACCTTAAGGTAATTTTCCGAGAAACGTGCGAAAAAGCAGGTTTTTTATTAATGAAATTTAATTATATATTAATTTTATTTTTTATATTCTTCTTCTTTCCGTGTCCTGTCAGGTCTCCCCAACGTTTACTATCACCCTTGAGTAGGCCTCCTCGTCCTGGGCAGCTCGGAACAGCTCCCTGCGTGTACAAGAAATATGTCGGCGTAATATAGCTGACATATTTTTTATATTACGAAACGTCAAATACTCGGTCGCACACTTCGCCTGCCCCTTGTAAAACTATCATATTTGTGAAGACTTTACTCAAGTGTTTTTGGCACACGCGCGTATCCCCATCAGTTTGTACATTTTACGTACATTACTTTTTCTCAAGCGCGTACGTGATACGGGATAGCGCAGAATGGTACAGTCAAAGTGAACATATCACGTACGTTCAAATACGTAGGGTGATAAATACAATGTGTTTAATTATTTTATTTCTATGGTATAAGCTTAAAATGTCCAACCACAAAGTGAGTGCTTCATATGGAAATTTAAAAATAAATATATATTACTTTCAAAACAATTTGTTTTACAACACTATATTTTGTTTAATCGAACCAACCGTTTTCGCTCCCACCGGAGCTTCGTCAAGGTTACAAAAACAAACTGACCCAGTTTGCTTTTGTAACCCTGACGAAGCTTCGGCGGGAGCGAAACCGGTTGGTTCGATAAAACAAAATAAACTGATGTAAACATAAAGTAAAAGAAGTGTTTCAAATTATTTAATTAAAATACATACTGTATATATACATTAGATTTTTTAATGCGTGTATTTTTTAAAGATTTAATTATTTTTATTTTATACAAATGAGATACAATAAACGAAAAATATGATGATTGTGAACATTTGATAATGCCTTAGAAAGGCGAAACATATCATTCCCATTAACAATAATAAAACTTAAAGAAAATAGACGCATTTGCTGAGAAATAAGAAGAAGAAGAAGAAAAAATAAACAATCGTGTTTACTTTTAAAAATTGTGTATGTTTTTGAATCGTATAGCGTATACATTTTTAGAAAGTAAAATTTCATGAAATTTATCAGAAATTCCTTCCCTTTGAGACCAGCAAGTTCTGACCTTGAGCAGCTTCGCCGATACTTGGGGTACTGCAGCCAAGACAGAACAATCCCGTTATTAACTACAAAGGCACTGCCTAAGGAATTTATTAATTTATTTGAGGCAAATTGGCACACGGCTCACCGCAAGGCGCCCTTAGATGCCGATAATTATTTAGGGTTACTTTGAAACAACGAACAACAAAGGTGATTTAATAACAAACAATATTTACTTTGTAGTATTTATGAATGTCACACCAATGTAAAGTATTCATGAAGTTGGATAAGAAAACAAGGAATATTTTGTGTTTTTGAATAATTTTGTTTCATGTTTTGGAGCTTAACGGGTTATTTACGTGTCAAGGAAAATTAATTAAATTTCTTTCAAATTAGTAATCTGTTTCGTATTTGATTTCCCGTATTAAAAATAGCAACTATGACGTTTAATTCTATATTGAATATGATATGAGGTCCCTTAGACCATAGGTTTCCAATCTTTTCGGGCCACCGGCCCCTTTACAAGAAAAATAAACGTTCAACGTCCCATAAAAGTTATTCGAAATATGTGAAAACGATTACAATACAAACAATAACAAAATAAACCAATATTTAAGTTAATTTTTTTTATATGTACCTTCGTCTTTTTAGACTATATTTTTTTATCTGCCCACGCTCTCTATTTTTTCTGGGTCTTCTACTGCCTCCCTGAAAGTCTCAAACACCCACAAGGGGGCGTTATCACCCACTTTGAGAACCCAGGCTTTAGACGTATGTGTGATAAAACAATGTATGACAGGATTTCAATTGCTTATATAGGTATAAGGAAGGAAAGAAGAGTGGAAGTAATCTTTAAAAAATAAAAACCTTGTTGGTTTGGACATATGAAACGCACGGATAAAGAAATAATGGTTTAGAAAGTATACGTTAACGATGTGAATGGAATACGGAGTCGTGGGATACCGATGAAAAATTGGCACGATCAAATTAATCAAATTTTCAATGTCGGCCATATTAAAGGTCGAAAGAATCGGCGTGCGTGCATGACTCGATGTATGAATATAGTCGAAACTAGTGAGGTGTTTTAGGATCGACTAGTGTGGCGGTCCATTCTTTCTGCCTATCCTTCTGGAGAAACGGCGTGATGGTTTGTTTGTTTAAATATTAATGAAAACATCTGTTTTCTAGAAGTTTTAATATTTTTTGTGTGAGTGATAAGTTTCGCTTTTGCCTCGTTCTTCAATATAATGTAAAATAATTTTAATCTATAAATATTATATTGACCAAATTATTACGATAATATAGAAAGAGTAACAAAGGTTATTTTGTTAAGACGTAACCTTATTTCTACAAAGATATCCGTACGTTAATTTTTGTGAATGTATACTTATACTTGTATACGAATCCTGGATTTTCACCCATGGTGGGTGGTTAATTCAAATTTAATTGTATCTCAATAGAGAAGGAAAACGCGAACTGGAAACTGAATATGGATGATCAAGGTGTTTACAGGACTTATGACCTGTCATTGGTTGGGTTAAGCGCACGCTTTATGTAATTACAACATTCCCCATTCCACATTTGTTTTTATGATCATGCATGATAAATTTTTGGAAGTTGTATATATGCTCCAAATCTATACTTATCTTCACGTGTCAGTTTCAATTGGCCATCTATGTAGATTTGATTACACATGTCAATCTTTTTAAGATTAACCTATATAATCCACCAACTAACGCCATCTATGGAGAATGATTTTTTAGCATTTAGCAAACTACTTTATTAACACAATGCGAAGGCTATCGCCTATTAGCGTATTGTTTTAGAAGCCGCCTGGAGTATTATTCCTATCTACTCGTATATGCCAAAGAACGTACGTTAATTGTTTATAAATAATTAATACTCAGGGAATTTCTTCGTTTTCAAGAAGCTCTGATGCCTTTAGCCTCCGACATGTTTCACAATACACACTTACTACAAATTGGATTGAAATTAATGAGGAACGTGCCTTTCTTCAAAGAAATTTTGTCTCTAAGGATGTATGGACCCACTTTATACTTATTTCCCGGAAAGTAATCTCGCCATGAATGAGAGTGAACGACCTACCTTGCTCAGACTTTTATTAAAGTGTAAATAGAGAGTAGTATTTTCATTTTTATCTATTTAAACTGTAGGTTATGTTTTTGGATATAAATTTTCAAAGTTACTTGACAGTTTCATTATTACTAATACATTTTATTTTTTAACTACTTTTTTAGGAGTTATTTTAAAGTATTGAATCTTTGAAATTAGTGAGTTTCGATTCTTATTTTTTTTCTAATGGGTAGGTACGTGAATATAACTTATTAATCATTTTTGACATTTTCATTCATATTTCTTTGTTAATAGTAATATTACCTTTTGTTAAATAAGTTGTTTTTATGTACCTATCCTAATCCTATTCCTTAATTATCTTCTACAGATTCGTCTATGAGATTTATTTTCCACCGGATTTTTTCCATTTTTATCTTCATGTTTCCAATTTCATGATTCATTTACACTTACCATCACGCCATTTCCCCGTAGGGGTAGGCAGAGAGGATAGATCACCACAATGGCCTGTCCTGGCATACCTCTCGGGCTTCCTCTACATTCATACATCGTACCATGCACGCACGTCGATTATTCCGACTTCGAATGTGGCCGCCTTTTAGTAATTGATTAATGTGGTCATGCCATGTTTTCCTCGGTCGTCGTCGGCTTCTTTTCCCACTCACGCTGATTGTGTATAACTTTTTAACCATTCTACTCTCATCCATTTGTTCCATATGTCCAAACCATCTCAGGGATCCTTTTTTAATTTTATTCATGATGCAGTCATCTGCCTCGCATTTCTTTCTTATTTCATCGTTCGGTATTCTATCATACAACGTTTTCCCGCACATTCCTCTTAGTGATCCAATTTCTACGGCGTTTATCCTGCTTTCATCCTTCTTTTGCCAGCTCCAAGCTTCACTTCCATACACGAGGGTTGGCACTAGAACTCCATTGTGTACTGCCATCTTTGCTTCTGTGGATATATTTCTATTTGCAGTAATTTTTCATCATTTACATATACAAGAATAATCATTGTAATGTATAGATGTAATCATTTACATATACTAGAATAACGCTTCACAAAAAAATCCAAATAAGACGAAAAATGAACTAGTTCATTTTGAGATTAATTAATGCAACCTAAATTATAGGGTACAGTTAATAAAAGCCAAAATGAACAACCATATTTATGGCAACGTAACGCGTAGAATGCATTCAAAGTTATGATGTCATTAATTAATATTAACAAAAGCTTTTCCCGCCAGTTATTGCCATCAGTCGTATTTAAAACAATGAATTAATGCTCTCGAAACAGCCCCAAAAATATGATCGCATATGGCATTTTATAAAATTTCTATGCATTAAAATAATTTATGAGTTCAACATAATTGATGTTAATTCTGTTTTAAAACTAACTAACTAACCATCACACCGCATCCCCAAAGGGGTAAGCAGAAATAATGGAACAACACACTGTTCTTTCCTGACATACTTATCTTTCTTCTTAAATATTCATTCATCGTGTCATGGACGTACGTCTATCTCAAAACCTCTTGTTGCAAACATTTAGAATTGAATTGATTTGATCGTGCCACGTTTGCGTCAATATTCTTCTTTATTTGTACCCTTTACGTCGTTAGCATATATTTTCTTTACCACTCTTCCTTCATTATATATTTTCATGTATCCAAACAATCTTAACGATCCTTTAATTAAATTGTTCATAACACTTTTATTCGGACTGCATTCACTTCTTGTATTTGAATTTCAAAACAGCAATTTAATTTCTACAGCATTATTTCTGTTCTAAAACATTGCTTGATTCAATCATTTAGTAGCCTCGTAATGAGTCAATTTTTATTATTATTTTTGAATATAAATATGAAATAGAAGACGTTTTCTTTATGTATGGTATAAACTTGCTTTTTGAGTAAAAAATTATAATTGTGTCGTATAAACATGAAATATATTTTTCCCTGTAAAATGTGTACATGAAATTAATAGATAATTTTCCCAATAAATTATATAACATCCATCAAAACTGACCATATTTGTAAACAATTTTATAATATTTTAGATATCTATATAATATCACTGAGGTAGTCCGAAACATGTTTGATATTTAATTTTAATTTATTTAAAAAGTGAGTGTTGTATACAAAGCATATTAAAAAAATAAAAATATAAAACATCTACACAAAGTATGGTGAACATAGAAGATATAAAATCCATTTATAGTTTATTGTGCCATGAACAAGCAAGTATTTTAGATAATACCTTTTGATGAAAGTGTTTTTTTTTTATAAATATTTTATAGGAGTGATATGTTTCCCCCTGCTGCAGTATTATTAAATGTGATTTAAAAATTTTGATATTTTAAATTGCCATGGCAAAACAATTAACTCATAAATGTTAAGTATCCATTGTAGTATTTATTTTTGAAGAAAACGATTGTTATATACAAGCTTAATTATTTGTACTCTATCAGCTAGACATAGTCCGCCATTTAAAGATATTATCACAGAGAAGATATTACCATAGCAAAGAAATTATGCTACTTTCATATACTCGTATTTTCATTAAAATAGAAAATGGGTTTATTCATATCATAAAAAAATATTGATGTGTAATGAAAATCAAGAAAATTCTATTTATTGCTACCTCAATATAGGCTTTTTGTTTTCTCTAACCAGGTGATGGTTTAGGGAATACAATGCTTGGCTATTGATCAAGGGTAAATGGATTCAAGTTTAGACACAACCAGATTCCTTCGTCATAATAATGAGCTTTTTTCGTTTTTTTTTTCAGTATTATATAATAAATTCTCATAATATTGAAGTAAGTCTTATTATAAATGATAATAATAAAAATCACACGAGAATTCAAATACAAACTAAATAAAAATATCAGCTATTTCAGATACACAAAATGTCGCGGTTTCCTAAAGCTTTCGATTCACTATATCGAATTTACATGTTTCCACTTATAAGGATATAATTTTATATGAGGTTTAAAACATTTTTTAAGCAAATATGAAATATGTATGATATTATTGATAAAGCAATAAAACTGCTTACCTTAAAATTGAATATGGAACGATGATAGCTTCTGACTAAAAATAATGTGGTAATTTTCTTGGTACAGCATCTGAAAAAAAAAGTTTTTGTAAGAAAATCGTATAAATTTCCATGTTAAATTAATAAGATAAATAGATATTATGTATCAATACACATTCATTTTCATGATAGCAATATTAAGAAATCGAATGTGTATTTATTCTAAGCACTAAAATGTATTAAATTTATAACAATATGTTTTAAAAATGATTGATTAGTAATTAATGTTTTTAATTGAAATTTCTTGATTGTGTGCTTCCACTTGTGTTTATCGTCGACCGGTTTCGACAGCTTGCTGCCATTGGAGGTGACCAGAAGATGGCAGCAAGCTGACGAAACCGGTCGAACATAAACACAAGTGGAAGTCCAGTAAATATATAATAATAAATACATTTTGTATAATTTTATTTTATTTTCATTATTGATTGATTTATTTTAACATTTTATGAATCAATAATATAATAAAGTATTGGCGTCGAATATAAGATCTTACAATATGATTACTTTATTTGGCGAATATTGTCACGGTTTAATTTTGAATTATTCCAAAGAGAGTTTTTTATTTGCCAAATATTATTTTAAAATTAAAATCCGAATTTCGATACTTTAAATAATACCTCCGCGAAAGACTTGTAGGATACAGACACTATAACAAAACATAGCTTTTTTTGCTTAAGAATTTTCTTGTGTTAATAAGTGCATTAATTTATTCAAATGTCAAGTACTTTGTTGCATTATTTGACGATTTGGTTAAATTAATGTGTTGTTACATAGACATCTATCGCCATGAAGCGTAACGTTAACGAAATAAACGTGATAATAATATTCGGCCTTCAATTGTTTCATGTGCTGCTGTTATTCATATGAACATATTATATTAAATTAAAAAAAAAATAACACATGAATACCCAAGCTGTATTCTTGCAATCGTTATAGCAACAGCATGGTACCGAGTAAACGTCTTTCTTAGGAAGCACGCTAAACCGTATCTTCTCCGTGGGCTAATTGGATTAGTTAAGTTCTGCGCTCGGACAGATTAGGTAGTGGATTTAATACAATATGAGTTAATTTAATAAGTTCGTTTTTTCGCCTTTGTGTTGTGGATTCATAATTAATAAATATAATTCTACCTGGTGTTACAACACTTTATTTCACTTAACACAGACATGTTTCGGTTATAAGATAACCTTTATAGATGTACACAATTTTAACCAGTTAAAATAGTTTTAAGTGAAAGAAAGTGTTGTAATACGAAATGTTATAATATTTAAATAATTATTATAGTCTATTAAAGTTGTCATCGCAAACAAAAACCTATCCAAAAAATGTAGAATGGCAGTGCACAATGGTGTTCTTCTACCGACCCTTATGTATGGAAGCGAAGAATGGAACTGACAAACGAAGGATGAAAGTAGAATAAATGCAATAGAAATGAGATCTCTTAGACGAATGTGTGGATACTCTGTGTATGATAGAGTGTCGAATGAAAATGTAAGAAGTGAATGCGGTGCGAATGATGGTGTCATGAACAAAATAAAGAAAGGATAATTAAGATGGTTTGGAAATATGGAAAGAATGAATGAAGAAAGAATGGTAAAAAAATTATATGTCAATGATGTAAATGGAACCAGAAATAGAGGAAGACCGAGGAAAACGTGGCACGATCAAATAAATCAAATATTGAATGTCGGCCATGTGAGGAGTCAGAGAAATCGACGCGCGTGCATGACACGATATATGAATGTTGAGGAATCGAGAAAAATATGTCAGAAAAAAAATGTGTGGCATCCCATTCTTTCTGCCTATCCCTTCGGGGAGACGGCGTGATGGTTATTTAGTTAGTTAGTTAGTGTTACAACACTCTATTTCACTTAACACAGACATGTTTCGTTTATAAGACAACCTTTATAGATGTACACAATTTTAACCAGTTAAAATTGTGTTAAGTGAAATAAAGTGTTGTAATACGAAGTGTTATAATATTTAAATATAATTGTCCATTGTTTTGGCCGAAACACTATGTTACCTTAACATTTTAAACAGTTAAATAATATAACTTTGGTTTTTGTATAACAATTGTATTTTATTTTACGCGACTGCTGTTTCATCAACCTATGTTGACATCATCAGGTGTTATAATGTTATAATGGTACAAGATGATGTCAACATAGGTTGATGAAACAGCTGTCGCGTAAAATAAAATACAATTGTAATACAAAAAACAAAGTTATATAATTTAAGGGGGTTCGAATTGTCAGTAGGGTCGCGGCGAGTCACATCCTGCTGGAGGTTGTGATTCTATAAAATGCTGCGAAACGCCCAGTTGCATTCCACCGGCAACACTACTGACTAGTCCAACTTGTTATCGTCCCTGTCGCGAACCCCGGGCAATGGGATCACACTCATAACCGTGTGATCACAGCAGATAACGAGGGGATGAAAGGCGAGTTTCTGGCGCCTCCAAACCAGATCCAACCAGCTAAGGGAAGGTAACCCTGACAGAAAAATCTACCAGAGAAGGCAACGGGAAACCAATCTGGTCACCTTTTCCCAGGAATCACTATGGCGAGAGTGGACAGGAATAACAAGAGTTCAGAACCTGTTCTAAATGGCGCAGGATAGAGATGCCTTTGCTGTAGTGATCGCTAACGTTGGGGGGACCTGACACGGTACCGAAAGAAGAAGAATATAATTTAACAGTTTTAAATATAATATAATACATAAGTTGATTTTTATAAATGTTAAGCCACTGCTATTTTCAGTTAAAGTTTTTGTCATCGGGAGATTTATCTCATTCTATTATATAATAGAAACAAACTGATTTTTAATACCGTTAAAATTTAAAACACTCTTATAATATCACCATTTCTTTTTATTCACTGAGAGTGAGGCGACAGCTGTTTCGCCAACCGATGTTGGCATCATCAGGTGTTACGATAAACTCTATTAAAAGAGGTGTGAGACGAGGTTGTATCCTTTCTCCATTATTATTTAATCTCTACTCCGACTATGTCTTTTAACGAGCCCTCATCAACACCGAGAAAGGACTGAAAATTAATGGCGTTGTGATTAACAATATAAGATATGCCGACGACATTGTTTTATTAGCTGAAAGTGTCAGCGATCTTCAGGACCTCCTTAATCTTGTTGACGAGACCGGTGAAAGATTAGGGCTAGCAATAAATGTCAGCAAAACCAAATGGATGACATTCGGATGGCTTGACTACAGTGGGTCAGTATTGCATTTGAACGGCCGTATCGTTGAAAGGGTGGAAAAATTTAAATACCTCGGCAGCATACTAACGCAATCTCTTGACCCAGATGTAGAGATAAGATGCAGAATTGAGGCAGCAAGAGCTACGTTTAATAAAATGAAATCACTCTTCTGCAATGATAACGTAAACTTGAAACTCCGCCAGAGAATGATCAAATGCTATGTGTGGTCTGTTTTATTGTACGGGTGTGAAACTTGGACCCTGAAAGTTAACTCAATGAACAGACTGGAAGTATTTGAAATGTGGCTCCATCGCCGAATGCTCAGAGTTCCCTGGACAGACATGGTTACCAATACCGAAGTCCTGAGGCGAGCTAGAGTTGACAGGGAATTGTTATCAACTATCAAGATTCGAAAGATCTCACATCTGGGTCATATACTGCGTGGGGAAAAATACCACCTTCTCCAACTGATATTGGAGGGGATAATTGAGGGACGCCGAGGGCCCGGAAGGATACAAATGTCCTGGCTGCGAAACGCGAGGGAGTGGACCGGTATCCGAAGTGTAGAGGAGCTGTTCCGAGCGGCGCAGGACAGGGACAGGTTCGCCGAGGTGATCGCCAACGTTTGGGGGACCCGACAGGGCACTTGAAGGAGAAGAAGAAAAGAGTTTATTGTAACACCTGGTGATGCCAACATCGGTTGGCGAAACAGCTGTCGCGACACTCTCAATGAATAAAAAGAAATTGTGATATTTTATAACAGTTTTTTAAATTTTAACAGTAATAATGTTTGATTTTTAAAAGTCTAATGAAAAATACGATTTAGTTTTAAAAGATGAAGGTAATGTCAAAAATTAATTTAGACGACTTAAGTATCCGAAAACGTGAAATATATTTTTTGAGAAATCTTAAAAAGTGATCTGAAAGGAAATAAATATAATATATGACATTTATTAAAATGTTGAAATCAAAACCACCGGTTCGCTCTGCGGTGTGCGCTGTTCATTCTTTGTACGTGGGTATTGATAATTATTTCTGGAAAGATTTTTCGCTTTGAAGTTGATGGGCACGCAGGTTTGCATTTGACAAGCTAACAAAAATGTTTTCTTCCTTATTTTATGTGACGTCCGGAATGATATGGCGAGTTATATTTCTCGGGCTGTTTGGTGAGGCTGAAATAGGTCAAGACAAATCGTACACATTTATTTCCTTAATATAAGAAAACAGGAACATCTGCTAGAAATGAACACGTACAGCTAAAGTCGAGACAAAATAAGCAATTCTATTTATCTTATTTTTATCATACTATTTACTGCCCCTTCGGGGATGAAATACACTATTTTTAATTAAGACAAATCTTCCTGCCAACATCAACTAAAGTTAAATATTAGAAATTCTGGTTAGAATTTTAATTTTAATTTTGATATGTACAACTCTTACTATAATATGTAAACACTAACATTGCATAATATCATTGCAAATGCTTTATATTAAATGTAATAAAATATGATTTTATTATGAGTAAAAATGTATGAAGCAAAAAAAGGCTCAAAAGGTTAATATTACATTGTTTACTTAATAATAAAATGAAACGATTTTAATTTGTTTTGACAGCAACCGGTTTCGCCGGTATGTCGATGCCAGTCAGTACGGCGAAACCGGTCGCTGTCGAAATAAAGACAAAAGTGGATGTTATTTTTACGTAACCTCGTTTCATGCAATTATTATTAAAAATGATCATCCACCAAGGGATTTCTACAAAATCATTTGATTTTATAGAAAAATTGTGATTTTATATCTTCTTCTTCTTCTTCAAGTGCTCTGTCGGGTCCCCTCAACGTTGGCGATCACCTTAGCGAACCTGTCCCTGCCCTTTACCGCTCGGAACATCTTCTGCACACTTCGGATACCGGTCCACTCCCTCACGTTTCGCAGCCAGGACATTTGTCTTCTACCGGGCCCTCGGCGTCCCTCAATTATCCCCTCCAATATCAGTTGGAGAAGGTGGTACTTTTCCCCACGCAGTATATGACCCAGATGTGAGATCTTTCGAACCTTGATAGTTGATAATAATTCCCTGACATGACATGTCCAAATTAATCAATTATTGAAAGGCGACCATTTTCGATGTAGGAACAATCGAAGAGCGAGCGTGTCACGGGTGTGAATGTGGCGGAAGCGAGAGAATTATGTCAGGATATAACAGTTTGACTGTCTATCCTATCTGCCTTCCCTGTAAATTAGTTAGCTTTTAATAGTCCATCCAAAATATAACATTCATACAACAGATTAATAATTAAAATATACAAATTTACTGAAATTACGGCATTATTTTAATCCAAGTCTATTTAGTCACCAACTCACATAAAACGAGATAATAACTACCTCGGAGTTGATTTTAAACTCAGATATTGGCTATTTCACAGTAACAAGTCACAAAAGCATGAAGCATAGACTGAGGCGAGGTGAAGATTTTCCGCTTTCAAACTGAATGGAAACGCGATACGAGAAACTTAAAGCAAGTCCCGGGAAAGCTTACTTCTGCAAAGCTCTAATTTAGCTTCAAACGTACCGAGTTACGTGATAACTTTTCAAAACAATTCTCTTCTAAGGACGCGGTCAGCTCGAGTGAGAGTTTTAAAATTAAATTGTATGACTTCCTTCAAATAAAATAATACTTGTAAAGGGCAATTACTTTGTTTATAGTCTCTGGTAAAATAATTAAAACTGTAATAATTATTACCAAATATAAATTTAATAAGGTATATAAAATTTCTTCTATGTTCGCCATACTTTGTGTTGTAAATGTATTATTTGTCTTCTTCTTTTTTTATATGTACTTTGTATATACAACACTATTAAAATTACATATCAGACATGTTTCGGACAACCAGTCCTTCTTCAGTGATACATATTATAAAAATACGTTTTTTAAATATTAAAAAAATGTTTACAAATATGATCGATTTTGACAGATGTTATAAAGATTTATTTTGGAAGGTTTATGCATTTGTTATAATAAATATTATGAATCAATTTAAATTTTAAAATGATAATTTAAAGTTCTTATTGGGATTCAGGTAATACTAACAACAAAGGAAATAAATTAACGATATGACTTGACGTTAAATTTATTTGATTATTTATAATATTTGCTTAATTTTTATTTGCTTTTTTAATTTCTAAAATTTCGAGATCGTTGTATATACAAAGTACATAAAAAAACAAAAAGATATAAAAAAGATTATTTTAGTATTGTAACCATAAAAATACAGCATCTATGGTCTACAATTGATGCTAGATTTAAAGAATATAAAAATAATTGCATAATGTTTTAAATAAAATTGAATCTATTTATTTAATATTTAGAAAAGGCGTACGTATTCTGGAAATTTTGCAATATTTTACGAGAGCAATATCTTGTGCTTTATTAGAAATTTATTAAATGTAGCTACATTTGTTAACACTCTAGTAAATTAAAATAATAAATTAATAAACTAACTAACTAACTAACTAACCATCACGCCATCTCCAAGGGTAGGCAGAAAGAATGGACTGTCACACTTTAACTGATGCGGCACTCCATCCTTCTCTTTTCGCTCCGCGGGAGACGCGGTGTGATGGGTTGCGAACCTCATCGCCACCAATAGGCATCTCCCGCGCACACTCTGATCGTGCAACACCCACAAAATAAATCTAAAATAAATAATATAAACAACAATGATATAAAATAAAATAACAAAATAAAATAATTTAACACAAAATGTTCTTTTTAGATGGTGCACATATTGTCTATTTAATTTATGTTCCACGAATCCGTCGTTTTTTTAATTTAGCACATAATGTAATAACACATAATGTTTTTTCGATGTTGCACATGTTGACATGGACGATCCGGACTTTTGTGTTTATTTAATTTATGTTCAACGTATCCACCGTTTTTTTAAATTAGCTGTAATTAGGCACTTAACCAGCAAGAACTTTGAAATAATATTGAAGGAATTATTCAAATTGTCATTGGAACAAATGAAAAAAATGGCTGAATGACTGAATGACTGAAATGACTGAATTAAGGTTTTAGTTTATTTTAAAATAATTTATTTATCGTTTCTTAAACAAAGATTTGCAATTCCATTTACAGTCTTAATACATTTTCTCCAAAAACTTCATTTTCATGAATATAAAGTACCAAATATGAATGATATTTTTTTGACAATTGGCATACAACTTAGCTTTTAAGTATTTGTAAACCTACACCAATGTAATCATCTGGATAGACATAAGCGATAACAACGCACAACTTTTTATGAAAGTTAAAGTAAAAAAAAGAAAAAATCTTTATAATATCACTGAGGAAGGACCGGGTTCTCCGAAACATGTCTGATATATATAATTTTTTTTAAAGTTAGTGTTGTATATACAAAGTATATAAAAAAGAAAAAGACAAATAAAAATAATCAGTTTATAAATATAAATGATTGAACTGTAAATTAAATGTTTAACTTAATTTGATTATTAAAAACCATAAATGCTGTAACTATACATTTTCTTGCATACAACATTTCATTAGATTTTGAATATTAGGAAAAAAGCTTTTTAAATAGTCCAGTGTTTTGGCCGAGATACTTCAACATTATTAACTGTTAAAAAATAAAATTATATTTTTATGTATCAAATTTTATTTTTTTATTTTTCGCGATAGTTGTTTCAACCTATGTTGACGTCATCAGTTGTTACAATAATATATCAACTGTTAAATATTCGTGATTTTTCGAACCTTTTATGTGTATTCGTTCCTATGTAAATTGATTTATTATTATAACACCTGATGATGTCAAAATAGGTTGACGACACCGCTGTCAAAAAAAAAATTGTGATACATAAAAACAGAGTTTTATAATTATATGGTTTAAAAAGCGTTTTTATCATCAGATCGGTACTAAAATCAAAGTGAGAAATTAATGTCAAAGCAAGGTGCCAGATATCAATATTTAATAAAAAATTGATATTCAATTTCACACTCATATATGTTGGTGTAAATTTTTATACAGCATGTGAAAAACTGTGTCAATATTTAATTTATATATGAATATGATGAAATGTAGCTTATTACATAGATCATTTAAAAATAAATTCATAATGTATCATGGAAACATGTATTCAAAAGTTACATATTTTTTTTTAGATAAATGTAATATTTATTATTATTAATATTACATTTTTTTATTGCGTTAATAATAATAAAAATACACCCTGTGTTGTATACTTAAAAATTAGTACCGCACTAAAAAAAGTTTAAATTACCCTAATTGAAACCTTGCTCTGTGAAGCAAAGCGCGGCAATGTTATAGTCGGTTTAAGCAAAAGTCAATGTAGACCATTGAAAAGTTGAACAAAAATCATAGTCTAGTTATATAAACAGTTGTAGATAGGGTTGAGCTTGCAATACCGCAACGGAAATCGTTGTTTCGGTTGATGAAAGTCGAGTCGTGCAACAAGTTGTGTAATTTTATGTTAAAATGAGTTCGCCCTAATTTTTTGAAATGCTTTTTTATGGTTATACATGAGTACGCCATTAGACTCTGCATATATTAAAATTTAGTCAAATATACGGCTACGAATGTTAAAAAATTCACACTTTCAAAGTATACAGGAATTCAATGTTTAAGAAATAAACTACTACTACTACAAAAAAATAATCCAATGTAATGGCATCTAAGGTAATTTAGATCCATTAACAGTTTTAAAACATTAAACAATTCCTTCGTCGTGTCCCAACTAGATTGCAAAGAAGTCTACGCTAACATCCCCAAACAGCAAACAAACAAACTCCAGTCTGCATTCAATGCAGCAACAAGACTGGTAAGGGGTGTGCCAAAGAGTTGTCACATAACACATCATTTTAAGGAGCTCCACTGGCTGAAATGTCCAGAAAGGATACAATACAAGCTCTGAGGGACGGTCTATAAAGCGTTGCATGGAATGGCACCAGCATATACTCGTATATATCTGAACTCTGCATCAACGAGAACTTGAATGCCAGACAGTTAACATTGCGATCAGCCTGCGATCGGTAGATTGACTGTGCCAAAACGCTATCCAAGCATAAACTTTGGCAACCTTGCCTTCGCGGTAGCCGTCCCTTCCGCTTGAAACAATCTTCCAGCAGACGTTAAGTGCATAGATAATCGATAGGAAGGGCTGATCGACTACGCCAGGCGCAGCCCTCATACTAAATATGTTTATTTTCTAAAGCGCCCTTGAGATGAGGAATTTATAAAAATGGCGCTCTGTAAAATGTCGAATTATTTATTATATTATTATAATGCTCGACATTTGCTTCCGTTTTCATAAATTTTATTTAAACAAATGAACTTCTTCGGACACGTTAGGAGAAACGATAAATTATCCAAGAAAAATATCAGAAAACAAAGAAGAAAATCCTGCCTAGAAAACCTTTGAGAATGGTTCAGTTGCAGCACAACATCCTTATTTAGAACCGATGAATCAACATTGAAAATAGGCATGAGCTTGTCCAACTTCCGATTGAAGAGGAAAAACAAGAAGAAGAATATATATAATATAATATTTGTGATTACTTTGCGAGCTTATAATGGCAATAAACAAGGAAGATTACCGTGAATATTTAAAACCATTTTTATTTTTAATAATTGACTTCCAAAATAAGATATGTGATATCCATATAGGGTTCAAAAGAGTAGTAGGGCTACGATGGGCTATGTTTTGCTGGAAAGCATGCCTCTACAAAATGTCGTAAGGCGCCATGTTGCATTTACAACAGCAACACTACCTACTATCAAGTCCAACTCTCTAGCGTCCATGAGAGGTCATTTAAAGACCCCGCGAACCCCGGGCAATGTGGCACATATTACTTAGTGCCATAGCAGATAGAAAGAGGACGAATGGCGAGCATCCAGCGCCATAAAACTGGATACACCCAACTAAGGGAAGGTAACCCCGACTGAAAATCCTCCAGAGAAGGCAAGGGGATATCACTCTGGATATTGTTCCCCAGGTCATCACTTGGTGATAGTCAACGTTAGGAAGACCTGACCGGACACAGAGAGAAGAAGAAGAAGATATCCATATTTAGAGAAAAATTCGCTGGGCTGGTCACGTCATCAGAATGCCTGAGACAAGACTCCCAAGGAAGATTATGTACTCTCAGCTGACTCAAGGCAAACTTTCACACGGTGGTCAGAGAAAACGTTTTAAGGACTCACTTAAAGGAAACCTACAAAAGACTAACATCGACTAAGATTGCTGCAAAAAGATTGCAAAAGGCAGACCTAGGTGGAAAACAGCACATAAAAGCACGCAGGACGTCGCAGATTGGAGGAGGAGAAAGGATAGACCACTGGGAGACGGTGACGGCTCCACTACAAGCGCCTTCCCCTGCCCCAGATGCCCCAGAATGTGAGGGTCCAGGATCGGGCTCTTCGGTCCCATGCGGACCCACAACCGTAAAGGATAGTCTTCCTCGGACACGAGGGATAGTTGATGATGATGATGATGTGATATCCAAAATAACAATAACATTAAATAATATGAAAGTTAATTCATGATACACAAATTACATTATTCTAACACGCCATAAATTCAGTACGTATAAGGATATGGTCTCTGTGAAAAACTTCATAAATAGAATATATTATTATTGTATTTTATTTGCAGTATTATTCAGTTTCAAACACTGTGATATTTTCAAAGAATACAATGCACAGCGAACGTTTGTAGCACTCGCCGTACGGTGATGGATAAAGAGTGACAGTGAGTTGCAAGTTTATTCCTGTCACGACTATCGCACTGGCAAGCTGTGTGTACACACGTTGCGTATTGTTATTTCCCCTATATCAAAATATTGTTAAAATATAATGATACATTTAGCACAGAAAATCGAATTTAAAAAAAAAATAAAAATGTTATGTGGGGCTCATGCATTTATAAAGATAGATCACACTGTACTCTTAAAAGTATCGGTATACCATTAAGTTGTCGCCTGTAATTCCCATACTCCTATGTTTATTATATCAGTGGTGGAGGATTATTTTTAGTACTTCAGTGACGGATTTAATGTTTAAAGAACGACCAAAACGTTATTTAAACATTATTAAATAAAAATTGTAAAATCACTAACTAATCAAACTCTTGAAATTTCATCGAATAAGTGAGCAGATAAGATAGTAAAAAACTAAAACAAATTTATAACTCACGCTTCCTCAACATTCATATACCGTGTCATGCATGCACATCAAATTCTCCGACTCCTCAAGTGGCCGATAATTCAACTCTAATCAATTAAATATTGAATGTCGGCCACTTGATGAGTCGGAGAATACGATGTTAAATATTCGTCATTATGAAATTCCACAGTATTCACGCCTTAAGTTTATCTAAATACACATTTTTAATTATATTTTTCTATATTCATTCATTGCATGTGTCCATATCTTAATAACCCTTTTCTTATTTTGTTCATAACACTTTCATTCGCACTGCATTCGCTTTTTATATTTTCATTCGCAGAATTTTCACACATTAGTCTAAGAGTTCTCATTTCTATTTTCATATTTTATTTGCCAGTTCTATGCTTCACTTCCATACTTAAGGTTCGATAGTGGCAATTATATGCCAACATTATAAATCGTTATTGATTTTAATAATTTTAACAAATTTTAACAAATCAACAAAATAACAATTTTACTTTAAAAAGGTCGGCCATGTTGGAAATCGAAAGAATCGACGTGCGTGTACGATTCGCTGTGTGAACGGGGAGGACGTTAAATACGTGTGTCAGGATCGAGCAGTGTGGCGGCCAATTATGCCTTCTTTGTTTGTTGTTGTTGATTTGAATATTGGTTTAAATTCAAAGCATAAAAATTTAATCATTGCATTGAATAATCAATCAACCCTGACGATTTCAACCAGAAGTTTTATACTTTAGCCAATGTGAGCTAAAACCTAAATTCATTACATAAAAAAAACAGGATTAGTCCAGTATTTAACATGTTGCTTAACTTGTGAATTTTATAGAAGTATACCTTCTAGTACAAAAATCTTGTCAAAATAATCATAAGAACCCCGCAACAAGAGTAAATAAATATACTAATTTATTCAGTATTCTTCTTCATTTTGTGTTGTGGATTTACAATTGAATAAATGGAATGGTATACTGTATTTTAACAACACTTTTTTTGTATATGTTTTTGTTGTGGTGTGGTTTGGTGTGTGTTTTACGACGTGCACCAGTGATTCCCAAAGTGGTCTATATAGACCTCCATGGGTATAACTTCCAAGGGGTCCATGTCAGTGAAAAAAATGGGGGTTAATGAAATGCAAATGGGGGTCCACGATAATGGATCTCATGTCGGATGTCGAAAAATCGAGTGTCCGATCCTTGTGAAACGTATCGAAAAATGAGCTAAAAAAAAGTTCGATAATGAAATCCGGCTTTTTCCCGTTCTTTTTTTGGCCTAATTTAGCTTTGTGTCAGCTTCAAAAACTACTTTTCTAGTTATAGATATCAAGGAATATACACAAAATTCAAAAAATCGGAAAAGGGTCTACGGGACAAAAAAGTTTGGAAACCTCTGATGTTTTCTTCTGCTTCTTCTTCTTCAGCCTATTCCCGTCCACTCCTAGACAAAGGCCTCCTCCGATCGCTTTCATGTCACTCTGTCCTGTGCACACTGCATCCAGGTTATTCCAATGTGTCTGTTCAGATCTTCCTTCTACAGTAGTTGCGGTCGCCCTGCATTTCTCTTAAATGTGTACGTCAGAAAGAACCTCTGATGTAAACATTAAAAAATTTGTACATCAAAAAGGGTTGTAATCCAAACGTTTGTGTTTAAAAAAAAAGTGTTGTGAAAGTGAAATTACATTTATTAAAAGATTATAATATTTATACGAATCTCTATCAGCCCTGGTGTACATTACAAAATCAAATATTATTCTAAATTGTAAATCTACACAAAATTTGGCAGTGAAAATGTGTCAGCCGTTAGTTAATATAAAAACTAAGCCCTAACTACTTGGTATTCTCCTCAGTGGGCGCATCTCTCTTCTAGTTCATCCCTCCGGCCGCACACATGTACCGCGCTAAGCTGTAGGAGGAATAAGTTATTGAATAAAATTCTTCCCTCAGTTTTATTTGCTTCGCATATTTAAACTATCGTAACCAGAAATTTCCCGACATCTTAATGCTAACACATTTACTACGTCAACCCTTAGGCGTCCATCACCATATTAGTAATTTAAAATTTTCAATAAAAGTTCATTGTTATTAATACAATACGTTGACGATTTCCAACCTCCGGAGCAGGCTGCGTTTCGAGCGAACTTTAACACTATAGATCACATCCATACCGTTAGGCAGATTATCCAGAAAACAGAATAATATAATCAGCCTCTATGACTTGCCTTTGTGGACTATGAGAAGGTCTTTGACTCTGTCGAGACCTGGACTGTTCTCGAGTCTTTGCAGCGAAACCCGATTAATTGGAATTACGTGCAGGTGTTAAAATGACCAAACCGATTTAGAAATGGCTGGCCATGTCTGTCGGAGAGTTGACGGGTTCGGGAGTGGAGACCGCGTACAGGAATCCGAAGAGTTGGACGTCCCCCTGCCCGCTGGACCGACGATCTGAAGAGGATTGCTGGACATGGATGGCAATGGATAGGGGGCAGTGGCGTGCTTTGGGCGAGACCTACATTCATCATTGGATAACAGACAGCTGATGATGATGATGAAGATGAATACGTAATAAAAATGGACTTTTAGTCCTGACATATGGAACAGAAACCCTAACACTCACCAAATAGTCTAAAAGAAATAAAATACGAAAGAGCCATGCTTCATTTAAAACTTTCAGACTAGATAAGAAATAATAAGAAGGCCGGAAGTAATGGGTGTCGACGAAAGAGTACAAATCTCAAATGGTCAATTTCAAGACATGTTGCTAGTCTAAGAGACCAAAGATGGACTAGAAGGATAGTGGAATGGAGACCTCGTTAAGATAGAAGCAGAGAAGATCCCCCACCCGATGAAAATATGAGGGACGCCTACGTCCAGCAGTGGACGAAAGATTAGTAATAATAAATTGGATAATTTGTAGAGTGCCATTTTTATGAATTACTTATCTCAAGGGCGCTGTAGAACAAGCTCGGTTTTATGAACTAGTTAAAAAATAAACATATTTAGTATGAGGGCTGCACCTGACGCAGTCGCTCAACCCTTCCTATCAGGAAAGGATAATTTGAAAAGGTGCGTTTTGAGTCTCGATCTAAAGTCTGACTGATTTTCAGTGCACTTGAGGTCTGCTGGAAGATTGTTTCAGGCTGAAGGGCCAGTTACCGCGAAGGCTCGGTCCCCAAAGTTTGTTCTAGGACAGCGTTTTGTCGCAGTCAATCTACCGATCGCAGAAGACTTGTTGATGGCAATGTTAACTGTATGGCATTCAGGTTCTCGTTGACGCAGAGTTCAGATATATAAACTGATGCAGTTCCATGCAACCAGCTGTAAAGATAAACAAAATTATCATGAAATCTGTCTTGTATATATTTAGATTAATTTTAATTTCTATCTTCTAAACGTTTTATGTATCTCTACTGCGACCAAAACCAACACCTGTCAGATCTAGAAAAAAATCGAATAATTGTAAGGTTTGAAATGGTTCAAATAATGAAAACAAAAATATTTTGAAACAAAATTTCTTTATTATAATGTATTTTGTGTGTTTCCATTTGTGTTTATGTTCGATCGGTTTCGGCAGCTTGCTGCCATCTTCTGGTCCCAGAAGCAAGCTGCCGAAACCTGTCGAACATAAACACAAGTGGAAGCACACTAAATACATAATAATAAAGAAATTTTTTACCATTTTTTTTAAGTTTTCATTATTTAACATGAACTTCTACCAAGAAATTTCAATTTAAAACATTAATTAGTTAACATTTCAGGTTGACATTTCTAAACTGAGAAGGGGCTTCTGTATCCCGAAACATGTCAGTGAAAAGTGCAAAAAAGTGTTGTTTTATAGAAGAAATAATTGTTCAATATTTTATTTTTTAAAATGATTGTAAAATGACTATAAAATGAAGGTGTAAAATCTGGTAACAAAAATGACACATCAAATTAACCCCCGACCGTTCGAGACGGGGTTAAGTGTTCCCCAGTGTCACGTGCCACCGGCCCCCCGCCCACTCGCCCCCCTCCGCCACGAATACGGAATGCACGGAGCTCCACATTAGAGGTCGGGAGAGCAGCAGAGTCAGAATGAATTCAATTGATTTCGTCCGTGACCGCTGTACTAAGTGCCCGCTTTTAACCCTTTTATGTTTAAGGGCGCTTTAACGCATAATTATTTTTAAATTATATGTTATAAAAGCATTCTTTCATATGTAAAAAAAATAACCGTAGATTTAAATTTATCAAATAGTTGAGATGTTTTAAGTACAGAACGCTTCAAATCTTACATATCATACATATAAGACGTTGGTTCAATTTTCATTAAACAACTTATCATCGAATTACGAAAAAATATTTTTGCAATGGCTTAAGACTCTTTTCATTTGTGTACATTTGTGCATAAAAGAAATAAGACAGAAAATAAGGTTGATTTATGTGTGAAAAATAGCATATATACGAGTATAATTGTTTTTATATTCTATCACAAATATTTTGAATAAATTATTGATATTATTATTTTGTTGAATCGCGCTTTACATCATTACAGCGCGAGCCAAATCGATGTAAAGGGTAAAGCTATTTTTTTGATTCTCTTGACAAATGATGGGTAGCTATTCTATCGCCAATCGCCATTTTATTATCACGTGAATTCTACACCAGATCAAAGACAGTGTGCCAATCACGCTGCCATCACCGGGAATCGAAGTCGGGACCTCCGGCAGTCAGTGCTTTTACCACCCTGCCACGAAGGTCGGCACGAATTATTAAACAATAAATGTTAATGTCTCTCTCTCTCCCTCTCTCTCTCTCTCTCTCTCTCTCTCTCTCTCTCTCTCTCTCTCTCTCTCTCTCTCTCTCTTAATTCAAATCGTGTTTTGACCCACTAAAGCATGTTCCTTCAACTCCAGCTATCTTTAGCCACCGTCTTCCAAATCACCATCTGAAGAAGCTGCACCGCATCCCTTCTGGCCTCATATCTCAGCCTGGGTCTTCCCACTTCTTTCCTTCTCTTCTCCTTCGACCTGGATGTTCAATCAGTATTTTTTTGTGGACAGGTGAATCTGGCATTTTCTGTTGCATGCCCGCCCAATCTCAATCTGGGCAGTAGATATGCTATACTCATTCATTGTTTTTGATTCGCCATTGATTACTTATGCTATGTTACTCTCATGGGTCCACAGATTCTTTGTAACATTTTTCTTCGAATATGTCCAGCATTACTGAAACTACAAGTTTGAGAATAGAATACTTAGAATTATCCTGGGACCCAGACCCGGTGTTGCAGCGGGAACTTGGAGGCATAGGACCAACCAAGAGAAACCGTACGGTGACCCAGCAGCCCCTTATAACGAGCACCGTGAGAGCCGGTCGCCTAGCATGGATTGGGCACATACGCCGAGCCGAAGAGACCAGAGCAATCAAGACCCTGTACGCGTCTAGACCGACTGGAGTAAGACCTCTAGGAAGGCCTAGACAGCGTCTAATGGAAAATGTTCTGGCTGACCTGGCTAGGTTTGGCGAATCGGACTGCTGCGAGCAAAAGGCGCAGGATCGAGGAGCTTGGCGAAAAATCATCAAGGAGGCTAAAATTCTTCAAGAGTTGTATGGCCATAGGACATAAGTAAGTATGTCCGGCATTATCCCTTAACACTATTATAAAAATGTTGAAGCTATTAAATTTCTCTGTGAACATAATATTATCGTACCAATTAATCCATCAGTTCAAAAGCAATATTTTATTACTTTAATTCTTAACTCCTTGTTATTATAAATATAATTTTCATTCAGTAACTAAAGGGTTAACATTGGAAGACGGTAATTTTCCCAATTGTCCGGTACAAGATTTTTGTTGTTAACGAAAATTGGGGCGATTTTGCTTCGAAATGGTTTGGATTTTCGTTTTTCACTCTCTGCAATCGAAATCCCTCTCAGTAACCCGTTTCCAGTAATGTGTTTCTCTATTTAAGTGCGCTCTAAAGTATTGAGATTTTCTTCAGATTAGGGGTTTAATTTTGATAAAGGTTTAATAAAATTGGAAATTTTATTGAACGACTGGAATATGATTCTGAATATGTAAGTAAGACATTCAATATAGAAAATGGCCTAACCTTATTTTAGACGATTATTTTTCTAATGCTAGGATAATATGTTTGAACGTGCGTTATTATTATTTTTATTTAAAATAATTACAAGAGTATGGGGGCAAGCAAGGTGGTTCCATGTGTGATGTTTCAGTTTGTTTGCACTACCAAGCGCACTTGAAATCGAAGTACAATATAACAGATAAAGCCATTTTTAGGGTCACCCATACCAAACTAACTTACCATTGACGTGAAGACAAAGAAGATTATAATTTATAATACAAACTCTAATACGACCCGAAAATTGTTCAGTATTAAAAATAATGAATCTGGTATTGTCCAGGCTTGAACCCTAGTCCGCTGGATTAGGAGTCAAGCGTTCTGTCTTCTTGACTACCACCCGACTAAAGCCCTTCATTATTCATTAAATAATGTCTATGGTAACACACTATGAATATTGCTGGTAAAAGAAATGTTATAAATTGATATTCAATTAACAATTTAAGATGCTGGTTTCGAATGACAGATGATTGTCTTATGTTTTGAGGTTATTAATGTCATTTTAAAACAATAATATAACGTTAATTATTCGAAAAAATACATCATTACGTAGGAATTTTAAAAGAAAAATGAAAAATGAAAAACAGATGCTTTAAAAGGTCTTGACCCAAAAAATGTTGTCAACAAGTTTAAAAATGAAATTAAGGTTATAAAATGGAACCAACAAAATAATGTTTAAAATGTATTTTTTTAGGAGTTCTTGAAGATCGGGTATACTGCCAGCTAAAATAACTGTGTCATCCGCATTCCTGATGTTATTAACCCTAATAACATTCACTTCCAGGCTGGAGTTTTCAAAAGTTAATAATTAATTAAATTGAATTAATAGATTTAAATCGATAAAATCAACTATCTGAAATAAAAAAGTAATTTCGCATTCGATGCTAGCCTTCTGGAAACGAGTAATTACTTTTCAGACTTAAAAAACGCTGCCATTAAGTATTAAAATATTAATATTTTTTGTGAATGTATACTTATACTTGTATACGAATACTGGATTTCACCCACCGTGGGTTATCAATTCATGATTTAATTGTATCTCAATAGAGACGAAGATGCAAATTATAAAAAATATTGTTATCATATCTGGTCTATTGTTTGGCATATAGATAGGAGTGTGACATCTCCAGGCGGCTTCTAACAATGTGCTAATGGCGGGGTAGCCATTCACATTGAAGTTAAAAAGATGTTCTGCTTAATGCTTAATAAACATAAATCTCCATAGATGGCGTTAGTATGTAGATAATATATAGAATAATCTTAAAAAGATTAACATATGTAATCAAAACTGACATGTGACTTCTGTCGTTGGACTTTACATATACAACTTCCAAAAATTTGTCAGACATGGTCATAACAAAGGTGGAATGGGGAATGTTGTAATTACATAAAGCGTGCACTAAACCCAACCAATGACAGGTCATAAGTCCTGTAAACACCTTGATCAACCATATTCAGTTTCCGATTTGCATCTTCGTCTCTATTGAGATACAATTAAATCATAAAAAAGTAAATTCGTTTTCGATGCTAACCTTCTGGAAACGAGTAATTGCTTTTCAGACTTAGAAAACGCTGCCATTAAGTATTAAAATATTAATTTTAAATGATGTCTGCGAAATCCTAACTTGGAAAATATTTTAATAAAGTTAGGAAAGGAGTGAAGTCATTATTACTGAATAATGGAACGGAATACGTAATTTGTTATGTACTGAAATATGACGACTTAAAACAAACAATAAATTTAAAACAAACTTCACAATCAAAATGAATTAACACTCTGCTAAGTGAGGTCTCTTCAAATGTTTTCGTTTTCTTTGTTCTGTAATTAAACTGTCTTAATAAAAACGTTTCAAATTAATTGCGGAGACGTAATCATTAAAAAAAGCTTATTGAAAGTTGATGCTAAGAAATGTCTAGTCTAAGGGACGATGTTGTTTCAATAACATGCTTTAACGTACAAACCAATATAAATATTAATAAAGATCTTCTGTTCAATGCTTAATAGATGGCGCTAGTGTAGATTGAATTAAAAAAATGTGAAGTGTTGTGTAACATTGTTGCATATATACATCTTCCAAAAATTTGTCAGACATGGTGGTCGTAAGAAGGGTGGAATGGCAAATGTAGTATTACATAAAGCGATCTCTTAACCCAACCTATGACAGGTCATAAGTCTTGTAAACGCCTCGACCACCATATTCTGTTTCTAATTTGCATCTTCATCTCAATTGAGATACAATGAATGCATAAAAATTATATTAATTAATACTTGACCGGAAAACGTTCCGTTTACACTGAAGAACACAAACAAGTTTCATTGTTTCTTGAAATATCATGTTAATCTACAAATTAAATAAAATGATTTTACTGAAATCTCTTGACGGAAGTTCATTTGAAATAATAATGAAACAAAAATATGCTTTCGTAACTACTTTATCTTTTGTCTTTATCTCGACAGCAACCGGTTTCGCCAGGCTCAAATATAGCACCCCTGACCAAGTAGTCCTTAATGACCAATTTCTGTTTGCTTACTCACCTTTGTTATATCCAATATAAACAAATAAAAAATATTCCTGGAATCGATTACTGCTGAAATATTGTTTTGTAAGTATTCCAGACGTTTGCAGCTCTAATGGATGGAAAACCAAATAAGGCGATGCCAACCTAATGGACCATGATATATAAAATATTATATTTAAATTCAATAATAATAAAAACAAAAGTACCAATTTTTCAAACGTTATCTCTAAATATCACAACTATAATTACATATAAAATCCATTATATCGAATAGGAATCCTCTTGAATAACTGTAATACCAATATTTGAATTCGGTAAATTTTAAATGATTATTTTAATATCATTTTTGTATAGAATTCTGTTTACCACTTCTGATCTGTATGTACGAGTATATATAGGACTCAATTTGCAATAGTGTCACCAGTCTGTCGATGCCAGCGAGCCTGGCGAAACCGGTCGCCGTCGACATAAAGATAAAAGTAGAAGATGTTAAAAACATTCTTTCATTTAATTCTTATTTACAAATTGAATTATTAATATGATTAAAAACATCAATTTTCGAGTATATCACTTTATTTTTTAGTAAAGACATGTTTCGTCTTGTCAAGGCGTAGATAATCAAATACTATTGACTTTAGAGAGCATTTTGGATTCCTAAAGTCGAACCATCTCTCATGCGTTCCTGGTTCTGTTCTTAAATATCATAGATACCTTAAACTGTCTACATGCTTGCAATGTCGTTTGAGTGAATAAAATTAGAATGAGGATTTCAATGAGCATATATTACATTTAATAATGACTTAGAAAGGCGAAAAAAGTACTATCTTATTTTTCTTGTGGAAAACTCGGAGTAACTCCTCCACGCTCCATATAATACATGAGTGATTTTGCGTAGCCAAGAAGTTTGTCTTCGGCAGGAACACGTCGTTCTTCAAACTTGCCCATTAATATCAAGAATTACTAAGAAAAGTAAGTTGTAGTTTTCCCATAAATTATCAATCAATCAATCAATCAAATCAATCAAATCAGTTTATTTTCTCAAAAGATATTACAAACAGCAATTATATTATAGTTTAAGGCATCTATTGAGAACAGGTAAAACATAAAAAAATATATAATACCAGGAACGCATGAGAGATGGTTCGACATTAGAAATACAAGATACTCTACAAAGTTAAGAGTATTTGTAAAATAATATATTGTGTATAGTATACTACCAGAAACGCATGAGAGATGGTTCAACATTAGGAAGACAGGATACTCTCCAGAATTAAGAGTATTTGCCTTCTGAACGTACTTTCACGAATATGAAAGACGTCGATCTCCGAAGGGATTATGTTCAGCAGTTTGATTGCTCTCCCCACCGGCATCACCCGAGGCAGGTTGGTTCTGCATGATGGGAGATAAAACAGTCTGTGCTGACGCTGTCGAAGATAACCATCCGGAACATAAAGATGGATAACCTTCAAGATAACGGAGTACTCAAAGAATCCCCTGATAAGTCTGAAGAAATGGGTAAGTGTGCACCCATCTCTTCTTATCAGCAAACTATTGGTCCCCAGCATGCCCAAAAGGATGCAGTGGGATAAAGCCACGGATAGCTACCAAACTCTCTCATGTAGAGATATCTCAGAAATCTTTTCTGAACCCTCTCTAACATGAGCGAGTATCTCGGCTCGTGGGGACTCCATATCACCAAACCACACTCGAGCCGGCTCCGGATCAATGAGTTATACAAAATTCGCAATACATAGGGATTCTTGAAAACTCTTCAAGTTCGGAGAATAAATCCCAACATTTTCAGTGCAACTCCACATATCCTCTCGATGTGAGCATAGAAATGCGATGGAGCATATAATAATTTATATTAATTAGTAATCTTAATAGAACTAACTAACTAACTAACCATCACGCCGTATCCCCGAAAGGGTAGGCAGAAAGAATGGACTGTCACACTTTTACTGATGCGGCACTCCATCCTTTACTTTTCGCCCCGCGGGAGACGCGGTGTGATGGGTTGCGAACCTCATCGCGACCAATAGGCATCTCCCGCGCACACTTCGATCGTCCAACACCCACCAAATAAATCTAAAACTAATAATATAAAATAAAATAACAAAATAAAAACAATTTAACACAAAATGTTCTTTATAGATGGTGCACATATTGACTATTTAATTTATGTTCCCCGAATCCACCGTTTAGCACACAATGTAATAAATAACACAGAATGTTTTTTTCGATGTTGCACATGTTGACATGGACGATCCGGACTTTTGTGTTTATTTAATTTATGTTACACATATCCACCGTTTTTTAAATTAGCTGTAATTAGGCACTTAACCAGCAAGAATTTAAAAATAATATTGAAGAAATTATTCAAATTGTCATTGGAAAAAATGAAAAATTTATTTTTACACCTGTCAAAATTCTTTATAAAAACGATAAAACTAATATAATTTTAACAGCAAAACAGTACAAAAAACTTAATAGAAACATAAATTAATTTCGAATTTCGAATTCTTTAATCAGCCCGTATTCCAGCTGGGCATGTATTATATATTTGTATGATTCTTCGTAGATAAGCATAGTGTTTTAGCCGAATAAGTAAGTAACAATGGCTTATGTCGCCATTGTTTCATCTCTAACAGCGGCGCTATTTTCTCTGGGTTTTGAATTCTGTCGAAACAAAAGACTTTTCTTCTGTAATGCTCTTTGAATGGGATGTACAGCGTAAAGTATAAGAGCCGTACTCCATTTTGTAGGGAACATCTGGTTTCATAATATTGACAGAACGGCTTAATAACTAAATACAGGAGTGACAGGGGTAAATGTAAATGTTTTGTGTCATTATGTCATTATAATTCCGTTAAGGAAATATATTCGCATCATGCATTGTCGTTATATCATATAGTAAAACGTGGATATCCAGGTGTTTGTGTGTACAGATTCTAGCTAGAAGTAAACACAATATAACCAGGCAAACGACATTTAACCCCTATGGTGCGGTTGACTATATTTGCAGTAGAAAAAAAATATTTGGAACTGAAGTAGACTTCATTTGCAGCTCACATTTGAAAGGATCTTATAAATCTTATGAAGCTAACTTTAGTAAAAAGTACAATTTATTGTACGTTATTTTATGATCAAGATATTTTTTGTTCTGCAATTGAAGCTAACCGCATAATGAAGATTAATAAATATATGAATTAATATCCTGATAATATTAGGAGTAGAGATCCGCAGCTTTAACGACATTTATAGCGAAGTCGTGTTCAAGTCAATAAATCGTCTGCAGTTTCAAGGTGTCTTAAAAGTGTGGTGAACAACAAACACATGCGTATAGAGAGCAAGATCAGAATTTATAAGACATGCGTGCGACCTATCATGATGTATGCTGTAAAGATGCGGGTTCTGTACCAACCAAACATCTAAGATCCCATTGGAAAAACTCACCAAGATTGTATCCGTGACGCAGAGGATATCGGTCAGAAGAAAATACTGGAAGGACCAAGTGGTCAGAATGAATAGTGACAGACACGTATATACTTCTTACAGTCCCTTACAAAATCCTCTTCGGACACCGTTGACCTGGAAGACCACCATAAGAGATGGAAGGACAGTTGGACATCATCATCTCAGGAAACATCACATCTTTGTCACAGATCGTCAGATCTATTAAAAGAAAATGAATATGAATTAATGGTTAAAAGAATCACTTAGTCAAGAATAATTAAACATAAATTTATGTATATTTTTGTTTTAATCACTTAAAAATCTTAATTAATTGCTAACCGGTTTCGATAATTTTCGTATCTGTAGGTCTGATGGCATATTTGAATCGGTTATTCAAGAAACGTAACAAGTCAGACTTTTTCATATATGTCAATTTCGATGGATTACTTTTCTGAATCGAAGTGTGCGCGGGAGATCGAAGTGTGCGCGGGAGATGCCTATTGGTCGCGATGAGGTTCGCAACCCATCATACCGCGTCTCCCGCGGGGCGAAAAGAGAAGGATGGAGTGCCGCATCGATTAAAGTGTGGCAGTCCATTCTTTCTGCCTACCCTTTCTGAGAGACGGCGTGATGGTTAGTTAGTTAGTTAGTTAGTTAGGTCTTCAAGGATACTGATTGACTGAAAACATTTCTAGTGGTTGAGGCAATGAAAATATGAAACAAAGTATAATATTTAACACGATTGTTTAGTGTTTTTTTTGGGATTTTATTTATATATAATAAATTATGTAATAAATTTTTTATAAAAATTAAATCCAAGTAAAACCACAAAACAATCGTGCTTTCTATTATAAATTAATAATGAAGTTTTACAAAACCAATACCTCAACCATCAAAGAAACAAAGAAAGTATTTTATTTAAGATATTGTAATGATTTTACTGAAATCTCTTGAGGGAAGTTCATTTTAAATTTTAACTTAGAAAAACGATTTAAAAAAAATAACTAATTCCATTTTTATCTTTATTTCGACAGCGATTGGTTTGAAATAAAGACAAAAGTGAATTTTAAAAAGTATTAAAAAAACATCGTTTAGTTTAATTATTATTTGAAGTGTTGTATATTTTTCCACTAAGTTGATGCAACAAAGCTTTTAAATCTTAAGCGAGTTTAAATTAAATTTTCAATTAAATATTAATAAAATTTCACGGTTCGTTTGTTGGTATAAAACTGTGGGGCTTCGCTGCTTGTTGGGGAAGACGAGGCATGCATTTTAAGTCGTTGCAGACGACTGGACGCTCGTATATTAATTTAACTAATGAGTTATGGTAATACTAGAGATCTCTGTGTGGTTAACATTTAATATTGCACACAGCAGTGAATAGCGCTGTTCTGGTGAATTAAATGTCGATTATTTTATTAAACTTTAATCGATTTTTATAAGATATTAGATAATGCCCGGCATGCGTTAAATTACCCCTTTAATTTGTTTTGAATTATTAAGCAATTAACTATAATAACACACTCACTTTTCCCACTTTTTTCATTTCAAGCGCCATCTATTGAACATTGATGTTAATATGTTTTAATGCGATGATATATTTGCCCCTAAATCTTGATATACTTCATCGGCTCCAAATGATGTCAGTTAAAATAGAAGAAAAAGAGTTGTACAAAGTTTCAACCCAATCCGATAAACGGTGCGCAAACGCATAAGGAACGAAAACACAGACATTCATTTACATACTGCGTATAAGATACCAGGTTTTTGTTTTATTACGTTATAAGTCAGAATCTCTAATGCTGATATGAGAAAGAAATGTAGAGCGGAAGAAGGTATTATAAACAAAATTATGAAAGGCTCGCTGTGTTGGTTCGAACATATGAAGCGCATGGATAAAGAAAGATTGGTTAAGAAAGTATATCGAGACCGAGGAAAACATGGCATGACCAAATTAATCGAATTTTAATATTGGTAATGTTAGAAGTCGGAAGAATCGACGTGCGTGTATGACTCGCTGTATGAATGTGGAGGAAGCTAGAGAGACATGTCAGGATAGAGTAGTGTGGCGGTCCATTCTCTCTGCCTACCCCTGCGGAGAAACGGCGTGATGGTTTGTTGTTGTTGTTGTAATTTGTTTTGAATTATTTAGAAATTTACTTTAATGACACTGTCACCTTTCTCACACAATTTTTTATTTTGAGCGCCATCTATTGAACATTGATGGTAATATGTTTTAATGCGATGATATATTTGCCCCTAAATATTGAAACTTGTTATACAAATTATCTTGAAATACTTCATCGGCTCCAAATTATGTCAGTTATAATATAAGAAAAAAGGCTGTAAAAAGTTTCAACTCAATCCGATGAACGGTGCGCAAACGCATAAGGAACGAACACATAAACATTCTCTTTGTTTTGTTTCTTATTTATATATTTTGTATATACAGCGTTACTTAAAAAAAAAAAAAAATGCACATCAGACATGTTTCATGTTGTTTTATTTATTGAGTGTAAATGAGAGAAAAATTGACATGGATATTTTTGTAATTGTGTGTTACCTACTACCTACCTATCACATATCATGAGAATCAATATAAAAGCTAAAAAACTAATTGTATACAGTAATGAAGGAAGAATGGTAAAAAAATATATGTTAACGATGTAAATGGAACCAGAAATAGAGGAAGACTGAGGAAAACGTGGCACGATAAAATAAATCAAAGGTGTCAGAGAAATCGACGCGCGTGCATGATACGATGTATGAATGTTGAGGATGCAAAAGAAATATGTCAGGAAAGAAAAGTGTGTCAGTCCATTATTTCTGCCTACCCCTTCGGTGAGCAGGCGTGTTGCTTAGTTAGTTAGTTAGTTATAGAGTAATTGGTTTTAAACGACCTAATCGAAAAAAAATATGGTAAAGGTTACCTTTGATCGACAATTTAATTTGCTTAATAGTTTATCGAAGCGATTAAGCCCATCCCTATTTTGGTGACAATATAACAGGAGAGTGGCAGAGGTAGGGTTTTAGCATAAACAAGAGTGCCATGTCAGCCCCGCAAAGAGGTGCATAAAGTATTATTTAGTAACGTTTTCTAGTGGGTCGGGCGCCATTTCCGACTCGTATATCTTTATTTCATAATGCTTTTGTCTGGCGTATGTTCTACGTAAACTAACCGAGCTATAGTTGTGTTTGGTCCCACCCTATTTTTCGGCAGTCCACAAAACGGGATGCTCAACAAAGGAAAATTATAACAATATAAACAAAAGTTTCATTTAAGCTGTTACAAATTATGATAAAATTATACAAAACAATAGTGTTTCTATTCAACTTCACAGTTTGTTAGAGTTTGAGATAAAAAAATATAATTAGCGATATGAGTTTCTAAGCTCTATTATAAAGAATTTGACGTAGAAGTAAAATTTCGTAAATAATTATATAATTAAATTAGTTACATAACTTATTACGTCTCGAAAAAACAACACAAAAATCCACCCATATAGGATGTTTGGTTTTTTAACAAGCAACATTGTTTCTACAGACTGTCAATATGATAGCATAAAATTATCTATTAAATAAAGCCAATATCATGGACATTAACATTATTTTAATGTTTTTTTTTTCATTTTGAATATGTATTGTATACCTCTAAATTAACACCCCACAGAACAGGTAGGACCTTCAAGTATCTAGGCATAGACCTGGTGAGAGGAGCTTATCTGCGGGAAGAAATACAAGCCCAAGTCAACAAGGCAGCTGCGATCTCTGGCGCTCTAAAATCCACAATATAGAAAAACAAATACATGGCCATTAAGAGTAAGTAGATCTATAAAGAATGCGTGAGACCAATAATAACATATGGCGTCGAAGCAAGGGCAGACACAGTACAGACCAAACAAGTTTTAATGACTTCCGAGATGAATACACTGAGGACGATAGCAGGCAAGACACTGAGAGATCGCGTGAAGAACACCAGAATAAGGGAGAATTGTGAGGTTGAGGATATTATAAGATGGAGCAGACAGCGAAAAAGGTACTGATACGGTCACGTTCAAAGAATGGACACCATGAGACTCCCCTATATTGCACTACATAATCACGTCCTCGTGGAAGACCTCGTAAAAGATGGAAGGACAGCTGGGAGTCTACCCTCACAGGAGGAGCAACACTCTGGAGAACAGACCACATAGGTCTACAACCAGGAAAAAGAAGAAGAAAAAGAAAGAAAAACATTTAATTTCGAATTTACATAAAAAAACTTAAAAAGGGTTCAATGACAAAATATGATACCGAAAGAAGAAGAAGAAAATATATAATTCAATATATACATAATTACTTAGTCAATAATAGGGTTAATATATTATAGTTAATTTCACTTTTTCTTAAATTACAAAAAAAAAAATTCAATTTTTCTGTACCGGAGATTTTTACTAAATATTCGTTATGATTCATACGAGATTTGAATCCAATGCTAGACTTTTTATTACAACTCATTATTATCGAATGAAAGGCTTAAAGGGTAGAAAATTAGTTGATACCAGAAGTCTCAGTGTATCGATCGATTTTTCGCTTTAGACTAAAACCCATTTATGAGAACTACCGCCGTATTTTTCAAATATATTTTTCTTTTTAAAAATATTTTTTTCTATTAAACACAACATTTTATTTTTAAATACAAATAATAAAAAAATACACATTTACTCAAACATGTTTCAGTGTAGTTAAATATTATACTACCAAATATATACAAAATAAATATTTTAAATTGTGGTGAGTTTTGACAGATGTTCAAATGAATTCTTTCCAACATTTTATGAATTTATTGTTATAAATATTTAGAAAAAATCAAAAAAAAAAAAGATTGTAAGATCTATTGAGGTCCATCTTGCGACAAACGAAATAAATAAATTTAATAATATTTATTTTGTACATATATATAATACAATATTTTCACTACACTCATAGAGGGCTTCTGTGTCCCGAAATATGTTTGCTTTAAGGCGTATTTTTAAAAATTATTTATTAAAAAAAAATATAAAATATCTAAATCTGCAACACAGGTAATGCAGAAGAGACATTTTTATTTGATTATCTGTATAACACAAACAAGTAAAGAGATTTAAAAAAATTCAATCGCCAATAATAAAAAAGCCAAAAGTTTACCCAGAGTCATAAACTATTAAAAAAATATATAAAATATATTATGCGATGTCAAAGGTTTTCCTTTAAGGTCCAGTTGGGGTTTAGTTGAGCGCGAGTACCTTTCGTTACGGCATTTGACCACAAATGGAAGGGTTGAGTCCTTTTTAAGAAACACTTTTGCCGAATATAACTGTAGGCTCCCTTTATACACATATCATGCATTATGATTCCCCATTCTGAATTCCATCAACATCTCATTTCTGAAATGTTAATGTAATTCGTAAGCTTTCTGCCTTTTGTGACCTACAACTATATTAGTAATATCTACAATGTAACATTAGATTTAGTTGGGTTATTAAAGGTATGTCACATAAATATGAGGGAAGAAAAACATCTTAATATCTGCGAAAATGTGATTTGTAATCAGAAGAACATTGGTGAATAAAAACCTTTTAGCACGTGATTTATCAGATAAAGCTCAGGCTTGGTTAAATTCTGATTTAAAACTTATTTTGAAAGTTTTTTTGGTAACATATTGAAGTTATTGATGTTGTTGATTGAAATTTCTTGGTAGAAGTTCATTGTAAATAATGAAAATAATTTTTTTTTTGTAAGAATTTTTCTATGTTTATTTTTAGTGTAAAATCTACTTATTAATTTTCGTCTTCGACCGGTTTCGGCAGCTCGCTGCCGACCAGAAGATGGAAGAAAGACCAGAAGATGGCACTCAATTATAAATATTCGATTATGCTCTACTTATGTAACGCAAGTCACCGTATTCATTTTTCAGAAATGTTCTGAAATCACATAATTGTACAATTAAAAAAAAATACTGTTTTGCGGCTAAGGATAGAATTTTTTTTTCACTTGCTGAAAGTTTATGATGGGAAACTTAATATGAAATAAAAAAGATTGTTTATTATTAACGAAAAAGAGCACTGGGAACTCAACATATAAAATTGTATCTCAATAAACTTATGTTATTAATAAAATTAAGGCGTTAAAATTATCGGATTCCATTGTAAGATTTATTGAATTAAAAAATAACATTTTTCACTGCTAGTGATTTAGTTATTTAACAAGCTTAAAATACATTCAGCCTTTGTCTTCGGGAAAACTCTTTGAAATCATAAATGATAAATGAAATGCTCATAAATGAAAAAAAAAGATTGCAAATACCCAAAAAAAAACGTTGAAATTATTAATAGTAGACAAAGTATTTAAAATGTGAAAAATCTACATTAAATCTCCCATTCTTAATCAAATGCAAATTAATTATTTCAAAATGATGTCTTTTCAAATATGCCATCTTGTATTATTATTATTTATTAGTTTTTACTAAAAAATAATAATTATTAGTACTTATAACAAATAGGCCAGGTTAATTTTTAAATTTAAATTATTGTATCGAATTTTTAATGCGTTTTTTATATTAATTAGCCTTTCTTTGTTTAGTTTTTGTTATATTTTAACACCTGAAGATGGAGGTATTTCCGAAACATGTCGGGATTTAAATATTTAAAAAAAATATTTTGTGGATTAAACAAAGTTATTTTAAATTTTTCCTAAATATATTACTATGGAATTCAACAGTGTTAATGCCTTAGCGTTCAATAAATTTCTATGTAATATAAATTTAGTTTAATTCCAGTTTCCGGTTGAATAATTAAGTAATAAATACATTATTGGATTTTAAATTTATTTTTTAAAACGCCTGTTTTCAAGAAGTTTTGTTATAATTCATATGGATGTTTGTTGTTGGGAATGACATTAATACGAATGTTGATACGATGAAGAGAGAGAAAGAAAACTTTCGTTTTATTATAATTTATGAGAATGACAATGAGTCATTTTTTAAATTATCATATTTAAAATTTTTCAGAAAAAAGCCGTTTCTATTTTTAATAATTATTCAATATTAATTATCATTGATTAAGAAACAATACATATTTTTTTCATTTTGTCTAATCATACATTTTCTGTTGTGAAATCGTGCTACCGTTATCAAATTCCAATACGCCGGTGCTGGTATAATAGCCGAGGTATAATAGATTGAAGTGATTTCCATAGAGGTTGCATGAACAACCTAGCGTTTGATTTTTCCATTAGAGCGCAGATTTGAGAACATTAGGCGCACCCAGGGAGAAACTATCGCCCAAGTGGCCAGTGGGAATGAGCACTTTGCATAATGCAATACTTCTGTCCTCCACCCGCCGACCCGCCACCCGTAGGTTGCCACCCGTTGGGGTTCAAATTATTGTACTCCAGTATTTGCATACGATGCAGGTATACTGCACATTTTGCATATGATGTGAAATTTTACGTGTTCAAATCATAATAAAATATAGATGTATTGTAATTGATTTTTTTAATATAGGCTAAATAAACAGTTATAATAAATTTAAGAATAATGAAATAAAATGATGTTTTATGTTATTATTTTAAAAATATGTTTAATTAAAAATAAACTAAGATCAAGTATTTATATCAATGATATTAGAATTTATTTTACAATCTTCAATATGAGCAGAAAATAGCTCATTATAATGAAGATGGAATTCGGTCGTGTCCAGGCTTGAACCCAGGTCCCCTCTATCAGGAGCCAAGCGTTTTATCTCCAAGACCACCACCCGATATTTGTATAATTTTATTATTATTTAATTATAATATTTTATGTATTTTTATGAAAAAGGAAAAGTAGCCTTTTTAAATAATTAATTTAAGAATGGTAAAAAGCATATGTTAACGATGTAAATGGAACAAGAAATAGAGGAAGACCCAGAAAAACTTAATAAATCAAATATTGAATGTCGGTCACGTGAGGAGTCGGAGAAATCGACGTAGTCCATGACAACAATAATTAAATGGAAAGGGAAATTTGCGAGGTCGAGAATGTTGTTAGGTGTAGAGAGGCAAAGGAGAAGATAGATGCTGGTATGTACAAGTGAGAAGAATGGATACATCCATAGCGTAGTACGGCGAACCGCAACGTAGATGGCCTCTGGGCAGACCCCAAAGAGATGGACCGACAGCTGGAAGTCGACCTCGCAGATTCCTCTTAAAAAAGCGGCCACAAGGCTTACTCTACGAAGAAGAAGAAGAGAAGATGATTTTAAAGAACTCTTTCTACATTTGTCGTTATTTCGACAGCGATTTTACAGATGAAATTATATTTTGAATAAATATAATTATAATAACTTCCTTTTGTTAAAATAAAATATATATTTTTACTCCTGAAAAAATAAATAAAATGTTGTATAATATTATAATATTAAATAAATGAAGCATATAACTGTAAAAAAATGAGAAGCAGAATTATTATGATCAGGCCAAATTTTGTAGTCTAATGATGTGTTTTGTGCAACAGAACAGAAACACGGAGGTGTTACATTAGACGTAAGAAATTATTATATAAAGATTTCATATATTAAATTTAAATACGAAGAACTATCGAAAGAGAGGATGCGAGAATGAAACCAATGTTAAATCGATGAATCCAGAAAAAAAGTTTTTAGATATATCTAATAAGTTTACCAAATTTGTGGGGTATAGTTTTGGATAAATATGTATGATTGTATATTTATAAAAATCTTAATGTATACGCCAGGAAAGAAAAGTAACCTCTCTGTCAAACCCATCAGAGTATACGACGTAATGATATTATAAATAAAGTTTTTTTTGTATACTTAAGCTTCCAAAAATATTGCGTGTATTTTATGTAATGTTGACATTCTGATAAGAATTTACAAAACGATAAAATTTAAATGCCGCCTTTATCTTTTAAGTCACGTTCATTTGAAGAGACGTTTCCAAGGAGGTACTTGCCAACATGGTTGGAAAAATCGTGTGGCATTTTTATTCATTTTAAAATATTACGGTAATATTTTTTACTGGAAGGATCATTATTTATGCGCTCGGCTGGTTATTAATGATGCGCTCAAAATAAATCTTAATAAACGAATCCATTCGATTGCGCAAGTTGAAGGAACAGAGATGTCGGATATTGTTTTAAAATAAGGGATTAAATGTCATGTTCTTGGTAGATTTTTTAGTGACCTTAAACATGCAAATAACGTTTTTGTATTTAATTTAAAATCAACATACTGACATGAGGTAAGAAACATACAATTTTTTGTAAACATAAAATTATACTTACGTAAAAAAAACATTGACCAAACAAAAACGTTTCTATAATTGATGTAATAAAGTAATGTATATGTTGTCTATAACTTCAGTAGAGTAATAGTCATAACATATTATAAGCTTCGTATTGCCGCACTAAAGCATTTCAACACTTTAACATTTAAATAATATTCGTAGCCTCATCCAGTTGACATTCTATTAAGATTGCATCAGTGAATGAACAAAGTTCTTTTTAAAGAGTTTTATAATAAACATTTTTAATTGTTATGTCGCATAATTTTTTTAAATTGTATGTTTATAAATTGATGTCATTTTGTATAACTGATAAAAATTTGCTTTAAGCGATACTGGTAGTGTTAAAAATTGATGTTAAAATCATTTAATAATATATTTTAATTTAATGTTTTTATTTTTATTTATTTATTATATACTAAGTATTTAATAACTTTATTAAAAAAATAAAAATTAAAGCCAACCATCTCATTGAAAAATATCATTCATTTATAATAATAAAGATAATGGCGTTAAAATTTTGCATGTTAATAACAGAAATATAACTTTGAACAATCTCGAAATTTTTGAAAATTAAAAAAGCAATTAAAAAAAAAGAAAACATTATAAATAATCAAATAGTTTTAATGTCAAGTCCAATACTTGATTAATTTCCATTGTTGTAAGTTAAAACCTGAACCCCAATAAGGACTTTTAATTATTATTTTAATTTTTAAATAATTTCATAATATTTGTTATAACAAAAGTATAAAAGTTTCAAAATAAACCTTTTTAACATCTGTCAAAACTGAACGCATTTGTTAAAAAATATACAATATTTTAAATATTTATATTTATACATATATAATATCACTGATGAAGGGCTTGTTAGTCCGAAACATGTTTGGTATTTGACTTTTTTAAAAATAAATTGAGTGTTGTATACTAAGTATATATATATATATATATAAAAAGAAACATTTAACGTCTACAACACAAAGTTTTGGCGAATATAGAAGATATTTATTCGAACCGCGGTTAAATAATGCAAAAATTAACCGGTGCTTTTTGTTAAATGCATTTTTATTAGTCTTTCTTTGTTTAGTTTTTGTTATATTTTTACACCTGAAGATGGAGGTATCCTCCGAAATATGTCGTGTATTTTAATATATTTTTTTATTTAAATGTGGTTAAAACAATTTTTTTTTGATTCCCAAAGTAAATTATTTAAAATAATGATAAATTGAATAAAAAACTTACGGTTAGCTTACTAGGTATATTTTAAGTTATAGTTTCATCGCTATCGTTGGTATTGAACCCCTGAAGTGCAGGGTGTTTTTAGGTTAGAGTTAAACTGAAATACGAAGCTTTCTTTAGGACGTGGTGTGCTTCACACGTCTGCTGTTTGTTATTTACGGCTCTTCTTGAGTCGGAAATATCTCAGTGAACTAATACCGCGATGTGTTTATTGGTTTTGTTCTGAACTGTCTGGGTAATGAGGGAAGAAAATGTATATTCCGGGTACTTGTACAGGTATATAAAGAGAGAATAAAATAAACGTTTCGGAAAACGTACATTTAGTTTTGATTGTGCTTTACTAAGTGCAACTCTTACTGCGTGGAATATTCAATCGTTATTACTAGGTATAAAGATGAGTCAAGTTTGTAATATTTTATCCTGAATTTAAATTTAACAATTATTAAATGTATTTTTTGAAATTCTTATAAGTTCGTTATATATTTATTGTTATAATATTTAATAAGCTGGGCAGCTATCGGAAACATGAGTTACATCCTTGAAAACTGGAAAATACCGATCAACCTGAAACGAAATATCTATGAAGCCTGCGTTCTGCCAGTTGGTACTTATGGTCTAGAAACTGTTACATTGTCCAAACAATGTGCCGAGAAACTACGAGTGACTCAAAGAGCCATGGAAAGAGCCATGTTAGGAATAAGCCTAAGAGACAGAGTCAGAAACGATACGGTGAGAGAAAAAACAAAGGTCACTTACATCATCTCTCGACTCTTAAATGGCAATGGGCAGGTCACGTAGCCATAAGCTCAGATAAAAAAAGTGGACAAGAAGACTGCTGACTTGGAGACCGTGGACGGCGAAGAGAAGTGCAGGGCGACCGCAACTACGGTGGAAGGATGATCTAAACAGACACGTCGGAATTATCTGGATACAGTCTGCACAGGACAGAATGAAATGGAAGCTAATGGAGGAGACCTTTGTCCAGGAGTGGACGGGAATAGGTTGAGAAAAAGAAGAAAAAGAAATAGATATTTAATCATATCACTTTAAAAAAGGGAACAAAGTACGAGTATATTCAAAACTTTCATTTAAAGCACTTAATTCATGGTGTGACATTATAAAATAAAATAATAATACCTTTTTAATATTTGTATCTAAACCACTTTATTTGTAAACACCAACCGGTTTCACTCCCGCCGGAGCTTCGTCAGGGTAATTTTATTCTCTCACCCTGACGAAGCTCCAGCGGGGTACAAATATTAAATGTGTATTATTATTTTATTTAAATATAATTAACATTACAATGGTTTTAACAGACGAAATATGTCATTTAAATTAAATGTAATACAATTTTTTTATATTTTATTTTTCGTATTAATTGTGTAATATGCAGTTTCACATCATTGTTCAAGAAACATTAAAAATAATTTATATCATTCCTCCTAAACAAAATAAATCCTGAATATTCCCAAATGAATTGTTTTAGAGTTATATTATCATTTTTTAAAATAGAAACGTTGTGATGTTGATTGCATTATCACATCTAAGTCTCGACTAAGCTCCTCTTCATACAATAAATAAATAATTTTGTAATATAAGCTTACAATAAATAAAGTTTTTTTTTAAATGGGATATAAATGGGACAAAACTGAGAATATTCCTTATCAAGACCTATGAGTGTATCTTGATGTACGACTGCGAGACATGGTGCCTATCCGAAAGAGATAAACGGAGACTAGAGGCTTTTGAGATGTGGTCCTAAAGAAGACTATTAGGAATTTCCTGGAGAGACCACATTACAAATGAGGAGGTTCTCCAAAGAATCGAAGGAGGAAGGCACCTGCTCAGGACCTTGTCCGAAAGGCGTGCAAGATGGATCGGCCATGTAATACGACAAGAAGGCCTCTTGCATGCCATAATGGAGGGTATGACCGAGGGGACAAACTATAGGGGACGCCCACACCGAGAGTACCTGGAGGACCTGTTGGTGGACGTGCGCTGCTCATGATATGCAGATTTGAAAAGAGCCGCACAAGACAGGGAAGAATGTAAGAGAAGAATAGAGGAAATTACTGCAAACCAATCTCAGGATTGAAACCAGAGAGAGAGAGTTAATGTAGATTTTTTCCATGACTAGAAACAATGCGACTTTACTATGATTTTTGTAATAAATTTGCCAAAAGATATTGAAAAAATTTTGTTGGAAAATAAATCCTCAGCATGTTACAATTTAACGAAGAATTATTTATACTGAACATTAAAGCTGAAATACTTTTCACCCATTCGGTATGGGATATGTCAGAAATTACAGCGTTCAACTTGAATAATTGGTCCGCGAAGTAACGTCCTAGGAGGGTGGGGGAGGAATTATTCCTGACATCGCTGTTCCCTGAAATATGCTCCCATTTGTAATGCGCGCCCCCTCTGCTCCAGGAAGGACGATTTAAAAATCTAGTTAAATGTGCAGAAATTGTTAGTTTCCTTTGACTTCAAATAATGAATTATTTTTATATCTTTACGTCACTCGGAGTTTTATGTCGTAATCCACTTGGAAATATTTAATGTTTCTTGAATAATGATGTAAAACTTTATATAAAATAATAAATACAAATAATATAACCTTACATCAGCGAATCATGTCATTCACATTAATTTTTAATAAAACTTCTAGAAAACAAACGTTTTCATTAATATAAATCACGTTGAACTACATTTATGAATTAAGAAAACCCGATTTTTTTCTAAAAAGTTGAAAAAAAAGTGTTTGAATTCATAAAAAGCGTATTTTTTTTTCATTTCATTTAATTTATTTTAATAAAAATTACAAACAATACAGACATATTTTCAGACTGTTTGCAATTAAATTACGAGAATTTAAAAGAGAAGCATAAAAAAATAAGTTTAAGAATTAGAAATAATCATAATATTGATATTGCATCCCTGAGGTAACTTACACTATCACGAATGTCGGTCGGTCAGAGAGTCATTATTATATTCCACAGTGTAAACGCTTTAAATTGATCAAATATATAAAAAAACTATTATTATTTATAATACGCAAAATTTTTAAGACAAGAAAAACCGTAAAAAGGCATTCTTCTTATTCTAATAACGCTATGTCAGGTCCCCCGATATAATCGATGAATGTGGCGAATGCTTTCTCATCACGGTAATTTCCTGGTAAGTGTTACTGTTGTGGTTTTCAGTTCAGCCTTCTCTAATGTAAATAAAGCTTGTTGAAATCGATACTAAACAAGGTCAACAAGATAACAATTGAGGTCAGAACCTCAAAGATGAAAATTCTTCTCACCATTGCATAAAAAAACACCCAGAGGCACAGAGTGAAAAATACAAAAATACGGATTATCTATAATACTGATGATATCGTAAAATGGAGCATAAACAGATCTTGCGATTTGTTTATGCAGGATATCAACTTTCTTCCTGTGACGAAGACGACCAGCCTTCTGTCTATCTCTTTGGTGATCGTCCTGGTGGTCGACGGCCTTCTGGAGTCTCGTGCATCACGATACTAGGAATTCTCCCTGGATCCATTCTCTCGATGTAGTCCCTTCAGAATCGTCTTCTCTGCCTACTCCATCTCATTATGTCTTCAATTTTGCAGGATTTGCGAATTTCTTCACTGGGTATCTTATTTCTAAGGGTTCTCCCCACAATAGGTCGCAATGTTTTCATTTCTGCCACTCTTAAAATATGTTTGGTTCTGACAGTGTCTGCTCTTGCTTCAATTCCGTATGTCATTATGATCCTGATGCATGTTTTATAAATTCTAACTTTGCTTTTCACTAGCATATGTTTATTGTCCCGGACAGTGTCCCTTAAACATCCGGAGATAACTGCAGCTTTATCCGTCTGTTTTTTACCTTCATTATATAGATCGCTGCAACTAGATATCTCCACACACAGATATCTGAACTTCATGACCTGTTCTATGGGTTTATCGTTTATTACCAATTTGCATCTGAGAAGCTCTCTGGATATTGTTAGCCATTTTGTTTTAGCGACGGATATCATCATATTTAACCTCTCAGACGCAAGATGGAACCTATAAAGTATTCTTAGTAGATCGTCTTCACTTTCTGCCAGAGACTAACATGAACTAAACTAGAGAAAATGAACAAATTCATTTTATTAAAATGTTTGTAGAAAAAATTGAATTTCAAGGGCGTAATTAAATTAAAATTCATGTACAGTTCAATAGGTTTAGGAGCGGATTGAATAATATGCTGACTGCGGGTTTATTGAATTTTAGGTATCAGGGTTTCGTATGTAAGCGACTGTGTGAAACTTGTCTAATTCTTCATTCTTCCGGTAGCATGCTGGTCACGTGGGTCATATTTTGCATCAAGTCACGTTATATCATATGTGAAATTGCGCTTCAACCTGTACTATAAGTTTCCGTCATACAATCCTGGCTGGCTATCCGAAATACAGCTTTATTAAATTTATTGATTAAAGCATTTGACGTAATTTCATAGCAAAATAACAATATAAATTATAAATAAAATAGATGATTAATAAACCAGGTTTCTCTTCTTTGTTCGCCACACATTGTGTTGAAGATGGTTTATTTGTCTTTTTTATATACTTTTTTTACTTAACACTATTAAAATTAAATATCAGACATATTTCGGACAACCAGTCCTTCTTAAGTGATACATATTATAAAGATACATATTTAAAATATTATAAAATTGTTTACAAATATGATCAACTTTGATGTTATAAATCTTTATAATATATGTCAAAATTGATCATATTTGTTAGCAATTTTGTAATATTTTAAATATGTATCTTTATAATATGTATTACTGAAGAAGCACTGGTAGTCCGAAACATGTCTGATATGTAATTTTAATAGTATTGTATATACAAAGTATAAAAATAACAAAAAGACAAATAACCCTGTTTCCGTTATAAACAAAAACATCACATTAAAAAGTAATAAATTCTAAGGATTCGAATTAAATATATTGCATTGATTCAAGCTTAAGACGTCTTCAGTATGAATTTCAGTGTTTTTTTGGAAGTAAAATGTAATACTATAAAAAGCTGTAATCATTTATGGTTATTGATAATAAAAATATTCACTGCCTTTTTCGAGATACATTTCATCATAACTGAACTAAAAATAAAAAAAAAATGTTTGCCTTTTATTTAAAAAGACAAAACAATTGGGAATTCTCGAAAGTTAGATACAAAAAAAATATTATTTTGATTTATTTGTTATTGTTTCACGAAAAAACTAATATAATTGGTTGAAACATTCTTTTAATATTTTATATAAGATATTCATGTATACGATTAGTATTTCACTTAAGCGAGTTTAACATTGAAATAACAACTAAAAATCATAAATTTAGAGAGTAATTCAATTGGCAATTCAGAAGTCCTGCAGGAAATTAAAATGAGCAAAACTTCAAGAAGAGGAAAACTTTTGAATTTATCGCAGTCTCCAATTTTATTACTTTGGTAGCTTACATTTGCTTCATCAGATGAAATCAATATCTTTGTTAAAAATTTTCAGTGTTATTAATATTTTAACAAAAGGTCTAACGAAATTTTGAAACAAACTAATATCATTTAGACCTGAGGTTATTGGTGGGTAGACATATTAATACATTACATAATTACATTATTATTATTTTATTATTATTATTTTGTTGAATCACTCTTCACATCATAACAGCGAGAGCCAAGTCTATGTAAAGGGTATAGCTATCATATTAATTCTCGTGACATGTGATATGAAGCTAATCTATCGCCATTTTATTGTCACGTGAATTCTACACGAGACAAAAATACAGTGTTATAATCACACTGCCATCACTAGGAATCGAACCTGGGACCTTTGGTGCGGCAGTCAAAGCACTCACCACTCGGACACGAAAGTCGTCATTATGTCATACGTTCCGCAACAAAAATGTGGGATTGGAATTGAAAAATAATTTAGTTTTATGGTAATTATTCCAATCCTATTGATTTTGTATCTATAGTGAATATAATAAATGTTGTTTAGTAACAATTTTGAAAGAAATTTTTATCAACATTGGAATTGAATAACCAACGCTGTTTTTTATTACGTTCTAATTTATTCAAAATATATATTAAATAAAAATATCAAAAACACAACAACAAGTCCCCACGAGGCGAGATACTCGCTCATGTTAGAGAGGGTTCAGAAAAGATTTCTGAGATATCTCTACATGAGGGAGTTTGGTAGCTATCCGTGGCTTTATCCCACTGCATTCCTCTTGGGCATGCTGGGGACCAATAGTTTACAGATAAGAAGGGATGGGTGCACACTTACCCATTTCTTCAGACTTATCAGGGGATTCTTTGAGAACTCCGTCATCTTGGAGGCTATCCATCTTTATGTTCCGGATGGCTATCTTCGACAGCGTCAGCACAGACTGTTTTATCTCCCAGCATGCAGAACCAACCTGCCTCTGGTGATGCCGGTGGGGAGAGCAATCAAACTGCTGAACATGATCGCTTCGGAGATCGATGTCTTTCATATTCGTGAAAGTACATTCAGAAGACAAATACTCTTGACTTTGGAGAGTATTTTGTATTCCTAATGTCGAACCATCTCTCATGCGTTCCTGGTATTATATATTCCTTATGTTTTACCTGTTCTCAATAGATGCCTTAAACTATAAAAAATGTTTGTAATGTCTTTTGAGAAAATTAACTGATTTGATTTGATTTGATTTGAAACATGTTTCGGAGGTGACCTTCATTCTCAGGTGTAAATATATACAGTGATATAATATATTATATTAGACTGTACATATTTACACATAAGGATGGAGGTTACATTCTCAATATGATGTGTTTTTGATATTTTTATTTCATAAAAATATTTAATAAATTAAAGTGGAATAAAAACAGAATTGTTTATTTTATTCCAAGGTTATTATAATAAAACTCTACAGTGTTAATGTTTAATCTTTAATGAAGTGAAAATTGTAATATATTTATTGATTGTCGACATTATGGCGAATTATCAAAATGCGTAAAAAACATATACGTACATATATGAGAACATTTATGAAATTTTTTTTTGTTGATATTTTCAAATGCAGAATCGTACAAACCAACATTGGTTTTAGTTTGAGTTGGTTTTAAAAAGCTTTACAATATTTATTTATTTTGTTTATATTTGTTGCTGACGGTAAGGTATCGTCCTCGGACAGCTAAGCGTTATGAATATATTGTATAAATCAGTGATGAATAAGGGTAGCGACTATCTGAAAGATGTTTGGTTAAAATAAAAATAAATATCAATACTAAGTTACAGCTGATGGCACCAAACGTAGATACGAGTATAATCTATGTGTACTTCACATACATACCATGAATAGTCTAAAGATAGAATTCAACATTCTTTGGCACATTGTATATGCCCAAGAAGTTAAAGATATTTTATTAAATTAAACATGATAATGATAACGCAGAATGCTCCGTATACCATGGACCGATAGGGTCAGTAATGCAGGCGTACCACAGAGAGCCAGAGCCAATAGAGAGCTATTGTCGAGTGCAAAAAATAAGAAAGGTCTCATATTTGGGTCATGTGTCAAGGGGAGAAAAATACCACCTCCTTTGACTGATATTAATGGGTAAAGTGAAGGGACGTCGGGGAGTTGGTAGAAGACAGCTGTCCTACTGCGGAACATCAAAGAGTGGACAGGAATAACCAGAGTTCATAACCTGTTCCAAGTGGCGCAGGATAGAGATGCCTATACTGCAGTGAACGCCAACGTTGAGGGAACTTGACACGGCACCGAAAGAAGTAGGCACATGATAATCTTCTCATATATTTAACAAAAGTTTGTATGCAGCGGATGCAAATATGAGTCCTTTATTTATTCTAAAATTGATTACCCTTGGCATAAACGTATCGTAACAGATATGAATAATTAAAATATGAAATTTTTATAACATTTAATACAGTACTTAACGTAAACATAAAATAATCATATAAAAAAGGATTATGGAAAGACCATGTTGAGAGAAGATTCTCAAGATCGTAATCCACGAGACTCCAGAAGGCCATCAACCACCAGAAGAATCACCAAAAAGTTGGAGAGAGAGTTGGTCGTCTTCATCACAGAACTTAAATTAATATCTGATATGAATAGATAGCAAGATAAAGGAGAAAAATACCTTCTAGGAAAATAAAAGGAATAAAATTCTTGAAACTATCCCATGAGTTCAGAAATTTCAATGCTAGATAAAAATAATTCATCTCCAAACTATAATGATAAACGACCGTTTTTAGTGAAATTGGTTCTACTTATGGCCATCGAAATAAAGCGTTCTGCTTTCAAAAATTTAAATTCATAATTGGAAAACAATTTTCGTGCTGGTGATCGGTAATCAATTTGAGATTACAACTGCCGTAATCGTCCCAATATTCTCCAAACCGTTTTCTCGTCAGATAGCATCAAATTCATATTTGAATATCTAATTATTACTCGCCGTAAAATTTGAATTCATAATTAAATTCAGCATCTATGATGAAAAAGGTAATTGGGGAAGCACAAGGAACGAAAAACAATCACGGGTGTTTCATGTTCTGCCAAAGTTTGGTGAAACTTTCTATTTCATTTGCTTGCAAAATTGTTGGAAAATTTGTGAAATATCTAAAGTCTCTGAGTTTATACGAATTTAATTGGAATTTAAATGAATAAATATATATAAGATTTTTTTTGTGAATGTATACTTATACTTGTATACGGATACTGGATTTCACCCACCGTGGGTTATCAATTCATGATTTAATTGTATCTCAATAGAGACGAATATGCAAATGGGAAACTGAATATGGTTGATCAAGGTGTTTACAGGACTTATGACCTGTCATTGGTTGGGTTAAGCGCACGCTTTATGTAATTACAACATTCCCCATTCCACCTTTTCTTTATGACCATGTATGACAAATTTTTGGAAGTTGTATTTATGTAACAGTCCTATGTCAGATTTCACATGTCAGTTTCAATGTGCCGTCTATGAAGATTTTGATTTCATATGTTAATCTTTTTTAGATTACCCTATATATAATCTACATACTAAAGCCATCTATGGAGATTGTTTGTATGAGTGTGCATAAATGAAAAGATTCTCTAAGACTTAAAAATATTGTTAATAATTCATAGTTTTAACCACCCATTTCTTTCACAAACTTAAAACATGTATTAAAAATATAAACTAACTCACTAACACCACCACGACTTCTCCTCGAAGGGGTAGGCAGAAATAATTGACCGCCAGACTGTTCTTTCAGATTGTTTTCAATATTCACACATAGTGTCATCGATTTCTCATCACGTCGATTTCTCACACTCCTCACGAGGCCGACATTCAATGTTTGATTAATTTGATAGTGCCACGTTTTCCTCGGTCTTTCTCTCTTTCTAGTTCCGTTTACATCGTTATACTTTCTTAACCATTCTTTCTTTCTCCAAACTTAATGATTCACTCATTATTTTGTTCATAACATTATTTATGGTAAAATGGCAAAACGTATTGACTACAAAACAACTATTAACTGCCAAATTGACAGTCTATTGAAACAATGTTGCCAGTTTAAAAACCAAACTTCTAAAAAAAACACCCCATTTATAATTTTATTTTTTAATTTCAGAGAGGCAATTTAATATTTTAACACGGTTTACGTATACAACTATATTAAAAACACATAAATGTGTTCATGTTAATGTAATATTCATGTTATGAGGACAAGATACGCTAGCTAAAAAGTTTCATGTTTTGCTTGTATGCGCGCAAAATTATTCGCTATGGCGAAATAAATTATACTTTTGCTCCAAATGAACTATATTTTCTCTTAATAAAATACCCGTGCATCTCACGGCGGCAGTACAGGATATTTCACAAGTTATTACACAATTATCAAAAGAGAAATTCCTTCATTGTGTCTTAGTATAATATCAGCGTACAAAGAAACTAACAAACAAATTATGGAGACGATCAAAAAAAGTCATGGTAATATTTTTATTCCTGATTTAATTTTTTAATTGTCCTTTAAATTTTTTTAAATAAGATGCTTTTGTTTTTAAGTCGGTGTTGTGATTTTCCTGAATGGTTAACGATTATTGTAATTTGTATGTAATTATTAAATATATAAATTCCCATGTTGTCCCATAATGAGTATTGTACTGATGGGAATGCAGTATAATTATTTGAAAGTCTATAAAATATATTAAAACACAATGTTATTCTGGTTCAAGCAAAATATAAAATAAATATAATCCAAAATCACTAAATATATATAAAATCTTAACTGTTTAATTTAAAATAATGCTATAATGTCGCAATTTGTTAACTTATTTTTTACATAATGATATATATATATATATATATATATATATATATATATATATATATATATATATATATATATATATATATATATATATATATATATATATATATATATATATATATATATATATATATATATATATATATATATATATATATATATATATATATATATATATATATATATATATATGTGAGTATTTTTTTATATCATGTACTCGTATTATATTAAGGTAAATTCCACAAAGGTATACGATTTTAAAATTTAAATAATAATCAATACACTTTTTGTATGTTAATTGTAGAACAATTGTAATTATTATTGTGTTAAAATTTATTTTCTTGCACGTCTTACATTTTTTTGTTTTGGTTTAAAGTGATTATAGAAAATGATGTATGATAGAATATCGAACGACGAAATAAGGAAGAAATGTAAAGCCGATGTTTACATTAGTAGTAAAATTAAAAAAAATATTCCTGAGATGGTTTGTACATATGAAACGAATGGATGAGAGAAAAATGGTTTCAACAAGCATTGTGAGTGAAAATATAAGCCGTGGAAGAACGAGGAAAGCCTGGAATAACTAAATTATTCACATACTAAAAAGCGGCCTCGTTCAAAGTGGGAAAAATGTTACGATGTATTAATGTAGTGGAATCTCGAGAGGTATGTTAGGACAGAGCGTTTGAGCGGTTCATTGGGGAAACGGCAGGATGGTTCGTTTTTCCTTAACTTTAGAGATTTTCCATTAATATATTTTTTAAATGGATTCAGATAATGCTCAAGCAAAGCAAAATATATAAGATATTTTAGAAACATACTCGTATTGAGGCTTCTACATGAATGAGTAATAAATAGAATAAAAGGATTACTCAATGTTAAGCTTTTGGATTATTATCATGTTTCGTACGTTTTTCTCATAAAAATAATGAATACGTTATACGTACATGTACGAGTATGTTCGATAATCGTGTATATTTTTTTATGTAAAATTTTTCACAATTATGAAGTATTAATTGAATTAAGAATTTTTTTTCAATGTATTTAAATTATTGTTCAATTGTTTCTCAATATAGTGATCGAGGTGTTTACAGGACTTATGACCTGTCATTGGTTGGGTTAAGCGCACGCTTTATGTAATACAACATTCCCCATTCCACCCTTCTTACGACCACCATGTCTGACACATTTTTGGAAGCTGTATACTCGTATATGTTAATATGCAATACCAAACTTAACATGTTAGTTTCAATCTACACGATCCCTTTATTAACGCAATGTGAAAGGCCACCGCCATTAACGTATTGCTAGATAACGCTTGGAGATGTCACTAAAACTTACATGTTATAACTTGGACCAGTTTTTGTTTTTACAACATTTCTTGAATGTATACAAACACTTGTAGACGAATACTGGAATCTAGAATCCAGTATTCGTCTTCAAGTGTTATTTATAACTAACTAACTAACTAACCATCACGCCGTCTCCCCGAAAGGGTAAGCAGAAATGATGGACTGTCACATTTTAACCGATGTGGCACTCCATCCTTCTCTTTTCGCTCAACGGGAGACGCGGTGTGATGGGTTGCGAACCTCATCGCCACCAATAGGCATCTCCCACACACAATTCGATCGTAAAACACAAAATAAATCTAAAACAAATCATATAAAATACAATGATATAAAATAACAAAATAAAAATATATTAACACATAATGTTCATTTGAGATGGTGCACTTGTTGACATGGACGATCCGGACTTTTGTGATTATTAGATTTATGTTACTCGCATCCACCGTTTTTATTTTAAATTAGCTGCAATTAGGTACTTAAAGCAATCAGACACCAGAAAGAACTTAAAAATAACATCGAAGAAGTTATTCAAATTGTCATTGGAACAAATGAAAATGTTATTTTTACACCTGTCAAAATTCTTTATATAAACGAAAAAACTTGTATAATTTTAACGTCAAAACCGCACAAACGTATTACGTGTCACAATTAACTATTATAAAGTGCGGCAACAATCAAATTGGCCAAAACAATTCACTTTTACACGAAATATCTCCAAATTTACGGGAGCGCACACGAACTAAACCAAATTTTTTAAAATCAGTGTTATTTATTTATTTATAATTATGATGATTTGTATTTTAAGTGCGCCGTTTCGTAAAATCAATTACTCCAAGGGCGCACTAGGAAATGACTGACCGAACAGTGCAGTCTTCAGATGTTTCTTAAATTTAACGTCACTATCCTCATACTTAATACTAACATGGAGGCTATTCCACGCCAACGGACCCGCAACGCTGAAAGCACGATCATAGAAACATGCTTTATTGGCTTGGTTAGTATACATTCAAGGAATGTTGTTAAATTATTGTAGTTAAATGCCATTTCTATAGATCAATTTGAATTTACATGAACGAGTTCTGCTTAAAAAAAATGATCCCACTTTCCAACATCGCCCAAGAATATTTCGTACAAGAAGGTAAGTACCAAAAATTCTGAGAGTTTTTGAAATTATGTTTGCGGTAAGTAACAAAGCACGCCGGATATTGTTGACAGTTTTTCTAAACGAAAAGCTAAATAAACTTTGAACAGTGAACGTATATCTTTCTGAGTTATGAGCGATCAAAGTTACTTCTGAAAAGTTACATTGGCCACGTTATGTTGAGCCGTAAAAAAAACTCTTGTGTTAGGTGCCTACAGAAAAAATCCTTAAACATAAATAAGTCGATATACTGAACAAGTATATAATAAAAAAAACGGTTGCCGAAATAAACAAGTCCAATTATTGATTTGTTCCCTGTATGCCATAAATCTAACTAAATAACAATTAACCCCACATCCAGACTTAATTTCTGCCCTCATATTTATATTTATTTTTCATAAAGTAAATAAGATACAATTTTGTCTTAACTTATAGATAAAAATTCTATACTAAGGAAGGGGATCTATGTCCCAAAACATGTTTGTGAACAGTGCAAAAAAATACATACAATACAATGTTTGTAAAAGTGCAGGCCAAAGAATATAAATCATAATTTTTTTTAAATGAGTGGTATTCATAACACGAATAATTCGTAATTCTTAATATTAGGAACAAAAAATATGTACACGAAAAGTCGTTTGCGCATTGTTATTTTTTTTCCAAAAAGAAGCTTACAAGTTTATTTTTCTCGATTTATTTCGGTATATTCGGTATTTCGACCTTATATTCTCCCACTATTTTAAGTAAGTATATTTATTCTAAGAAGTCTAGAAAAATGGGATTTTGAAAATTTGGTTTGGTTCATGTGATGCGGTGCTCCTGTAAATTTGGAGATATTTCGTGTATAAGTGAATTGTTTTGGTCAATTTAACTGTTGCCGCACTTAATAATAGTTAATTGTGATACGTTATACGTTTGTACTGTTTTGCTGTTAAAATTATATTAGTTTTATCGTTTTTATAAAGAATTTTGACGGGTGTAAAAATAAATTTTTCATTTGTTCCAATGACAATTTGAATAATTTCTTCAATATTATTTTTAAGTTCTTGCTGGTTAAGTGCCTAATTACAGCTAATTTAAAGAACGGTGGATACGTGTTACATAAATTAAATAAACACAAAAGTCCGGATCGTCCATGTCAACATGTGCAACATCGAAAAAAACTTTATGTGTTATTACATAATGTGCTAAATTAAAAAAATGGTGGAAATGGTTATTTTATTTTATATCATTGTATTTTATATTATTTGTTTTAGATTTATTTTGTCGGTGTTGGACGATCGAAGTGTGCGCGGGAGATGCCTATTGGTGGCGATGAGGTTCGCAACCCATCACACCGCGTCTCCCGCAGGGCGAAAAGAGAAGGATAGAGTGCCGCATCAGTAAAAGTGTGACAGTCCATTCTTTCTGCCTACCCTTTCGGGGAGACGGCGTGATGGTTAGTTAGTTACTTAGTTAAGTTTATTTATATTAAGCAGAGTAAAATGGACACAGTTATTTATTAATTTTATATGTAATATTAGGTCCTTACATATGAAATTGGCGTTTTGACGTACTGGCAACTTTGATCTCAAATATCTTCTCTTTGGTTAGGAACTCCAAATTCAAATATATACAGCTATTTACTCAAGTATTTGTGTTTCGAAAATTATAATTCATTTGTTTTTTCCTCAATTGTTTTTTTTCTTTGCGTCACTCAGTTTACAAAATGGAAAACTTGAAATATCGCGTTATTTACGAGTAAGAGTTCCACCGTGGCACCAGTGCTGCAGAAACGGCTCGAAGGATTAATGATGTGTATGGCGAAGGTGCCGCAAAAGAAAACACAGTGCGTTTTTGGTTCCAACGTTTTCGTTCTGGAAATTTCGACCTGCAGAACAAGACCCGTGGACGGCCGGAGACCAAAGTTGATAATGAAGAATTGAAGGCTATTGTGGAAGCGGATCCATCGCAAACCACGTCCGAGTTAGCTGCAGGCTGCGGTGTTAGTGATAAAACTGTTTTAATCCACTTGAAGCAAATTGGGAAGGTGAAAAAGCTTGAAAGGTGGGTACCTCACGAATTGAGTGAAGCAAATCAACAAACGCGCGTTGACTGCTGCGTTGCATTACTCAACCGGCACAATAATGAAGGGATTTTGAATCGAATCATTACCTGTGATGAAAAGTGGATCCTGTATGATAATCGGAAGCGCTCATCGCAATGGCTGAACCCTGCCGAATCAGCCAAACCATGCCCCAAGCGAAAATTGACTCCAAAAAAGTTACTTGTGAGCGTTTGGTGGACTAGTGCTGGTGTCGTTCACTACAGCTTTCTTAAATCTGGCCAGACGATTACGCCAGATGTCTATTGTCAGCAACTGCAAACCATGATGGAAAAGCTAGCTGCTAAACAACCGAGGCTGGTTAATCGCTCTAGGCCACTGCTGCTTCATGATAACGCTAGACCACACACTACACAACAGACGGCTACCAAATTAGAAGAGCTTCAATTGGAATGTCTAAGACATCCACCGTACTCTCCGGACCTTGCCCCAACAGATCACTATTTTTTTCGAAATTTGGATATTTTCTTGCAAGGGAAAAAATTCAACTCCGATGGGGCAGTCCAAACCGACTTCAAAGATTTTATTGATTCCCGTCCGAATGGTTTTTTTTAGTAAAGGGATCGATGAACTACCTATGAGATGGCGAAAGTGCATAGATAGCAATGGTACATACTTTGATTAAATAAATATATTACATAAAAAAAATCAACTTTATGTTCCTCCCATACAAAACGCCAATTTTATATGTAAGGACCTAATATTAACGACACAATAACATTTCAAAATATACATTAAACACAAATTTTTATTTAAAAAAAAATTACGTTTATTTGTGTTCAGATCATCAAAATAATAATTACAAAGGTACATAATCGCACCTTTTCACTTCTTTTTTTGTATTATCCTAAAGTGTCGTGAAATGAATTTTGTGCCGCCAAACTCTCTCGTCATTTCAGAACAAAAACAAATAAATTTATAACGAAATAAATGTTTGTCATGTAATGACATATTTTAATAAAATTCAATAATATTTTATTAAAATATCTCATTACATGAAATTTGTGAAACTTCATCATAAATAATAAAAAATCTTATTTATTGTTGTTATGTACTTTTTCTAAATTATGTTATCATTTTATATTCATATTATTTAATGTTATTTTTTATTTTAATGTTAAAAAACAATTGTTAATACGTGTTAAATTGTTAATAAATGTTTTGTTATATTTTTTACACCTGAAGATGGAGGTATCCTCTGAAACATGTCGTGTATTTTAATATTTTTTTATTAAAAAAGTGGTCTAAACAACGTTTTTCAATTCCCAAAGTAGATTACTATGGAATTCCACAGTGTTAATGCTTTAACTTTCAATATATTGTTGTTATCTTGAGTAATGTTTTATAATAATAAAAAACAAAACTCCGTATAAAATAATTGATACGAATGAAAACCAGTTTTCTAGAAGGTACATTTGATAGGGCCTTAGAAAGTCGAAACATCTCATTCCTATAAACTATAATAAAACTTCTTGGAAACAGACGTTTACGTATGCATTAAAAACATTTCCTTAACTATTTATAAAGATGATAGCTTGTTATTCATTCATTTATACAGTTAATTCATAAATTAAAGAAATTAAAAACACTTGAATAAAAATGAAACTTTATTATATGACCATAAATTATACTTACAAAACTTTTTCGATAACAATAACCCCTACATCCCAATTGATAATGTATATATCAATTGATTAGATACCGGAAAAAAGATTTAATATTACTATTTGTGATACTTTTTATTTTATTATAAAAATAATGCTTTCATAAGTACAAATGAATAAATGGTTGAATATGATCTTAATCACGTTTGTCTGACCTACTTATTTTGTTTACGTAAGGCTTTTAGAACCCCATTTAAAGGATTTGTTGTTATTTGTTGTTTTTATCAATATATTATTTTCACTTTCTAAGAGGCCAATATTGGATATAACTTATTATAAATTTCTGGCTGTTGACGAACGATAACATTTATCGATTACGGTTCAACGAATAAGACTATACGATAGTAGCAAACATTCTTTTTTGTATATTTTTTCTACGTACTTCTTTATGGGTGACGGCGTGATAGTTAATTATTATAAAAAGTGTCTATTCATGAATCCAGTACTGAAAATTACTCTTTAAAATAATAACTTATTCAAAGTAAATTAAAAAACTTGAACAATATAAAAATTGTTGCGTTCACAAAAGCTATGATAGTTAAATAAATAAAAATATAGCATATATTTTGTTAATTGTATCTCAATAAAGACGAAGATGTAAATTATTTGGAAAGAGAATATGGTAGTCGAGGCGTTTACAGAACTTATGACCTGTCTTTGGTTGGGTTAAGCGATCGCTTTATGTAATACAACATTCCCCATTGCGCCCTTCTTACGAACAACATGTCTGACAATTATTTTTGAAAGTTGTATATATTTTATCATGTTGAGAAACACTTCACATATTTTAGTTCAATCTACACTAGCGCCATCAATTGAGAATAGATGTAAGCATTAAGCAGAAAATCTTTATTAATGTAGTGTGAAAATATATCAACCCAATTATCGCACATTACTAGGCAACGCCTGGAGAAAACTCTCCAATTTTTATATGCTTTTATCTTTGATCAGTTTTTAATCCAACCAATGACAAGTCATAAGTCCTGTAAACGCCTTGACTACCATATTCTGTTTCCAAATAATTTACATCTTCGTCTCTATTGAGATACAATTAATTCTTAATGATTAACCCGTAATGGGTAAAATCCAGTATTTGTCTACAAGTATAATATATACATTCAAAAAAACAAAATGTCATATATTTTGTATTAAATGACCAGTTTCATTATCATTACTATAATATTGAAAATTTCAGTACGTAACTGAGTATCTATTTTCATCAAAGACTTTACTCCTGGCGCAAATATATTGAAGTCACGTTTAAAACTCCCAAACATGTTTTGTGGAAAACAAAATAAGCAATATAAGCAAATAATATTCTTCGTGATGTTTCTGTCCAATGAGCAATGGATGACCGTATTGATTCTAAGGGTATCCTGTGATGCAAAAACACGTTCAACTCTTCTCTTTGAACCCCAAAATTTACATATAAATAAGAATATTTTTACTTCTCCAAGTTGAAAGTTTGACTTAAAAACACCCCTTGATGTTTTTCTTATTAAAGTTTTTTAAGGACTTATTTTGATATAATATACTTTGTACAATCATATTCACCAATAAAAACTTTGATATCAGAAAAAGGTCAGCTGAGTTATAAAGAAAATGAGAAAGATATTTTTTTGTTGGAATATCGTGTTACAAACTCATTTTAAATGTAAAATAAAGCTACCGCATTTCACATAAATAGTTATCGCAGCAGAAATGAGATTTCTTAGACAAATGTGCATTGAATCCGTATATGATAGTGGCAAATGCAAATATAAGAAATGAATGCAAAGCGAATGAAAGTGTAATGAATAAAATAATTAAAGGGGGTTAGCTTACAACCTAATATCATAAAAAATCAAGGTTACGAAAAAATCGGATGGATCGAGTTGTTTTTTTTTTTTATAGTTTATTAACAGATCGCATTGGCTAGGGCATTTGCCGATGCAACAAGGATCTAAAGCTACAAGCGTGGTTTGATGACTCAGTAGGGCAAAAAGTATCGGCGGACCAAGAGTGTAATGCTTGGATGATGTCGTAATAGATTGTCGGGCCCTGGGGTAGCACATCTGTAAGGTGTAAGAGATAGGACAATATGGAAGACCTTTCCCGTAGAAAGTAAAGGCTCATCAAAAGTTGTAACACTGAGGATGATCAGTGATTTAGTTATAATAATAAAAAATAATAAAAGCATAAATGATACATTTATAGAGTTTTACTTAATTTCTACTATATTCGCCATAACTTTGTGTTGCAGAATTTTTAGAAATTTAAAAAGCAATTAATAATAAAGAAAATATTATAAATCTATATATATAAAACAAAGTCAAAAATCGTGTTAGTTACACCATTTATAACTCAAGAACGGCTGGACCAATTTTGAAGATCTTATATTTGCTGGATTTGTCTCCGTTCCGGATAACAGAATAATTATTAAAACATTTGAAAAAATCACTTAAATGATTTAAAATTAATTATATTTGTCGTACGTTTGACTAAATTTGACTTAATAAACGACGTATAAAATCAAAATGGCGTGTATTTTACTTTCGGTATCGCCCGTAGGTGGTGTATTGTTGATGCCAGATGTCAATACTCAATGTGAAAGATTTGAGTTGAGGTTATTTTTTAATCGTCGCCGGGATTTTTGGTTTTCTTTATTAATTTTAGATTAACAATGCCCAAAGTTATAAAAATCAGTATTAGAGAGACTATTCTAAAAGTAAAACCCCTTTTGTGAAGGAGAGCAGAGAATATTTGCGCCATTAATACCATTCGAAAAAGATGACAGATGAGTGTTCCGTAGAGATTAAATAACCGATTTATGATTAGTGAATAATAATAAAAATACGTATTGTATATTTTGTATTGATTTTATAGGTGTATCTGTGTACATTCGGTCCAGAGAATTGTTACCAAAGGAAATTCAGCCGTGAGTACTTAATAAACGAAATATTTGGCTAGATGATGACGAGGAATTTCTTTTTTCAATTGATAGGGACACTGAATCATCAAACTCTTCAGATGATGAATATGATGATGCTAATGATGAAAACAGAGTTCATTGATGGATCACACTTATTCAAAATTATGTTGTCTGCTATTTAATTGTTTTAACGTGTTTTGATGAATGTCGGAAAGTCAAAGGTGTTAGTTTTTGAAAGGGAAGAGCAAATGACAGTTTGTTATATAAGTGTAAATGAAGAGAACTTGGAACAGGTGAGGGAATTTGTGTATTTAAGTAGCATGTTCACAGCGGATGGCCGAACGGACAGTGATGTTGAAAAAAGGGTTGGTGCGGGTAACAAAGTGAATGGAGCTTTAAAAATAGTTATAGAAAATGACCGTTCACAATGGAGTTCTGGTCCCAACTCCTATGTATGGAAGCGAAGCATGGAACTGACAGAACAAAGATGAGAGCAGAATAAATGCGGTAGAGATGAGGTCCCTAAGACGTATGTGTGGTAGAACGATGTATGACAGAATCTCAAATGCTGATATTAGGAAGGAATGTAGAGCGAAAGAAGGTATTATGAACAAAATTTTGAATGGTTCGTTGCGTTGGTTCGGACATATGGAGCGCATGGGTGAAGAAAGAATGGTTAAAAAAGTATACGTTAACGATGTAAATGGAGTAAGGAGCCGAGGTAGACCGAGAAAAACATGGCATGTCCAAATTAATCAAATATTAAAGGTTGGTCATGTCAGAAGCCGGAAGAATCGACGTGCGTGTATGACTCGATGTATGAATGTGGAGGAAGCTAGAGAGGTGTGCCAGGATAGAGTAGTGTGGCGGTCCATTCTCTCTGCCTACCCCTGCGGAGAAACGGCGTGATGGTTTGTTGTTGTTGTTGTATTAAATTCATTTATTTATAACTAGCTGACCCGACGAACTTCGTACCGCCTCAGAATCAATAAATGTTGTGTTAACTTATAAGCTAAATTTAATTCACCTTTTTATTGAATTACAATTAATACTTAAAATGAATTAAGTTCATGAAATGTGCAAAAGTCAAAATTAAAAATATGAATTACAATGGAATATAATTCACGTGGAAGCCTGCATTAATACCTACTTAAAATGAATTATAAATTGTTAATTAAAAACTTTGTTTTATGTATCACAATTGTGTTTTTATTTTTTCCCGACAATATATTCAACCAAAGTGGAATCTACCAGATTAATTGTGAGGATTGTGATGCCGTGTATATTGGAAAGACGGGTCGATCATTTTGAAGAGGTTATATGAACACAACATTTAATACAAAAACAGAATCATTGTGTGAATTTTGACCATAATTTCAATTCCAAAAACACATTTTTTTTGGATATAACAAACAATTTAAAAAAAAATTGATAAATTAGAAAATTTAGAAATTTTTAAAGCAAAGGCACGTGAATTGAATGTTATAAATAACCAAATTCCAGCTTTTTCCCCCTTAGTATATATGTAGTACATTAAAAACTTTTCCTTTATACAATCTACCAAAAAAATATTAATACTACCTTCCATTTTTGTCCCTTTCTTACTAATGTAATCTGCTTCCTTATAATGTTTATCGTCTTTAATATATTATGATTCATCGTTTTTGACTCTATATTATGTATGATTGTTCCTTCTAATTACTGTTTGAATTATTATTATGATTATTATCATTCTTATTATTTATTATTATAAATAAATGAATTTCATACAACAACACAACAACAACAACAAACCATCACGCCGTTTCTCCGCAGGGGTAGGCAGAGAGAATGGACCGCCACACGACTCTATCCTGGCACACCTCTCTAGCTTCCTCCACATTCATACATCGAGTCATACACGCACGTCAAGTCTTCCGGCTTCTGACATGACCAACCTTTAATATTTGATTAATTTGGACATGCCATGTTTTTCTCGGTCTACCTCGACTCCTTACTCCATTTACATCGTTAACGTATACTTTTTTAACCATTCTTTCTTCACCCATGCGCTCAACATGTCCGAACCAACACAACGAACCATTCATAATTTTGTTCATAATACCTTCTTTCGCTCTACATTCCTTCCTAATATCAGCATTTGAGATTCTGTCATACATCGTTCAACCACACATACGTCTTAGGGACCTCATCTCTACCGCATTTATTCTGCTCTCATCTTTCTTCTGTCAGTTCCATGCTTCGCTTCCATACATAGGAGTTGGGACCAGAACTCCATTGTGAACGGCCATTTTCGCTTTCATTGATAAATTCTTGTTTCCAATAACTACTTTTAAGGCTCCATTCACTTTGTTACCCGCACCAACCCTTTTTTCAACATCACTGAACATGCTACCTAAATACACAAATTCCCTCACCTGTTCCAAGTTCTCTTCATTTACACTTATATTACAAACTGTCATTTGCTCTTCCCTTTCAAAAACTAACACCTTTGACTTTCCGACATTCATCAAAACACGTTAAAACAATTAAATAGCAGACAACATAATTTTGAATAATTGTGATCCATCAATGAACTCCGTTTTCATCATTAGCATCATCATATTCATCATCTGAAGAGTTTGATGATTTAGTGTCCCTATCAATTGAAAAAAGAAATTCCTCGTCTTCATCTAGCCAAATATTTCGTTTATTAAGTACTCGCGGCTGAATTTCCTATGGTAACAATTCTCTGGACCAAATGTACACAGATACACCTATAAAATCAATACAAAATATACAATACGTATTTTTATTATTATTCACTAATCATAAATCGGTTATTTAATCTCCACGGAACACTCATCTGTCATCTTTTTCGAATGGTATTAATGGCGCAAATATTCTCTGCTCTCCTTCACAAAAGGGGTTTAACTTTTAGAATAGTCTCTCTGATACTGATTTTTATAACTTTGGGCATTGTTAATCTAAAATTAATAAAGAAAACCAAAAATCCCGGTGACGATTAAAAAATAACCTCAAATCTTTCACATTGAGTATTGACATCTGGCATCAACAATACACCACCTACGGGCGTTTTCGAAACTAAATGAAAGCCATGATGTTTTTTGTACTTTGTCTCAGAAGTCAAATATAGTCAAATTTACGACAAATATAATTAATTTTAAATCATTTAAGTGATTTTTTCAAATGTTTTAATGATTATTCTGTTATCCGGAACGGAGACAAATCCAGCAAATATAAGATCTTCAAAATTGGTCCAGCCGTTCTCGAGTTATAAAAGGTGTAACTAACACGATTTTTGACTTTGTTTTATATATATAGATAATAAAATAATAAGAATGATAATAATCATAATAATAATTCAAACAGTAATTAGAAGGAACAATCATACATAATATAGAGTCAAAAACGATGAATCCTAATATATTAAAGACGATTAACATTATAAGGAAGCAGATTACATTAGTAAGAAAGGGACAAAAATGGAAGGTAGTATTAATATTTTTTTGGTAGATTGTATAAAAGAAAAGTTTTTAATGTACTACATATATACTAAGGGGGAATAAGCTGGAATTTGGTTATTTATAACATTCAATTCACGTGCCTTTGCTTTAAAAATTTCAAAATTTTCTAATTTATCAAATTTTTTTTAAATTGTTTGCTATATGCAAAAAAATGTGTTTTTGGAATTGAAATGATGGTCAAAATTCACACAATGATTCTGTTTTTGTATTAAATGTTGTGTTCATATAACATCTTCAAAATGATCGACCCGTCTTTCCAATATACACGGCATCACAATCCTCACAATTAATCTGGTAGATTCCACTTTGGTTGAATATATTGTCGCGAAAAAATAAAAAAACACAATTGTGATACATAAAACAAAGTTTTTAATTAACAATTTATAATTCATTTTAAGTATTAATGCAGGCTTCCGCGTGAATTATATTCCATTGTAATTAATATTTTTAATTTTGACATTTGCACATTTCATGAACTTAATTCATTTTAAGTATTAATTGTAATTCAATAAAAAGGTGAATTAAATTTAGCTAATAAGTTAACACAACATTTATTGATTCTGAGGCGGTACGAAGTTCGTCGGGTCAGCTAGTAGTCAAATAAATTTAACGTCAAGTCCAGCCTTTGGTTTATTTCCTTTGTTATATGTTAATACCTGAACCCCAATAACAACTTTAAATTATTATTTAATATTTTAAATTAATTCATAATATTTGTTATAACAAAGCATAAACGTTCCAAAATAAAACATTTTAACATCTGTCAAAACTTACCATATTTGTGATTTTTTTATTGTATATAATATTTTTAATATTTAAACAAAAAAAGTTTCTCCGCAGGGGTAGGCAGAGAGAATAGACCGCCACACTACCCTATCCTGGAAAACCTCTATAGCTTCCTCCACATTCATACAACGAGTCATACACGCACGTCGATTCCTCCGACATCTAACATAACCAACCTTTAAAATTTGATTAATTTGGTCGTGCCATGTTTTCCCCGGTCTGCCTCGACTCCGTACTCCATTTACATCATTTACGTATACTTTCTTAACCATTCTTTCTCCATCCATGCGTTCCATATGTCCGAACCATCGCAGCGATCCTTTAATATTTATGTTTATATAATATCACTGAGGAAGAGCTTGTGTGTCCGAAACATGCTTATTTAATTTTTTTAATAGAGTGAGTGTTGTATACTAAGTATATAAAAAAAGAAACATTTTACTTAATTGTTTAAGCAACGATAAATGCAAATGTACATATTTGTAAATATTTAGTTTAATTGTCAATAATGCTCTCAATGTGTACTTACGCAAATAATAATGTGGAATTATTAAACTTTTTTGTTTAATCATAATATTATATTTATAGATATTCATAAATGTTTATAAAAAAAAATATCATTCCATAATATTTACAATACCTTTTTATTTGTAAATCGATGTATTCATTATTTTAAAAATTAAAAATGTTAATGTAGTGTATAACAAACGAAATTAATGTATGAAAAACCTTTGTTAAAATATCCTAAAAAAGTCATGTTTCCGCCAAATGTTATCTTGTTTTCGGGAAAACAAAAGAACACATGCATATACTATGCGCTATCAAACGATAAATTCTCTTTCTAGAATACAAAATGTTCTGTTTAAAATCTCGTACGGCAATGACCAGTAAAATGCAAAGTTAAGTTCACACGTAAGCGATAATATTTAATATTTATGCATACAATGGATAGTACTACAAATGATAAAATATTATTTTTAACGTATTGAATTAAAAGGAACATTGTTGATACATTTTATTTTTCTAAATATTATTAAAGATTCATAAATATATTATATGTAACATTAGGCATAAACATATTATATATAAATCTGGCGAGCATTTTTTTGGTAAGCCTAAGAATTTGTCAATTAAGTTCAGTTCGCACATGTTGTTCATTCTCACAACAACGTCGACTTTCGTGGTAAATAAGACGCATAATATTCGATTGGGCCGAGATAATCAAACCGCAGAGCTAAAAAGAAGAATCGGACTAAGCTGGGCAGCTTTCGGAAACATGAAAACTTCTTAAAAACCTGAAAATACCGATCAACCTGAAACGAAAAGTCCATGAAGCCTGCATTCTGCCAGTTGGTATTTATGGTCTAGAAATTGTTACATTGTCCAAACAAAGAGCCGAGAAACTACGAGTGACTCAAAGAGCCATGGAATTATTATTTCTGCTCATTTTTGCGAATAAATAATTGTTCTAAGTAGTGTAGTTGGTAATTATGTCAAAGAAATTTAAATTTGTTTTTGTAATATATTATGTAATCAATTTAAAAGCTAAATTTTGGATTTTTACTGTCATAATTGGATTTGAAAATAAAAGTTTTGTTTCCAGTGATGAGAGGTTCAAAGACATTTTGTTTCGAACAAAATTCACGGCCATTAAGGCATATCATAATATTTAAACTTTCAGTACGAAAAAACTATTCATCAGCCGCTTAAAATCTGTTTTAACCGACTTAACTCAAACAAAAAATCACAAAGTTATTCCGAGATCGTTAAAATTTCTGAAAGGAAATTCTGATGAAAATTCGGTTGAAGGGATATCCCAAGTAATCTTAGCTCTAATCTCACCAGATTAAGATTAACCCCTAGTGATGGATTATTTTAAGGCAGTGTCCTTAAGACAAACTCGAATAGGGATGGAACCGGGAGTTTTATACGAGTATCACCACCTTTGCGGACGCTAATGTAACAGAAATAAATAAAAATATCCATACAAGTATGTGACGAATCGTGTCGGTGCTACCATATATTATAATTACTTTAGTAAAAGGTGAAAAAATAAAAAATATAAAAACAATTAAACGGAAGTGAGATAAAACATAATGAAAATAAAGAACATGTATCACGTTTTTCAGATGCTTTTCACCCTGATGTCAATCGCAGTAGCTACGTCATAAGCCTGTTGCGGATTCTTTTCAGGCTACATATGTTCGCAACGATATTTTTTTAAACATATAAAAACATAAATGACGACCTTCGTGGCAGAGTGGTAAGAGCTCTGACTTTCATACCGAAGGTTCCGGGTTCGATTCCCGGCGATGACAGTGTGATTGTCACACTGTCTTTGGTTTGGTGTAGAATTCACGTGACAAAAAAATGGCGATAGATTGGCTACCTATCTCATGTCAAGAGAATCAATATAATAGCTAAAAAAATTTAATTGTATTGAGTAATTGGGTTCAAACAACCTGTTGTATACATAAAAAAAATAAATAATAGTAAATAAATAATGTAAGGCCAATTATATGCTATAAAATATATAATACTTTGGTAAAAAGTATAATACTTGGTGTTTTGATATATTTAAAAATTGAATTAAACACTTTTTAAAACCACTTTATTTTGAGTAAGGAACGCCAACCGGTTTCACTTTGTAACGAGCTTCGTCAGGGCTATAACTGTTTGTTTCCAGTATCCTGTATCCAGTTTATGTATAGCCCTGATGAAGCTCGTTACAGAGTGAAACCGGTTGGCGCTCTTTACTCAAAATTAAGTGGTGTTATTTAAAGTGTTTTAAAAAAGAGTTTCATTAAAATTTTCACTTAAATTGAGAACAAACTCAAATAAAAAAAATGTAACTAATAAAGAGTTGGAGTCAATCTCAAAAATTGAACTTGTAAGCGTTTTTAATTTTTGATTTACATTCCTTATTCTTTTTTTTTTTTATTTATAACAAAATTAAAGGAAACATATTAATTAGACCGCATGGATGTAGGAAAAATTAAATGTTACAAAAGCCACTTTTTTAACTGTCCCGTATTCTGTATATTGCCGCGCTTTGAGCGTATTTGGTGCGATAAGCTTGAAAGCGTCTTGTGCGAAATAATGGAGGATATAAATTGAATGGGTTAAATAGAAAATATATTAATAAACTGAGTAATCTTTAAATATTTTAGAAAATTTGGTTTGGTTCATGTGGTATTCCCATAAATTTTGAGATACGAGTATTTCGTGTATAAGTGAATTATTTTGGCAAATTTGAATGTTGCCGCACTTTATAATAGTTAATTGTGACACATTATACGCTTTTAATGTTTTGATGCTAAAATTATATAAGTATTTTCGTTTATACAAAGAATTTTACAGGTTTTTGTTCGAATGATTTAAGAAAAACCTGTAAATATATGAATAAATTGACTAAAATCACTGATAAAAAATGATGTATAAAGAATGTTTTTGTACAAGAATTAAATACGCTTTAACTTGAACATAAATAAACAGTAAATATTTAATACAAAAGTAATTGTATCTCGTAATTGGCTGAACCTTGTACGGATACGAAAAGGATATCCAGATCCGTGAATTCGGATATCCGTCACATCCTTTATCTAGATGCGGAGCGATGATGGAAAATTTCCTTAGGAAACTGTCACATTGCTTATAAGAGTCGTGTAGAGTTATGGAAATTCGCTAAATTCAAACAACATTGCTTAATAGTTGTATGTGTGTTAATCTCTTGAAACACGCCTGTATCAATGGTAAGGAGCCTCTAAGCAAGCAAAATATTTTAAATCTTTCACTATCAAAGACTGTTTTTTTTTATACTTGTATCTCTTTGACTTTAAGCTTTCAGGATAATGTTAAATAAAAACTTAAATGTTGTATAAATCATATCGTTACTTTTCCACCAATAAAAAATAAGATACTTAGGAAATTAAAAATAACTTTGTTTAATCCACACAACATTAAAAAAATATATAAAAACACGACATGTTTCAGAGGATATCTTATCCATCTTCAAGTGTAAAAATGTCATAAAAATTAAACAAAGAAAAAGAAATATAAAGACGTATTTAACATTCAATACAATAATTTAAATAAAAAAATTAACCCAGGTTATTTGTAATAAGTACATACTAATAATAAGTATTTCTTTGAACTTATTAAATAATAATCTTTCTTTGTTCAGTTTTATTATATTTTAACACCTGAAGATGGAGGTATCCTCCGAAACACGTCGTGTTTTTAAATATTTTAAAAATATTTTGTGGATTAAACCAATTTATTTTGAATTTCCTAAGTATATTACTATGAAATTTTACAGTGCTAATGCCTTAGCATTCAATAAATAAAATATAAGATTGGTTCTGATTTTGAAATTTAGTCAACCAAAAACACAGTCTGCCAATTTCCAGCAAGCCTGGCGAATCCAGTAGCTGTCGAAATAAAGACAAGAGTAAAAGTAATTCAAAACACCCTTTTCTCATATTATTATTGAAAATTTGGTTTGGTTCATGTAGTGCTCCCGTAAATATTTGAGATATTTCGTGTATAAATGAATTATTTTGGTTAATTTGATTGATGCCTCACTTTATAACAGTTAATTATGACACAATACGTTTGTACTGTTTGATATTAAAATTAAATAGGTTTTTTTCGTTTTTACAAAGAATTTTGACAGGTTTTTATTTGAATGTTTTAATATGAATCTGTAAGAAGTTATAATGGTAACCGCATTATGGAACAGGTAAAGCGATAATTTCATATATTATATATACATATCTTTCAAATTTAGGTCAAATCAAGTTAAAACATAATGTAATAATTTTACATAGTTGGTTTAATAAATAAATAAATTACGGTAAATTTTTTTAAATTTGTAATACTAGTTTTTTTCCTACAGTTGACTGTCCCTAACCCCTTAAGCTTTTAAGCTATAAATATGATAATTTAAAAGACGATTCACAATAGTACCAACAAGTATATAAATAATAGTATACAAATAAATTAATCAGAGACCAAAATATGGATTTTAAATATAAAATATAATAATTTTAGTTATTAACCCTAAATGACGAAATAATTTTAATTTTGTTAACAATTAAAATTCCATCTAACCCCGAAAAACAGTGAATACAATAGGAAACCAAAAACCATGTTAGTTATGCAGGAACTAAAATGGTTTTTGGTTTTCTCTACAGGCTGGAAAAATAATTTATTTCTATTAAAATAATTTATAAAATGTTCCAAAAACAAGATTAGTTTCATTCTAAATAATACAAAAGCTCATTTCACTTTGAAATAATAAAACAAAAATAATAATTGAACATTTTTCAATAACACTGGACGTGAGCAGTGCCTGATCCGAACAAAGTACCCGCGAACAATACACTATGACACAAAGTAATGAAGAATTCAGATTACTGAATACGAATGACAATAAAATGAATAAATTAAATAAAAGACAAAGCATCCATTATACTAAAATGTTCATGAAACATTCAAATAAGTAGTTTTGCATTTTTGGATAATTCCCAATCATTTTGGCATGTTTGTAACGAAATGAAATGAAAATAACCATATAACGTTCCAAAATAATGTTTTTTTTAAGAAGTTTACTTTTAACCTTTAGCGAAGCATGGAACTGGCAAAATAAGGATGAAAGTAGAATAAATGCAGTAGAAATGAGATCTTTTAGACGTATGTGCGGATATTCTGTGTATGATAGAGTGTCGAATGAAAATATTATATAAGAGGTGAATGCGGTGCGAATGATGGTGTTATGAACAAAATAATGAAAGGATCATTAATATGGTTTGGACACATGGAATGAATGGATGAAGAAAGAATGGTAAAAAAGTATATGTTAACGATGTAAATGAAACCAGAAATAGAGGAAGACCGAGGAAAACGTGGCACGATCAAATAAATCAAATATTGAATGTCGGCCATGTGAGGAGTCAGAGAAATCGACGCGCGTGCATGACACGATGTATGAATGTTGAGGAAGTGAGAGAAATATGTCAGTTAAGTGTGGCAGTCCATTCTTTCTACCTACCCCTTCGGGAGACGGATTGAGGGTTAGTTAGTTTTTTTTACTTTAAACCTTACGGTGTAGGTAAATCCACAATGTAAATTTATTTTTTATAATTATATTATTATTTTCATTTTTAAGTCTTTAAAATAAGTTAATAATTGCAAAAGTTAATAAACATAAGTGGAAGCATACTAAATACATAATAATAAAGAAATTTTGAATAATTTTTTTTTTTGTTTTCATTATTTAAATGAACTTTTACCTAGAAATTTCAAATACAAACATTAATTATTATCAAGCATTATACTAGTATATTTAAATTTTATAAGAGTTGTATGCCAAAAGTAATAAGATAATGAATATATCAACGCTGAATTATACCACAAAAAACTCAAAGGAGGGATTGTTTGATACTCACGAGTCAGATTTTTGTTTGAAAATTCTGGAATTCCTAAAAATTTCTGACTTTCATTAATCATTAGCCATATACAGATATAGAAAGCAAGGTTGCGTTTGAAATATTTTCTTTAATTTTCGTATAAATTTAAGATGCAAACTGTTAAAATATTAGCGATTTGTATTTTTACATGCAGAACAGCTGATTCATATTTCAAATTTAACGATGGCATTTCTGAGAATATTTTTTGTTTCGTTTTTATCTGTTTGCCAATTGAGTTCGTATCAGCAAATCAAAATCAGTATACACGCTCATTTAAATAACAATCAAAACTTTAAATCTATTTGAGAGAATTGTCAATATTTCGGTAACGACTGATACGAATATATCAAGACCACAATACGAACCTGTGGAATGTTTCTGCTTAGCGAACGCATTTTTTATTCTAATAGCTGAATAAATAGAAACTCAAAATAAAAATACATATTTTAATAAAGACAGACTTGCATATACAGCCGCTTATGAAATCCCCTCCAGACAACGCACATAGGTGGATTTAAATGATTTAGGCGGTCAAAATTATTTTACGGTGTATTTTGACTTCAAATCATAAATATTATCGTAAAAAATTATCCTTAGTAAAAAAAAAATTTTCCCAGCCAAAAATAAATAAAAATACTAAATCTCGAGGAAATTTTTTTTTTTATTACAAATTTTACAAACAAAAAAAAAATCTAGTTACAGATTAATAATTGAGGTGCAAATAAGTATTTTAAATTTGTTTATATATTTATGGACAAATCTTGAATCATGTCTGAAATATCGGATTCGGTATTAGGGTTAGCTGGTAGTAACATATTCATTGTTTCAGGGCAAAATTAACCTGGTTTGATCGTTTTTTTTGTTTGTTTCATGCTACTTAATAGTGGATCTGAACTCAATAATAATCTATTATATATATCAAGGTTGCATTCCTCCCTCGAGAACTTTCTTGCGTAGTTTTCGCGGTATAATCGAAAGCACTTATTTCTGGCTTCTGCTGCCTCTTCCGACAACTGTCCTATGGGTAATAAGGCATTTTCAATTACAACTGCACCATGAATCAATATTTTATGCAAGGTCGGAGTCATTGGGTGCCAACTATATAACTCGACATACAATTTCGCAGTAGCAATGGCATATTCATCAAATCGTTATATTTCCCGTAATATTTTCGAAGCATCCCTTTTCCCTCGAGCCTGTAATGTTGTTTGCGCTGCATGAACGATTACTTCTTTATTAAGCGAAGAACGTATTTCCTCCGTTTTTCTTCTTTTAGTCCTCTCACTAGAATCTTCAAATGATTTAGAAGGCCGACCTGGTCGAGTTTGCTTGTTTGCTGAAAGTTCAAATGTTCCTTCTAACACCTTTTCGTGAGTTTTAAGAAACATTGCCTCTTTTCTATGACCATTTTTCTTTCATTGGTGTTTTAAAATATGCAAATCTTTGTTTGAAACTGCTTAGATTATCTGGAGTGTCACCACAACAGGACAATAGGTGATTTTCTAGATATTTAATTTTTTCATCTAAATTAGGTAAATCTTGTTGCTGCATTTGATCGTAAAGATATTTACAGCTTATGGTTTTTGTACCCAATGTATCAGATATACCTAAAATAGAGAAAATCACACTTTATTACATTTTAAGAAAAAGTTGTTAAAAAAAAGTGATGTCATCCTTTTTAAAAAAATAACTGTAATTTGGTCAACCGCAGATATCCGCAACCAAATTTTATGTCATTTATTAGTCAAATATAAGATGTATACAATACAGGAACAAACATTACGCGATAAGACGCGATAATATAACAAAATGTCTTATAAACTTGAAAATTAAGTAAAAATTTCATTAGTAGACCACCTTTTTTTGAGGTTCTACAAATAATATAAAATAACTTTTAAATTATGTTAAACACATCAAGAAATATTGATCATTACCTGAGTTATTCTAATCCATAACGATAACTTCGAAATATTAGGTGGACAAGGCAAAATTCTCCTTGTTAAATGTTTATACTGAGAGCGCTAAGAACAATGACGACGTGCACTTCGTTAGGCGGACATGTTTCAACCACCTGCGTGCGCACACGGTAAAAGGTTCGAGGTTGGGGATAGTCAATTATTGTTACTGGGACATTTCTTTGGATCTAGGATTTTTTTGGTATTTTTAACATCGATTTTGAAATTTGACTTATGACCGGCTAATTCTTAACAATCCACGTAAGTGCAACGCCCACCTGGAAGACCGCCTAAGAGATGGAAAGACAACTGGACCTCATCATCCGACAAGACATGATTTCTGTGTCATCGTCAGATCTATTAAAAGAAGAATACGATATTTTAATGACTTTTTTTATGAATTGAAATACTTTGGAAAAGTGGAATAAAGTGGAAAAACAGTGTTTTAATTTAAAAAAATCGTCATTTTGGATTTCAACAGTGCTAACGCCTATATATTTTAAAGTAGTGTTTCCGAGGAAAACATAGCATGATCAGATTAATCAAATTTTAAAGGTTGGTCATGTTAGAAGTCGGAGGAATCGACGTGCGTGTATAACTCGTTGTATGAATGTGGAGGAATCTAGAGAGGTTTGTCAGGATAAAGTAGTGTGGCGGTCCATTCTCTCTGCCTACCCCTGCGGGTAAACGGCGTGATGGTTTGTTTGTGTGTTTGTTTGTTTGTTTGTAGTGTTTCCGTATTCAAAGGTATCGGTGTCAAAAAAAGAAATTTAATCCAAGAGAAAATCCCGAACTTAATGTATGCACATTGTAAAACGATGCTTTTACGAATTAAAATGTATAATATATAAAACTAACGCTTTTGATCAATATTTGTATAATAAAACGACCGAAACTGGTTATAGCCATAATGCGATACTGTTTAATTTGTACTAAACGATCACAAACATACTCATTTTAATCATTGAAATTTATTTCTGAAACGGTGACGAGCGTCCAAAACCGGTTGTAACTAAATTTAAACCAAACAACTTTGTTTTTGTATCACAATTGTATTTTATTTTACGCGACAGCTGTTTCGTCAACCTTTGTTGAAATTAATTAATTAAATTTAATTTGACAGTTTAAAATGTTAAGGTATCATAGTGTTTTGGCCAAAACAATGGACTATTAAATTTAAAGCAAAATATTGTAAAACTAAGTATATTTTTTACAGGCATAAACAAAATACTTTCCACATAAATATTTGTTTCTATATACGACATAATTTAATTTCGCTATATAATAACTTTTGAAAAAACATTATGTAAATAAATTCGATGACCTTCGTGGCAGAGTGGTAAGAGCTCTGATTTCCATGCCGAAGGTCCTGGGTTCGATTCCCGGCGATGGCATTGTGATTGTAACACTGTCTTTGCTCTGGTGTATAATTCACGTGACAATAAAATGGCGATAGATTGGCTACCTATCACATGTCACGAGAATCAATATAATAGCTAAAAAATGAAAATTGTGTACAGTAATTGGGTCCAAAAACGACCTGTTGTGTACATAAAAAAAACTAACTCATTAACACGGTGGAATTCCATTGTAATATACTTGGGGAATTGAAAAATAACGTTGTACATAATCCATAAAATAATAAAAATCACGACATGTTTCGAAGGGATACCTCAATCTTCAGGTGTAATAATGTATATTATCAACAACAACAACAACAACAACAAACCATCACGCCGTTTCCCCGCAGGGGTAGGCAGAGAGAATGGACCGCCACACTACTCTATCCTGGCAAACCTCTCTAGCTTCCTCCACATTCATACAACGAGTCATACACGCACGTCGATTCCTCCGACTTCTAACATGACCAACCTTTAAATTTGATTAATTTGGTCATGCCATGTTTTCCTCGGTCTGCCTCGACTTCATACCCCATTTACATCATTAACGTATACTTTCTTAACCATTCTTTCTCCATCCATGCGTTCCATATGTCCGAACCAACGCAGCGATCCTTTCATAATTTTGTTCATTATACCTTCTTCCGCTCTACATTCCTTTCTTATATCAGCATTTGAGATTCTGTCATATATCGTTCTACCACACATACGTCTTTGGGACCTCATCTCTACCGCATTTATTCTACTCTCATCCTTCTTTTGCCAGTTCCATGCTTCGCTTCCATACATTAAGGTTGGGACCAGAACTCCATTGTGAACGGCCGTTTTTGCTTTCATTGATAAATTCTTGTTTCCAATAACTATTTTTAAAGCTCCATTCGCTTTGTTACCCGCACCAACCCTTCTTTCGACGTCACTATCCGTTCGGGCATCTGCTGTGAACATACTACCTAAATACACAAATTCCCTCACCTGTTCCAAGTTCTCTTCGTTCACACTTATATTACAAACTGTCATTTGCTCTTCACTTTCGAAAACCATCACCTTTGACTTTCCGACATTCATCATTAAATCATTTGACTTGCATACCTCATTCATTCTCGACACCAAGACTTGTAATTCGTCCGCACTATCCGCAACGAGAACGGCATCGTCCGCGTAAAGCAGACAGTTTACTGACAGATCACTCATCTTAGCAGCAGCATTTATACCTTTAAGTTCTTTCATACACTTGTCCATATACAGATTGAACAACCATGGAGACATCACGCAGCCCTGCTTAACACCCTTCGTGATATCAAACCAAGGCGTGATGTCTCCATTTACCCTAACACTGGCAGTGCTACCTTCGTAGAGAGAAGCAACCGCCCATATCAGTTTTGTGCTCACTCCGTATTCGGACAAGATTGACCACAGTTTATCTCTGTTCACTCGATCATAGGCTTTTTGCAAATCGACAAACGCACAGAAAAGTTTACGGTTTTTGGCCATAAACTTCTCCGCAAGCGTTCGAAGTGCAAAAATCTGATCCATACATCCTCTTCCGGTCATAAAAGCGCCTTGAACATCACATACTCTTTCAGTCGTCGTCTTTTTTACTCTTTCTATTAAAATTCGGCCGTAGAGTTTACCAACGGCGCTTAACAGACTTATTGCCCGGTGATTTCCGCAGTCCATACGAGACCCCTTTCCCTTATATAGAGGCATGATAACAGCCCTCCTCCAGTCGAGCGGCGTATATCCTTCCTCTAAACACTGGTTAAAGAGTCTGTATAACCACGCTGCAACAACTGGCCCACCGTTTTTAATAAACTCCAAAGCGACACAATCATAACCAACAGCTTTTCCACCTTTCATACAGCTTACAGATTTTTCTATTTCGTTCAAACTTATTTCTGTCATATCTCTTTCGCTATTCGTACAACTCACATTTGTAACGCTCCTTCTCATTGAACTCTCAGTCATTTCACTGCCATATACATCTTTAAAGTATTCCATCCATCTTCCTTGTATACTGTCAAAATCAGTAATCATTCTTCCCTCACAACTCAAAATTGCTTTCGCACAACCATTTTCGGGAGGATTCAGGGCCTTTTTGACTTCCTTCCAGAACATTTTTATGTTGCTCTGAAAGTGACTCGTCATCTTGAGACCGTCTTCCTCCTTCAGTTTATCCTTTTTCTCTCTCACTTTCAACTTGACATTCATCTTACAAACTTTGTATGCTTCTTTTGCTCTTTATATTTCTCGCAATCTCTTTTATCCACAGATATCATATTTAACCATGCATCCTTCTTTTCTTTGACCAGAATTTTTACACAGTCATCCCACCAAGCATCTCCCTTCCTTCTTCCTTGCACACATGTACCACATACCTCTTTCGCTGTTTCACATAGACTTTCTTTCAATTTGTTCCAGATCTCGTCTATACTTATAAATTCAGATTCTAGACCACTCAGCCTTTCATTCACTTTCGTCAGATAACTCTCTTTTACGTCATCGATTTGGAGTTTTTCTATTTTAACTCTAGATGGGGCGGTCACTGTTTTGTTCTTCTTGGTGCGCCAACCTCGGAACAGGTTTATCTTTGTCACCACCAAAAAATGGTCAGTTCCGAGTTCGGCCCCTCTGAACACTCTGGTATCCACAGTGTCCGTCCGTAATCTAGAGTCAACGATGACGTAATCGATAGTCGTCCTTTCATTCCCTCTCTCCCATGTATACTGATGGATCCTCTTATGATATATTATCAACTAAACAAATAACTAATAAAAAATGCATTTAAGAAACCGATACAATACAAAGGAAGAAAACATTTACAATAAAAAAATTAACCTTGAATAATTGCATTAAGTACTAATAATTATTTTTTTTATCAGTAAGAACTAATAAATAATATTGAACAACAATTGTACATAATAATTAAATGATAATATTTTATAAAATTACAAATTTTCAATTCCCAAAGTATAAAACTTTTTTTTGGTTTTCACAAATATGCTTCGGACATTACACGTCATTCCTAAGTATTTTTTTACGATTGACGAATGGGATGGAGTTTGTAGAAGTTAGGGTAATAATCATTATTTAATAAGGATCGTAGGGCAGTTTATTTGGTTGTTAATAATATTTTACAGAATATATAATATTTTTATTGTTTTTATTTATTTATATAATTTTATGATTATTTATTGTTATTTTTTATTTCTTAAAATATCAAGTTTTTTATTTTTTATTATTATAAAGTAATTAAAAAAACACATATTATTCATCAAAGTCTACTGATTTATGTATACATATCTAAACGCGTTGCCAAGTACCAAAAAGTGTTGTGAAAATAAAATGTAATTGAACAATTTTGAAGGATTTATTGAATCTCAATAGAGACGAAGATGTAAATTGTTTTTTGGAAACAGAATATGGTAGTAGTATAAAAAAACTGGTCCAAGTTAAAAGCATAAAAATTGGAGATTGGATCTCCAGGGGTTGTCTAGCAGTATGATAATTGCGTAAAAAGTTAATAAAGATTTTCTGCTTAATGCTTAAAAATAATCTGATAAGTTGGCGCTAGTGTAGATTGACCTAAAAATGAGAAGTGTTCTTATCATAAGTAGCATATATTCATCTTTCAAAAAATTTGTCAGACGTGGTTGTCGTAAGAAGGGCGGAATAGGAAATGTTGTTAAACATAAAGCGATCGCTTAACCCAACCAATGACAGGTCATAATTCCTGTAAACGCCTCGACTACCATATTCTGTTTCCAAAAAACAATTTACATCTTCGTCTCTATTGAGATACAATTAATCTATAAAAATGTATAAAACCCGCAATGGGTAAAATTCAATATTTGTCTACAAGTATTTGTATACATTCAAAAATAAAGTGCGTAATTTAACAATTCTAACAAAAATGCTTATTCATAAAATATTTTTGTTTCGTGTAATTAATTATAATTTAGTCGTACAATTGAATAAATTCTGTTTGTGGGGGTAATTAACACAAGTTGTGTACACCACTAATTAATAGTTAGCAATACTAAATCCAAAATGAAGCGTTATATTACGCCGGGCTAGATTTCAGTTATCTGATAATCGAAACCCTTTAGGGACGGTGCGTGATAAGTAACCAGTGTAACGACATCCCCAACATTGATACTTTCTCGGGCTTAACTAACTCGTTAATTACTGTTATTTTGTTTGGAATCCTTAACGATTCAAGTTATAGAGGGGCTGAAGTCTTGTGACTTACACCTAACTTCATTTGGGTAATTTTCCTATCAACTGTGGAGCATCGGGGATATTAGCAAATTTGAATAAATTAACAGAAACGCCTTCGTTATTCATCTTCTTCTTCTTCTGCTTTATTTAAGACCGTATGCTGTTATTTCTCGGAACCTGTTCCTGGGATGCAGATGACAACTGTCTCGCCATCTTTTACGTGGTCTTCCTGCAGGTCGATTTCTTGTTGGTATTTTATTTACGGCTATATTCATCAGTAGCGTCTTCTCAGTTTTCCCCATCGCACGACATCTTCTAAATTGCAGATCTTTCTTATTTCAGAATTTCTTATTCTGTCTTGGAGTGTCGTTCCCGCAACCGATCAGAGAGATTTCATTTCTGTGGTTCTTAGGAGACTTTTTGTTCTGATGTTGTCAGCTCCCGTCTCTATTCCATATGCCATTATAGGACGTCCTTCGTTTTTCATTCCATTTAAAACACTGAAAATAAATTATTAATTCATGTCTTTATTGACTTAGACCCCCACTCTTTCGCGGATGTTTAAAATATGAACTATTAATTGAAAAAAAATTATCTCATGTTAAGGCCAAAATGCGACGATACTTGAACGATAAATATACATATTTTTTCTTTATAACATAACACTTTATTTTAAAATCCTTTTATAATTTGTATAAATATTTATTTTGTGCCTATATAATATTTTAACTACACTGATTTTTTTATCTGATTTTAATCTTAAATATTTTTTTTATATTAACTTAGTATACAGAAATAAACTCACTTTATTAAAAAATAATAATTCCAAACATGTTTCGCACTAACAAGCCCTCCATCAGTGATATTATATAAATATAAATATTATATATATATTTTTTACAAATGTGTTCAGTTTTGACAGATGTTAAAAAAATCTGTTAATCTTTAATCTCTAGTTTTGTTTGTTTTTAAAAATAAAATGTAAAAAAAAAAAGTTGTTAAATTATAAATCCTCAACACAAAGTTATGGTGAATATAAAAGAAACTATAATACCTATTTATTGTTTCTTGAACTTCGAAACCATGATACTTATTTATCGTTTCTTGAACTCTGAAAATATGATACTTGTATATTGTTTATAATATTAATTAATTAATACGAATACAAACGTCTGTCTCTTCGGAGATCGACGTCTTTCATGTTAGTGAAAGTACGTTCAGAAAACAAATATTCTTAATTTTGGAGAGTATCCTGTCTTCCTAATGTTGAACCATCTCTCATGCGTTTCTGGTAGTATACTATACACAATATATTATTTTACCTGTTCTCAATAGATGCCTTAAAAAGAAATTTTGTAATGTCAGTTTATGAAATAAACTGATTTCATTTGATTTGATTTGATTTGATTTATATAGAAGTTTTATTGTAATTTATATGAATGACATGTTTTACGTTTGATAATGCCTTAGACAGGCGAAGCATGTCATTCAGATAAATTAAAAAGAAACTTTAGAAAACACGTTTTCATTCGTATTAATGACTATGCTACTTCGATTTTATCACATATTTTAATTTTGAAACACTGTTATTATATAATACGTATCACAATTTATCAATTATCTTTTTTGAGATTGTCACGTTTTCAGTTATTGGAAATAATTGATGATATAGGTTTACTAAATAGTGTTTTAATTAATACAACATTCGTCATTACGGCATGTTAAATACGACATGAGAACGCATTTAATATAAAATTTACTAACACCAAGAACTCAATACAATAGTATTATAAAATATTAGACAAATTCCAATGTAAGCAGAAAATAGCTGATTACGAGATGATGATTACTCGTAATATGAAGAAGGAATCTGGTCTTGTCTAAGATTGAACCTAAGTCACCTGGATTAGCAGCCAAGCGTTCTGTCCCCTATACCACCACATAACTTTTAAATCACGCGAGAATTAAAAAACAAAAGAGGGATAAAATGAACACATATTTTGAATTTAATAATGAAGAAAACTTTCTAGAATTTGTCGTTTATTTTTGGGAGTGACGTATTTTGTTTTGCTAAGTGATTATCAAACATTTTTTTTATAATCTTCTTATAACGAAATATGTCATTCAAAAATATATATTGTATTATATATTAAAATATCTAGAAAATGGAAGTTTTTGGCATACTTAATATGTTGATCAAAAAATAAAAATAATAAATATATATTATATACTCTTATATTTTTGATAAAAAAAAAAAACAAGAAAGTTCTACCAACCGCCTTAATAATTTAGTAGATTATAAGCCGAAAAATCGAGTTAAAAAAAATCAGATTGATTGGTTTTAATACTTACAAAACATATTACAAAATATAAATATTATAAGAAAAAATGTATGTATGGAAGCGAAGCATGGAACTGATAAAAGAAGGATGAAAGTAGAATTATTACAGTAGAAATGAGATCTCTTACACGAATGTGTAGATTCTCTGTGTATGATCGTGTCGAATGGAAATATAAGAAGTGAATGCGGTGCGAATGATGGTGTTATGAACAAAATAATGAAAGGATCATTAAGATGGTTTGGACATATGGAAAGAATGAATGAAGATAGAATCGTAAAAAAAATTATACGAAACAGAGGAAAACGTGGCACGATCAAATAAATCAAATGTTGAATGTCGGCCATGCGAGGAGTCAGAGAAATCGACGCGCGTGCATGACACAATGTATGAATGTTGAGAGAGCGAGAGAAATATGTCAGGAAAGAAAAGTGTGGCAGTCCATTCTTTCTGCCTACACCCCTTCGGGGAGATTGCGTGATGGTAAGTTAGTTAGTTAATTTACAAAAAAAATGTTTTCACTATAAAGTAAACTAGATTTTAAAACTTTTTTCATTTCATTAAGGATTTTAAATTGATAGTCATTACACGACTGGGTTTTCAGAATATTGTAAACTTTTAAATATGGTCTGCCCCAACATAAATACGAAATAGGTATAATTAATGATAGGGTTGTTTTAAAACAAAGAAGCTAATGAGGTTAGCTTGTTCCGCAAATTAGTATGTACGGTATGGACTAACGTTATTTGAAAATACTGTATAAGTAATGAATGATACAACATTACACTAAATCCTTTAAGAGGAAAGTCCAGCTTTCTTTGTTCTTATGTAAAAGCTTTGAAAGGCAATTTGTATAAATTTAAGACGGTGTTTAAGTTAATGTAGTGTTGACGTCGCATGCTGAGGATACTGTGGACGGCAAAAAGGACGAACAAATCAGTCTTAAATGAGCTCAATATAACACGAAGATATAGTAGAAGTATATATAATTTAAGTATTGAGTTTCTTTGGCAAGGAGAGAACTTGGTAACATGGAAAAATAAATTATCACTGGAAGTGTTCCAGACAAAATAAGTAGAGGCAAATCTTCTGCGCGGTGTTGTGACCAGATTAAGAAGATGACTACAGGAAACTTTTACTCGTTGGTAAGAACTGCGGTAATTTGAAGTGTTCTGCCAGTAAGTACATATGGTATTGAAACTGCCACTCTGACAAAGCACAGTGCAGAGAGACTAAGAGTCATGCAGCGAGCGACGGAGAGAGCCATGCTAGGCCTGTCTCTTAGAGATAGAGTCAGGAACGAAACGGTGAGGTATAAAACAAGAGTCACAGACGTGATCCACCGGGACGACTTTAAAATGGAAATGGACAGGGCATGTCACTAGAGCTGCAGACGAAAGATGGACCAAAATACTGCTGAATTGGAGACCGAGAGACACGAGAAGAAGAGTAGAAAGACCACAAATGAGGTGGAGGGATGACCTGGAACGATACGTTGGGGTGCTATACATATACATATCACAAAATAAAGACAAAAGTGGAAGTAGTTAAGAAACATAGTTTTTTTAAAATTATTATTTAAAATGAACTTTCATCAAGAGATTTCAGTAAATTCATTTGATTATCTTAAAAAAAGTTTAATTTTGTTTTTAATTCCATTTCCATTTTTATCAAAACCTTGTGTTACAAAGTTAAAAAATTTTTGTTCGATCCAAAAATATATTAAAGCTTTGAAATAACGCTATTTCTAATGAATAAATATATTGAATGACGTTAAACTCCAGTCTTAACGACAAAGTTACTTCAAAATTTATTTTTTACGGATATAATTAAGGTAATACATTGTTTCAGTTACACATTCGGGTTGATTATAATACTTGTAAGGGGAAAATGTACTGTAATGTTTATTTTCGTGATCGGTAAATTAATATTTCAGAAATACGATGTTGCTTTCAGTGGGGTGAACAAGCCTACACGTATTGCGAGTTCACGATATTAAATACCAGATTTTTTAATTAGGCAAATCATCGTCATTAATTATAATATAATACTTCGCGGCTGTGGCAGCTTAATTTTCCTTTCGGGTAAGCTTTGGAAATTACCATGTTTGTTGACATTGTTTTAGTACACTCATAATGCTTACAGAGCTTCGCGATACGGGGTACATTGATGTAATACGTATTCACACAATTTTGTTACTTTAAAATGTAGGCATTGGATATATGTGTTAAAATTTTAATTAAAGCATCGTATGACTGAAAACACTAATTATTAAATTTTTAATACGGCCTAATTAAGCAATATCACTAGATAATCCATTGTTATGACTGGGACACTATGATACTTTAGTATTATTACTCGTAAATGATTAAATATGAACTTAAATTGAACTTATGGTCTTGAAACTGTAATATTGTCCCAACAAAGTGTCGAAAACTACGAGTGAACCAAAGAGCCATGGAAAGAGTCATGTTAGGAATAAGCCTAATAGACAGAGTCAGTAACGATACGGTGAGAGAAAAAACAAATTTCACTGACATCATCCACCGGATGGCGACTCTAAAATGGCAATTAAGAGGTCACGTAGCCAGAAGCTCAGATAAAAAATTGGACAAAAAGATTGCTGACTTGTAGACCGTGGATGGCAAAGAGAAGAAGTGCAGGGCGACCGCAACTACGGTGGAAGGATGATCTGAAGAGACACGTCGGAATAACCTGGATGCAGTCTGCATAAGACAGAGTGACATGGAAGCGAATGGAGGAGGCCTTTGTCCAGGAGTGGACGGGTATAGGCTGAGGAAGAAGTAAAAGAAGTAAAAATATAAAACAGAGTTATTACGTATCACATTTTATTAATATAAGTTAGTCCCGACAGCTGCTTCGCCGCCAACCTATAAGGTATTATAAACAGTTGTTTGTAACACCTGATGATGCCAATATAGGTTGCTGAAACTGCTGTCGCAACAAGCCCGCATAAATAAATTATATTATAACAATGTTTTAAATTTAAACATTTAGAAATTCTGTTATTTTGTGCGACAATGACAAAACAATAATTAAAAAGCCACGATCAAATACTAATTGGTATTTTAAATGTACGATGTAAAAAAGATCAAAGTTAACAAAATAATGGGGTATGGGATTATTTTCTACAATGGTGGCAAGGAAAATCTCTACATGATGTTTGGCTAATACTCTTATATTAAGAAACTTTATTAAGTAGGCCAAACTAATACGTTTCATATTTTATTCTCGTGATGGCTGGCTGGCTAAAGTGGTGGCGGTGGCCATATTTGTCGGAGAACTGTCAGTCGAAGGGGGAAGACGGGTTCTGGACTGGAGACCGCGCAAATGATTATGTAGAGTTTGACGTCACCTTGCCCGCTGAACTGACGTTATTGTAAGGATTGATGGACTTGGATGGATGAGAGTGGCAACGGATAGGGGGTAGTGGCGTACTTTGGGAGAGGTATACGTTTAGCAGTGGACGACAGACAGGTGATAAGTAAGAAAGTTACCTTAATTAATTAATTAATTAAGTTAAATATAATGTAACTTTCTTCTATGTTCGCCATACTTTGTGTTGTTGTTGTTTTATTTTCTTTTATGTTAAATTAAAATTAAATATCAGACATGTTTCGGACAACCCGGTCCTTTCTCAGTGATATTATAAAGATATAAAAAAAATATAAAATTGTTTACGAAATATGATCAGTTTTGACAGATGTTATAAATATTTATTTTGGAACATTTATGCTTTTGTTATAACAAATATAATATTATGAATAAATTTTAAATAATAATTTAAATTTCTTATTGGGGTTCAGGTAATTACTAGCAACACAGGAAATAAATCAAAGATTGGACTTGATGTTGAATTTATTTGATTATTTATAATAATAATTAAAAAAAAAATTAAGTGTTGTAAACAAAGTACTCGTATATAAAAAATAAAATAAAATATAATATAACTACTATAAAACAGATGTTTTCATTCGTGTTAACCCTTAACGTACCGTGTTCAAAACAAAACGCTCGCTCCCATGTGGTAAGTTCAGTTTACCGCTAACTTTATCTAAATATCAAGCATATGACTAGATGAATCAAAATTTAATTTATGTCATCTTGTAGGGAATTTCATTAGGAATAGATCGATATCTATAACATACATGGATTATTTGAAAAACATATCATTATTAATTTTTTTCTGGAACCATGCGATTTCTGATATGTAATGCGTCACAGCATACGGGCGACTGGACATCGGGTATAAACTTGTCTGCGCGCCGCGGCCGGCGGGGCGAGGATAAAGGCACCTAGGCAAAATGTATAGTACGTTCAAGACAACAAGTACGTATTAATATTTGTCCCTTTTGGTAAAGTGTTAATATTTTCACAGTTCTGATATTATTAAGTTACGTGCTGCGTTTTCATCCAGTCGGTATTATTACGTACCTATTGAAAAGGTCAAAGATATAATTTATAATACGTTCAAAACAGCGAGTAAGTATTTTTCACTTTTGATAAAGTTGTAAATATTAGCAAAACAAATTCTACCTTAACACGAATGAAGGTGAGGGCAGTCTTAGAAAATATTTTTTTTGGGATGAAGGAAGTAATTTTTTGCTTTTTTTTTATTACGAAATATTGAGAACACTTCAATAGAGGATTATAATTTTTTTTATAATATTAGGGTCCATAGGTTTTAAGAAAATCAACTTTAAATTGGCAGTGGAAACTCAATTGACCACATGGCAACGCGACGGTTAATATGTTTTCACTAAAAATAAGTGAGTGCTTAACCTTTGTATGTGGCGGACATCGAATTATAATTCAGAGGTCTCCGAAAATCAAAAAACAAGGTCCGATTCATCATCTACAAATTCGAGAATTGGCCGGGATAAAGCGTACATTAAAGAGTAATCCGTTTAAGCCTAATGAATAAAGTATGAGCATAAATCTCCCAACTCGATGTGCGGTCACAAATGAGGACGCGTTTGTAGTATTTACGCACGTTTGTGGCGATATGTTCAGACATTAATGAAAATTCACGGTTTTGATACTCAGTCTGTTTTCACTTCATCACCGGAACGTCCCAAGTGCTCGTGTCGCGCTAACGAGCCTGAATTACCGGAATCCCCGCATTTACAAGTAGGCAATTTGGGAACTCGGTAATTTTAATTACCCTTTATTGACACAAGAAATGCCGCTTAAAGTGTACGAGGCGAAGAAAGGGTTAAGCCGTACGTTTCCATTTCGATTATTATAATTTAAGAACTTGCAATGTTTGAATTATTTTCATACGCTTTTGTGAATTTGCAATCTCGCTTCTCGTGTAAGTTCAAACGAGCGAATCGTGAATTTCAATTACGCAAGCGCACCCTTAAAAGCTTTGTTAATACAACACCCCTTTTCTGGTTATTAAATTTGCTAGCTTAAAAAAAAGCAGATTCTTTTGTATATTAAGTATAAAATGAAACGTCTATTTGGATGTACAAAGTATTAATAATTTAGAAGGTTAAGCCCTGCTAGAATTGTTGAGCCAATAGAAAATAAATTATGTATGATTAGTTAAGCTGTAATCTGATTCTGAAAGACAATGTTTGTACTGTAATAATATCGATGTTCTCGGATTTGTAAACTTCTATTTACAGTCTGAAAACATGCCCTGAAGAATACATTTATAAAAATATATATATTATTACTTTTATTCCTTGAAATCTTCGAATATTTAATATAGTAGTAGTACATAAAATTATACAGCCGATGTCATCCCCTGTTGGATATAGGCCTCCCCCATAGTTCTCCACATATACCTATCTTGTGCCTTCTGCATCTAGTCACCAGTATTTTTTCTAATGTCACCAGACTATCGTCCGGCGGGTCTCCTTCTGCTTCCATTATATGTACATATTTTACATCATTTGTACCTAACTTAGTTTTGTTCAGCTAGTTAAGATATTTTAATTCGAGTAAATAGTCGAGCCTCAAGACTAAAGTCTTCAACCAGTGCGTCCTGCCAGTCATAAGGTCTAGTCATTCTAGTCGGACAAAAGGTCTAGTCTACAGATTCAAGGTCGCCCAGCGCGCCATGGAAAGAGCCATGCTTGGAATAACCTTGAGGGACAGATTTAGAAACGAATTTATTCGGCAACAAACCAAGGTGACTGAGGTGGCTCTGCGGATAGGCGGGCTGAAGTGGCGGTGGGCTGGCCATATCTGTCGGAGAACCGACAGCCGATGGGGAAGACCGCGTACAGGATTCCGTAGATTTGGACGTTCCCCTGCCCGCTGGACCGACGATCTGAAGAGAATTGCTGAAAATGGATGGATGGGAGCGGCAATGGACAGGGGGCGATGGCGTACTTTGGGAGAGGCCTACGTTCAGCAGTGGATCACAGACGGCTGATGATGATGATGAAATACTTAAAATTTTACATTGTGGACTCGGGAGAAATATCATTAAATATTAAAACAAAACACAAACCAGAATCCCATCAACTGTGCGTCAGGCAATGCAATATTTCAAATTTTTTGGATGCCCAAAGAGTTTTTATCATACGAATTTACATGAAATGTGTTGTAACCTTGTTACGTAGTAAATCTAAACGTTTTTATGACACCCTCTAGAAAACATGATAATTTTTAAAAGTTTGGTATTCCTTCTCATACTCAAAATTTATGTAAAATCGTTCAAATTACCAAGTCGTGTATCATGCTAGTTATATTAGAGACGGTACTTTATTGGATCGTCAAATTGAACTGATTACAATATTGTATTCATATTACGTTATAAAGCTATGGTCCCATGACATGATAGACGTAAACCATTATGAAAAGTAATTTTGTGTTGCGCATAAACTATGTTTATTGAATTATAATACAACAAGTTGTATTTGTGACAGTACCCGAATAAATGTATAAATCAAATCAACAGTTCGCACTAGAAATTATAAAGTGATCGGTCTAAAATACGTTTTGGAATTCAATATCAAATGACTATGAATTAGACAGGCGAAACATGCCATCCCAAGAAACAATAAGAAAACTTCTATAAAACAGACGCTTTCATTCGTATTAATTATTCAATATGAAGTTTTATATCATTAAACAATGTTTATAACCATGCAAACAACACCAATATTAATAAAAAAATATTAAAATACAAAGATGTTTCGGACACAGAAGCCATTCATCAGTGTTTTTTTAGTTTTGGTATATACAAAATAAATAAATAAACAAATTCAACACGAATGTGACACTTATTTATTACTATTATTTATTAAATATTAAGTGAAGTCGTTACTCTTAGTTATTTAAGATTAATTGAGCGACAAAACGTTATTCAATTGGATAATATTTTTACATACGAGTATATAATAATATATTATAAAATACATATACAAAACAACATGACAACAAATTTAATGAGAGAATATCCAAAGGATTACTATCCAAACTTTTAACTGGAGGATATTAACATCCTTTTTCCTTTTGCGATTCTTCACGTCTGTGTCTCATTTCAATGCCTCGTGTCTTTGTCTCATATCTGTCTCGTATAATCTCTATGTATCACCTACACGTCTCATCCTTGTATGTCATCTCTATGTTTCATCTACCATATATGTCTCATCAGAACGTCTTATCTCTATGTCTCGTCTCTATGTCTTATTTCTATGTCTTATCTCTATTTGACGTCTCAATGTCTCATCTCTATATCTCGTCACTTTAACTTTTACGCAACCAATTTTCTCGTTGTAAAATCTATATTTTACTGTAATTAACAAAAAATTCCTTTTTTTGTCTTTACATGTTAAAATTTTTCTCCAATGTTACCGAATAAGTTAACACCAAAGAAATTTGCGTTTTAAAATATGTAAAATTTGCTTACCACATTCAAAGTGAGAGAAGGAGTTCATTAAACCTGCAAAAATTAAAAACAATTGTATTAATATCAAATATATCAGATATTTTTTTTAACAGGTTTTGATTACTTTTATTATATTATACGTATAGAAACTATTATAAATGATAAGAAATAAAATCTATTGAACTCTAAAAAATATAATATTTTTTACTGTAGATATTTTACGAAATTAAGAATAATTAAAGCATTACACGGTGATCACAAGAAACATTAGCTATTTTACATCAGAATTAGCATGTTTGAAATAAAAATAAGCACTTTTTTATATACGGCATCACTTCGTGTTATGGATTCACATTTCAATAAATTGAAACGCACTTTGTATTATGACAAAACTTTATTTTATAAGTTAAAGATATGTTTGAAAATGATGAAATACCGGTTTGTCTAAAAAAAAAGGTCTACGACATGTGTATACTGCCCATGATGCCAAACGGACTAGAGACGACAACTCTTACAGCGAAAAGTGTCCACAGGCTCAAGTGTACACACAGGTTCATGGAAAGACAGATACTTGGTGTGAGTTTGCGTGATCGCATAAGGAATGAAGAAATCAGACGCCGCACCAGGGTTGCTGACGTCATGGACCGAGTAGCAAAATTGAGATGGCAATGGGCTGGACACTTGGCTAGACAGGTTGACAACAGATGGGTACCCAGGATACTCAGTTGAAGACCATGGGCAAATAGACAAAGTGTCGGAAGGCCACCGATGAGATGGACTGATGATATTGTCAAAAGGGTTGAAAAATCTTGGATACAAAGGGGGCAGGATAGAGACGAGTGGAGGAAATTGGAAGAGGCCTATATCCAGCAGTGGAGGGAAGAAGGCTAGCCAAGGAGAAAAAGAAGAAGATATGTTTCGGTCATTCTTCTGTGTACAAATTTTTAAAATTTATACACAGAAAAAGGACCGAAACATGTCTGTAATAACGAAACAAAATGTTACCGTAAATTTTGCGCGAAAGTGCTCGAAACTTCTAGATGCCCAAGAAGCTTTTGAAAGTACGTACTAGACGAAAACGGAATGCGTACAATCTCGAAACAAATTTCTTGATTCAGATCAAAGCCAACTTATAATGGAGCAGACCTATACTTTCACATTATTATTTCAAATAGAGAAGAAGGACTCTTGTAAATGAGTTTTTCCAAAATGTTGTCGGTTATATTTTACTTTTTTCTTATTCAAACTAACTAACTTACTTACCATCATGTTGTTTCTCATAAATGAAGAAACTGGGGACGATAGCAGGCAACACACTGAGAGATATCTGAAGTTGAGGATATTATAAGATGGAGTAGACAGCGAAAAAGGGACTGGTACGGTCATGTTCAAAGAATGAACCAGACTCCCCATTATCGCATTGCATAATCAGCTCATGGGACACGCCCTCGCGGAAGACCTCCTAAAAGATGGAAGGACAGCTGGGAATCTACCTTACAAGAGGAGCAACACTCTAGAGAACAGACCACATAAGTCTACAACAAGGAAGAAGAAAAAGAAGAAAACATATTTTCATTCATTCATTCCAATTGTCCAAACCATCTAAATTAACCTTTCATAATTTTGTTTATAATTCTTTTATTCGCACCGCATTCACTTCTTATATTTTTATTCAACACTCTATCCTTCACATATTTTCTACACATTCGTCTAAGAGATCTCATTTCTACTGCATATATTCTACTTTCATCCTTCTATTGCCAGATCCATGCTTCGCTTCCATACATAAGGGTTGGTACAAGAACACCATTGTGCATTACCATTTTAGCTTATTTGGATAGGCTATTGATTAATTATTTTTTAAAACCAAACATTTTATTGAAAGGATTTCTCAATGAAAACTTTTCGATGTTCTACGCACAGGTTTGAGTTTTGTAGCTTATTTTGATACATATTTTTCACAATATGACTAAAAAAAATACGAAGGTGTACTAAGTTTGTATATAAACCAGGTTTCCTGTAAGCTAACTTTAATCTCCAGATAATGGCTGCTGAATTTTCCGTATTTAACATAGGTTTGAGGTTAAATTTACCCTAAAACGACACTCCTAAGTGAAAAACTTTGAGTGAATAAATAAAATAAGATAACGTGCTATAAAATATAAGTTTTCTTAACTTTCTGGTTTGCAACAACATTTAATATAACTTTGCTGGTTTTTCGGAGCCACTTGGGCCTTTTTAATGTGGTAGTTTCCCGTTGCTTTCCGCATATTAGTACACGGCGGGTTATTTGAACCCTGTGTACAAATTTTAAGATATTGATTCTTATGCGCCTTGCGCGGGAGTTGCCTTTTGGTGGTGATGAGGTTCGCAACCCATCACACCGCGTCTCTCGCGGGGGCGAAAAGAGAAGGATGGAGTGCCGCATCGGTTAAAGTGTGGCAGTCTATTCTTTCTGCCTACCCTTTCGGGGAGACGGCGTGATGGTTAGAATTGATTCTTATGACATGTGACATGTGAGGTAGTTAGTCTTTTGCCTTTTTTTGTCACGTGAATTCTACAAGACCAATTGCAACGCGTTAATTTTTTTTGCACACTTTTCGCCGTGCCACTCTTAAAACAATTTACGTCTCTGACAATGTATAAATTATATGAAATATTTAACATTTTGCTATTAGTTTTGGTGGTGTAATGAATGAAAAGTGTTATAATATGAAGATAACCTGATTTTCTTATTAAATTAAATTTCAATTAAACTTAGTCATTCGTATGAAGCACTTAATATGTGGTATTATTTAAAATACTTTTATTAGTTTTAACACCATTTTATTTTGCTACAACCAGCCGGTTTCGCTTTCGCCGAAGTTTCGTCAGTCGAACCGTTCTACTATATTTACGTACACACTTGCTGATTTTTAATCCTCTACCCCCTTTTTATATTGCTATTATTGTGTTCTCAGATTTTTTTATTTAGTATTTCGTAACCCTGACGAAGCTCCGGTGGGAGCGAAACCGGTTGGTTGTAACAAAATTAAGTGAATTAATATTAATTTCAATTAAAGTTAACTGGTATATTATTAACTGGTTTTTATAATTTAAAATTCGTTGCATAAACATACACGAAATATAAATATACTAATCAATGAAAAAATAATAAATGCGACTGAATTGAGATCTCTTAGAGGAATGTGTTTTATATCTGAATATGATAGAGTATTAAATGAAAATAATGCGAGGATCATTAGATTATAAGATGAAATAAATAAATGACAAACAGGAAAAGGCCGAGGAAAACGCTGCAAGATCAAATAAATCAAATATTTAATTTCGGCCACATGAGGACTAAGAAAAATCAACGTGAGTACATGACACGATGTATGAATGTTAAGAAACCGAGAAAAGTATGATATTAAAGAAAAGTGTGTCAGTTCATTATTTATGTCTACCCATTCGGGAGACGACTTGATGGTTAGTTAGTTTAAAAAAATATAATATTCAACTTTTAATATTAAAATATAATTATTATAATAATAAACGCGAATATTTAATGGTTTTACTTTGTTTTTAATTCATATAATTTCTTATACAAATATCAGTTACAAATTTGTTTCGCCTTGCGAGGGCATTTTCAAACTGAACCTAGTCGCCAAAACAAATTTGTAACTGATATTTGTATAAGAAATTATATGAATTAAAAACAAAGTAAAACCATTAAACATTCGCGTTTATTATTATAATAATTATAATGGAGTTTAACAAAACAAAAACCTCAACAATTAATAATATCAAAATATAATGTTTGTTTTTTTTGTATACAAATACTGAATGTTGTTAAACATAAAGTGATTACTTAACCCAACCAATGATAGGTCATAAGTCCTGTAAACGCCTCGACTACCATATTCTGTTTCCAAATAATTTACATCTTCGTCTCTATTGAGATACAATTAATCCTTATAAAATATAATGTATTTAATATACGAAATTTGCAATATTACAAGAATTACGTCTTGAATGAACAGTGTGGCGGTTCATTCTTTTTGCTTAGCCCTTTGGAGAGACGACCTGATGATTAGTCATTTAGTTAGTTTATAAAAAAATATATTATTCTATGACAACATGTTTGTTTTACAAACACTAAAGTGAAAAGTATTTAAAATGTGTTTTTAATGATAGTGAAATATGAATTTACGACACAAAGTGAAGGCAAGTAAAGATGAGACTTTTGGTTAATTTAAAAGTTCGCCATTTTGTTTTTAGCACGCACAAACTCAGGGTGTTTCCTTTCGTTTCTTTTGTCACAGCCAACTTCTAACACTTTTCCCTTCAGACTTGACCCAGTTGCTTGTTTTTAAACTTTAATACAATAAATGAGAACAATAGAATATCCAAGCTCATTGTAGCACAATAAAAATAATGTTTTTAATAATGTACGAGAGGAACGCTCTCAGAGAAGAAATAAATAATTTAAAACCTCAAGTTTTCGTTACTTAGTGTCTATTGTTTCACTGACAAGGGGCAGATTGCTTCTTAGAGAACACTGGAGTTCTTATTTCTGTTTCTTTTGTTTTAAATTCCTTATAGTTAGGAACAAGAAGCCTAAAGCTTTATGAAATGTTCTTCAACGATAAATTAAGAGAGTTAACTAAAATTCTGATACGTGAGAAACAGTTTTTTTGTTAAAGTAATGATTCTTAAGTTTTAAATTACAAGCACGTGATTTAACACAAAGGAATTATATAATATCAACACTAAAAAAATTCCGTTGACGACCTACGCGGTAGAGTAGTAAGCGCTATGATTGCCACACCGAAGGTCCCGGGTTTGATTGAAGTGATTCTCACACTGTTTTGGTCTATTGTAAGAATTAACGCGACAATTAAATAACGATAGATTTGTTACCTACAACATATCATAAGAATCAATAGCTAAGAATTTGTATACAGTAATTGGGTTCAAATTGCCTGCCGTATATAAATATGGAAAGCAACGGGAAACTAGCACACTGATGGCTTAAGTGGAACCCCAAGAACCAGATTAAAAGTTGCACTTTACCTAGTATCAATACCATGGATGTCGACCTTTGTGGCAGAGTTAATAATATTTTTTAATAAATAGTGGATTTAACAAAGTTTTTCCAATTCCTAAGTATATTACTATGGAATTCCACAGGGTTAATGCCCTATAGTTCAATAAGTTTAAGATAAGAAGTTTGCTGCTTTCGAAACATGAAATATTTACATTATAATATAAATAATTGAAAGACATTGAAAGCGTTAAAGATAAACAGCTCCTCAATTGAATAGTTAGTCGTTTTCGCCCACGCCTAAAACTACGTATTATTTCACACGGAATGAATTAATCATGCCGGACAAAACAGCTTGTTTTATAAAAGGAATTTGACGATCTAAGTCCGGCCGTTTTCTATGGAGAGAAATTAATCTCAGGTCTAAGTTTTGTAAGGTTAAGTACCGCTCAAAGGAAATTTCAACACTTATGTATCAATAACTAGACATCAAAACTAACATTATTTTTATAAATTGTGTATACTGAATAAACACAAGCAGTGCTAAAAACATCATGGTTTGTTCACAACAAAATAATTCATTTTTAAGGATTAATTGTATCTCAATACAGACGAAGATGTAAATTGTTTTTCTGGGAGCAGAATATGGTGGTCGAGGCGCTTACAGGACTTATGACCTCTCATTGGTTGGGTTAAGCGATCGCTTTATGTTAACAACATTCCCCATTCCGCCCTTCTTACGACCACCACTTCTGACAAATTTTTGAAAGATGTACATATGCTACAATGTTGAAAAACACTTCACATCTTTAAGTTCAATCTACACTAGCGCCATCTATATATTAATGCTATTTATTGTTACTTAGAGATAATGATAAACTCTATTGAGATATAATATTATTTAAAAAATGTGTACTTCGCTTTGCTAAACCATCATTAAACTTAGATTTTTCAGAAGAATAAAAGTACACAAATGTTAAAAATTATACAACTGAAATAATATATTTTGTACAAATTTACGAAAATTTGTAAATCCCCAATATTACAGTGAAAAATTATTAATTTTCATTTCTTCAAACAAAATATTTTGAATCACTTAGATTTTTACGTGAATTAGGTTCAGTATGGTTAGTTTTAAGTTATTGTATGTATACATTTTCACTGACTTGATATAAGTATATTTACTGGCTCAAATTATGTTCAAATGAGCCATTCGTTTCATGAATGCTCCCATTTTAAAACGAATATAAAATAAAGTATATAATGCTAAATTAAATGTGATTTGACAGTTAGAAGAATAAGATAACACAAATCAATTAAGATTTCTTGTTTTGACTGCATAATGGTAAATTTAAAAAGCGAAATTAAAATTGTATTTAAAAATTGTAAAAAAATAAACGGTATTCATTACATTTATAGGGTAATTGTGTAGAAATACAAGAACATCTTGAGCAATTTTGTATTACTTAAACTTGTTTCTTCAGTGTCAATTATTACGCCACTGATTATGTAAACAGAGTTTAGAATTCCACACGGGCTTATGAATATCGGCTTAGGATGATATTAACATATCTTGATAAATTAATTTCAACATATACAAAGCGTTAGGATGTAATTTAATTAACTGATTGCCCATAACAAAACACGGCTGCAATTTACACAACCGATATTTGCGAACTTTTTAATGATTATAAAAAAATAGTCCATGGTTTTGGCCGAAACACTATGATACCTAAAATTTTAAAATGTTAAATTAAATAACTTTGTTTTTAGACATTTTAAAGGTCAAAAAATGTAATCTAAATAAATGCTTCCCAATCTTAATAGATGACGCTAGTATTAAGTGAACTAAAACATATAAAGATAGGCGCAGCATCCTAGCATATATACTTCCAAAAATTTGTCAGTCGTGGTGGCCGTAAGAAGGGCGGAATGGGGAATGTTGTTAAACATAAAGTGATCGCTCAACCCAACCAATGACATGTCATAAGTCCTGTGAGCGCCTCGGCCACCATATTCTGTTCCCAGAAAAACAATTTGCATCTTCGTCTCTATTGAGATACAATTAAAAACCTTATAAAAAAAATAATTTATCCGCAATGGGTAAATTCCAGTATTTGTCTACAAGAATTTGTATACATTCAAAATGTTGTGTAAACCAAATGTAATAAATAATCATATTCCTTTTTTATTTCCCAATAGTATACAGTACATTAAAAACTTTTCCCCTGTACAATCTAGCTAAAAAATAATAATACTACCTTCAACTTTTGTCACCTTTCCTATTAATGTAATCTACTTTTTGTTATTGTTTATCGTTTTTAATATATTGTGTTTCATCGTTTTTGACTGCATACTATGTGTTCTATTCCTTCTTATTATTATTTTATTTTTATTATTATTTCATTATTATATTTTCCACCTTTAATATTTTCTCCTATAAATAGTAACTGACTGCTGACTTGGAGACCTTGGACGGCGAAGAGAAGTGCAGGGCGACTGCAACTACGGTGGAAGGATGATCTAAACAGACACGTCGGAATAACCTGGATGCAGTCTGCACAGGTCAGAATGACATGGAAGCAAATGGAGGAGGCCTTTGTCCAGAAGTGGACGGGAATAGGATGAGGAAGAAGAAGAAGAAGAAATAGTAACTAACCGTTCTTTTAATTAAAATATTTAGGTAACGAACTCAATTTCATCAAGAACTTCAAAATTATATCAAAAAAATTATTCAAATTAACCTAGGAACAAATCGGAAAAAGATTCGAAAAATCACGAAAATTTGACATGTGATATATTATTGTAACACCTGATGATGTCAACATAGGTTGATGAAACAGCTGTCGCTTAAAATAAAAAAAATTGTGGTACAAAAAAACAAAGTTAATTAATTTAACAGTTTAGATTATAAAGAAATATATCCGTATTCATAGCACATCCTTGGCTTAGATTTCCTAGGTTCGCACCAATAAAAACAAACGAAACACGGTAATAAAGATTTCGTGTGTTTAATTTATGTATAATAAATACTTTTGGGTTCAAGCACTTTCCCCTTTCGGTAAAATACAACTCATAAGTTTCAAAACAACACTTTTCCCGAGGGTCTTCTGTTTTAATATTTCTCGTGCTCAGATATATAAGGGAGACTACGTTCGGTAGGTTAATCGTGACGTCACGTTCTTGTAGTGAACGTAGGCAGGGCAACGCGTCTCAATTTTAAGTGGAACAAAAAATGACTTTTAAAAAACTTTTTTATTGTTTATTTCAATTCTAGGAATTGGTTTGCAGCAAAGTTTATTAATACCTTAGCTGGTTCTCGGGATGTAACTTGGGCCTTTAACCTTTATCTTAAGGTGCTAAAATAAAAACGCGCATTCTGGTGTTGAGTAGTCAGTACCTACCTGATCAAAAATTAGCGATTTTAAATCAGAAAAATAAGAACATTCATAGCTAATCCCCTTAATTAATTATAATTAAACTCAAAAATTATAATAATTGAGATTTATTTGCCGAAAACATAAAAAAAAAACATCTGGCAACGCTCACGGAACGGGCTTAGGTCTACTTTGGTTGCAAACCCAAGAGCTTCTGCCAGCGGCAATGAGAACATTGAGCTCCTCGCGCTTCCACAGTGAAGTATGAAATAGTGAGATGCGAATATAGGCGAATATATGCGCTGTTTATACACGAATTTATTTCCGATATTCACAAAATACCTCCGATGTACCCGATAAATTCTGATTATTATTAATATTATTTTTTATATCAATGCGTAAAATTATTATGGAGGAATACCTAAAATCTTAACCTTGTATTAATTATATTTACAGAGATATTGATGGTTATTAGAAGCAAGGTGTAGAAGATACCCATCATAGGGAAGGGAGGGTTAATATGGTAGTTTTCCGTTGCTTTCCACATTTGAACATAACAGGTTATTTGAACCCAATAACTGGATACAATTTTTAAAGTATTAATTCTCATGATACATAATATAGATACCTGCCAACAAAAAAAATCGGTATATTTCCAGTTTGAAGTAAAACTTTTAAACAAAATACTACTTGAATGCGAAAACCATAATTTTTTTGGGGAATTTGTGTTATTTAGGGATTTAAATAGTGAATTAAACTAACTAACTAACCATCACGCCGTCTCCCCGAAGGGGTAGGCAGAAAGAATGATCTGCCACACTTTTCTTTCCCGACATATTTCTCTCGCTTCCCCACCATTCATACATCGTGTCATGCACGCGCGTCGATTTCTCTGACTCCTCACACGGCCGACATTTAATATTTGATTTATTTGTCCGTGCCACGTTTTCCTCGATCTTCCTCTATTTCTGGTTCCATTTACATCGTTAACATATAATTTTTTTACCATTCTTTCTTCATTCATTCTTTCCATATGTCCAAACCATCTTAATGATTATTTCATTATTTTGTTCATAACACCATCATTCGCACCGCATTCACTTCTTATTTGTTCATTTCACACTCTATCATACACAGAGTATCCATACATTCCAGTAAATCTTTTAAACAAAATATTACTTGAATGCGAAATCTATAATTTTTTTTGGGGAATTTGTATTATTTAGGGATTTAAATAGTGAATTATAGATTTTAAAATACGCAATGAATGCAACTGTTCTGATATCCTTGTTGTTGTTTTTGTATTCATGTAAATTATTGCTCATGTTGAAGTTCTCGAGGACTATAAATGAACTGTCATGAGCAGGTGAAAACTGAGGGTGGTAGCGGGGGTGAAAAACTGGGGCAATCATAACGACTATTACTACAAGTCAGGATAATTCTACCCGTTGTGCAATGAAGCATTCATTAAGTCTTAATGATTGAATGAAACAACGAGATTTCTCGTTTTACAAAATTGGTACAATTTGAAATAAGAACAACGATAGAAATATTATTTTTAATTAATAACATCATCTTATAAACGATTAAAAAAATTAAATGTAAGCTAAAACAAATGTGACATTGGAATTAAAAACAATACAGTTTATTCATATTTTTTGGTAGCAGTTCATAAATACTTACATACTCAAAACTTGATAATGAATATTTAAGTAAGTCTTAATATCTGAACAAGAAAAGGCTAATTCCGTTCACGTCTATGGTGTATACGAGTATATGAATGGATCAAAATATAAAATAGTTAAAATGATGATATATCATAAAGTAACTCCTTTATACGAAAGAAATTCTTATTTCAAATAAATATTTTTATATGATCTGCATTTTGAACGATAAAAAAGTATAATTATATGTAAAATAATTATAATTTTCTCTTATTTATTGTTTCCTGAATAAGGATGTAAAACTATATATTAAATAGTTAATAGGAATGAAACCATTTTCTAGATGATTGTTTATAATTTATGGGAATGGCATGTTTCGCCTATTTAAGACGAAACATGCCAATTTATTATTACTGAATACCCCTATGCTTCGCACAAGACACACTGGAAAACAAATATTCTACCTCCCTGCTTATCGGACCAACTACGCTCAGAGCGCGGCAATGTACCGGATATGCGACATTTATTATAAGTGCTTTAAATCAAATCAAATCAAATCACACAGTTTATTTTCTCAAAAGATAATACAAACAACAATTATAGTTTAAGGCATGTATTGAGAACAGGTAAAACATAACAAATATAATATAATATTAGGAACGCATGAGAGATGGTTCGACATAAGAAATACAAGATGCTCTCCAAAGTCAAGAGTATTTGTCTTATGAACGTACTTTCACGAATATGAAAGACGTCGATCTCCGAAGCGATCATGTTTAGCAGTTTGATTGCTCTCCCCACCGGCATCACCAGAGGCAGGTTTGTTCTGATCGATGTGCTTAATAAAAGTGATTTAAAAAAATGGTTGGAGCAACTCTTCGGGGCGAATGAAACTATGCTACTCTATTTTTTTTTTACATTTTTATGTTATGTTTCATATTTATCTATTCATTAATTTTAGTAAAAAAAATATTCTCTTTGACTCACTAAAACATTATGTTACATTATTCTTAAAGTTACTCTCAATATAAATAAAATTAAAAATACATCGTTTGATAATGCCTTTGACAGGTGAATCATGTCATTCCCTTAAATCATATTATTATATAATAAAACTTCAAGCAAACAGACGTTTTCATTCGTAATTATTATTTGATATTTTATGATAAACATTCAGTTTTAGTCCATTTATTTTTAGTTTCGACTGGTTTTGCAACCTTCTACCTTCTGGACTAAATTCGCCAGATTCTGCATTATATGGAAAGTTTATATTAGATCTGTGATATGCAGATTGGCAGTCCGTTTCCATTGATCTGTGGTTAATTGACTAAATTTAAATAATGAAGTAACGTATAAGTCAATCCCCGGGAGCGCTAGGGTTAAATATCATCATTTATGCAACGAGAATTTGATTAACATTGATTCAAGTCCATAATAAAATTATTTCATCTGAATATTTATAACTTTTTACAAAAACAATACAATACAAACCATCACGCCGTTTCCTCGCAGGGGTAGGCAGAGAGCTATCCTGGCAAACCTCACTAGATTCCTCCACATTCATACGAGTCATACACGCACGTCGATTCCTCCGACTTCTAACATGACCAACCTTTAAAATTTGATTAATTTGGTCATGCCATGGTTTCCTCGGTCTGCCTCGACTCCGTTCTCCATTCACATCATTAATGTATTATTTCCTAACCATTTTTTCTCCATCCATGCGTTCCATATGTCCGAACGAACGCAGCGATCCTTTCATAATTTTATTCATAATACCATGTTCCGCTCTACATTCCTTTCTTATGTCAGCATTTGAGATTCTGTCGTATAACGTTCTACCACACATACGTCTTAGGGACCTCATCTCTACCGCATTTATTCTGCTCTCATCCTACTTCTACCAGTTCCATGCTTCGCTTCCATACTAATGTATGGGATGGGACCAGAACTCTATTGTGAACGGCCGTTTTCGCTTTCATTTCTAAATTCTTGTTTCCAATAACTATTTTTAAAGCTCCATTCACTTTTTTACCCGCACCAACCCTTCTTTCGACGTCACTATCCGTCACTATCCGTCACTATCTTTTGTGAACATGCTACCTAAAAAGACAAATTCCCTCACCTGTTTCAAGTTCTCTTCGTTCACACTTATATCACAAACTGTCATTTGCTCTTCCCTTTCAAAAACCGTCACTTTTTAATTATGTAAAGCTCGATATTTAGTATTTTATATCGATAAAACTGTCCATTACCTAGAAATTTCACACCAAGCTTTTTGTGTTTGAAATATATCTTAGAAAAAGTAATAAGACCTCTCCGATATTTCAAAATGTTTTTTGTTTACCCGAAACTAGCCGAGTATCCAAGCGTCAAGTTCGCTGGTTTATGAACAACGGGAAAGGAAATAATTATCCCGAGATCTGAAAACTTAAAAAGTTGTCCCCGGTTTTTCGAAAGTCGCTAAATTTATATGGCCATATTTTTTAACGCAGCGCTTTTCGCCCGGCACATTAATTTGTTTAGGAATAAATCGGAAAACCGTAATCTCTACCTTTAATCTAACGCAGTCACGTGATTTTACAATCAAATCTGTATTTTTATCCAAAATTATACAAGTTACATAATCCAGAATGTTGTTTCAACCTTCAGTGGTGTAACGCTAATGGATTGGGAGGCACAGGGCGATCAGAAACACCCGTCACTTTTATATCACAAATAAATAAATTTAGTACGGAATTTATAACTAACTAGCTGTGCCGCGCTTACGATAAACGCATCAACTAAGGTTTTTGTCGAAATTGAGTTATTACATTATCTGGTATCAGGAAAACGAGATCTACAACTTTCTCAAAGTGACATTTCATGATTTCTTCAATTTCACGGTTTTTCAGTTTTCATAATCGCATTAACTAAGACTTCGAGTACAATTTTACTTAACAAAAACGCACTAGCTGTAGTAAGTATAGACTTGTTTTCTAGTATTCAATAGCTTCTTAGTCATAAATGCACTTTGTTTGAGTAATCGCACTAATTTTACAAGGTATTATCCTTAACATAAATGCATTATGTGATGTTGTTGCACTTATCATATGCATTGTTGAAGAATTGAGGTATGAGCTTACTATGTAAAATGCATTAAATTGATTTGTAAAATGCATTATGACTAGTAATTATGGCATAAAAGTATTAGAGGCTGCTAGCGATAAGCCCTTTTTTAAAATTATATGTATACTTTATTTTATTTTTATATATGTTTGTATTTTTGAGTATTTTCAACCCTTTTTTCTTTGTTTTGGTACAACTTTCATGTTGGAATCTTATCTAGTTCCCGAGATACAAGCAAAGTAAAAATTAAAAGTTTAAACGCGTTTTTCTCGAAAAGTGTGTAACCCTAGTTAATGCGTTTATCTTAAGTGCGGCAGAACTTACCACCACACAGTTTATATGGAGGAGTAGATGGAGAAGATGGACCGCCACTTTGTTCTTTTCTTTCATCTTTACAGAGATAGTGAGCTTCTTTTAAAATCATACATCGTGACATGAATCTGTTCGATTGCTCCGACGTGGAAAATGGCAGCCTCTAAGAAATAATTTAATTGTAAATGACGTTTTTTCCTCGGCGTTTCTCAATTTATTTTTCCTTTTGCCGTATTTGCTTACAAATTTTTAACTAGCATTTTTTCTTCCATTCTTTAATATGCTCAAACCATCATACAGACTTTTTCTTAAATTTATTTCGAGCGCCTACGTGTGTCTTACATTTTTTCTTATCTTTTTGCTTTCATTCAGTATGCAGTCAAACATTGTATTTCCGCACGTTCTACACTGAGTGACCTTATTTTTATGGCACATATCCTTCTTTTGCCTGCTCTAAGATTCACTTCCATACGTGCAGGTTGGTACTAAAACTCAATTATATACTGCCACCCTTGTTTCATAGACAGAAAATACTTTGAGTGCACCATTAAATTTTTCCTTTCCTTCTATCTCTTTTTTTACTTTTCTGCATTTTGTTAACATGTGTCTCAGATAGATAATTTAGGGAACTTGTTCCAATTTCTCGGTGTGCCTACAGATCGTATATATAGAGTTTGGCAGTTAATTCTGATCAGTTTTAGGAAAGAAGCAGGGTTCATGATCAACTCCTATTTAGCTCTAGAAACTAAGATGAACATAACCTTAATAAATTAATTAAACAGTTACAACATTTTGAATGTATACAAATACTTGTAGATAAATACTGGATTTAACCCATTGCGGGTTAGTCATTTTTAAGGATTCATTTTATCTCAATAGAGAGATAAAATTAATTCTCTATTAAGATAAAATTAATCCTTAAAAATGACTAACCCGCAATGGGTTAAATCCAGTTTTTGTATACATTCAAAATGTTGTATAAAAAAACTGGTCCAAGTTAAAGCATAAAAATTGGAGAACCATCTTAAGGCGTTATCTAGCAATGTAAGATAATTGCTTAGCCTTTCACATTGCATTAATAAAGATATCTGCTTAACCTTAACCTTTACCTAATCTTAACATATGGCGCTAGTGTAGATTGAATAAAAATATGTGAAGTGTTCCTCAACATATAAGCATATATATCTTTCAAAAATTTGTCAGACGTGGTGGTCGTAAGAAGGGCGGAATGGGGAATATTGTATTACATAAAGCGATCGCTTAACCCAACTAATGACATGTCATAAGTCCTGTAAACGCCTCGACCACCATATTCTGTTTCCAAAAAACAATTAACATCTTTGTCTCTATTGAGATAAAATTAATCCTTAAAGATTAAATAGTTCATTGTTTTGGCCGAAACACTACGATACTTCAACGTTTTTACAATTAAAATTTAAAACACTGTTATAATATCACCATTTCTTTTTATTCACTGAGAGTATCGCGACCGCTGTTTTGCCAACCGACGTTGGCATCATCAGGTGTTACAATCAACTAAAGTAACAAATGAAAAGACTTACTACTTATAGGGCAAAAAGTTAGTCATAATTAAACTTAAGTATGCGAAATCTGTTGACAATTTTACAAACAAATATAACAAAGGTGGGAAAAAACAGTGATTAGAAGGGACAATTATACATACAAGAAAATGAAAGGTTATTGTGACAGTTAATATTCATTACTTGAAGAAGCTACAAATACTATTATTATAAGCAAACACAATAAAAGTGGAAAAACGCTGACTCCTCACGTGGCCGACATTCAATATTTGATTGATTTGATCGTGCCACGTTTTCCTCGGTCTTCCTCTATTTCTGGTTCCATTTACATCGTCAACATATAATTTTTTTACAATTCTTTCTTCAATCATTCTTTCCATATGGCCGAACCGTCTTAATTATCCTTTCATTATTTTGTTCATAACCCCATCATTCGCACCGCATTCACTTCTTATATTTTCATTCGGCACTCTATCATACACAGAGTATCCACACATTCGTCTCAAGAGATCTCATTTCTACTGCATTTATTATACTTTTATCCTTCTTTTGCCAGTTCATGGACATAATAAAATATTATTATTATTATTATTTTGTTGAATCGCTCTTTACATCATGACAGCATGAGCCAAATCGATGTAAAGGGTATTATTATAGCTAACATAGTGATTCTCGTGACATGTGATAGGTAGCTAATCTATCGCCATTTTATTGTCACGTGAATTCTACACCAGACCATAGACAGTGTGACAATCACACTGCCCTCGCCGGGAATCGAACCCGGAACCTTCGGGGTGGCAGTCAATGCACTTACCACTCGGCCACGAAGGTCGTCATTATATTGACATACACCCCAAATTTGTAATCAAATTTTGTTTCTTATAGATATCAACATTATTTGCGCGATGATTACATCAAGATTTATTCAAAGTCATCATTCTAATCATTCTAGTCACCTTTAAACGTGATTTTTTTAACAGTTATTTTCAAGCTTCCCTGTAGGAGGTATTGATGCATTAGGGTTGTGACTATCAGGTATAGTTTCATCGCAAGTAGGTACCTATCGCCATTTCTCAACAGAAAGCACACCAGAATGTTCCATTACATTTAACAGCCATTTTTTACTAGGAATATTATGGCGTGTCGGTCATTATTCTCCAAGCATTTTGCGTTTCTCATGGGCTGATATCGCTTTACGTTTGAAGCTAACTTTACTAAAATATTCAAGTGTATAATCTAGAAATATTTAATGATGTATATAAAAAAAAGGTTTTGCCAACCACTTTGGTAAGATTTTATCTGAACTGATATTTTTGACGATTGGCTTAAGTTAAAATTCAAAACGACTGTTGCCATGAAATATTCAGAACATAATATTATATTAAATATTATAATAATATGATTTGGACACATGGAAAGGGAAAAACGAAGAAATAATGGTGAATAAAGTATGTGTTAACGGTGTAATTGAAACAAGAAATATAGAAAGACTGAAGAAAACGTGGCACGATCAAATCAACCAAATATTAAATGTCGGTCACTTAAGAAGTTCTAAAAATCAACGTGCCTTCTATATTCGCCATCACTTTGTGTTGTGGAATTACACTTAAATAACTTTTTAAAAAACATTTTATTTTCACAACACTTTCATTCGGACTGTACTAAGTGTCTTAATCACTTCTTATATTTTCATTTGACACTCTATCATTAACAGATTTTCAAATCAAATCAAATCAGTTTATTTTCTCAAAAGATATTACAAACAATTATTAAAGTTTAAAACATCTGTTGAGAACAGGTAAAATATAATAATTATATAATACCAGGAACGCATGAGAGAAGGTTCGACATTAGGAATACAAGATACTCTGCAAAGTCAAGAGTATTTGTCTTCTGAACGTACTTTCACGAATATGAAAGACATCGATCTCCGAAGCGATCATGTTCAGCAGTTTAAATGCTCTCCCCACCGGCATCACCAGAAGCAAGTTGGTTCTGCATGCTGGGAGATAAAACAGTCTGTGCTGACGCTGTCGATGATAACCATCCGGAACATAAAGACGGATAGCCTCCAAGATGACGGAATTCTCAAAGAATCCCCTGATAAGTCTGAAGGAATTGGTAAGTGTGCACCCATCCCTTTTTATCTGTAAACCAATGGTCCCCAGCATGCCCAAAAGGAATGCAGTGGGATAAAGCCACGGATAGCTACCAAACTCCCTCATGTAGAGATATCTCAGATATCTCTGTTCCATACTACGTGATCTCATTTCTACTGCATTTATTCTACTTTCATCCTTCTTTTGCCAGTTCTATATAAAAATACATATTTCAGGAATATTATATAAAGCGATCTCAATATATTGAAAAAAAAATGTGAGTCGGACAATATTATCAAAGCTACAATCATTACAAATTTTATTCAAAATAATTCGTTTCTAAAGTTCAGAACTTCTGCTCGTTAAATTGATATACATAAGATTACCATGTTATTTAGTCGACTTATTTCATTCTAAGAATAAAGCTAATTATTTAAGATTTCTTCATAAGATTTCAAGTGTTGGGGTGAAATTTATTTGTTTTAAATTAAGTCGGTATTGGTAACGCATAAATTAAACTACACCCTTGAACTCCTAGGGGGTCGTTATCTTATCTTGTCTCGTTGAATGGAATTTAGTATATTACTTGATGTATCAAATAGTGGAATGAATTTATATTATACGATTTAGCAAAATACAATGAAATTGCAACTCTTACAAATTTATGTATTGTGAAATAGACTATTACGAATCCAATAGCAACGAGCAAGACGGTGATATTAGAGTTCATGAATGTAGTATCATTATAAATACGCTGATATTACGTTGACATATATGTAAATATAATAGGTTAACGCTAGAACTTTAATGACTGCTTTGGTATAGCTTTCACATTGTCTTCTCGTCTGTTTGTATGTAAATATAGGCATCTTTACAAATATCGAAAATCAAATACTCATTTAAACTGTCTGACATGGATACAATGAGAAATCTTTTAAATTTCTGTTTTTTTGAATTTAAAATAATTAAATATTAAAAACAATACATGAGTAACTATAGTAATACTTTATGCAAAACATTAAAATAAAAAAAAATTAAAAACGTAATCGATCATGATTTCTAGTGACTTAATTAATACGAATGAAAACACCTGTTTTATAGAAGTTTTATTATATTTTATGTGAACGACACCTTTTGCCTGTCTCTCAGGCATTATCACAATCTGCATTAGACTTGCGAAACACGCCATTCAAATAAAATATAAAAAAACTTCTAGAAAATAGTTATTTTTATTCGTATTATTGCATTATAATTATTTAATATGAAGTTTTACGTTATTGTTTTAAAAATAACAAATATATTTGTGATTTTTTAATTCACTGGTCATTTGAATCCTATTACTGTTTACAATTGGTTCTTAGCTTTTATACTGATTCTCACGACACGATTTCATTGTCATGTGAATTTTACATTAGATCGAAATGAGTGTTATAATCCCACTGCCATTGCCGGGAATCAAACTCGAGACCTGAGGTGTGGCAGTCATAGCTCTTGCCACTCTGGCACGAAGGTCGTCGGTGTAGGTCACCATAAAAGATATGACTCTAAAAAATTGTTTTTTATTAGTCTTGTCGTTAAATGCGTAAAAAATGAACATATTGTGAGTCGAAGAAAACAATTGAAAATGATTTTCCGTAAATAAAAATATATGTATAATATAAATAACTAACTAACTATTCATCACGCCATTTACCCGGAGGGGTAGGCAGAGAGGATAGATCGCCACAATGCTCTGTCCTGGCATACCATTCAGGATTCCTCTACATTCATACATCGTACCATGCACGCACGTCGATTATCCAGAATTCGAATGTGGCCGCCTTTCAGTAATTGATTAATTTGGTTATGCCATGTTTTCCTCGGTCGTCCTCGGCTTCTTTTTCCACTCACGCTACTTGTGTACAACTCTTTAACCATTCTAATCTCATCCATTCGTTTCATATGTCCAAATCATGTCAGGGATCCTTTTTTAATGTGTAATATATTTAAGGAAAATTTGTGAAATCATCATACTTAAAGACATGTGAGTTAAAGATAAAGAGAAAAAGATCGACGATGGAATAGTTTCGATTTTCCTTTTTTTCTTATTGCCAATTCCGCCGAGCCCTTGGTTTATGTATTTTTAACAACTTCATCATTTGAGGAAACTGCGATAAAAATTACGGCAGTTTGTGTAAATGACGCTATTATTTATTCTAGACGTTTCTAAGAATTTCTTAGAATCGTAAAAGTTTTTTGACATTTTTCCGGTCGATCAATAATCCTTGATCAATGTTAGTTTTCAATTTATTATTATCTGAAACTTTTCCATATCACATACGAAGTATTTTTTTCCAACCTTCAATATTAATCTGCAGCCAACTGCGTAGTCCATATTCTTTTTAGTTAAATTATATAAATAAATATAATAATACTGACAAAATCGTTTTTTTTCCCAGTTTCAAAAGTTGTAAAGACCAAATTTTCAGTTCATTAAATATCCACACAATCTTAACATAAAAAAATATTCCTCACAGTATGTCAATATGTTTGACAATATTTTTTTCTATGTATCAGTATTAAATTATGCATGGGTTTGACAGTTTGGTTTGCCGACTCAAAAAAATATTTTTATAAATAGTAAAGTAAAAAAGTCATATTACAACTTTTTAGCAGTGAAATAGTTGTTTTGACATCAATCGCGTAAAATAAACAGTATTGAGAAAGTCTGAATTTTTTTTAAGGAAATAAAACTTTGTATAACTTCACTTCATGGTAAAGGTAACAAGACACCACTACAGTTAAACTCTTAGAAAGAGCATTTTGAATATATACAAATACTTGTAGACAAATACTGGATTTTACCCATTGCGGGTTAATCATTTTTAAGGATTAATTGTATCTCAATAGAGACGAAGATGAAGATGAAGACGAAGATGCAAATTGTTTTTTTTTGGAAACAGAATATGGTGGTCGAGGCGTTTACAGGACTTATGACCTGTCATTGGTTGGGTTAAACGATCGCTTTATGTAATACAACATTCCCCATTCAGATCTTCTTACGACAACCACATCTGACAAATTCTTGAAATATGTATATATGCTACTATGTTGAGAAACAGTTCACATTTTTTTAGTTCAATCTACACTAGCGCCATCTTAGAAAGAGTATTCGCGCCAGTGATCGCTTAAATCGGGGTTACCCGACACGGCACTAAGGGAAGGATAGAACTACTTATTAAATAATTAATACGAATGAAAACATCGGTTTTCTAGAAGTTTTATTATATTTTATCTGTATGACATGTTTCGCTTGTCTAAGGCATTATCAAACGATATTAACATTTGATAATGCTTAAAACAGGTGAAAATATCAAACGATATTAACATTTGATAATGCTTAAAATATTTCTATAAAATATATTAAAACTTCTAGAAAACAGACGTTTTCATTTGTAATTGTATCTCAATAGAGACGAAGAAACAAACTGGAAACTGAATATGGATGATCAAGGTGTTTACAGGACTTATGACCTGTCATTGGTTGGGTTAAACGCACGCTTTATGTAATTACAACATTCCCCATTCCACCATTGTTATTATGATCATGCATGATACATTTTTGGAAGTTGTATATATACTCCAAATTCATACTTATCTTCACGTGGCAGTTCCAGTTAGCCATCTATGTAGATTTGATTGTACTAATTAATTTTTTAAGATTAATCTATACAATCCCCACTAACGCCATCTATGAAGAATGATTGTTTAGCATTTAGCAAACTACTTTATTAACACAATGCGAAGAGGCTACCGCCTCCTATCGTACTGTTAGAAGTCGCCTGGAGTATCCACTCCTATTTTATACGCCAAATAATTGACCAGAATATTTACAAATATTTGTGAAATGTATACTTACATCTGTATACGAATCCTGGATTTTCACCTGTGGGTGGTTAATTTAAATTTTTAATTGTATCTCAATAGAGACGAAGAAACAAACTGGAAACTGAATATGGATGATCAAGGTGTTTACAGGACTTATGACCTGTCATTGGTTGGGTTAAGCGCACGCTTTATGTAATTACAACATTCCCATTCCACCATTGTTATGATCATGTATGATACATTTTTGGAAGTTGTATATATACTCCAAATTCATACTTATCTTCACGTGGCAGTTCCAGTTAGCCATCTATGTAGATTTGATTGTACTAATTAATTTTTTTAAGATTAATCTATACAATCCATCCACTAACGCCATCTATGAAGAATGATTATTTAGCATTTAGCAAACTACTTTATTAACACAATGCAAAGAAGCTACCGCCTCCTATCGTACTGTTTTAGAAGTCGCCTGGAGTATCCACTCCTATTTTATACGCCAAATAATTGACCAGAATATTTACAAATAATTGTGAAATGTATACTTATATCTGTATACGAATCCTGGATTTTAATTATATTATCTCAATAGAGACGAAGAAACAAACTGGAAACTGAATATATGGATGATCAAGGTGTTTACAGGACTTATGACCTGTCATTGGTTGGGTTAAGCGCACGCTTTATGTAATTACAACATTCCCCATTCCACCATTGTTATTATGATCATGTATGATACATTTTTGGAAGTTGTATATATACTCCAAATTCATACTTATCTTCACGTGGCAGTTCCAGTTAGCCATCTATGTAGATTTGATTGTACTAATTAATTTTTTAAGATTAATCTATACAATCCATCCACTAACGCCATCTATGAAGAATGATTGTTTAGCATTTAGCAAACTACTTTATTAACACAATGCGAAGAGGCTACCGCCTCCTATCGCACTGTTAGAAGTCGCCTGGAGTATCCACTCCTATTTTATACGCCAAATAATTGACCAGAATATTTACAAATATTTGTGAAATGTATACTTATCTGTATACGAATCCTGGATTTTCACCTGTGGGTGGTTAATTTAAATTTTTAATTGTATCTCAATAGAGACGAAGAAACAAACTGGAAACTGAATATGGATGATCAAGGTGTTTACAGGACTTATGACCTATCATTGGTTGGGTTAAGCGCACGCTTTATGTAATTACAACATTCCCCATTCCACCATTGTTATTATGATCATGTATGATACATTTTTGGAAGTTGTATATATACTCCAAATTCATACTTATCTTCACGTGGCAGTTCCAGTTAGCCATCTATGTAGATTTGATTGTACTAATTAATTTTTTAAGATTAATCTATACAATCCATCCACTAACCGCACCGCCTCCTATCGCACTGTTAGAAGTCGCCTGGAGTATCCACTCCTATTTTATACGCCAAATAATTGACCAGAATATTTACAAATATTTGTGAAATGTATACTTACATCTGTATACGAATCCGACAGGTCATAAGTCCTGTAAACACCTTGATCATCCATATTCAGTTTCCAGTTTGTTTCTTCGTCTCTATTGAGATACAATTAAAAATTTAAATTAACCACCCACAGGTGAAAATCCAGGATTCGTATACAGATATAAGTATACATTTTCACAAATATTTGTAAATATTCTGGTCAATTATTTGGCGTATAAAATAGGAGTGGATACTCCAGGCGACTTCTAACAGTGCGATAGGAGGCGGTAACCTCTTCGCATTGTGTTAATAAAGTAGTTTGCTAAATGCTAAACAATCATTCTTCATAGATGGCGTTAGTGGATGGATTGTATAGATTAATCTTAAAAAATTAATTAGTACAATCAAATCTACATAGATGGCTAACTGGAACTGCCACGTGAAGATATGTATGGATTTGGAGTATATATACAACTTCCAAAAAAATGTATCATACATGATCATAACAATGGTGGAATGGGGAGTGTTGTAATTACATAAAGCGTGCGCTTAACCCAACCAATGACAGGTCATAAGTCCTGTAAACACCTTGATCATCCATATTCAGTTTCCAGTTTGTTTCTTCGTCTCTATTGAGATACAATTAAAAATTTAATATAGAAGAAAATCAAATATACTCGTATACTCGTATATAACTGAAATGGCAGAGTTCATATTGTCTGATAAGTTTCAAGACAGCGTACCTGGAAGTCGAAACATCTTATCGATTCAAACTATTTATGGAATACCGACTACAATAATAAAACGATTTAAAATTCATAGCAGTTTCCATGAGAACAGCATCATATTAGCCGCACTTGTTCCCGATGCCTTCGATACGGAAGGTCGACATTTTTTCCCCGAGAACCGTTTTATTGTATCTACAATATCAGAAAATTGGATCTCCATTATCATCGGCCACGGCTGGCTTGCCTGCTTCGCAAGTTATTATATAAATCGATTTAATATATCTAGTTATGAAATAGAAGAGAATGAGAAAGAGAATATCGCCAGAGAATGATCAAATGCTATGTGTGGTCTATTTTATTGTACGGGTGTGAAACTTGGACCTTGAAAGTTAACTCAATGAAAAGACTGGAAGCATTTGAAATGTGGCTCCATCATCTATAATAACCTCAACCTCACATATCTCTCTTATTCTGGTGTTCCTCACGCGATCTCTCGGTGTCTTGCCTGCTATCGTCCTCAGTGTCTTCATTTCGGAAGTCCTCAAATAATTCAACAGAGTTAATTGCTTATAAATGTTGGCCGGAATAAAATATTGTAAACAAAATTTTGGAAGGATCACTCCGTCGTCATGGACATATGGAACGCATGAATGAAGGAATAATTGTTAAGTAACTATACGTGTGAATGGAGCATGGAGTAATGGGAGACCGAGGAAAACTTGACATGACTAGATTAATAAAATTTAAAGATTGGTCCATGTTAGTAGTCAAAACAATTGACGTGCGTGTCCACTGTATGGATGTAGAAGAATGTTTAAGAAAGTATACGTTAACGGTGTGAATGAAGCATGGAGTCGTGGGAAACCGAGGAAAAATTGGCATGACCAGATAAATAAATTTTTAATGCTTGGCCATGTTAGAATTTGGAAGAATCGACGTACGTGCATCATACGATGTGTGAATGTTGAAAAAGTGAGAAAAGTATGTAAGGAAGGAACAGTGAGGCGATTCGTTTTTTCTGTCAACCTCTTCAAGCAGACGACGTGACGGTTAGTTAGTTATTTATTTTCGCACCAATAAAAAACTCTGTTAGAATTGATTTAAATTTTGTAACGTTCTACAAGGTATATATTATCAAGTTCCTTTGTTTTCAACAACTTTCGAATGGTGACAAATACATCGAAATTAGTGGAATAAGCGAATAATAGCATTATAAGTTGTTAAGGGCGACTTGTTAGGCTTCTTGACTTGAGGGTCTTCTGACTCTATTGTGAAAGTGCACTGAATGTGTAAAAATAAGCCATTTGTTTACCCTGACGTACCAAGCTAAAACAAGTGACATAAAGGCATACGAACTCTTTGTTTTTAGTCATTTGTTTTCGAATTTAGATACTAGTACTTATGGGTATTTGGCCTCGTACGACTGTAACTAATATCACACAATGTGTATCAAATCAAATTAGTTTTTTTTATCTCAACAGACATTACAAACAATATTAATGTTTTAGACATCTATTGAGTACAGATAAAATATCATATATACAATATAATACCAGGAACGCATTAGATATGGTTTGACATTAAGAATACAATGTGAATGGTTCAACAAAGGTTCATTTTCCATGTGGTCTCTAATCATTATATCTTCACCGTTCAATGTATTAGAATTAATCTTTCATTGGATGCTTTTTAATTCTATCGAAAACGTTATTTCTAATTATATAATATAAAGGTGGTCCGGAACATAAAGTTGACTATTTTTGTGGCCGAGTGGTAAGTGCTTCGATCGCCAGACTGAAGATCCCGGGTTTGATTTCCTACTGTAATTGATCATCATATACAGATTTATCACTCATTCGTCTTAGAGATCTCATTTCTACTGCATTTATTCTAATTTCATCCTTCTTTTGCCAGTTCCATGCTTCACTTCCATACATAAGGCTCGGCACAAGAACACCATTATGCACTGCCATCTTAGCTTCAGTATGATACCAGTACCCTTTACATGGATTTGGCTCGCGCTGTAATGATGTAAAGAGCGATTAAACAAAATAATAATAATAATAAAGATGACGGAGTTCTCAAAGAACCCCCTAATAAGTCTGAAGAAATGGGTAAGGGTGAACCCATCCCTTTTTATCTGCAGACTATTGGTCTCCAGCATGCCCTAGAGGAATGAGATGGGATAAAGACACAGATAGCTACTAAACTCCATCACGTAGAGATATCATAGAAATCTATTCTGAACCCTCAGGGTCATGTCCAGGTTTGAACCCATGTCCCCTTAATCGGAAACTAAGCGTTCTGTCAACCAGATAACCACCTGGTTCTGATATCAACAATTACGGTTCTCTCATACATAATATTTTTGAACAATATTATTATTTATTTTAAATAATGGAAATAAAAAGAAATTGATAAAAAAAATATATTATTATATATTTAGTGTGCTTCCACTTGTGTTTATCTTCGACTGGTTTCGGCAGCTCGCTGCCATCTTCTGGTGGCAGCCATGAATGTATCAGCCATGAGTGTAAGTGGAAGCACACTAAAAATATAATAATAAAGAAATTTTCTATCAATTTTTTTTTAAATAGTCCATTGTTTTGGCCGAAACACTATGATACCTTAACATTTTAAACTGTTGAATTAAATAACTTTGTTTTATGTATCACAAATGTATTTTATTTTACGCGACAGTTTCGTCAACCTATGTTGACGTCATCAGGTATATCATTAAAGTATTATTGTATTATTATTGTAACACCTGATGATGTCAACATGGTTTGGCAAAATAGCTGTCGCGTAAAATAAAATACAATTGTGATACATAAAACAAAGTTATTTAATTGTATCTCAATAGAGACGAAGATGCAAATTGGAAACTGAATATGGTTGATCAAGGTGTTTACAGGACTTATGACCTGTCATTGGTTGGGTTAAGAGCACGCTTTATGTAATTACAACATTCCCCATTCCACCTTTTCTTATGACCATGTCTGACAAAAATTTTGGAAGTTGTATATATGTTAAAGTCCAACACCAGAATTCACATGTCAGTTTCAATGCGCCATCTATGAAGATTTGATTATATATGTTAATCTCTAAGATAACTCTACATAATCTACATACTAACGCCGTCTATGAAGATTTATGGACCGGACCGGAAGAGTTTTCAGGGATCCCAATGTGCTCAGAGTCCGATACAACGCATTGGTTCGGAGCAGGCTCGAAAGTGGTTCTGTGATATGGAGTCCTCACGAGGCGAGATATTCCGTTATGCTGGAGAGGGTTCAGAAAAAAATTCTGAGGTATCTCTACATGAGGGAGTATGGTAGTTATCCGTGGCTCTATCCCACGGCGTTTCTTCTGGGAATGCTCGGAACCAATTCTTTACAGCTTCGAAGAGATGGACATCTAATAACCCATTTCTTCAGATTAATTAGAGGATACTTCGAGAACTCGGCCGTACTGGAGGATGTTGGTCTTTTTGTCCCCGATAGATTTCTCCGACAGCGACAGCACAGATTGTTTTACCTACCGGCCGCCAGAACCAATCTGCCTCTGGTGACACCGGTGGGAAGAGCAATTAGTCTGCTGAACGCGGTCTCCTCGGAGATCGACGTCTTTCATGTTAGTGAAAGTACGTTCAGAGGGCAAATACTATTGACTTTAGAAAGTATCTTGTCTTCCTAATGTCGAACCATCTCTAATGCGTTCCTGGTACTTTGTTGTATTTTTATGATATTTTACCTGTAGTTAATAGATGCCTTAAACATTTTCCTGTTTGTAATGTCTATTGAGTTAATAAACTGATTTGATTTGATTTGATTTGATTTGATTATGTTTATTAAGCACTAAGCAGAACATCTTTTTAACACAATGTGAAAGAATAACCCCGCCATTAGCGCATTGTTAGAAGCCGCCTGGAGATGTCACTCCTATCTACAATATACGAGTATATGCCAAACTTGGACCAGATATGTTTACAATATTTTTTTAATGTATACATGTACTTGTATACGAATACTGAGTAATACATATACAGTATTCGTATACAAATATATGTATACATTAAAAAAATATAATAATAATAAAAAAATTTAAAAAGTTATTATAAAGAACAGTTTAAATTTTTTTGTTTTCATTTTTTAAAATTAACTTCATTATAAAATGTTTTTATTATTATTTATTTATTTATTCTACCATGCAAACATGTTTCGTTTTAGTATTGTTATTGTGTTAGTAGATTGCACCAACTGTTACTACAATAGTAATCTCCTATTGAGAAAATTCGACGGTCCTTCGCATAACAGTGCTAATCGCAGCTTTGGTATATGTGCCTATGTACGAGTATATAGTACTGGGCGATACGAAAATCAATATTCTTTAAAAAAATATATAAAATTGTATCCTTATAGGTATCAAAATATATAAAAAAATATATTATGCTTTCCATTAAAATAAAAATTTTAAATTGCCATTTAAAAAATAAAATATCAAAAGAAAACACTGTTATTTTAGATTCTTATTCTTCTTCTTAACTAACTAACTAACTAACCATCACGCCGTTTCCCCGAAGGGGTAGGCAGAAAGAATGAACTGCCACACTTTTCTTTCCTGACATATTTCTCTCGCTTCCTCAACATTCACACATCGTGTCATGCACGCGCGTCGATTTCTCTGACTCCTCACATGGCCGACATTCAATATTTGATTTATTTGATCGTGCCACGTTTTCCTCGGTCTTCTTCTCCTTCTTCTTTTAATAGATCTGACGATCTGTGACACAGAAATTATGTCTCGTCGGATGATGAGGTCCAGCTGTGCTTCAATCTCTTAGGCGGTCTTCCAGGCGGGCGGTGTCCGGAGGGGATTTCATAAACGGCTGTATATGCAAGCCTGTCACCATCCATTCGGGCTACATGGTCCCTCCAGTATCTTCTTCTGGATCTACTCCACTGAACGATATCCTCTATTTCGCAAGTTTTTCTTATGTCTACGTTGCGGACACGATCTCGGAGAGCTTTTCCAGTAATTGGTCTTAGGACCTTCATCTCCGATGTTCTTAGTAGTCCCTTGGTTCATACAGTGTCGGTCCGCATCTCTACAGCGTACGTCATGATAGGTTTTTATAGTCAATATATTTTTAAACTTGTTTCGAAAGTATTATAATTTTATAAAAGTAACCAAAAACATTTTAAACGGAATACAAGAATCAAACGATGCAATATGCGTAAATTCAAAATAATCAGAAAAACAGAATAGAAAATATATATGAGCATCATGGATTCCTAATATTTTTTAAATGAGCGTTTGTGAACGATTTTTTTCAGTGAAGATATTGATTTCGGGGCAGTTTTAACTTGTATTGTCGATAGCATGAAGCAAATGGTTATTTCATCAATTAAATAAAACAATTACAACTAGGAATGATTTGATGTTATTATATGGTCTGTTTTACTATATGGTTGTGAAACTTGGACTCTGAAAGTAAATGTAATGAACCGGTTGGAGGCGTTTGAGATGTGGATATACCGCAGAATGGATATACCGTATACCGTGGACCGATAGGGTCAGTAATGCAGTCGTACAACAGAGAGCCAGAGCCAATAGAGAGCTGTTGTTGAGTGTGAAAGTAAGAAAGTTCTCATATTTGGGTCATGTGCTAAGGGGAGAAAAATGCCATTTCCTTCGACTGAAATCGATGGGTAAAGTAGAGTGATGTCGGGAAGTTATTAGAAGACAGTTGTCCTGGCTGCGGAACATAAAATATTGACCAGAGTCCAGAACCTGTACAATAAGAACTCTAGAAAAATGACCTATTTATCAATGATAATTTTGATTAGGTCAGAACAATTATAATAATAAATGAAATACGAGTATAAAATGTTATAATAAAATTATGTATTTTTAAAACGGTTCCTAATTAAATGTATTATTTTAAACATACGTAGTTTAATTGGAAGTAATAATTAGATATTATTAAGAACAAAATTATTAAAGGCTCATAATGTTTGGACTTATGGAACGCATTGTTTAAGAAAGAATGGTTAAGAATGTTAAAGTTAACGATGTGAATGGATTATGGACTCAGATAAAATCAAGGAAAACATGGCATGACCAAACTAACTTACACCATCCCGCCGTCTCCTCGATGAGGTAGGTAGAATGAATAGACTGCCACACATTTCTTTTCTGACGTATTTCTCTGGCTTCCTCAACATTCACACATCGTGTCATGCACGTGCGTCGATTTCTCCGATTCCTCACGCGGCCGACATTCAATATTTGATTTATTTATTTAACAAAATGATCATATTTTAATGTTCGGCCATGTTAGAAAGTCGAAAGAATCGAAGTGTGAATATGACCCGCTGTAAGAATGTAGAGAAATTTATAAGGGATGTGTAAGGATCGAGTAGTGAGGAGGTCAATTTTCTCAACCTACCCTTTCGGGAAAGCGGCGTGATGGTGTGTTTGTTTAAAATTAGTACGAAACCTGTTCAGTTCGGTGACATAAATTCAAGATTGACCCTTGAAAAGTTACGTCACATTCGGAAAGCAGTGTATGTGCCTAAGTATAATATGTACATAGTACTTATGTATAACAATCTTACAGCGTATATTGTATTAGTTTGGGTGCTGGACCGTGCGGCCTTTGTACAAGCTGCTATCCCGGCGATTACACGTGTCATTAGGCTCAAACCATTCAGCCAATAGCCAAATTGTCTCTTCACACCACATTTGGCGGGAAACACGGGATAATGCGCGGGAAACCGAACGCGGCCAACTTCAGGTGAATGCCACCCGCAGACAATTGATCAGTTCATAATTATTCCGCTGTTTGCTCACCAACTTGGAGATCACGGCCATTGTTAAGTTCGCTGTGTCCTTCCCTCACTAATTATACTGTACTTTGAGAGAAATTACGAACAAGTTCTAAATAAGCACTGATTTATTTTCTATATGCGGGGCAAAGGAAGAATACTTAGCTACTTATCCAGGAGAAATGGGTTCGAGATACAAAATGTTTCTTTTTCTCAGCTCTTTTCGTAAGGTGTCTCCAGAACTATCTGTGCTGGTGGCCTCTGGTGGTACCTGTTAACCTTTGAGCCTTCCGATATCTATAAGATAAATTATATAAGCTATGACTGCCACACTGAAGATCCCGTGTTTGATTCCCGGTGATGAAAGTGTGATTGTCACACTGTCTTTTACCAATCACATGTCGTGAAAATCAATAGTTAAAAAGTTGTACAACAACAACAACAACAAACCATCACGCCGTTTCCCCGCAGGGGTAGGCAGAGAGAATGGACCGCCACACTACTCTATCCTGGCACACCTCTCTAGCTTCCTCCACACTCATACATCGAGTCATACACGCACGTCGATTCTTCCGGCTTCTGACATGACCAACTTTTAATATTTGATTAATTTGGTCATGCCATGTTTTCCTCGGTCTACCTCGACTCCTTACTCCATTTACATTGTTAACGTATACTTTTTTAACCATTCTTTCTTCACCCATGCGCTCCATATGTCCGAACCAACGAAGCGAACCTTTCATAATTTTTTTCATAATACCTTCTTTCGCTCTACACTCCTTCCTAATATCAGCATTTGAGATTCTGTCGTACATCGTTCTACCACACATACGTCTTAGGGACCTCATCTCTACCGCATTTATTCTGCTCTCATCTTTCTTCTTCCAGTTCCATGCTTCGCTTCCATACATAAGGGTAAGTTGTATACAGTTATTAGCTTCAAATAACCTGATGTATACAAATGTGGAAAGCAACGGGAAACTATCAAATTAAAGGCCCAATTGGCATTCCAAGAACTAGCAAAGATTTTTATTGTTTCTTGAACAATGAATTAAAACTCCATTTTAAAAAATTAATACGAATGAAAACTCTAGAAGTTTTATTATATTTGATGTGAATCACATGTTTCGTTTGTCTAAGTCATTATCAAAATTTTCGTAATTTTTTGATAATTTACTTAGACGGGCGAAATATGTCATTCACATAAAATAACATATAACTTCTAGATATAACTTCTAGAGAACAGTTGTTTTCGATCGTATTAACTGCAAATCCTTGGATTAAAACTAGATAAAAAAAATCTATTCAAATTAATTTATATAAATATTATAGTTGAAGAATAAATATATGTATAAAAAAAGGAAGTTATTTATGACTCAATCTAAAAGCACAAAATAATTATTTTTCACCCATAACTGAACTCTGACCTACTTTCCACACAAATGTGAGCAAATACAATAATAAACACGTAGCTTCAGCAGAGTATCAATGCAAAGTTTTAATAGGAATTGAAATCCTCCCTAGGCAGCGAAATTTGATATTTCGCGAACTCTGGAACTTCACTTATAACTTTAGTCTTTAAACGTAATTATGACTGCATCCGCAGCGTCCCCCTACAGCTTCCGGTTTTGTTTAAATTTAGTAACTACTTATAAAAAAAAACATAGATTGGTAAACATTTTATTGATTGATGTTGTTAATTGAAATTTCTTATACAAATTGTGTTTGACAGTGTTTAAAGCTCGACACCAGAGAGCGCCAGCCATATCGGACCCATGCCAGTTCCAATCACTCCGATCAGTAAAAACAAGTGCAAACAACATAACAATTCCAGTCAGAGCCAATAAAGCAAGTTTCTATGATCGTGCTTTCAGCATTGCGGGTCCGTTGGCGTGGAATAGCCTCCATGTTAGTATTTAGTATACGTATGAGGATAGTGACGTTAAATTTAAGTAACTTCTAAAGACTGCACTGTTCAGTCAGTCATTTCCTAGCGAGCCCTTGGAGTAATTGATTTTACAAAACGGCCCACTTAAAATAAGTCATCAAAATGATAATTATAATAATTATTATTAATATTTTGCACAACATCAACTGTTGCTGTTTCCCCGGAGGAGTAGGCAAAGATAAGAGACAGCAACACTACTCAATTCTGACACACCTCTCTAGGTTCCTCCACATTCATACAGAAATCGGTGGATGGTCAAAATTAAGTGGAATTAAACTAAATACATATGTTAAAGGATTATTTTTTGTTTCTTCCGTATTCACCACATTCATGGAAAAAATACGTTATATATTTAATATGTAATTACATTGATGAAGAACTTCTCTCTCCCGAAACATGCTTGTTTCAGTTAAAAAACTGTATTTCTATTTAAAATAATGTGTAATGTAATGATTTATACGAATGAAAACGTCTGTTTTTTAGAAGTTTTATTATATGTATTTAACTAACTAACTAACTAACCATCACGCCGTCTCCCCGAAGGGGTAGGCAGAAAGAATGGACTGCCACACCTTTCTTTCCTGACATATTTCTCTCGCTTCCTCAACATTCATACATCGTGTCATGCACGCGCGTCGATTTCTCTGACTCCTCACATGGCCGACATTCAATATTTGATTTATTTGATCGTGCCACGTTTTCCTCGGTCTTCCTCTATTTCTGGTACCATTTACATCATTAACATATAATTTTTTTACCATTCTTTCTTCATTCATTCTTTCCATATGTCCAAACCATCTTAATGATCCTTTCATTATTTTGTTCATGACACCATCATTCGCACCGCATTCACTTCTTATATTTTCATTCGACACTCTATCATACACAGAGTATCCACACATTCGTCTAAGAGATCTCATTTCTACTGCATTTATTCTACTTTCATCTTTTGCCAGTTCCATGCTTCGCTTCCATACATAAGGGTCGGTAGAAGAACACCATTGTGCACTGCCATTCTAGCTTTTTTGGATAGGTTTTTGTTTGCGATGACAACTTTAAGTGCACCATTCACTTTGTTGCCTGCCCCAACCCTTCTTTCAATATCCCTCTCCACTCTCCCATCTCTTGTAAACATACTACCTAAATACACAAACTCAACTACTTGCTCCAAGTTTTCACCATTCACGCTAATGTTGCAGACTGTCGTGGTTTCTTCCTTTTCAAAAATCATTACCTTGGACTTATTAACATTCATCATCAGATCATTTCGCATGCATACCTCATACATACAATTCACCAGGACTTGTAGTTCATGCTCGTTGTCAGCAAGTAGGACAGCGTCATCCGCATACAAGAGACAGCTTACTGACACTCCGCTCATTTTGGCACCTACATCCAACCCTTTCAGCTCTCTCATACAATTGTCCATATACAGATTAAATAACCACGGGGACATTACGCAACCTTGTTTGACACCTTTATTGATATCAAACCAGGCTGTAAGATCTCCATTTACTCTGACACTAGCAGTGCTTTCCGTGTATAGCGACTTAATGGCCGTGATCAGTTTTGTACTTATTCCATATTCAGACAATATTTTCCACAACTTTTCTCTATTAACGTAATCATATGCTTTTTGTAAGTCGACAAATGCACAGAAAAGTTTGCGATTTTTGGCCAGAAACTTCTCTGTCAATGTACGAAGTCCAAAAATTTGATCCATACATCCTCTGCCATTCATAAAGGCACCTTGCACATCCCAAACTTTGTCACTCGTCAATTTTCTTACTCTTTCTATTAAAATTCTGCCATAGACTTTACCAACGACACTCAAAAGACTAATAGCTCTGTGGTTTCCACATTCCATACGCGATCCTTTTCCTTTGTACAGGGGCATAATTACTGCTCTCCTCCAGTCTAGCGGCGTATATCCCTCCTCCAAGCACTGGTTAAATAACTTACATAACCATGTAGAAACCACTTCGCCACCGCTTTTAATAAAGTCTATGGCAATACAATCAAACCCAACAGCTTTTCCACTTTTCATTGCACTCACGGATCTTTTCATCTCATTCGTACTTATTTTTTCAATATTATCATTCATAGGTCCCGCACTCGCACTAGCTGTCATATTTTCGATCACGCTTGTATCACCACCGTACATCTCCTTAAAATATTCCATCCATCTTTCTTGTATGATCTTACTCTCCGTTAACATTCTTCCCTCGTTGTCTAAAATTGCTTTCACACATCCACTATCAGGAGGATTTCGGGCTTTTTTAACTTCTTTCCAAAACATTTTTAAATTTGCTTGGAAGTTGTTTGTCATTTTGAGCCCTTCTTCCTCCTTCAGCTTTTCTTTCCGCGCTTTCACTACCGACTTCACTCTCTTCTTGCATACCTTATACAAATCTTTTGCTCTTTCATACTTAACTCTGTCATTCTTATTTATCGACAACATATTCAACCAAGCATCTTTCTTCTCTTTAACAGCAATCTTTACGTCATCATTCCACCATGCATCCCCTTTCCTTCTTCCTTGTACACACACACCACACGATTCTTTCGCTGATTCACACAAACTCTCCTTCAAGTATTTCCAGGTCTCGTCAATACTCAACTCACTTACATCCCGCTCACTCAATTTATCTTTCACTTTTCTTACGAAATTATTTCTTACGTCATTGTTTTGCAGTTTTTCAACTTTGACTCTAGTCGGTGCGGCTACTGTTTTGCTTCTTCTGGTTCGCCATCCCCGGAATAAGATCACTTTTGCCACTACTAAAAAATGATCCGTTTCCAGTTCGGCTCCCCTGAAGACCCTTGAATCAACAGTATCCGCCCGTAATCTAGAGTCTACAATGACGTAATCTATAATGGACCTTTCAAATCCTCTTTCCCAAGTATAGAGATGGATTCTCTTATGATCGAAGATGGTATTTGATACAAAGAGACCCCATTCTATACACAATTCAAGCAGTCTCCTTCCATTATCATTTATTCGTCTATCACCAAACGTACCCAGACATTCCTCGTACCCACTCCTACGGATTCCCACCCAACCGTTCATATCACCTGCTATTATCAATCTTTCGTTTTCACTCTTACACACCAATGTCTCTCTCACTTTGTCCCAAAACTCATCTTTACTCGCCTCATTTTCGTTGTTACCAGGGGCGTATCCAATTAAAAGGAAAACTCTTGTTAACCCGATCTTGAAGCGAATCCACATGAGTCTTGGGCTAACACATTTATAACCTTTCATACATTCTACCATCCTTGGAGCTAGCACCGCCGCCACGCCTTGGCATGCTCTGTGGTCATTCGGCACACCCGACCACAGAACAAGCTTATCCGCATGCTCCAAGGAACCACACTCTTTCATCATACATTCAGTCACACATAAAACATCTAAACACTTATTATCCATTTCTGCACACATCTCATTCAACTTTCCTTCCATACCTCCCCTTATATTCCATGTACCGATGCGGCACTCCACCCTTCTCTGTTCGCCCCTGCGGGAGATGCGGTGTGATGGGTTGCGGACCTCATCGCCACCAGTAGGCATCACCCGCACACACTTAAATGCTAAATCATTTACAAACTATATCTAAAATAAATTCAATTATATAAAATAAATAAATAAAATAAAATAAATCATAAAATAATAATAACAAAATATAACACATAAAAAAAAGTTATAACACATAAGCTATTTTCTAAGATAATATCCTTTCATTAAAAGTTTGTTTCTCCCGTTACCACCGTTATATTAATAAAATTTTAGTTAGTTAGGCACTTTAAATAGTTTAATTTCCAGCAAGCACTTCAATATGAATCAAAAGAATTTTTCAAATAGACATCGGAACAAATGTACATAAACGTTCGAAAAATAAAATTATGAAAACCAATTTGGCACCTGTCAAAACACTTCACATAAACAATGTAATTATATTTTTCACCACCAAAACAGCACAAAGGTATAAATTTTCACAATCAAATATTATTTTGGGATGGCAAGATGCGTATTGGCCAGGATTATTCTCACATGGTAATAATATATGTATTTATAAACTGTTAAATTAAAAAACTTTGTTTTATGTATCACAATTGTATGTTTTATTATTGTTACTATTATTATTACTATTACTATTATTTATTTTTCCACGTTCAATATGTCCTCCTATAAAAAGTAACTAACCGTTCTTTTAATTAAAATAATTTAGTACCTAACTCAACTCCAGCAAGAACTTCAAAATTATATCAAAGAAATTATTCAAACTGACAGGAATAAATACATCCAAAGGTTCGAAAAATCACAAAAATTTAATAGTTGATATATTATTGGAACATCTGATGATATCATCATAGGTTGACGAAACAGCTGTCGCGAAAAATAAAAATACAATTGTGATACAAAAAACAAAGTTTTTTAATTTAACAGTTTATAATGTTAAAGTATCATAGTGTTTCGGCCAAAACAATGGACTAGTTGTTATATTTTATTTGTGTTTTTCAACACTGTTTAAGAATCAATAAAAAGTGATATCACACAGTAAAATATGCTGTTCGATTTTTTTTTTGTTTTCATTATTTCAATTGTTTGTTTCATAGCTGTTTTGAATGAGTCGAAATAAAACAATTTATTCCAAACATTTTTTAAAGATGAAAGTATGATAAATTTTAAAAGGTTGTGTATTGAGGTTCCTGCAAATTTCCCTACCTTAATGTCAAAGGTTAGATCGAACCTGAAACGTGGAAGTACATAATCCTGAAAGGGCCGGCTGATGGGTGAGGGAAGGGCTCCGAAATCAGCTGATGTAACATGGCGTTATGACTGAAATGGATTGGTTGAGGGATACCTCTCCGTTCTTTCTCTCCTAGAAGCTTAATGGTAATCGCGTTTAAATCTTTTGAGTGGCACAAAGGGGAGCCGACTTGTTATTAAAATTCCCGACTCATAATAATTCTTGACGAAATTTTATTTTCATGTTGAATGACAGCATTTCTTTTACACTTTTTTTCACGAATTTTGGTACTTGGGTGATGTTATAAATGGTCGATTTAAGAGAAGTCCTCATTTTGACGTTTTTTATTGCAAATATTAATTATGTATTAATGTGGAAATGAAGCATTGGCAAAAGAAGGATGAAAGTAGAATAAATGCAGTATAAATAAGATATTTTATTCGAATGTATACATCGTTTACATATACTTTTTCAATATCTTCATTTGTCTACATCATTCATTACACTTTCATTCGCATTCAGTTTACTTCAATAATTGAGGCTTACCATAAAATAGTCGAACGTCAAAAAGTCAGTGCTTCATATGAAAATATAATCAAATATTAAATTTAGGCCACGTTAGAAGCCGATTTGCATAATTATCATCATAATCATCAGCCGTCTGTCATCCACTGCTGAATATAGGCCTCTCCCAAAGCACGCCATCGTCCCCTATCCATTGCCGATTTCATCCATCCATGTCCAGCTATCCTCTTCAGATCATCTGTCCAGCAGGCAGGAGGACGTCCAACTCTGCGGAATCCTGTGCGCGGTCTCCACTCCAGAACTCGTCTCCCCCATCGGCCGTCGGTTCTCCGACAGACATGGCTAGCCCAACGTCACACGATTTGCATGCATTTTATGATTTATGAATGTAACAGGCTGTTAAAACTCATTGTAATCAGTAGAACAGGCTGTTTCTTAACCCCCATTATGCGACTGGCTTCATTTGCAGTAAAAAAAAAATCTCGAACTACGGCTGACTCTATTTGCAGTGCAGACAGAATGCCCCATTTATAATATTATTACGCACAATTTAGTACCAAGGAACTAATGTAAAAATGTTTATAAGATACATTCACATAGTCTTCTTCAGCTTGTCTCCATCCACCGCTGTACATAAGCCTCTTCACCCCACGCCATCCCTCTTGGTCTCTCGCCAGTGTTCTCCAGGACCTTTTCGCCGTCCGCATAATATCATCGCTGTCTCCCACCTCTGGCTCTTCCATCATCCCGTTGGGACACATGTCCAACCCATTGCCAATTCATATCCCTATATCGGTAACCCTGGCGCTTCTTATAATCTCTACGTTGGCTATATGGTCTCTAAGTGAGATACCGAACAAGAATCTTTCCATTTCCCGTTATGCAACTTTATATTTGTTCATTACTTCAACGCCCATGTCTCGCATCCACAGGTCACCACAGGTAACGACTTGAAGATGTTGTTTAGCTTTCCGAATGCAGCTATCATTCATTAAAATCTTCTTCTTTGATGGCCCTACAGCCCATATAGAGCCTTAACCTCCAGTATTCTTCGCCTTCAACTCCTCCTGTCCTCCGCTTCGACCCTCCAATTTGACACTCGTAACAATTTCGCCCCATCTCTCCCAACTTAATCCTCCCATCGCATCCTTGGTGCCAATCCAGCAATATTTTTGGGGTTCGCGATGACGGCATCCTCTGCACGTGACCGGCCGATCTCAGTCTATTCAGTGTGACCTGTGTGGAGAGACTGGGAGCTTTGTAAATATGGTACAGCTCGTCATTATGCCGCACTCTCCAGCCTTCACCGTCATTCATTCACATTTGAGCTGCAAATGTAGTCTTCTGGATTTTTTTGGACTTCAGATGTAGCGAGCCGCGTGTTAGGGGTTAAGCACTGTTTCGTTGTCTACACCTCGAGGTATTTATAAACCATTTTGGACCTGTTTTAAACCACCGCACGGCCTGTTCACGAGGTGTGTAAACCGTTATTAAACGGGATAAACCTACCCCTAGAAAGCTGCCGGCGAGTGTGATTACTTCCAAGGCTGTGAGCCGTCCCCCGGATATGTGACAAGCCGTTGTGTAGTTTTCCAATCTCCACGCAAAGTGCGAACACTAAATACGGCCTGGGACAAGGTGTTTGCGCTACTAAAATTGCCGACAATTTAATTATGGACGGATCGATCAACGTCGTCACGTGACGGAAAATACAGTCTATTCTGTTATTTTTACGCCGGGAAAACTTTTGACGGCTCACACATTAAGTTAATTTATTTTCTTACGTAAATTATGGGAAAAAATATGCTACCTATAAACAAATACATTAACATACATATACTCACATGCATACACATATATACATATACACATACAAACTTATGTATTTTTATATACATACAAACATATCGCACGTTGAAAACAAGAGTGACACCATACAAAAATCTCAACTTTTCAGTACGGTCATTTAAAGATTTGCCTGCTTATTAACCTAATTAAAATCAACTAGATTCTAATAGAATAATATCTAAACTAATATATAAAACAACAACATTAGATATATTTCTACTCACAGTCAAGTTATTGACCTCACAAAAACTTTAAATGACCGTACTGAAAAATTGAGATTTTTGTATAGTGTCACTTTTGTTTTCAACGTGCGATATGTATTTTTAAATACAATAATAATAATGTTGTCATCGCAAACAAAACCTATCCAAAAAAGCTAGAATGGCAATGCACAATGGTGTTCTTCTACCGACCCTTATGTATGGAAGCAAAGCATGGAACTGGCAAAAGAAGGATGAAAGTTGAATAAATGCAGTAGAAATGAAATCTAGACGAATGTGTGGATACTCTGTGTATGATAGAGTGTCGAATGAAAATATAAGAAGTGAATGCGGTGCGAATAATGGTGTCATGAACAAAATAATGAAAGGATCATTAAGATGGTTTGGACATATGGAAAGAAAGAATGGTGAAAAAATTATATGTTAACGATGTGAATGGAACCAGAAATAGAGGAAGACCGAGGAAAATGTGGCATGATCAAATAAATCAAATATTGAATGTCGGCCATGTGAGGAGTCAGAGGAATCGACGCGCGTGCATGACACGATGTATAAATGTTGAGGAATCGAGAGAAATATGTCAGGAAAGAAAAGTGTGGCAGTCCATTCTTTCTACCTACCCCTTCGGGGAGACGGCGTGATGGTTAGCTAGTTAGTTAGTTAGTTATAATTTAGTGTTTTACTGTACGGCTGTACGGCTGCGAGACTTGGTGCCTGGGCGAAAGAGAGCGCAAAAGGCTGGAGGCATTTGAGATGTGGACCTACCGATGAGTTGCCCATGTTTCATGGAGGGACCACATTACAAATGAAGAAGTTTTCAGCAGAGTTTAAGAGAGTAGGCACGTGTTGAACACCATAGCGGAGAGGTGCGCAAGATGGATTGGTCATGTGTTGCGACACGAATGTTTCCTGCATCATGTGTTGGAGGGAATGGTCGAGGGATCGATTGGCAGAAGACGAATACCTATACCAGATTTACCGAGATATAGGCTGCACGTCTTATGCGGAGTTAAAGAGTGTTGCCGAGGACCGAGTGGAGTGGAAGAGGAGATGCGTCGCCTTGCTGCAGACCAATCGTTAGATTGAGACCGGAGAAGAAGAATTTAGTGTATGACTCGCTGTATGAATGTGGAGAAAGCTAGAGAGGTATGTCAGGATAGAGTAGTGTAGTGGTCCATTCCCTCTGCCTACCCCTGCGGGGTAACGGCGTGATGGTTTGTTGTTGTAAAAAAAAATCATTTGTGGCGAAAGGTTGCTCTAACTATTTTTTTAATAACATTAGTTTAACGTAAACAAGATGGGAACATGTAATATTAAATAATGAAGAATACCATTATTATTAATGATGATCTTTGTGACAGAGTGGCGAGAGCTATTACTGCCACACTGAAGGTCCGGTTTCGATTGACACTGTGATTGTCACAAAGTCTTTGATCTGGTGTAGACTTCACAAAATGGCGATAGATAAGCTTACTATCACATGTCATGAAAATCAATAGCTAAAATGTTGTATACAGTAATATGGTTCAAATAACCTGTTGTATACAAATGTGGAAAGCAACGGGAAACGAGCACAATAAAAGCCTAGGTGGCATCCCAAGAACCAGCAAAAAAAAAGGTCTCCGTATTAAATAATTAATACGAATGAAAATTACCCGTTTTCTAGAAGTTTTATTATATATTATGTGGATAACATGTTTCGCCTGTCTAAGGCATTATCAAAATCTTTGAAATATTTAGACAGGCGAAACATGTCATCCACATAAAATAAAAATATGTTTATGCTACCTACACAATGGTGTGGTTACTTGGATGATATTTTCTTCAAGTTTATACACACGACATTACGTCGTAATATGGTAGGCAGAAATAATGGACCGACACACTGTTCTTTCCTAATATAATTCTCTTGATTCCTTAACATTCATGTATTGTGTCACGCACGCACGTCGATTTCACCGCATGTATATTTTTTCTAGATTCACCTGTAAATGTTGAAAGTAGCAATACTTGTATAACAAGGAAACGGGATGAATATAAGGGGTGAAATATTTATGCTTTCTCGTTACTCAGTCGCCTAACGAGAAACGAGAACTCCTTCATATTCTTTTGATGACAATTCCTTTGAGCCCCCAAGGACTAAAAAAATATGACGGAACCTGGAATATTACACGTAGGATAATGAAGCATGTAACTGATGAGGAGAAATTACACCATTTCCCGGTATGAAAATCACAAAACAAAATATCATTAACTCCGAAATATGAATGAGAAACAGAACAGTGAAACATTTCGTTCGTTAAAAGAAATATATATTTATGTTTGCTATTACCAGAAGTTTTGATTTGTTTTAATATTATTATTACTTTATGTATAGAAGCGAAGCATGGAACTTGCAAAATAAGAATGAAAGTTGAATAAATGCAGTGGAAATAAGATCTCTTAGACGAATGTGTCCTTAGTCTGTGTGTGATAAAGTGACGAATGAAAATATAAGAAGCGAATGCGTTGCGAATGAATGTTATGATAAAAATAATGAAAGGATCATTAAGATGGTTTGAACATATAAAAAGAATGGTAAAAGTATACAATGTAATGGAATTAAAAATAGAGGAAGCCCGAGGAAAATGTGGCACGATCAAATTAATCAAATATTGAATGTCGGCCACGTTGGGAGTCAGAGATATGATGTATAAATGATGAGGAAGCGAGAGAAATATGTCAGAAAAAGTGTGGCAGTCCATTATTTCTGCTTACTCCTTCGGGGAGACGACGTGATGATTGGTTAGTAAGTTAGTTTTTCGATTTGTTAGTCGTAATGTGTGAATGTAGAAGAATCTTATAAGGTATTCGGAGAAATGGCGTGATGGTAGGTTGTTGGTTAAATACTTACATATAATATTATAATAAAATGAGTCGTCTTAAACTCGAAATAAAAACATAAGTGAAAGTATAATAGTTCTTAAAATAACTTCGTAATATTTAATTATTATTAAAATTGAACTTCTATCAAGAGATTTTAGTAAAGTTATTATATTACAATAAACCATTAATTTTTTTATGTTTCATGTATTATATAACTGAAGACTGTGTTATTCCATTGTCATGATATAAATACATGTAAAAACAAACTTGGTGCAAACGAAACTAGTTGGCTTTACAAATAAATTGCATTTTTAAATACAAACTGTTTCAATTATTTTTTATATTTATAAAATTAAAATATCTAACCACAAAGAAGAAAAACTAAAAAATATGTATAACAGAATTAAAACACTCTTTGGTATTTTTCTGGAAACGTTTCGATGGAATTAAACCTTCATCGTAAGGAGAACTTACGATGAATGTTTAACACATTCACACGTCGATAAAAATATACTTAATAGTAGTAAAAAAATTCTTTTAATTCATACTATTTGCAACCCGTGAAATATCCATGAAAGTAAACCAAATCGAACACCAAGTTTCATGATTTATTTGTTTGTTTAATATTATGAAACAATAATCTGAATAATTTTTTTTTAAATCAAGATACGTTGTCGGACATGCCCATCGTGTGCATTTCGAATAACTTTCGCAGAGAATTAAAGTATTCCTCTCTTGTTCTCTTGTATTCAAAATTCAATTCTCGTATTTTTTATTTGACGACAAACGTACGGGCTTTTGCCTATTTATACCAGTATTATACGAGTATTACAACAAAAAAATATTCTTATTTATATATGCAAGGTAATTTTAGAAATATACGTTTTCCGTGTTTTATATATATTTTTGTAAATAAGCTATTTATTCAACAAAGTAAAGTTACATTTCATCTAGAATATGGTTTTCATATTCGTAACCGAAAAATAAATCCTCTATTCATTGAGTAATACACTAGTTTCCGGGTATTCAATGGGATACTTCAATATCCAGAATACTAATGGATATACTCGTATACATACTACCAAATCAAACGAAACGTACAGTAATATTTGTATTCTTAGTATATTATATAAGTAAACGAAACCTTCTATGATAATAATACGTCAAGCTTATGAGAGTGGCTATACATCTGAATAACATATAATGTTAGAACGCATATGTGCGTGAGACGTTTGATACGTGCTCGACATTCCTGCTTTGGAACCAATTAGCAATAGTTCTATATCATACATTATACAGATATGTATATGTCTCTGCTTTGAACATTCATATTACGTTCAAATATACACAGGAATTTCCTCTCGCGGAACATAATTTCCCCACAGGTTTCAAGTCGTGTAAATCCTTAAATTCTTATAACTTCCTCCCTAGGTTTAATTTAAACTTTCACCTTTTATTTTCCTTTTGTTCCGGTACGAAATTTAACGTTTCGTTTTCGACGGGTGTCGAGAATACTTCTGAAGCTCTACATGAAAGCAAATCATACCTTTCCGTGACTCTATCCCACTACGTACTCGTCTTACAAAATACTTCTTCTTTTTATCATCTGTCTTTCACTGCTGAAGGGCCTTTTCTAAACTACGCGATTGCTCCCTATATATTGCCATTCCATTTACGTTCAGAAATCCTTATAATATCGTCGGTCCAGTGGGGAGAGGGACGTCCAACTCTACAGAATCATGTGTCTCTACAGATCCCGTCTTCCCCATCGGTTTTCCAAAAAATATGACCAGCCCACCTATCCTCAGAGCCTTCACCTTGGTTTGATTTACAATTCATTTCTGATTCTGTCACTCAAAGTTATTCCAAGCATGGTTCTTTCCATGGCGCGCTGGGCGGAGTGGAACTTGTACACTAGACCCCTTGTCAGCGTCCACCAGCAAGACGCACTGATTGAAGACATGCATAATAGTTCGGAGTATATTGTTTTCCTCCTTTGACAGCATTAATTTATATTTAAAATACCATAGATAATACGTTTTGATAGAAAAATCAAACAAAAAAAATGTTGTGCAACAAAAAGGGTTGGGTCATAACCGAAACATGTCATGAAAAATGTAATAAAGTGTTGTAAAAATACGAAGTGCAGTTATATTTATTCAAATAAATATGTTATTTGGGAGTTTACTTTTTTAATAGAAGAAATCTGCATTAGACAAGGCATATCAAAGGCATTATCAAATCAAATGACATTTGATAATGCCTTAGATTCAGATAAAATATCATAAAACTTCTAGAAAACAGACGTTTTCATTCGTATTAATTTTTACATAAATACTCATGTTAGACGCGTGAAAATCTATGAAAATATAAATTCATTACAGGAGCCACTCCCATGATAGGTTCCGTTACTTCTACCACTCAAAGAAAGAAGTATATCTTTAATTGGAGGCTTGACATGACAAAGGTGCCAAATGTACGAAAACTCAAACATGTAATGCCAATTGGTCTTAAAGATAAAGGCCGATATCTGTGCAAAAGTCGGTAATGATTGAATAATATAGTGTAGTTCAAACGTCACCCTAAATATACTACTTGTGGTATATGACATAAGGAACAAAAAAAAGTCTTTGCTTATTTTCTCTGCTTTATGTTTAAAAGTTTAAAGTCTATTAAGCGCGTTTATAAGCGTCTATTAAGCGCCGTTGGTAAACTCTACGGTCGAATTTTAATTGAAAGAATAAAAAAAACGACGACTAAGAGTATGGGATGTTCATGTACGACAGTATCTCAAATACTGATATTAGAAAGTAATGTAGAGCGAATGAAGGTATTATGAACAAAATTATGAAAGGATCGCTGCGTTGGTACGGACATATGGAGCGCATGGGTGAAGAAAGAATGGTTAAAAAAATATACGTTAACGATGTAAATGGAGTACGAAGTCGAGGTAGACCGAGGAAAACATGGCATGACCAAATTAATCAAATGTTAAAGGTTGGTCATGTCAGAAGCCGGGAGAATCGACGTTCGTGTATGTCTCGCTGTAGGAGTGTGGAGGAAGGTAGAGAGGTATGTCAGGATAGAGTTGTGTGGCGGTCCATTCTCTCTGCCTACCTCTGCGGGGAAACGGCGTGATGGTTTGTTGTTGTTGTTATGTTTAAACCACTTGGCACCTTTGTAATATTCAGCCTTCATTTGTGAATGGTACTTGATTTTACTAGTCAGTAACTTATATGCCCAAAATGAACGATGCTTAAACTTTGGAGTATTTTTTTCTCCTGTTAACTGAAAAAAGGGTTCGTTATTCGGCCATCCGAGAAATCAACGCTTCGTTGGGTTTTTGGAAACCGCGCACAAACTTCACATATTCCACGAGGCATGCTAATGGTGCCTATCTTTGGGTATATTTATATTTATTTCTTGATACTACCTCAAAATAAGCAGGCGACAATTATTTTTTTGTAACCCATCAATTTAATCTGGGTTGAACTTTGGAGCAAGTAGTTGAGTTAGTGAATTTAGGTAGTATGTTTACAAGAGATGGACGAGTGGAGAGGGATATTGAAAGAAGGGTTGGGGCAGGCAACAAAGTGAATGGTGCACTTAAAGTTGTCATCGCAAACAAAAACCTATCCAAAAAGCTAGAATGGCAGTGCACAATGGTGTTCTTCTACCGACCCTTATGTATGGAAGCGAAGCATGGAACTGGCAAAAGAAGGATGAAAGTAGAATAAATGCAGTAGAAATGAGATCTCTTAGACGAATGTGTGGATACTCTGTGTATGATAGTGTCGAATGAAAATATAAGAAAGAATGAATGAAGAAAGAATGGTAAAAAAATTATATGTTAATGGAACCAGAAATAGAGGAAGACCAAGGAAAACGTGGCAAGATCAAATAAATCAAATATTGAATGTCGGCCATGTGAGGAATCAGAGAAATCGACGCGCGTGCATGACACGATGTATGAATGTTGAGGAAGCGAGAGAAATATGTCAGGAAAGAAAAGTGTGGCAGTCCATTCTTTCTGCTTATCCCTTCGGAGAGACGGCGTGATGGTTAGTTAGTTAGTTAGTTTTTGAACTTTATAAATCAACTCTTCTATATTCGCTTTCACTATGTGTTGTGGGTTCACATTTAAATATATATTTTTATTTAATAAAATAAACATACACTTTTAGTATTTGTATCTAACCGATTTATTATTAAGACTAAACGTCATTGATAATTAGAAATATTTTCAGAACTATTATTTAAATATTTTTTGGAAGCTAAAAATTTACCTAATTCGATTCGAAGCTAATTTTTTAACCGTTAATTAAACTTGAATTATTTGTCTATTCCTTTTTTATATATAATACTTTATATATACAACACAAGCTTTAAAAATAAATTAAATAATAATATCAGACATGTTTCGGACAACCGGTCCTTCCTCAGGGATATTATAAAGATACACACTCGAAGACGACTTGAGACTGAAGCTGACCAAAGTTGTGCATAGAAAAATGTGTACACATGTCACATTAAACTGATTTTCACCATTATTAGAATTTTCTTTGTTATTTTATTTTATATCATTGTATTTCAGATAATTTGTGTGAGATTTATTATGTAGACGTTGAACGATCGAAGTGTGCGCGGGAGATGCCTTTTGGTGGCGATGAGGTTCGCAACCCATCACACCGCGTCTCTTGTGATGGTGAAAAGAGAAGGATGGAGTGCCGCATCGATTAAAGTGTTGCAGTCCAATCTTTCTGCCTACCCTTTCGGGGAGACGGCGTGATGGTTGGTTAGTTAGTTAGTTCATATTTAAAATATTATAAAATTGTTTACAAATATGATCAGTTTTAACAGATGCTATAAAGGTAATCCAAAACATGTGTGATATATAATTTTATAAGTTAGTGTTGTATATACAAAGTATATAAAAAATAAAAAGACATATAAAACATCTACAACTCAAAGTATGGCGAACATAGAAGATAATCAAGAATTCTCTTTTTTCAATATTTAATATATAATAGGTTTTAACATCATTATTCAAGCAAAAATACTTTACAATGTAAACATTTCCAAAAAAGCTAAGATGGCAGTGCACAATGGTATTCTTGTACGAATAATGAAAGTAGAATAAATGCACTATAAATGAAATCTCTTAGACGAATGTGAAGTAAATTTATATATGATTGTGTCAAACTCAAATATAAGAAATGAGTGTTGTGAACAAAATATTGAAATTATCAATGATGGTTTAGACACATGGAAATAATAAATGAATAAAGAATTGTTATTAACAATATAAACGGAACACGAAATAAGGAAAACCGAGGAAAATGTGGCACGATCAAATAAATCAAACATTTGATTTATTAGATGTTGGCCACGTGAGGAATCGGAGAAATCGACGTGCGTGCATGACGCGATGTATAAATGTTGAGAAAGTGAGAGAAGTATATCAGGAATGAACGGTGTGGCAGACCATTATTTCTGCCTACCCCTTCTGAGAGACGACGTTATTGTAAGTTAGTTACAGAAAAAATACGTTCTCTGAACCTGTCTTAGGCATTATCACAATCGTCGTACTTGAATTATGAATATTTAGATTTTTACATCGTTATTTAAAAATCTTTTTTAAAGACTCTAGTGAATACTTTATATTTTATCCCTTCAGAAAAATGGCATACCTAATTTATAACTTGAAACATTTTATTTCTAGCACAAAATTTGTGCATTCGAATTGTATCTTACGGCATCTTTTAAATTGTGTTTTGTTACAAACGGAAGCTAACTGCGTTACCAGATCTCCCAAAGATACCGGCAGTTAGAGCAACCATTCGTTGTAACTGAAAGGTCTCGCGAAGCGCATTGCAGTATTTGACGTTATGTAACGTTCACTGTTCAAAACTAACCAAGAATCCAAGTGGTTGAACTCGAAGGTTGAGCTCACCTACGTTTTCAGTTTATTGCAATATAATGTTATATACGTTAGCGTAACTCATTTTATACCTTAATATTACATCTGCATGTGACACGAATGCTTTAAGATACGAAATCAAATTCAGGTCAATACATAATTATAATATAATATGAGTTTTATTAAAGGTTAAGCCGTTAACACTGTGGAATTCCATTGCGATTTGGAATTAAATTTATAACACTGTTTTTAATCCAATTTTTTAATCCAATATTTTGAATGTATACAAATTCTTGTAGACAAATACTGGATTTAACCATTGCGAATAAATTATTTTTTTATAAGGATTAATTGTCTCTCAATAGAGACGAAGATGTAAACTGTTTTCTGGGAATAGAATATGGTGGCCGAGGCGCTTACAGGACTTATGACCTGTCAATGGTCGGGTTGAGCGATCGCTTCATGTTTAACAACATTCCCTATTCCGTCCTTCTTACGACCACCACGTTTTACGTACAATTTTTTTATGAAATATTTTTACAGAATAATTCCAAAATGTTTTGGAGGTAACTTTCTCTATCTTAAAGTCATAAATTCATCTTCATATTACCCAATTAACCACAAATTTGCAGCATTTTACTCGATGTTACACCGAATATCGAAATAGAATTAATATAATAATAATAATTTTATTATTCCACTTTTATTTATTTATAGATATACTTAAGGCGTTAACACTGTGGCATTCCATAATGACGAATTTTTATGAATTAAAACACTGTTTTTTCCACTTTTGAATTTATTTTTCTCGACATGTTTCGAAGGCTTACACCTTCATCATCGGGAAAACGATATAAACTCCGGATGATGAAGGTGTAAGCTTTCGAAACATGTCGAGAAAAATAAACTCAAATGTGGAAAAACAGGGTTTTAATTAATAAAATTCGCCACTTTTATTTACTAAATGTTTCCAGAATAAAATCATTAATCACAATATATTTCTGAGGTGACCTCTATCCTCAGATGTTATTTAGAATAGAATTAATAACACTGTTTTAAATCCATTTTTCTTTATTAAATATTTTTACAGAATAAAAATATTAATTAAAACATGTTTCTGAGGTGACCTCCTGGGATGGAGGAGGTCACCTCCGAAACACGTTGTGATTAATATTTTTATTGTAAATAAACTTGGATTAAAAACAGTGTTTTTAATTCTATTTCAAATATTCTGAATTATAAAAACAACAACAACAACAACAACAAACCATCACGCTGTTTCTCCGAATGTGTAGGCAGAGAGAATGGACCCATTTATGGATTTAACAATTTAGTGACGTCATATGGGAACTAACCTCTTACAAACTACTCCAGTTAGAGGATTAAAATAAAACTTTATGCAAGTTCAAGCAAAATAATGGCGCTACGCAAAAGAGCACAAACCATTTATAACGTGATTTCCACACTGTCAGAACCTAATGAGTAACTTTTATTGTATATTTTTAGTGTAAGATCTTTATAATTGTAGTTACGTCCCTGTTTGGATTGAACTGTTGGAAAATAACATTATTTAATATACAACAACAACAAACCATTACGCTATTTTTCCGGAAGGGTAGGCACAGAAAATGTACCTCCACACCACTATATCCTGGTACACCACAATCAAGATTCCTCTACATTTATACAGTGAGTCATGAACGAACATCGGTTGTTCTGACTTCTAACAAGGCCGACCGAAGTATGTTGTAGAATAACAATGTGGCGGTCCATTCTTTCTGCCTACCCCTTAAAGGAGACGGCGTGATGGTTAGGTTAGGTTAGTGATGGTTAGTTATTTTTCTCGTAAATTCTTTTGTAGTGTCACGTTGAGATTATTGTAACGGAACGCTAGCTGGATTGTCAAATAAATCAATTAAGCAGAATACAAAGCGTATTCAATGCTGCTGCCCGATTGATTATGGGGCAACAAAAATACTGTCATATCACGCCGCTCCTGAAGGAACTTCACTGGCTTAAAATCCGAGATCGAGTAAAATACAAATTGTGTTTGACAGTGTTTAAGGCTCGACACCAGAGAGCGCCAAAGTATATTTCGGGCCTCTGCGTGACGCCCATGCCAACGGAAAAGCAACGTTCACTCCGATCAGTAGAAACAAATGCAAACAACATAACAATTCCAGTCAAAGCCAATTAAGCAAATGGTCGTGTCGTGGCGTCTGTTGGCGTGGAATAGCCTCCATGTTAGTATTAAGTATGAGAATAGTGACGTTAAATTTAAGAAACTTCTGAAGACTGCACTGTTCGGTCAGTCATTTCCTAGTGCGCCCTTGGAGTAATTTATTTTACTTAAAATATACGGCGCACTTAAAATATAAGTAATCAAAATAATAATAATAATAATAATAATTAGTTAGTTACTGCGCACACTTCGATGTTGGACGATCTAAGTGTGCGCGGGAGATGCCTATTGGTGGCGATGAGGTTCGCAACCCATCACACCGCGTCTCCCGCGGTGCGAAAAGAGAAGGATGGAGTGCCGCATCAGTTAAAGTGTGACAGTCCATTCTTTCTGCCTACCCTTTCGGAAAAACGGCGTGATGGTTAGTTAGTTAGTTAGTTAGTTACTTTTCTATATTTTAACATTATTATATTATAAATCAATGAAACAATAAACAGCATTTTAGCCTCAAACCTACCAGAAATGTTTATATCTTATTTAGATAGTTTCTTAAACAGTTTATTAACGAAATTAGTATTTTCAAAGTATTTCAGTATTATTTAATAAGACACTTACGCCACTGCCACTCCTCTTGACTGCCTCAACGCCCCCCATTTGCCCCCGAATCCGTTACCGCCCTTATGGAAGCTCCAGCGCCCGCTGGTATGCGGTGTCGCCTGTTGGGATCTGTGCTTTAAAATATTAAACATGTTATTTAATTTAATACAAGATATTTATATTCTGTATTCTCTTTGTTTCAGGTAAGGAGATTTTTATTAATGGCCTAATTAATGCAAAATGGTAAGATCATTACTATCCTTTTTTGTGTTTAAGTACACGAATAATCACTGTATTGAAGGTTAAAGCAATAACACTGTCGAATTCCATTGTAATATCATCGGAATTGAATTAAACTTTTTAAAACTGTTTTTTATTCAACTTTTATTTATTTTATATTTTTATAAAAAAAAAGTTATCATACACAACATGTTTCGGAGGTGACCTCCATCCTCCGTAATAATAATAATAATTAGGCTAATTTGTATAGCGCAGTTTTCGTGAATAGCTCACCTCAAGGGCGCTTTGACAATGTTTTTAGTCAAGAGAGCTGCATGTGACACCAGCAATCAGATAACCGTTGTTTACATTTTATGCGATAATTTTATGCCATTGTTGTTTAAATATGATTTCGGGCATATGAGCGCCACGACTAGCTCGAATGAAGCGCAATCGTGAAGTCCAATTTTCGACAATCGTCGATCTTTGTGGATGTGGATGTTCGTCGTCTTTGTGGATGCGTATTATCCGCTCGAGTGTACGTGGTGCGAAAACGATCCATGGTCTTCCGAATAACTTGCTTGGATGGACGATTATGTCGACCGAAATGGACGTAGTGCACGATAAGTTTGGCGAACCGCACCACGATTTTCAAAATAAATATGCAAAATTTGCAAGCGCTGTTCTGACTTCAGTCTATTCATGGTGAAATGAAACGTACTGATTACAAATCAACTATCAAATTGAAAGTCTGTTGAAACAATGAAACAAACCTCTAAAAAAAAACACCCTATACTTCCCTAAAAACCTAACCTAACAAACTTGTACCTTTATCAGCTTGCTGTGTTTGCCGCCAAATTGTGTACTTTTCTTGCTTTAAGCGGAGACCTTAAACGAGGCCTTTCACAGAATAACTTCACAACTAAAGTTGATGTGAATAATTTAAAGTTTTGCTATGAACACTTCTCAAAATGACCACCCCCATGTGCGGTAGGGTCGAGGATGGACCCGGCAAATAAAGTAATGAGGGCGTGCGGATATGGTTAATTTATAAACTAGATAGGAATGTCATGTCCGTTATTTGTTTAACTTCGGCCTTCGTTACAGGGTGGCAAGTGCTACGATTTCCACACCGAAGTCCCGGGTTCGATTCCCGGGAATGGCAGTGTAGTTGTCACACCGACTTTGGTCTGGTGTAGAATTCACATGACAATAAAATGGCGATATAATAGCTACCTACCACATGTAATAATCAAATTCCACCAAAGGGGACCAGTCTAGTGCGCCCTGAGCGATGCAGGCTGGGTTCCGTCTCATTGTGTGACCGATCCACAGTCATTTGCATCTAGCGACTTGTTCTCTAATTGGCTTTTCGCCTGCCATGGTCCAGAGAACTGACGATGGCAAAACCGAATCCCAATATGAATAATTTTTTTCGGTAATTAAAATTATTTCAATTTTTTTCATATAACTCAATAAAGTAGTAATGAAAAATGGATGCAATGCGGATAAAAGTGTTGTGAACAAAATTATGAAGGGTCATTAAAAATTGTTTGGACACATGAAAAAAAATGTTTAAAAATTATATATTAATAGTGTAAACTAGAGAAAAGCCTAGGAAATTGTGGCACGATGAAATCAATCAAATATTTAATGTCGGCCACGTGAGTCAGAGAAATCGACGTACGTGCGTGACACGATGTATGAATATTGAGGAATCAATAAAAAAATTTCAGAACGTACAGTGCGGCATTCTTTATGCCTACGGCATGATGAGACAGCATGATGGATTGTGAGTAAGTTGGTTAATTTTTTAAGTACCGATGTTTGATCCCTCAAGTCATTCCTCGTTCATGAGTCATACCCTTAGTCACGTGATGACGAGGTCAGGTCAGTCATGACTGAGCAGCGCCCCCTCCGGTACCCCCATTGTTCGCGTGTTTTATTTTACCATTCCCGTCGGAAGTTATATAAACAAATTACTACTGCTTTGAGCAGTCAGTTTGCAAATGTGGCCATCAGTGGCGTGCCGTAATACATTTCCATAAACAAGGCAGCTCGAGAAAAATGCTGACTAACCTCTTTCCGACGTCGTTTCAGGTTAAAAATAGAAACAGTATTTAAAATGTTAGGGATTTTATAGAGTTTGTGCTGGAAACATAATAAATGATGCACTCAGAACCATCACGTCAAATAGAAATAAATCGACTGAAGCAAAGATGGCAGTGCACAATGGGGTTCTAGTGCCGCCCCTTATGTCTTATTCTTCTTATTTTAGACCTTTGGTCTGTTTCTGTAAACAGGCTGGCCTCTCTTGGGAGGTCGACTCCCAGCTATCACTCCGTCTTTTTGGTGGTCTTCCGGGGGGACGGTAGCCGGTAAGAATCTGAGGCGCCACAGCGTGTGGGATTCTGTTGGGATCCATCCTCTGCACCCTTATGTATGGAAGTGAAAGTTGGAGTTGACAGAAGAAGGATGAAAGTACGATAAAACGTACGTGTGTGAATCGTTGTAACAATGTGGAGAAAGCTAGAGAGGTGTGTCAGGATTGAGTAGTGTGGCATACCATTATCTCTGCCCACCCTTTCGTGGAAACGGTGTGATTTACACGAGCTTACATAATCTTCTTCTTCTTCTTCAGCCTTCTTCCCTCCACTGCAGGATATAGGCCTTTTCCATTTACTTCCACTCCCTGTCTTGTCAATTCCGCATCCGGTTCGTTCCAGCTATTCGGGCAATATCGTCAGTTCATATTTTAGGTGGTCTCCCGACACTCCTTTTCTTTATCCAAGGATTCCGCTGAAGTGTTCTGGATCTCCATCGGGTATTGCCCTGTCTTGCTATATGTCATTTATTTATTTAAATATATCTCAAGCATTACACAATTATTTTCCAATACACTAAGGATACAAGTTGGAGATACACAACAATAAGTAAAACATAATGAAATAATAAAAAGAGCGAGAAACATAAGATACATGACAAATCAATAAAATGAATATACAATTATAATAAGGACAGTGCTTCCCTCAGGTGAGCCAGACTATCACAAAATACGTCAAACTCCGAGGTGACACGATTTAGCAAAGATATTGTTCTACTTACCGGCATAACCATTGGCAGGTTGGTTTTGCATCGTGGGAGATGAAACAATCTATGGCCCCTTTGACGAAGATAATTATCAGGGACGAACAGACCTACATCACTCATTTCTAGGATGTCCAGCCCATTGCCACTTTCATTTAGCTTTATCCATGATGTCTGCAACTTTGATTCGGCAAACTTATATCTTCATTTCTTATTTTGTCTCGAAGACTCAATTACTCGCATATGTACAGAGTAAAACATATTTCGTAACAGCGATGTATGGCTCATGCAAAGAAGCTTATAAATTGTTTCATTTGTCGGAAGTCGACCAGTAGCGATCCAGGAGCATATGTACCCATGTATAGTATTATATACCCACACGATCGTATAAGTTACAAACTGACCATCGCACCTAAATCATGACTTGGTCCGGTGTAGGTGGGGAAGACTGTATTAGAGTGAAAACCCCGACGGAACAACGATCAAGGACCCATTTTTATGAAATCCAAAAATATATTAAAACTGAATTATAATTTTATTACACTTTCTATTAATATTAGCAAGAAAACTATTGCAGACATCTATTATACTCGTATAATATCACAGAAAAGATTTTTGGAAATCTATAAATATAACTAACTAACTGACCATCGTGTTGTTTTCCTGGAGGCGTAGGCATAGATGATGAACCACCACACTTTTATATTTTAATTTTAGAGTGTGGCAAATAAGATTTTTTGGTTTTACACAATTATCTTTCTTGGATTGGTAGGTTTCTGTTTCATTCTGATTATTAATTTATAACATTATAGTAAACACGATTGTTTAATGGTTTTACTTGGACCAAAACCATTTAAACAGTTTGAACCAAATACAGCATGACAATTACACTGCCATCGCCGGGAATCGAACCCGGGACATTCGGTATGGCAGTCAGAGCTCTTACCACTCTGCCACAAAGGTCGCCAATTACTTTTATGTTTACTATATAAATCATACGACAGAATCTCAAATGCTGATATAAGAAAGGAATGTAGAGCGGAAGAAGGTATTATGAACAAAATTATGAAAGGATCGCTGCGTTGGTTCGGACATATGGAACGTATGGATGGAGAAAGAATGGTTAAGAAAGTATACGTTAATGATGTAAATGGGGAACGGAGTCGAGGCAGAACGAGGAAAACATGGCATGACCAAATTAATCAACTTTTAAAGGTTGGTCATGTTAGAAGTCGGAGGAATCGACGTGCGTGTATGACTCGTTGTATGAATGTGGAGGAATCTAGAGAGGTTTGGCAGGATAGAGTAGTGTGGCGGTCCATTCTCTCTGCCTACCCCTGTGGAGAAACGGCGTGATGGTTTGTTTGTTTTATAAATTAATAATAGAGTTTTACATAACTAATAACTCAACCATCAATAATTTTATTTTCTACATAAATTCTTTGGCATATAGAATGGAATAATACTCCTAGCGGCTTCTAACAATATGTTGGTCGACAGCCTTCGCATTGTGTTAATAAGGTAGTTTGCTAAATGCCGAAAATCACTCTCCATAGATGGCGTTAGTGGGTCGGTTGTATAGGTTAATTCTTGAAAAAATTCACAAGTGCAACCAAATCTACATAGATGGCTGACTGAAACTGCTACGTGAAGATACATATGGATTTTGAAGTATATATACATCTTCCAAAAATTTGTCATGCATGATCACAAATAACAAAGGTGGAATGGGGAATGTTGTCATTACATAAAGCGTGCGCTTAACCCAACCAATGACAGGTCATAAGTCCTGTAAACACCTTGATCATCCATGTTCAGTTTCCAGTTTACGTCTTCGTCTCTATTGAGATACAATTAAAATTTTATTTTATATTATTAATGAGATTTTAAATTGTACCCCTAATCCATATGGTCGTAAGCCGAACAGATTATAGTAATGAAGCAATCACAGACATCCGCGCCGCGCAGCCGCCCGACCTCTGTCCATGGACTGCATTAGTCCTCAGGACTCCATCCTCTCTCCCCGACTGGCACCCGGCACCCGGCACAAGTGACTGTCTCTTCCTAAATCTAACCCAATTAACACTCACGTCACCGCATGTCCTTGTACACTATACACTACCGCTACCAATAACAATGCCAACGGTCAATACACTTTGCTCAACGGACTGATTGAATTTACAATTGATTCTTAATTCAAAACCTAACCATCATGGCGGTTCCCGGTAGGCAGAGAGGATGGAACGTCATACAGCTCTGTACTAACATTCATTTGGAACTTTCTCTATATTTATAAATCGTGACAAGCACGAAAATTTTATATTATTCTTTCGTTAACTATTATAGTTGTCTAGGTAACTCAAATCTGGTTTCATAATCATTGCTTTTTATGAGGATGTCGTCATCGCGAACCTCAAAAGATTGCTGAAGTGGCACCCAGGTGGTAGAAGACCAATTGGACGACCAAGGCTGCGATGGGAGGATGAGGTTGGGAGAGATGGGGCGAAATTGTTACGAGTGTCAGATTGAAGGGTCGAAGCGGAGGACAGGAGGAGTTGGAGGCGAAGAATACTGGAGGCTAAGGCTCGTTATGGGCTGTAGGGCCATCGAAGAGAAGAGGTAACTCAAATTTCTACAATATATTCTGAGAAAATTACAATTTTAGTTTCGAGGCCAAACCATTAGCGTGCCTTTAACATTAGAACTATGATAACAAATATGGGACTGTCTATTTTTTGCATATGAGAGTAACTTTGAGTGAAACTCGTATATATAAATATCAATTAACTTACTAACCATCATGCCGTTTATCCGGAGGGGTAGGCAGAGCGGATGAACCGCTTTACCGTTCTGCCCTGACATACCTCTCTAGATTTTTCCACATTCATGCATCGTAACATGCACGCTCGTCGATTATTCTGACTTCAAATGTTCACAATTGTCAAATGGCCACCTTTCAGTTTTTAAATAATTTTGGTCATGCCATGCTTACCTTGGTCTTTCACGCCTTCTCTTTCCACTCACACTGCTTATATACAACATGTTAACCATTCTTCTGCCGTCCATTCGTTTCATATGTCCAAACCATCTTAGGGATCCTTTTTTAATTTTACTTATGATGCAATAATCTTTTGTTCCTTATTTCGTCATTCGGTATTATATCATAATATATATCGTTTTCCCGCACATTCTTCTCACTGATCTCATTTCTACGGCATTTATCCTACTTTCATAATTTTTTGCCAGCTCCAAGCTTCACTTTCAAACATAAGGGTTGATCACACTTCGAATGTGTCCGCCTTTTAGTATTTAATTAATTTCGTCATGATATGGACTTCCGCGGCTTCTCTTTACACTCACAATGCTGGTATACAACATTTCTAACATACTTCTCTCATCCATTCGTTTCATATATCCAAACCATCTTAGGGATCTTTTTTAAATTTATTTTTGATGCAATCGTGACCTTCGTGGCAGAGTGGTAAGAGCTCTGTCATACCGAAGGTCCCGGGTTCGATTCCCGGCGATGGCAGTGTGATTGTCACACTGTCTTTGGTCTGGTGTAGAATTCACGTGACTTACCTATGACATGTAATAAAAATCAATATCTAAAATAAAAACAAAATTTAAACAGTAATTATTGGGTTCAAACGACCTGTTATATATTATATATAAAATAAATCTGCCTTCCTTTTTTTTCTTCAACAATTACTTACAATTTTTCGTTGCAATGAATAATTAAATAATTTTAAAAATCAATTACTGCTGTTAAAATTCATAACACAGTTATAATATCACAATTTATTCTGTATTTATTGAGAGTGCCGTGACAGCTGTTTCGCCTGCCGATGTTGGCATCATCAGGTGTTACAATAAACAATCAGTTTATTGTAACACCTGATGATGCCAACATCGGTTGGCGTAACAGCTGTCGCGACACTCTTAGTAAATAAAAATAAATTGTGATATTATAATAGTGTCATAAATTTTAACAGTAATAATAACATTTCATACATAGAGAAGTATGGGGGAGGCCTATGTCCAGCAGTGGACGACAACGGCTGTTAAAGAAGAAGAAGAAGAATATTGAAGTATCATAGTGTTTCGGCCAAAACAATGGACTATTTAAATAATTATCAATGATTCCATACGACGATATATTATATTTCATTCCTACCATTCGACACCGACATCTGTGAATCGATCATATAAGCAAAAATTCCGATGAATTTTATTTGTTTAAATATTTTTTTAAACATCGATTGCGAATATAATTTTGAAGTGATGGCAATACAGATCAAATTAGTATTTATTGATTTTTGGCGTACGGCTTCGTAACTCCGCCATATTTAATATTTAAAAAAAATCATTATGGGATCATTTGAAATATTTGTAACGTATCAATTTTAATCAAATAATATTTCCAATAAAGTTACAAAGAGACTCTTTAATCATTTTCTGCTATTTCCCTTCTCAAATCTGACAATTATTTAATTTGTAATCCTCTTAGGATATTAAGCGAATTATTATGGAATAATTTCATTCGGTTTTACCTCGAAACTTTGCTCTGAAATCGATCGCTCTTGTATATCGAAAAAGACAATAGGGACCGTTTTAATGATCGGAGTTTTCATCGTCGTATTCCGCCAGCAAGTCATCTGTATTTATTTAATAGATTCTCTCCCCTCAATGCGACAGAGTTTCCACATTCTCATCTATAGGGCAATGGTTGATTTTACACTCAACATTGAATCCACGGAAAAACAGAAGAAGAAAAAATATTTAGTACATTTATTGTTTTCTTGAACAATGATGTAAAAAATATTATAAATAATACGATTGAAAACGTTTAATAATGCATTAGATCAGCATTTGATAATGCCTTAGATCAATGATTCCCAAACTGGTCTATATAGACCCCCAGGGGTCTACGACAACTTGCAAGGGGTCTATGACAATTGTAAAAAAATTGGAGGTCCATGAGATGTAAATGGGAAACTACGAGATGGTAAAACTAAATTAAAGCTGAATATTGAAACATGAAACGAATATCGAAATCGTTGGCGACCTTTTTTTCCCTTTAGCTCATTTGGGGAAATCACGCGATCGAAATCTTCGACGACCTTTTTTTTAAACTCATTGGGTAAAGATCGATCGGACATTCAATTTTCCCAAATGAGCTAAAAAAAAAAACAAAGGTCGACAACGAATTCCGGCTTTTTTGTTTCGGATTTTTTTTTGTCTGAAAAAAAAATCTGTTTTAGGAAAGCGGGGGGTCTACACAAAACAGAAGAAATCGGCAAGCAGTCTACGGGACAAAAAAGTTTGGGAGCCTCTACCTTAGACAGATGAAACATGTCGTACACATAAAATATAATAAAACATCTAGAAAATTGATAAAGTATTTCTGGAAATATTTTTTTAAACTTTAACTTACTAACCATCAAGGGGTAGGCAAAAATAATAGACCGCCACACTATTATTTTCTGAGATACTTCTCTCGCTTCATTTATACATCGTGTCATGCACGCACGTAGATTTTTCCGACTCCTCACGTGGCCGACTTTCAATGTTTGATTTCAGGAGATCGGAAAAGTGTTTAAAAGAAGTAAGTAGGAATTTTACATGTTTGCAATTTACAGATTTAAAAAAATATGTATATTTACCGTATTATCAAGGCGATGTTCTTATTTTAAAATACGAAACACAAGTATGGCCGCCGTCTAATAGTCGAGTCACAGACATAGTAACATAAAATGTACTACTCGCGAATAGCGAGATTACACCATCATAATGTGTGTGTTGAAATGGCGGAATCACTTACGAGTACACGTCACCTGTGCGTGTTAATTTCCTTTAATTTCAAGTTAATTAGTTTTGTGCCACGTTTTGAATGTATTTGTTTCTTTAAAAATATAACAGCCTATTAAAATACTAAGAGCTGGAAGAAAAGTGAATTATGGAATACGCAGAAGTCATTATTTAATGTTATGGAAGTGTGTGCTGCAGAAATAACCATCAACTATGCAACTGCAAGACAGTTTGGAGACACAAAAATTAATACTGGAATATAAAAAAAAAAACATCAACTTGATGATCACATTCTTCAAGAAGAGTATAAGGAAGGAATATTATTATCGATTGAGTATCAGTAAAGTATACATAATGAATATTATTATTTCGTAATGGTGAGTAACATATTTTTTTTTCTTCTTAAAATTAGATTAATAATTGAAGGTCACCATGTAGTCGAACCAATAGCATATTCCTTTTTTAAATTTTATGTTACATATGGAAGACGGAAGACATTGCGAAAGACAGTATCTTTTTTTCTCTTCCCTTTTGTTGTTTTCTATATAATTATCATTCCTCTACTTATTATTATTAATTTTATTTCTGATAAACTATAAACTGTTAAATAATAAAATACTAAACTATTAAATTTAAAAACTTTGTTTTATGTATCACAATTGTATTTTTATTTTACGCGACAGCTGTCTTGTCCACCTATGTTGACATCAGCAGGTATGATATTATTCAAACACCTGATGATGTCAATTGATAGGTTGGCGAAACAGCTGTCGCGTAAAATAAAAATACAATTGTGATACATAAAACAATTTTTTTTAATTTAACAGTTTATCATGTAAAAGTATCAAAGTGTTTCGGCCAAAACAATGGACTATTTAATAAAATACTGTGTATGATATCACGATTTATTATTTTTTTATATTTCGCGACAACTGTTCCGTCATCAAAATAAAAATTGTGATACCATAAACAGCCTTTTATAATAAAACATTTAATAATGTTAAAGAATATGGTATAGTGTTTCGGCCAAAGCAATGAAAAAATGACCAGTCTGTCGATGCCAGCGAGCCTGGGGAAACCGGTCGCTGTCTAAATAATGACAAAAGTGGAAGTAGTTAAAAAACATCGTTTTATTTAATTATTAATGAAAAATTTATTTTATTTCTTTATTTATTTTACTAAGTCAAGAGAAAAGTCTATAAAGCTGACTTAATCAAGCTCTTATGTTCCATGGGCTATCTATTATACAATATATATGTTCCAACATGTGCCTTACAGCTGAGGAAACTATAAAAAACCTCACCCGGTACATTTGGAGTATGTGGAAAGTAAAAAACTATTCAAAATATGTTTATTATGTTAAAATTTTCTTATTCCTCGTGTCAATGCTATATTAGTCTTATATATCGTTGGAATGGCCTTAAAATACGCCTCATCTCATTAATTTCCCTTGCCTTTGTGGTGGAAGGTTTAGCCGACTTTGTGTCGTTTACAGAGGTGCCGGATCTCACAATTATAGTAACACCGCACGTGGAGGCACATTTCTTACCCCCAAGAATAACATGTACACTTCATGTAGTTAAAAATGTCCTTTTTATAAAGATTTTATTCGTTTAATGTCCCTAATTTGTTGATGATGCTGATAGTCATCTTCTGGTACGTCACGCGTAATTTTCTCGTTTCTGGGGATTGCCAGAATGTCTTCGAGAGGACACCTTCTTCTGGATCTCTTTGTCCAGCTTCCATCTGCAGCTGACGAACATTGGGCAGTGCAGTACAACGTGTTTGATACACAACTCGCTGGACTGGCGATGCTGTGAGGATCGCTGGACGTAGATGTATGAGAGCGGCAACGGATAAGAGGCAGCCGTTTGCTCTGGGAGAAGGTTACCTTCAGCAGTGGACGACAGATGGCTGATGAGTAAGCATTTACTTTATGGTTCCATATTATCATATATGAAGCCGGTTACTACGTTAACCCACATTTTTTTTAAATCGTTATTTAGATCTCTCTAAGTCGTTACTTTGAAATGAATGTGTTTAATCAGCAGATATTGATGCATACAAGATTAAAGTAAACTTCTTATAATTTTTTTTTTTAAAGAATCTCCATAAGATTAATTACGAGTATTACACCACTATTGCGCTCATGACATCATTTGTAAATACGTTTTGTGATTTTTTACTTCTGACCTGTTTCTGTAAAATATATTTATTCTTAAATTTATTAAAATATATTTATATATTTATTCATCATGGCACGAAAAGCACGAAAAGCAAGAATGTATGACGGATTATGACATAAGTGCGAACGGTCAGAAATTAGAGCAAGTTACCGAATTTGTTAATCTGGGAAGCATGTTTACAAGATATGGAAGAATGGAGAAAGATATCGGAAGAAGGGTTTGGAGCTGGAAACAAAATAAATGGCCCACTCAAAGTCATTGCCGCAAATAGAAATATATCGACTGAAGCAAAGATGGCAGTGCACAATGGAGTGTCGACGCTTAGGTATGGAAGTGAAGCTTGGAATTGGCAGAAGAAGGATGAAAGTAGAATAAATGCCGTAGAAATGAGGTCACTAAGAAAAATGTGCGAAATGTATGATAGAATATCTAATGATGAAGTTAGAAAGGAAAGTAAAGCGGATGAATGTGTGATAAATAAAATTAAGAAAGTTAGAATTTTCGACGAAAGATCGCGAGAGAACCGGGATCTCTTACCTCATTTGACATTCGTTATATTATTTAAATCCCCTATAAAAAACACCTTTCTCTGTACTTTCAAGTCTGGTTAAGCAAGGTGAAGCATATCATTACCGTAAAATATAATTTAAAAATCTAGAAAACAGATGTTTTCAATCGAAGTAATTACGTATGGTTATATTTTTATGTGTTTATTAGGTATAGAACCGTGGAAACTCGGAAAGCATCGCGTAGCTACCGCAAGGCTTGCTAATAGCTCCCTTCGAGCGAGGGCTGTCTTTGTCCAGTCATTTCCTTTGAACTTTAATTTCCTCTTCCGAACAGATCAGCCATGACCTGTCGTTATTTCCCGACTAATGCGATTGCTCTTTTCGGATATCGAGGGTCAGTGATAGGCGCGGGTCTGATACACCGAGGGCCCCATAAGGGAGCCCTTACGTCGGCGTCTCTAGTTGACTGGAAGAAATTCGAGACATGTTTTTATCTAAGCTTTTCGAATATTGGATTGTCTCACATCTTACGGCATTCCAAATCTGTCTACTCTTATATAACACTATAAATTTCCTATTTGTTTTATACTTGCGCCATTGGCAGTGTACTTGTGCCGACACTTCTGTTTGAAAGTGAAGCATGGAACTGGCCAAAGAATGATGAATGAAAATCCGTATATAATAGCATGTCAAATCGGGTGGTGGTCTAGGGGACAGAGCACTTGAACCCTGATCCATAGGACTTGGGTTCAAGCCTGGACACGACCGGATCCTTTTTTTATAAGAATCATCTATTTTCTGCTCTTATCGAAGATTGTAAAATAAATTCTAAAATCATTGATTTCAATCCTTGGTGTTAGTCTTTTAAAAAAAAATGCAAATATGAAAATTGAATGCAGTGCGAATGATAGTGTTATAAATAAATTAATGAAAGAGTCATTAAGAAGGTTTGGACGACCTTCATGGCCGAGTGGTAAGTGCTTTGACTGCCACCCCGAAGGTCCCGGGTTCAATTCCTCGAATTTGTGTATTAAGGTAGCATGTTCACAGCGGATGGCCGAACGGATAGTGACGTCGAAAGAAGGGTTGGTGCGGTTAACTAAGTGAATGAAGCTTTAAAAATAGTTATTGGAAACAAGAATTTATCAATGAAAGCGAAAACAGCCGTTCACAATGGAGTTCTTATCCCAACCCTAATGTATGGAAGCGAAGCATGGAACTGGCAGAAGAAGGATGAGATCAGAATAAATGCGGTAGAGATGGGGTCCCTAAGACGTATTTGTGGTAGAAAGATATACGACAAAATCTCAAATGCTGATATAAGAAAGGAATGTAGAGCGGAAGAAGGTATTATGAACAAAATTATGACAGTACAATACAATACAACTTATGAATATCTTTTCTCAAACAATATAAACTAACTAACTAACCGTCACGCCGTCTCCCCGAAGGGGTAGGCAGAAAGAATGGACTGCCACAATTTTCTTTCCTGACATATTTCTCTCGCTTCCTCAACATTCATACATCGTGTCATGCACGCGCGTCGATTTATCTGACTCCTCACATGGCCGACATTCAATATTTGATTTATTTGATCGTGCCACGTTTTCCTCGGTCTTCCTCTATTTCTGGTTCCGTTTACATCGTTAACATATAATTATTTTACCATTCTTTCTTCATTCATTATTTCCATATATCCAAACCATCTTAATGATCCTTTCATTATTTTGTTCATAACACCATCTTTCGCACCGCATTCTCTTCTTATATTTTCATTCGACACTCTATCATACACAGAGTATCGACACATTCGTCTAAGAGATCTCATTTCTACTGCATTTATTCTACTTTCATTCTTTCTTTGCCAGTTCCATGCTTCGCTTCCATACATCAGGGTCGGTAGAAGAACTATTGTGCACTGCCATTCTAGCTTTTTTGGATAGGTTCAAACAATATTTTTTTATAATAACACTTTATTGAATCTATTGTCTCATTAGATTTGATTTGGAGTTTCACATATTTTCCTAGACAACATTTTGACACAATTTTCACCTTTTATTTCCATTTATATGGTTATATTATGTTCTTGAAATACAACGTTGACTTTACGAAAATTCATCGCTCCCAATGTGGTGGGCGATTCATCTACATTGTTCATTGTTCTCCTCTTGTGTTTTATTATTGTTATTTCGGGGGGAATTCTAAACAACCGGTGGTAAAACTCCCGTCAGGTGTGTAATGTTTGAACACGTGTTTATACAACACAACTCGAGCTGATTATACACAAAATTTTACTTCGCAGCACAAAAGGTTTGTGAGTCGAATTTTTAATTAACTCTGTACGTGAAATATAAACCGTCATATTAGAATAACGATATTATCTATAATATAAACATACTTTGATTCATAATCTGTTTTGTTTCAACTAACAATCACTTATACTTATAGTCTAGCCGTTACCATCCGAGTCGTCGGGCCATAAATCATTTCCCTATGTCTATCTCGCTTACACTTACTGGCCTTATGGAGCCGCTTAGTGATGGGCGCAACAATAAAAGAAATATATCGATAAGTAACGTTTATTATCGTATTTTGTTCATAAACTTTAACGAGTTAACATTGTTTTGATATTTAACTAAATTTACGGGTTTTATGTGCGTTTAAATTAGTATGAAATTAGTGACTACAAGATACTAAATAAATTATCAGTATAAAACGAAAAATTGTATACCGTATGTCTATAAACACAGAAAGAAAAGGCTTATACTTTTCTTAGGTATTAACTCTTCTTTAATTTCTCTGCTGGAATATGGAATGTTTTTCTTTGTTAACCATTGTTGAATATCAGCTTTCCTCGTGTTTCTTGTGGGTATCTTTTCCAACTGCATCGAATGATAGCTTGCGTTATCGACGATTATAACTGAGGGCTATTCAAGTATATTTAGGAATGCGGAAAACCATGCCATATATGTATCGCCATCGATAAAAATCGATCGACTTAAAAATCGATAACGGTCGCGGCGCGCTTCACATCCCTATCTCTAGTGACATTTATGGCCTCAAGACTCAATTCATACCGGCCGCACTATACTAATCGATTTCGATTCCCTTAATATTTTCTTAAAGCCGATTACTGGTGTCATTTATTTTCCATTACAACCAATAATATCAAAATATCGAATGGCTCCAAATTATATATCCGAACTCTGTATAACGGACACCCTAAATACAAGGAAATCCACACTTCGCTCGGAGAATTCCTCGGCAATAGAAAGATTAGTTGAGCCAAAGCGTTGCCCTAGTACAAATTTCGGGGATCGAGCGTTTGCGGTAGCCGGTCCATCAGCTCACCTTCACACCTCAGATGTATAAATGATCCGACAGACTTCAGATCTAAGCTGAAAACCCATATTTTTCATATTTCATACCCAATTTAAAACTTGCATATTTTGTTCTATTATACTTTCTAATCGATCGCGAATATCATTCAGATGCAGCGTTCACATTTAGATTTAAAACACGTCTTAATGCGCCCTTGAGGTGATTACATCACAATAACGGCGCCTTAAAAGTTAGCATATTATTATTATTATTATGGTTTGGAACCATGTAATTATAATATGCTTACTTTTAAAGCATCGTTTTGATGTAATCATCTCAAAGGCGCATTAAGACTTCTTTTAAATCTAAAAATCTAAATATGATATTCGCGATCAGTTAGAAAATAATATAGAACCAAAAAAAACATTCACACCGTGGGTTTTTATTTGAGAATGACAACAACAACAACAGACTATCACGCTGGCAGATAGCTGGTAGACAAAAAGAATAGACCGCCAAACTACTCGATCCCGACAAACCTCTCTAGATTCCTCCACATTCATACTGCTAGTCATACACCCACGTCGATTTCTCCGACTTCTAACATACAGTAGACGCTCTCTTAACCGGCCTTGACGGGACCGACCCAGGGCCGGTAACGAAAAAGCCGGTTAAAGAGAAGGTGGTGAGAATTTTTAACACATTTAAAAAAAACACTTTCGCAAGGAGAAAAAAAAAACACAATTTTTTCAAAACACTTGAATAATAGTTGAAAACAGAACTATGTATTAGAAAATCACACATTAAAAATTAACATTTCACAAACTGTTAAAAAATATGTACAAGAAAAAGCCACAAATCACTCCAATTTTTTTTTAAAGTAGGCCTACAATGGAATTAAAAATTCTGTTATTTTTTGCTGCTTCTTGTGTTGAATCGACTTTTAAAAGCGATGTTCAAGTTGCTACTTGTCTCCTAGACTTCCTAGAAGAGGCCGGTTAAAGCGGTAGGACGCTTAAAGCGGCGCCGGTTAAGAGAGCGTTTGCTGTACATACGTTTAATGGATCTCATTCCTGCCTCGTTTATTCTGCTCTCATCTTTCTTCTGCCAGTTCCATGGTTTACTTCCATACATCAGAGTATGAAAAATAAAATGGTGTATCCGTTTGGATCTGACATCTGTCGGATTATTTAATTAGAGTGGTTTGAGAAAAACTTAACGTTCATTTCAATGGAGTTAAAAGAGGACCATCTTAGGGTTTCGGAACATTCGACGAGTGTGCATAGCGCTCTGTCTGAATGCAGAAGATTATATTTGAAACCAGTATATTAATTACCAACCAATATAATTATCAACAGTTACCAGTGATAATAACACCCGAGAAGAAATTGACAGAAGGATAATGACAGCAAACCGATGTTACTACGCTCTCCAAAAACAGTTAAGATCCAAATTACTGCGAAGAACCACAAAAACACTATTGTACAAGACCCTGATCAAACCAGTCCTCACATATGCCTCTGAAACCTGGGTGATGACAAAACACACTGAAAGGTCCATCGCAGCATTTGAAAGAAGGGTTCTTAGGACAATATATGGCCCAGTGAGAGACCACAATGGTTGGCGTCGTCGATATAACCGAGAGCTATATGATATCTATAAAGAGCCCGATGTGATCAGATCCATCAAAGTAGGGCGCTTGAGATGGGCTGGTCACATAATCAGAATGGACGACGACAACCCTACAAAACGCCTCACGCTCTCAGTACCACAGGGACGTAGAAGACCAGGAAGGCCCAAAATGCGATGGATGGACAGTGTCAACACGGATGCATCGGTGTTGCAAGTGAGAAATTGGAGAATGGGGGCATCAAACAGACAAGAATGGAGGAAGCTCCTGGATTCAGCCAAGGCCCACCCAGGGCTGTCGAGCTTAGGATGATGATGATATTAATTTCTACGTAAACGTTTAGAGTGCAAACGTTTGAGCTGATAAGGACTGTCAAAAAATCATTGCAAAAGCGAAACAAAAAGCAATAACCCGCACACGAAAAGCGGTTTCGCGTTTGCCACGCTTCGATGGTCTTTGAAAGATCCATTCGGTAATTCGTCCTAAACGAAACGTCTGTATTGTTGTATACACCCAGCGCATATCCACAACACGTGCAGTAGAATACTCGTTCAAATGTATTGAGAATTGTGGGTACTTTGTAGTACAAGCGAGCGTCTATACTCGATACCCGTTCCCTTTGATGCGGCTTTATGTGCTGCGCGGAGCAAAACACGCATTCTTTGTGACTACAGGCAGCCGCCACTCTAAGGTCAACGTGTAGGGCTTCTATGAAAAGTTCGACGTACAATACGAACGTACTCGTTTTTTTCATGTCACACAGGTGAACTCTACTATCGGGAGAGGTTATCGAACTATGATCCCATGACAAGAAATAAATAGTACTAAAATCTCGCTTTGGTTAAAAATAAATATTTTTCGTAAATAATACTGTCAAAGACCAAGGTAATGAGCACGGAAAGGCTTGAAATCAACTAATCAATAAATGTCTAAGAATATACATATCTGGGACACAATATCCGATTGGGCCGAGATAACCAAACTGCAGAGCTCAAGAGAATAATTCGACTAAGCTAAGCAGCTTTCGAAAACATGGATTGCATCCTTAAAAACTGGAAAATACCGATCATATTGAAACGATAAGTCTATGAAGCATGTGTTCTGCCAGTTGTACTTATGTTCTTGAAACTGTAACATTGTCCAAACAAAGTGCCGAGAAACTACGAGTGACCCAAAGAGCCATGGAAAGAGCCATGTTAGGAATAAGCCTAAGAGACAGAGTCAGAAACGATACGGTGAGAGAAAAAAAAAGGTCACCGACATCATTTACCGGGTGGCGTCTCTTAAATGGCAATGGGCAGGTCACGTAGCCAGAAGCTCAGATGAAAAAGGGACAAGAAGACTGCTGATTTGGAGACCGTGGACGGCAAAGAGAAGTGTAGGGCGACCGCAACTACGATGAAAAGATGATCTGAACAGACACGTCGGAATAACCTGGATGCAGTCTGCACAGGACAGAGTGAAAACGAATGGAGGCCTTTGTCGTGCATGTCACGTTGTGTGAATTTAGAAGAGACGCTATAATTTTGTCAGGATAGAACAATGAGGCGATCCATCCTCTCTGCCTACCTCTCCGGGGAAACGGCGTGATAGTTAGTTAGTTATTGTCTAAGAGAAAAAATAAATCAGATCATTCTGTCTTTATAACAAAATATCAACCACAATGCATTTAATGATACATGACTGTAATTAAAACTTTAAATTCTTGGTAGTGCCATAAAATTTCGTAGTTTTATAAATTAACTAACTGATATTTCATAATCCAGTGTGCAGGTGTTTTAATTAATTTATTAAATCGCATTTCTTTTACACAAACGAGACATAACAAACGAACAATATTTAGGCGACTTATTAGTTAGTTAGAAAGTTTCAATCCTGGGATTGGTATGCAGCAATTTCTTCTATTCTTCTCTTCCATTCTTTCCTGTCTTGTGCGGCTCTTTTGAAATCTGCATATGATGAGCAGCGCACGTCCACCGTCAGGTCCTCCAGGTACTCTCGGCGTGGGCGTCCCCTAGAGTTTGTCCCCTCGGTCATACCCTCCATTATGGCATGCGAGGGGCCTTCTTGTTGTATTACATGGCCGATCCATCTTCCACGCCTTTCGGACAAGGTCCTGAGCAGGTGCCTTCCTCCTTCGATTCCTTGAAGAACTTCCTCATTCGTGATGTGGTCTCTCCAGGAAATTCCTAATAGTCTTCTATAAGACCACATCTCAAAAGCCTCTAGTCTCCGCTTATATCTTTCGGATAGGCACCATGTCTCATAGCCGTACATCAAGATACTCCATACATAGTTCTTGATGAGGAGTATTCTCAGTTTTAGGTCTATATTATTTGATTATATTATTATTGAACAAAATAAAAGAGTTACTCAAAGTAAGATTTAGTGAACTGCCTTACATGTACGAGTGTAAATACCGAATGTGTCTTTAATAGATATGCCTCATCAGCAGTTGTAATTCAGCCACGCAGCGAATTGTAAACGCTGCACAGATATTAGTTAGTGCACGTGTGCTTCGTAATTGTTTCGCAAAAATAAATGCATCACAAATGTTACTTGCTCATCATTCTATGGCTGAGTCAGCTCGACTACTTTATGTTAGTATATAATGTAATATAATGGTGCCAAACGTACATAGGTGAATGTCCTACTGCGAGTAACACAAAAGATTATCACAAATCTACGGCACAACATGACGAACAAAGAATTATTTGTGCTTTCATACAAAGGCATTTTTGAAATGAATCTCATTAAACGTTAATTTCTATTTTCAATCGTGTTTTGATGCCTCCTACGATCTAGCATTGTGGGAGATTTTCAAAACTCCTTTTAGAATAATCATATTTTTCATGATTGAAATAATACGATATATATTTTTTTTACTTTTATATTATGACGTCTCCTTTTCAGTCAATTTTACTCCACTACTGGATAAAGGCCTCTTCTAAATTCTTCCAACATATTCTATCTTGGGCTTCAGTTGCCACCTAGCAAGTTGGAAAATATCACTCGTCCACATTTTAAAGATCTTCTTATGCCTATCTTCTCTTCCTCAGCCATCTCTCCACTGCTGGATATAGACCTCCTCCATTTTATTCCATTCCACTCTATCTTGGGCTTATCTTTGCCACATACTACCCGCGATAGGGATAATGTCGCGGCCCATTTTTTTGGAGTAGGTTCACTCCTCTTTTTCTATCCCATGGTCTAGATTTGAGGACTCTGGGTGCCCATCGCTCTATTCCCTGTCTGGCGACATGACCTGCCCACTGCTATTTCTGCTTAGCGACAATGTCCATTATTCCAGGTTGCAAAAGAGATTGCCTCTTTGGATGCAATTATGGCGAATTCGTGAATACCCTTACGATAAAATGCAAGGAAATAACTGGTATATTCCTATTCATAAGGTTCTATGAATATTTCCTTTGATATTCTTTTTTTTTTCATCCTTACATCTATTTGGCTCGCGCTGTAATGATGTAAGGAGTTTTTTCAACAAAATAATAATAATAATAATAATTATGTCTATGACTCGGCGTCTTATTTTTTCATTTCTTATTTTGTCTTTTAGACATACGCCTAATATTTGTCTTTCCATGGACTCTTACGCACATTTTAGATTATGTACCGTATTAGCAGTTAGCGTAATGGTTTCCAGGCCATAAGTGATCACGGGGAGTTAGAGACGTATGCCTATATTATGACTTAATTATAACAATAACATTTTGACTTAATTACATCAAAAACAAACGATTGCGCCCTTACTTCTGAATATTACATATTTATTTTTTAGTTTCTATCCTAGGGATTAGTTTGCACAAAGTTAATTAACATCCTTGCTGATTATCGGGATGCATTATGTGCCTTTTTAATGTGAGAGTTTCTCGTTGTTTTGCACATTTTTATACAGAAGGCTATTTGAACCCAATTGCTGTATACAACTTTTTTAGCTATTGATTCTCATGACATGTGATAGATAGCTAATATATCGCCATTTTATTGTCACTTGAATTTTACACCAGATCCAAGACTGTGTGACAATCGAAACCTAGACTTACGGGATGGCAGTCATAGTTCTTGTCTCTCTGAAAGTCCTTGGTTTATGTCCATGAGTGTATACAAAATATTTATTCGTTTTAAAAAATTATATAAATAAAACAACTTTGTATTTCACCACGGTAGGGTTATTATATTGATGCCAACTAGTTTCGCTTGGACCCAAGCTTCATCAGGGCAGTATAATAACTATAAGTTGTTATACTGCCCTGATGAAGCTCGGGTCCAAGTGAAACTAGTTGGCATCAATATAATAACCCTACCGTGGTTAAATACAAAGTTGTTTTATTCATATAATTATTTAAAATGTCTAAACACAAAGTGAGTGCTTTATATGATGAATTTTAATAAGCATCACTTTATAATTGCATCATAAGGGATAACAAATGAATATTGATATATTTAAGCATTTTCTTTTTATATATATTATAATATATTTATTTATTTATTTATTAGTCGCATGCTCAATGATTTAAACAAACAAAAAAATAATACGAGTATATAAAATTTTTCGTAATAATGCGTGTCAATGTAGTTAATGGTAATCAAATAAGAACTTTTTTGATAATATTTTTTCCTCAAGCCTTAATTAAACGATCAAATACAATTTCGCTGCGTCCACATTATAAACGAATTTTCAATAACTCATTTCTTTACTTTTCTTCCGCTTTCCGTGTTCTTCCAGACCTCATAACGTTGATTTTCCAAGAACTCTCATTTTACTTAACACTTTTTAAAGAATACATTTTCAATTCGTCTTCTGCTTTCGCTCCATTAAGTTATGTTTTTTATTGATTTTTTGTTTAAGTTTATTCTTATTATAGAATAAGAGAATAAAAGTTAAATAAAACTAAAAAAATCTTAATTTTTATAAAATTAACTAACTAACTAACCATCACGCCGTCTCCCCGAAGGGGTAGGCAGAAAGAATGGACTGCCACACCTTTCTTTCCTGACATATTTCTCTCGCTTCCTCAACATTCATACATCGTGTCATGCACGCGCGTCGATTTCTCTGACTCCTCACATGGCCGACATTGAATATTTGATTTATTTGATCGTGCCACGTTTTCCTCGGTCTTCCTCTATTTCTGGTTCCATTTACATCATTAACATATAATTTTTTTACCATTCTTTCTTCATTCATTCTTTCCATATGTCCAAACCATCTTAATGATCCTTTCATTATTTTGTTCATGACACCATCATTCGCACCGCATTCACTTCTTATATTTTCATTCGACACTCTATCATACACAGAATATCCACACATTCGTCTAAGAGATCTCATTTCTACTGCATTTATTCTACTTTCATCCTTCCTTTGCCAGTTCCATGCTTCGCTTCCATACATAAGGGTCGGTAGAAGAACACCATTGTGCACTGCCATTCTAGCTTTTTTGGATAGGTTTTTGTTTGCGATGACAACTTTAAGTGCACCATTCACTTTGTTGCCTGCCCCAACCCTTCTTTCAATATCCCTCTCCACTCTCCAATCTCTTGTAAACATACTACCTAAATACACAAACTCAACTACTTGCTCCAAATTTTCACCATTCACGCTAATGTTTATTTATAAAATTATATTATTGATATTATAAAAATTCTGTTAACGATTGCCTGATAGTTAAAATTTTTGTTTTGTATTACTCTATTATAAATTATAATAATAAACTCTATTATTATAATCTGAATTTAAGAATTTCCTTCTCCTTGCAAGGGCAGTCTTAAAAGAGTCCGAGAATGTTCTCGCAATATTTAGACTATTTAGATTTTTTTATATAAATTAAATCTATGTAAAACAATTTTCTTTGTTATTATGATTTTTAATTCTTTAAATTTATCCCAAACACATTTTTTCTTTAAAAATAATGTCTATTTGACGGGAATCGAACCGCCAATCCTTGCTTCTTTAAGTGTATTAAATATTAAAAAAAAACTATTCGAAGGAACGCTTAATACATTTATTTGATAGATAATTATTTTACGAATCACCAGTTTATTTTTTTACATAATTCAACTTTACCAATCATCACCTTGGACAGTTTCAATCCAAGGGGTTGGTTTGCAGCAAAGTGTAACATTCTAGTTCTTCGGATTCAACTTCGACTTCTAATATTTTAGTTTCCCGTTGCTTTCCACGTTTTATATAGCAGGTTATTTGAACCCAATTACTGTATACAGCTTATTAGCTATTGATTCTTATGACATGTGAAAGATTAATTGTGAATTCTACACCAGACTAAAGACAATGTGACAATCATAGTTTCGTCGCCGGGAATCGAACACGGAATCTTCGGTGTGGCAGTTATAGCTTATAGTTTGAACTCAATTTCGGTATACATATTATTTTTAGCTATTATACTAATGATTCTCACGACATGTGATAGGTAGCCAATCTATCGCCATCTCATTGTCACGTGAATTCTACACCAGACAAAAGTCAGTGTGACAATCACACTGCCATCACCGGGAATGGAACCCGAGACCTTCGGTATGGAAGTCAGAGCTCTTGCCACCCTGCCAGGTAGTTCGTCCTCTGCCATCTAAAAATACTTATACGCAATCACATATAACCATTTCAGTATCGATTAAATTATTTTCTTTTCTTATTCACGCAATAAAGTTTTTATCTGTAACAAAACGGACCGTTATCCTTTTGGTCCAAAGCCCTCAAGTGTCCTGATTTGTGGATAACGAAAATTCTAAAGTTGGCAGACATTTATTTTCCCGAAAAACGCAGTAAGCTCTTTTCAATCAATTAATTTTACAGCCCCTTAACTGCCGGATGCCCGACCTCCCGATATATTAAAAAATGTCCTTTTCCTTCGTATAAAACGATCTCAGTAATGGCGAGATGTTTTTCCAATCTTTCCGTTTTTTCATTCAGCGTAAAACGGCGAGTGAAATTTAGTTTTCCCGAATAAAATCTGGTTTAGAAATGCCACCTATTTCCGAAAACACGTTTGACGATTCGGTTTACCGTCAAACGTTTTTAGCCCCAGCGGGACGGCATATTGCAGGAGATAAGTGAAAATTCGTGTTTTTGACGAATTTTTATATTTTCTCCCCGGTTCTTACCTAACTCTTTGGTCTCGCGCGACTTAATTCTTTCTTAATCTCAAATAGGGTGGGTATGCGAAGATATATAATAAAAAAATCGCGTACATGTTACAGCCGTATTCGAAGCCGAAAAAATCGACGAGTAGAGGATATCTCGAGAAGTATGTCAGGACAGAGCAGTAAGGTGATCTATCCTCACTGCCAACCCCTCCGGAGAAACGGCGTGATAGTTATTTTAGTTAGTTTTAGAAAAAATCAACAAACCTATACTTTTACAGTGGCGGATTAAGGGATTATCTAACTATCACGTCGTCTCGTCGAAGTGGTTGGCAGATAGATCTGACAGCCACACTGTTCTTTCCTGACTTATTTTTCTCGCTTCAGCAGCAACAAAATGCTCTCCGGAGAGCAATAGCTGTTACGGAATTGTTAACCAATATTAAAACACATTTGTCACATTTGGGTCATGTAACTAGGAGAGAAAGTTATTGTCGTTTAATGGTTTGTTTATATTATTAACGTGCAAATTTTCAAATTAAATAATAATACATCAACCGGTTTCGCTCGCGCCGGAGCTTCGTCAAGGTGATAGAGTAAACTAAGTATAAAATCAGAGGGAAGAAGGAGGGATTGGAGAAAATGTGCGAAAATGAGGACGAATAGAATGTAAAAACGGTGAGTCATGCTCATTAGGGAAAAATTTTGGAGAATTTCTAATTCAGATTTTAGTGATGTACAGGGGAGTTAATTTTTTTTTTATGGGAATATATAAAATTATTTTCAATGGGGAACATAGCTAAAATGGGACTATGGGTAACATTAGTTTGATTATTACTTAAGGGTAGATTATTGTTAAGGGCTTTCTCAATTTCTAATGCTTCCAAATCATCTAATTTAAGACCCTGGGAATTTTTGTGAAGCATTTTCAGACCAGAATCTTTAAGATATTTTTTACTCTCTCACCCTGATGAAGCTCCGGCGGGAGCGAAACCGGTTGGTGTTACCAAATAAAGTGGTTTAGACACAAATAATAAAAGGTTATTATTATTTTATTTAATAATGTCACACCACAAATTAAGTGCTTCATACGAAAGTTTGTAAATTTTCAAGCCATTATCTTGATCAATCGAATGATATTTTTCAATATTTTTGTTGGTGACTCCATAGCATAAAGTGATGGCAAATATATTGTAATATAGAAGAAACAAAAGCATCAAATTAGGACTGTTTTTATTTTAAATATGAATTAAAATAGCAATCATTCTTTCCTTATTTCTTCGTTCTATTTTAAAAAAATGTCTTTCTGTATATTCTTCATCACTATTTTGTTTTTACTGTATTGACTTTTCTTTTGCCATTTACCTTGACTATCTTTCGTTTATTATTATAGAATTGGCACTAGGTCTACGTTTTATACATCTATCACGTATTTTGTTTTATATACGTTTTTACATTGAACATAAAGTAATAACAGAGTACCGCGATGTTTTTATTACAGACTCGCCATATTTTCGAGTTAAGGGATGTTAAAACATCGTAAAACAAATTATCTTGAGCAGATAACATCGCTAGATCCTTCTCAAGGCATCCTACACCCTACAGTGTATAAAATGAATATAAATTATATAGGTATAACGTCTTTGTATGGAAGCGAAGCATGGAACTGGCATGAAAAGGATGAAAGTCGAATAAATCCAATCTCTTAGACCAATGATTCTTAACCGGGGTACCAGCGCCCCTTTGTGGGGGTTTGGCCGATCGTTTTTTTTTTTTTAGCATTTAGGGGGCGCTTTAGAAGTTCGAGCGGGCATTGTGTCAATATAGAAAAATAAGCTCATTCGCGAGCTATGCACACTTATGCACTGCATGCATGCACTTTCTTTAGGAGCTTTAATTTTATTAAAGTTCTGTACACTTTAAAGGGGAAAAAATTATACGCGCGTGTTTTATTTATACTTCTCATCATCTTTTATCTGTAGTTGAAAATCCATTGCATAAAATACATGCCCACAAAGTGAAAATTTTTAATTAATATTTTTTTTTGTTGGGATGGGGGGGGGGGGGGCTGGATAATTATATTGTGGTAAAGGGGGGGATTTTTCAACAAACATACAGTAAGTAATTTAAAAATACTCTTTTTTCGAAAAAAAAAACGAAGACCAGAAGATGGCAGCAAGCTGCTGAAACCGGTCGACATAAAACACAAGTTGAAACACACTAAATATATAATAAAGAAATTTTGTATAATTTTTTTTTTGTTTTCAATATTTTATACAAAAATAGTATTGAAGTGCTAAATTGTATAATGGTGTTCGATAGAATTTCAAGTAAAATTTAATTTCGTTTGATCTAAATTTATATTTGGAACAAAATAAATCTAAAACGATACAAGGACGATGATAACTTCGGATAATTAAACAAAGAGTTAACATCTTATCATAGAGTTGGCCGCTGTTCGATAAATCATCGCGTGGCAGTTTTAATTTGGTTTCACAAAGGTAAATGACTTTAACACCAAAAATGTTTTTCGAAAAAATACTAATAATAACAGATTATAGTAACCACGAGTATTTTGGTTCTTCCATAAGAAACGACATTTCTTTTCTTATGACGATAAATAGTTAAAATTAAATAAAACGATATTTTTTAACTACTACCACTTTTGTCTTTATTTCGACAGCGACCGGTTTCGCCAGGCTCGCTGGCATCGACAGACTGGTGACACTATTGCAAACAGAGTATTTTATATACATACGAATCAGGGGTGGTAAACATGCGTCTATACAAAATTAATCTTCAAATAATATATTTATGTAAAATTTACTGAATTTAAATATTGGTATTAAAGGTATTCAAGAAGATTCGTATTCAATACAATGGATTTTAAATATTATTATAGCTGATATATTTATTCTATAATAAAATTTAAAATCCAGTGTATTGAATACGAATCATCTTGAATACCTGTAATACCTATATTTAAATTCAGTTAATTTCACATAAATATTTTAAGATTTATTTTGTATAGAATCATGTTTATCACCCCTGTTCTATATGTATATAAAGGACTCAGTTTGCAAATGAAGATTTCAGTAAAATCATTTGATTAGTTAAATTACATTACATCATGAATATAACAATCGGTGTTCTATTAATTATTTCTTGAACAATGATATAACCTTTCATTTTTTCAAAATATGAATCGTCTGTTTTCTAGAAATTTCATTTTATTTCATGGGAATGACATGTATCGTTTTGCTTAAGCATTGTCAAATGTCAACGCTCAAGTATTATCAAATATCTTTCTAAGTATTTATCAACATTGTATAATAGCGTAAGCTAAGCAAAACATTTAATTTGCATTACTATATACCTGTATCTTTTTTAATTGCATTTTTGACAAAAATTTCGTTTTCTACTATCTTATGAAGGTCAAAGAAAAATGCGATAAAAATATATAAATTGTAAAACACCATAATAAGGAAAAACAGTTGTTTTATTTTTTCATTAGATTTTATTAAAAATATGAATTTAACATTTGAATATTAAAAATTAATTTTATAAGTCACTATTTATAATATTATTAACTTTATGATCGGTAATAATCCTCTTCTTCGATGGCCCTACAGCCCATACCGAGCCTTAGCCTCCAGTATTCTTCGCCTCCAACTCCTCCTGTCCTCTGCTTCAACCCTCCAATCTGACACTCGTAACTATTTCACCCCATCTCTCCCAACTTCATCCTCCCATCGTAGCCCTGGTCGTCCAATTAGTCTTCTACCACCTGGATGCCACTCCAGCAATCTTTTTGGGGTTCGCGATGACGGCATCCTCTGCACGTGACCGGCCCATCTCAGTCTATTCAGTCTGACCTGTGTGGAGAGACTGGAAGCTTTGTAAATATGGTACAGTTCGTCATTATGCCGTACTCTCCAGCCTTCACCGTCATTCACAGGTCCCAGAATTCTGCGCAGCACCCTTCTCTCAAAAGTATCCAGTCGCTCTGCGGATTTCGCTGTCATTGTCCACGCCTTACATCCATAGGTCACTACTATTCGGATGATTGTTTTATACAGGATGATTTTGGTTTTCCAGTTTCCGCTGGTAGAAGAGAGAAGATTGTTTTGTTTGCCAATTGTAATTCTTCCTTCGATTTCCTTGTGATCTTCGTTTTCTTTTGTTACGAGCCCAGGTAAGTGAAGTCCTCCACCATCTTAAAAATGTATCTATCCTTGAATCTGATGGTTCACCTTGAGTTATGGGTTGCATTTTTATTTAATAATGCCTACTTTGTTTAATTTTAAAATTATTATTTTATTACGAAAATTGCACACTTAACACGATTCACCTCTGATGCGCAGACTTCACGACACGATCTAGAAATTAACAAAGTTATAAATCTCCATTTAGCCTCGGAAGCCATCACGATCCCCGCCCCCCGCATCCTCATCGCCTTCAATTTATTTTCCTTCTCTTTTCCTATTTCATCCCTTAATAATTCATTACAGATAAGGTGTACGGCCGTGGGCTGGAGGGCGCTTCATAACTTTCCCTTGTATTTCCTTATCTGGTTAATATTTTTTCTGTTTTACTTTTGCCAGGTCTTGCTGTTACATACTTCCCGTCCAATCTCTTTAGGCGTGCCTACCCGCTCTTTGATTGAGTATACTGCCACAGATGGGAAATTTATTTCCTGTTGATTTTCGATTTTACCTTAAAGCTAAAGCAGTGGAGGTTTTCTGGGTTAACGCAGATAAAAAAAAAACTAAACTTTCATCTTTATATTGAATACGAAATACGTTCATAAGTAATTCTGAATAAGAATATATATACAACCCTATAAGTTCTGTGATCATCAGTTAGGCATTAAAAATATATTCTTTAAAATCAAACAAATTTGAAATTCTTACATAGACAAATGTTTTTAAAACTTAGTAACCATCACGCCGTCTCGAAAAGATAGGCAAAAATAATAAACGGCCACACTCTTCTTGTCTGAGATAATTCTCTCGCTTTCTCAACATTCATACATCCTGTCATTTCTATTACTCCTCACGTGGCCTTCATTGAATATTTTATTGATTTGATCATGCCACATTTTCTTAGGTATTCCTAGGAATTCTTTCTTTATTCATAATTTCTACTAACCCACACGCCTATTTGTTTTTTTTTTCTCGATAAAAAGCCATCTTAATTACGTTTTCTTTATTTTGTTCATAACACCTTCATTCGCACTTTATTAAATTATTATCAGCTAAATCTATCAGGGACAAAAAGACCAACACTCTCTAGCATGGCCAAGTTCTCGAAATATCCCCTGATTAATTTAAAGAAATGGGTAATGAGATACCTATCTCTTCGAAGCTGTAATGAATTGGTTCCAAGCATTCCTAACAGAAATGCCGTGGGATAAACCACAGATAACTACCATACTTCCTCATGCAGAGATGCCTTAGAATTTTTTTCTGAACCCTCTCCAACATAACGGAATATCTCGCCTCGTGAGGACTCCATATCACAGAACCACCTTCGAGTCTGCTCCGAACCAATGCGTTATTTTATTTTATTTGATCGTGCCACGTTTTCCTCGGTCTTTCTCTATTTCTAGTTCCATTTACATTGTTAATATATAGTTTTTATTATTCTTTCTTCATTAATCCTTTAATGTGTTCAAACAATCTTAATGATCCTTTCGTTATTTTGTTCATAACACCATCATTCGCACCGCATTCACTTCTTTTATTTTTATTCGACACTCTATCACTCTATCATTCTAAGGCATTATCAAAAGGCATTTGAAAATGGCGTCGTTGTTATATGAAGGTTATTTCATTTACGGAGTTAACGCTAACTCAGTTATGTGTAGGACCTTTATCATAAACTAATCTTAAAATCTACATTGCGTGCTAGTACGAATTCCGCCCCAATACAATACTATTTGCTTTGGGGCTTTTTCTTTAAGTCTAGTTTTTTTTTCTTTTTGTCTCCGAACAAAGAAACTATTTCTTTTACGGTAGGAAAATACTCAGCTTGTTACGCCGTACTTGGAAAACTGAAATCACTTACCGTGTATCAATATCGATTTCAAGATTTTTTTATGTTTCTTTTAACAAGGTTATTCGAGGAATAGTTTGAACTATATAGTCAATAATTTGTTTTTGCAAACATATTTTTATTACTAACTAACTAACTAACCATCATGCCGTTTGAGGTCAATGTGCGGAAAACAATGTATGATAGAATATCTAATGATGAAGTAAGAAAGAAATGTAAGGCGGATGAATGCGTGATAATATAAATCAAGAAAGGGTCACCAAGATGGTTTGAACATATGGAACGAATGGATGATGGAAGAATGGTTAAGAGATATTTACAAGTTGCGACACGAATGTTTCCTGCATAATGTGTTGGAGGAAATGGTCGAGGGATCGATTGGCAGAGGACGACCTCGCCAAGAGTACCTAGACCAGATTTGCCGACATGTGGGCTGCACCTCTTATGCGAAGTTGAAGAGAGTGGAGAAGGAGATGTGTCGCCTTGCTGCAGACCAATCATTAGATTGAGACCGGAGAATACAAGTAGTGTGAAAGGGAAAAGAAGTCGAGGAAGGCCAAGGAAGACATGGCATGACCAAATTATCAATTACTGAAAGGGGGCCATGTTTGGAGTAGGAACAATCGACGAGCGTGCATGTCGCGATGTGTGAATGTAGAAGAGGCGCGAGAATTATGCCAGGATAAAACAATGTGGCGATCCATCCTCTCTGCCTACCCATTCGGGGAAACGGCGTGATGGTTAGTTAGTTAGTTAGTAATGTGATTTAAATCAACATGATCATAAAATATTTGGAATATATTCACACAGAAATTAGAATATTGCGACCTATCGCTCGTAAAACCCTTAGATTTAGGATACCTAACAAAGAAATTCGCAGAACGTGCAAAAATTATAATATAATGAAATGGAGATGGCAGAGAAGACAAGCTTCGATAGACCACATCGAGGAGATGAACCCAGCGATAATTCTCATGATCGTGATACACAATACTCCAGAGCGCCGTCAGCCACCAGGACGGCTTCCAAAGTTATAGATAGAATCACAGTCATCAATTTTATATCTACTTCTTGTTTTTTATAATGTAGCCACATACCTAAAGTTTTATTTTACTTTGTTTTTGAAATAAAATTTCATTTGTTTCAATGACAATTTGAATAATTTCTTCAATATTATTGTAAAGGTCTTGCTGGTGTTGGTTTGTTTTAAGTGCCTAATTACTGCTAATTTAAAAAAAAACAGTGGATACGCGGAACATAAATTAAAAAGACAATATGTGCACCATCTAAAAAGAACATTTTGTGTTAAATATTTATATTTTTTATTTTACATCATTATATTTTATATTATTTGTTTTCAATTTATTTTGTGGATGTTGGACGATCGAAGTGTGCGCGGGAGATGCCTATTGGTGGCGATGAGGTTCGCAACCCATCACACCACGTCTCCCGCGGGGCGAAAAGAGAAGGATGGAGTGCCGCATTGGTTAAAGTGTGACAGCCCATTATTTCTGTCTACCCTTTCGGAGAGACGGCGTGATGATAAGTTAGTTAGTTAGTTAGCAAGATTACATAAAAATACAATACAAAGAAGCATAACAGTTGATGAAGTAGAAGAATATAAATAGACGTTAGAAACCAACAGAGGATTACTCAATAATCCTCATGAATCAAATCACATAAAAAAATATAACAAACCTTTTCAGAAATTGTAATACTGTTTTAGAATGGGTTCTTTGTCATTTTTATGGAGCACGTCACTTTCTCACTTGCATGGCTGTTCTTAAACGCAAAACGAATACGTAATTTAAAAGTCTTGAATATTCATAGCTATGTACTCCCATAAATTCACACCCGGAGCAAACATAAATGCATTAGTGCGAGCACGTGTTACGTAACGCCAAAGTTGCATTTTAAACTCCGTGCCGCAGTGAATCAGCCCGCCGCGCCGAGCCTCCCCCGTCTCGGCGTCTAGGCGGCCGGCGCGGCGCCGCGACGTCTCTACCCCGTGCCAACTCCTCCCTCGTGGCTGCAGGGGTCGCTCATGTTGGTCAGGGGTGAATAAATAACACCATGAAAACATAAATAGACCAATTAACGCTTTCCTAAAAGTACATGCAAAAGATTTATAAGAAACGTTTTTAAATCATTTTTTGGTTTCTCTATTTTAAATTTGTTCTGCAAGTGGATCGATAAAATTGGATTTTAAAATAATTTATATTTTTAATAATTACAATCACGGGTATTTGTATTAAAAAAACCTTAAAATAATTTAATTTGATACAAAACTTATATATTAATAATTATTTCTTGAACAACGATGTAAAACTCGATCTAATGAAAACGTCCGTGTTCTAGAAATTTTATTATATTTTAAAGGAATGACATGTTTCGCTTTGCCAAGTAATTATTTAATGCTTTAGAAAGGTGATACGTATTTTTTGCATTAAATATAATAAAACGCCCAGAAAACAGAAGATTCATTCGTTATAATTAACAATATATGTAATCGGGGTAGCAACGTTGTTGAATTTGAATCTGAATACATTATTTTGTATAATAGGAATTTTATAAAAAATATTAATATTAATAATTCTATTTAATTTAGTGTTTATAGATATTTAAGTGTTTTTATGTATCACTTCTTATACAATGCTGATAAACTCCATATTAAAGTATTAATACGAATCAAAACGTCTGTTTATATAGTTATATTATAACAAGAATGGCAAAACATATCCCTCCCATAAATTTAAATTAAACTTCTATAAAGCAGAACTTTTCATTCAAATTAGTTATGGTGTGTAACACACCCATGGTATACTTTTTTAAACTTTAGTTAAATGATTTAATTCAATCATTTAGTTCTAGTTATAAATTTTAAAACGTATATTTTAGAATATAAATAATTTCAATTTATTTCTGAGTTTAAAAAAATAAATAAAATATTTGAAATTGGGAGCCTCTGAAATATTTGTTCATGTCTCTTGGCAATTCATACGTTTTCAGGTTTCCAGGTCGGTCAATACACTTTCTCTATAAAAGCCTTATTTAGATTTTTACTTCAACGTACGTCGGCCTAAACGACCTGTTATATAATGTCGACGTAACTCTGAAATGGTTAAACTGCTGCAGTACTAAAATTCACATAATAATAACAATATTATATCGTCGGTTCAAAGGTAAAACTCATTAAGTGACATTTTGGTAAAAAAATATATTTTTGCATTTTCTGTATCAGATTGGTCAATTCTACGTCAGGAAATAATCACGGAGTGTATTTATTAAAGAATAACTGTTATTCTTTAATAAATACACTTGGTGATTTTTTTCTGACGTAGAATTCACAAGTTTGATACAGAAAGTGCAAAAATATAATTTTTTACCAAAATGTCACTTAATGAGTTTTACCTTTGAACCGACGATATACGAGTATCATACTAGAATCATGATTAATTAACTAATGAATTTATAGAAAGAAATAAAACGTACCCTTTTCCATCCTGACAATATCCATGTCTCGACTTGAGTTGTACATTTATTAGTGTGAGAGTGATTAGGCAGTTCAATTGGCGGAGATCTAGTACCAACCCTTATGTATGGAAGTGAAGTTTTAATCTTGAAGAGGAAGGATGAAAGTAGATTAAATACCGTAGAAAAACGTTCACTGAGAAAAATGTGTGGGAAAGCTATAATAATAATAAATTACTAAACGATGAATACGTATGAAATGAAAAATTAAAACAATAAAAATGATAATATTTTTAATGTTGTTATTCGAAATTTCGTGGTAGAAGACCAGAAGAAGACAGCGAGATGCCGAAACCGGTCGAAGCCATAAGTCTATGTGGAAAACTAAATGCATACTTTAAAGACTTTTTTTTTCATTAACCGCCCTACCTTTGCGTTATTTTCCGAGAAACGTGCAAAAAAAAAAGGTTTTTTATTAATGAAATTTAATTATATATTAATTTTATTTTTTTAAATTGCGAAACGTCAAATATTCGGCCGCACACTTCTCCTGCCCCTTGTAAAACTATCATATTTATGGAGACTTGTACTCGAGTGTTGTTGGCACACGCGCGTATCCCTAAAAATTTGTACATTTTAGGTACATTACTTTTTCTCAAGCGCATACGGGATAGCGCAGAATGGTACAGTCACAGTGAACGTATCACGTACGTTCAAATACGTAGGTAAAAATGATCGCATTGGTGGTTTGGACAATTGGCACGAATGGATGAGAGAAGAATGGTTAGAAAAATGTACACAAGCAGTAGAAACGAATATGGCATGACCAAATTAATCCATTACTAAATGGCGGCTACAATCGAAAAAATCGACAAGCGCGCGTGTAAATGAATATGAGGTGTGTCAGGACAGAACTGTGTGGCATTCCGTCTTCTCTGCCTACCCCTCCTACGAAACGGAGTTATGCTTAGTTACTAATAGATTTATCCAACTATTTAGTTTATTTATTTTGAGGATTATTCTAGAACAAGATGAAAGCTTCCACTTTCCAATCATTTAGAAACGTTTACACTATATCAGAATTTGCCCAATTTTTTCGGGTCACCGCCCCCCTTGAAGGATAGATAATTTGTTATAGTCCGTTCACTACAGGGAGATCGTTTGCAATAGTATGAATGACTGTGCGTTTACAAAAGTGTAAGTCTACCAGTCTGTCGATGCCAGCGACCCTGGCGAATCGCTGTCGAAATAAAGACAGAAGTGGAAGTTGTTAAAAAACATGTTTATTTATTTATTATTTAAAATGAACTTCCATCAAGCGATACAGTAAAATCATTTGAATATCTCCCTTAATATGTTTCTGAATCCACTATTGCCCCCCATAAAAGGCTTTAGCGCCCACTGGGGGATGGTACCGCCAATTTGAGAACCACTGCTCTGTACCCTAAACGTGTTCTGAAATTTCTACGTGTGAAAATGAAACACGCTCTTGACTTATTCTTATTATGTGTCATTAAATTTGCAAGTAGAAATTGTATCCACAGAACACGCAAGGGTTAAATTTTTTTGTTAGTATATTTTATCTGTTGAGACAATGTGTGAAAAATATTGTTTATGGACAATTTGGAGGAAATTTGAAAGCGTAAAAAGTTTATTTTTATAGAGATTGAAAATAAAATGAGAACAGATTTCGATGTAAGTTTCCATGCCGAGAGAGCAGTGGTGTCACAAGAAAGAATAAGATTTAAATTAATTTTGTTATATTATACAACTTAAGTCCTTTATAGAAAACACATTTTTCTGTACTTTCAAGTCTTGGTCTCCGGAGCCGGAATCTATCACGACCTCTCGTCAAGTAGCCACGTATTTCATTACTTATTGCTTCATTTCTTGTGATATATGCCGGCACCATATTACTTCTAATTTTATAAACATAAATCAAAGTATTAATGGTTAGGTATTAGTTTTGTAAAACTCCATTATTAATTTATAATAGTAAACACGATTGTTTAGTGGGTTTACTTAGATTCCAAGTAAAACCACAAACCATCGTGTATACTATTATAAATTAAAAATCAAAGTGCTGCAAACAACTTATTTTGAATTAAACATTGTTGAAATCCTACATTATCTGCCCCAACCAAGTATAGTCCTTATTCCTTTGTTTTTTAAAACCTGTAGTTTATCAATATATACAGATTCGGATGTAATTATTTATATGGAGATAATATTTATATTTATGTTCCTGATATTTGATAACGTCGATACATTTGGTTTTATAATATTTTCCAACATCCTGTACCAGTTTCCTTCCAGTAATGACTGTATAAACAAATATCAAACAAGTGAACGTGTTCATTTCAGAGATCTATATTATTTTTAACGACTTCTTCTGATTTATTTGGGACTCTTCTCCTTCTCTTCTTCGTCAGCCTATTCCCGTCTACTCCTGGACAAAGGCCTCCTCCATTCGCTTCCTTATCATTTTTGTCTTGTGCAAACTGCATCCAGGTTGTTCCGACATGTCTATTCAGATCATCCGTCCACCGTAGGTGCGGTCGCCCTGTAATTCGCTTGCCGTCCACGGTCTCCAAGTCAGCAGTCTTCTTGTCCATTTTTTTGTCTGAGCTTCTTGCTACGTTGAACTACTTACATTGCCATTTTAGAGTCGCCACCCGGTGGATGATGTCAGTGACCTTTGTTTTTTCTCTCACCGTATCGTTTCTGACTCTGTCTCTTAGGCTTATTCCTAACATGGCCCTTTCCATGACTCTTTGGGTCACTCGTAGTTTCTCGGACTTTGTTTGGACAATGTTTCAGTTTCAAGACCATAAGTACCAACTGGCAGCTTCATAGACTTTTCGTTACAGGTTAATCGATTTTTAAAAACCGGAAAATATTTGGGTATTATTTATTTCTCTGAGATTGTTCCTGGGATGTATAATAGATGTCTAACTGTCTCGCCATATTTTGGTTGGTTTTCCCAAAGGTCAATTGACTTTTGGCCCTTTATTTGCCGATTTACTTTTTACTCTTTCAGAACACGCTCTCTCCACACGAACTCTCCAGTAACATCTTTCAGTCTTTCTCTCACAACATTTTCGACATCGCAGATTTTCTCTGTCTCGGAGTTACTTTTTCTCGGTTTCAATATTATTACATCCTTTGTCTCGGAGTGTTGTTTATTTCCCACGCATATTTTTAGTTTTATAATGTTTATTTTTATTTGAATTAGACCAAACAATTTTTATAGCAACGACACTGGGTAAATAAGATAGTTAGCCGTCCGACATATTGTCGGTAGTTTGAAGATAGACGAATACTTGTTACGGGATTGGAATTATAAAAGGCGTTTTCCTTCGGCGTGTGTTAACATCTTTATTGAAGGATGTACGAGGATTTGGGCCGTCCTTGGGGCGGGAAAGGGTGGGTACTATTAGTCCGGGATAAAGGGAAAGGATGCTTTATAAAGGACATTATAAATCTGCTCATGTTTTGACCAAATAATCTAGGAACGTGTTGGTTAGAAACCTCGCTACTTAAATGGCTACGGGGATAAACTATTTTAGATGTGGGTAAGACATGCTTTTTAGCGCTGTTTGCTCGCATCTTGATGAGCCAACTTTGGCTTATAGCAGCACCAAGACCAAACTCAAAGGTCATTCTAACTAATTTAAAACATTTGTGTATTTAATCTAAGAATTATACTTATTGTTGTAAAGCGTTAATTCTGGTATCAGTATTTCATAATAAGTGAAAAATAATTTCATCGTTTAAGGACACTAATCTATTAATTGTATTATTGGAAGCTGTTTTTCTTTTATCGATGAGTCTTCACAGAGCATTAATAATAAAAAATTGAATGAATGAAATGAAAACGTTTGTTTTCTAAAAGTTTTATTATATTTTATGGGAAAGATATACGTCGCATTGCTAAGGCTTTATCATTTGATAATGATTACCTAACTGTTAAATTAAATAACTTTTTTAAGGATTAATTGTATCTCAATAGAGACGAAGATATAATTTTTTTGGAAACAGAATATGGTAGTCGAGGCGTTTACAGGACTTATGACCTGTCATTGGTTTAATTAAGCGATCACTTTATGTTTAACAACATTCACCATTCTTTTGGAACTTTGGACAAATTTTTGGAACTTTTTTTAATAACTTCACTGTTGGTAGGTCCATCTACACTAGGGCCATCTATTAAGATAATTTGTAAACATTAAGCATTGCCAACCAATGATAGGTCATAAGTACTGTAAACGCCTCGACTACCATATTCTGTTTCCAAATAATTTACATCTTCTTCTCTATTGAGATACAATTAATCCTTAAAAAACGATTAACCCGCAATGGGTAAAAATCCAGTATTTGTCTACAAGTATTTGTATACAAAAAAACAAATTCTAAAAAAAAAACTTAGTTTTATGTATCGTAATTTATTTTATTTTATGTCGCATAGCTGTTTCGTCAACCTACGTTGACATCATCAGATGTTATTATTGTAAAATCTGATGATGTCAATATTAGTTGACATGCATACAATTGTGAAAATAAAATACAATTGTGATACATAAAACAAAGTTATTTAATTTAACAGTTTTATATGGGGTTTTGCATATTTAAAAAAAAAAACTAACTAACCATCACGCCGTCTCTCCGAAGGGGTAGGCAGAAAGAATGAACTGCCACACCTTTCTTTCCTGACATATTTCTCTCGCTTCCTCAACATTCATACATCGTGTCATGCACGCGCGTCGATTTCTCTGACTCCTCACATGGCCGACATTCAATATTTGATTTATTTGATCGTGCTGCGTTTTCCTCGGTCTTCCTCTATTTCTGGTTCCATTTACATCATTAACATATAATTTTTACCATTCTTTCTTCATTCATTCTTTCCATATGTCCAAACCATCTTAATGATCCTTTCATTATTTTGTTCATGACACCATCATTCGCACCGCATTCACTTCTTATATTTTCATTCGACACTCTATCATACACAGAATATCCACACATTCGTCTAAGAGATCTCATTTCTACTGCATTTATTCTACTTTCATCCTTCCTTTGCCAGTTCCATGCTTCGCTTCCATACATAAGGTCGGTAGAAGAACACCATTGTGCACTGCCATTCTAGCTTTTTTGGATAGGTTTTTGTTTGCGATAAATAAATAATTGATAAACAATTAATTGCGATAAATAAATAATTGATAAACAATTTGTCCAATAAATAATTTAATATGGAATTTAACGAACTGTTCAAGAAACAATTAAAAGAAAGTGGTGTTTTTATTTCGAATTTCCGTAAAATATTCGATAGCACCTCATTTGTATCCTAACCATATAAACCAAGAAAGAAGAAAGTAGACAATCGCCTAAAAGATTTGGACTCAAATTTTATCCCAATCTTTGTTTTTTGGAGTCGAGATGGGTTTTTGAAGGCTCTCTATAAAATATTACAATTTTTCCCTCCCAAATGGCCAAATGATTAATACGATCCTTTAAAAATAAAATGGCGTCGCGAGAGAGCAGGATTTCTCTAATGGAGAATGAAGCACGCCAAGTAAGCTGTATGGAAAATTGAATCAGATATTATTCTCATTTAAATTTTTGTACTCCCATTTCTTTTTGTATTTTGTATTTTAATACATCGCAGACGTCTTACATCTTTCCGAGTTTATTTTCTTTCCAAATAAAAACATTTCATTTCTTCTCATTATAAAATAAAATAGTACCTATCTAAACAACGTTCTTTTCCTCTTATTAAAATGGGAAAAATATGATACAGTTTTTCTATTTAACAAAAATATCTTTTTCTATAAAAATCATGACAGTCTGCAAAATTAGCGTGAATGGTGAAAATTTGGAGCAAGTAGATGAGTTCGTGTATTAAGGTAGTATGTTTACAAAAGATGTTTGGACTCAAATTTAAACTTTGTAAACATACTCAGGTAGTATGTTTACAAAGTGGAGAGGGAAATTGAAAGAAGGTTTGGGGCAGGCTACAAAGTGAATGGTGCACTTAAAGATGTCATCGCAAACAAAAACCTATCCAAAAAAGCTAGAATGGCAGTGCACGATGGTGTTCTTCTACCGACCCTCATGTATGGAAGCGAAGCATGGAACTGGCAAAAAAGGGTAAAAGTATAATATAATAAATACAGTAGAAATGAGATCTCTTAGACGAATGTGTTGATACTCTGTGTATGATAGAGTGTCAAATGGAAATATAAGCAATGAATGCGGTGCGAATGATGGTGTCATGAACAAAATAATGAAAGGATCATTTAGATGGTTTGGACATATGGAAAGAATGAATGAAGAAAGAATGGTAAAAATGTATATGTTAACGATGTAAATGGAACTAGAAAGAGAGGAAGAGAGGAAAACGTGGCACGATCAAATAAATCAAATATTGAATGTCCGCCACGTGAGGCGTCAGAGAAATCGACGCACGTGCATGACACGATGTATGAATGTTGAGGAAGCGAGAGAAATATGTCAGGAAAGAAAAGTGTGGCAGTCCATTCTTTCTGCCTACCCCTTTGAGGAGACGGCGTGATGGTTACTTAGTTAGTTAGTTTATCTTTTTCTATATTTTTGTTTTGAAATTTTAAATAATTAACGGGATTTCGGGAAAATTTACAAATTCACACTTTTCTTCCCATTTTTTTTGTGATCGTTGAATATAATACAAACACAATATTACTGATAGCAATAATGAAATTTGATTGATTCAATAGTTTAAAAAATAAGCGTGATTTAATTAATTAGTTTGATTGACAATCATTTACTGTTTTTACGGTTTTAAAGATTCATTATAATGGAAATAAACAAAAGGCTCTCTCAGGTATATTGCAGATCTTTCTTATTTCAGAATTTCTTATTCTGTCTCGGAGTGTTGTTCCCGCAACGGATCGGAGAGTCTTCATTTCTGTGGTTCTTAGGAGATTTTTTGTTCTGATGGTGTCAGCTCTCGTTTCTATTCCATATGTCATTATAGGACGTACGCATGTCTTGTAGATTCGTTTATGTTGATTATTGTATGTTTATTATGTAAATTCAGGTTGTACCGTAGTGTGAGGATATTTGTTATGTTTGAAGTTTGAGTAAATTTATATTTTATGTAAAATTAATACAGTGACATTTATGCAGCGTACCGTAGTACGTGCGGTATCAGGTAACGTGAATTCGCCTCTTTCTTCCCCCTCTGCCATCCCTTCATCTGTAATGAAGCCTCCCTATCTCCTCGGCACACGTCCTGGCACGGCAGCGCCTGCTTCCTTGTGAAGTTTACACATCTGAAATAGAACCGCAGGTTGTTTGAAGGATCCACAAACTCGGATTCATTTCCTTGAATTTGAAATTTGTCTAATAAATTATGCAATCTGTATACATAGGTATAAGTAGCTCTCCGGCTTGTGCTTTATCATATTGGAGGGCTCATATTTGATATGTTTCTATTGTTTGAATGACTTAAATTCACGAATCGTTAATTTCTCATATTCCATAAGTACAATATAATCATATCACTACAATAAACTTACCAACGAAATTAATCCTACCAACAGTATTTAGTTTGCTTCCAAATTAGCCTACAACTAGAGCTGTGAATTCACATTTAAAGAAATATTCATTATTTTGTGTTATTATGGTTGGATCTTTTACTTTCTTGGTGTAAAAAACAAAATATGATGTAGATATGTATTCCCATCGGATGATTATTAACCTACTTACACCCTCTGTACACTTTTGGACCGTTTCGCTCTTAAACTAACCGCTGTACACGGCTGTGAAAATGAAAATGAATGATTTTTTTTTTGGGAGATTTTTCAAAAAAAATCTTAATAAATCTCGTGTTAAGTATATTGCAAAACTATCACGCCGTTTCCCCGCAGGAGTAAGCAAAAAGAATGCAACGCCACACTACTCTATCCTGACATACCTCTCTAGATTCCTCCACATTCATACATCGAGTCATACACGCACGTCGATTCTTCCGGCTTCTGACATGACCAACCTTTAATATTTGGATATTGCAATAAATAAATAGTTTTATTTTAGTTGCATATATGGGTTTAATAACAATTACTCCTAACTCTAGATTCTAACACTTTCTTAAGTATAAAATAAATGATTTTATGTTACCTATTTTCTTGTTTAGATTTTCACACCGGAAGGTAGTTAACAGGCCGAAGCATGTCTGTTTTAAATATGATTTTTATATGATAAGAAAGTATAAACAATAGTAAGTATATGATATTAAGTATTTATATTTAAAAAATACAAATTTCTTCAATACCGAACCTAGACTACCAACATTCGCCATGTAAACGTAATGCTGAACGATTACATTGATTCTCATTTTATTGTAATGTGAATTCCATACTAGACCAATGACAGTGTGAGAATCACACCGCCATCACAGGGAATCGAACCCGGGATCTTCGGTATGGCAGTCAGATCTCTTACCGCTCTGCCACGAAGGTCGTGATTTACCTTTATTAACATATTGACTTTATATGCTTTTTACCCATTCAATTTATTATTCAACAAAAAAATATCAAAAAAATCCCGATTTAAAACTACGTCATTCTCACACAATCACTAAGCCGCTTGATAACCAATCAAATCCTTAAAATCTTTTGTCTACTCTTAAGTGCTTATCTTCTTCTTTCGGTGCCGTGTCAGGTCCCCCCAACATTGGCGATCACTGCAGCAAAGGCATCTATCCTGCGCCACTTAGAACAAGTTCCGAACTCTTGTTATTCCTGTGCACTCTTCGTGTGCTTACAAGCAATGAAAAATTTACTAAAATAATATTATTTCAGTGATCATCGTGTCGCAGATAAGTTGACGTTAATCGTGATTAGTTATTTTACGAAACGAAATGCTTTGTATTGTGTGACTATAATATTAATTGCGATCGCTTAGCCCAACCAATGGCAGGTCCTCTAAACGCCTCGACCACCATATTCTGTTTCTGTTATTTTATGTATCGACAATATCAGTAGCGCCATCTATCTTTGAATACATGTAATATGTACTTTTGTAACAATAAAAGTTTAGTTCGTATCCCTCACTCAAGTGTTTAATTTATTATAGGTTATGGGCCCAGTATTTTTTAGTTTTTTCTCGCAATTTTCGTGGACATTATCAGTGAAATAGACTTTGCAGATTGAGATAAACTATAATTAACGCTGTGACTGTGAAAATGACGACGAACTATCATGTGAGTGTGCCTAAACTGAAAGGGCGGGAGAATTACAGTGAATGGGCTTTTGCGGCTGAGAATTTCTTAATTCTGGAGGGGCTGTCTGATTGCATCAAGTCGGAGACAGTACCAGAAGAAATAGGAGCAGCAGGTGACGCAAAAACCAGAGCCAAACTTATTCTCACAATAGATTCGTCGCTGTACGTACACATAAAAGATGTACAAACGACCCATGAGCTGTGGAAGAAATTGAAGAACCTATTCGATGACTCAGGATTTACGAGAAGGATCAGTTTGCTGAGGAGTTTGATTTCCATTCGACTCGAGAATAGTGTTTCAATGACTTCGTACGTGACACAGATAATTGAAACAAGCCAGAAATTGAGTGGTACGGGTTTCAAAATTAATGATGAGTGGGTCGCATCGCTTTTGTTAGCGGGATTAACAGAAAAATATTCCCCTATGATAATGGCGATCGAGCATTGCGGCATATCATTGACAGCAGACGCCATTAAAACAAAGTTGTTGGACATGGAAGAAAGCGGAAACGGAGGCGACAGCAGCGCTTTCAATTCCAGTGGTGCGTTTGCGAGTTATAAGAAGAACCGGAAAGTTGGTAGCACTTCAACCAAAGACAATGCCCATATGTCAAAGTCAAAACCAAAAGTCATAACATGTTATAGATGTAAACAAACAGGCCATTATAGAAATCAATGTACATTTTCGAACAAAAGTTCATCGAATACAAATAATAATGAGCGTACAAGCAGTAATGCGTTTAGCACCGTGTTCTTGAATGGTGAATTTTGCAAAAGCGATTGGTATATTGACTCCGGGGCGAGTGTTCATCTTACCGCGAACAAAGAATGGTTGTCAAATGTGTCGCGGGATCTTATGATTAAGGAAATTGTCGTGGCAAACAAAAATAAAGTACCTGTATTATGTACTGGAGATGTGCAGATTACGACAAAGACGCACGCCTGTGAATACGATATTACAGTGGAAGGTGTATTGTGCGTACCAAAGTTGACTACAAATCTGTTGTCTGTCAGTCAACTTATATCCAAAGGAAACAAAGTTTTATTTAACAACAATGGTTGTCAGATTTTCAATAAGGCAGGAGTACTTGTGGCTACAGCATGTCTGTTGAATGGTGTATATAAACTGAATATGTCTGAATATTGTTCAGCAACTGCAATGACTGTGTCCAGTGCAGTTTGGCATCGACGTTTGGGTCATGTCAACAGCCAGTATTTGAACAAGATGCAAGATGCTGTAGAGGGATTGACAATTGATAGTAAGATTGATATGTCCAAGTCATCATGTGTCGCATGCTGTGAGGGCAAGCAAAGCCGGTTGCCTTTTCCCAAAGAAGGTAGCAGAAGTACTGAGTTGTTACATATTGTGCATACCGATCTCTGTGGACCAATGGAAAATCGGTCAATAGGTGGTTCGAGATACTTTATGCTGTTCATCGATGATTTTAGTCGTATGACATATATTTATTTCCTAAAAACAAAGGATGAGGCGTTGAAATGCTTTCAACAATACAAAGCAGAGGTTGAGAATCAACTTAATCGCAAGATTAAGATTTTGAGAAGTGACAATGGGACAGAATTCTGCAACAGCAAGTTTGATGATTTTTTGATGTCGCATGGGATAGTACATCAGAAAACAAACCCATACACGCCAGAGCAGAATGGACTCTCGGAGCGATATAACCGGACAATTGTTGAGAAAGCCAAGTGTCTGTTGTTCGATGCAGGTCTCGAGAAAAGGTTTTGGGCAGAGGCTGCACACACTGCAGTGTACTTACAGAACAGAACTGTGACTACATCCTTAAATTATAAAACTCCTTTCGAGATATGGACAGACAGAAAGCCTGATGTAAGTCACCTACGTATTTTTGGTAGTATAATTATGGTACATGTGCCAAAACAAAAGAGATTGAAATGGGACAGAAAAGCTGAAAAATGTATCCTTGTCGGCTATTCTAATGAAGTCAAAGGGTACAGGATTTACAACCCGAAGTCTAATGTCATCACTACCAGTAGGGATGTTATAGTATTGGAGAAGATAGAGACAGAGAATAATCTTCTGGAGGTACAGGAACATTGTTCAGATGATGTGAATACAGTTCCAGTAGGGGAAGAAGGTTTGACACTTCAGGAAGATTCACATGAACAATCAGATAGCTTGAACATGGATGACAGTGGCGAAATGTATGTACCTTGTGAAGATGAAACATTGGATAGCTCAGAGTCTGGTGCAACAGACAGTGAAGACTCCATAATACTCAACAATGTCAACACAATAAGTGGTCCTCGGCATAGAAAGCAGCCAGACAGATTTGGATTTGCAAGTGCTTGCATAGAAGATGACCAAATGTTCACGGGTGAGATATTGTTGCAAGAAGCCTTGGAAGGACCTGAGAAAGCACAGTGGTTAGCGGCAGTGCAGGAAGAGCTACAGTCGTTCGAGAAAAATAGTGCGTGGGAACTCGTAGATGTTCCAAAAGATGGTACTATAGTGCAGTGCAAGTGGGTGTTGCGGAAAAAGTACGATAGTGAAAACAATGTGCGTTACCGTGCTCGTCTAGTCGCAAAGGGCTTCACCCAAAAACATGGTGTGGACTATACTGAAACATTTTCGCCTGTAGTGAGACATACAACTCTTAGACTATTATTTGCATTGTCTGTAAAGTTAGGTCTAGATGTCACTCATTTAGATGTTAAGACTGCGTTCTTAAATGGCGATTTAGAGGAAACCATTTATATGAAAATGCCAGATTGTTATAATAGTAGTAGTTCAGTTAGTAAAGTATTAAAACTTAAAAAGGCCATTTATGGACTTAAGCAGGCCTCTAGGGCCTGGAATAAAAAGGTAGACGATTGTTTGATCAGTAATGGTTATGAAAGATCAAAAATAGAGCCATGTATGTATATAAAGGATAATAACAAATGTAAGACCATTGTAACAGTCTATGTCGATGATTTCTTTATATTTTCCAACGATAAAACTGAAACTAAGAGCTTGAAACAGATTTTATCTAATAAGTTTAGCATTAAAGACTTAGGTGATGTTAAACTATGTCTTGGAATGAATGTAACCTTTAACAAAGATAAAGGATATGTAACTTTGAGCCAGCAAACTTATATTGATCAATTATTGAACAAATTTAATTTATTAGAGGTGATTGTAAGGTTGTTGATACACCTATGGAGGTTAAATTAAATGTAAGTAAGGGTGAAGTAGGTGTAAATAAATGTGTGCCCTATCAACAACTAATTGGCAGTTTGATGTACCTGTCAGTCTTAACTAGGCCAGATATTAGTTATTCTATAAGTTTTTTGAGTCAATTCAATAATTGCCACACTAAACAGCATTGGGAATATGCAAAGAGAGTATTGAGATATCTTAAAAGAACTAAATCTTATGGAATAAAATATTGTAAAGATGGTAACTCAGAAATAAGAGGCTATGTAGATGCTGATTGGGCTTCTAACTCTGAAGATAGGAGATCATATACTGGGATGTGTTTTTTGTTGTCTCATGGTGCAATATCATGGGAATGTAGGAAACAGAAATGTGTAGCCCTCTCCAGTACTGAATCAGAGTATATTGGTCTATCTGAGGCATGTAGAGAAGCATTATATCTTAAGGAATTACAGTATGAAATAACCAATAAAATGTACACAATAAGCATATTCAATGATAACCAAGGTGCACAGAAGTTGTGTGCAAACCCAGTCTTTCATAAACGTACAAAGCATATTGATATCAAATATCATTTTTGTCGTGATTTAGTAAAAGATAAAATTGTTAAAGTACTGTATGTGCCAACAGCTGATATGCCAGCTGACATTTTAACGAAAAGTTTGTGTTCAGCAAAGCATTATAAATTTATGTTACTTCTTGGAATAGTTTGTTTAGATTAAATTTATATTTATGTGTGATAGTGGATATTGCGATAAGTAGGGATGTTATTTTATGTATCGACAATATCAGTAGCGCCATCTATCTTTGAATACATGTAATATGTACTTTTGTAACAATAAAAGTTTAGTTCGTATCCCTCACTCAAGTGTTTAATTTATTATAGTTTCCAAAAAAAACATTTACATCTTTGTCTCTTTTGAGATACAATCAATCCATAATATTAATTGTCATTCAAATATGTATTTATTATTATTATTATTAAATATAAGAGAGGAGCTTTTCAGCATTAAACTTTTTACATCCTGAGTATTTTGTTCCTTGATGATGTAATCTCTATTTCCACGTTCCACTTAATTTTTTTGTATGGAAATCCATTTTCCATTTCTAATTTAAATATCACTCTGATTTTCGCCTTTGGCTATGTGTCTGTAGGCATATTACGCTTCCCGTTAAAAAAGGTCTGAAGTTTTAAAGTTCATTAATTTCTTTCGGTTCAAATTGCCCACTAAACTTTAGGATATTCTCTTCGAATTTCTTCAAAAAATTTTAAGTACTTAATGTATTTTGGACTAAAAATGCTGATATTTTTATATACGTAATAATATTCTACATTAAACAATTTGAACGTCATTTAAAAAAAAACTAAGATGATGCACATTTGTATTTTGTACCGACCCTTATGTATGGAAGCGTAGCATGCAACTGTCAAAAGAAAAATGAAAGTAGAATACATGCAGTAGAAATGAGATCTCTTAGACGAATGTGTATGATAGAGTGTCAAATGAAAATATAAGAAGTGAATGTAGTGCAAATGAAAATATAAAAGGAACATTAAGATGGTTTGGACATCTGAAAATAATAAATGGAGAAAGAATGCAAAAAAGTATATGTTATCGATGTAAAAGACCGAGAAAATGTGGCACGATCAAATAAATAAAATATTGAATGTCGGTCACGTGAGGGTCGGAGAAATCGACGTGCGTGCATGATACAATGTTGAGGAAACGAGAGAAGTATGTCAGGAAAGAAAGACTGCGTGGCGGTTAGTTAGTTTTTTTTATATTAAATATATTTTATCGTCCAGTTTTTACTGTAGCTTTGCATCATCAATAATTAAATGCTAAAATCAAAATTTTGATGTCGGCCATTTGAGGTGTCGGAGAAATCGACGTGCTTTCATGATACGATGTATGAATGTTGAGGAATCGAGAAAATATGTCAGGAAGGCAAAGTGTAGCGGTCCATTCCTTTCGCCTACCCCTTCGGGAGACGACGTGTTAGTTAGTTGAATAGTTAGTTAGTTATATATAATTTTCAGGGTTCTTGTAAGCGGCACTAATTTCGATTTCAAAAACTTTTTGCTACCCGAGTATACATCGTTACACGAGTATACGAGTACATCGTAGAGTATTGTGTAGGGCTACGTCGTAATACATCTTCCTCTCGCAGATGCTCTCAAGTTGTACCGAGTGGAGTAACTTTCGGCCCTAACACGATAACTTTATTGTGCCGATCATACTAAACTTCGGTGCTTTGATGTTTCTTGGCCAACTCAACTACAGCAATCGTCTGCTTCTATTTTCCTTTCTTCTTGTTCAATTCTGTTGTTCTCTTCTTCAATGAGAACACTTTGTATTGATTTATTAACACTTTGTCGATCCTTGGGGATTTCTTAATAGGTTCAATATATAACCACACTTGGGGAACGACTATATACAACTCGTATATATGTTCTTTCAGTGCTTTTAGTTCATAATATATCTTTTAAAAAAATGTGTACGTTTTTAATTTTAGATAAACTAAAATAATAATAATAATAATATGCTAACTTTTAAAGCGCCGTTTTTGTGATGTAATCACCTCAAGGAGACGTTAATTTATTGTTTCTTGAACAATGATGTCAAATGTTTTTTTTATGTACTTTGTACGTTGTTGTTGTTGTTGTACGTTATGTACGTTGTATACTCACATTAAAAAAATGGAATATCAAACATATTTCGGACTAAAAGCCGTGACACACTGTTTTAAACAAACTCTCTACATCGGTCTCCACCGGTGGTTTAAAACTGTGTGGACACTTGTTTGAAACCAAAATTTGTGGACGGACGCGCATAGAATGCGTGTGGATCCACAGTTGTAAACACGCATCCCACCAGTCAACTCAGTTGCATAGCGGGCATTACGGCATCGGTGGAGTGCGGATGTATGAACGAAAATGGTGTCTACGCGAGAAAAAGAAGTGATCAGTGAATTTATTGAACTTTATAGGGACATGCCCTGTCTTTGGGACCTAGTCGACAACACACTGAGGTGGGAGCCTTGTTTTAAATAGTGTGGACGCCACAACAACCGTGGGCTCCACATCGCTCCACAAAGGTAACCCCTGTGGAGAGCTTGTTTAAAACAGTATGTGGACGCTACACAAAACGTGGGCTCCACAGCTCTCCTCACCCCTGTGGAAAGCTTGTTTCAAACAGTGTGGCACAGCCTTTACCAGCCCTTCATCAGAGATATCATATAAATATTTATATATTATAAAATTGTTTACAAATATGGTCAGTTTTGACAGATGTTATAATGTCCTTTTTGGAATTTTCACATATGTTTTATATACGAAGGCTGTTTTCTGATTTTGTCTGCTTATTTTTTATTCATTTGATGTTCTAGATTTTTAAATTTAAAACTATTAGAAATAATTTTCTATTTCACATCAAATGCAAAATTATTAATTTCCCTTTTTAAGTTTTATTCAAAGAAAATAATAGTACAATTTGATTTGAAACTGAATAAAATTAATAACAAAGGCATTCTCTTTTCTGCTCTATCATTTCACCTTACGTTTCTCCAAACATTCGGAATGTAATGACTTAAGTTGGCGCAAAACTTATAACTTGCTTAAACTTGGCTAAAATCAATTTAAGTTTCAAAAGCAATTGGAGATAAATGGAGATAAAATTGGTAGAATTTATCTCTCTGCGCTCGAGATGTATTTCCGTTAAACAAGGAAACTTTTTTAAGGGAAGTCGCCCAATAAATACCGTAAAGTTTAATCGATAAATAAGGAACCAAATAAACAAGCGAAATACAAGCCCCGAAGACAAAACACACAACTCTCCTGGTCTTCTTATACGATAAGAGACCATTCCGCAATAAGATATATTAATTGTTCTTACTTCTATTTGAAATACAAGTAAATTCCTTATAAAACAATCAATATTTCAGTAAATTGACAATTAATACCTCTATGTTTAGCACAAGACAACCGCGAGCCAAGTTTTACAACTTCCTCGTTATCGCACTAACTGCGGTCGAAGCGTGGTAATATACTCGATTTGCGACAGCTACAATTAATATTTTAGTAGTATCGATGTTTCCCATTTGACCAAGCGTAATTTTTAAAAAATGGTCGGAGTAACCTACGGCGTGAATGAAGCCATAATGTTAACTAACTAACCATCACGCCATCTCACCGAAGGCGACATATGTGTTTCATCTCATATGTTGCAAGAGATCTTATTTATTGTTGTTGGTGATAGGATATAAAATGCAAATAACTGACTTAATTTTTTTGTGGATATGCTATATTTCTAAAAATCGATCAAGGCACGAAAAGAAGCAGAGATTTATTTTAGTTAAAAATATTGATTGGGTCTTGAACAATGATGTAAAACTCCACATTAAATTAAAAATACGAATGTAAACTTCTGTTTTCTAGAAGTTTTTTTTATAGTTTATGGGAATGACATGTTTTCTTTTCAATTGCATTATCAAATGTGACAGATTTAATAATATCTTAGAAAGGCGAAACCCTTCATTCCACTAACTCAATAAAACAACTAGAAAACAAATTATTTTATTCGTATTAATTAGTCTGAAAAATACAATAAAAGACAGATTTTTCTAAAATCTAACAGCCATCGCTCCCGCTTCTATAATATAAAAAGTATATAAGGGTCAGTTTCTTTTTCCGCAAATCTCGTTATTATTTTATTGTATCTTAAAAAAAAATTTCTCAAATATTTATTGTAATTAAATAAAACGATGTTTTTTAACTACTTCCACTTTTGTCTTTATTTACACAGCGACCGGTTTCGCCAGGCTCGCTGGCATCGACAGACTAGTAACACTATTGTAAACTTAGTCCTTTATATACATACAGATCAGGGGTGGTAAACATGATCTGTATGTACATAAAGGACTAAGTTTACAATAGTGTTACCAGTCTGTCGATGCCAGCGAGCCTGGCGAAACCGGTCGCTGTCTAAATAAAGACAAAAGTGGAAGTAGTTAAAAAAACATCGTTTTATTTAATTATTATTTAAAATGAACTTCCATCAAGAGATTTCAGTAAAATCATTTAAATATTTATTGTTTTTTTCTACAAGGACTTTTTTGGCGAATACTTTTTTATCAAGATTTAAGGGGAGCAAACCCTTCAAACGAAATGAAAATGAGTCGTTTTTTTATGTTTTTTTAAAGGTGATAAAATAAACGCATCATTTAAAAAAAATATATATTTTATTACAACTTTGAAGTGTAGGAAAATATTTTTAATTATTTTTTTATAAAACAAAATGGGTATTTCTTCCGGAGTCTTTTGGGTTTCAACGAAAATGAATATATATTATTTAAATTTTTCCTCTTTCTCTCTTATCGATATTTTATCAATATAGTATGCTTTCGAAATATGAGGGGGAAAAATAGCGATTTTCAAAAAATGGTGAAGGATTTGCTCCCCTTAAATGAAAGCAACTTGTGTTTGTGTTTGATGAATCTTGAATACAAATTTTGATTTATTTTATGTTTAGTTGAAAACAATTTTTATTATGAAATTTTTTAATATTTTGAAAATGTTTATGTACTGATGGCATCATTAACGCTTTTGTTTTTGTTTATTTCAGGTAAACAATTAATATCAACATTTCCGTGAAGCAATTATTCTCGATATAAAATATCTTGGTAAGTTTCTTCTTTTTGTTGTTTTATTTAAAAGAAATTTTCTTATCTTTAAAAGGGCTTTTGTTCTGTTTATTAAAAACGATTATTCGGTATTTTTAAGGCATCATTTTACTTGCTGATATATTTTGATTAATAAAATTTAAATAAACTTTATAATAAACATTTGTATGAAAATTACTCTCATAAAATTATCACGCCGTTTTAGAATTCACAGCCACACAGTTCTTTACTGACATACTTCTCTCGTTTCTTCAACATTCATACGTCGTATCGTGTATTCATGTCGATTTATCCGACTCCTCACGTGGCCGACATTTAATATTTGATTGATTAATTTGTGCCACGTTTTTCTTGGTTCTTCTCTATTTCTTTTTTAATTTTAATAGTGAACGTATAACTAACTAAACTAAAAAAAATTGTCATTTCCCTGGAGAGGAGCTAGTTTTATCCTTACATTACTCTCGCGACTCTTTTACATTCACACATCGTGACATGCACGGTCGTCGATTGTTCCTATCTTGAACAGGGCCGCCTTTCAAAAGTCCAATGCTCTACCGACTGAGGTGTAATTCCTGTGGTGTATCTTAATTTTTATCTTTTATATAATGTTCCTAAAATGTTTATGTATAATATTATTTATTCAATAAAGTACAGCGGAGCATAGAACTAAGATTGAGTAGATTAAATGTGGTCTGGCACCCCCTTGTTGTTGCCGTATTTAAATGTAAGTCCCGGATGGACCGGGGACAGGCCCAGGGAGTGTACGAGCGAGGCTGATAAAAGGGTGCCGCTACGCCCTATAACAGCCTCGGGTATGTGGCGGGAACTTCTATGTTCCCTTGAATAAAAAAATTAAAAAGGGCCGCCTTTCAGTAATTGATTAATTTGATCATGACATGCTTCTTTGGCATTCCTCGACTTCTTTTTCCATTCACCCTATTTGTTTATATCTTTTTAATCGTTCTTCGCTCATCCATTCATCCAAATGTCAAAACCATTTGAGTTTGGTGCGTAATTAATTTAGTGAACGTAAGATATCTTTCTATGTATCAAAACCATCGCAATGAAACAAAGGTCCAGGTCTGGTTCTCATTTTATGGTTCAGCATCGAAGAAACAGCGTGATACTTAGTTCGAGGATTGGTACTATGTATTTTGTTAAGTACATACTTATATATGAATTTTAATAAGTAGCAACCGTAGAAAAAGTGAAAACGACGCAACAGCTCCGATCGCGTTAGTTCCGTTTTACATTTGAAATACAGCCCCAAAAGCAATTCTTTCCCCATTGTTCGGTAATGCGATTGTGTCTGTCGTGTTCTGAAAATAAAATAATATTCCCGCCATCGTGTCGCACAGGGTGGACGTCAAGACAATTACTGTTTTATTGGCTACATATAACATGAAGTCGTACAACCTTCCCAGTTCCTACACATCGGGATGGCTGTGATTTTGTTTATGTTTCAAAAGGATATTTATAAAACATAACTAACTAACTTACCATCACGCCGTCTCCCCGGAGGGGTAGGCAGAAAGAATGGAACGCCACGCTGTTCTGTCCTGACATACGTCTATCGATTCCTCTACATTCATACATCTTGTCATGCACGCACGTCGATTTTTCCGACTCCTCACGTGACCGACATTCAATATTTGATTGATTTGATCGTGCCACGTTTTCCTCGGCCTTCCTCTATTTCTAGCTCCGTTCACGCCGTTTACATATACCTTCTTTATCATTCTGTCTTCACTCATTCTTTCCATGTGTCCAAACCATCTTAATGACCCTTTCCTAATTTTGTTCATAACACTTTCATTCGCACCACATTCACTTCTTATACTTGCATTCGTCACTCTATCATATACAGATTTGCCACACATTCGTCTTAGAGATCTCATTTCTACTGCATTTATTCTACTTTCATCCTTCTTTTGCCAGTTCCATGATTCACTTCCATACATAAGGGTCGGCACAAGAACACCATTGTGCACTGCCATCTTAGCTTTTTTGGATAGACTTTTGTTTGCGATGACAACTTTAAGTGCACCATTTATTCTGTTGCCTGCCCCAACCCTTCTTTCAATATCCTTCTCCACCCTCCCATCCTTTGTAAACATACTTCCTAAATAAACAAATTCATCCCCTTGTTCCAGATTTTCACCGTTTACACTAATGTTGCAGACTGTCATGCTTCCTTCTTTTTCGAAAATCATTACCTTAGACTTATTCACATTCATCATCAAATCGTATCGCTTGCATACCTCATACGTACATACTAGACACCAGGGCTTGCAGTTCGTGCTCGTTGTCTGCAAGTAGCACAGCGTCGTCCGCATACAACAAACAGCTTACTGAAACACCTTCCATTTTTGCACCTGCTTCCAACCCTTTCAGCTCTTTCATATACTTGTCCATATATAGATTAAACAACCATGGAGACATTACACACCCCTGTTTGACACCTTTATTGATATCAAACCAGGCTGTAAGATCTCCATTTACTCTGACACTAGCAGTGTCATATATAAAACATAGACCTGAGTAAACCTTAAATAAATGTGTATTACAGAATTCAGGTGTTGTTTTATGTTGTTTATATTATAAATATGTACTATAAGATATATATATAAGACCTGACCAAATGAGACCTTGAAAATTGTACACAGAGTGACTATGGAAGTAACAACAGACAGCAGCTACAAATTAACTAAAAAAAATTCAGACATACACAGACACTGGACCAGAAACTGTGACAGATATCACTTACTGAATGCACGAACTAAGACAGAACAATCAAGGATATTCAACAATGGACTGAAACTTTACAATGAACTACCAAAAGACACAAGGAGTCTCACTACAACTCAATATAAAATACGAGTATATCTGAAACATTACATAATTAATAGTAAAATCTAAAAATGTATCCATATAACCCAATTGTTTTTTTTTTTTTAATAAATTAAATAATAATAATAAGTGTGGGGTATAAGAGAGGATATAAAGTAGATTAATATATAATGCACCTTTACCCAGAATAACTAGACTTGCAAACTCTTTTTTGCAATAAATCTAATTTCTAATTGTATCTCAATAGAGACGAAGAAACAAACTGGAAACTGAATATGGATGATCAAGGTGTTTACAGGACTTATGACCTGTCATTGGTTGGGTTAAGCGCACGCTTTATGTAATTACAACATTCCCCATTCCACCATTGTTATTATGATCATGTATGTATAATAAATCTAATTTCTTTTCCGTCGAAAAAGTATCGACCGCCACCAAACCAATTATTTCTGCAAACCAGCTCAAATTTGTATTATTTGTTATCACTTCTGTGTATTTTGTACATTGTAACCCTACCACAACATAATAAAATATGTCGCTTGCAAATTGTTAGCCTTGTACATATTTCTCATCTCTAGTACATATATGTATTAATCCTTCCTTCTTTAATGATCTAAATATTACAAGATGCGGCAGCATAACCCCCTTTTTTCCACCCAATTCATTGTATTCATACAATGGGTTTTATTAAGTTTTGAAAAAAGGAGGTTATGCTGCCGCACCCTTGAACGTCCGGTCGAAAAGTAGGCCTCAACGGTAAACGCACGCTCCTCACTGTTTAAACGCAGGATGCTGACAAAACTTTATAGTTCCGCATCTCGAACGAGACTACTAGCGCTCCGCTACGACATCAACCGACTGAATGGCGCGCATTTTAAAAAATGAAGTTATGCTGCCGCACCCTGTATTTACTTTTAAAATTTAAAACACTGTTATGACATCACAATTTTTGTTATTTGCCCGACAGCTAAATATTCATAACTTCTATATCGTTTGAACTTGTCTTAGGCTTAGTTTTTACTGTTACTGTAGTAAAAAGTTCTTAGATTTATGTTAATTATCTATATAAACAATTCATTTAATGGAATTAATTCCGTCAATTACAAAATAAATAAATTATTTAAATGTGGCCTGGGGTCCGTCTAGCTTGCTCACAGTACCTTTTAAATACAGTCCCGTGGGACGGATCAAGGGAGTGCAGGAGCGATGTTGAGAAAAGGACGCCGCTGCGTCCTATAACAGTTTCGGGTGTGTGGTGGGCGGCCTCTAATGGTCCAAGCTCTTTTTTGTTCTAACTCATGTATTAAATAAAAGGGGAAAACATCTACTACATACAATTGTATTATGAACAAAATAACGAAAAGATCACGAATAGTATTTTAACTAACTAACTAACCATCACGCCGTCTCCCCGTAGGTGTAGGCAGAAAGAATGGACTGCCACACTTTTCTTTCCCGACATATTTCTCTCGCTTCCTCAACATTCATACATCGTGTCATGCACGCGCGTCGATTTCTCAGACTCCTCACATGGCCGACATTCAATATTTGATTTATTTGATCGTGCCACGTTTTCCTCGGTCTTCCTCTATTTCTGGTTCCATTTACATCGTTAACATATAATTTTTTTAACCATTCTTTCTACATTCATTCTTTTCATATGTCAAAACCATCTTAATGATCCTTTCAATATTTTGTTCATAACATTCGCACCACATTCACTTCTTATATTTTCATTCGACACTCTATCGTACATCGAGTATCTACACATTCGTCTAAGAGATCTCATTTCTACTGCATTTATTCTACTTACATCCGGCTTTTGCCAGTTCCATGCTTCGCTTCCATACATAAGGGTCGGTAGAAGAATATTTAGTAAAACGAACGTTTTCTAAATATTTTATTATATTGTAAGACTATTACTTATTTTTTTGGCGGCTAATTACATTACTACACCGCTTGTCACATTTATGTTAAGAGTGGAAATTATGTATTATTTTAGAAAACGGATAATTTAATCAATATTAAGCATACAAAAGGGACTTATACATCATTGTTAAAGAAACAATAATTATTGTTGCGTTTGCTATAAATAAACATTTCTGAAATAACAATTAACTATAGTCAGTAAATAATTAGTCATGAAATCGCTAAATCATAATCGTTTGGAAACAAGTGTAGATATACCTAATTTTGCAGTAAGGGTATGTCAATATATTTGAGAATCAGATAGACAAAGTGCCCTAATCGAATAACAGTAAAGCCTTTCTAAATGGAAAAAAGCGCCCCAAATCAGATGAAAATATGTCTTATGTTTTAACATATTTTCCAGACACTGATATAAAAATGTTTATTTATGGACGAATTAAAAAATTTCACATTTTTCGAATTGCGAATGAAATAAAAATAAAGTCTAGGAAATAATGTGAAAATATATGATAATAGAAATTTTCAAAAATATTCTAGAAACTTTATTTTATTTATTTGAATGTCACGTTTACAAACTCTGCTGGAGCGACCTGTCTATTTTTAAGAACTCCTAAAATGCCGATTTTTATAAGAAGTTTTCCCACGTCCCAAAGATTTGATGTTATTTAAAAAATACGTTATTCGGTAACATTTTTTCCAAAATGTTTCACCCTTACCTTTCGAGTTCATCCTGTTTTGGTCAGATCATTAATATCGGAAATAATCCGGTGGTTTCTTTTTATGGTCACAAATCTCAGATTCCCGAGTCAGCCGCTGTGTTGGGGGCTGTTTATCTCCCGAAGGGGCCCCCGGAGAGCGGGCCGCGCCCCCCAGGGGGCTCCCGAACCGCCTCCTCCGGCGATATTCTGCGGAGATTAATGCGTCCAGCAGGCCTAATCTCTAACATAATAGACGGAAGTGGACCCGTTTCACGTAACTGTTCGTATTTTTTTGGTGTGAACCTTGTTTTCCATTCCAACACAAACATGAATTTTCGTAAAACAATTTTAAATTTAAATTGTTACCATCACGCCTTCTCCCCGAAGGGATTGGCATAAAGATCCAACCGCCACACATTTGTTTCCTGTCATACTTATTTTGTTTCCTTTTATTTTTCAATTAAAAACTAACTAACTAACTAACCATCTCGCCATTTTCCCGGAGGGGTAGGCAGAGAGGATGGATCGCCACACTGGCCTGTCCTGGCATACCTCTCGGACTTCTTCTACATTCATACATCATACCATGTACGCACGTCGATTGTCCAACTTCGAATGTGGCTGCCTTTTAGTAATTGATTAATTTGGTCATGCCATGTTTTCCTCGGTCGTTCTCGGCTTCTTTTCCCACTCACTCTGCTTGTGTACAACTTTTTAACCATTCTACTCCCATCCATTCGTTCCATATGTCCGAACCATCTCAGGGATCCTTTTTTAATTTTATTCATGATGCAGTCATCTTCCTTACATTTCTTTCTTATTTCATCGTTCGGTATTCTATCATACAACGTTTTCCCGGAAATTCTTCTTAGTGATCTCATTTCTACGGCGTTTATCCTGCTTTCATCCTTCTTTTGCCAGCTCCAAGCTTCACTTCCATACATGAGGGTTGGCACTAGAACTCCATTGTGTACTGCCATCTTTGCTTCTGTGGATATATTTTTATTTGCAGTAATGACTAAAAATAAAAGATTAAATAAGCTTACACCTATTCTTAATAGATGGCGCTAGTGTAGATTGAACTAATAACATGTGAAGTGTGGTGCAACATAGTAGCACATATACAACTTCCAAAAATTTGTCAGACGTGGTGTGTTCATAAGAAGGGCGGAATGGGGAATGTTGTTAACATAAAGCGATCGCTTAACCCAACCAATGACAGGTCATAAGTCCTGTAAACGCCTCGACCACCATATTCTGTTTCCAAAAACAATTTACATCTTCGTCTGTATTGAGATACAATCAATTCTTTAAAATGATTAACCCGCAATGAGTAAAATCCAGTATTTGTCTACAAATATTGGTAACATTCAAGTAAATAAGATGTCTCCAATAATAACTTTTCCGAATTCGCAAATCATCTCATTGAAAAAGATCATTCGTTCTATAAAGATATTGGCGTTGAAATTTTACGTGTTTATAATAGAAATATTATTTAACTTTGAATAATCTTCAAATTTTAAAAATTAAAAGATCAATTAATAAAGAAAAATTATAAATAATAAAATAAATTTAACTTCAAGTCCTATAATTTATTTCCTTTGTCACAAGATTAATATACTTTGACTGAATAAGAACTTAAAAATATTATTTTAAATTAATTCAAAATATTTGTGATAACAAATGCATAAACGTTCGAAAAAAATATTTTTAATATCTGTCAAAATTGAACATATAAATGAAAAAATAGTTTAAAAAAATCATTTTGTATGTGCACTATTTAACTAAACTGACGAAGGGCTTCTGTGTCCGAAACGAGTTGGTGTTAATTTAATTTTAATTTTTATGTGTGCCAAGTGTTGTTTACAAAGAAATAAACATTGTTCAATGAATCCACAACACTAAGTTATGGTGAATATTGAAGAAATATATTAGTTATCAATCAATGCTGAGTTGGTGGGTCTCGATTTTGTGGTTCTCCCTGACTGGTGTGATCCGATGTGATGTGATGATGTGATGTGATGTGATGTGATGTGATGTGTTAAGGTCAGTGATCACATTTACCAGAACTCGCAGTATCACGAGGACTACTCTAAATGCCAGGGAGTCGGACTTATTACAAGTTTTGCTGTTGCAAGGTGATGTTTCACATAAATTAATAGGTACGTATCTTCCAGCAGGGCATTTCCCACCCTTGACATTTTTGTCATTCATCCCTATTTTCATCTAATGTATTTATTATTATTATATGAATTAAATTATACAACATTACTTAAATAATATTATTACAATACAACAACAACAAACCATCACGCCGTTTCCCCTAAAAGGTAGGCAGATAGAATGGATCGCCACGCTACTCTATCCTGACACACCTCACTAGATTCATCCACATTCATATGGCAACTCATACACGCACGTCAATTTTTCGAGTCCATTCTCCATTCACACAGTATTCCATTCACACCGTATCCATTCACACGTATACTTTCTTAACCATTATTTCTTAATACGTACGTTCAATGTAACCAAACCAGCGCAGTGATCCTTTCATATTTTTTTCATAATACTTGTTTACGCTCTACACAACTAACCTAACTAACTAACCATCACGCCGTCTCTCCGAAGGGGTAGGCAGAAAGAATGGACTGCCACATTTTTCTTTCCTGACATATTTCTTTCGCTTCGTCAACATTCATACATCGTGTCATGCACGCGCGTCGATTTCTCTGACTCCTCACGTCTCGTCTCCTCACGACATTCAATATTTGATTTGTTTGATCGTGCCACGTTTTCTTTGGTCTTCCTCTTTTTTTACCATTATTTCTCCATTCATCCTTTTCATGTGTCCAAACCATATTAATGATCCATTCATTATTTTGTTCATAACACCATTATTCGCACTCACTTCTTATATTTTTATTCGACACTCTATCACTCTATCATTCTAAGGCATTGTCAAAAGGCATTTGAAAATGACGTCTTACTTATATAAAGGTTATTTTATTTACGGAGTTAAAGCTAACTCAGTCATGTGTAGGGCCTTTATCATAAACTAATCTTAAAATCTACATTGCGTGCTAGTACAAATTCCGCCCCAATACAGTACTATTTGCTTTAAAGGCGGGCCAGACTGTGCTAAACATCGGTTTCCAACCAACGAGCCAGACTATCTATCTCATTCTACGCCGGGTAAAATAATGCGAGGAAGAGAGATAAACGTACCATGTTTGTTGAATAGTTTGAAAGGATAACCGTATGCAGAAACATCCGCGGTTTAACTAAAATCGACGTTTTTACTACGTCTAGAACATGGTTTAAGTTTGAGTAATAACATTCTGTATACAAATTTTGGTTTCAAACCAGCTTGTTTATCACAGTGTGGCCCGCCTATTTAGGGCTATATCTTTAAATCTAGTTTTTTTTTCTTTTCGTCTCCGAACAAAAAAACTATTTCTTTCATGGTAGGAAAATACTCAGTTTGTTTCGCCATTCTTGGAAAATTGAAATCACTTACCGTGTATCAATATCAAAAGTTTTTTTTATGTTTCTTTTAACCAGGTTATTCGAGGAATAATTTGAACTGTATGTCCCTAAGACGTATGTGTGATAGAACGATATACGACAGAATCTCAAATTCTGATATAAGAAAGGAAAGTAGAGCGGAGAAATGTATTATGAACAAAATTATGAAAGGATCGTTGCGATGGTTCGAACATACGGAACGCATGGATGGAGAAAGAATGGTTAAGAAAGTATACTTTTACGATGTTAATGGAGTACGGAGTCGAGGCAGACCGAGAAAACATGGCATGACCAAATTAATAAAATTTTAAAGATTGGTCATGTCAGAAGTCGGAGGAATCGACGTGCGTGTATGACTCGTATGAATGTGGAGGAATCTAGAGAAGTTTGTAGTGTGGGGGTCCATTCACTCTGCCTTCCCCTACGGGGAAGCGGCGTGATGGTTTATTTGTTTGTTAAATAAAAACTTTGTTTTAAATATCACAATTGATTATATTTTGTCATGTCAACATATTTGTTATATACTCCTCACGTGGCCGATATTCAATATTTGAATTATTTGATCGTGCAACGTTTTCCTCGGTCTTCCTCTATTTCTACTTTCATTTACATCGTTAACATACATTTTTTTACCATTCTTTCCATGTGTCCAAACCATCTTAATCCGATCTACATTCTTTCCTAATATCCGCATTTGAAACTCTGTCGTACGTCGTTTTAACGAACATACGTTTAAGGGATCTCATCTCTACCGCATTTATTCTGCACTTATCCTTCTTCTTCTTCTGCCAGTTCCATGCTTCGCTTCCATACATAAGGGTTGGAACTTGAACTTCATTGTGAGCAGCCATAACAACACTTTAATATTTTATTTATGATTTTTATTTAATTTCGTTTTGATGTATGAAGAAGAAAGTTTTCCATAAAGTAAGTAATATAATAAGTTATTATCTCATAAAATTTACAGTGCCATCGTGAACGCAAATCTACAAGGGGATAAAACGTACCCTTTAAGCGTTTTGTTCTTGTCTAGGCAGGCTTATCTCTGCCTTCTGGATGTTATCTGGAAATCCCTGTTGACGCATTGTGGAGCCTTTAACAGCTTTCACCTTCAACAATACGGCCTATTAGGATCTTATGACTGAATATATACGGCGCGGCTACCTACCTTTAAAGTTCAAATTGGTGTCAACTCTAATTTCCGTATACTCATTAAAGCTCACTAAAAGCTGATATTCATAGTTTACTATCTAAACGGTTAAATCTTTAATGTATTTGAAAATTGTAATTTTTTTTTAAATAATTTATGTGAACATTCGATCCAGCTCTCTGTCCCATGATAGTGTCACTGCGTTGCGCTCCACGTTTTCTCAGATATAACTGAGCTTCCAGTATTCAGTTACGTTTATTCTGTTCCTAAGTTTTTCTAATATGTATTGTTAGTGTTAAATTGTGTTTTAATAATCGTTCCATGCCTAAAATTCGTACAAAAATGTGTTCTCAAACTGTTGTGCAATAGTTTTTAAGTCACCGCCATCTTGTTTCACAACTTCGTTCCTGTGCTGGCACTTGCTTGACCGACCGCTCGGTCGCCATCTTGCCCGCCATCTTGAAACATACATCGCGAGTGAAGTGACAATCAGTGAAATAACAGTCTACTCTGTGCCTGATCCATTCCACCATCCAAACACTCGCATTACCTCATCACATACGCTATCACTCACATTCCATCTCCATAACAGTATACCAGTGTCTCAAAATGCATAAAAAAATTAGCGCAACTGACATGGACGAACTGAACAAATTTATAAAACTAATAACAGAGAAACGCAAAATGAAAAATACCGATGTTCAGGTCCTAGGCGAGATTCTCCTTCGCTCTCTAGAGAGGGAGGATGTTATCGAGGAAGGACATTCGGTGTCGTACAATCACCCTATCTACCGAGAAATGTTGGCATCCTTGCCTGACATAAGACCCCCTTTATCCCACTCTTCAGTTAATGAGAAATCTCAAGTCTCCATCAATGGCCCCTCCATTAACAACCATTCAGTTATTACGCCTTCTACTACTACCGCGCCCTCCGCCTCCTTCTCCGCAAACGATACGGCCAAAAAAATTGTGACCAACTCATTATCTACCACAATTACCAGCACCATCTCCACTCCCACCAAACACCTTGTCCAATCAAGATCGTGCTCACCCCCACCAACCTCTGATCATTCTATGGAATGGGAAACAGCAACAAACAATCGGAAACGAAAAACATCTGCCTTCCATGACCAAAATTCTTCACCTGAAATCCCCTTCCACACTTCGCCAAACAAAATTTCTTCTCACACGATTATATCTCCCGCTCCCTCTCCTCTTCCTTCCACTTCCCCTTCCACTTCCTCTTCTCTCCCTTCTACTTCATCTTCTCTCCCCTCCACTTCCTCTCCTCCCCCTTCCTCTTCCTCTTCTCTCCCATCAGACTTTCTCTCGAAAATAACGAGAGTGCCTCCAATCATAATTTACAAGGCCAACATCAACTGGCCTTCCATCAACGCAGCCCTGATCGAAAATGGTGTTGACTTCGTCGCCAAAAACACAAAGGACTGTATCAATATAACTCCCAAATCCGCCCTCGCCCACACAATGGCCACCAAACTCCTGATTGAGCGAGGTGAAAAATTCCATTCCTTTAGACTGAATGGCGATAAGCCACTAAAAGCTGTCATTCGAGATGTTCCCGAATGGGTCTCCACGACCCAATTCCACAACCAGCTTAAGGAACTAGGGTTTCCCATTCTTAAAGTCCAGAGAATGAAAGCCGGTCCCGAAAGGCGACCCATCGCCATGATGATGGTCGACCTGGAGCGATCGGATCAAGGCAAAAAAATATTTTCCGACCTCCAAGAGGTCGACAAATTTAGGGTGCGGGTGGAGTCACCCCACTCTAAAACAAAATCCAGCCAGTGCTTCAACTGTCAACAGTTCGGTCACGCAACTTCGGGCTGCCATGCTGATCCGAGGTGCGTGAAGTGCGGACAGAAGCACCACACCTCCACCTGCACAAAATCTCGCAATACTCCGGCCAAATGCGCCCTATGCGCAGGGTCACACCCAGCCAACTTCAGTGGGTGTCCAAAGCACCCGAAAAGAACCCAGCCTTGCGGACAAACAAACCCTCAGCCATCACCACCTAAAATAATAAGTACCCCTGCCTTCGTGAACACACAATGGCCAGCGCCTTCATATGCCAAGATGGCCGCATCAACTGGCCCCCCCACACAAACATCGATTCCACAAATTTTCCCTCCACAAATTGATCCTTTCCATGCACTAATCCAAGGTTTTTCAAGCTTGGTTAATGAGCTAAGAAAGACTGTCACCTTCAACGCCATCAACCCATCTAATGTCTAACCCTACACCTACCCTACCAACCAACCTCCAAGTGGCATTTTGGAACGCGGGTGGTACCCTGCGATCACACCGCCTGGAGGTAGAACACTTCCTCTCGACCTACAACCTTGACATTCTTCTTGTCACAGAAACGTGGCTTAAACCTAGCCTTCGCTACTCTATCCCTAATTACCTCATCTACCGAACCGACCGCCTTGATAACAAAGGAGGTGGTACAGCAATCCTAATAAAAAAATCCCTCCAGCATTGCTCCTCAACAACACCTTCTAACATAAATATTGAAACCACTGCTATAGTGATACAAACAAAAAATTCTGGTCCCCTTAAATTCATTTCCGCCTACTCTCCACCTCGTAGACGATTCACTCCAATAGAACTGGACGATATTTTCTTCGAAAACATTCCCACAGTCCTAGCTGGAGACCTAAATTCCAAACATGGCGCCTGGCACAGTTTCAAAGATAATAAGAAAGGCAAAGTTCTTTTCGACTATTTCCAAAATCGACCAGACATATTCATCACAGCTCCCGATACTCCGACAATTTTCAATAAAAATCCAAAACATTCCCCGGACGTCATCGATATTGTCATGACTAAAAACTTTACCCTCCCTCTCACCCTACAGGTAGTAGACGAACTATCCTCTGATCATATCCCTATACTTATCTACATCTCTGATGAACCATTCCACCGTGACCCCCATTTCCCCACCAGAAATAAAATTAATTGGTATTCTCTTCCCGAAATCATCCACGAAATGATCAAAATCCCAACAAAAATTCCAGACCCAGAATCTCTCGATCAGGTCACGAATGAAATGACATTTATCCTACAGACTGCTCTAAAAAATGCAACCACAGTTGTAGACAACGACATATACAGACCAAATCTACCTGCCGATATCCAACAGATAATACGCCACAAAAATACCATTAGAAAAAGATGGCAAAAATATCGACAACCTCAGGATAAAACACTTCTCAACAAACTAAACATTGACGTCAAAAAAGCCATCACCGACTTACGCAATGACCGCTGGATGGATTATCTAGAGTCATTAAACGATGACGACAAGACAGCCTTCTGGAAATTATCCAAAAATCTTCGCAAACCCCACTCAAGAATCACACCGTTACAAGGTCCAAATGGATTAGTGTACTCCGACGCCGACAGGGCAGAAACATTTGCATCGAGCCTAGAAGATCAATTCACGACAAATAACGAACATGACAATCCATTATTCGTGGCCTCGATCGAATCTCACGTTTCACAACTCTTAGCCAAAACTCCTTCATCCCCACCGATCCCATTCACCTCACCTAGAGAGGTGAAACAACAAATAAAATATCTTAATACCCGCAAATCACCAGGTCCTGACTCAATATCTAACAAAATTCTCAAATCTCTCCCTCTCAAAGGCATCTGTGCCCTGACAGCGATCTTCAACGCATCCTTTAGACTCCGATACTTCCCGAAACCCTACAAAATCGCAGACGTTATCCTTCTTCCCAAGCCAGGCAAGGACCTAACAGTTCCTTCAAATCATAGACCAATTAGTCTTCTTCCTTGCACTGGTAAATTGTTGGAAAAACTCATACAATCAAGACTCAAAACAACACTTCACGAACAGAGTACCATTCCAGATTTTCAACACGGTTTCCGTGCCCAACACTCCACACAACATCAGCTACTTCGTGTAGTTGAACTTATTGCCACAAACTTTAACACGCGCAAATTCACCACTTTCTTTTCCCTAGATGTCAGTAAAGCATTCGACCGCGTCTGGCACACCGGCCTGTTATACAAAATGGGAAAAGCAAACATCCCACTGCCTATGATTCAACTCATAGCCAGCTTTCTGTCCGATCGCCTTTTCAGCGTCAAAATCAACAAGGCCAAATCCCTTGTACGCCCTATCAGAGCAGGAGTTCCCCAAGGTTCAGTAATGGCTCCTACTCTGTTCAACATCTACTGCAGTGATATCCCTCTTCCCCGAGATCAGAACACCCACATTGCCCAATTCGCTGACGATACGGGCATCATCTCCAGTGCTAAAGGCCGCTTCTCGCGACCCGCAGGGTGCAAAAACAGGCCGATGTGCTAGAGGTGTGGTGCAGAAACTGGCGCATTACCATCAATCCGAGTAAAAGCGCAGCGACCCTTTTCAGTAAAAGACACATTCCTCCAAACATTCCCAACATAAAAATGTTCGGCCAAGACGTTATAAGGCCGATCTTCACTTATGCAGCCCCAATCTGGGGCTATGCAGCTTCGAGTCACATACAAAAACTCCAAATCTTGCAAAATAAGGCTATCCGTTTATCGCTTGGTGCGCCTTCATGGACCAGGATTACACAACTGCACCTAGAATTGGGAATCCCGATGATAGATGAATTCATTCTGAAACTTGCCGAACGTTTTTACAAAGGACTCCATTCACATCCCAACCCCACAATAAAAGACCTCTCTAATTACGACCCAAACACTCCCAGCCGCCACAAGCGCCCAAAATCGATTCTCCTTCAGAGGAACACTCCGGGCCACACAAATCATGCCCCCGAATAAACTAACAACCCACCAAATCACCTTCCAACAGTGTTCCCATCAGACGTAAGAGGAATAGCCACATGAGCTGAACCTCTGTAAGCCAGAAGATCCAAGTCCAAGTCCAAGTCTGTCCCATGAAACAATTATTATTATTATTATTATTTTGTTGAATCGTTCTTAACATCATGGCGGCATGAGCCAAATCGATGTAAAGGGCTTATATTATAGTTATCATAGTGATTCTCGTGACATGTGATAGGTAGCTAATCTATCGGCATTTTATTGTCACGTGATTTTTACACCAGACCAAAGATAGTGTGACAATCAGACTGCCCTCGCCGGGAATCGAACCCGGAACCTTCGGGGTGGCAGTCAATGCACTTACTACTCGGTCATGAAGGTCATCGACAATGGGACATATAATATACTAAGTAACCATCACGTCGTCTCCCCGAAGGGGTAGGCCGAAATAATGGAGTGTCATACTTTAACCGAATCGGCACTCCATCCTTCTCTTTTCACCCCCGCGGGAGACGCGGTGTAATGTGCTGCGATCCTCTTCGCCACCAATAGGCATCATACTTATTAGTGTATATTCACTATGTTTGTCATTACTATAATAGTTATTACCTAGGAATTGTAAAAACAACGCTAATGTTCCACTTTAATTTATTAAATATCTTTAGAAAATACAAATATTAACCATGACATGTTTCAGAGGTGACTTTCATTCTCAGTAACTGTTATATATTTACACCTGAGGATGAAGGTCACCTCTGAAACATGTCATGATTTATATTTGTATTTTCTAAAGATATTTAATAAATTAAAGTGGAAGTCGGTTAAAGTGTGGCAGTCCATTATTATGATTTTAATGGAGTACGGAGTCGAGGCCGATCGAGGAAAACATGGTATGACCAAATTAATCAATTTATAAAAGTTGCTAGAGAGGTGTGCCAGGTTGAGTAGTGTAGCGGTCCATTCTCTATGCTTACCCCTGCGGAGAAACCGCGTGATGATTTGTTGTTGTTGTTAACTAACTAACCATCACGCCATATTCCCGGAGGGGTAGGCAGAGAGGATGGATCGTCATAATGCTCTGTCCTGGCATACCTCTCGGGTTGTCCTCAGCTTCTTTTTCACTCACGCTGCTTGTGTACAACTTTTTAACCATTATACTCTCATCCATTCGTTCCATATATCCAAACCATCTCAGGGATGCTTTTTTTAATTTTATCCATGATGCAGTCATCTGCCTTACATTTTTCTCTGATTTCATCGTTCGGTATTCTATCATACAACGTTTTCCCGCACATTATTCTTAGTGATCTCTTTTCTACGGCGTTTATTTTGCTTTCACCCTTCTTTTGCCAGCTCCAAGCTTCACTTCCATACATGAGGGTTGGCACTAGAACTCCATTGTGTACTGCCATCTCTGCTTCTGTGGTGTGGTTGTTGTTGTTATAAAAATAAATCTAGTAAAATATTCAAACACACGAACGTTGGATATCTACAGCTGTTGGTAATATCTAATAAAAGCGATAAAAATAATCTGATATCGTGATCTAGTGCCACCGGCGACAGACTCATTGTACTTGAAACTAACCTATTTATATTCCCAATGACCTTTCGACAGATCGATATGGTTCGCCAAAGTCCCCGATGACATTTGAAACGGACATTTTTTTTATACACCCCCCGCGGACACATTGTCACATCCCCCATCCGGATCCACCCCAAAATAATTATTGTAATCGCATTGCAAATCGGATATTAACCGACACGCGCGTTGCTTTATGGTTTTTTTATTTTGAAACGTAATGTTTGTTTATATTTTCCCGTGTGATTTGTTTACTATGCCAACCTCGTGGTGCTTGGACAATGGGCGTTCGCTTTTGTCGTTAACTTACCCCGATTCGTAAAAACACAACACAGAGCATTGTATGATTAATGAATGCGATTCGTCACAATTTTGGATGATCATAATTATACATGAACGAGTTTTTTTCCCTATCCTTGATTCACGGTGGTTTAAGATTAGAATCCATGTTTCCGGTTAGGATAATTATGCAATAGGACCAATCTAAAAAAAAGACTATTAAACCATCATTCATGTAATAAATATGGATACTTGTACATATTAACGTATATATCACTCATGATAATTTATTTTATTTTATTTCTTTATTGATTTTAAAATACATACATTAATTATCCTTGCTGGTGCCCTTATGTATGGAAGCGAAGCATGGAACTGGCAGAAGAAAGATAAGAGCAGAATAAATGCGGTAGAGATGAGGTCCCTAAGACGTATGTGTGGTAGAACGATGTACGTCAGAATCTCAAATGCTGATATTAGAAAGGAATGAAGAGCGAAAGAAGGTATTATGAACAAAATTACGAAAGGATCGCTGCGTTGGTTCGGACATATGGAGCGCATGGGTGAAGAAAGAATGGTTAAAAAAACTATATAAAACTGACGATGGAGCTATCCTCCGAAACATTTCGTGTTTTTTTATATTTTTAAATGTTTTGTGGATTAAACAAAGTTATTTTCAATTTCCTTAGTATATCAATGTTTTTTTGTTTAATTATTGCTTAATTAATATATAATAATTAACCGTAAAAGTTAGCAGGTTTATTTTTTATAAATATTCAAATACAACAAAGATTCCAACCAAACAATAGATTTTAAATAATATGTATTTATAGATGTCTTAGAATATTAAAAATCGCGATATTAATCACAAAAAGTTCATGCCACGAATGGTGTATTGAGAGGTCTGTAGATGACAATACAAAACGTGTTTTCAGAATTCTAAATTTAAATCTTCATTCAAACAAAAGCTTTGATGCGATAAGTACGTTCCACTCACATTGCCGCGATTGTTTCAATGGCCATTATTGTCGGGGCATCAAATGGAATAACAATGGCGTAGATTGCTCACTTCATGAAATGTCTACGCATACAAATTAATACCCAAGGGCGGCAAGTCATCTTTGTGGGAATTTATCAATTTGGCAATTTGAAAGCATGTTTACGAGAGATGAAAAAATCAGACATCCAATGGTGCTGGAGACAAATCCAGTTGGTGCTGGAAACAAAATAGATGGTGCACTCAAAACCATCGTGTCAAATAGAAATTTATCGTCTGAAGCAAAGATGGCAGTGCGCAATTAGGTTCTAGTGCCGACCCTTATACATATATGGAAGTGTAGCTCGGAGTTTTCAAAAGAAGAATGAAAGTAGGATAAATGCTGTAGAAATGAGATCACTTAGAATATTGTGCGGCACAACTATATATACAAATAAAACATATTAACCATTGTCATTATTTTATTGAACAGTATTAAAAATTTGATTAGATAAATACAAAAACTGGCCGAGTGGTAAGTGCATTGACTGCCACCCCGAAGGTTCCGGGTTCGATTCCCGGCGAGGGCAGTGTGATTGTCACACTGTCTTTGGTCTGGTGTAGAATTCACGTGACAAAAAATGGCGATAGATTAGTTACCTATCACTTTTCACGAGAATCACTATGATAGCTGTAATAATACCTTTTACATAGATTTGGCTCATGCTGTCAAGGTGTAAAGAGCGATTCAACAAAATAATAATAATAATAATAAATGGCAAGTGTAACGGGAATTTTTTTTCTTTTAATAAAAAGCGAAATATTCATTTCCATATTTTTCCTTGTGTGGTCGGGTTCACGATCTGTTGATAGCGTCATTAAGTAATTTTGAATATATGTATAAAAAATACATATTTCTAATTATTTTCATTTATTTATTTTATTATTTTTATTATAAACATTTAAAGTATATTGAATGTTGTAAGGATTAATTGTATCTCAATAGAGACGAAGATGTAAATTGTTTTCTGGGAACAGAATGCGGTGGCCGAGGCGCTTACAGGACTTATGACCTGTCATTGGTTGGGTTGAGCGATCGCTTTATGTTAACAACATTCCCCATTCCTCCCTTCTTACGACCACCAAGGCTGACAAATTTTTGGAACTTGTATATATGGTAGGCTTCCACGCCTATCTTTACATATTTAAGTTCACTCTACACTAGCGTCATCTATTAAGATTGGAAAGCATTAAGCAGAAAATCTTTATTAATTTACTGTGAAAGTCTCTGCAAATCATACAGTACTAGACTACGCCTGGAGATGTCTCTCCAATTTTATGCCTACTTGGACCAGTTATTTTATACAACATTTTGAATGTATACAAATTCTTGTAGTCTACAAGAATTTGTATACATTCAAAATGTTGTATATTGAATGTTGTGCGTGCATGACACGATTTATGAATGTTGAGGGAGCGAAAGAAGTATGACAGGAAAGTGTGGCGGTCCATTCTTGGTGTGATGGTCCAGTGTGCCGTGATGGTTTGTTAGTTTTTTAGTTAGAAAAATATAACGAGACTCCCCCGTCTGTGCGCAGAATTTAAAATTCTCCGTCGCATAATCTTTATTCACATTCGAGAAAAAATATTACAATGCAGCAAAGTGTACAAGTTTTTTTTTTGTTTTTTTCAAGCTAACATTAAAAACACATATATCGCGAGAGCACTGAAGTGTGCCGGAGGCCATAGAGAAAAAACTTGCAGTAATATTACTGCCCTCATAAAAAAAGACTGGCGTATCTATGGTACGTGTAACTCGTTAATGAAAAATAACGTTCACCTGGAGAAGGAATATTTTCTAGTTTATGGAATTACGGAATCGAATTTTGAAAATTTTTGAAGTTTTGTTAAACTCTTTGTTTTTTATTTAATTTACCTGATAACATACAAATATCATTCTCTGGTGTTACTAGCAGTGAGAACCAACTCTTACATGATCATATTAATATTTTACATTTTTGTAACGATGTTCGAAAAATATAAAGTATATACCGTATAACTACGAAACTAACTAACGTCACGCCGTTCGAAAAATGTAAAGTATATACCGTATAAATAAGAAACTAACTAACATCACGCCGTTTGCCCGGAGGGGTAGTCAGAGAGGGTGGACCGCTAAACCGTTCTGTCCTGACATAACTCTCTAGATTCCTCCACATTCATGCATCGTAACATGCACGTTCGTCGATTTCTCCGATTTCTAATGTGACCGCCTTACAGTATTTGATTAATGCCATGCTTTCCTTGCTCTTGCACGACTTCTCTTTTCACTCACACTGCTTGTTTACAACATTTTAACCATTCTTGTCTCGTCCATTCATTCCATATGTCCAAACCATCTGAGGGATCCTTTTTAATTTTATTTGCCTTACATTTCTAATTTATTTCGTCGTATAATATACCGATTGCTTCAAAATTTTGTCACAACGTTGCATTCGAATACGCGCGTGTTTTTAATTTGCATATCGTCTTCTCGAGAATTCTTCACCCTCACCCACACGTTGGAAATTTCTTTTTTGAATGCTGAGGTTGGATATTGTTGAACAACGAGAAAAAAGGGTTACTTGAAGGATGTGGTGGGTTAGATCCGACATTTGGACCAGACTGCTTGGATAGGGAGGAGAGTCGAGGGGTCAGGAGTGGCCTTTGACAGAGACCGAGGTCCGGTGGAGACCGAGGGACGTATCCTAGGGTGGAGACTCTTGGATCCTTGGGTGACAAGAAGTGACCTTGGATGGGGGCCGGTTCAAATCAAATCAAATCAGTTTATTTCATCAATCGACATTACAAAAATAATATGTTATGTATAGTATACTACCAGAAACGCATGAGAGATGGTTCGACATTAGGAAGACAATGTACTCTCCAGAATTAAGAGTATTTGCCTTCTGAACGTACTTTCACTTATATGAAAGACGTCGATCTCCGAGGATATCGCGTTCAGAATATCTCGCTTCGGGGGGACTCTGGGTCTGAACCTGGGTACACAACCAAGAGAGACGTGTGTGGCCTAGGATGTGGGGCGGTGGTTTCGGGTGGGGAACATTGAAACACCTTTTGGGGCCATTTTACATTTAACCATACTGAACCACAGCAACACGTGACTGGGTACAGCAAGTGTAAGATAAACATACTCGTCATATACATCTCATAACCCATTTTTTTAGATTACTCAGTTGATATTTCGAGAAATTGGCCGTGCTGGAGGGTGTTCGGCTTTTTGTCCCTGATAGATATCTCCGACAGCGACAGCATAGATTGTTTTACCTACCGGCCGCCAGAACCAACCTGCAGGGTGACACCGGTGGGAAGAGCAAATAATCTGCAAAACGCGGTCTCCTCGGAGATCGACGTCTCTCATATTAATGAAAGTACGTTCAGAAGGCAAATACTCTTAATTCTTGAGAGTATCTAGTCTTCCTAATGTCGAACTATCTCTCATGCGTTTCTGGTAGTATACGATACACAACATATAAATTTTGTAATGTCCATTGATAAAATAAACTTATTTGATTTGATACTGAAGGGTATGGATATAAACCGCGATGCCGACATACAAGTGTGTCTGAGACAGATATTTAAATGCTTTATATAAAACACATTTCAAAACGGTCTACGAGTATGTAGGATTTCAATATTTTAGAATCTTGAAAGAAATGTTTAAAACTTTTAAAGGTATCTGTTAAAAAACATGTGTAGTGATGTATAAATAAACGCCACGTTAAACTTCAAGATCAAGCCCACCCCGGGTCATTTTTGTGCTTTTTATAGTTTTCAAAGGCTTTACAGAATTTCAAAGCGTAAGCTTAGTGAGTACTTTTTTTTCTCCGTTCTATAATTGCTTTATGAGAACCGTACCCGCTGAGCTTAAAAAGCTTTAAGTCCTTTGCCATATAACCCCACCCCTTTCCTCCTCTTGCACTTCAATTATTTTTTTTGAATATTCATTAATAATTCAAACTTTTTTATTGAAAGTATCTGCAATTATTTGTATATCATTATATGAAGTAGGATTAATTTACGAATTTAATTATGGTGCTTAAAAGGTCACTACGATCTCCATTGTCAAATTATCTTGGAGAGATTATTAATGAAAATATTGTTTAAATCATCTGGTTTCATTAGCTATACTTATAGTTATGACCGGTTTCGCCGGCTTGTCGTCAATGTGATTAGATCTTTATGACAAACGAGGATAATAAAACTTAGTATTGTTTCTTGAACACTGTTTTTAAACTCATCATTTATTAATTAACATTGATGAAAACGACGGTTTTCTTAAAGTTTTATTATTTTTTGGAGTTAAATTTCGCTAGGTATTGTTTGATAATATAAAAAATCTTCTAGAAAATTTACTTTTATCCATATTTAACTAAGAAGATGAAAAAGAAAAGTAAATAAAAACACCCGCGTATTCTAATGCAACATTGTATCAAAATTTCGAAACAATGGGTAAATAACAAAATTTCAAATCAATCGTTTTTTTTTCGAAATAAGAAGAAAAGGATTGGATTTCATTCAAACTCTCAAAACCTTCCTGGGACAAATAAGAACAAACTGCGAAATTTTCAGCGAAATCGGTTCAGTAATTTTCGAGAAAAGCATGGACAGACACACAAACATTCATTTTTATATGTATAGATTTAATAAATAAATGTGGAATAAAAACAGCGTAGTGAATTCAATTTCAGGGATACTTAAACTTTTGACTTATAATAAAGTAAATTGAGTGATATTCTGTAATTGTAATTTGTTTTGTAGGTAACAAGACATTGTCGTCCCTCTAATAACCAAACCGTCGTGTAAACTCTATTGTTTTTAATACCTTACTTACTGTGCAGGTAGAAATATGATCGCTTCCTACGTATTCTTCCCCCCGTTCTAATCCAAGGAGAAATCCTGACTTGGGTTGTTAAATTGGGCGCCATTTGTTTGCCAGGACTAAGGGGGCTTTGAAAATAATTTAAATTTGAATTCACTTCCTTCATTTGCCGACTGATGGCCACCCGATGTAACAGGGATACTATAATAATGAATCTATTTATTGTTATTTATTCTTATTTATTGTTTCTTGAACAATGATGTAAAACACCAAATTATATTATTAATATGTATAAAAAAAATATAGTTTCATGGAGTTTTATTATAATATTTATGTATTACATGTTTCCCCCTTCTAAGGCATTATCAAATGTGCCATGCAAATAAGCTATTTGATAATGTCTTAGAAGGGTGAAACATGTCATTCATAAATATTATAATAAAACTCCTTGAAAACGATCTTTTTTTCATACTAATTGTTCTTATTTTATAAGGATTAATTGTATCTCAATAGAGACGAAGATGTAAATTGTTTTTTTCTGGGAACAGAATGTGGTGGCCGAGGCGCTTACAAAAAGATTTTCTGCTTAATGCTTTCCAATCTTAATAGATAACGCTAGTGTAGAGTGAACTTAAAAATGTAAAGATAGGCGTGGAATCCTACCATATATACAATTTCCAAAAATTTGTCAGGTGTGCTGGTCATAAGAAAAAATAGGCGGAATGGGGAATGTTGTTAAACATAAAGCGATCGCTCAACCCAACCAATGACAGGTCATAAGTCCTGTAAGCGCCACGGCCACCACATTCTGTTCCCAGAAAAAACAATTTACATCTTCGTGTCTATTGAGATACAATAAATCCTTATAAAATTAAAATAATTTATCCGCAATGGGTGAAATCCAGTAGTTGTCTAGAAGAATTTGTATACTTTCAAAATGTTGTACTTATTGTTCATTATTTATTGTTACTACAATTATTTATTATTCATTGAACAACAATGTAAAATTTAACATTAAATAGATAATACGAATGAAAATGAGTTAAAGGAGCGTGTATTTAAACAACAACGCGTTTTCACTACATTCGATAATGCCTTAGACAGGGGAAACATGTCATTTTCATAAATTTTAATTAATCTAGATAAACTTAATTAATCATTTATTAATTTCTACATAAGAGATACAATTAAAAATTTGAATTAACCACCCTTTGGTGTAAATCCAGGATTTCGTATACAGGTATAAGTATACATTCACAAATATTTGTTCTTCAAATATTCTGGTCAAATTCTTTGGCATATAGAATGGAATAATACTCCTAGCGGCTTCTAACAATATGTTAGGCGACAGCCTTCGCATTGTGTTAATAAGGTAGTTTGCTAAATGCCGAAAATCATTCTCCATAGATGGCATTAGTGGGTCGGTTGTATAGGTTAATTCTTGAAAAAATTCACAAGTGCAACCAAATCTACATAGATGGCTGACTGAAACTGACACGTGAAGATAAATATGGATTTTGAAGTATATATACATCTTCCAAAAATTTGTCATGCATGATCACAATAACAAAGGTGGAATGGGGAATGTTGTAATTACATAAAGCGTGCGCTTAACCCAACCAATGACAGGTCATAAGTCCTGTAAACACCTTGATCATCCATGTTCAGTTTCCAGTTTACGTCTTCGTCTCTATTGAGATACAATTAAAAATTTAAATTATTTCTTTTCAAATGTATGTTTTTTTCTAAATTACAATTTTTATATTTTATATATAATCATCATGTATTATTATTATTTATTAGTTCTTGAATTTTTGTATCGAATTTTAAACGCGTTTTTTATTAGTCTTTCTTTGTTTAGTTTTTATTATATTTTTACACCTGAAGATGGAGGTATCCTCCGAAACATGCCGTGTTTTTTAATAAATAGTGGATTAAACAAAGTTTTTCAATTTCCTAAGTAAATCATATTTGTAATTTATTTTCTTACTAATCACTTTTCAATGTATAAAAAAGATTACTGAACAAAGTTTTATCAGATATAATTAACAACCCCTGCCCATAAGATCCAGAGTGAGATGAAAGTGATGCATTCAATATCGCCTTCTGTAATCCAGTATTATCTTTGGCGATTGTTCCGAGATGGATTGCTTTACTTCGCCCGGAATTAAACCCTGGAATATTTCAGGCCGAGACTTCTGGCCAAGTTGCCGAGTAGTTGCTCGCCCAGAACTTTGTTGGCGTTTCGGCTTACTCGACTTGTACAACTTTAATTAGTAAATTAGCGAATTGCGAATTATTTTCCTCTGGGAATATTAAATTTCAGTTTCTAAATTATTCTCACTGCGCAAGTCGGACGATAACTCTAAAGACCTGGAGAACTTTAAAGTAGATCTTTGAATATATTATTTATGAACTTTTATATACCGCATCACTATAACGGCACTTATATGGATTTATTAACCTCCATTGTGCGGGTGGCTTCATTTACAGTAAAGAAAAATGTCTCGAACAACATTTGCAGTAATGGCAGGTTTTACCACTTCATCATTAACATACAATTTAGTAGTTAGGAACTATAGTAAAATTATTTATACAGGGAACATCCGTTAGAAAAAGAGGCCTCAGCTGCAAACGCACGCTCCTCACTGTTGCAACGCATGATGCCGACTCAACTGTGTCGAGGCAAAACTTATAATTTTGCCTCTCGAACGAGACCACTAGCGCTCCGTACGACATCAACCGACTGAATGGCATGCATTTAAAAAAATGAAGTTTTGCTGACGCACCTTGTATGATACATTTAAATATGAGCTGCAAATGTAGACTGTCGCAGTTCGAAACCGATTTTTAACTGCAAATATAGCCAACCGCACTATAGGGGTTAGCCTAGTTGAGCCTCGAAGGAATTACAATATATATATTTTTCATTTAAATTCAAATTTATTTAAGAAAACGTCTGTTTTTAGAAGTTTTATTATATTTTATGTGAATGACATGTTTCCCCTTTTTGACATTTAATAATATCAAAGACAGGCTAATAATAATACTTCTAGAAAACAGACGTTCTTATTCGTATTTATTATTTAATATAGAATATTACATAATTGTTTAAGAAACAATAAATAAAATTTATTTATTTATCCAAATAGATATTACAAATATAAATATATTAATGTCGCCGATTTGGAATAACGCATTGACGTAGGGACCAAGGAACAAGTTGACATGACAATAGATTTAGTTTGAGTTATTATATTATAGTTTATGAACAGTTTCGAGCTTTTCTTATTTCAATATTTCACGATCAAGAATACGAGTACATAGGTTAAGAAATTTGTTTTCTGCCTATTCTGTAAGTTCTCGATATCTTTTTTATATTATTTACTGTAGCTTCGAATTGTATTTGCTTTTTATTACACAAACTAAGTAAGTAGAAACAATAAGTTTCAACCATTTATTAAGTCTAATTAACTAACTAACCATCACGACGTCTCCCGAAGGGGTAGACAGAAATAATGGACTGCCACACTTTAACCGATGCCATCCTTCTCTTTTCGCCCCCGCGGGAGACGCGGTGTGATGGGTTGCTAACCTCATCGTCACCAATAAGCATCTCCCCCGCACACTTCGATCGTTCAACGACCACAAAATATATCTTAAACAAGTAATATAAAATACAATGATACAAAAGAAAATAATAAAATAAAAATAATGTAACACATAGTGTTCTTTTAGTGTACATGTTGTCAACTGGACGATCCGGACTTTTTTAATATTATTTAAATACTTTTTTTAAGGTAGGCGTTATGACTGGAATTCCGGTGGTTATCTTGAATGGAGAATATTAAACAGTGCACAAATCCATTTCATTTGTTAAATATTTTACAAAATAAATAAGTATCCACAACATGTTTCAATGGTGACCTCCATTTACACATGAAATGTGTAAGTGGAATATAGAACGTTTTAATATTTTCTTTCCAAATTAAGAAAAATCATTTTGTTTCTTAAACAACCAATAGTTGTCAAATCGTCCCACACCCTTTTCAATGCAATAGCTATGTTTAATCATTTTAATTTGTTGAATTTACTAAAAACAATTCATATTTATTGTTTCTTGAACAATGATGTAAAACTCCATATTAAATAATTAATTCGAATGAAAACGTCTGTTTTCTAGAAGTCTTTTTTATATTTTATGGGAATTACATATTTCGCCCTTCTAAGACCCTTCTTCACATTTTATGATGCCTTAGAAGGGTGAAACATGTCATTCTCATTAAATATAATAAAACTTCTAGAAAACAGACGTTTTCATTCGTGGTAATTATATTGATAGCTATCAAATGATTTATATAAATCAATTATATTTGTAACTTAACCATAAACTAAATAGAAACTTACTTGGTTCTGCTTGTTAAGTATAAATATAGCTTGGACACGCTCTCAAAAGCGATTTTTCACGTTTAATCCCCGCTAATCCCCACTTTACGCGGGATTCTATTAACACGCCGTAAAAGAACTATTCTAAGTCCTGCTAAAGCGTTTTTATAATGAAATTTGTAAAGCAATTTAGTGACGTCACGTGGCAGCTACCCTCCTACGAGCTAATCCAGTTAGGGGATTAAACAAAAACTTTGCACAAGTTCAAGCAAAATAAAGGCGATACACAAAAGGGCACAAATCATTTATAACGTAATTTTCACTGTCTCGAAATCTAATTAATAACTTTTATTGCATATTTTTTATGTGAGATCTTTATAATTGAAATAACGTCCGTGTTTGGATTAAACTGTTTGAAGTCACCGTTTTTCATTGTTATACATGTTTCCGAGCAATAATTTCAAGAATTTGGTAGTTTTGAAACGACAACAAACCATCGTGGCGTTTCCTCAGAATAGTAAGGATAGAAAACAGCGCCATTGTGAGGATTCGCTCGACTGGAACGCGAGATCTCTGGCGGTTTGTCAGCGTTTCATCTTAATCGATTGGCCGGTCGTCCAGTTGCTAGAGTTTTATTCATTTGGTCTTGCCATGTTTTTCTTAGTCTTCCTCGACTCTGTACTAGATTTACATCGTTTACGTATACGTTTTTTAACCAATTATTTTTCATTCAACGCAGTTATCTATTCATAATTTTATTTATGAATAGATAACTGTGCGCGGGAGATGCCTATTGGTGGCGATGAGGTTCGCAACCCATCACACCGCGTCTCTCGCGGGGCGAAAGGAGAAGGATGGAGTGCCGCATCAGTTTAAGTGTGACAGTCCATTCTTTCTGCCTACTCTTTCGGGGAGACGGCGTGATGGTTAGTTAGTTAATTTTATTTATAATATTCTCTTCCACTCTATATTCATTTTTGTTATCAGCATTTGAAATTCTGTCATACGTCGTTTTCATACATACGTCCAAGAGATCTCATCTCTAATCGTAAGATAATAATTATATTTGAAAGTGGAACAAAAACATGTTTGAATTCATATAAAAAACAAAGGAACGCTAAAAATAAGCAAGCATGAACATAAAGTTAATATTTTGGAATTGAATAAGCAATGTTGTTTATGTTTCACTTTGATTTATGAAATATCTTTATACAATAAAATGTTTAACCACGACACGTTATGTAGGTCATCTTCAAAACTTGTGGTTAATATTTTTATTTTATAAAGATATTTAATAAATTAAACTGGAAATTAAACATGTTTTTTTTTCAATTCAAAAATATAAACTTTATGTTCATGCTTGCTTATTTGTAGCGTTCCTTTGTTTTATATGAATTTAAACTTGTTTTTTCCACTTTCAAAAATATTCTTTTACAATGGAATTCTACAAATTCCGTAATTTTTACAATAGAACTCCACAAATTTCAAAGTTTTTAGAATGGAATTCTCCATTACGCCTACTTTTAATAAAGTTAATATTATTACTGTTAAAATTTAAAGCACTTTTATAATATCGCAATTTCTTTTTATTCACTGAGTGTGCCGCGACAGCTGTTTCGCCAACCGATGTTGGCATCATCAATTTCTTTGTTACAATAAACTCAGTTTATTGTAACAAATGAATTGTGATATTGTAACAGTGTTTTAAATTTTAACAGTAATAATGTTGAAGTATCATAGTGTTTCGACCAAAAAAATAGACTAAAGTTAATATTCTTCTTCTTCTTCTTCGATGGCCCTACAGCCCATATCGAGCCTTAGACTCCAGTATTCTTCGCCTCCAACTCCTCCTGTCCACCGCTTCGACCATCCAATCTGACACTCTTAACAATCTTGCTCCATCTCTCCCAACTTCATCCTCCCATCGCAGCCTTGGTCGTCCAATTGGTCTTCTACCACCTGGGTGCCACTCCAGCAATCTTTTTGGGGTTCGCGATGACGGCATCCTCTGCACGTGACCGGCCCATCTTAGTCTATTCAGTCTGACCTGTGTGGAGAGACTGGGAGCTTTGTAAATATGGTACCGCTCGTCATTATGCCGCACTCTCCAGCCTTCACCGTCATTCACAGGTCCCAGAATTCTGCGCAGCACCCTTCTCTCAAAATTATCCAGTCGCTCTGCGGATTTCGCTGAAAGTTAATATTACTTACATAAAATATAATATTAATAATCTAACTTAGAAGATGATTTAAGATATTTTTCTTGACAAAACATCACCCTTTATCAGCCGGTCTTAATCGTGTAATATTAGGTTATGCGACTCTGTTAATTATGTAATTTGTGTTTATCTCGTATCACTTGTCGTTGTTAACTTGTGGTGGACATTCCTTATTAATGGACCTTAATTAGACAATTTTGTATGTGATAGTATATTAGTCAGCTTTAATGTGTTATCTGTGAACGAGGACCTAATGTAGAACTAACGTAATAACAGCACATAATAATAAAATAAACTAATGTCTCCATTTGTTATCGATCATATCGTTCTCTTTTTACTCGCTCTTTCTTGCGCAGAAAGTCTAAAACAAGTTGAGTTCAAACATCATAAACAAACAAATAAACAAACCATCACGCGGTTTCACTGCAGGGATAGGCAGAGAGAATGGACCGCCACACTACTCTATCCTGGCAAACCTCTCTAGCTTCCTCCACATTTATACAACGAGTCATACACGCACCTCGATTCCTCCGACTTCTAACATGACCAACCATTAAAATTTTATTAATTTGGTCATGTCATGTTTTCCTCGGTCTGCCTCGACTCTGTACTCCATTTAAATCATACACGTATACTTTCTTGACCTTTCTTTCTCCATCGCAGCCATCCTTTCATAATTTTGTTCATAATACCTTCTTCCGCTCTACATTCCTTTCTTATATCAGAATTTGAGATTCTGTCGTATATCGTTCTACCACACATACGTCTTAGGGACCTCATCTCTACCGCATTTATTCTGCTTTCATCCTTCTTCTGCCAGTTCCATGCTTCGCTTCCGTACATTAGGTATGGGATCAGAACTCCATTGTGAACGGCCGTTTTCGCTTTCATTGATAAATTCTTGTTTCCAATAAAGCTCCATTCACTTTGTTACCCGCACCAATCCTTCTTTCGACGTCACTATCCGTTCGGCCATCAGCTGTGAACATGCTTCCTAAATACACAAATTCCCTCACCTGTTCCAAGTTCTCTTCGTTCACATTTATATTACAAACTGGCATTTGCTCTTCCCTTTCAAAAACCATCACCTTTCCTTTCCGACATTCATCATTAAATCGTTTGACTTGCATACCTCATACATTCTCGACACCAAGACTTTTAATTCGTCCGCACTATGCATTATGTTTTACAATATCTCATATTATATGTTTCTTATTTATCTTCCTTACCTATGTCTCATTTACTTCTCGTATTGCTTGACTCTTCTCGTATGGCGTCTCCAGGACTGTATGTCTTGTGTGGCGACTTGTGGGAGAGACTCTTTTGAGACTCCTGTTGATAATTCCCATCCACTTGGGCCCAGCTTGGGACTACCACGTCCTCAGGGTCGCTGGTCCATTTCCATTACCTTCCATGTAACATGATTGGCTGGGCGCCGCATGACGTGACCGCACCATCTCAGACAGATTTAAGAGACGACAAAAAATAATTTCATATTTCTTCAATGGATGAATACTACTATACTCGTATACCTGCATACAAGAGTAGGTCTGTTAAAAGAACTTAGGTACACCGAGGAATGATTTAACGTGTTTTTAACTGCCATTAAGGGGGTATTCTCGTATAGAAGACCGAATTTTAAGTGTTTTTTCGGGCGCTATAAAAAAAAACATAATAATTTTTAGTATCCATTTTTTCATAAATAATTTATTAATATGTCAGCAATATAAAACAGTAAAATTATATTAATAAAAAAAAGCAATAATCCAAAAAGGTGCAAACCGGCAAAGTGTGAGCTCACAAAAAAATAGTAAGTCCTGGTTGACATGATTCCAGTCCTTCCAGTGATTTGAGAAAGAAAATTCTTAAAAATTCTTTAAGAAGAAGGATGTAGTTATCGCTAGCTTACTAAGGCATTATCAAATGTTTGTGACATTTGATAATGCCTTAGAAGGGCGAAACATGTCATTTCCATAAAATATAATAAAACTTCTAGAAAACTGACGTTTTTATTCGTATTAATGATTTTATAGTTTTAAATCATTTATAAAAAAACAATCAAAAATATATTGCCATTTAATTTTCATGTGAATTCTACACCAGGCCAATGACAGTGTGACAATCACACCGATATATCGAACCCGGGACTTTTTATGTGGCAGTCATATCTCTCACCACTCTGCCACGAAGGTCGTCATATATCACCCATTTCTTTAGATTAATTAGGGGATACTTCGAGAACTCGGCCGTACTGGAGGGTGTTCGGCTTTTTGTCCCCGATTGATTGTATTACCTACCGGCCGCCAGAACCAATCTGCCTCTGGTGACGCCGGTGGGAAGAGCAATTAGTCTGCTGAACGCGGTCTCCTCGGAGATCGACGTCATTCATGTTAGTGAAAGTACGTTCAGAAGGCAAATACTCCTAATTCTGGAGAGTATACTGTCTTCCTAATGTTGAACCATCTCTTATGCGTTTCTGGTAGTATACTATACATAATATATTATTTTACCTGTTCTCAATAGATGCCTTAAAAATAATTTTTGTAATGTCTGTTGATGAAATAAACTGATTTAATTTGATTTGATTTGATCTATCGTATCTTTATTCCATGTTGAAAATGTCCTTTCGAAATAAAATTCAAAAAGTAATGCAATTTTATACTACTGACTCTTACACATAAATGCATTTTAAAGGAAGTGGTTGGATTTGTAGAGCGCATTAGGGATCCGGAAGAAATAGCATATGGAGTCAGCGTATATTCCGGAAATACTTTTTCGCTTCCCCGGCGAGTTCTGAATGCGAAGGAAGCCCCATTTACTAACTCTAAAGAGGCTAGGTGCGCGGTATTATACTGGGAGATCCTTACAAACTGTTAGGATTCGTGAACTGATACGCGAGTTTTCTAGGAACGATTTTTTAGTTTTATCTTGCAAATCAAAGTCTTCCTTTGATTCAATTTTATCAGTTGAAACTAGCAAAAATATTATTACAGCATTAAACATAATTATAATTAAGATTATTCAACATTATTAGCTATTTAATTTGAAACACTGTTAAAATATTAGGTACAATTTATAAATTATATATTAGATATAAGCATCTTCGGGTTTTACTCATCTTATGTCAATGCATAATGGTGTTCTTGTACCGACCCTTATGTATGGAAGCGAAGCATGGAAGTTGCAAAATAAGGTTGAGAGTTGAATAAATGCAGTAGAAATGAGATCTCTTAGACGAATGTGTGTTACTCTACGTATGATAGAGCGTCGAATAAAAATATGAGAAGTGAATGCGATTATGCGAGTGTTATGAACAAAATAATGAAAGGATCATTAAGATGGTTTGCACACATGGAAAGAATGAATGAAGAAAGGATGGTAAAAAATATATATGTTAACGATGTAAATGGAACTAGAAATAGAGGAAGACTGCGGAAAAATTGGCACGATCAAATAAATCAAATATTTAATGTCGGCCACGTGAGGAGTCAGAGAAATCGACGCGCGTGCATGACACGATGTACGAATATTGAGGAAGCGAGAGAAATATGTCAGGAAAGAAAAGAGTGGCATTCCATTCTTTCTGCCTGCCCCTTTGGGAGACGTCGTGATGGTCAGTGAGTTAGTTAGTTGGGGTTTTACAATCAATTTAAAAACATTTTCCACTAATTTGTTTTAAAGATGATGCCTATATAGGTTGGCTTAACAGCTGCCCCGACAATTCTGTAGAAATTATACAAATAAACAGTTAAATATTTTGAAAATCGTAGTTTTTCGAACAAAACACCCGGATTTTCTAATAAATACATTAGTGTCGATAAACGAATATTTGTTTATTATGGTCTAAGAATCGACGAATTCTATAGAATTAATATTTATATAAAGAACGTATATAATACATAATTATACGAACGAAAACATCGAAATTTTCTAGAATATTTATTATATTTTAATTTATGGAAATTAAATGTTTTAAGCATTTCTAAAGCATTATCAAATGTATATTATTATTATTTTGTTGAATCGTTTTTTACATCATTACAGCGCGAGCCAAATCGATTTAAAGAATAAAGCTATCATATTGATTATTGTGACATGTGACAGGTAACTAATCCATCGCTATTTAATTGTCAGGCGAATTCTACACCAGACCCAAAGACAGTGTAACAACCAGACCGCCATCGCCGGGAATCGAACCAGAGACCTTCGGGAAGGCAGTCTCAGCACTTACCACTCGGCCACGAAGGTCATTTAATAATATAAATACTACCAGCAATGGACCAATTGTATATAATTGAATTGTTAAATTATACGGTGTATATTTATTTTCTCAATAGAAAAACAAAACACAAGAAAACAAATAATAACAAGTGCATTCTATTTACATTAAACACAAGGGGTGAGTGTCGCCCTCCGGCGCCACGATTCCTGCCGCAAGCAACCCCTGTTTCTTACTTCCCCTATGAATCGTAATTGACCCCCAGAAGTGTCATATTTTCGGGTCTCCGCCGTAACGCCACATGATTGATTGCAAGGATTGATTTTTCCCCTGTTTGTTGGTCATTTTTTTGTCGTTTGTTTCACAAGTTTACCGTCCGTGGTCATATGCTATATCAAAAACATGCATAACGAATCGATAAACTTCGTTGAAATAAGTATTTTTCACGAATACACACTTCTTATCGCCAGAATATGTAATTAATACGAATGAAAACGTCGGTTTTTTAGAAATGTTATCATGTTTTATGTGATAATGAAAACAAAAAAAATATATACAAAATTTCTTTTTTATTATGTATTTAGTGTGCTTCCACTTGTGTTTATGTTCGACCGGTTTCGGCAGCTTGCTGCCATCGACTAGTGGTCACCAAGCTGCCGAATATGCATATTCTTCTAAGTGATCTAAATTCTACGGCATTTATCCTATTTTCATAATTTTTGCCAGCTCCAAGCTTCACTTCCATACATAAGGGTTTGCACTAGAACTCCATTATGAACTGCCATCTCTGCTTAAGTATATAAATAAACTAACTAACTAACCTTCACGCCGTCTCCCCGAAGGGGTAGGCAGAAATAATGGACTGCCACACTTTTCTTTCCTGACATATTTCTCTCGCTTCCTCAACATTCATACATCGTGTCATGCACGCGCGTCGATTTCTCTGACTCCTCACGTGGTCGACATTCAATATTTGATTTATTTGATCGTGCCACGTTTTCCTCGGTCTTCCAGTATTTATAGAATTAAAATACCCGTTTTCTAGATGTTTTATTAAATTTTATATGAACGACATGTTTCGCCAATTTAAGCCATTATCAAATGTCTGTCTTAAAATAATAGTGTATAAATTATTTAAAATCCAAAATTACGTAATTTAACAATCTTTGACGCCTATTTTAAAATTGTTCCATTCTTACATTAGATAGAAGACTATAACTCATAGATAAAAGTACTCTCAAACATATGTTATGTTAAAACTTCCTTCTGTAACTACTTTCGTATATTCTTCGTGCTCGCCTATGTATAAGTTGTATGCATCATAATTACTTCGAGTGCAGCACTTCCATATCTCGCAGCGTGACTTGCTGTTCTTCTTCTCCCATCCCAGTATAATTCATTCTGCATACAACATGAAGCGTTCTCATAGTAGAATTTCTTCAATAACATGACAGGTGCATAAATTTCTTTGAAAACTTCTCTATTGTATTTTCCTTTCAAGATTATTTTCAACCCCCACCCCCTCCCTTATATTCAAGATGTTCTTTATCTGCTGTGTGAAAATGAAAACGTCTTATTTGCTTTATAACATCATTATTTCCACTGTTTTCGCATTATTAAATTTTGTTTTGAACGAAATGAACGGTTCTCCCTATAAAGCTAAATGCTATGTTATGCTTTAAGTCAGTGGTCGACAAACCACGGCTCGCGAGCCACATGCGGCTCTTTGGCTCTTCGGCTCGAGTGAGGTTCTTCTAAAAATGATACGTTAAAATTACATTTTTTAATTTAAGATAATTTGAAGACTTTAACACCGGGAAATTTTATTAAGACGATTTTTTATGAATTAAAACACAGTGTTTTCCATTTAACGTATGAGTTTATTTTTATCGACATGTTTCGAAGGCTTTACACCTTTATCATTGGGAGAACGATACAAAATATTATGGTGTGATGCTTATAGTTAGTTACGGAGATAAAAATTAATCAAATTTTGAAACGTACCATAAATTATTATAAATATTCTAGGATTCCATAATACTGGAACATTTCCCTTAAATAATCAAATAGCGTTTTTGCATACACAGAATTTTTTTTTTTGTAATTGATATCGTATTAAAAAACATTTTCTTTTTTATCTGACCGTTGAAGAATTTTATTCAAAATTTCCCTTATTAACCACCCTACGTATTTGAACGTACGTGAAACGTTCACTTTGACTGTACCATTCTGCGCTATCCCGTAACGCGTACACGCGTTGGGAAAAAGTAATGTACCTAAAATATAAAGATACGCGCGTGTGCCAACATCACTGGAGTACAAGTTTTCATAAATATTATAGTTTTACAAGGGGCAGGCGAAGTGTGCGGCCGAGTATTTGACGTTTTGTAAAAAAAACGGCTCTTTTTTTGCACGTTTCTCGGAAAATAACCCGAAGGTAGGGCGGTTAACGACATTATTTTTAAAATATTTTCATTTCATTTATTTAAACAATTAATATGATGAAGAATTGAATTTTTCAGGTACTTAACAGATTTTTCTTTATTGTATTGAATAATAAAACTTGAATGAAGCCTGAAAAAAATATTATATCACTAAAGTTTTGGGCAAATTGCGACACTTTGCCCGTTACGCTCTAATTTTTCCTTTTCCTCAAATATCTTCTATTAATTCTTCTTAACTAAAAGCGATAAAAAAAAACTCAGGACTAAGAAAAATCTAGGGTTGTTTCTTAACAGATTTCCATCAAAATTCATTATTGTTATACAGTTTCAGTATTATTCTTTGGGTCTTTGGTGTCTTGTGATTTCCTCTGTTTCATTATGGATTATGTTGCATTCTACTCTTTCAGTGTGATTGATGTGTGTATAGCGTTGTGACGTTAGCGTAACTGTATCCAATCTGTACCGTGTCGACGGCAGTGATAAGTACACTTTACTTAACCACATTTAGTTATGATATATGTAACAGATTGGTTTTTAATAAACTTAAAGCAATAACGCTGTGGAATGTATTAACTTCTTCGCTAGTGTCAATCCAAGTGATTGGTTTGCAGAAAACATTTTTGCAAGTTCTTGGGAAGCCACTTAATGTGGTAGTTTCCCGATGCCTTCCATTATTGCGTATTAACAATACAATCAAATATTTTATCAATGTATGATATATACCAAATGATGAAGAACGAAACAAATATAAGGCGGATGAATGCGTCCTAAAGAAAATTATGAAAGGGTCGAAAAAGAAGTCGAAGAAGGCCAAGGAAGGCATCTTCTCTTCGGTGCCGTGTCAAGTCCCACCAACGTTGGCGATCACTGCAGCAAAGGCATCTCTGTCCTGCGCCACTTGGAACAGGTCCTAAACTCTTCTTATTCCTGTCCAATCTTTGATGCTCCGCAGCCAGGACAGCTGCCTTCTACCAATTCCCCGACGTACCTCCACTTTACCTATTAATATCAGTCGAAGGAAAAGGTATTTTTCTCCCCTTAGCACATGACCCAAATGTGAAACCTTTCTAATTTTCACACTCGACAACAGCTCTCTATTGGCTCCGGCTCTCTGTAGTACGTTTGCATAATTGAATCTATCGGTCCACGGTATACGGAGCATTCTGCGGTATATCCACATCTCGAACGCTTTCAACCGGTTCATTACATTAACTTTCAGAGTCCAAGTTTCGTAACCATATAGTACAACAGACCGTATACATTTAACATGTAATCATTCTTTGTCGGAGTTTCAACTGAAGATTATCGTTGCAAAAGAATGTTCTCATTTTATTAAATGCAGCTCATGCAAATTCAATGCTCCATTTTATTTCAATGTCTGGGATAAGCGCTTGAGTGATAATGCTGCCAGCGTATTTACAGAAGAAATGGCATGACCAAATTAATAAGTTACTGAAAGGCGGCCATGTTCGAAGTAGGAACAATCGACGAGCGTGCATCTTACAATGTGTAAATGCAGAAGAGTCACGAGAGTTACGTCAGGATAGAACAATGTGGCATTCCATCCTCTGCCTACCCATTCCAGGGAAACGGTGTGATGGTTAGTTGGTTAGTTATTAGTTAAATAGTTATCATTGCTGAATAAAATATATATTTGAATGGAACCAAACTTCTTAAAGTTAAAAGTTAAAACCAAACATTTTGTCATTCTTTTTTTCGTCCTTATTGTTATTATTAACTTATCATTGTTAAATAATATAAATATATATAATAAGAACCGAACTTCGACTGATATTAATAGGTAAAGTTTTTTCGTTTATAAAAAGAATTTTGACAGTTGTAAAAATAATTTTTTCATTTGTTCCAATGATATTTTTAAGTTCTTGCTGGTGTTGGATTGTTTTAAGTGCCTAATTACAGTAAATAAAATAAAAACAGTGGATAACGTGGAATACAAATTAAATAAACACAAATGTCCGGATCGCCCAGCTGACGACAAGTGCACCATCTAAAAGAACATTATGTGTTAAATTATGTTTCTTTGTTATTTTATTTTATATCATTGTATTTCAGATAATTTGTTTTAGATTTATTATGTAGACGTTGAACGATCGAACTGTGCGCGGGAGATGCCTGTTGGTGGCGATGAGGTTCGCAACCCATCACACCGCGTCTCTCGCGATAGCGAAAAGAGAAGGATGGAGTGCCCATCGAATAAAGTGTGGCAATCCATTCTTTCTGCCTACCCTTTCGGGGAGACGGCGTGATGGTTAGTTAGTTAGTTAATTAGTTAGTTAGAACCGAACTTATTGACGTAACAATCAAATATTTTTGCAATCTTTCGATGTATTTATCGTTTGCATTGTTATAATTTTTTGAACATTATTGAATATAATAAAACTATTATAAGAATCGAACTTATTTACTTTACAACCAGTTATTTTAGCATTCTTTCGACGTAATTTTCGTGATCGTACACCCTATCGGGACTTTATAAATTTCAATTTCGGCTTTATCCAAATGATTGTTGCAAAGTTATATCCCTAATCCTCCCGAGCTCGGCGGCACTTAGCTTTATTAAAGCTCTAATTCTTTCCGAACCACGAAAAGCTCTCAGGGTTATATTTCTGGTTCCATATTTGTATCTTCTCTTCTATCACTCAATTCCGTTAATCCATAAGGGCAGCACGACATCTGCTTTTTATTACTACCGCTTTATATTGTAAGGATTTCGATTTCGGTTATCCCATCCTTCCAATAGATGGATGCTTTCATTCAAAAGTCAAATAATCCCGATAGTGATTTATACGTGTTCTAGTTTTTTTGCTCTTCTGCCACATCTAAAATTTTACGAAAAAGAATTGTTCAAAAATAATACAAATTTCTATTCTCAGTAACGATAACGTCTGTTTTATATAAATATTTTATCAAATCAAATCAGTTTATTTACTCAAAAGACATTACAAACAGCATACATGTTCAAGGCAGCAAAAATGTTTTAATTGAGTACAGGTAAGATATTATACACATACAACATAATACCAAGAACGCATTAGTGATGGTTCGACATTAGGAAGACAAGATACTTTCCAAAGTCAAGAGTATTTGTCCCCTGAACGTACTTTCACTAACATTAAGGCCGCGTTTAGCAGACTAATTGCTCTTCCCGATTGGTTCAGGCGGCCGGTAGGTAAAACAATATGTGCTGTCGCTGTCGGAGATATCTACCGGGGACAAAAAGACCAACATCCTCCAGTACGGCCGAGTTCTCGAAGTACCCTCTAATTAATCTGAAGAAATATGTCCATCTCTTCGAAGCTGTAGAGAATTGGTTCCGAGCATTCCCAAAAGAAATGCCGTGGGATAGAGCCATGGATAACTACCATACTCCCTCATGTAGAGATACCTCAGAATTTTTTTCTTTCAAGTTCCCATAAAAACGTTTAAAAAAAAATAAAAATATAATATTTATTACGTAATTACTAATATAAGGTTACATTGAATTTTTTATTCATGTTATGCTCACTTCTAACTTCCTTCGCAATATCGGCTTACTTTTTAAGAGCCTTATATATGTATAAGGGAATTCTGAGATTGTTTTTCTTAATGGAAGCCTTAGTTTATTTTTCTTTATTGTTTTATAGTGATGTTCATGCTGGTTAATATAAATCTTCCTTCCTAATTCTTGGAAGGTGTGTCCATTAACAAATTTGTGTATGCGGAATAAAACATTGTATATAATTATATATTAAAAATGCTTGTTTAATGTAACCTTCCACTAAAAACGACTATTTTGTAATTCATATATAAATAAAATATGTGACGCATTGCTGAAATATTATAAATAACTTTTTTTTTTAAAAAGACAACATCAAGGATTTATATCAATGATATAAGAATTTATTTTAGAATCTTCAATGTAGCAGAAAATAGCTCATTATTATGAAGAAGGAATCTGGTCGTGTCCAGGCTTGAACCCATGTCTCCTGGATCAGGAGCCAAGCGTTCTATCCCCTAAACCACTTCATATTTTCATTCACATTCCTCATGATTGAGGTTCGTGTCCATAAGGTAAACCATTGCCCGTGGCACGCCATGCGCCCTTGTCACTCATCAGTCTCCAGGCTGCAACTAATGAGAGACAAGCCAGCTCCCTGATTTGATCGGACCAGCGGTTCCCATGATGATGAGCTTTTCAGGATTGTCCTGATCTCTTGGGCTATTTGTCCAAAATATGTTAATACTCTCTGAGAGCACATCCGCAAGAGTCTTGCCCTTATACCTAGTTGGTCAGTGATTGACTGATCACACCACAAATTAAGTATTATACTTTGCACGAAAATATAACATAATTTTCATTTAATACACTGGCGACAAATAATATACAATTAAGGATTAATTTTATCTCAATAGAGACGAAGATGTAAACTAGAAACTGAATATGGTGATCGAGGTGTTTACAGGACTTATGACCTGTCATTGGTTGGGTTAAGCGCACGCTTTATGTAATTACAACATTCCCCATTCCACCTTTCTTATGACCACCATGTCTGACAAAAAAAACTGGTCCAAGTTAGCATATAAATTGGAGTAACATTTCCAGGCGTTATCTAGCAGTGCGTTAGTGGCGGTAGCCTTTCACATTGCGTTATAAAGATCTTCTGTTTAATGCTTAAATCTAATCTTCATAGATGGCGCTGGTCTGTAAATTGAAACTGACATGTAAATTGTGGTGTTGGATATTAACATATATACAACTTCCAAAAATTTGTCAGACATGGTGGTCATAAGAAAGGTGGAATGGGGAATGTTGTAATTACATAAAGCGTGCGCTTAACCCAACCAATGACAAGTCATAAGTCCTGTAAACACCTCGAACACCATATTCAGTTTCCAGTTTGCATCTTCGTCTCTATTGAGATAAAATTAATCCTTGAATTGATAACCCGCAATGGGAAAATAAAATCCAGTATTCGTCTACAAGTATTTGTATACATTCAAAATGTTGTATAAAATATACAATTACTTTCTCTTACACTCTAACACTCTCTCATAGCACATCCGCGAGAGTCTTGCCCTTATACCCAGCTAGTCAATGATCGATTGGTATGTTCTTCTTGCCGTCCAGGGTATACGTAGCATTCGTCGCTAGCACCACATCTCGAAAGCATCAATTTTTGACCTATAAATCACTTACAATATAACGGTCTAAAATATAGATTAGATCTTTAGCTATACAAAATGAAAAATACATAACTTTACTAGTAATATAATGTATAGTATTTTAACGCTAAATCTTTTATTTGCATTCAATCTAATTCCGGCCGTACAAAACCTTTTTTTTCTTGATGGAAGCCCAGATTACAGCACTCATTGTGTCCAAACTGTTACCAAAACAAAAGTTATTGAATTGAAAAACTGGATTTTTATCACCGGGACATCTCCCCTAGCTGCCCGGCCGGCTGCGGATTACGCATAGGGTGGGGTAAAACATCCCTTTGCTAAATTTCAATTCATTTATTATTTTTGAGATAGCCCGATGTTTTTTTTAAAACATATAGTCAACGATTTTGCCAGATTGGCGGTGATAAATTCCTTTTGATGTTGAGGTTTTCTGTAATGGAAAAGTTTGCCCATATTGTGATGTTTGAAAGGTTTATTAAAATTTTACATATAACGCATTTAAAAAAAATGCATGAATATAAAGCACGTAACTGACAAAAGAATGTAGAAATGAGATATTTTAAAAGAATGTGTGGTAAATATGTTTATGATAGAGTGTCAAATGCAAATATAAGAAGTGAATACAGTGCAAATATGTGTTATAAACAAAATAGCAAAAGGCCATTAATATGGTTTTGACATAAGGGTTGGTGCGGATAACATAGTGAATGGAGCTTTAAAAATAGTTATTGGAAACAAGAATTTATCAATGAAAGCGAAAACGGCTGTTCCAAATGGAGCCCTGGTCCCAATCTTAATGTATGGAAGCGAAGCATGGAACTGGCAGAAGAAGGATGTGAGCAAAATAAATGCGGTAGTAATGAGGTCCCTAAGACGTATGTGTGGTAGAACGATATACGACAGAATCTCAAATGCTGATATAAGAAAGGAATGTAGAGCGGAAGAAAGTATTATGATCAAAATTATGAAAGGATCGCTGCGTTGGTTTGGACATATGGAGCGAATGGTTAAGAAAGTATACGCTAATGATGTTAATGGAGTACGTAGTCGAGGCGGATCTAGGAAAACATGGCATGACCAAATTAATCAAATTTTAAAGTTTGGTCATGTTAGAAGTCGGAAGAATCAACTTTCGTGTGTCATTCGCTGTATGAATGTGGAGGAAGCTAGAGAGGTGTACCATGATAGAATAGTGTGGCGGTCCGTTCTCTCTGCCTTCCCCTACGGGGAAACGGCGTTATGGTTTGTTGTTGTTGTTGTTGTGGACATATGGAAATAAAGAATGAAGAATGAAAGGTAGGGATTAATTAATTCGAATGAAAACGTCTATTTTTATTATAATTTATGTGAATGACATGTTTCGCCCATCTAAAGCATTATCAAATATGATATTGACATTTGATAATGCCTTAAACAGGCGAAACACGTCATTCATGTAAATAATAATAAAACTTTTAGAAAATTAACGTTTTCATTCGTTTAGCTATTAAAAATGGAGTTTAACATCATTTTTAAGAAACAAAAAATAATGTTAAGGAAAGTATATGTAAATGCCGTAAACATAACTAGTAATAGAGATAGACGAATACTTGTAAATTAATTTAAATATTAAATGTCGGCCACGTGAGGAGTCGGCGAAATGGACGTGTATGTATTACACGATGTTAAATGTTAAGGAATCTAGAGAAGCGTCAGGAAAGAACAGTGTGGCGGTCCATTATTTCTAACTAACGCTTTGGAGAGACGACTTTGTCTTAACAGTGACTTGTGTCTAAACGAAAAGGTTACAAGTCACGTGTTTATACACGTGTTCATTTGAGCCAATCGGAGCTTTAGTAAATTATTTCAAAATACATGTAATTCCTGACTTCGCTTCCCTAAATCCATCAGTTTTACATTTTCGTCCATTTGCGTTTGAAATTTGAACTTTCTTTACCGAGTGAAGCAATTTTCCTTGAACAAACACGTTGATTGATAGCTCCACATCGATGGAATACCGAATCTCCCGAAATAGAAGGAATTCCATAGGTAACGTGATATGCTCTAACGACATAATACAGACCCAATCATTACAGCCACGTACATTAACATAATAACAATATTTTGTATATTCACCATAACTTTGTGTTGTAGATGTTTAACGTTTCTTTTTTTTACATATACTGAGTATACGAGTACAACACTCACTTGAAAAAATAAAAATTAAAAACCAAACATGTTTCGGACTAACAACCCCTTCATCATTGATATTATATAAATATAAACAATAACAACAAACCATCACGCCGTTTCCCCGCAGGGGTAGGCAGAGAGAATGGACCGCCACACTTTTCTATCCTGACATACCTCTCTAGCTTCCTCCACATTCATACAGCGAGTCATACACGCACGTCGATTCTTCCGGCTTCTGACATGACCAACCATTAAAATTGGATTAATTTGATCATGCCATGTTTTCCTCGGTCTACCCCGACTCAGTACTCCATTTACATAGTTAACGTGTACTTTCTTAACCATTCTTTCTTCACTCATGCGCACCATATGTCTGAACCAACGCAGCGATCCTTTCATAATTTTGTTCATAATACCTTCTTTCGCTCTACATTCCTTTCTTATATCGGCTTTTTAGATTCTGTCGCACATCGTTCCACCACACATACGTCTTAGGCACCTCATCTCTACCACATTTATTCTGCTCTATAAATATAAATATTTAAAATATTATAATTTTTTTTACAAAAGAGATAACAGATGTCATGAAAATCCTTTCATAATTTTGTTCATAATAATTCACTTTCATTCGCACCGCATTCACTTCTTTTATTTGCATTTGACACTCTATCATATACAGATTTACCGCATATTCGTCTTAGAGATCGGCATATCCGATTTAATCATAAAAGGTTAAATCCTTTTTATAGTTGTTTGGCTATCCTACGAGTATTTGCAAATGAACTCTGAACTTCTCTGTCTCGTCTCAGCCACTCGATTTGAGAGAAAGTATATCCGTGAGAGAAAATCGATAGACAGAGTTTCCAAATCAACCGGGGATATTTATTCGTCGAACGATGGGTTCTCTCTGTTGATATATCACTTCCGTTTGGTTTTTCAGTGAAGCCGGATATGCCGAAAGGAAGAGAGCTTATCGGAACTGGAGTGCCCCAGGGTAGTGAAATCAACCCCAAAAAACATCCCTTCTGGACTCATCTCTATTTCTACATCCCCTTCATTAGGGCCAAACATAACGAAATGCTTTTGTGTCAAGATTTTATTTTGAACTTGCTTGCTTGTCCTCAATGCAAATATTGTAAAATAATAAATTATGTATTTTCAATCATAGAATTATATTACTGTAAACCTTAATAAGGGAAGGATATATGTAATTTATATTGATGAATGGAAGTGAATCATGAAACTGGCAAAAGAATTGTGAAAGTAGAATAAATGCAGTAGAAATGAGATGTATTAAACAAATGTGTAGAATATCTTTGTATGATAATTAATTAGTAATAATAAAATAATGAAAAGGTCTTTGCGATGTTTCAGACACATGAAAAGAATCGCAAAGAAAGTATTTGTGAACGACGTTAACAGAACGTTTCTTCCAAATCAACGAGTTAAACGTATATCTATTTGTAATGTCTATTTAGAAAATAAAGAATTTAAATGCATTCGGACATATGGAGCGCATAGATGGAGAAAGAATGGTTAAGAAAGTATACTTTAATGATGTAAATGGAGTACGGAGCCGAGGCAGACTAAGGAAAACATGGCATGACTAAATTAATCAAATTTTAAAGGTTGGTCATGTTAGATGTCGGAAGAATCGAGTGCGTGTATGACTCGCTGTATGAATGTGAAGGAAGCTAGAGAGGTGTGTCAGGATAGAGTAGTGTGGCGGTCCATTCTCTCTGCCTATCCCTACGGGGAAACAGCGTGATGGTTTGTTGTTGTTGAATTATATATTGTACTTTCGTATGAAGCGCTTAATTTGTGATGTGACATTATTAAATGTAATATTAATACACTTTTAATTTGTTTTTACACCACTTTATTTTAAACAACCAACCGGTTTCGTCAGGGTGACAAAAGATACTGAGTGTAGAGTCTCTCTTTTTCAACACTGAGTGTCTCTCTTTCAGTGTCTTTTATAAGAGTCCGTTATAACTCTGACGAATTTCCGGTGGGAGCGAAACCGGTTGGTTGTTAAAAAATAAAGCCATGTAAAAACAATTAAAAAATGAAATTTTCGTATGAAGCATTCACTTTGTCGTAAGACATTTAAAAAATATATATTATTGTATTATATTTAAATTTAAAATAAAATAGAAATAAAACAAAAACATTAGTAAGCATTAGTAATTACCACTACTTGACATACCTTATTATCTTTTTGTTCTACTATCACTCGCATTCCGGGCAATTTCTTAGAAATGTGCTATTTCTGGAGGTAAACATTTTTCGAATATACCTGTCCCTGTTTTCTCCCCCCTCCCTCTCTTTCTATCTAATATATATACATGTAAATCTGTGTTGTTGTTCTGTTATTTCTAATTATAATTATAACAAGCGAAACTAGTCGGCAATTAAAATAACCGCATAGTGGTGAAAAACAAAGTGCAGTGTTTTTATTTCTATTTTATTTTAAATATAAATAATTAAAAATTAAAAAGTGTATTAATGTTATATTTTATTGAATTATATTTTTTCGCATCTTAAATATGTCCGTGTCTCGAGGTATTCTATTCAACCTACATTTCGGAAATCTTTGCAGATTCAGCAGGCTCGAAGTGGTTCTGTGATATGGAGTCCTCACGAGGCGAGATATTCCGTTATGCTGGAGAGGGTTCAGAAAAAATTTCTGAGGTATCTCTACATGAGGGAGTGTGGTAGCTATCCGTTGCTCTATCCCACGGCATTTCTTCTGGGAATGCTCGGAACCAATTCTTTACAGCTTCGAAGAGATGGACATCTAATAACCCATTTCTTCAGATTAATTAGGGGATACTTCGAGAACTCGGCCGTACTGGAGGATGTTGGTCTTTTTGTCCCCGATAGATATCTCCGACAGCGACAGCACAGATTGTTTTACCTACCGGCCGCCAGAACCAATCTGCCTCTGGTGACACCGGTGGGAAGAGCAATTAGTCTGCTGAACGCGGTCTCCTCGGAGATCGACGTCTTTCATGTTAGTGAAAGTACGTTCAGAAGGCAAATACTCTTAATTCTGGAGAGTATCCTGTCTTCCTAATGTTGAACCATCTCTTATGCGTTTCTGGTAGTATACTATATATAATATATTATTTTACCTGTTCTCAATAGATGCCTTAAAAATAAATTTTGTAATGTCTGTTGATGAAATAAACTGATTTGATTTGATGTGATTCCATCTTCACGAATTTTTATTAAGATAATCTTTATAATTTTTTTATCAACTTGATTGATATTTTTTTATTTTTTGTTTATAACACGCTTCACAATCTAATACTAACGTCCTGTCTCTTCTGATTTTTGTTTTTCTTGTTTTTATGTCATTCGAATCCCTCGTCCGGTGGGGACACCAAAAACGTCGAAGCTCCACCCCGAAAACCCCCTCGGCTGGTGTAGCCCTTATATTTCTATGCCCACTTTACAGCCTCCGGCCTACGTCAGATTCCATCTCTTCTAATGGGGCAGCTAAATCTCTGAATTATAAATGCTAACTATAAATATGAATTTTCCCTTTGCCTTCACCAATCCGTCAAATAATTATATAATATTTTACATTTATCCAAAGCAAGAAATATAATATATCGACTGAAGCAAAGATGGCAGTGCACAATGGAGTTTAAGTGCCGACCCTTATGTATTCAAATGAAGCTTGGAGTAGACAGAAGAATGATTGAAAGTAGGATTAAAGCCGTAGAAATGAGGTCACTAAGAATAAATTTTCTTCATAATATATTTTCTTAAACATTATTGCCAACAAGCTAGCTAGCCTGGTGAAACCAGTTGCAATCAAAATAAAGACAATTAGTGGAAACAGTAATTAAATCTTCTTCTTCTTAAAGTGCCCTGTCAGGTCCCCCCGACGTTGGCGATCACTCTGGTAAACTCTTCTCTCCATAGTGATTTCCTGGGAAAATATATAACCAGAGTAGTTTCCCGTTGCCTTCTCTGGTGAATTTTCTGTTGGGGTTACCTTCCCTTATCTGCAGTGATCTGGTTTTGAGGCGCCAGAAACTCGCCTTCCATCCTCTGGTTACCTGCCATGACTCCTCTGCCAGAGTGAAGCCACATTGCCCGGGGTTCGTGACGAGGACACTGCCGAGTAGGACTAGCTAGTAGTTTTGCTGGTGTTATGCAAGAGAGCGTTACGCAGCATTTTATAGACTTACATCCTACAGCACAGATGTAAATCACTACGGCTCCTACTAGCCATTAAAACCCAGTTATTAAATAAAAAAAACTTTTTTAATCTTTGATACGAAGCCATTACTTAGTGATTTGACATATTTGAAAAGAATATTAAACACTTTTCACTTAGTATAAACCACTTTTTTTAGTGAGTAATGTTTGTGTATAGCCCTGAGGAAGCTCGATACAGAGCGAAACCGGTTGGTGCTACTAACTCAATAAAGTGGTTAATACTAAGTGAAAAGTGTTTTTTTTTTATGTATATTATATTTTTTTTAATTTTTTTTTTTTAAAACCCAATTGGTTATTTGGGTACATTTTTAGATCTTACTTTTAATTATGTAATGTTCCAGTTTTGGTAGTTCATTGTAAAGTTTCAGTCAATTGTTCAATATCCTTGATTGTCCTGTCTTAGTTCGTGCATTCGGTAAGTGATATCTGTCACAGTTCCTGGTCCAGTGTCTGTGTATGTCTGAATTTTTAGTTATTTGTATCTGCTCTCTGTTGTCTCTTCCATGGCCACTCTGTGTACAATTTTCAAAGTCTCTAATTTGGTCAGGTCTGATATATTCATTTGTTTTGTTTGTCTGTTAAATTTCTTTCACAAATGTCTGCCAATACACTGGCATTATCAGACTCGTTTTAAGATTTATGAGCTTTTTGAATTACGTCTATAATATTTATTTAAGATTTGTCATTATGTTGATTTTGTTCAAATATGCGAGTATAATCAACGAGATTTATTTCCTAAAGTAATTGTTACCATTCACATCGAACTCTTCGAAAAACTTAATTTCAACATATTTGCTTTATCCGCCGAATTTTGCATCACTGCTAAGGCAGCAGTAAATTTTATTAATATGCAAAAACATAAATAGTTCATAACACATACCATAATGCAGTGTTGTTCTTAATTTAAATCCATTCTAGTTCACAGTGCAAACCAGAATGCATTATTGTTGTTATATACGAGTATGACCACAAATTTAACGCTTTTAGCCAAATAACAGAAAAGTTTGTCATCGCGTGTTCAAAATTTTGCAGTTTTATTATGTTAATACAAAAGTATCACTACATAATATGGATATTTTTTTTAATTTTGCGACTCCAGAACTAATTTGAAAAAAGTACTATTATTTTTTTTCTTTAAAAAACGACTAACATCAAGGATTTATATATCAATGATATTAAAATTCATTTTACAATCTTCAATGTGAGCAGAAAATAGCTCATTATTATGAAGAAGGAATCTGGTCGTGTCCAAGCTTGAACCCATGTCCCCTGGATCAGGAGCCAAGCGTTCTATCCCATAGACCACCACCCGGTTTGTATGTTTAACAGAGGTGAAAATATATATGATAGCCCCATTTTCGTGAGAGATTCACTTCAAGGGCACCCTTCGTTCGGAAAGCTTATCCTTAAAAGGAAAGTTGTACGAGAGCTTCTGAATACCCCTTCATTGTCCTGATTGCGAATATTATAGCGCCGCCGGTCCCGCGATGCCAAAAGCACGAACTGCAAAATGTTAAGCTCCTTGGCGCCGCAGGACAAGAAGTTTGTTTGTTGACTCATATTTTGGAGTCGTTGACTGCTAAGGGCTCAGGTTGATTAGTTTGCAAAGGTCTACAAGGGAGTTGGATGCTTGTACTTATAAGGCTAAGTGAACAAGTAAACATAGTTTATAATCGATTCGCTCAGGTAACCTGAACTAGTGAAGTCGATAGAACATTGAAGTTACATGTGTAAATTTGGATGCACCAAAAATTAATCGAGCTGCAGTATTCATTATGGTTTGTTGTCTATCCGGTTGCTCATTGGGTTTTCCGGCATATTTTATAATAATATATTGTTTTTCACTACTACTTACTAAATTGAAATTGAGTTATGTATAAAAGTGGAAGGGGTATAATTAGGATTGAGAGGAGGGGACATGTAACGGGAACATATCGAGCATGGGAATTGAATCTTAATTATTATTATATTTCCATTTTGTTTTATGACTTTTTAAATAGCTAAAATTTCTAAATTGTTAAATGTTAGATTTTTATTATTAATATGCAAAATTTCGATACCGTTTTCTACGGAGTTCAATGAAAATAAAAAGTGTTATAATACAAAGTATAATTATATTTATTCAAATTTTTATATAATGTTAGAGAAAGTTAAAATTCACATTTCCTTCAAAGTTGTTTCAGAATATATTACGATATAATAAAATGACAAATAAAACAACACAGTATAAAATCAGTCTATTCCCTAACTTTGTGGAATACCGGCATTTTCAAAAAGAGAATGGCTGAATCTGTTCACTCAAACATTTAATCTATGCCTTAAAATACTAAATTTAGAATTTAAGCAACGAAATTGGGTTTTAAAAGGTTATAGATAGGAATTTTAATATTTTCATTTTACGGTTGAAAACCCGCTTTCAACCACTTTTGTTAGATTGTACGTTTATCGTCTAACTACCGAGTGTTTGAATTAAAAAGTTGTGAGAAGAAAAGAAAATTTCACATACTACTATAAACTAACTAACTAACCATCACGCCGTCTCTCCGAAGAGGTAGGCAGAAAGAATGGACTTCCAGTTTTCTTTCCTGACATATTTCTCTCGCTTCCTCAACATTCGTACATCGTGTCATGCACGTTCTTTCTTCATTCATTATTTTCATGTGTCCAAACCGTCTTAATGATCCTTTCATTATTTTGTTCATTACACCTTCATTCGCACAGCATTTACTTCTTATATTTCCATTCGAAACTTTATCATACACAGAGTTTCCCCATATTTGTCTAAGAGATCTCATTTCTACTGAATGTATTCTTCTTTTGCCAGTTCAATGCTTCGCTTCCACACATAATGGTCGGTACAAGAATACCATAAACTATTATATTTTCTTAGTACTAATGAAAATCTGTTTTCTAGAATTATAATTAACTATTATAATTTATGAGAATGGTCTGTCGATGCCAGCAAGGCTGGTGAAAGAACTCATTGTCGATATAAATTACCCATTTCTTTAAATTAATCAGGGGATATTTCGAGAACTCGACCGTGCTAGAGGGTGTTGGTCTTTTTGTCCCTGATAGATTTCTTCGACAGCGACAGCACAGATTGTTTTACCAACCGGCCACCAGAACCAATCTGCCTCTGGTGACATCGGTGGGAAGAGCAATTAGTCTGCTGAACGCGGTCTCCTCGGAGATCGACGTCTTTCATATTAGTAAAGATACGTTCAGGAGACAAATACTCGTGACTTTAGAAAGTAGCTTGTCTTTCTAATGCCGAACCATCTCTAATGCATTTCTGGTATTATGTTGTATTTTTATAATATTTTACCTGTACTCAATAGTTGCCTTATTGCGGTTTGAAATGTCTTTTGAGTTAATAAACTGATTTGATTTGATTTGATTCGATAAAGACAAAAATTTGAAATAGTTCATAAGAACATAATTTTATTTCATAATTAATGTCTGTTGAAACATGAGTTAATTATCTTATCTTATGAAATTATACATATGTATTTTATTACAGTATTTGCAATATTTTTTATACGTATAATTGTATATTTTCCCCATAGAAATATTCAGCTCTATAGGTAATGCAATAATCAAATTGCAAGAAATTGATAAACGAAAGATGTCTAACATTTACGTTTCTCGAGAACATAATAACACTTCCTTCCAATACTTGAATTGTATAATATCCGCATTTCCAGACCATTTAGTTCCTGGCATCTGTAGCGAGAACAGTATCAAAAGAACCCTCTGTATGGGAACTCCTCTGCATATTACGAGCCTAGGATCTTCATTCAATTATTCACAGGCGGCATATGAGTAAAATATTCGTAAAAACTGATATCTTCTCTCGGCGCGGAATTCTCGCACAAGATGGTGCAAATGTAATTTTAAGTACCAGGAAAATCCTCGATAAATGTGGGGCATTTTTTGTTTATCGTGAAGCATGCGCATTGAAGTAAAAATAATTTATAATGTTGGTTATCTATGAACCCTTATGTATGGAAAAAAAGCGTGGAACTTGCAAAAGAAGGATAAATGCAGTAGAAATGAGATCTCTAAGACGAATGTGTTTAAATCTGTATATGATAGAGTGTCAAATGCAAGTATAATAATTGAATGCGGTGCGAATGAAAGTGTTGATAATAACACAAACAAAATAATGAAAGGGTCGTTAAGATGATTTGGACACGTGAAAAGAATGAGTGAAGAGAGATTGATGAAGAAGGTGTATGTAAACGACGTAAACGGAGCTAGAAATAGAGGAAGGCCGTGGAAAACGTGACACAATCATTTCAATCCAATATTAAATATCGGTCACGTGAGGAGTCGGAGAAAACGACTTGCGTGCATGACAGGATGTATGAATGTAGAGAAATCGAGAGAAGTATATCAGGACAGAAAGTATGGCGGTCCGGGGATACGGTGTGTTGGTTAGTTAGTTGCATTTACGTGCGTTGATTTTAACGGTTTGGAGAAATATATTTTTTGGTGAGTTAGTAGACTTTTCTAAAAATTCAGTCTGCAATGATCTCAGGAACATCGCTTGTAAAAGATACAAAGAGACTCAGATTCAAGAACAAGGATGTACCTTAGATTCCAGAAAATATTTATGAATTTGTTTTATATTAAAATAAAATAATAACCAGTAATCTATCTCCATAATCGAAAAGAACATAAAAATGTTTGATATTGTAATTACCAGTTTTCAGAGCAACAAGCATATATATTTCTTTTGTTTGTTAAATTAAAATGACATTTTCACACAATACATGATTAAATTTTTAGTTTTTTTTTAAATATGTATTTTTGAAATTAAACTTCCGAAAGACTTTATTTTTCTTCTATATTCATTGAAACATTTATTTCTTTGTAAACAACATTTTATTTATAAATCATCTTCTTCTTCTTCACTTTTGGTAGACTCAGGAGTCTGTTATTTCAGGCGGGTCCTCTTGAGACGCTGAACTCCAGCTTTCTCTCCACCGTTTCGGGGTCTTCCTGGTCGGCGTTGTCCGTTTGGCGTTCCATGGAGAGCTATGTGTGGTATCCTATTTGAGCTCATCCTTTCTACATGTTGATGCCAGTATCGCCGTTTTTGATGTCCCCATCTGACCACATCTTCGACCTCGCAGATTTCTCGCATATTTACGTATTTAGGTATAAATATTATTTATAAATCAAATCAAATCAGTTTATTTACCCAACAGACATTACAAACAACATAAATGTTTTAGGCATCGATTGAATATACAATAATGTTTACAAACAAATAAACATTTTTCACTTGTTTAGCCAATATTATTGATTCAATTTCAATCATTTTACGTAATAGAATCACCTTTATAAAATGTGTATCACTGTAAATGTGGTCACTTCATAAATAACACAATTTACTTGCACCCCGTAATATGAAATTCGTAAAAAATTTCTCGTGTCACATCGACTCAGGTCCTCGTGGGTACAAAGCTGAAATCCGCTTTGACGTTTTCACTTTGGCCATATTCCTCCGTTTTATTAGACCCCCGGGACCGCAACCGCCCCCTCATGTGGGCACACGCGTCAGGGGGTGAGAAGGAATTTCAGACAATTTTCTCTGCCGATCTATGGGAAATGGTTTCCATCTATAATATGTGAAAGAGATGGACCATTTCAAAGCAATCAATCGTGATCATAATTTTTTTGATTTTTCTTTTTTGCTAGCAAAAGATGGATGAAAATAGGATATACGTATATGCCGTAGAAATGAGATCACTGAGAATAATGTGCAGTAAAACGATATTTGATAGAATACTGGATGAACTAAGGAATTAAAGTAAGGCATATGATTACATCTTCTTCTTCTTCTTAATTACTGTAGACCTATATAGACTGTTTTCCAGAGTGTTGCTCCTCTTGTGAGGTAGATTCCCAGCTGTCCTTCCATCTTTTAGGGGGTCTTCTACGAGGACGAGTCCCATGAAGTTGATTTTGCAATGCAATATAGGGGAGTCTGGCGGTGTCCATTCTTTGAACATGACCGTACCAGTCCCTTTTTCGCTGTCTGCTCCTCAACCTCACATATCTCTCGTATTCTGGTGTTCCTCACTTTATCCCTCGGTGTCTTGCCTGCTATCGTTCTCAGTGTCTTCATTTCGGAAGTCCTCAAAATTTGTTTGGTCCTTACTGTGTCTGCCCTTGCTTCGACGCCATATGTTATTATAGTTCTTACGCATGCTTTATAGATTCTCATCTTACTCTATGATTACATCATAAGTAAAATTAAAAAAGTATCCACGAGATCGCATCTCTGAGAGCTTTGTTATTATGAAGGAAGCAATATATTGAGGATGAATTAGAACAAATGATCCATCCAAACCTATCAATCATGTCGACTTTCGTGCGAGAAGTAATATAACTAGCGAAATACTGTTTTCAATTAACGCGTATACTTAAGACATTCCCCCGCCTCTTCATATATTTTCTTATAAATGGGAGGCACGCTAATATGTCTCCCTGATTCCATGTTCTTGGTATAAGTTACACGTACCATCCCCTTTTAATTGAACCCCAACCCTTACTTGAATGCACCTAAATGTTCTGTACTTGCTATTATATAACGAAAACGCGTTTGTAAGTTTACTTATGATATATACTCGTAAATACCAATGTATTTTCATATGAAACTTTGTCGTAGCGAATTATATAATAATAATAATATTCCTATCTTTAAAGCGCCGTTTTTGTGATGTTATCACCTCAAGTGCGCATTAAGACGTGTTTTAAAACTAAAATCTAAATATGAACGCTGCATCTCATATTCACGATCGGTTAGAGAGTATGAGAACGGTTATTACCACTGGCTGTACCCAACTGATTTCTTGCTGGGTATGCTGGACTACCAATCATTGGAAATTAGACGAACTATCCATTTGGGTGTTCATTTTTTTCAACTGATTCGTGGTCGAATACATAACTCGGATATTTTGAATGACTTGACTTTGTTTGTCCCTGACAATTATCTGCGACAAAGGCAACATATATTATTTCACCTGCCACTGTGTAAAACCAATTTACCTAAGGTTATGCCCGTGGGCAGGGCAATAATCCTTCTAAACCGCATCTCTTCGAATGTGAGTGATACACGATAGTGAGGCTACCCTCAGAAAACATCTATCTCTTAAATAATGTGTTGTTCTTCTTATTTTTTCTAATTACTTAATTGGTCTTAATTTTTTTAATTATCTCGTGGTTTTGTCTATTGTTTATTAATATTATATAATGTAATTTTTAAATTTCATAATTGTATATTCTGTTTAAAATAGTTTTTTTGTTGTTTTTGTACCCTACCTGTATAGTTATAAGCGCTTTCGTTATATACTGTAATGTTTATGATTTAAAAAAATAAATTAATTGAAATATTCGTGGTCACTTGAATCACTTGAATCACTTGAATCTAAAAAGAAGTTTTTTTTTTTTTGAAAACATCATATTTTCATAACACTTTTTGCAGCTTTTACAAACAGGCTAAAGACAACCCTCATCAGTGTAGAGATTTTAACCTGAAAGAGGGTGTCAATCCGAAACATGTTTGCGAAAGGTTCATTGGAGTACTTTGGGTGCCAATCTGTTACTGCCCTTTCTGGCTATATTTCCGGCCCGTTGCCATTTCAATGTAGCTTATATTATGATCCGTGATGTTGGCAACTTTGGTTTAGCGTCTAATTTCTTTATTTTTCATATCATATCTTAGGCACACGCCTAGTGTTTCGCTCTCTGTGGATCGTTGTGCGCATTTTAATTTGTTAAAACTTTTTGTTGTGAGGGTAGTTATTTCTAAACCGTATGTCAGTATTATTCTTCTGGTGCCGTATTATGTTCTCTTAATGTTGACGATCACTGCAGCGAAAACCTCCCTGTCCTGCGCTACTTGAAAAAGGTTCTCAACTCTGTTTATTCCTGTCTAATCCCGTATATTTCGCAACCAAGACAACGCCTTTCGCCAACTCCCCGTCGTCCCTTCTTAATCTTGCCCTCGAATATCGGCTGAAGGAGGTGGTATTTTTCTCCCCTTAGCACAATACCCAAATATAAAGCCTTTCTAAACTACACAGAGTATTCACACTTTCTAACCTTTTCAATATTAGCAATATATTTACTAAATACACACTTTCAAAACAATGTTTACGTGGAATCTTTCCATCCGTTAAAAGAAAAGGTACATTAATAAATAGTGCACATAAAGCCATTACCGCAAATAGAAATATATCGACTGAAGCAAAGATGGCAGTACACAATAGAGTTCTAGTGCCGACCCTTATGTATGGAAGTGAAGCTTGGAGGTGGCAGAACAAGGATGAAAGTAGGATAAATGCCGTAGAAACGAGGTCGGAAAGACAATGTATGATAGAATATCTAATGATAAAGTAAGAAAGGAATGTAAGGCGGATGAATGCGTGATAAATAAAATCATGAAAGGGTCACAAAGATGCTTGGGCATACGGAACGAATCGATGAGGGAAGAATGGTTAAAAAGATATATACAAGTAATGTGAATGGAAAAAGATGTCGAGGAAGGCCAAGGACATGATCAAATAAATCAATTACTGAAAAGCGGCCATGTTTGAAGTAGGAAAAATCGACAATCGCACATGTCACGATATGTGAATGTAGAAGGGGCGCGAGAGTTATATCCATCCAGCCTACCCCTTCGGGGAAACGGCGTGATTATTAGTTTCCTTGATAAATCCCGTTAAATCGAACATCGCTCTTTTCAAAACACTCCATTTTTAAATGTTGTTTCCATAGAGGTACGTATACACGCAATTTTAAACGGCTTTAATTATTATCTTTTCACCTAATGCTTCCGGTGTGTGTACCCCTTTGGGGGGACCGCGATTGCTTAGTAACGCCACAGCCGGCTCTATTTCCTCTACTGGCTAAATGAGAGGGTACCCTTTGATGTCGGCTTCTATAGGACCTGTCGTGCAATTAATTGCGTTCCATTTATGTAAATGTTCTCCAAATTACTGGCCCTTGGGAAAAACGCCCTTTTTAAGGTGAGGGTTTTCTTTCATTAGTGAAATTTAAATTTCGAGAGTTTTTTTTTCGTTAAAAAAAATTATGTAAGAATATTGCAAAAGCATGTCTTCCGCAAAAGAAGAGATAAACAAAATATATTTAATACGAAAAACGTATGTATGTAAGGTTATTTATATTTTATGGGAATTACACGTTTCGCCTCATTTATTATCAAATATCTAAAATATATATGCATTTATTTTTGAAGTTACATATTGTTTCGGAGTGAAATTTTGGGCACACCGCCCAAAGAAATCAACTAGGAAAACCTCGAAAAGCTCGTAATAATGGGCATACTAAAGGGAAAGCGATTTCAAGGACGCCCGCCAAGCCGCTGGCCTGACCCGGGCGCCCGTAGGGGTAGGCAGAGAGAATGGACCGCTTCACTACTCTATCCTGGCACACCTCTCTAGATTCCTCCACATTCATACGGCGAGTCATGCACGCACGTCGATTCTTCCGACTTCTAACATGACCAACCTTTAAAATTAGATTCTCGACTCAGTACTCCATTTACATCATTAACGTATACTTTCTTAACCTTTCTTTCTCCATCCATGCGCTTCATATGTCCGAACCAACGCAGCGATTATTTTAATAATTTTGTTCATAATACCTTCTTCCGCTATACATTCCTTTCTTATAATTAGCATTTGAGATTAATATTAGATAATAAACAAAGCTATTTTCAAGTGTATAAGTGAGTATTAAAACGTTTTCACGAGGTAAACATCAAAGAAAATGCAAACAATGGTATTTCGGTTATGGTTATCTGAATGAATATTTATTATAAAAAATAAGAGTTCTCAAAATTGAGTGCAGAATTTCCGTTTGGTTATTAAATATTTTTTCCATCAGCTTTCATCCCAGAGTATAATGTTCAGCATTAATTGTGTACATCTGAATATCAAGGATGTTCCCTACTTCATCCGTATTTTCTGTTAATTCATTTTTCCTTCAGGAATAAAATGAAAATGTCTTGTATTTGTATCCGCCGCGGGTTGTTCTATCTTCTATTGTTTTTGCTTCATTCCCACCGTCGCTGCTCCGCCACAGAGGGATGGTTTGAAAACAAATAAAGGAACATGAATGTTGAATGAGGGTTCCACATTTTACTAAAGCAACAGTCATTCATCATCATCATCATCATCATCAGCCGTCTGTCATCCACTGCTGAATGTAGGCCTCTCCCAAAGCCCTCCACCGCCCCCTATCCATTGCCGCTCCCATCCATCCATGTCCAGCAATCCTCTTCAGATCGTCGGTCCAGCGGGCAGGGGGACGTTCAACTCTACGGAATCCTGTACGCGGTCTCCACTCCAGAACCCGTCTTCCCCATCGGCTGTCGGTTCTCCGACAGATATGGCCAGCCCACCGCCACTTCAGCCTGCCTATCCGTAGAGCCACCTCAGTCACCTTGGTTTGTTGTCGAATAAATTCGTTTCTAAATCTATCCCTCAAGGTTATTCCAAGCATGGCTCTTTCCATGGCGCGCTGGGCAACCTTGAATCTGTAGACTAGACCTTTTGTCAATGTCCACGTCTCGGCTCCGTATGTTATGACTGGCAAAACGCACTGGTTGAAGACTTTAGTCTTGAGGCATTGTGGTATTTTGGAAGTGAAGTCAGTCATTAAGTAGAATAATTTTAAGAGGAACACTTTGATTCAATATAAGTGATATACTGTAAAATAAACAAACTAACTAACTAACCATCAAGTTGTCTCACTGAAGGGGTAGGCAGAAAGAATGGACTGCCTCACTTTTCTTTCCCGACATATTTCTCTCGATTCCTCAACATTCATACATCTTTTCATGCACGCACGTCGATTTCTCCGACTCCTCACATGACTGACATTCAATAATTGATTTATTTGATCGTGCCACGTTTTCCTCGGTTTTCCTCAATTTCTGGTTCCATTTTTTTTTACCACTCTTTCTTCATTCATTCTTTCCATGTCCAAACCATCTTAATGACCCTTACATTATTTTGTTCATAACACTTTCATTCGCACCGCATTCACTTCTCATACTTGCATTTGACACTCTATCATATACAGATTTACTACACATTCGTCTTAGAGATCTCATTCCTACTGCGTTTATTCTACTTTGATCCTTCTTTTGCCAGTTCCATGCTTCGCTTCCATACATAAGGGTCAGCACAATAACACCATAATGCACTGCCTTCTAAGCTTTTTTGGATAGACTTTTGTTTGCGACGACAACTTTTATGCTCGTTAAAGGTATGCAGGACAGCGTAAAATAAACGATACAAGTCAAAACAGAATATCGTACGTACGAACGCAAATCACTTAAAATGACGACCTTCGTGGCAGAGTGGGAAGAGGTTTGACTGTCACACCGAAGGTTCCGGGTTCGATTCCCGGCGATGGCAGTGTGATTGTCACACTGTCTTTGGTCTGGTGTAGAATTCACGGGACAATAAAATGGCGATAGATTAGCTACCTACTAAAAAAACTAATTGATATAACAAAATCCTAGCAACGTTTTGGTAGTGATAGGCTAAGAAAATATATTAAATGCCTTTCGGCTCTTATATCATCGCCAAGGTTATGGATTATCTATTGTTAAAAACCTAACCAAACCTAACCTACACCAAAGTGTAGTTATAATATGTAATCACAAAATCAATACGAGTATAAATGAAATAGAATTGTAATGATATAATATTTATTAAACAATTTTTCAAATCGATCAAACCAACGTTTTTATGATACATTAAACATAAAATATTTTATTACAAACTAACCATCACTCCGTCTCTCCTAAGGAGTAGGCAGACAAAACGAACCGCCACACTTATTTTACTGACATACTTATTTTCAAAAAAATTGATATTGTTATTTGAAATTGAATATTAATGATGGTTGAAGTATTAGTTTTGTAAAACTCCATTATTAATTTATAATAGTAAACACGATTGTTCAGTGGTTTTACTTGGATTACTTCTAAAAAAAACTTAAAATTGTTTTATCTAACAACTCCAAAATTTGCATTATGAACACTCTCCCCCACCCTTAAGATTTCTAAATTCAATATAAGGACACTCTGTTTGGCGATTAGGTTCAGTTAGAGAGTGCCCTCGCAAGGCGAAACAAATTTGTCACAATTTATATAATTTATCAAGGCATATTTTTATCGTGACGTGTCGGTATCGGCTGATTACTGTCCAGTGTAAATAGACCTTAAAGAAATATTCTAGAATGAATGTTTTAGTACCTCTTTGAACACATCTTATAGTAATATCTTGTTTTGTAGTGATAGCAAGATAATTAGTATAGAGATACGTGAGACTTTAATTGGCTTACAAATATTCTACCATTCAATTACGTAAGTGCAATTCCGCAACGGTATTATGTTAGCATTAGCCGATGCTTTTGTTGGGTTACTTTTTATTACGGACTCCTCCAGGGGGTGGGTCGCGAAGCTCTGTACAATGGGTATTTGTGGAGAGTAGTGCGCGGGAGATAGGGGCAGAAGTATGTACAGCCCGCGGTAGGGCACGATGCCCCCCGGACAAGCGATGTTTGGGTTTATTTTCCAGCACATAGTTATTTCACAACACAAGAAGTTCATTAAGATCTTCATTTAATGAACCACCTTTAGAACCGGCTCACAAACGTTAATATAGCCGTTTTCTTTTAATATTCTCAGTTTATCTGTTGTGCACATTAAACTTAATTAATGTTGTTTGTACAATCGTAACTAGTAACATCGTCGAAATTATGTTTAATGCTAATAAAACGACGTAACCTTACGTATGATAAAACTTTCTAATTGAAAAACAACGCTGTTTATGTATTGTTTCTTGAACAATGATGTAAAACTCCATATTTAATTATTAATATGTATGAAAAAAACGATAGTTTTCAAGGAGTTTTAATATAATATTTTTGTATGACATGTTTCGCCCTTCTAAGGCATTTTCAAATGTGACATTTGATAATGCCTTAGAAGGGCGAAACATGTCTTACATAAATATAACAATAAAACTCCTTGAAGGATTCTGATTTTGAAAATTTGGTTTGGTTCATATGGTGCTCCCGTCAATTTGAAGATATTTCGTGTATAAGTGAATTGTTTTGGTCAATTTGATTATTGCCGCTCTTAATGATAGTTATTTGTGACATAAAATACGTTTTTACTGTTTTGGTGTTAAAATTATACAAGTTTTTTCGTTTATAAAAAGAATTTTGACAGGTGTAAAAATAAATTTTTCATTTGTTCCAATGACAATTTGAATAAATTCTTCAATAATATTTTTAAGTTCTTGCTTGTGTTGGATTGTTTTAAGTGCCTAATTACAGTAAATTAAAAAAAAAACAGTGGATAACGTGGAATAAAAATTAAATAAACACAAACGTCCGAATCGTCCAGCTGACGACAAGTGCACCATCTAAAATAACAATATGTGTTAAATTATATTTCTTTGTTATTTTATTTTATATCATTATATTTCAGATAATTTGTTTTAGATTTATTATGTAGACGTTGAACGATCGAAGTGTGCGCGGGAGATGCCTTTTGGTGGCGATGAGGTTCGCAACCCATCACACCGCGTCTCGCGATGGCGAAAAGAGAAGGATGGAGTGCCGCATCGATTAAAGTGTGGCAGTCCATTCTTTCTGCCTACCCTTTCGCGGAGAAGGCGTGATGGTTAGTTAGTTAGTTAGTTAGTTAACTCCTTGAAAACTATCGTTTTTTCATACATATTAATAACGCTGTTTACGTTTCACTTAAAATTATATTTTGTTTATATAATTTTGACTTTCTTCGTCTTTTGCCTTACTTTGCCTTACTTTGCCTCTTTTAATATTCTCTGTTTATCTATTGTGAACATTAAACTTAATTAATGCTGTTTTTATAATCGTAACTAGTTCTTTGAAATTCTGTTTAATACTAATAAAACGACGTAACCTTACTTATGTTAAAACTTTGGAAATGAAAAACAACGCTTTTTATGTTCCACTTCAAATTATATTTTGTTTATATACTCTACTTTATATTTAATGTAATTGTACCTTACCAGCCGTACTGGCATTTATCACTTTATCAAAAGTTAAGGCGTTAAACTAACTAACTAACTAACCATCGCGTATATCGCCATTCTATCGCGTATATCGCCATTCTATATCACGTGATTTCTACACCAGACCAAATACAGTGTGACGATCACTCTGCAGCGCCGGGAATCGAACCCGGGACGTTCGAGGTGGCAGTCAAAGCACATAAAGCACTTAACACTAGACCACGAAAGTCGTCGATCCGAATATTCCACCGATCGTCGATCCGAATATTCCACCGATCGTCGATCCGAATATTCCATCGGACGTCGATCCGAATATTCCACCGATAGTCGATCCGAATATTCCACTGAGTATATTATTTTAGATCTACTGCAATAAAACAATGTCCCATATTTTCCAAGTCTTTCTGATTTCAGCGTTACGGATACAATCTCGGAGAGTTTTTCCAGTAATGGATCTTAGAACCTTCATCTAAGATATTCTATTTTATGACTTTATGTAGTTGAATGCTGACTTGAAGAAATCTTTCTACTAAAAGCGAACGGTATTATTCCTCGAGGTTCTTATTTCCCAAATGGCACGTTATTCGTGAAACCAGCGGAGCAAATTTTATCAATTATTTGATACAGTTCGCGGTCTCTATATTGGTCCTAATTAACCTTAACTGATAACACCACATCGGATTCCGTTCTCCACCCTATTATCGAAATCAGCACGAAAATAAAAGGGGTTGGAACACGGCTCAGTGTGTATGTTCTCCCCGTATAATTCCGAATAATCTCAGATTAAACCGAGGCGATTAGGCCGAACCAACACAATAACGCTTTCAAGCCCAAACACCCGTACACGTTGCCTTATAAAATTTATTTTTATTCGTTCCGAAAGCGAAGCTTCCATGAGCAAGATATTTCTGCAAGTTCTTTCAACTAATCATAGCTTTTGACACATCTAACATAGACTCAAATGATATTTATTAATCCATCAAATCTATTAATGATTCACGTTTGGTAAGACCATTCAGCAGAGCATCCCTTCCTGAACCCGTGTTGTTCTGTTATAATATGAGGGTCAACTTTGGTAAATATTTATTTATGCAGAATAGACTCGATTAGCTTTGCTGGAGCTGACAGTATTGCTACAGGTTTACAGGTTTTCGATAGATTATCTGAATTCCATATCTACAAGTGCGTAAAGTTTTCTTTTCCGAGAACATTAAGCACTGTGTATCATAGATACACGGTAAATAACCAGAAATTGACACACGTATCCAAAATGAGAGATCTCGGCTTCATCTACGAGAGAAGACAAACTTTTCACACTCACGTTGAGAGAATTGGTGGTAGTGCGTGGAGGATGTTAGGCTCATTCGAATCGGGAAAGGGTTTTCAAATATCACAAATGTGCTCAGAGTACTATACAATTCATTAATTCGGAGCAGACTCGAAAGTGGTTCTGTGATATGGAGCCGCACGAGAAGAGATATTCTCTAATGCAGGAGAGGGTTCAGAAAAATAATCTCAGGTGTCTCTACATTGAATCAAATTGAATCAGTTTATTTAATGAAAAGACATTACTCTCTTCTCAGTCGCATTCCTCGTGATTGAGGGTCGAGTCCATCCTGTAAATTATTGATCATGGCACGCCATGAGCTCCTGTCACATGTCAAGCGAATTTCTTATGTACGCATTAAAATAGAATTAACCCAATCTTAATAGATGGCGCTAGTGTGGATTGAACTAAAAATGTGAAGCGTGGTGCTACATTGTAGCATATGTATTATATGTAGACATCTTCCAAAAATTTGTCAGGCGTGGTGATCGTAAGAAGGGCGGAATGGGGAATGTTGTATTATATAAAGCGTGCGCTTAACCCAACCAATGTCAGGTCATATGTCCTGTAAACGCCTCGACCTCCATCTTCTGTTTCCAATTTACATCTTCGTCTCTATTGAGATACAATTAATCCTTAAAAATTATAACCCGCAATGGGTAAAATCCAGTATTCGTCTACAAGTATTTGTTTACATTCAAAATGAGTAAGTTTTTGTTTTCTTCACAAATTAACTAACAAACTAACCATCACACCGTTTCTCCGGAGGGGTAGGCAAAAAGGATGGACTGTCATACTGCTCTGTCCTGACATACATCCCAAGTTTTCCTCTATTCGTACATCGTAACATGCATACTCTTCGACTTTTCCGATAATTCTGTATTCTATTAATATTTTTTAATTATTAACTAAAAAAAATTCTTCCAGGGCTCTTTTGGGTTTTTTGGCTGAATCATTCCATTCCCAAGTATTGCTTTCTGAGTAAACAGATAAAGTTGAAATAACAACATATTTGTTTTCAGAATTCCGAAAATATCCAAACCACAAAAAATATCTTTTGAGCGATATTTAATAACTTATTTGTTTAACTTTTGTTACAGGTAAGAATATATCAACATTACTGATCTCCGAATCGAAGAAACGATCCCTTGAAACGACTTCTATATATTCAGTACCATAATTAGAGGTATTTATGGGTAAGTAGCTCGTTCTAATATTTTATGTATTTATATTTTACAAACTGTACCCAGCCACGCACTGCTATGGCTCAGTCTGGTTGAATAGAAAAGGGTCCATAATGGTGGTTCAATATTCCCCACCCGAGACCACCAGCTCACACCCAAGATCACTCTCGTCCCATTCGGTTTTGCACCTAGGTCTATCCGGCCCCTACCCAAGAACACTCCCAAACCCTCCACTCTCCTCCCTACCCGGGTAGTCAGGTTCAAATGTCGGACCCAACCCACAATATTCTCCAAGAAACCCTTCTTTCACTATCCAACAATATCCAACCTCAACATCAAAGAAAGAAATTTCCAATATGTGGGGGAAGAATAGCTTCCGGACTGAAAGAGCTGAGAAGACGATATCTGAAATAAAAACATTCGCGTATTCGAATGAAACGTTGTGTCAAAATTTCAAAGCAATCGAAGAATAACTTTCGGAGATTTCAGATAAGAAACAAACGCACACCTACATTTTTATTTATATATTATAGATTATTACGTAATTAAATAATGAGATTTTTTTATTTTAAAAAACACAATTAATTTATCACTTTTTTATTCAGCATCCTTAAGAATTGAAATTCCCTAAAGTTGTCACGTTATTCTTCTAAATCCCGTGAATTCCGTTTTCGAATCAGAAGAATTTCCGTGTTTTCCCGAGAGATATGGAAAAACGTTATTTATATTTTCGAATTTTATTCCGTATTGTGTCAATGTATTCTTTCCTGTGTTTGAATTTCATTGATTTATTGTCAAAAGGAAAATTCGGTTTCCTAAGATTTATGCTCCTAAATAAAACCAAAATTGTGCTAGATACTCGTATTTACAGATGATATGACATATAATGTGTGCACATCAACTTTACTATTAGTTTGAATATAAAATATTTTAGTTTGCCGATGCAAATAAGCATATAGACTGAAGCAGATGTGGCAATCCAAGATGGGGTTACATTAGGTTCCAATATGTATTGACGTGAAGCTTGAAGCTGGAAAACATATGATAATGCCCGACCCCATGTTGCAAGAGATGTAAAAAAATATTTGGAAACGCTCAAATAGGAAATTCTACCCTGCCCACCTTATTCACCAGACATTGCTCCTTCCGACTACCACTTGTTTCGATCAATGACACGATATGGCTGATTAACATTATTTTAATGCCGTTACCAAAAAATGGGTCGATGACTGAATTAAATCAAAAGAAGCATCGTTCTTCTAATACAAATTTCGAAAATGATTTTCGAAACTTGACTGAAAGGTGGGAGAAAATAATAGCTAGCGATGGACAATACTTTAAAAAATAACAATAACGTTTAAATGTAAATACTTAACTGAATGTTTCAGTAACTATGCATTTTCTGATTTTAGTTTGCTTATAATTTTTTTTTTAAACTAGTTACAACGATTTGTATCCGGGTGATGGTTCCTTAGAACAATTGATTCTTGATCTAGGAGGCTCGGATTCAATCCTGGAAACAACCCGATTTCTTCATAATAATTACATATTATTTCTGCTCACATTGATTGTAAAATAAATTATATTACCATTTATTTAAACCTATTAATCATATTCTTCATCAACCTGTATGCGTACTCCAAGACGCAGGCCAAGACTCCTTAATCCTGTCATTGTTCTGGAAGAATTTATGTGACAATTAAAATAACGATAAACTAGCTACCTATCAGATGTCATGAGAATCGATCGCTTAATTAATTGTATACAGTTATTTGATTGAAATAACCTGTTGTATACAAAAATGCGGAAAGCAACGGTTAACTACTACATTAATGGCCCAAGTGGCATCTCAAGAACCGTGAATATGTATGAATTGCTGCAAAACAATCCCTAGAATTTGAAACTAAAAGAAAAGCACAAGCAAACCGCAAAACCTCTTACTCCTAGTATTTTTTTTAAATCATAGAAATAAACATGCTAGAGGATCGCTCTTTCCATTTACAATTAAAGGCTTAACAATTGATTTTTTAAACATTTAACATTACCTTACCTTCAGTAACATAAAGATCTAAACTGCAAACTCGTTAGAATTAATTTCTCTTCCCGGATTCGGAACTTTCATTGAGTTTTAATATTCTCGTTGAAGAGGATGTAAATATTTTGACATGTTTATTAACTTTTTGTTGATTGATACGCCGCCCTGAGCAATTATTTGACAGCCTACCCTGCGCCAGCCCTGCGTGAGTGTTGACAGTTTCTTCGTTTATATGCAAATGTACCCCCTCACCGAATTCCCACCCTGGAATGCTTTGGCACCTTCTTAACAAAATCGATAGCTTTATCTTTTTATGTTTATCTTGATAGGGTACCGCTTATTTTTATAAAATAATCATGTATATATTTTTTTGAAATTTCATCTACGCCATTTTATAACATTTATTATTTTTTGTAAAGTTTTTTGTGTGTCTATTACTATCTAACTAACTAACCATGACGCTGTCTCCCCGAAGTGGCAGATAGAAAAAATGGACTACCACACTATTCTTTCCTGACATTCTTTCACTTCTTCGATTTCTCTAACTCCTAGCGTGGATTGATTTGATAGTGCTACTTTTTTTCGATTTTCTCAATATTCAAGCTCAATGTTCAAAATCTATCGGCCCCAAACATTGTCAAATGCCATTCTCTGGACCATGGCAGGCGAAAAGCCAATCAGAGAACAAGTCGCTAGACGCAAATGACAGTGGATCGGTCACACTCTGAGACAGAACCCAATCTGCATCGCTCAGGACGCACTAGACTGGTACCCTATGGGGGAAAAGAGAAAGCGAGGCAGACCTAGAGCCACCTGGAGAAGACTCCTAAAGGACGAAGTCAAAGCAGCAGGTCTCGCGATTTCAAGACCTCATTTGGGATGATGATAGGCATCAGGCATGCGATAGAGTCGGGTGGGGAAGATTCCTTGAGGCCCTATGCACCACGGAGGTGTGACTTGCTACTCGGGTGTGATTTTCACACCGTCTTTACATCGATTTGGCTAGCGCTCTAATGATGTAAAGAGCAATTTAACAAATGTATAATTTTAATAATATTTCCCATATCCTTGAATTCCGTATTCTTCGCTTGTGTGTGCTTGTAAAAAAATCTGTAGTTCATTTAATTTAAATTGGGTTTATGCAAATTATTTTCCAAAGTGTAACTTTGCTTATGCACCCCATACCCTCGTATTTCTTATTTTCGCTTGTGATGTGCTAATTTTGATTTATTCTCTTTGAAGTTGATGTAAATCCCCAGCCAGTCTCGCGATTTCAAGATATTGTTACATACCAAGAATGTATTTAAATATGTTTATTCAATTATTCACGTCGCTGTTTCTAAATCAGTTAGGAGTAAGAGAGGGTGAACATTGTTCCTTGTGTATAATATTACCATTTTATAATTTTGCCTTGCATATTAAATTGCTTTATTTTTCTAGAATTCATAATCTGTTTATTCAAATAAGATTTTAAAAAAACGTTCTAAATTATAATACTCGTATAAAGTTCAAAACCGTTATTTTGTGTACCGAGCTGTATTTTGATTTGAAGACCATCGAATATCAAAAGAATATTTATTGTTTCTTGAACAACGATGTAAAACTCCATATTAAATAATTAACACGAATGAAAACGTCAGTTTTCTAGAAATTTTATTATATTTTATGGGATTAACATGTTTCGCCCTTCTAAGGCATTATTAAATATCAAACAATTGATAATGCCTTAAAAGGGCGAAACATGTCATTCCCATAAAATATAATAAAACTTCTAGAAAACTGACGTTTTCATTCGTATTAATTATCAAAAGAATAGAACGATATACGACAGAATAGAGCGGAAGAAGGTATTATTAACAAAATTATGAAAGGATCGCTGCGTTGGTTCGGACATATGGAACGCGTGGATGGAGAAAGAATGGTTAAGAAAGTATACGTTATTGATGTAAATGGAGTACGGAGTCGATTCAGATCGAGGAAAACATAGCATGACCAAATTAACCAAATTCTAAAGTTTGGTCATGTTAGAAGTCGGAGGAATCGACGTGCGTGTATGACTCGCTGTATGAATGTGGAGAAAGCTAGAGAGGTATGTCAGGAAAGAATTGTGTGGCGGTCCATTCTATCTGCCTACTGCGTGATGGTTTGTTGTTGCTGTTGTTGTCGAATATCAAAAGAATAGATATTTTTGGTAATTACCTGGTGTGTTTAATATTAACATATTGTCTGTGGCTAAATCCCAACCCTAATTATATTATAGTATCACGTATAGTTTGTTATAAAAATACATTGATTACTATAAATCTTAAAAACTGGATTAGTAAATACGTAAAATCGTTAGCAATTAAGTTAATTGTGAATAATTAAAACAAGTACAATGAGCTTAAATGCCCCTAGGCGGTTCATGTCATTACAAATGAACAATTAAGCAACTCGTATTTAAAAAAAAATAATATTAACACAATTTTATTAGCTTTACGCCACTTAATTTTTTTTGCTAAAACCATTGTTATGACTCCACATCATAAAGTAGTTGTAATGGTGAATATAAAAGAAATATGAAATGATAAACTGAGTTTAACTAGGTTTTTTTTCTGTATTAAATAAAACGTTATCTAAATAGGAAGAAGGCTAACCGCAAATGAAAGAAGTTGGCATAGATAAAGAAGAACTCATTTCCTACCGACTTGTCCTACTTACAATATGTGTCATTTGATTAAATGTGCAGAAAAAATCTTATAATATCGCCAGAACTCCAACTCATCTATCATCACAGATATTCTTAAGAGTTCTGTAGTCCTCGTACAGTTTATCCTTTTCTTTTAATTTTTTTTCCTCGTAGATATTATTCGATCGTTTACGTATTAAGTATAAATAATGTTTCCTTGTTAATAAATGCAGTAGAAATGAGATCTCTTAGACGAATGTGTGATACTCTGTGTATAATAGAGTGTCGAATGAAAATATAAGAAGTGAATGCGGTGCGAATGATGGTGTTATGAACAAAATAATGAAAGGATCATTAAGATGGTATGGACACATGGAAAGAATGAATGAAGAAAGAATGGTAAAAAAAAGTACAAGTTAACGATGTAAATGGAACTAGAAATAGAGGAAGACCGAGGAAAACGTGGCACGATCAAATACTCGTAAATCAAATATTGAATGTCGGCCACGTGAGAATTCAGAGAAATCGGCGCGCGTGCATGACACGATGTATGAATGTTGAAGAATCTAGAGAAATTTGTCAGGAAAGAAAAGTGTGGCAGTCCATTCTTTCTGCCTACCTCTTCGGGGAGACGTCGTGTTAGATAGTTAGTTAATTAGTTATATAATATTCTATCACTACAATCAAGTGTTATAAAGCTTCTAGAAAATTGACGATTTCATCGAATTGGAAGTATGTGCGTAAATATTTAATTATATAATGTGTCACGTGTATTACAGCTTTCATCCATAATTAAACCATAGATATATGTATGTGTTTAATAACTCCATTCATGAAACGGATAATACAACAATTAACTAGTCACCGTTTTCAAAGGGATTAGGCGTTTACCCAGGCAGAAATTTACCAGGATAACACGAACTCTGTATCTAAAACCGAAATTCCATTTTCCGCTAGAGTGAATATGTTTTTATTGTTATTCTGTCATATCAGGGGCTTGCGTTTTCATGATATATCCTTATAAATTTATATAAGTACTTCTTCTTCACGTGTTCTGCCGGGTCCCCCCGATATTGACAACCATTTGGATGAAAGCTTGCTTGATTTCTCTCCATTGTGGTGTCCTGGGGAAGGTTGGCCGAAGTAGTTTCCGGTTGCCTTCTTCGGTGGAATTTTCTGTCAGGGTTACCTACCCTTAATTAGGGGGTCCCGGTTTTAAGGCGCCGGACATTCGCCCTTCATCTTCTCCCTATCTGCTATGTCACTGATGTTAATGTCAGTGGCCACATCGCCCGGGGCTCGCAGGGTCTAAGACCACTCGTGGACGCTAGGGAGTAAGACTATTGGTAGAGTTGCTGATGGAACGCATATGTGTCATTACACGGCACTTTATAGGAGCACATTTTCCAGCTAAATTATATATAAGTACATTGTCATCAAATACAGTATGTACTATGGAATATGCAATAGCTACTTTCTTACGTGTAGTTTATGTTAAACGTGACAATTTAAGAATTTTTACAAATGGGCGTAAAACTCATAAAAATTAGACTTCTTGATGACGTTCTTCTGCGTCTTTGTTGCTATCAGTTCCTTTCGCACAGATTTGGCAGTTTTTATGCGGAAAATTAATACATAATTATCTTCAGTAAAATAGTCCGTTGTTTTTGCCGAAACACTATGATACTTCAACATTATTACTGTTAAAATTTATTACACTCTTATAATATCACAATTTATTTTTATTCACTGAGATTTTCGCGACAGCTGTTTCGCCAACCGATTTTGGCATCATCAGGTGTTAAAATAAACTTTATTGTAACACCTGATATTGCCAACAAAACAGTTTATTGTAACACCTGATGATGCCAACATCGGTTGGCTAAACAGCTGTCACGTGAATAAAAATAAATTGTGATATTATAACAGTGTTATTGAACCCTAAGGCATTCACACTGTGGAATTCCATAGTAATATACTTAGGAAAATGAAAATAACTTTGTTTATTCCACTAATTATTAAAAAACTATTAAAAAACACGACATGTTTCGGAGGATACCTCCATCTTTATATTTTCACACCTAAAGATGGAGGTATCCTCTAAAACATGTCGTGTTTTTTTAATAATTAGTGGATTAAACAAAGTTATTTTCAATTTCCTAAGTATACAGCAGAGTTATAATTTTCAACAGTAATAATGTTGAATTATCTTCAAGTTAACATATTGTCTGCAGAAAGAGTATGAAGGGAGTTCCAGTGTCAACCCTTACGCATGGAAATGAAGCTTGAAGCTGAAGCAGTGAAAGGATGAATGTAGGATAATTCCGTAGAAATGAGATCACTGAAAAGTATGTGTTGGAAAACTGTAAATGCTTGAATACCGAACGATGAAATAATGAACAAACGTTAGGCAGATGATTACATCCTAATTAAAATAAAATAAAATATTAATTTGATGTTTTTGTCTCGTTTGATTTTGTTAATGTAGAAGCACAAAGTTTTGTTCAAATGTATCATAAACACAGCTGTTGATAAAAAAATTGAATGTCCGGCCTTCAATTGTTACCCTGCCACCCCATCCCCTAAAAAATGAAATACGTGTTTTGTGAAATTTATGTCTTGTACAATAAAACAATTCCACATGATGTATTATGTAATTGACAGATAAATATTACAGAATATATCACCTAGTATATTATTCCCGGAATTATTACAACAATCGTGCTACCCTTCTCACATTCAATTGTCAAACTTGACAATTTTATTACACATAACTTTGCTTTGTGTGATATATTGCTTCCAATTCTAAGTTCCGCTAAACAAAAAGTGCTTTTGTGCGTGTTTCAAAACTTTTTTCTTAAAATATAGCTTCTTACTATTTGGAATCTCGCGTTAGACGAATTGAACTTAGTTGATAAAATATTAGTATTATTATTATTTTATCAGGTATCAGGTTGCCTTAATGAGATCATATGGTAAAACAAGTATATGAGAACTGGCAGTAAGGTCAGAATTTATAAAACCTGCGTAAGGCCTTTACTGATATATGTCATTGAGACTAGAGCGGATACCACAAGAATGAAAGTGCGGTGGCAGAGATGCGGACGCTGAGGATGATAGCAGAAAAGATTCTTCGAGATAGGGTGAGGAACACGGCTATCCGCGAAATCTGCAAGGTGGAAGATGTCGTGAGATGGGACAGACAACGCAGAAGATACTGAAATGCGCACGTGCAGAGGATGAATCCCAAACACTGTTGCGCATCAGATTCCTGCCAGCTACTGTCCCCCCGGAAGACCGCCAAAGAGATGGAGGGATAGCTCGGAGTCGACTTCCCAAGAGAGGCCAGCCTGATTGGATTGCAGGAACAGACCAAAGGTCTAAAAAAGGAGGAATAAGATTATTATTTTGTTGAATCGCTCTTAACATAATTACAGCGCGAGCGAAATCAATGTAAAGGGTATAGCTATCATATTGATTATCATGACATGTAAAAGGTACCTTATCTATCGCCATTTTATTGTCACGTAAATTCTACACCATTAAAAAAAAAGTATGACAATCATACTGCTATCGCCGGGAATTAAACCCAGAAACTTTGTATACGTGTTTACAACGGCGGCATCCACACGCGGCTTACAACGCGCGTCCGTCACAGAGGTTGTTGAAGGTCAAACGAATTTTTGATGCAAACAAGTGTTTACACTGTTGTAAACCGCCGGTGGAGACCGATGTGGAGGGCTCGTTCACAACAGTCTGGCCGGGGTTTTTTCGCATCTCGTATTTTTCCTTTTGGGCCATTATCTCCTCCATGAAGCCTCCCACCTTACTCCACAACTGTTGGGATTGTAGTATGGATTTGACCGTGTAGTTTACGTCCAAGTAAACGGTTAATGGATTTAGGGCTGCCTGGACGCCATTTGGGTTCTCTATTTACCACTGTCCCGGTTGGTGCTCGGCAGTCAACGTGTCAGTAAATTTAATTATTCATTTATATTCTGGTAGTTACTACCAATGTTTGTATGCAAAAGCAACATCGAATTCTGGGGCAATACACTACCAACGGTATAACTATTCTTCAGGGACCGAAATATATAGTTCCGCAAATAATAAAACTTGTTTGCGTTAATTGAAAACAGTGTTTGTTCATCGTTAATGCCTCGGGACCACGGTTTTTGTTTGTTTGCAATTCGGCAGTACGCAATTGAATATTTTTCCGCTCGCGAATATACTATTTTCGGGCAACAAGTTCTACACAAACATCAATACTAGTGTGTGTGAGTGTGTGTGTGTGTGTATATTGCATTTTCAATTTCTATTTAAACTCTTCCGTTTCTCTTATTCAAATATCCAATCAACGGAACGCTCTATCGGTTTGCGAAGCTTTTGAATAAAGTAAACATTTCGAGCTCGTTCGTTTTAATTTTGTTTCATGATAACTTTTTATTATGTAGGTACGTTTATCCAGTTACGTAAGTAATTAAAAATGTACCTTTACAATTTTTAGGTAGCTCAGTAGAATTATTGAAACTCAAATATATCGTAAACAAAACTATGGAGTTTTATATACGAAAATTTGGCACCTGTCGTAAGCATTTACAATTAATTTTTATTTACTATTTCTTGAGTATTCTTGAAAAAACAAAAAATAGGGTACGCTTATCGATAGCTATTGCAAAGATGAATAAAACAAACAAAAAAAGTTGAAAATCTTTTGATAATTGCTTGAGTTGCGACTATTTAAAAAAATGAGAGAAACGCGTTTAAAGTTTTAAGTCCATTTTTCTTACTTTAAAATCAGTTATTTTCTAAAATACGAGTTTTTTTTACTTACATCAAACTACCTACGAGTCCTGGACCCTATGATAGTTCTTCTCTTTATCTCCAGTGGTGTCCTTGACTTTTATAATTTTTTTACTGGCCCTTTCCATGCGATTCTCAGCAGCTTACACCCGGCTAGCGTCGCGGTCGGCGCAAGGACAGTCGATTTACCTACTCTCTAAAATGACTGTAACTCAGTCAATTTTCTGGGTTTTGAGCTAATATTTTATACACTTATTTTCGAAGGTATTCACTTCAAATTAAAACACAAAACTCACCCAATCACAGAGGCTATCCCCCTTAATGTTACAGCGAGTTATTTCAAAAATAGAGACCGTCGTACCTTAGTAAATATTTTTACAAAATTCCATTTGGAAACGCACAGCGGTAGATGAAATGTTTCTTGACATAATGTCACCCTTCTTCAGGCACGTAAAAGTGTTTTTATGATTGACATATTTCGGCTTTGTAGGGTATTACAGGAATCACATTTATATTTAGCTATGGTAGCACATTTATCAAAATAATATAACGTAAAATTCTGTTAAAATATGTTATACACTGGAATTCCGAAATAACGCGGTGCTACATCGCTTGCTCTAACTTACTACTCCGTGTTATGCGCAAAGAGGTATGCAGAAGAGGACAGGAACATTTGGGAAGAAATTCTACATATGCTTTGGAACTGAATGTTTGGAACTTAAAAGTCCGCACCAACAATGCGTAAACGGTTTCGCCAAATAATCTTTGTTACCGTTTTAAAGGTAATTATTTTAATTTTATTATATATATAAACTTAAGGCGTTTACACGGTGAAATTCCATAATAACGATTTTTTTATGAATTAATACACTTTTTTCAACATTCGAGTATATTTTTCTCACTATGTTTCGAAGGTTTTACATTGTCATCATCGAGAGAACGATATAACCGATCTTCCGATGATGAAGGTGTAAAGCCTTCGAAATATGTTGAAGAAAATAAACTCGAAAGTGGAAAAAATTGTGTTTTAATTCATAAAAAAATCGTAATTACTCGTATTTGAAATAAAATGCCATTAATCGTTAATTTATTTTACACTTGGTTATTTTTTTATTATTTGTGCAATATTCTTTATATTGGTTGTATTTACTATCTTAAATTTTATTTTACCGTTCTTTTTTCACATCAGACAAAATAGGGTTAGATGGCAGACATGTTCAGAGTATGCCATAATCACTTGTACATAAAAGAGTCTTAGATGGGCAAACTCTAAGAATCTACGGATCTTTATTCTACCTCCTGTAGAATAAAGGTCGGTAGACCGAGGGTGCGATGAGAAAATTATATTAAAAAGGGTTCATCCCAACTACTAGAAGTGTCTATCTGCAGGGTTGCAGCAGATGCTACATAATAATAAGTAATAAACATGTATGTATATATTTAAACAGATTAGATGCCTCAATTAGATGTACACAACAAGTTCATAACACTGGCAGTTCAACTCTCTTGTGCCACCCCTCAGTGTAAAAAACCATCAGGTAAAACAAGACATTAATGTAATTTTTATAGTTATTTTTATTTAAAATAAAATGAAAATAAAAACACTGCACATTGTTTTTCACCACTATGCGGTTATTTTATTGCCGACTAGTTTCGCTTGTACCCAAGTTTTCACAGGGCTTCGTAATAACAGAACAACAACTCAGATTTACATGTATACATATATAGTAGATAGAAAGAGAGGGGGAAGAAAACAAAAAAAACATTAATGTAAGATAAAAAAAAACATACACATAAATTAAAATAAGGCAATTATAGCAAAGAACAAATAAGAAATATACAACTTTCATCCATTCTATTATCTACTACTTTATATTTTTCTATCTTTCTATTATCATCTACTTTCATCCTTCTTTTGCCAGTTCCCTGCTTCGCTTCCATAAATAAAATTCGGTATAAGAACAGCATTGTGCATTGCTATTTTAGCTTTTTTGGATATGTTTTTGTTTGCAATGACAACTTTAAGTGCACCATTCACTCTGTTGCCTGCCCCAACCCTTCTTTCAATATCCCTCTCCACTTGCCCATTTTTTGTAAACATATTACCCAAATATACATATATATTTTTTTAAATATAGTATTTAACTTTTCCATGTACTCAAAATTACGCTATATTGTATCGACCCGTTCACTAAAATATACCGATTAGTTGATCAAATTGGCATTTGACCCATTGCTAGGGTTTGGATCGAGAGGGTCACTAGCGTCACCTCATTATAGGTCACGGCCCAGAGCCCGTGGGTTCAATAGGATTTAGATTAGAATGTTGATGAGATGGGATACGGAATTCGGATCGAATTAAATTATCTCAACCATGCGGTATTAACCATCCAAATAACATCTTGGGATTAAAGGATCTTGGTATTGTTTATGAAAGTAAACTGACTTTCCATGCTCACATCGAGAGAATATGTGGAGTTACACTGAAAATGTTTGGATTCATTATCCGAACCGGTCGAGTTTTCAGGAATTCGTATGTTTTGTGAATTCTATAAGACAGAATGGTAAAGAAGGTATATGTAAACGGCGTGAACGGAGCTAGAAATAGAGGAAGGCCGAGGAAAACGTGGCACGATCAAATCAATCAAATATTGAATGTCGGTCACGTGAGGAGTCGGAAAAATCGACGTGCGTGCATGACAAGATGTATGAATGTAGAGGAAGCGAGAGGCGTATGTCAGGACAGAACAGTGTGGCGTTCCATTCTTTCTGCCTACCCCTCCGGGGAGACGGCGTGATGGTAAGTTAGTTATATACCTAATTCATTAGTCCGGAGCCGGCTCGAGTGTGTTCGGTGGTGAGTCCCCACGAGGCGATATACTCACTCATGTTAGAGAGGGTTCAGAAAAGATTTCTGATATATATCTTCATAAGAGAGTTTAATAGCTATCCGTGGCTTTATCCCACTGCATTCCTCTTGGGCATTCTGGGGACTAATAGTTTGCAGATAAGGAGGGATGGGTGAACACTTACCCATTTCTTCAGATTTATCAGGGGATTCTTTGAAAACTCCGTTATCTTGGAGGCTATCTATCTATATTTTCCGGGTGGTTTCATATTCGACAGCGTCAGCACAGGCTGTTTTATCTCCCAGCATGCAGAACCAACCTGCCTCTAGTAATGCCGGTGGGGAGAGCAATCAAACTGCTGAACATGATTACTTTGAAGATCGACGTCTTTCATATTCGTGAAAGTACACAAGACAAGTACTCTTGACTTTGGAGAGTTTCTTGTATTTCTAATATCGAACCATCTCTCATGCGTTCCTTGTATTATATATTTATTATATTTTACCTGTTCTCAATAGATGCTTTAAACTATAATTGTTGTTAATAATATCTTTTGGTATATTTGATTTGATCTTACATTTGAAATGCTTTTCTCTGTTTGTGTATCACTAACTTAACCCTTTACGGACGCAAGTCACCTGTGACGTGATAACAGAACTTTGTCGCTGCGGTCATATGGCACATGAGAGGTGACATGACGAATCGTATTGAATCTTGTTGTCTGTGGAATCTGCGCGTAATTACTTTGTCAGTTGAACATTACCAATTGAGCGATAAACATGCACAGTGCCTTTTTGAAATGAAATATTGATAGAATAACATATACAAATAAGCTAGCGTCCGATGAGGATAAATATTTTTGCACTTTTCACAAACATGTTTCGAACCGAAACCGTCCCTCTGAGGAAAGATGTCTGCAGTCCTAAACGTGTTTGTTAGAAATGCAAAAGAATAGCAATATGTGTTTTGGTATTTTGGGTATGAAGATGGAGACTGCAACGATCTCCGAAAACTTGGTAGAGAAAGACAAGTTACACGGATATATCCAAAATCCCAAAAAAATCATTTTAATGAAAAGCGTTATAAAAATACAATGTGTTTCAAAATTAATTCATATATCATTGCTTTTATATTTACTTTATCATATTTCTATGGTTTTAGTGATTAAAAATATACAGTCCGTGGTTTTGGCCTTCTCGTTAACCCAAACCATGCCAGTGATCCTTATATAGCGAGGATGAAATGATATTTAAAAAATCAACAGTCAGCAAAGCTAACTCTGAAAACATTTAATTAAACCATAGATGGGTAACCGCCGGCCCGCGGAGCTATTTTGTCCGGCACTGATTCATCTCGGCGAAGTAATAGAGAAATAAAATTATAGTTTTAATAATGCAGATGACACGGGCGCTTGCAGTGATTCGGCGAAACTCGTATACGCACACACACTTTGACAAAGTTGCTTTGACGGATTTTTATCAATTATATTTGGTGTAAATATAAGTATTAGTATAAACTATAATAATATAAAAAATATAAGTATAAACGCCTTAGAAATGAGATTACTAAGAAGAATGTGCGGGAAAACGTTGTATGATAGAATACCGAACGATGAAATAAGAAAGAAATGTAAGGCAGATGACTGCATCATGAATAAAATTTAAAAAGGACCCCTGAGATGGTTTGGACATATGGAACGAATGGATGAGAGGAGAATGGTTAAAAAGTTGTACACAAGCAGTGTGAGTGGGAAAAGAAGCCGAGGACGACCGAGGAAAACATGACATGACCAAATTAATCAATTACTAAAAGGCGGCCACATTCGGAGTTACAAGTCGGAATAATCGACGCGCGTGCATGGTACGATGTACGAATGTAGATGAATCCCGAGAGGTATGCCAGGACAAGCCATTGTGGCGATCCATCCTCTCTGCCTACCCCTCCGGGATAATGGCGTGATGATTAGTTAGTTAGTTAGTTTTGGTGTAAGAAAAGTATACAAATTTACGTACATTTGCAAGAAAAATCATTTGTCTTTTTGGCAGCACATATACATCTGAACAGTTTTTTTCGAGGATGAAACACATTAAATAAAAAATACGAACGAAGATAACACATGAAAATCTCGAAAATTCAATGCGATTATCATTAAGCAATACCAACCCCAATATTGATAGTCTCGTAATTCAAGTACAAGGCCAATCTTCACACTAAATTTTGTAATCAGTTTAAAATATTATATCGTTCATTATATAAATAAATAAAATGTATAAGAAGTAGCAACGTGTTTTATTTAATTTAATATTACCTTATTATGATTCATAATTTGGTCCGGCCCTTGACAGGGAGACAGATTGATAATTTGGCCCCAGACCTAGAAAAGGTTGCCCATGCCTGAATTAAACCGTTCTAAAATAGCTTCCATATTTTAAAATTAGTTTAATTTCGCAAGCATACGAAACGTTTATCATTTTAAGGCTAAGAATTTCTCACAACTTCATAAAGTTTTCTTTTAGTTTTTATTTTAACTACGGAATGAAAAATCAAGAAGTTTTATGCAAAATTGACCGGAGAACGAATCTGACTTTTCCCTTTGCTCTTCCCGCTTACCAGATCAAGAGAAATTGCATCCTTTCACAGCTGTATTTCCCTCGTTACATTTTGTTGTATTTTCAATTTTCTAGACGTCTCGAGCACTATTCCCATTTATTTCATTCACCAAACAAACTTACCGTTCGTTCTTTCGAAACAAATTCGATTTCAATATTCATATTAAGAACAGTTCATTCTGTGGATAAATTCAATTTATTTACTTGTTATTTACGGCCGTACACAATGGAGTTCTGATCCCAACCCAAATTTTTATTTTTATTTTTTTTCTTGTATACAACAGGTCGCTTGAACCCAATTACTGTATACACATTATTTTTAGATATTATGTAATATTATTGATGATTCACATGAATTGTTATAGGTAGCCAATCTATCGCCATTTTATTGTCTCGTGAATTCTACACCAGACCAAAGACAGTGTGACAATCACACTGCCATCGCCGAGAATCGAACCCGAGACCTTCGGTATGGAAGTCAGAGCTCCTACCACGCTGCCACGGTCGACTCACTCTAATGTATGGAAGCGAAGCATGGATCAGGCAGAAGAAGGGTGAAAGCAGAATAAATGCGGTAAAGATGAGATCCTTAAGACGTTTGTGTGGTAGAACGATATACAACAGAATCTCAAATGTAGGAATGTAGAGCGGAAGAAGGTATTATGAACAATGAGAGGATCGCTGCGTTGGTTCAGACATATGGAGCTCATGGATGGAAAAAGATTTGTTAGGAAGTATACGTTAATGACGTAAATGGAGTACGGAGTCGAGGCAGACCGTGGAAAACATGGCATGACCAAATTAATCAAATATTAAAGGTTGGTCATGTTAGAAGTCGGAAGAATCGACGTGCGTGCATTCCTCGCTGTATGAATGTGGAGGATCCTAGAAAGGTGTGCCAGGATAGAGTAGATTTGGGGGTACATTCTCTATCTCTACCCCTGCGGGGAAACGGCGTGATGGTTTGTTTTTTTTGTTTGTCGTTAGATTTTTTAATAAAAAAAATTATTAACGTACTTGATTGTGCAAATATTTTTATACAACTTTAAATATTTTTTTGTACTTAATTTTATAACCATTTTGGTGACAGAGTGGCAAGAGCTATGACTGTCACATTGAAGGTCCCGAATTCTATTCCCGGCTATAGCAGTGTGATTGTCAGACTGTCTTTTGTCTACTGTAGGATTCACATGACAATAAAATGGCAATAGTTAGCTACCTATCACATGTCATGAGAATCGATAGCTAAATGTTGTTTACAATAATACATTAATTAGGTTCAAATAATCTGATGTTTACAAATGTGGAAAGCAACGAGAAACTACTATATTAAAAAGACCTTAGTGGCATCATAAGAACAAGTAAAGATTTGAATAAATTTTGCTGCAAACCAATCTCCAGGATTGAAACAAAAAAATATCTTTTTTTTTTCATAGTGACCGATTTGTAATGAAACTGTCTTGTATTCAGAGAAAGATTATTTGATAATACATCAGACATACAGTAAATTTGACATATCACATATAAAGAAAATTTCGCTGAATTAATCCATCATAAATAAATACAGCAAATATAATATAGAAATGTAGCATTTAAGTGAAGAATGTTATAAATGCGTTTAAAAACACGAAAGTTTTTTTAAAAAAATTGTACCTATATATTTCTTCTTCTTCTTCTTCCTTATTGTAGGCGTATGTATGTGGTCTGTTCTCCAGAGTGTTGCTCCTCCTGTGAGGTAGATTCCCAGCTGTCCTTTCATCTTTTAGAAGGTCTTCCACGAGGACGAGTCCCATGAGGCTGATTATGCAATGCAATATAGGGTAGTCTGGTGGTGTCCATTATTTGAACATGACCTTTATATTTTAATACTTATATATTTGATTATTTAAATATAGAATATTTCACGTTCGGTTGCGTATTTTTGCGATTTATAAATATGCTTCATTATCTACATTTTAGATTGTGCCTGTGTAGCATTTGGTAATGAGTTTTCTGCGTTTTGTTTTTGGTTATACAATACCCATGTAAATTTATCGATGTACCTGCATAAATGACGTCAACGTAACGCAAATATTTCCTGTTTTTAGAAATGCAATGGGAACGCCATTGTACTGTATCATACATAGTTACATCAGTTTAACTGACCACACAAAATATATACAGTGTTCAAATTTTAACAGTAGAAAACAGTATATTTAAAACCTTGTCGAAACGTGTGACGTGTTAAAAATAATAAGTGACCTTAAAAAATAGTATTTAATTAATAAATTATTTTACAAAATTATAGATACTTGCCTGAAAATATGAATATTTTATGAGTGATTATAGCCAATACTAGCATACACTTTAGAGACAAGTACCCTTATCAACAAGTGTCCGTTTATTAAAAAGCATTCAATGATCCATAGAAATGCTAATGCTCTGCGCAAGTCTTCGAGATAAAATAAGAAATGATCAAAATGTAATCGTAATATAATATGATAAATTGTATCTCAATAGAGGCAAAGTCGCAAATTGGTTGGGTTAAGCGCACGCTTTATGTAATACTTCATTCCCCATTCCACCTTTTCTTATGACCACCATGTCTGACAAATTTTTTGGAAGTTGTATATATGTTAATCTGTAACACCACCCTTTACATGGTAGTTTCAATCTACACACTAGCGCCATCTATGAAGATTGGATTTTAAGCATTAAGCAGAAGATCTTTTTAACACAATGTGAAAGGCTACCGCCATTATCGTATTGCTAGATAACGTAATATAATAGTTAATTGTGACACGTAATACGTTTGTTTTGTTTTGATTTTAAAATTTTATATGTTTTATCGTTTATATAGGGTGATTTTTTAGAGGTTTGGTTTTTAAACTGGCAACATTATTTTTACAGCCTGTCAATTTGACAGTTGACAGTTGATTTGTAGTCAGTACGTTTTGCCATTTTACCTAGTTGCTCAATAAAGGTGTCGAAAATTGGACTTTCCATTCGACATTCGAGCTAGCCGTGGCGCTCATATGCCCGAAATCATATTTAAACAATAATGGCAAAAAAATATCTTTTGAATATTGCCAATATCATAGACATTAACATTATTTTAATGTGTTTTTTTTTTTTTTTGAATTTGTGTACATCTAAAAAAAACACCCTTTATATAACAATGTGTATGAAATGTAAAATGGCAAACGTAACAAGAAAGATTTTAGAAACAAGAGAATAGAATCGCATACATTTTTTAAAAATAAATTCTGCGAGTTACAAATGGAATGCTTCTATTTATTGAATAAAATTGATCCAGATGGACAAATCGTGCGTTCACCAATTTGGGCGGACGAGTTGATGATACTAGATCAAGTTGATATGTCATTAGCGCCCGATGACGTCACCATTGGTGTCAACGTATGATGATTCCCGATGGCGCTTCCTCTTTAGCCGAGTGGGTTCGTATGCCGAACGTATTGGGGTCAAACGCGTCGCTTGTTTAAAATGTTATCAGACAAATTTTCCATTGTATTAGTCACGGCAAACAATTGTCGAACCGCATTAATAATATAATACGAATTTTATAATTATTTTTTGTGAATGTATACTTTTACTTGTATACGAAATTCTGGATTTTCACCAAAGGGTGATCAATTCAAATTTAATTGTATCTCAATAGAGACGAAGACGCAAACTGAATATGGATGATCAAGGTGTTTACAGGACTTATGACCTGTCATTGGTTGGGTTAAGCGCACGCTTTATGTAATTACAACATTCGCCATTCCACCTTTGTTATGATCATGCATGACAAATTTTTGGAAGATGTATATATACTTCAAAATCCATACCTATCTTCACGTGTCAGTTTCAATTATCCATCTATGTAGATTTGGTAGCACTTTGTGAATCTATTCAAGATTAACTTATACAACCGACCCACTAACGCCATCTATGGAGAATGATTTTCAGCATTTAGCAAACTACCTTATTAACACAATGCGAAGGCTGTAGCCCATAAACGCATTGTTTAGAAGTCGCCAGGAGTATTATTCCATTCTAATTGCCAAATAGTTGACCAGAATAATTACAAATATTTTTTGTGAATGTATACTTATACTTGTATACGAAATTCTGGATTTTCACCAAAGGGTGGTCAATTCAGATAGGTATGGATTTTGAAGTATATATACATCTTCCAAAAATTTGTCATGCATGATCATAACAAAGGTGGAATGGGGAATGTTGTAATTACATAAAGCGTGCGCTTAACCCAACCAATGACAGGTCATAAGTCCTGTAAACACCTTGATCATCCATATTCAGTTTGCGTCTTCGTCTCTATTGAGATACAATTAATTTTATAATTACTAAAGATATTCACTCTAATTTGTTAACAGTTTTGCTAGACTTTGTAACTGGAGGCTTTGACTTGGAACTTCTGGCTTACAGAGGTTCAGCTCTAATGGCTATTCCTCTTACATCTATAGGAAACATTGTTGGAATGTGATTTGGTAGTTGTTTTATGATGGGGCTAAATGTATGGCCTGGAGTGTCCCTCCGAAAGAGGGCGAGGGGGGATTTAAGGTTTATGATAATGGACTTAAAGTTACTCACTTAAAGTTGTCATCGCAAACAAAAACCTATCCAAAAAAGCTAGAATGGCAGTGCACAATGGTGTTCTTCTACCGACCCTTATGTATGGAAGCGAAGCATGGAACTGGCAAAGGAAGGATGAAAGTAGAATAAATGCAGTAGAAATGAGATCTCTTAGACGAATGTGTGGATATTCTGTGTACGATAGAGTGTCGAATGAAAATATAAGAAGTGAATGCGGTGCGAATGATGGTGTCATGAACAAAATAATGAAAGGATCATTAAGATGGTTTGGACATATGGAAAGAATGAATGAAGAAAGAATGGTAAAAAAATTATATGTTAATGATGTAAATGGTACCAGAAATAGAGGAAGACCAAGGAAAACGTGGCACGATCAAATAAATCAAATATTGAATGTCGACCATGTGAGGAGTCAGAGAAATCGACGCGCGTGCATGACACGATGTATGAATGTTGAGGAAACGAGAGAAATATGCCAGGAAAGAAAAGTGTGGCAGTCCATTCTTTCTGCCTACCCCTTCGGAGAGACGGCGTGATGGTTCAAAAAATACAACTTTTTAATATATATTTTATAATTTCTTCTATGTTCGCCATACTTTGTGTTGTAGATGTTTTATTTGTCTTTTTCTTTTTTATATACTTTTTACAATACTATTAAAATATCAGACATGTTTCGGACAACCAGTCCTTCTTCGGTGATACATAAGTATTATAAAGATAAATATTTAAAATATTATAAAATTGTTTACAAATATGATCAATTTAGACAGATCTGTCCAAATTGATCATATTTTTAAACAATGTTATAATATTTTAAATATGTATCACTGAAGAAGGACTGGTTGTCCGAAACATGTCTATGTAATTTGAATAGTGTTGTATGTACAATGTACATAAAAAAAGAAAAAGACAAATATATTTTTTAACTTCAGAAGATTCCAGAAGAACTATTGTATAATGTTTCTTGAACAATGACGTTAAATTCTATTTTGAACAATTAATTTGAATGAAAACGTTTGTTTTCTAAAAAAAATGTGTTTTATGAGAACGTTACACAATGCATAAGAAATGTGAAACGTGTCATTTGTTCCCATAAAATGTAATAAAACTTCTAGAAAACAGACGTTTTTATTCGTATCATTTAGTGTTATAATTCATAAAGAGCAATTTTTTTAAATCTTCGTTATTTACTTACCTTTCAAATTACGAGTACTTTATATAAATTATATGTTTTACTTCACTAATTATTGGTCCATTCAAGAAGGCTTCTTTTATGATGTGGGTCCCGATATTACCTGTAGAATACTGAATATGACCACACTTTTCATTGTGAAAAAGGGAGCTTATAGACCTATCCTGTAATCTGGGTCACGTTGTATTGGTTAGAGTGCTTATAACCTATTCATGCAGGGTTCAAACTTATCAAGGAACCGTAGCTTTCTTCCTAGATTAAGCCATTTTTCACATTTTGATGAATCATGCATATAAGAACGCGAATTTATTAGAATATTTTATTTATTTATTTTACCCTTTGAATGTGTTCGGAAGGCGATAACCTCATAAGACCTGATACGGTAGCCTTCAAACTACAAAATCATAAACAAAATATTATGTGGTGTTTGTTTACTTATGAAATATGTAATTATATTTATTTTTATAAGTGATTTTTACAATTTCTTCTTTGTTCCCCATACTTTGTGTAATAGATATTTTATTTGTCTTTGTATTTTTTTATTAAACATCTACAACACAATGTTTTGGCGATCATAGAAGACATAACAAACTGTTTAATTAATTTTAAATATGTCTAACCACCAAGTAATAGCTTCTTATCCAAGTTTATACAAAAAATGTTAAAAATATAATTCTCTCGCATTATATTTACTTACGAAGTTTTTATAGTCGATTCATTTACTTAAATTTTGTTTACCGGTAATATGTCTTAGAGTTTTCACTCGGAAATCAACATTTCCCGAGTGAAAACCGAATGTAAAGTGTACGCTTAATTTCCTCGCCTCCTGCCATGAATAGGTAATAAGGAGCGGCGGAACCATTTAAGAAAACGAATGGGAATATCCTTCTTGCTAAGGATACTCCTTAAGGCGACAGCTCCTGCGGTCCGCGCCCTTTCGCACGCTACTTCCATCCTGCTGTCACATTATTCTCTTCCGAATTCCTCCTTCTCCTTTTTCAGTTTATTTTCACCTTATCTCATTATTTTTCTTCGGGTCTACACGGTGTTTAGTGTCATAACATCGCCTCAATGTTTGTGTTTTATTCTCCTTCTTATTTCTCTTAGTTTAGGTCATTTGACCTTTGTGTCGGGGGCTGTCTTGGGATGATGATATCCAGCCATATTCAATATATAAACGGAACTAAAAATAGAGCAAGATTTAGCAAAACGTGGCACGATGGAATCAATCTATTATTAAATTTTGGCCACGAAAGGAGTCGGAGAAATGGATGTGCGTTCATGACACGATTAATGAATGTTGAGGAACTGAGAGAACTATGTCAGGAAAGAACAGTGTGGATGTCCATTCTTCAAGCCTTTCCCTTCGGCGAGACAGCGTGATGGTTAGTTAGTTAAGTTTATTAGAGTTTTGCGTCCAATTTTTGTTCGTTTTTACAGGCTAAGCGTTATGTCATGGATGAATGTGTCCAGCCCAATTAATTGTTATGTGATCCTATGCTGTTCTTAATGAACTAATACCCGACACGCTAACTATTTAATACCATTCTCTAATGGCGCTTATTTCGGTCGATGTCCCAGTACGCCAAATTTTTCTATAGCTTTCCAAATTTATCTTATCTCGTTAATGTTTTTTTCTGAAAATGCCTCTTCTTCGTGTTGTGGTTGTTCCTATCCTATCCGATCGACCGATCTTGGAAAACTTCTTCAAGATACTATTATATTATCTTGTTTTTAAACGAAGAACGATAATTTTTTACAATACAACTAATTTTACAATGCAAAATGTAGTACAAATGTTACCAAAAAATGAGACTTTTTGTTCACAACTCCGCCAAAAATTCAAAAATAATTATTTTTTATTTATTCGTTCATAAACGAGATTTACATATATACTAACAGAAAATATATGTATATTTTTATTTCACATGAATCTGTCATGAGTTATCCTGACAACGCCGAGAGACCTTTTTTTCCGAGGGGTCAAGGGAATTGAGGTCCCAATGGCTGAATTTTCCAAAAAATTAAATGAAAATTTCACAAAGTACTTATAACTTACTAACTAACTAACCATCACGACGTCTCCCCGGAGGGGCAGGCAGAAAGAATGGAACGCCATACTGTTCTGTCCTGACATACTTCTCTCGCTTCCTCTACATTCATACATCTTATCATGCACGCAAGTCGATTTCTCCGACTCCTCACGTGACCGACATTCAATATTTGATTGATTTGATCGTGCCACGTTTTCCTCGGCTTTCCTCTATTTCTAGCTCCGTTCACGCCGTTTACATATACCTTCTTTACCATTCTGTCTTCACTCATTCTTTCCATGTGTCCAAACCATCTTAATGACCCTTTCCTTATTTTGTTCATAACACTTTCATTCGCACCACATTCACTTCTTATACTTGCATTTGTCACTCTATCATAAACAGATTTGCCACACATTCGTCTTAGAGATCTCATTTCTACTGCATTTATTCTACTTTCATCCTTCTTTTGCCAGTTCCATGCTTCACTTCCATACATAAGGGTCGGCATAAGAACACCATTATGCACTGTCATCTTAGCTTTTTTTTATAGGCTTTTGTTTGCGATGACAACTTTAAGTGCATTATTTTTATCTCGTTTGCCTGCCCCAACCCTTATTTCAATATCCGTCTCCACCCTTTCATCCTTTGTAAACATACTTCCTTAATAAACAAATTCATCCACTTTAAATTAACAACAAAGTACTTATCAAATGTGTATATTTGATATGTATAATTGTTTGAATAAAATATATCATTCGATATATTAAAAAACTAACACCTAACTCCTTAAAGTATTATGGATATCTATCAGGCACTACCCTGTCTTGTTATGTGTCCAGCCCACTGCCACATCAATTTAGCTGTATGATCCATGATCTCGGCAGCTTTGTTTCATCGTATTATTTCTTAATTTTCTATTTTTTTCTCTGATACTCACGCCGAGTATTTGCCTCTCGATGGATCGTTGTGTCCATTCGTTATTACCGATGATTTGATTTATTATGTTTTTACCTTTTACTTTTCACTACATTATTTATCCCGGGAAAGCGGTTTAGCAATTAATTAAACGTCGTAAATTCTGTAAAATAATTTCCCATAATTTATCTTCGCACGTATAAACAAAAGTTATTGTAATAGTATGTTTCCTTGTAACGGACACTCCGAGTGGCGGGATACATAAGTTGCCAGGGTTGATACCGTAACGGCAGCAAGCCCTCAGTAAATTAATTACTCGCTCTCGCCACGCTCGTTCTCGCACTATTCCAGTTGTTCTGCCATATAAATTTAATTATCCCAAGGTCTTGCTTCTGTATGATCCAGCAATGTTCCCACGTTGATATGACTGTATAAACTAAAACATATGGCAGTGCACAATGGTGTTCTTGTGCCGACCCTTATGTATGTGCCACACTTACCCATTTCTTCAGACTTATCAGGGGATTCTTTGAGAACTCCGTCATCTTGGAGGCTATCCATCTTTATGTTCCGGATGGCTATCTTCGACAGCGTCAGCACAGACTGTTTTATCGCCCAGCATGCAGAACCAACCTGCCTCTGGTGATGCCGGTGGGGAGAGCAATCAAACTGCTGAACATGATCGCTTCGGAGATCGATGTCTTTCATATTCGTGAAAGTACATTCAGAAGACAAATACTCTTGACTTTGGAGAGTATTTTGTATTCCTAATGTCGAACCATCTCTCATGCGTTCCTGGTATTATATATTCCTTATGTTTTACCTGTTCTCAATAGATGCCTTAAACTATAAAAAATGTTTGTAATGTCTTTTGAGAAAATAAACTGATTTGATTTGATTTGAAAAAGTGAAGCATGGAACTGGCAAAAGAAGGATGAAAGTAGAATAAATGCAGTAGAAATGAGATCTCTAAGACGAATGTGTGGCAAATTTGTTTATGATAGAGTGACAAATGCAAGTATAAAAAGTGAATGTGGTGCGAATGAAAGTGTTATGAACAAAATAAGGAAAGGGTCATTAAGATGGTTTGGACACATGGAAAAAATGAGTGAAAACAGAATGGTAAAGAAGGTATATGTAAACGGCGTGAACGGAGCTAGAAATAGAGGAAGGCCGAGGAAATCGTGGCACGATCAAATCAATCAAATATTAAATGTCGGACACGTGAGGAGTCGGAGAAATCGACGTGCGTGCGTGACAAGATGTATGAATGTAGAGGAAGCGAGAGAAGTATGTCAGGACAGAACAGTGTGGCGTTACATTCTTTCTGCCTACCCCTCCGGGGAGACGGCGTGATGGTTAGTTAGTTAGTAAGTTAGTTATAAATTTAATTATCCCAAGGTCTTGCTACTGTATGATCCAGCAATGTTCCCACGTTGATATGACTGTATAAACTAAAACATAAATATCGAATTGTACCGCCCTTAACGTATTTCAAACCAAATCTTCCTCTTCCTCTTAGTTTAGGTCATGACCTGTTTGTCACGTCGGGCTGTCCTGGGATGACGAGGTCCAGCCATCTCTCCATCTCTTCGGCGACCTTCCTGGTAATCTCTTGCTGCTCGCATTTTCATCTTTAACATTTTTTGCAATTCTTGTAATCTCCATGCGGTCCACGCGTCCACGTGGTCTCTTCAAATGCGCCTTCTGCTTCTTCCCCATCTCACTATGTCCTCAACACCACATACAGACTTTTCATTTCTGATACGATCTCTGAGGGTTTTGCTTGCGATGAAGCGTAGGTTTCTCATTTCTGCTATTTTAAGAAGGTTCTTAGTTCTATTGGTATCAGCTCTGACCTCTATTTCATACGTCATGATGGGGCGAACGCATGCCTTGTATATCTTGACTTTACTTTCATCTACTCTCAGCGAAATCGACGCACGTGCATGACACGATGTATGAATGTTGAGGAATCGAGAGAAATATGTCAGGAAAGAAAAGTGTAGCAGTCCATTCTTTCTGCCTACCCCTTCGGAGAGACGGCGTGTTGTTTAGTTAGTTCTAAAGAAAAATTCAAATACCCACTAAAAAGCGTTTTGTATCCAATAACACGAACAATGTGTTATTAAAACATCCTTACCACTCAAACCCTCATGATTTGGGTGAATTCCTAAAAAAGACCTTAACGTAATTTAAAAACAATATTTGAACCGTAATTACTCGATTGTATTTATAAGGTTGATTTCATCTTGTATATTTCATGTTTACCGCACTCCAATGCCAAGTACTGTTTATTAAACTTTTTTATGCTGACAATACTAAGACCTGTTCCGAACTTTATGGCCGACAGAACCTCTGTTTTCTATTACGTTTGCAGCAGCGCTGTCCAACTTCCATTAGGGGGCATTTTTTCTTTACCAAACATTTCGTAGGCCAAACGGGATATTTAAATGAAATTTAGTTAAAGTTGTTGTTTATACCAAAAAAAAAATTACAATAATAACATATAACTAGAAATTATAGAAACATAATATTATTAAGTAATATAACTAACTAACTAACTAACCATCACGCCGTCTCCCCGAAAGGGTAGGCAGAAAGAATGGACTGTCACACATTTACTGATGCGGCACTCCATCCTTCTCTTTTCGCCCCGCGGGAGACGCGGTGTGATGTGAATATATGTTTTTTAATTACTTAATATCGCTCAGGGCACACTAGGCTGGTCCCCTGTGGGGGGAAAGAGGAAGCGAGGCAGACCTAGAGCTACCTGGAGAAGGGCCCTGCAGGACGAGGTTAAAGCAGCAGGCCTCACTTGGCCTGATGTCAGGCATCAGGCATGCGATAGAGTCGGGTGGAGAAGGTTCCTTGAGGCCCTATGCACTACCACGAACGTGTGACAGGACAAAAAGTAGAAGAAGAAGATTATATGTTTTTTAATTATTCATTATAAATTAATTACGTTGACATCTTTTAGACGAATGTGTGGAATCTCTGTGTATGATAGAGTGTCGAATGAAAACATGAGAATTGAATGCGGTGCGAATGATGGTGTTACGAACAAAATAATGAAAGGATCATTAAGATGGTTTGGACACATGGAAAGAATGAAGGAAGAAAGATTGGTAAAAAAAGCATATATTAACGATGTAAATGGTACTTGAAATAGAGGAAGACCGAGGAAAACGTGGCATTGTGCTGATGTCCGAAAACGGCAAAGCGTGGAGTGGGGTGCCCACAGTTGGGTTGGCGCATCGATATCTGGAAGAGTGCCGTAAGTGCCTAGATGCGGATCGCTCAGGATAAAAGGGATTAAAAAATACGAGAGGAGGCCTACCTCCAGGAGTCGACGGCTACAACAGGCTGAAGAAGAAGAAGAAGAAGTATTGTAATAAAATGTTTTTTTTTTAATGTAGGATGGGTTATTCCCAACTTTATTTTCTTTCGCCGGACATGTTACTTCAAATATTCTATTAATTCTGTCAAAGTTTTGCTTACCAATGATGGATGAAAAATTTACTGCAAAATATAAAGTTCGTGGGCCGCAAAAAAAGTTTCGCGCGTCGCCAGTTAGCCAGCGCTGGTTGAGAGCGTACGTAATAAATATTTGTTAGTTTTCTCCGAGATAAAACACTTGTAAAACACACACATCAGCATCGTAATGTTGGCTCTGTTTTCGTCTTCTCCCCGAGATTATTTTTTTTGACCGGGGAAAATATCGAGGGATGAGGGTGCATTGCCATCTTGTGATAAATCTATGACACTCTAATGGAAAAACCTCCCCTATTAATTTCAACATTATCCAGATATTTTTAACACTTGAATGATTATTACTTATAATTTATGATATATAACTGAAACTAACTAACTAACACTCCGGATGGGTAGGCATAAAGGATAGACTGCTATACCACTCGTCTCTCTTCCCCTACATTCATATATTGTAACATGCACGCTAGTCGATTTTACCGACTTCGTATGTAGCCGCCTTTTAGTATTTGATGAATGTGGTCATGCCATGCTTTGCTTGGTATTCCGCGTATTCTCTTTCCACTCACATTGCTTGTATACAACTTTTTAATCATTGTTCTCTCGTCCATTCATTCCATATGTCCAAACTACTCAAAACCATTTTTTACTTCAACTTATGATAATAATCTGATTTACCTATCTTCATTATTTTTTCTTCTTCCTGGAGTGCTATGTCAGGTCCACCTGACATAGCACTCCAGGATGGCGTTGCCTTCTCTATCCTGTGCCAGACGGAACAACTCCTCACCCCCCAAATGCCGGTCTACTCCTTGATATTCTCGAGCCAGGATATCTGGGTCTTCCCACACCGCGAATCTCCTCGATATTCCATTTCATGATGAGGTGCAGCAGATCGTATTTCTCGTTGCGGAGAATGTGTCCCAAATATGCCATATTTATAAACATCACATATTCCTACTCGGGCTCTATGTAGCACCTCATTGTTAATGACCATATCGAATCAAATCGAATCAAATCAGTTTATTAACTCAAAAGATATTAAAACATAAATGTTTAAGGCATCTATTGAGTACAGGTAAAATATCATAAAAATACAATCTAGTAAATCTAAACCAGGAACGAATTAGAGATGGTTCGACATTAGGAAGACAAGATACTTTCTAAAGTCAAGAGTATTTGTCTCCTGAACGTACCTTCACTAATATGAAAGACGTCGATCTCCGAGGAGACCGCATGCAGCAGACTAATTGCTCTTCCCACCGGTGTCACCAGAGGCAGATTGGTTCTACAGGGTATATCAAGACCATAGGGAATATTCCGTATGTCCAGGCTCGAGAATATCAAAGGATGGACCGGAATTCGGAGGGTGGGTAGAGGTTTCGGCTGGCACATGACAGAGAGGCCTACGCCACGATGATAACCGATGTCGGAGAGACCTGATATGGCACTCGGAGAAGAAGAAAAAATACCTTTGAAACTTGTACAATAATTACATTCTAAAAAATAGAACCATTTTTGATTATAACAAAATAGATGTAGTCCATTGTTTTGGCCGAAACACTATGATACCTTAACATTTTTAAACTGTTAATGCATAAACTGTGTTTTTTGTATCACAATTGTATTTTAAATTTTTAATTGTATCTCAATAGAGACGAAGAAACAAACTGGAAACTGAATATGGATGATCAAGGTGTTTACAGGACTTATGACCTGTCATTGGTTGGGTTAAGCGCACGCTTTATGTAATTACAACATTCCCCATTCCACCATTGTTATTATGATCATGTATGATACATTTTTGGAAGTTGTATATATACTCCAAATTCATACTTATCTTCACGTAGCAGTTCCAGTTAGCCATCTATGTAGATTTGATTGTACTAATTAATTTTTAATATTAATCTATACAATCCATCCTCTAACGCCATCTATGAAGAATGATTGTTTAGCATTTAGCAAACTACTTTATTAACACAATGCGAAGAGGCTACCGCCTCCTATCGTACTGTTAGAAGTCGCCTGGAGTATCCACTCCTATTTTATACGCCAAATAATTGACCTGTAAACACCTTGATCATCCATATTCAGTTTCCAGTTTGTTTCTTCGTCTCTATTGAGATACAATTAAAAATTTAAATTAACCACCCACAGGTGAAAATCCAGGATTCGTATACAGATGTAAGTATACATTTCACAAATTATTGTATTTTATTTTACACAGCTGTTTCATAAACCATTAGTTATTCCCCATAAGTATATAGTACATTAAAAAAATTTCCCCTGTAGAATCTAGTTAAAAAATAATAACTCTGCCTTCAACTTTTGTCACCTTTCCTTTTAATGTAATCTATGTACTTCCTGTCATTGTTTATCGTTTTTAATTTATTATGTTTCATCGTTTTTGACTCTATACTATATGTAATTGTTCCTTCTAATCACTGTTTTATTATTATACTTACTAAATTACCATCACGCCGTCTCCCCGGAGGGGTAGGCAGATAGAATGGAACGCCACACTGTTCTGTCCTGACATACTTCTCACGATTCCTCTACATTCATACATCTTGTCATGCACGCACGTCGATTTCTCCGACTCCTCACGTGACCGACATTCAATATTTGATTGATTTGATCGTGCCACGTTTTCCTCGGCCTTCCTCTATTTCTAGCTCCGTTCACACCGTTAACATATACCTTATTTAACATTCTGTCTTCACTCATTCTTTCCATGTGTCCAAACCATCTTAATGACCCTTTCCTTATTTTGTTCATAACACTTTCATTCGCACCACATTCACTTCTTATACTCGCATTTGTCACTATCATATATAGATATGCCACACATTCGTCTTAGAGATCTCATTTCTACTGCATTTATTCTACTTTCATCATTCTTTTGCCAGTTCCATGCTTCACTTCCATACATAAGGGTCGGTACAAGAACACCATTGTGCACTGCCATCTTATCTTTTATTGTTATTATTTTATTATTATACTTTCCACCTTTAATATTTTCTCCTATTAATAGTAACTAAACGTTCTTTTAATCAAAATATTTAGGTACCTAACTCAATTTCAGCTAGAACTTCAAAATTATATCAAAGAAATTTTTCAAAGTGACATGGAAACAAATACACATAAAGATTAGAAAAATCACGAAAATTTTACATTTGATATATTATTGTAACACCTGATGATGTCAACATTGGTTGATGAAACAGCTGTCGCGTAAAATAAATTACAATTGTGATACAAAAAACAAAGTTTTTTTATTAACAGTTTAAAAATAGATGTAAAGATTATTCTAGATCAAAGCCGAGAATTCCCAACCCCCCAGCTCACGTCTTTCGCAAACTTCAAAACAGAACAAAAAGAAGATTTATCGGATCTCGGGGTTATTAGAGCATTTGAGCTCAATGTGCGAGCTGCGTGTCCTCATTTACATAAGTATTATCGAAGATTAATGCGGGCGGGAGGTGTCCCATACACCACGTGTGTATTCATACGTAACGTAAATATGTTTTTTTAAATTGTTAATTTTATTTTTGTGGTTATAAACGATTTGGATGTGTTTCTGTAATGTTTATAATTTTTTTGAATAAATTGAATTGAATTGAATTGAAAAAAGACATGAGCTTTTGCTACTTAATATTCCAACTGGATTTTTTCTGATATCAATTTTTTAAAAGACATAAGATAACATCGAAAGCTTTCGAAAAATTTACGAGGTAAATCGATGGTAGCCATCTTTACGGACATTTTTTTTTAAAGATGTTAGAAAGATTTCTAACGTCAGATCATGTAAACAATTATCAATGTATCTTTATAATATGTATCACTGAAGAAGAACTGGTTGTTCGAAACATGTCTATGTAATTTTTTTTAAGTGTTGCATAAACAAAGTGTAACTACTTAACTAATTAGCCATCACGCCGTCTCCCCGAAGGGGTAGGCAGAAAGAATGGACTGCCACACTTTAACCGATGCAGCACTCCATCCATCTTTTTTCGCCTCCACGGGAGACGCGGTGTGATGGGTTGCGAACCTCATCGCCACCAATAGGCATCTCCCGTGCACACTTCGATCGTTTGACGTTGGACAAAGTGTATAAAAAAAGAAATAAAGCAATAACAACACAAAGTATGGCGAATATGGAAGAAATTTGATTGATTTAATCATGCATCGATTTCCTCTCTTATTTTTACCGTTATTTATTTTCATGTATCCAAACCGTCTTAGTGATCTTTTCATTATTTTGTTCATAACACTTTTATTCGCACTGCATTCACTTCTTATATTTGACGAATTTTTATGAATTAAAACACTGTTTTTTACACTTTTGAGTTTATTTTTCTCGACGTGTTTCGAATGCTTACAATTTCATCATCGGGAGAACGATATAATTTATTTCATTTCATTTATTTATTTATTTTAAACATATCTAAAGCATTACAGAATTTTTTCCAATACACTAAAGATACAAGTTAAAGATACACAATAATAAGTAATACATAATAGATTAATAAAAAGAGCGAGAAACATAAGATGCATGACAAATTAATAAAATAAATATACCATACAATTATAATGAAGATAGTACATCCCTCAGATGAGCCAAACTATCACAAAATATGTCAAACTCCGAGGTGATACGATTAAGCAAAGATAACTCTATCTACCGGCATAACCATTGGCAGGTTGGTTCCGCATCGTGGGAGATAAAACAATCTATGGCCCCTTTGTCGAAGATAATTATCAGGGACGAACAGACCTACATCACTCAGGATTTCTGAGTTGTGTATACAACCGCCTATCAGTCGAAAGAAATGGACACCCAAGTGAATGTCTCGTCTCCTCTCGAGTGACTGGTAGCCTAGCATCCCTAGCAAGAAATCAGTTGGAAAGTATATCCATACTCCCTAAGATAGAGGTATCGCAGAAATTTTTTCTGCACCCTCTCCACCATCAGGGAATATCGAACCTCATGCGGCGCCCAGATAATGGAACTAAACTCCAAAATAATGTTTGTGATGTAAACGGTTTGTATCGTTCTCCCGATGATGAAGGTGTAAGCCTTTGAAACATGTCGAGAAAATTAAACTCAAAAGTGGAAAAAACAGTCTTGATTTATTCATAAAAACACGTCATTATGGAATTTCACAGTATTAACGTCTTAAGTTTATCTAATCTAGGTTTTTTTTACTTGTTTTTTTTTTCCGAGAACCACTTATAACAGAATCAAATTGTTTGAATGTATGCAAATATAATGCTTACCTATAGCCTCAATAGATGGCGCTACTGTAGATTGAACTAAAATATGTGAAATGTTTCTCAACATGTTAGCATCTATACAACTTTCAAAAATTGGCATTGTGTTCGTAGAAGGGTGGAATGGGGAATGTTGTATTGTATAAAGCGATCGCTTAACCCAAACAATGACAGGTCATAAGTCCTGTAAACGCCTCGACCACCATATTCTGTTTCCAAATAATTTACAACTCCGTCTCTATTGAGATACAATTAATTCTTAAGAATTAAATTGTATTAAAAATAATATAATATTTACACGTTTATCAGAATCAAACTTTTGGCAAAATAAAAAATAGTATAAGTTTACCACATATATCTGAATCATGCTGTATTAAAAAAAGCTAACAAAAGTATGCAGAAAAATTCAGAGCGTATAACAGCTAACAGGCTTAAAGCACGATAGAGAAATCCCAAGAATTCGAGTCAAGGCTCCGGCGCAATCCCATACCCCAGTCTGTTAGCAAACTCTCGGAAGGAGGAAAAAACTTGTTCCCGAGTTCCATGTTGGCGCGCGCCCTTATGGCCCGCTCGCTAGTCAGGTCACGCGGCCGATTTTTCGGACTCGGCGGCTCTTTTCCCGCCCCCTTTTCCCGCCCCCTTTTCCCGCTCTTTTCCGTGAGCCCCATTTATTCAGCGGCGAGGTTTTATGACATTGTTTAGTTCGGTGGTCCATAGATACCAGGAGAGATTTATGGGGAGAGCAAACAGATTATAACGTTCTATACAGCTCTGCACTATCGCGTCGGTTTTACATGTTTTTTTGTTTTATTTAGAAATTATACTTTAGTTTTCAAATTATGGCCGATCCATAGAGGGGAAGCTGTGATAGGCGCAGCGGCGCCTCTCGTCAGCTTCACTCGTGCACTCCCTAGGCTCGCCCCCAGTCCGTGCGTGATTTACGTTAAAAAATGATAATAATAATATATGTATATTTGCAACCAAGGGGGACCCAGACCACATTTAAGTTACGCTACTCTCCCTCGATGTCCCACCGTACACACATAGCAATACAACAGCGAAAGAAAATACACAATACTTTAATTATCCTAACTAACCTTCTTCTTCTTCTTTTAATAGATCTGCCGATCTGTGACACAGAAATCATGTCTTGTGCGATGACGAGGTCCAGCTCTCCCTCTATCTCTTAGACGGTATTGTGGGCGGTGCCGGAGAAGATTTCATAAGCGGCTGTATATGCAAGTCTGTCACTATCCTTTCGAGCTACATGGTCCTACCAGTGTCTTCTTCTGGATCTACTTCACCAAACGATAACCTCTATTACGCGATTTTTTCTTGTGTCCGCGTTGCGGACACGATCTCGGAGACTTTTTGTAGTAATTGATCTTTACACTATATTTACCAACGGATTTTTAAATTTTCTGTTTGGCAATATATTTTTTTTTAATTTTATGTTCGTAGTAAATACCCTTTTTAAATTAATAATTCAAATTTGAAATTGATATAGTTGCTATCTCCATCTTTAGAATAAAGTAAAAACTTCACTGAATATGGAAGTATTTTATTGATCATACTACCATGAAGATGAAGACTTCAATCATCTCCATATCATCGATGGAAGAGGATATTTAAAAACGTTGATGTTTTAAACACACTTAGCACTGTGGAGTTTTTTTCGTTATTTTTTATTTTATTTATGTATACAACCCAATTTCTGTATACAATTTGTTTTTTAAGCTTATGTATTCATTCTCGTGACATGTGATAGGTAGCTAAATCTATCAAAAGACAAAAGACAGTGTGACAATCACACTGCCATCACCGGCAATCGAACCTGATGTAAAAAAACCTTTTAAACATATCAAAAAATGAAGTCATAATTTGAAATAATGTTTTATTTAAACAAGTATATGAGAACTGACAGTAAGGTCAGAAAATACGGGCTATACTGACATATACCATTACGGGTGGCAGAGATGAGGACGCTGAGGATAATAGCAGGAAGAGAGATTCGAGAGAGAGGGAGCAATACGGCTATCCGCGAGATTTGCAAGGTGGAGGATGTCGTGAGATGGGGCAGACAACGCAGAAGATACTGGAATGCGCACGTGCAGAGAATTGATCCCACCAGAATCCCACACGCTGTGGCGCATCAGATTCCTGCCGGCTGCCGTCCCCCCGGAAGACCGCCGAAGAGATTGAAAGATAGTTAGGAGTCAACCTCCCGAGAGAGGCCAGCCTGATTTTAGGAACAGAGCAAAGGTCTATAAGGAGAAGTTTTAATTAATTAAAAATTCATTATACGCAGATGTATCCAAGATCCCACTGAAATAAACGTGCTTTAAATGCTGCAACTGTGGAAAGAATGTGTATTTTCTTGAATGTATGGCCCACCATAGCGCAGGACCGCAGAAGGGGTAGAAGGGGACCCCGCGTAATCGGTCGGATTTATTGCCCAAACGTTTGATTCGCGATTTGTCCTTGGCCGTTCATAATTCAGATCGAATACACAATAAATTGCCGAATATTGCCTATACGTGGGAGAAATTTATGAATCCGTTAATGCCACACGTAAATTTGATTAGGTACCCCCTCTGGGGCTTGGGTAGCTACTGTTTTCCTCAAATTGCTTACGGCCAATTTGTGTATATTACTTTTTATTTTGCTCGTATCGGAGCTTTCATATTTGGAATGCGGAATTAATATGATCAATCATTTCTCTTCTTCTTCTTTTAATAGATCTGACGATCTGTGACACAGAAATCATATCTCGTCGGATGATGAGATCCAGCTGTCCCTCCATCTCTTCGGCGGTCTTCCAGGTGGGCGGTGTCCGGAGGGGATTTCATAAGCGGCTGTATATACAAGTCTGTCACCATCCATTCGGGCTACATGGTCCCTCCAGTATCTTCTTTTGGATCTACTCCACTGAACGATATCCTCTATTTCGCAGGTTTTTCTTATGTCTACATTTCTCTATCATTTCTCTATCACTTCTCGAACTCTTTAAACAAATGAAACTCGTTAACGGCGTCTCGTAACAGATCAGATAATAGCAGCGAGCTGCCGGTAGGAACTAAAAGAAGAACAAACAAACTAACTTACTTAGCATTCGGGGGGTTGTCTAGAGGATAAAACGCTTGGCTCCTGATCCAGGGGACTTGACTCGAGCCTGGACATGACCCGATTTCTTCATCATAATAATGAGATATTTCTGCTCTGTTTTATGATTGTGCGATAAATTCCAAAATCATTGATTAAAATCTTTGGTGTTAGTCTTCACGCAGTTTCCCCAGACTGGTAGGCAAAGAGGATAGATCAACACACTGTTCTATCGTGACGTTACTCTCGCGACTTTTCTACATTCACACAGCATGATACGCACACTTGTCGTTTGTTCCTGCTTCGAACTGGACCGCCTTTCAATAATTGATTAATTTGGTCATGCCAAGTTTATCCTGGCCTTTCCGACTTTTTCCATTGGTACTACTTGTACCTATATCCATATATTTTTAACCATTTTCTTTCATCCATTCGTTTCGTATGTCCAAACCCTCTTAGTTACTCATTCTTAATTTTAAGTATTCGCAAATAAAATGCATTAAAAAAAACTATGCAATGTTTACGGATATTTACATTAAAAACCTTCGAAACATGTCTAGAAAAATAAACGGAAAAACAGTTTTTCAAACTTTTTATTTTGTTTCTTGAACAATGGTGTAAAACTTCATATTAAATAATTAATACGAATGAAAACGCATGTTTTCTAAAAGTTTTATTATATTTTATGGGAATGACATGTAATAAAACTTCTAAAAAACTAACGTTTTAACAAACAAACCATCACGCCGTTTCCCCGTAGGCAGAGAGAATATACCGCCACACTACTCTATCCTGACAAACCTCTCTAGCTTCCTCCACATTCTAACGTCTTCATTCATATTAATCATCATCATAGAATTAAACAATGTTAATGCTTTAAATTTTTCAAAATTCGGGTATACAAACACTGTTCAAAATGTAATCCTAATATCTTAACGGTTTTTCACTGTTAAATTAAAAACACTGCCTTAATATCACAAATCGAGTTTATTTATTTTATAAAATCGTCGCGACAGCTGTTTCGGTAACTGATGTTACCATCGTCAGGTGTTACAATAAACTGACTAGTATGACTACTGACGATGGTAACATCGGTTACCGAAACAGATGTCGCGACGATTTTATGAAATAAATAAACTCAATTTTTGATATTTAAACAGTGTTTTTAATTTAACAGTGAAAAATGTTGAAATATCAAAGTATTTCCGCCAAAACAATGGATTACCTAACGGTTTTTAGAAATGGTCCATAATTTTCAAAAATGCTTTAATTTTTTAACGTTTAATTAAATCAGTATACTTTGTAAACTTATAATGGTATACTTATAAAAATATACACATATTTTCCAAATATTAACTTAACCTTACATGTATCATAACATAACATTTCATGGTGCCTAAGAATTTTAATATTCATTTTTCACTGTTTTCATATACTTCGTAATAAATTATTTTACGGTTTTCTTCTCTAGGGAGTAATTCCGCTGTTCGTTCCCAAATACTTTATTGTGTAATAATTAACAGAGTGGATGTATGGTTCGTGTGGGTTCTTTAATTTACTATGCACGAGTACCAAGGTAATCGGTATTTTTTTTTATAAAAGTACATATAACCAGAAACGATTTTTAAGATATTTATACCTCAGGGAGTATAACTATTATCCTTTTTTGTACCCCTCACTATTTCTCTCAGTTATGTTGGATTTCAACACTCTTGAAACTCGTCGAATGATCTTTCTAGGAAAGCATTTATTTAAACTATTTTCCAGAGGTATTTACAATCCAGGAATACTGAGAGAGCTAAATCTATACGTTCCCCATAGTTATGGCAGAGCAAGAGGGCATATATTTTTTATACCCCAAATTGCCGCACAGAGGCTCTTCGAAGTTCTCCTGTATTGAAAGCGATTCGTCTTTTAAATGAGGTTGCAAAAGATATAAACCTCTTTGGATGTAATTATGGCGAATTCGTAAATACCCTTACGATAAAGGCAGCAAGCAAATAACTGGCTTTTCGTATTCATAAGGTTCTATGTATATTTCCTTTGATATTTTTTTTTCACCCTTTACATCGATTTGGCTCGCGCTGTAATGATGTAAGGAGGTTTTTAAACAAAATAATAATAATAATATTATAATGTTGTGGATCTGTGATATGAATTCTATATAGTTAAAAAGATGATTTAGTACCAAATGCAGATATGAAAACTGAATTTATTGTTTCTTAATAATTCTTCTTCTTCAGCCTTATCCCGTCCACTCCTGGACAAAGGCCTCCTCCATTTGCTCCCACGTCATTGTATTGTGCAGACTGCATCCAGGTTATTCCGACATTTCCGTTCTGGTCATCCTTCCACCGTAATTGTGGTCGCCTTGTACTTCTTCTTGCCGTCCAAGATCTCCAAGTCAGCAGTCTTATTTTTTAAATTTTCGTAGGTTAAGATTTCGGTACTTTAAGACCGCCACACTACTCCATCCTGACACACCTCTCTAGCTTCCTCCACATTCATACAACGACTCATACACGCACGTCGATTATTCCGACTTCTAACATTACCAACCTTTAAAATTTGATTAATTTGGTCATGCCACGTTTTAATCGGTCTATCTCTTCTCCGTACTCCATTTACATCGTTAACGTAGACTTTCTAAACCATTCTTTCTCCATCCATGCGCTCTGTATGTCCGAACCAACGCAGCGATCATTTCATAATTTAGTTTATAATATCTTCTTCCGCCCTACATTCTTTTCTTATGTCAGCATTTTAGAATCTGTCGTACATCGTTCTACCACACAAACGTTTTAGGGACCTTATCTCTACAGCATTTATTCTCCTCTCATCCTTATTCTGCCAGTTCTATGATTCGCTTCCATTCAAAAGAGAATTGTGAACGGTATTATATTTATTTTACCAGAATTCTATTGTGTACGAGTATTATGTTTATTTTACAAATTGGGAACTGTTGTTATGGATAATACTCGTATACTCGTATAGTACAAAAATGTTTTTCATCTCAAATACAAGAACCTTCTTCTTTCGAAATAAATACAAATAAAAAGGAATGGTTCTTTTTCTCATTGTCAATATTGGCAGCCTATAAACTTTGATAAGCCGTTGAAGTGTTTGCGCAAATTCAAAAAATGAACGCGTTTCTTTTGTTATTTACGAATTTCTGTTGAAACGGACCAGTTTTATGCCTATGTCTACATTTTCAAGTAAACCTTAGGATCTTCCTCGTACAACGGAATTTCTATCTAAATAACGTAAAGCTCAAATATTTCATATTCACGTCTCGCTCCGACTTAAAGAGAACGCCGTACGTCTCTCCCCTTTTCTCGCACCTCCAGGGTCAAAATGTTAAAAGGAATAGTGATAAACTTTAGGTTGAGCCCCCATTTCGCCAAAACGCTGTTTTCCACCGCACCAAAGTGCGATCTACAAAAAGCCAACAATCCACGCTACCGAGTTAAAACTTTTTCATTGCGTATTCTTATACAGTCACTTTGAATTTATTTAGTGATTGCTCCAGTGTGGCCGCAAATCGTGCTCTGTCAGAGGTAGGAACTGTAAAGGAATTCTTAAGTCACAAACTAGATTAAGGAATAATAAATTTACCTTCATAAAGTAAAACCGAGTTAAAGAAGAGGAGAATTTGCTGCACGAGCAATTCTATTCTCATTTCAGAACTAACATTTCCTTTGATCATAGTTTTAAATATAATCGTAATATTCTATAAAACATAAACTAAATAATCTATTTTTCCGTTTGAAGCACTAACTTTGGGGTGTGGCATTATTAAAAATAATTTATAACACTTGGGTAATTTATAATACACCACTTTATTTTGTTTCAATAAACCAACCGGTTTCACACCCGTCGGAATATCGTTAGGTTTACAAACAAACAGAATATTTTGACGTTAATAACAAAATCACATTTTTTTGGATTATTTTATCGTGTTAAACATATATTATATATAATCGTCGTATACACTCTCCCCTCTCCTCATTCCTAATTATACCCCTTCCACTTTTATACATAACTCGATCTCTATTTAGTATATAAGTGACCGCCCTGTTTTATTTGAATGTTAAAATTGTATACATTGATAAAGGTTACTTGTAACCGAAACATGTCTGAGTTCAGTGAAAATAAAAAGTGTTGTAATGCAAAGTACTCGTATAATTATATTTATTCAAATATGAATCCACAACACAAAGTGAACGCGAACATACATAGAATAAAAAATATTTATAATCTTCTAGATTATTTGGCGTTTATAACATATTACCAACATTTTGGATTTTTTAATCGTTTAAAACATATTTATTACGTCTAGAACAGTGGTTCCCAAACTTGTTTGTCCCATGGACCCTCTGTAGATTTCTTTTATTTTGTGCAGACCCCGGAAAGAGAATAAGCTATTATAAAAAAAATGAAAGGTCGCCTTAAACCTTGCACGGACCCCCTGACGTTGTTCAGGGACCCCCAAATCAGTTTTAATTTTCCACGGACCCCCTGAATAATCCCAGGGACACAGGTCTAGAATAACCAATTGTTTAAAACATATTTTTAATCTTCTAGATAATTTGATTTTTTTTTAAACATATTACGAATATTCTAGATTATTCGATCATTTAAATCTTATTCTTCTTCTTTTAGACCTTTGGTCTGTTCTTGAAATCAGACAGGTCTCTCTTGGGAGGTCGACTCTCAGCTATCCCTCCAGCTCTTTGGCGGTCTTCAGGGGGGACGGTATCCAGTAGAAATCTGATGCGCTACAGCGTGTGGGATTCTGGAGGGATCTATCCTTTGAACGTGGACTCTCACCAATTCCAGGATTTTCTGCGTTGTCTGCCCTATCTCACGACATATTTCATCTTCCATATCCGCATCTCTACCATCCGCAGTTGAGCCTTCGTTCTTGTGGTATCCGCTCTGGCCTTAATACTATATGTCAGTATAGGCCTTACGTAGATTTTGCTTTTTTTATTTGAATAATGTTTTGAATTTTTTGAATTTAAATTGGCTTATTGATAACATTCAAGAGTATTTGATAGTACCATATTTATTACCTTCAAGATTATTTGATGGTTTTTAAAATATTCACAACCTTGGTGAGTGTGGTGGTCCATTCTTTCTGTCTACTCCTTTGTGGAGACAACGTGATGGTTAGTTAGTTTTAAAAAATATTTATAACCTTCTAAATTATTGGATTCGTTTAAAAGATATTCACGACCTTCTATACTCTCCTACTGACTAACTATACTTTATCTAGCTGACCAGTCGGTCGATACCAGCTAGCCTAGCTAAACCGTTCACTGTCGAAATAAAGACAAGAAATGGAAGTCTTCTTCTTCTGATTGGAGATCATGCCATCTGTTTATGCAAGAAATCAAATTTATTAATGTGATGAAGACGACGAGCCTTCGCTTCATCTCTTTGGTGGTCGCCCTGATGGTCGACGATCCTCTAGAGTCTTGTGCATCATGATTTTAGGAACTTTGACTGGATCCATTCTCTCGATGTGGTCCCTCCATAATCGTCTTCTCTGTCTACTCCATCTCATTATGTCTTAAATTTTGCAGGATTTGCGAATTTCTTCATTGGGTATCCTATCATAATGCTGATTTAAGAAAGGAATGTAGAACGGAAGAAGGTATTATGAACAAAATTATGAAAGGATCGCTGCCGCGGTTCGGACATATGGAACGCATGGATGCAGAAAGAATGGTTAAGAAAATATACGTTAGTGATGTAAATGGAGTACGGAGTCGAGGCAGACCGAGGAAAACATGGCATGATCAAATTAATCAAATTTTAAAGGTTGGTCATGTTAGAAGTCGGAGGAATCGACGTGCGTGTATGACTCGTTGAATGAATGTGGAGGAAGCTAGAGGTGTGCCAGGATAGAGTAGTGTGGCGGTCCATTCTCTTTGCCTACCCTTGCGGAGAAATGGCGTGATGGGTTGTTTTGTATCCTATCTCTAAGGGTTCTTCCCACAATAGATCGCAATGTTTTCATTTCTGCTACTCTTAAGTATAAGTAATTATTAAAAACATCGTTTTATTACATTATTATTGTTTAACTTACAAGTAATTAATGTTCTCATACGGGCCGGAGTAGGGGGTGTAATGTTTATTTTAGGGGTTGCAACATTTATCTCGACCGCACGACACGACAATCATATTTCTTCCTTCGTACAAAATGCCGGAAAATTAATTATATTCCGCGAACAATATCATAATGAAGAGTTACTCGGGTTGCATTATACATAGAATAACGTTAATTTATGGCTGATTATTTATTACGTGTGTTTCTTAGGAAATTGCATAATGACTTTAATCCTAAATATTCCTGTTAATTTTGTATAATAAACGGGAGCAGTGTAGCTTTTGGGTAATATTATATATTAATAATTTAATAGAATTTTACGAGTTTACTAATTATTATATACTGATATTAGGTATACAGGTATATACTGATATTAGGTATACATTGGAAATCAAATTTCGAACAACACAATAGAGCAATACACAAATGGAGATTGAAATAAACGTTGTTAATATAATATAAATAATTGGAATGATCAAATTAACCCAATTTTAAAGGTCGGTACTGATTGTTCTCAAACTAAGGGTGGGCTATCGCAACAGAGTATCGATTGGTATCGATTATCTTTAACTGGTATAGAATAAAGTAAATCGATACTTTTAAAATATTTTACAATGTTTTGGAAACATAGAACGGATAAATGCAGATTGAAAGATATGGGTATCTTATTACCTATTTCTTTAGGTTAATCGGGAAATATTTCTAGAACTCGGCCGTGCTGGAGGATGTTGATATTTTTGTCCCTTATTGATATCTTCGACAGCGACAGCATATATTGTTTTACCAACCGGCCGCCAGAACCAACCTGCCTCTGGAGGGAAGAGCAATTCTCTTCGGAGATCGACCTCTTTCATATTAGTGAAAGTACGTTCTGAAGGCAAATACTATTGATTTGGGAGAGTATCTTGTTTTCCTTATGTCGAACTATCCCTCGTGCGTTCCTGGTATTATTTTGTGTATATTTATTATATTTCACTGTTAAATTTTAAAAAAAAAGTTTTGTGTATCACAATTGTATTTTTGTTTATACAATTGTGATAAAAATACATTGTGATACATAAAACAAAGTTTTTTATTTAACAGTTTGTAATGTTAAAGTATCATAGTGTTTCGGGGAAGACAATGGACTATTTAATTATATTTTACCTATACTTAATGATACCTTAAACATTAATATCTGTTGAGATAATAAACTGATTTGATTTGATGAATTAGAAATTATACATTAATGATGTGAATGGAGTACGGAGCCGAAGAAGATCGAAGAAAACATAGCATGATCAAATTAGTCAAATTTTAATGGTCGGCCATGCTAGACGTCGGAAGAATCGACGTGCGAGCCTTTCTAAGGCGTTATCAATGATAATGCCTTAATAATAATAATAATAATATGCTAACTTTTAAAGCGCCGTTTTTGTGATGTAATCACCTCAAGGGCGCATTAAGACGTGTTTTAAATCTTAAAAATCTAAATGTGACCGCTTAAAAAACGATCGGTTTAAAAGTATAGTAGAACAAAGTATAAATGTTTAAATTGGGTATGAAATATGCAGGCGATGCCTTATACAGGCGAAACATGTCATTCCTATTAATTATAATAAAACTTCTAGAAAACACACGTTATCATTCGTATCCATTGTTTAATATATAGTTTTACGTCGTCATTTAATAAACAATAAATAAAAAAATTTATCGCATTTTAAATAAAAATTTGACTTTACAGATTTACAAGCTTCGCGTAAAATATTTACTAAATCTCATTTTATAAAGCTCCAGATAGGTGATTAACCAATTTCGAATTTAAAGTTGTTAGATAAAAGAACTTTCTGAGCATCTGATATAATATGAATTAACTTTGTTCATTCTACTGTGAATTTAAAAAAATCTCGAACATTACTTAATTAAAAATTGGAAAAAATGTATTAAACTGTTAAATTAAATAACTTTGTTTTTGTATCACAGTTGTATTTTATTTTACGCGACAGCTGTTTCATCAACCCATGTTGACATCATTAGGTGTTACAATAATATATCAAATGTAAAATTTTCTTAATTTTCACATAAGGATTCGAAAAACACGAAAATTTGACATTTGATATATTATTGTAACACCTGATGAAGTCAACATAGTTTAATGAAACAGCTGTCACATAAAATAAAATACAATTGTGATATAAAAACAAAGTTATTTACAACATTTTGAATGTATTCAAATACTTGTTGACAAATACTAGATTTAACCCCGGGTGGTGGTCTAGGGGATAGAACGCTTGGCTCCTGATCCAGGGGACATGAGTTCAAGCCTGGACACGACCAGATTCCTTCTTCATAATAATGAGCTATTTTCTGCTCACATTGAAGATTGTAAAATAAATTCTAATATCATTGATGTAAATCCTTGATATTAGTCTTTTTTTTTAAAAAAAAAAAAAAAAACATTGCGGGTTAGTTGTTTTTTGGAAACAGAATATTGGAAACAAAAATTTGTCAGACGTGGTAGTCGTAAGAAGGTCGGAATGGGGAATGTTGTATTACATAAAGCGATCGCTTAACCCAACAAATGACAGGTCAAAAATCCTGTAAACGCCTCGACCAGCATATTCTGTTTCCAAAAAACAATTTACATCTTCGTTTCTATTGAGATAAAATTAATCCTCAAAGTTATTTAATTTAACCGTTTAAAATGTTAATCGTTCGTCTAAAGGTATCATAGTGTTTAGGCCAAAACAATGGAAAAAAATAAGTTTGAAGCAAATATAGTACGCAATTAGATTGCCCTTCTAACTTGTATATTTATTTATAGAAGCAGGTTGGAGATCGTAACATTTTTTAATAAAGAATTTATAATAAGGTTCGTATAGATGATTGAATTCAAATTTCCATAATATGCTTTTACAGAATTTAAGCCCTCTTAATGTTGAGTTCAACCATCAAAGACCCGGCTTTTTCTCTTTCCAAAATTCCTTTTACCCTTGCTCGTGAAGTTCAGCCAATATATTTTACATGAAGCACTGTCTTAACCTTCCTAACTGGCAGACTTCAGACGGCCTCGAGGCACGAGGAATTAAGTTGACCTTGGCAAACGTGCCAAATCCTTGTCAGGCAATAAGCCTTCAAGGTGTTTGTTATAAGGGGTTGCTGTTTATTCGAATTACATGATTTATCTCTATAGGTTTCGAATACGGGATAACTCGTTGTGTTTACCTTATAACCCGAACTTATATAAATTAAGAGGGAATCGCTTCGATGGTTTACACATAAAGGACGAATTAATTTAGAAATATTGGTTTAAAAAAGTGAAAGACCGAAGGCAACATAGATTATTGAATTAATAATATTTTATTAGGCATTCATTTTTGAATGTCCGTCTGTTTCACCAGTTTCGCCAGGCTCGCTTGCATCGACAGACTGATGACACTGTTATTATTTGATACTGTTATATTTCTCTCGCTTCCTCAACATTCATACCACGTGTCATGCACGCGCGTTGATTTCTCTGACTCCTCACATGTCCGACATTCAATATTTGATTTATTTGATCGTGCCACGTTTTCCTCGGTCTTTCGCTATTTCTGGTTCCATTAACATCATTAACATAAACTTTTTTTACCATTCTTTCTTCATTCATTCTTTCCATGTGTCCAAACCATCTTTATGATCCTTTTATTATTTTGTTCATAACACCATCATTCGCACCGCAATTCCATCATTCGCAATTCAATTCTTATATTTAATTATTATTTGCTTTTATTATATTTTATGGAAATGACGTGTTTCGCCTTTCTGAGACATTATCAAATGTGGTAACATTTGATAATACATTAATAGGGTAAAATATATCATTCTTATATTAAAAAATACAATATAACTTCTAGAAAACAGACGTTTTCATTCGTATTTATCATTAATAATTCAATGAACAACATACTTCTCTCGGTTCCTCAACATTCATACATCATGTCATGCACGCACGTTGAGATCTCCAACTCCTCACGTATTCGACATTCAATATATGATTTATTTGATCGCGCTACGTTTTCCTTGGTCTTCCTCTATTTCTAGTACAATTTACATCCTTAACATATACTTTGTCATATAGTATGTCGGGAAAGAAAAGTGTGTCATAAAGTACGTCAGGAAAGAACAGTGTGGCAGTCCATTCTTTCGGCTAACCCGTTCGGGGAGATGGCTTGATGGTTAGTTAGTAAGTTGTGAACAACATCAGTATTCTTCTTCTTTCGGTGCCGTGTCAGGTCCTCCCAACGTTGGGAATCGCTGCAGCAAAGCCATCTCTGTCCTGCGCCACTTGGAACAGGTTCTGTATTCTTGTAATTCCTGTCAATTCTTGTAATTCTCTGGCTCTCTGTAGTACGTCTGCATTACTGACCCTATCGGTGCACGGTATACGGAGCATTCTGCGGTATATCCACATCTCAAACTCTTCCAACCGGTTCATTACATTCTCTTTTAGAGTTCAAGTTTCGCAACCATATAGTAGAACAGACCTAATGTAACATTTAATCATTCTTTGTCTGAGTTTCAGATTACGATTATCGTTGCAAAAGCAGATTCTCATTTTATTAAATGCAGCTCGTGCAACTTCAATTCTGTATTTTATTTCAATGTCCGGGTCGAGCGCATAACTAACTAACTAACTAACTAACCATCACACCGTCTACCCGAAGGGGTAGGCAGAAAGAATGGACTGCCACATTTTTCTTTCCTGACATATTTCTCTCGCTTTTTCAACATTCATACATCGTGTCATGCATGCGCGTCGATTTCTCTGACTCCTCACATGGCCGACATTCAATATTTGATTTATTTGATCGTGCCACGTTTTCCTTGGTCTTCCTCTATTTCTGGTTCCATTTACATCGTTAACATATATATTTTTTTACCATTCTTTCTTCATTCGTTCTTTCCAAATGTCCAAACCATCTTAATGATCCTTTCATTATTTTGTTCATGAGACCATCATTCGCACCGCATTCACTTCTTATATTTTCATTCGACACTCTATCATACACAGAGTATCCACACATTCGTCTAAGAGATCTCATTTCTACTGCATTTATTCTACTTTCACCCTTCTTTTGCCAGTTCCATGCTTCGCTTCCATACATAAGAGTCGGTAGAAGAACACCATTGCATTATTTACTGAATTTTATGTATCGATCGTAGGATCACACGCAACGCTGACACTCCCACTCTTGACAAACAAGCAGCAATGACTAAAAGTTGTGATAATGACGTTAACCCCATACGTGACGTATCGGGTTCCTCTCATCATTGTTATTTGTCATCAGTCGCCCCCTGTCCCGGGGTCGCACGGGAAGCGGCCGCATCCCTAATGAACGCATTGTCTGGTAACCGATATGCCCATCATGTTTTGCTCTCGCCACAAACATCTCCCCTACTTTAAGATCCCGCATGAACTGCGATCATCCATTGAGAGTGGTCTTAATATTCGTGACAAACAAACGTAATGAACTCGTCTCACTTCGTGGAGTAACATAATAATATGATAACCGATTTTCGATGTTCATAACTAACTAACTAACTAACCATCACACCGTCTCCCCGAAGGGGTAGGCAGAAAGAATGGACTGCCACACCTTTCTTTCCTGACATATTTCTCTCGCTTCCTCGACATTCGTACATCGTGTCATGCACGCGCGTCGATTTCTCTGACTCCTCACATGGCCGACATTTAATATTTGATTTTTTTTATCGTGCCACGTTTTCCTCGGTCTTCCTCTATTTCTGGTACCATTTACATCATTAACATATAATTTTTTTACCATTCTTTCTTCATTCATTCTTTCCATATGTCCAAACCATCTTAATTATCCTTTCATTATTTTGTTCATGACACCATCATTCGCACCGCATTCACTTCTTATATTTTCATTCGACACCCTATCATACACAGAATATCCACACATTCGTCTAAGAGATCTCATTTCTACTGCATTTATTCTACTTTCATCTTTCCTTTGCCAGTTCCATGCTTCGCTTCCATACATAAGGGTCGGTAGAAGAACTCCATTGTGCACTGCCATTCTAGCTTTTTTGGATAGGTTCATTTTACTCGAAAATCAATAGAAAGCCCACAAACTTCGTGATCAATCGTTGCCTTATATTTTTTGCTTATTTTTTGATAAATCATAACTTTCTTACATTTTAATATATCGTAAAAAATCTATTTTTTCTTATTCTTCAACGTGTTTTTATATTAAAAGCCGTGCCACATTGTTTTAAACAAGCTCTCCACATCGGTCTCCACCGGTGGTTAAAAACTGTGTAGACACTTGTTAGAAACCAAAATTCGTTTGACCTTCAACAAACTTTGTGGATGGACGCGCATAATGCTTGTGGATCCACCGTTTAAACATGCATTCCACATGTGGACAGCTTGTTAACAACAGTATGTGGACGCTACACCAACCGTGGGCTCCACAGCTCTCCACCAAGGTCACCCCTGTGGAGAGCTTGTTTCAAACAGTGTGGCACGGCCTTAAGAGTCTATTCTTACAGGATTCTCCTATTTTCATTACCGCAAATAGAAACATATTGACTGAAGCAAAGATGGCAGTGCACAATGGAGTTTTAGTGCCGACCCTTATGTATGGAAGTGAAGCTTGGAGTTAGCAGAAGAAGGATAAAAGTAGGATAAATGCCGTAGAAATAAGGTCACTAAGAATAATGTGCGGAAAAACAATGTATGATAGAATATCTAATGAAGAATTAAGAAAGGAATGTAAAGCGGATGAATGCGTGATAAATAAAATCAAGAAAGGGTCACTGAGATGGTTTGGACATATGGAACGAATAGATGATGGAAGAATGGTTAAAAAGATATATACAAGTAGTGTGAATGGAAAAAGAAGTAGAGGAAGGCCAAGGAAGACATGGTATGACTAAATTAATCAATTACTGAAAGGCGGTCATGTTCGAAGTAGGAACAATCGACGAGCGCGTTTCACGATGTGTGAATGTAGAAGAGGCGCGAGAATCGTGTCAGGATAGAACAATGTGGCGATCAATCCTTTCTGCATACCCCTCCGGTGAAACGGCGTGATGGTTAGTTTGTTAGTTAGTTTCTCGTCTTGTGGTGCTGAACTCCGTATTTTCGCAGTAATTTCGTGATATTCGAAAGAGAATTCGATTATCACGAAGTTAGCTAAGTTTACCCTATAACGAAACTCTACATCCATATGAAAGTTTATTATACAGGATGTTATTTACACATTGAACTCTTATTCCTGTTTATTAATGCACTGTCATCAAGTTCAAAATAATATAGAGCTTGTTCCAACTTATCAATTATGATTACCTCGGGTGAATGGATTTGTATGACGTATAATTGTACTACAATGACAAAACAATTACACTTTATTTGTTATATTTATATAGGGACCCACATATAATTTATCTTGTTTTGCTAAATCATATTTCATAGAACCGATCAAAATTTTATTATTTCTATTTATTTAATAAAGTTATAAAATATAACATAAATATTTTACAACTTATAAGACAACATTAGATAAACAATTAATTTACAATATGAACATATGAATTATTGGTAATTAAAGCATGTTTATAGCATTTTCTATGAACGATCTCGCGAGAACCGGCATCTCTTACCTTATTTGTCAATTCATTATAAGTATATACAAAACACCTTTCTCTGTGCTTTCAAGTCTGGGTCTCCGGACCTGGAATCTATCACGACCTCTCAAATAGACACGTATTTCATAACTATATGCTACATTTCTAGTCAAATGCCGCGCCATATTACTCTTAACTATGGAGACGGAGAAATCGACTCACGTGCACGACACGATGTATGAATGTTCAGGAAGCGAGAGAATTATACCAGGAAAGAACAGTGTGGTATTCCATTCTTTCTGCCTACCCCTTTGGAAAGACGGCGGGTCGGTTAATTATAAGTACATATCATATGATATATTCTCGAACAATTCGAACAATTAGGTTGCGGCACAGTATCTGTATCTTGCGTATGTTTTATGACTCTATGAATCTCTGTTACAAAACTTAGACCAAGGAAGTTGATACGTATTGTGGAAGTTGAGAACTTTAGTTGGGTTGAAATTAGTTTGAAGGGAGTCTTGCCTGTGAGACCCCTATACAAGGGGCGTTGACAGGGACTTAATGAAAATAGTCATTATCAATATTAACTTTTTAGATATTCTATGATACTTAAACTTGATTTTTTTATGAATAAACATTTAAATTAACTAACCATCACAGCGTCTCTCTGAAGGGTTAAGACAAAAATAATGAACCACCAAACTTTTATTACCTGATTACCTGACATACTTCTCTAACTAACTAACTAACCTTCACGCCGTCTCCCCGGAGGGGTAGGCAGAAATAATGGAACGCCACACTGTTCTGTCCTGACATACTTCTCTCGCTACCTTTACATTCATACATCTTGTCATGCACGCACGTCTCTGCATTCCTCCGACTCCTCACGTGACCGACATTTAATATTTGATTGATTTGATCGTGCCACGTTTTCCTCGACCTTCCTCTATGTCTAGCTCCGTTCACGCCGATTACATATACCTTCTTCATCATTCTCTCTTCACTCATTCTTTCCATGTGTCCAAACCATTTTAACGACCCTTTCATTCGCACCGCATTCACTTCTTATACTTGCGTTTGACACTCTATCATATAAAGATTTTCCACACATTCGTCTTAGAGATCTCATTTCTACTGCATTTATTCTACTTTCATCCTTCTTTTGCCAGTTCCATGCATCACTTCCAAACATTTGGTTAGGCACAAGAACACCATTATGCACTGCCGTCTTAGCTTTTTTGGATAGGCTTTTGTTTGCGGTGCCAACTTTAAGTGCACCATATACTGTGTTGCCTGCCCCAACCCTTTTTTCTATATCCTTCTCCACTCTCCCACCCTTTGTGAACATACTTCTTAAATAAACAAATTATCCACTTGTTCCAGATTTTCGCCATTTACATATACTTCTCTCGTTCCTTAATATTCATACATCGTGTCATGCACGCACGTCGATATCTCTCACTTGGCTGACATTTCATATTTTATTGATTTGATCGTGCCACGTTTCCCTCGTTCTACCTTTATTTCTAGTTCCGTTTATATCGTTTACCTATTATTTTTCATTCAATCATTCCATATGTCCAAACTATCTTATTGACACTTTCTTTATTTTGTTCATTACACTTTCATTCGCAACGCATTCACTTTTTGTATTTGTATTTGAAACTATATAATATTTACATATTTTCCACACATCCGTCAAAGACAGTGATTCTTAACCGGGGCGCTAAGTTTTGGAGGTCTGGCGGGGCGGTATTTAATTTTTAGCATGTAGGGGGGCGCTGCAGAAGTTGGAGTAGGCATTGTGTCAATATAGAAAAATTAGCTCATTCACGAGCTATGCACACTGATACAATTTTGCACTTTCTTTAGGAGCTTTGATTTTGTAAGTTTTGTTAAATAAACTACACTTTCACGCGCAATTTTTTTAACTTGGGCTTTATACTCAATGTCATTTTCTTCATATAAAATAAAAGTCCATTCAAAAGGTTCAAAATATCGCCTACGATTGTAAGCTTTGTACCGTCCGAGACTTTTAGTTATTTGTAGTAGGAAATCCTTTGCATTTTATTTTAACTACAATTATTATTTTTTATTTTAAAATTTCGTTTTTTGTTGGGGGGGGGGGGGCTGGAATATTTTACTGTGGTAAAGGGGACGATTCTTTCAATAAGATTAAGAAGCACTGGTCAAAGAAATCTCATTTCTACTGCTTTAATTCTACTTTTTAATAAATATTTTATATGTATTGTAAAAAATTAACCTTTTGCGTATTCAAATGTACTTATTTTTAACTTTACGATTGTAAGCTATCATTCTGAAATTTTGCGAATTAAATATTTTATGTAAATTCTTAATTAAACTGAACAACTCTTGTAACGTTGTAGAAAATGTCATTAAGTTATATATTTTTATGGTATTTATATGTTGATATATTTTCAAATATTTTAATCTTGGGACTGGTTTAAATCCTGGGATTGGTTTGCAGCAATTTCCTCTATTCTTCTCTCCCATTCTTCCTTGTCTTGTGCGGCTCTTTTGAAATCTGCATATGATGAGCAGCGCACGTCCACCAACAGGTCCTCCAGGTACTCTCGGCGTGGGCGTCCCCTAGAGTTTGTCCCCTCTGTCATACCCTCCATTGTGGCATGCAAGAGGCCTTCTATGTTCGTATTACATGGCCGATCCATCTTGCACGCCTTTCGGACAAGGTCCTGAGCAGGTGCCTTCCTCCTTCGATTCTTTATAATTATAATATATTTCATCACTAACGATCAAACATGTTTTTTGACCAATTTCTTTCCTATAAAAGTTATGTATTATTTTAATAGATTCTGACTTAATCATAAACCATATGTCAAACCACCCACGTTTTTGACCCAAATGAATTGGTATAATGTTCATACAGTATTACTTCGTGTATAAAATGAGATAATCTCACAAATAACATAACGAAATCACATCGCAGATCTATATTTCTGAAAGCCCTGTTTCAAACATTTCTAAAGGGTAGTTATTATAGAGAAAATGTTTTATTCTGAATAATAAATATGAAAGCTTTTCAAATTTCTTTCTCTTGTTATTTTAATACATGAATATTCTAATAAATTTTCCATCTTTCTCCGTTTTAAAGATACGGGAATATCGTAACATTGTTATCTATATTGTATTTACGGTGAATGAAACGAAATTATAAGATAAGGATACTTGGAATAACTTTGCGTGAAAAAAAAATAATATCCGTATAAAATTTATTATTCAAATTCACAAAGTAATATTGTAAATTTTATCATAATATTCTTAAAATTTGTTATTTATGTTTTAAATCTTTGTTAGTAATCTTCTTTGTGTGTTTTTTCCTATTATTTAAAAAAGAACTTTAAAATATCAACTACGATAACAATCAGGTGTTACAAAACAGGTAACACCTGATGATGTCAACATAGCTTGAAAGAGCTTCCACGTCCAGAGATCTCGGTGTTCTGTTCGATGCTCAATTATCGTTCAATCTTCACATAGTTCCTCTATATAATATTTCCATTAAAATGCTTGGATTTGTTTTTAAGAATGCCAAGATATTTTCGAACACACAGGTACTTCGGGTGTTGTATAATTCCCTATATAGTAAGAAGTCGGCTGGAATATAATTCCGTTATTTGGTCACCGCCTGGGATCCGATATTCTCTGATGGTGAAGCGAGTGCAGAAAAAATTTCTGTGCTTTCTTTACCTCAGGGAGCGTGGTTATTACCCGTTGCTCTTTCCGACTGAATTCTTGCTAAGTATGTTAAGCTACCAATCATTTGAGAGAAGGAGGAATATTCACTTGAGAGTTCACTTCTTTCAGCTGATTGGTGGCCGTATACAAAACTCGGATGTCCCGAGTGATGTACTCGTAGGTCTATTTGTCCCTGATAATTATCTTCGTCAAAGACAGCACAGATTGTTTTATTTGCCACGCTGCAGAACCCACCTGCCAATGGTTATGCCTGTGGGTAGGGTAATCTTATTGCTTAATCGGGTCGCCTCGGAGGTCGACATATTTCGTGATAGTGTGAGTTGCCTCAGGGATGCAATATTAATGCAATGATTCTTTCTAATTTTTAAGATTATTTTTTATGCTTCTCTTTTAAATTCTCATAATGTAATTACAAACGATCTGGAAATATGTCTGTAATGTTTATATTTTTTGTTAAAATAAATTAAATGAAATGCAATAGGTTGACGTAACAACTGTCGCGTAAACCAGAAATACAATGTGATACATAAAACAAATTTTTTTTAATTTAACAGTTTATAATGTGAAAGTATCACAGTGTTGCGGTCAAAACAATGGACTAATCAAAGTGTGTTAGTATTATTTTTAATAATGCCACACACATTGTAACCCAGCGAATATCCTGCGAGAGCGAAACCGGTTGATTTTATTAAAAAAAAATAAGGAGTGTAAAAATTATTGAATGTATAATATAAATAATAATTAAATAACTTTTTAACTACTTCCACTTTTGTCTTCGTTTAGACAGTGTCCGGTTTCGACAGGCTCGCTGGCATCGACAGACTGGTGTCACTAATGCAAACTTACTCCTTTATATACATACCGATCAGGAGTGGTAAACATGATTCTATACAAAAATAATCTAAAGTTAATTATGTAAAATTTACTCAATTTAAATATTATTATTAAAGTTATTCAAGTAGATTCGTAGCCGACATATTTATAAATAACGTTTGAAAAAATTATATTTATGTTTTTAATATTACTGAATATAAATTTAATATGTTATATACTATATCTTGGTCCATTAGGTTGGTGTCGCCTTATTTGGTTTTTCCATCCATTAGTCCTTGTTAATATTATTTGTGAACGTTACATTAACTTAATCAATGATACGCTATTTGATTATCGACAATACGTTAAGTTAATTCCAAATTCAAAACTGTTCTAACAGTTGTAAAGTCTCGCAAAGTTCTGTTTATATAAAGTATTTTTGTTATGTGCTGTTATTTTAATTAAAGTCTGCAAAAAGAGCGTATATTTTCTATACGGTCGTTTAATTACAAACAATGTGTTGTAGTTAATGAGAGCATCTTTTATGTGGAAACACAACCCTTAGTTATTAAATTAAACTACCCGATGATCCTGCCTTCCTGGCAGTAGTCAGTAAGCTCGTTTGCTTTTTACGGCTGCTTTTCACACAGTGACGGCTCATCCAAATATTATTAAATGGTATTTCCTGTAATCAGTCAGCCATTAATCGAATTCGTAGAATTTATCCCCGATAAGAAAAAAATAGTTTTTGGGAATGTTGAAAATGTTGAATAGACACCAATCAATGAGCAACCCTTTCCGTCATACAATACAAAGCGTGCGCTGGAGTGTGTCTGTTTGAATTAGACTGACGTTCTAAATGCTAAAAGAATTCTTGAAAAATCAGTGTTTTAAAAAGTGAATATTCGTCTTTTGGAGTTCGCTTGGGAATATTTTGTGATGGATTCAGTTATTACAGGGAAGCGTTGAAATATACTAACAAGTTTTATTAAAAATATATATATATATATATATAATAATAATATATAATAATATATATATATATATATATATATTTATATATATATATATATATATATATACTATATATATATATATATATATGCATATATATATATATACTATATATATATATATATGTATATATATATATATATATATATATATATATATATATATATATATATATATATATATATATATAACTAATATATATATATATATATATATATATATATATATATATATATATATATATATATATATATATATATATATATATATATATATATATATATATATATATATATATATATATATATGCTATACTATATATATATATATATGCTGCTATATATATATATATATATATATATATATATATATATATATATATATATATATATAGTGACAAAGTTTGGGATGTGCAAGGTGCCTTTATGAATGGCAGAGGATGTATGGATCAAATTTTTGGACTTCGTACATTGACAGAGAAGTTTCTGGCCAAAAACCGCAAACTTTTCTGTGCATTTGTCGACTTGCAAAAAGCATATGATTACGTTAATAGAGAAAAGTTGTGGAAAATATTGTCTGAATATGGAATAAGTACAAAACTGATCACGGCAATTAAGTCGCTATACACGGAAAGCACTGCTAGTGTCAGAGTAAATGGAGATCTTACAGCCTGGTTTGATATCAATAAAGGTGTCAAACAAGGTTGCGTAATGTCCCCGTGGTTATTTAATCTGTATATGGACAATTGTATGAGAGAGCTGAAAGGGTTGGATGTAGGTGCCAAAATGAGCGGAGTGTCAGTAAGCTGTCTCTTGTATGCGGATGACGCTGTCCTACTTGCTGACAACGAGCATGAACTACAAGTCCTGGTGAATTGTATGTATGAGGTATGCATGCGAAATGATCTGATGATGAATGTTAATAAGTCCAAGGTAATGATTTTTGAAAAGGAAGAAACCACGACAGTCTGCAACATTAGCGTGAATGGTGAAAATTTGGAGCAAGTAGTTGAGTTCGTGTATTTAGGTAGTATGTTTACAAGAGATGGGCGAGTGGAGAGGGATATTGAAAGAAGGGTTGGGGCAGGCAACAAAGTGAATGGTGCACTTAAAGTTGTCATCGCAAACAAAAACCTATCCAAAAAAGCTAGAATGGCAGTGCACAATGGTGTTCTTCTACCGACCCTTATGTATGGAAGCGAAGCATGGAACTGGCAAAGGAAGGATGAAAGTAGAATAAATGCAGTAGAAATGAGATCTCTTAGACGAATGTGGATATTCTGTGTATGATAGAGTGTCGAATGAAAATATAAGAAGTGAATGCGGTGCGAATGATGGTGTCATGAACAAAATAATGAAAGGATCATTAAGATGGTTTGGACATATGGAAAGAATGAATGAAGAAAGAATGGTAAAAAAATTATATGTTAATGATGTAAATGGAACCAGAAATAGAGGAAGACCGAGGAAAACGTGGCACGATCAAATAAATCAAATATTGAATGTCGGCCATGTGAGGAGTCAGAGAAATCGACGCGCGTGCATGACACGATGTATGAATGTTGAGGAAGCGAGAGAAATATGTCAGGAAAGAAAGGTGTGGCAGTCCATTCTTTCTGCCTACCCCTTCGGGGAGACGGCGTGATGGTTAGTTAGTTAGTTAGTTAGTTATATATATATATATATATATATATATATATATATATATATATATATATATATATATATATATATATATATATATATATATATATATATATATATATATATATATATATATATATATATATATATATATATATATATATATATATATATATATATATATATATATATATATATATATAAAAGTATAATTAAGTAGGTTTAAAGTCATGTTCATCAGTCCCTGTCCTCAGCGGTCGTCCTCCAGTTCGGCACCCGAAGAAGTTGGGCTTCATCCCTCTTTACTTCGTCCCCCACCTCAGCCTTGGTCTTCCCACCCTTCACCATTTTCCCGGATGTCCAGTCATAACACGTTTGGGGATCCGTGAGTTTGGTATCCTCTGTACATGTCCGGCCCATCTCAATCTAAACCAATGGCATGGCCAAATATTTCAACAATTAAAAATCTATCAAATATCAAGGATAACGTCCGTTTCAAAGAAGTTTTATTTCTTTACATTTGATAATGCAATATCAAAACTTCTAGATAATGGTCATTTTTATAAATATTAATTTTTTCATATCGAGTTTTATATAATGGTGTTCTTATGTATGGAAGTGAAGCATGGAACTGGCAAAAGAAGGATGAAAGTAGAATAAATACAGTAGAAATGAGATCTCTTAGACGAATGTGTTGATACTCTGTGTATGATAGTGTCGATTGGAAATATAAGAAGGGAATGCGGTGCAAATGATGGTGTTATAAACAAAATAATGAAAGGATCATTTAGATGATTTGGACACATAGAATGAATGGTAAATAAAAGTATATGTTAACTAGAAATAGAGGAAGAACGAGGAAAACGTGGCACGATCAAATAAATCAAATATTTAATGTCGGCCATGTGAGGAGTCAGCGAAATCGACGCATGTGCATGACAGGATGTATGAATGTTGAGGAAGCGAGAGAAATATGTCAGGAAAGAAAAGTGTGGCAGCCTATTCTTTCTGCCTACCCCTTCGGGGAGACGGCCTGATGGTAAGTTAGTTAGTTAGTTAGTTAGAGTTTTATATCATTGTCCAAGAAACAATTTTAAATTTGCTATATTGAAACTAAATAAAAAACATTGTATGCTATTAAAGTGAATGATTCTACAGTATATAAGAACGACGAAAAACATATTTTTATTTTTGGAATGCGGAAATTTTATTTGATGTTACATATTTGATTTCACAATTAATTGTCAATGTCATGATTGACTGACATAACCCAAGCTATAGTCAAAACCGAGGGGACTGACATGACACCGAAAGAATGAGAAGATTTTAGATATAATTATATAGAAAGAAATATTTTCGATTTAAAATATTTCTGCTGATTTTAAAAATATTGGATGATACACAAAACCATTTGATGCCAGCCGCCACTGTTCGAGCGTAAGCCTAGCGTCATCAAACGAATAGCAGCTCTTGCAAATAAATTTAATCCCTTTGACAGGCTCTGTTAATGCTTCTCCGGCAAGAACTTTCATAACTTCCGTTTTTATTTTGATTTTTCCCGTTTCGTGTTTCCAAGCGATTACACAGGTGGCGTATGGCTGCTGGATCTGCCCCTCGGCTTTCTCATCTCTTCTCGTCCTCTGCGCTCTTGGCTAATTAATTTAAAATTAAAGGAAAAGGATCGCGTATGGAATGTGGAAACCACAGAGCTATTAGTCTTTTGAGTGTCGTTGGTAAAGTCTATGGCAGAATTTTAATAGAAAGAGTAAGAAAATTGACGAGTGACAAAGTTTGGGATGTGCAAGGTGCCTTTATGAATGGCAGAGGATGTATGGATCAAATTTTTGGACTTCGTACATTGACAGAGAAGTTTCTGGCCAAAAATCGCAAACTTTTCTGTGCGTTTGTCGACTTACAAAAAGCATATGATTACGTTAATAGAGAAAAGTTGTGGAAAATATTGTCTGAATATGGAATAAGTACAAAACTGATCACGACCATTAAGTCGCTATACACGGAAAGCACTGCTAGTGTCAGAGTAAATGGAGATCTTACAGCCTGGTTTGATATCAATAAAGGTGTCAACTGTAATTGGGTTCAAGCGACCTGTTGTATACGTCAAAAAAAAAAAAAAAATTGTATGAAAGAGCTGAAAGGGTTGGATGTAGGTGCCAAAATGAGCGGAGTGTCAGTAAGCTGTCTCTTGTATGCGGATGACGCTGTCCTACTTGCTGACAACGAGCATGAACTACAAGTCCTGGTGAATTGTATGTATGAGGTATGCATGCGAAATGATCTGATGATGAATGTTAATAAGTCCAAGGTAATGATTTTTGAAAAGGAAGAAAACACGACAGTCTGCAACATTAGCGTGAATGGTGAAAACTTGGAGCAAGTAGTTGAGTTTGTGTATTTAGGTAGTATGTTTACAAGAGATGGGAGAGTAGAGAGGGATATTGAAAGAAGGGTTGGGGTAGGCAACAAAGTGAATGGTGCACTTAAAGTTGTCATCGCAAACAAAAACCTATCCAAAAAAGCTAGAATGGCAGTGCACAATGGTGTTCTTCTACCGACCCTTATGTATGGAAGCGAAGCATGGAACTGGCAAAGGAAGGATGAAAGTAGAATAAATGCAGTAGAAATGAGATCTCTTAGACGAATGTGTGGACATTCTGTGTATGATAGAGTGTCGAATGAAAATATAAGAAGTGAATGCGGTGCGAATGATGGTGTCATGAACAAAATAATGAAAGGATCATTAAGATGGTTTTGACATATGGAAAGAATGAATGAAGAAAGAATGGTAAAAAAATTATATGTTAATGATGTAAATGGTACCAGAAATAGAGGAAGACCGAGGAAAACGTGGCACGATCAAATAAATCAAATATTGAATGTCGGCCATGTGAGGAGTCAGAGAAATCGACGCGCGTGCATGACACGATGTATGAATGTTGAGGAAGCGAGAGAAATATGTCAGGAAAGAAAGGTGTGGCAGTCCCTTATTTCTGCCTACCCCTTCGGGGAGACGGCGTGATGGTTAGTTTGTTAGTTATATAATTTGTTTTCTGACTATCTCACCAATATCGTTATTAAAATTATTTTAAAATTATACATCTCGTATTTTTAGAGTAGTTTACTCGTGTTTTGTATTATTTGGTTATTTTTTTAAATATTTTTTTAAGTACACTTTGTGATTCATAATGTCCTCCCTATTTTAATATGAATTGAACTAACCTGTTTATTTTTTTTGTACCAAGCATTCACTTTGTGGTTAGACATTTTAAACTTTTTATAATTATTTGTATTTAAAACAAAATAAAAACATTGTACTTTATTTTTCACCACTATGCGGTTATTTTAATTGCCGACTAGTTTCACTTGTACCCAAGTCGAAACTAGTCGGCAATTAAATAACCGAGTAGTGCTGAAAAACAAAATACAGTATTTTTATTTAATTTTACTTTAAATTCAAATAATAATAAAAATTCACCTGTTTATATTCGTATATATTATATATTGTTTTAACATTTAGATGGTTTGGACACATGGAAAGAATGAAATGAAAAAAAGTATATGTTGTCGATGTAATTATAAAAAGAAATAGAGAAAGACCGAGGTTAACGTGGCACGATCAAATAAATCTAATTTTGAATGACGTCCAGCGAGAGAGGAAGCGAGAGAAGTATGTCAGGAAAGAAAAATTGTTAGGTCTATTCATAATGAATGGAAAATTTAAGTGTTTTTGACATATGTGAAGAATGAATAAATAAATAATAGTAAAACAATTAAATGTGAACGATGTGAATGGAACTAAAAATAGAGGAAGACCGAGGAAAACGTAGCACGATCAAATAAATCAAATTTTGAATGTCGGCCACGCGTCGACGTCAGGAAAGAAAATTGTGACAGTCCATTCTTTCTGCCTACTTTCTGAGACGGCGTTATGGTTAGTTAGTTAGAAAACAGACGTTATCATTCATATAATTTATTTTCTTAGATGACATTACGTCTAGAAAGATTATCAGGGAGGTATAATAAATTTGTTCTAGACGGCGTACCAGGACTGAGACGCGTCCATTCATCCTATAAAGCATCTTTTCGAATTGCGAGCTCCCTTGAGAATCGAAGACGAATTACCTGAGACTTATTCCACGATCCTCACAAGTGAGGTAAACGACCGCGAGAGGATATGCCCAATTATTTAATCCGTTTTAACGGAACGTTTCCCGAATCGCCCATCACATCCGTGTCACGGGCGCTCAGTCAGACCTGGCAATTAAATAATTCATTGGTACGCTGGTTTCGAGTTTCATTCCCTTTTTATACAGATCAACCCAAATCACTGAAACTCCATCGCGGAGTTTTTTCGCATCACGTTAACAAACAAAGCAATCTAACAGATCACTCTAATTTAACACCTTCATTGATGGAAATTTATCTAACGGAATTTTTTTTTTGTGAATGTATACTTATACTTGTATACGAATACTGGATCTCACCCACCGTGGGTTATCAATTCATGATTTAATTGTATCTCAATAGAGACGAAGATGCAAATTGGAAACTGGATATGGTTGATCAAGGTGTTTACAGGACTTATGACCTGTCATTGGTTGGGTTAAGCGCACGCTTTATGTAATTACAACATTCCCCATTCCACATTTCTTTATGACCATGTATGACAAATTTTTTGGAAATTGTATATATGTTAAAGTCCTATGCCAGATTTCACATGTCAGTTTCAATGTGCCATCTATGAAGATTTTGACAAATTAGCCTAATTATTATTATTATTGTAATCTACATACTAACGCCATCTTTGGAGATTTATGTTTATTAAGCATTAAGCTGTTTGTTTTTATTTGATTAAATATAATTTCAGATAAACTTAAAGTGTTAACACTGTGTAATTCCATAATAACAAATTTTTATTAATTAAAACACTGTTTTTGGTGTTTTGTTCTGTTCAAACGTGGAAAAAACGGTGTTTCAATTCAGAAAAATTCTGGAATAAATATAATAACACTTGGTGTTACAACACTTTATTTCACTTAACACAGACATGTTTCGGTTATAACATAACCTTTATCAATGTACACAATTTCAAAATTGTGATTAAATTGTTGTAATATCAAGTGTAATTATATTTATTTAAATGTGAATCCACAACACAAAGTGAAGGCGAATATAGAAGCAATGTTTTAATATATTATATAATATTTAAATTCTTTATGTTTTTATGTATCGAATTATTTTATTTTATTATTAATATGATGGTAACGAAGAATTGGACTAAGCTGGGCAGCTTTCGGAAACATTCGAAATTACCGATCAACCTAATTCGAAAAGTCTATGAAACCTGTTTTCTGCCAGTTGGTTCATATGGTCTCGAAACTGTAACATTGTCCAAACAAAGTGCCGAGAAACCACGAGTGACCTAAAGATCCATGGAAAGAGCCATGTTAGGAATAAGCTTAAGAGACAGAATCAGAAACAATAAGGTGAGAGAAAAAACAAAGGTCACTGACATCATCCACCGGGTGGCGACTCTGAAGGGGCAAGGGACAGGTCACGTAGCCAGAAGCTCAGATGAAAAATGGACAAGAAAACTGCTGACTGGAGACCGTGAACGGCAAAGAGAAGTGCAGGGCGACCGCAACTACGGAGGAAGGATGATCTAAACAGACACGTCGGAATAACCTGGTTGCAGTCTGCACAAAACAGAGTGACATTTGTCCAGGAGTAGACGGTAATAGGCTGAGGAAGAAGAAGAAGATGTACACGCATATAAAATATAGCCCAAGTCAACAAGGCAGCTGCTATCTCTAGTGCTCTAAAATGTATTATACAAAATGGAAAAACAAAGCTATGGCCGTTAAGAGTAAAATAAGAATTTGTAACGCATGCGTAAGACCAATAATAACATATTCCGTTGAACGAAGAGCAGACACAGACAGGGCTAAACAAGTTCTGAGGACTTTCGAGATGAAGACACTAAGGATGATAGATAAGGATGCTCTTAACAAAAAATCACGCTACGCAGATAAAGCCTTTACTGTGCTCTTCGTTCATGCATATGTCATGTCCACTTTCATTTGTTTTCAGTATCAATTGTACTAAATTAGATTTTGTGGGTTATTTATAAAGTCGCCAAGCTTCAAAGAGTTAATCCGACTCCGCCAATCGTCCGCATGCAGTCGAGCGCGAGGGTAGGTTGAGGCAGGGGTGAGACGCGAATCCTGTCAGTGATTCGGGAACAGCGAACCTGGAATTCATTACTGGGATGGGATTTGTATTGTGGCGCGTTTTTCATACGAATCACAATAAATCTCAAATTCATAGGATCTCACTTTTAAAACACGTTGTACGATAATAAATTGTGCTTTCAAAAATGGAACAATTCTTCATTTTTATTTTTGAATCATTGACGATTGGGAGAATTGAAAAATTCGTGAAATGGAACGATTTTTTTTCTCATGTACGTTTTGAATAAATCGATTTTGATTATGCATTATTTTTTTGTGTGTGTTAGTTAACTTAGCGAGTACTAGAGACATAACAATAGCGATTATTACCCATGGCTCTTTCCGACTGAATTCTTGCTAGGTATGCTAAGCTACTAATCATTGGAGAGAAGGAGGAATATTCACTTGGGAGTTCACTTGTTTCAGCTGATTGACGACCGTTTACAAAACTTGGATGTCCTGTGTGATGTAGGTTGTCCCTGATAATAATCTTCGTCAAAGACAGCACAGATTGTTTTATTTGCCGCGCTGCAGAACCCACCTGCCAATTATGCCTGTGGGCAGAGCAATCTTATTGCTTAATCGGGTCGCTTCGGAGGTCAACATATTTCGTGATAGTGTGAGTTGCCTCAGGGATGCAATATCAATGCTATGATTCTTTCTCATTCTTAAGCTTATTTTTTTATGCTTCTCTTTTAAATTCTCATAATGTAATTGCAAACGATCTGGAATTATACTCGTATGTCTGTAATGTTTGTAATTTTTATTAAAATAAATTAAATGAAATAGACATATCAATGGGTTAAATTAAGAAAGGATTTTTTAGATGGAAGTATTGAGTTGAGGGTGTTTTATATGCTCTAAGGCTATTGATTAAGTAAGGGGACAGTTTATATTTTAAGACAAAACAAATGGCCATTGACACAAGTTGAAAAAATACTTTTACATAAATATAATTTTTAAACAAAAGATCCGTCTCACTTTTTATGATTGTACGAAAGAAATGACAAAATAATTTAAAAAGTAACACATTAACTTTGTGCCTCGATACATTATAGTAGGCCTATATATATTATATTTTTTTAACAAACCATCACGCCGTTTTCCCATAGGGGTAGGCAGAGAGAATGGACCGCCACACTACTCTATCCTGGCAAACCTCTAGATTCCTCCACATTCATACAATGAGTCATACATGTACGTCGATTCCTTCGACTTCTAACATGACCAACCTTTAAAATTTGATTAATTTGGTCATGCCATGTTTTCCTCGGTCTGCGTCGACTCCGTACTCCGTTTATATCATTAACGTATACTTTCTTATATATATTATCTTATGTCTTTATAAATATACAATATTTTTTTTTATAAACTTGAGGGGATTACATTGTTAAATTCCTGACAAAAACATGTTTTTTTCCCACTTTTGAGTTTATTTTATCGGCATGTTTCAAAGATATTACACTTTTTCATCGGAAGAACGATAAAGGAGAAGTGTACATTTGTATTGTTCGCCCAATAATTAATTGTATTATAATTTAAAAACCCTAAAGAGTTTAAATCATTTTTTTGATTCTTTAAAAATCTCATCTTTTTAATAACTAAAAATATTTTATATTCTATTAGTTTGTGGATCCGTTGTGTTCTTTATTCAAAAACTTGGACTCGATTTAAAAATGTCACAGTATGAACTGTCGGGACGCTGGACCAGGGAGCGATTCTTCTAAATGGAATTCAATTCGCGTAGTTCTGTACTTTAATACCTGAAAAGTTTGTATATTATACACGGTTATTGGTTATTGAATTTTTTTCCGTCTACGAAGTTATAGGGGAGGTTATTACCGATTATTAATGCCATCTAAGTCACTATGCAAAAGTGAAACATTTTTGAGGTTAAATGAATTTAAGTTTTTTTTTTAATTTATCGAGGCCATGCGTTATAAAAATTAATTAAAAAAAAAACTGTTGGGCGTTATCAAATTTTTATTAAACTAACTAACCATCCTCCCTTCGATTGTAAAACATCCACAAAATAAATCTAACACAAAAAATATTAAATACAATGATATAAAAAAAGTATTTTTTCGTTTAGTTTTTTTATATATTTATAATTGGAAAAGAAAGGCGATTTTTTTTTTAAATTACAAATTTTAGAAGATTATTTCAAAAACATCTACGTATTTTAAGCTTTCAAACAAGATATGTAAACTAAACATCGGTCATAAGGTTACAGAGAAATCAACAATAATGTCTATATGACTTGACTCGACACCATCGAACTACCATATTTTCGGACCATAAAACGCCCTTTTTTTTTTACTCGAATTGAAAATTCAACCAAAAATTGGGTTGCATCTTACGGTCCGGTGCATCTTATCGGACTGTAAGACGCAACCAAATTTTAGGTTGAATTTTCAATTAGAGTAAAAAAAATGCGTTTTAAGATCCGTTAAAATTTGTTTGTCTGAAAATAAAACATAACGAGCGTTTTATCGTTCGCAAAATACGGTAACTCCTAATTAATTGTGTTTTTGATGAAGCTGGAGACTGCAACAATCTCCGAAAGGTAGTAGTGTAACCCATGAGATATAATATACCAAAGATTCCAACAATTATTTAATCCACCATAAATTCTACCCAAGAGTAGATAAATATTTTGTAACAACTAAATTTTGTTTAAAAAGTTACAGTTTTATCAAAAAGTTGTAGGCTAAAATATTATTTATAACTTACTCTGAAGTGCCTACCCAACACGGCACCCAAGAGTTTTATGCATAATTTGAAAAATCTCCCGAAAATTTCAGCGCTTCACTGAAAATATTACTCGTATGAGTGATAACTATGCATAGAATATAACGGTTAAGAGAATAAAATATTTTCTTCCTTCGCGAATCTTATAAGCGCCGTCCGCATTTTGCATTTTCGTGCGCTTATAAAAGCTCCCGATTATATTTATTCTTACAAGACTTCCTGAATAATTTACCACTTAAGCATTATAGAATCAAGAGGGGCGAATTTTGATTTAGCCATTATTATGGCATATATGTTTCATTTATTACAAAAGAGTGTTCTTTTTTTTAATATTGAACTTTTTAATTATAATTAAATAGAACCATCATTTTTTTCAAAACTACTTCCACTTCTTGTCTTGATTTCGACAGCAGGTAGCTGGCATCAACAAACCAGTCTGTCTATGTTCAGCTAGCCTGGAAATAAGACAAAAAGTGGAATGGTTATTTAAAAATCGTCATTTCATTTAACAATAATATATTATTTAAAATAAACTTCCATCAAGAGATTACAGTAAAATCTTAAGATTGCCTTTAATTTGTTGTTTGCTTATCCTATCCAACCAAACAGTTTATTTCTGTAACTTCTTCAAACCTCATTTCTTCTGTTTGACCGATAAAAATTGAAATTCACTATCAAGTATTTTTTATTTTATTTTTTGAACCCCTTCTACGAGTAGATGACCGAATACATAATTCTGCATTTGGCATTATAAACATAGTTTTTTTTATTACGCAATTGTTTTAAAAAATGATGTTTATTTAAAAAATTCGAAGCTTTTCTTTCACGGTGTACATCACATGATCGAAGAATTGCCGAAACCAGTTGATTAAAATTTGTTTTGTTAAAATTATGTTTAATGCATATAAATAAAAATATTATTTCGCTTTTAAAAAATATTTATGATTATTGCTTGAGTAAATATAAATGTAATGTTAATATTTTTGTTTTTGTTTGTTTCAGGTATGTCATTCTTCTTCAAACTTCATCACACTTCGACGATCACAATTCAGCATAAATATTTATAGTTTCAAGATGATGAAATAGCAGAGGTATGATTCATCATTATTTTAATGCGTACGCTTTATTCCACAAAATGTGAACGTCAAGAAACTCGATTGCTTTTTTGGTTTTACATTGATTTTTTTATTATATGACACCAAAACTATATTAACACTAGAAACCAGTCTGTCGATCCCAGCGAGCCAGAAGAAACCGGTCGTCGTCTAAATAAAGTCATGAATTTTATAAAATTTGTTTTAGATTTATTTTGTGGACGTTGGACGATCTAGAGATGCCTATTGGTGGCGATGAATGACGTGTCCCGCGGAGGCGAAAAGAGAAGGATGGAGTTATATGGAGATGTTAAAGTGTAGCTGTTTATTATATCTGCCTACCCCTTCGGAGAGACGGCGTTAAGCCGTTAGTTAAATGGTTAGTTAATAAGTTGGTTACAAATTTGTTTCGCCTTGCGAGGGCAATATATTTATTTATTATATATATAATACACAAATGAGACATAACAAACGATAAACATTAAGGCGACTCATTTGGACACAAAACGGTGTAACAAAGATAAAACAACGACATGAAATAAAAAAATCATACATATCAGAAGGAACCCAAATATGTCAACGTCAATGCAGCAGTACTCTTTCCAACAACAACAACAAACCATCACGCCGTTTCTCCGCAGGGGTAGGCAGAGAGACTAGACCGCCCTACTACTCTATTCTGACATACTCTAGCTTCCTCCACATTCATACACCGAGTCATACACGCACGTCGATTCTTCCGGCTTCTGACATGACCAACTTTTAATATTTGATAAATTTGGTCATGCCATGTTTTCCTCGGTCTACCTCGACTCTTTACTCTTTCTAAAATATGTAATATATTTTTTTATGAACACTGCCTCAACTTTCAAATGAATTTTTGGGATTTATGAGGCAAAATACATAATCATAAATCGGGACATTAATAACTAATTCATGATTTTCGTTTTGGTGTCATTATCAAAATGCGATTAGGGTGGGGAAGCATTCCATCTCCGCCTTCAAGGGGTCAAAAGTCGAAACTTAGTTCGCAACTTTGAGAAAAGCTCGCATTTTAATACCTTTAAGAGTTAGGCCGTGGAGCACGCCGACAGCTGCGGCCCCACTTCGGGCGAGACTGCGGCAGCCGCTTCTTTTATTCGGGAATAAACCGAGACACGCCCGCAGATGGACCCCTGTCAGTGCGAACTCTTCCCTCTTCCGTCCCATTTTCCGTTTAATCGGCTTTATAAATAAATTTATTTGCCAGCTTTAGTGCTGGAACTTAGATTACACCGTTCGAGTTGCCGCTCCGAGTTTAATGTCGGGAAAAAAAATACTTTTTTTATATATATTTTCCTCTTGCCATCAAGCAAGTAGTTTTCTGAATGTTTACATAATATAGTTTTGAGAAAAACGCGTTTAAAGATTTTTTTAACGAAAAAGTTTTACCTACAGTCAATCAGCGATCCCTGCACCATACAAAATCCCTTCAGCTCAAAAAACCTAATCTTCTCTGTCCATATTTTGTGAACGAAGCTTCTCCGTTACAATCTTTGCACTTAAAATATTTCGATAGTATTGAGATGACTAGGAAAAAAACTTTAAATGCTATTACCAGCCGTTTGATCAATATGCACATCGAAAGTCGTATCTTTTTTTTTTTTTTTTGAGCAACGTAAAGGTTGTGAAATAATATAGTTAGACTGCTCCAATCACTCTCAACTTTTAACAAAAATACTCTTAGATAGATTTAGAAAAATGAAAAAAAAAATGATTGGCGTTGAGGTTCGCAACCCATCACACCGCGTCTCTCGCGGGGGCGAAAAGAGAAGGATGGAGCCGCATCGATATAAGTGTAGCCGTCCATTCTTTCTGGCTACCCTTTCGGGAAGACGACGTGATGGTTAGTTAGTTAGTTAGTTCGAAAAAAAAAAGATTTTTTGAATGTTAGAAACCAGAGTTAATTTGGAGCAAGTAGTTGAGTTCGTGTATTTAGGTAGTATGTTTACAAGTGATGGGAGAGTGGAGAGGGATATTGAAAGAAGGGTTGGGGTAGGCAACAAAGTGAATGGTGCACTTTAAGTTGTCATCGCAAACAAAAACCTATCCAAAAAAGCTTTAATGGCAGAGCACAAAGGTGTTCTTCTACCGACCCTTATGTATGGAAGCGAAGCATGGAACTGGCAAAAGAAGGATGAAAGTAGAATAAATGCAGTAGAAATGAGATCTCTTAGACGAATGTGTGGATACTCTGTGTATGATAGAGTGTCGAATGAAAATATAAGAAGTGAATGCGGTGTGAATGATGGTGTCATGAACAAAATAATGAAAGGATCATTAAGATGCTTCTGACATATGGAAAGAATGAATGAAGAAAGAATGATAAAAAAATTATATGTTAATGATGCAAATGGAACCAGAAATAGAGGAAGACCGAGGAAAACGTGGCACGATTAAATAAATCAAATATTGAATGTCGGCCATGTGAGGAGTCAGAAAAACGACGCGCGTGAATGACACGATGTATGAATGTTGAGGAATCGAGAGAAATATGTCAGGAAAGAAAAGTGTGGCAGTCCATTCTTTCTGCCTTTCCCTTCGGGGAGACGGCGTGATGGTTAGTTAGTTAGTTAGTTTATAAACCAGAATGATCCCTTAACTAGAATATACTCGTATAAAATCAATTTCTTCAGCAATCTCTTCGGTTTTTTGTTTTTTTTTTCGTCTCGCATATTAAAATATTAGAATGTACATATGCAAAAGCACGTATGGAAGTTTCATAAAATATACATATTAGTAAAACGAATAATGAACAGACTCGTCGAAGGACTAAGTCCTGGATCCTGTAAGCCCCGGGGGTTAAGAGCATTATCCTTTGGATCCGAGGGTTCTTTGTATCCCATATTTCCACGATGTACCCAACTCCTATCAAAGCATTGTCAAAATAATACGCGAAAGCGAACTTCAATCAGAAAAATACGGGTTGCCCTACTTTAATAAATTAATATTTTGTATATTTTCAGGATATTCTGTTCTTCGTTTTCACTTAAGCGAATGTATAGAGCTACTATTGGGAATTCAAAATAATAAAGCCAAGAAGATTTATAAGCTTTGTATATAATTATTATATTTATTTTTTTATCAGACTAATTTTAATAAAATCACTTGGAACTAATAACAGATATAATACATAAATTATATAAATGAAAACGTCTGTCTTCTAGGAGTTTTAAAAAGTTTTTTTTATAGAATGACATGTTTAATTCAAATGCATAATTATGCTTTTGATAATGCCTTAGAAGGGCGAAATATGTCATTCCATAAAAAAAACTCAATAGAACATAATTAATAAGTCGTAGAAGACGGACGTTTTCATTTATATTAAATATTCAATAGGGAGTTTTACATATTTTTAGAGGTATACGAGTACAATACATATTCAAAATGAAAAAATTAACAAATTAAAATTATAATAATGTGTATGATATTGGCTATATTTAATAGATAAGTTATGCCATTATTGTTTACATATAATTTCGGGCATATGAGCGCCACGGCTAGCTCGAATGAAACGCAATCGTGAAATCCAATTTTCGACAAATGTCGTCTTCGTGGATGCGTATTATCCACTAGAGTGTACGTGGTGCGAAAACGATCCATGGTTTTCCAAATAACTTGCTCGGATAGACAATTATGTCGATCTCAGTCTATTCATGATAAAATGGCAAAACGATTACAAATTAATTGTCAACTGTCGAATTGACAGTCTGTAGAAACAACGTTGCTAGTTTAAAAACTAAACCTCTCAAAAAACACCCTATCCATATAATACACTTTGAAAATTGAAATATTAAATAGCACGACATATTTCAGACAAGACCTCTATCTTCAGGTATGAATATATAATAAAAAAACCTATAAGAGTATATTATTACTGTTAAAAATTATAATACTTATTAGTTCTTACTAATAAAAATTTATAATTAGAACTTATTACTATTAGCAATTATTTCATGTAAAAAATAATAATCCCAATATATCGTTCCTTTGTATTGTATCGAATTTTAAATGCGTTTATAAAGTCTTCTTTGTTTGGATTTTTGTTATATATTTACACCAGAAAATGGAGATCTTCTCGAAAAGAAGTCGTGTCATTTAATATTTTAGTGGGTAATAAACAACTTTATTTTTCGTGTCTAATGTATTAGAATGAAATTCCACCTTTTTAATGCCTTAACTTTCAATTAACAGATATAATAATTAAATAAAACTATGTTTTTATTAAAAACTGCTCCCACTTTTGTATTTTTTTTTCGACAGCTACCGGTTTTGGATCATTCCGAGGAAAACGAGGAATACCGAGGAAAACGTGGCACGATCAAATAAATCAAATATTGAATGTCGGCCATGTGAGGAGCCAGAGAAATCGACGCGCGTGCATGACACGATGTATGAATGTTGAGAAAGCGAGAGAAATATGTCAGAAAAGAAAAGTGGGGGCAGTCCATTATTTCTGCCTACCCCTTCTGGGAGACGGCGTGATGGTTAGTTAGTTAGTAAGTTAGTGTGATAAAATTGTTAATATAATATGATAATTATCAGCATATTGCGAATAAGGAAAATCAATGATTAATTTTATTATTTTTATTTATTTTTGTTTTATGTTCATATTTCATTTTTATCCAGCATCAAGATGATTCTGTGATAAAGGTTGAATGAAGGAGTAAACATTAAGCCGAGTTAAGCGTTATGTTTGTAGGGCCTAATCGACGTGACGTCAGGATTGTGAGATATGTGGAGCAAGCCGGGGGATTAAGAGAAATGCTGGGGAAGAAAGCTCAGATCTCCAAACTGGATCTAATGCGAAGGGACGCCGTTAGCCCAGATGCTGGTTTAAAACGTGTAAAGGTTATCGGATACTGAAGACGATTTATTTGTAAGATATTCCAGTGATGCAAAGAGAAAAAACAAACTTAAATTATTTTGTACCTTTCTTACAGACTCGTTCTGAGCATAACCAAATCGTAAACAAATAATATCTCGTACTTTCGTATCCATATCGTGGACTGAAAAACAAACATTTAAAGCAAAATTAAATATTTCTCTTTTTTCATACGCTTTGTTTATAAAACGCTTAAATTTAAAAAAATCTAATTACATAGACATGTTTCGGACAACCAGTCCTTCTTCAGTGATACATATTATATAGATACATATTTAAAATATTATAAAATTGTTTACATGATCTGACAGATGTTTTAAAGATGTAATAACGTCCGTCAGATCATGTACAAAATTTTATAATATTTTAAATGTGTATCTATATAATATGTATCACTGAAGAAGGACTGGTTGTCCGAAACATGTCTATGTAATTTTAATTTTTTTAATGCAAAATTAAACAATTAGACAGAGATCACAATGGTCATATTTAAAATAATAATATTATATATACAAAAAAGGCAATGTTTGTGAATATATGACCGATAGACTCTGCAAACATTTTGGGTTTTTATTAATAAATGCTAAAGAATAATTAAGTACTCACGCAACTTATGTACACACGTCTTGCCCCTGCGACATTCCAGACTAGAATAAATTTTTAACTAAGTTTTGTAAAAGCTAAAATTGTTATTTTTTGTTCAATAGGCTGTCATGTCCCGCCATAGACATTTTACTAGTATAACTCGAATAATAAATTATAATTTTTTTTTTCCGAATATAAACACACACCGACAGGTCGTGTCGAATATTTCTGTTTTCCTGTCACGGTAGGTCCCTTTAACGTTGTCTATTATATAGAATAAGCCTCTTTATCATCAACCAAGTTTTCAATTGTCGTTTTTTTTTATTATCAGTTCAGTTGTTTTGTAGCTCCGTACAATTCCTTAAAACATTTCTTTGCATGAACTTACGCATAACACCATTTCATTTCACATTGGATGTAGCGAGGAGAGAGGTTAAACCTAGATAATCCGAACATTAGACATCTAAAGCACAGAATTTCGGAAACTCTGTACATAACTGTATTGTTAGTATATATTTACGTAACCGTTCTATATAATATATGTACGAGTATATATGCGTTTTCTGCTGAAGAAGTATTGTATTACAGTGTATTACATATTTTTGCCTGAAATTTACCAAAGACATGTCTATTCAAATAATAATGAAATCGAACAACGTTTTTTTAATAACTTCTCTTCATTTCGACAGCGACCGACACCTACAATGGAACGGAGAGACCTCATTTCGATATCACAGAAACAGTGTTTGTTTTATTTCATATTAAATTATTGGCTCTTTAAACAAAAGATCTTGCTAAATTATTGGCTCTGTAAATAAACTTTGGAAATGAAAAAAAATGGCTGCAGTATGTTTCGACATATACGAGTATATTTTTGTTGTTGTGGACCTAAATGTTTCTACAAAGTTAAACCTCATAGCGGGTGTACAAGTGTAGTGTTTTAAACTAACTAACCGCCACACTGTTCTGTCCTGACATACTTCTCTTGTTCCTATACGTTCGTACATCTTATCACGTATGCACGTCGATTTCCCTTACTTCTCACGTGACCGCCATTTAATATTTGATAGATTTTATCGTGCCACGTTTTTCTCGGCCTTCCTCTATGTCTAGCTCTGTTCACATAGCTTACATATATTTTCTTCACCATTCTGTCTTCACTCATTCTTTCCATGTGTCCAAACCATCTTAATGATCCTTTCATTATTTTGTTCAAAACACTTTCATTCGCACCGCATTCACTTATTATACTTGTGCATTTGACACTCTATCATATACAGATTAACACACATTCGTCTTAGAGATCTCATTTCTACATTCATTTCTATTCATTTGTGGTGTTTCATGTCGTGTTAAAACACTTTGTAGGTACTTGGTCAACTCTCTCTTAGCGGCACGGACGCTGTCAATGGACTCTCTGCCGCAAATAAAAATATCCCACTTAAACTTCTTCGGCGTTACAACCCTTGGTGGGTCTTAGCCTCCTCCAAGAAACGCATCCATCCCGTCCTATCTCTGGCCACCACCTCTCAGTCTTGTTGCTCCAGGACCCGACAGTCTACTACGGCACCATCCAACCATCGCAGTCTCGGCCTGCCGACGCTTCTTTGCCCAACTGTACACCCTCCAACACAGCTGAGTTCTCGAAATATCCCCTGAGTAATCTAAAGAAATGGGTTATGAGATGCCCATCTCTTCTAAGCTGCAGAGTGTTGATACCAAGCATGCCCATATAAAATGCCGTGGGATAGAGCCACGGTTAACTACCATACTCCTTTATGTAGAAATACCTCAGTATTTTTTCTGAACCCTCTCTTGAACAACGGAATATCTTGTCTCATGAGCACTCCATATCGCAGAACCACTTTCGAGCCTGATCCAAACCAATGAGTTGTAAAGGACTCTGAACACACGGGGATCTCTGAAAACTCTTCCGATCCGGTTTTATTGGTCCATTTAAGAGTCTTTCACGTGTGTTGACATATAGGTGAATACTACGAACTCGATCATTTTTTATTATTATTATTAAGACGAAATATTGTTAAAATAACGTGTTATCTTTATTGCCACAATAAATAAACAGCCCCTTCGTTACACCGCTGGCAACACTACAATCGATTCTGGACGGGCGCCAAAGAGACGATTTCTTTATCTGAATAAATCCGTTTTCATTCCTTCCGAGACTTGACAAAATGGCTCTCGTATTCGATACCTTCCCGGATACAAGTCAATAATGATCGTTGAAAGCCATTCACGGTGTATTATCAATTTCCACACAATACAATAATAAATAATACATTTCTCACAAAGAATTTATATATTTTCTGTATGTTTATCTCATAATATTTATATGTTTTCATGATTTGTAAACATGAAATATAATATATCCGAAGTTCATGTAATGTTCACAATAACGGTAACAGTTTTATCATTTAACATATATTTAAGTGGCCGAGTGGTAAGAGCCGTAATCCCGGGTTCGATTTCCAGTGATGACAGTGTGAATGTCACACTTTCTTTGGTCTGTTGCAGAGTTCACGCGATACATTAGCTACCTATCACATGTCACGATAATCAATGTAATAAGTAACTAACTAACTAACTAACTAACCATCACGCCGTCTCCCCGAAAGGGTAGGCAGAAAGAATGGATTGCAACACATCGATGCGGCACTCCATCCTTCTCTTTTCGCCATCGCGAGAGACGCGGTGTGATGGGTTGCGAACCTCATCGCCACGTAATAACTATACCCTTAATATTGATTTGGCTCGCGCTGTAATGATGTAAAGAGCGATTCAACTAAATAATAATAATATAATAAAAGAAAGGAATGTAAAGCGGAAGAAGGTAATATGAATAAAATTATGAAAGGATCGCTGCGTTGGTTCGGACAATATGGAACGCATGGATGGAGAAAGAATGGTTAAGAAAGTATACGTTAATTATGTAAATGGGGTACGAAGTCGAGGCAGACTGAGGAAAACATGGCATGACCAAATTAATCAAATTTTAAAGGTTGGTCATGTTAGAAGTCGGAAGAATCGACGTGCGTGTATGACTCGTTTTATGAATGTGGAGGAAGCTAGAGAGGTTTGCCAGGATAGAGTAATGTGGCGTTCCATTCTCTCTGCCTACCCCTGCGGGGAAACGGCGTGATGGTTTGTTTGTTTGTTTGTTTAATAAAGCGGGAAGAAATGATTATATTTTTAATGCGACAAAAAAAATATTATAGAGTTTTAAAACGTGAATTCAAAATTTCAGCATTGATATGAAGTTTTAAACCATTTCTCTCTCCATTATAACTATCTACTTCCATCCTCATAACGCCTTCATTTCAGTTTACACGCAATCGGCGTGGCACATACCATCGGCACAGGACATTAAATTTCAATGTATTTGAAAACGTTTCACTGCATTTTGACATACGAGTAGATGCTATGCAAAAGTTCAGTATTTTCTATGAGCAAAATTTACATCGTAATATTGTTTTACTTAAAACGATTTCTTAAAGAAATCTTTAAAATAAAACACTTTGTAAGATTAATTATAGTATTTATTTTAATATTGGACAGCCGAGGAAAGCATGGCATGGCTAAATTCATCGATCACTAAAAGGCAGCCATATTCGAATAGAATGTATGAATATATCTCATAAATATAAATTGTGATACTACAATATAATAACAGTGTTTCAAATTTAAGCATTCAATGATGTTTAATAAGTATCATATTGTTTCGGTCAAACCCTAGATTATCGAACCTTATTTTATAAATTAATCAAACACTGAATAGCGGCCACATTTGAAGTCATTTATTGTTTCTTGAACAATAATGTAAAACTCCATATTAAATAATTAAAACGAATGAAAATGTCAGTTTTCTAGAAGTTCATTGCATTTTATAATGCCTTAGAAGGGCAAAACATGTCATTCCCATAAAATGTAAGAAAACTTCTAGAAAATTCACGTTTTCATTCGTATTAACAATCTATGTCGGAAAAATCGACGAGCGTGTATATTACGATGTATGAATGTGGAGGAATCTAGAAAGGTATATCAGAACAGAACGGTATGGCGGTCCATACTCTCTGCTTACCCCTCCAGAGAAACGGTTTAATATTTAGTAAGTTAGTTAGTTATCTTAAAATTTTAAGAATTAATAATAGTAAACACTAAGATTTAGTGGTTTAACTTGGATTTAATTTATATAAATTATATAAATAGTGACAAATTTGTTTCGCTTGCGAGGGCATTCTCAAACTGAACCTAATCAATAAAGGAGTGTAAGAATACCCTCGCAAGGCGAAACAGGTTTGTCACTATTCATATTATTTATATAAATTAAATCCAAGTCTTCTTCTTCTTCTTCTTCTTCTTCCTCAGCCTATAACAGTCCATTCATGTACAAAGACTTCCTCCATTCGCTTCCATGTCACTCTGTCATGAGCAGACTGCATCCAGGTTATTCCAACGTGTCTGTTTAGATCATGCTTCCACCGTAGTTGCGGTCGCCCTGCACTTCTCTTTGCCGTCCACGGACACCAAGTCAGCAGTCTTCTTGTCCATTTTTCATCTGAGCTTCTGGCTACGTGACCTGCCCATTGCCATTTTAGAGTCGCCACCCAGTGGATGATGTCTGTGGCCTTTTTTTCTCTCACCGTATCGTTTCTGACTCTGTCTCTTAGTTAAACCACTAAACAATCGTGTTTACTGTTATAAATTAATAATGGAGTTTCACAAAACTAATACGTCAACCATCAATAAATTTTAAGACTTCGGTTAGTAAGAATATTATCGATAAATTCAGTATATTTATAATATCCATTAAATATCCTGCTATTAGGATGGATACATAGAAAATCTTTCTCGACTGAGTTATTTCTTGAATATTCTTTCGAAAGTGAACCATTTCGCTTACCAAAAAAGTTTCATCTCTTCATCCATCTTAATTCAGTTTAACAATTTAGGTAAGATGATTGATTATACAACACTGACTGACAGCCTTTGAAAACCTTGAACCGATTTTGAATTGATAAGGTTTATTATAAACCCGGCTCTCAATTCTGTAACAAGTCCAATCCCGAATATATATTTTGTAATGACTTGGTTTGCTAATTAATATTTCAACAGTGCGGCCCGTTTTCAAAATTTTAATCCCTTTTTAATTAAGACTCCGAAGAGAAAATACGGTGCCAAAGAGTCTCGCGGTTTGGCTTAGGAACAAGAATTATTATTTCTATATTATTTCACTTGGAAACTTTACGCTTTGATTAGTAAAAATATTGACACGAATCTTAACACATTCCGTACGGAGGGGGGTGTTATTATTTGCTTGCGCCCTATGGCGGGCCAATAATAAATATTTCGCGTAAAAAACTCAATTTTGCATAAAATTTCACTAGTTGAAAAGTATTTAAATAGTTTAATATTATTTTCAATTTATAATTGATTTAATATTATAATGAGGTCTTTTAGACGAATGTGCGCAGAGTGTTGAATGCAAATATAAGAAGTGAATGCGATGCGAATGATGGTGCCATGAACAAAATAATGAAAGGGTAATTAAAATGGTTTGGACACATGGAAATAATGAATAAAGAAAGAATGGTTATAAAGTATTTGCTAACGATGTAAATGAAACTAGAAATAGAGGAAGATAGAGGAAAACTTTGCAAGATCAAATAAATCAAATATTTAATGCTGGCCACGTGAGGAGTCAGAGAAATCGACGCGCTTGCATGACACGATGTATGAATGTTGAGGAATCGAGAGAAATGTGTCAGGAAAGAAAAGTGTGGCCTTCGGGGAGACGGCGTATTGGTTAGTTAGTTAGTTAGTTGTGTTCCGTACATTACTCTAAGTGATCTCATTTTTACGGCATTTATCATACTTTCATCCTTGCTTCAGTCGATATATCATTAGAGTTTCTTTCATTATTGTTTATTTAACAAATAAATTAGAGTTAATCTACAATTACGCGTAACATAAGCAATAATATTTGAGGGTGTAAAATTGTTGATGGAAATATTTTGATGACATGCAAATGTGATACAGGATTAGGCGCAGTACACACTACGTATAGCAGCAAATATTGGCTCCGCGTCAATTCCACGGATATCTCTGCCGAGGAGAAAATTGAATAAGGCGGAATGTATAAAATATGTTGTGAATGATTTATCTGCGCATACGAAATTTCTATTTTACCATACGATTTACTTATTACATTTTATGAGACTACTTACCAAATTACGTACGAAATGTAGTAATAAATTCTTCTTCTTTTAATAGATCTGACGATCTGTGACAGAGACATCATGTCTCGTGGGATAATGAGGTTTTGAGGTCCCGCTGTCCATCTATCTCTTAGGCGGTCTTCGATTTCATAAGCGTTTGTATATGCAAGTCTGTCACCATCCATTCTGGCTACATGGTCCCTCCACTGTCTTCTTCTGTATCTACTCCACCGAACGTTACCTCTATTTTGCAAGTTGTTCTTGTGCCTACGTTGCGGTCACGATCTCGGAGAGTTTTTCCAGTAATTGATCTTAGGACCTTCATCTCTGATGTTCTTAGTAGACCCTTGGTTCGCACAGTATCGGCCCGCGTCCGCATTGATTGTCATTTTGATATTATTTTTAGTCTTGGCAACTTACAGAAGTAGTCGTAGAAATGAATGCACTCTTTATGGTTAGATAAATCAGAAATCTGATCCCTTATCCAAGTCAGCTTAAAAGAACCTCCACAAATGTGATAAAGTATCTTATAAAATGAACGAAAGGAGAAAAATCCAAAGGATTCCATTCTCGAATTCTATCGATAAAAATAATTACATTTATTTTTATTTCAACCAAATCCCAGTTCACTATTTCAATGTTTTCTATGAGATCGTATACTCGTATATATTGTTAAACAATCAGTTCCTAAATATATCACAGTCACTTCTCATTTTTATTGAATTCCTTGCAATTACATACGTAATGCGAATGAAAACGTCTGTTTAAAGATATGATAACAAAAGGATATTTAAGAAAGTATTCATTAACGATGTGGATGAAGTACGGAGTCTAGGAAGATCGAGGTAGTCATAGAATGACTTATTTTATTTAATTTTAAACGTTGGCCATGATAGATGTCGGAAGAATCGACGTGCGTGTATGACGTCGCTGCATGAGTGTGGGGGAACTAGAGAGGTATGTCAGGATAGATTAGTGTGGCGGTGTCTATTATCTCTGCCTACCCTTCCGGAGAAACGGCGTGAGAGTTTGTATAAATTAAATGAAATAAATATCATTTTGAGGCACACTATAGAAAAAAAGTTACTAAAATTTTCAAATATATAGAATTTTTAGTATTCCACCGTTTTATCCTAAAACTATGATACTTCAACGTTCATCATTCATTCATTTCTCGGCGCTACATCCCTGTGTTGGACTTGGCCTCCTCCACAACGGCCCTCCACTGACTTCTGTCTCTGGCCATCTCTCTCCATTCCCCAGCTCCTTCCATTTTCTCCCAATCTTCTTCCGCGCAATCCGTCCATCTTTTCCTCGGTCTGCCTCTTGGTCTCTTTTCGCGTGGCATCCATCTGGATATAATTTGTAGTGTTCTACCCTCTGGCATTCTTTCCACATGGCTAGCCCACCATTGGCGTTGAGACTTACAAAATCTCACTACTGTTTCCTGGTTAATCAGTTCTTCAAGTTCAAGGTTTATTTTAATTCTGTAAGTCCCATCCTCCAGCGTGGGTCCAAAAATTTTTCTCAGTATTTTCCTCAACGTTATCAATTGTCAAAATATAAAACGCTTTTTATGGTATCGCAATTTTTTTCTATTTTTCGTCAACCGATGTTGACATCATCAGGTGTTAAACAGCGTTTTTTTATTGAAAACAAAATCAATACAGTACAAGTAGGCATAAAATTGGAGAGACATCTCCAGGCGAAATCTAGTACTGTATGATTTACAGAGACTTTCACAGTACATTAATAAAAAGATTTTTTGCTTAATGCTTACCAATCTTAATAGATGAATGACGCTAGTGTAGAGTGAACTTAAAAATGTAAAGATAGGCGTGGAATCCTACCATATACACAAGTTCCAAAAATTTGTCAGACGTGGTGGTCATAAGAAAAAAAAGGCGAAATGGGGAATGTTGTTAAACATAAAGCGATCACTCAACCCAACCAATGAGTCCTGTAACCTGTAAGCGTCCTCGTAAGCGTCCTGTAAGCGCCTCGGCCACCACATTCTGTTCCCAGAAAAACAATTTACATCTTCGTCTCTATTGAGATACAATTAATCCTTATAAAATACATATTCCATTTGAATTATTATATTTCTATTGCTGTTCTCAACATATAACTGAAAAAAATCGTATTCAAGAATAGTTACGCTCCTTGACCCGCGAGTGCTCTGCAAGGGAGGCAGGAAGTCGAACATCCCCCATCAAGTTCGTAGTACATCCCTCTTTCACCGCAGACGTCTTTCAGCGCCGCCGACTACTTGTAGCCTCCCCGTTCTGATTTTCAGGCGTTCCTTTTTATTTGAATCTTTTGTTTTATTGTTCTTTCGTAGACCGTTCCTAACCGCCCCATCACTACGTATCTCAAATTACCCCGGTTTTTTGTGGCCATTTTGGTCCCCGTTTTTCTATTTTAATCTTTTCTAGTGATTGGTTTTATTGGTATGCACGTTTTTATCCGTTTTTACTTGCATCAATTGTTTTTTTATACGCCTCATTTCGGCAATACTTTGGTATAAATGTTTCTATAATGTCGCTCTTTAAAATATATATAAATAATATTAAACAATCCTCATAAAAATACAGTGTACTTATCGTACATAATATATCTTGACTCTTGATTTACATTCGCCATTGTCATTTCTCTTTTTTTAGCATATCTAGCCCAGAAAATTCAAGGTTGCCAGAAAAATCAAGCAAAGGCAAGGAAGACAAACCAAAACTAACTAACCATCACGCCGTCTCCCCGAAGGGGTAGGCAGAAAAAATGGACTGCCACACTTTTCTTTCCTGACATATTTCTCTCGATTCCTCAACATTCATACATCGTGTCATGCACGCGCGTCGATTTCTCTGACTTCTCACATGGCCGACATTCAATATTTGATTTATTTGATCGTGCGACGTTTTCCTCGGTCTTCCTCTTTTTCTGGTTCCATTTACATCGTTAACGAATACTTTTTTTACCATTCTTTCTTCATTCATTATTTCCATATATCCAAACCATCTTAATGATCCTTTCATTATTTTGTTCATAACATCATCATTCGCACAGCATTCACTTCTTATTTTTCATTCGACACTCTATCATACACAGAGTATCCACACATTCGTCTAAGAGATCTTATTTCTACTGCATTTATTATACTTTCTCCCCTCTTTTGCCAGTTCCATGCTACGCTTCCATACATAAGAAGACAAACCATATTTATTATTATTCAATGTTTTTAAAATTTTGCTAGTAATCTTATGAAAACAAGGAGCTTTAATGCCATCTATATTAAATAGAAAAAAAGAAAACATTCTCATTATTTACGTTATGGAATCTTTTTGTCCGAATAATTCGTTTTATAAATACAAAATAATTTTGACTTTCAACAATTCCATTCTTTATGTATGTTTGATTGTTTACAAAATACATTTCCTAAATATTTGTATTGCAAAGAGGATAGATGCTTTGAATATTTTCCTTTGGATTATGTACTTAGATTCGATACCTTTATAAGTGGGGTGAGCTGTGTTAATTTCGTGATACTAAAAGCAAATATAATATATAGTCCATTGTTTTGGCCGAAACACTATTATACTTCAACATTATAAACTGTTAAATTATAAAACTCTGTTTTTGTGTATCACAAATTTATTTTCATTTATTGATATATTGTTGTAACACCTGATGATGTCAACAGAGGTTGACGAAACAGCTGACGCGAAAAATAAAAATACAATTGTGATACATAAAACATAGTTTTTTAATTTAACAGTTTATAATGTTAAAGTATCATAGTGTTTCAGCCAAAACAATGGACTATTTAACCTAAGGCTTTAACACTGTGGAATTCCATAATGGCGATTTTTAATGAATTAAAACACTGTTTTTTTCAGTTATGAGTTTATTTTGGTCGACATGTTTCGAAGGCATACACGATATAAACTAAATTTATTTCCTTATCCCGATGATGAAGTGCCTTCAAAACATTTCGAGAAACAAAAAGCTCAAAAGTGGAAAAAACAGTGTTATAATTCATAAAAATATCACCGTTAAGGTATGTTTATCACGGAGTTAACTGAGATTACTTCTTATATACAAATATTAAGGAATTTGTTTGATGGATCTCCATGGTTTTGGGGAAATGTCCTCTTCGCTCTGTGAATAATAATTTATGTTAATGCTTTTGGGCATCTGTCGGTATTTCGTGGGTAGATAACTTTTCCTTATATTTCCGGAATGAAAAATACAAGTATCTCCTTATTTCGCATATTGTCCTTTCCATGTATCACTCCAAGATAATAATAAAAGGATCTTCATGTTGACCCACGAATATGAGAATAAGGAATTAATTTACCGTATACCATTTTTATTATTATACAAGGAACTCCTTATAATATCCTTTTTTGTTTTATGATAAAGGGGTTCCAATTGTGCATACTTAACGAATGATGTTGTAATATTAAAAAGAAAATGAAACAATGTAAAAGAACTGGAGCATATGGGATTTGATCGTAATATTTTATTAATATGTTTTTTCAATGTTGGAGACCATCTAAGGAGTACATAGGTAGTATAAAAAATGAGATCTCTTAGGCGAATGTGCAGAAAAACTAAGTATGATAGGAGTGTCGACTGGAAATATAAGAAGTGAATCCGTTGTGAATGAAAGTGTTATAAACAAAATAATGAAAAGAACATTAAGATGGTTTGGGCACATGGAAAGAAAATAGTTTATGTTAACGATGTTAATGTCACTAGAAATAGTGAAATACCGAGGAAAACTTGGCGCGATCAATTAAATCAGGGTCGGCGAAATCGACGTGCGTGCATATCACGATGTATAAATGTTGAGGAAATCGAGAGAAGAATATCAGGAAAGAAAAGTGGGGCAGTCTATTCTTTCTGCCTACTCCTTCGAGGAGACTGAGTGATGATTATTTAATTACATATTTAGATTGTCTTATATTTTCTTTGAATATTCGGTCTTACGTCGTTTGTATCGAAATACATATAATATTATATTAAAAAGTAGCAAATAATATTAAAAAGAAAAAACGCCAAAGGCACCTACAAAGAGTTGGAAAATATTTTGAATACAATAGCATTTTCTTCTGATTCTGAAACTACATTTTAAATAATGAAAACAAAAAGATTTTGAAACAAAATTTCTTTATTATTATGTATTTAGTGTGCTTCCACTTGTGTTTATTTATTTTTTTACTTTGTCACTTTTCCACTCTACACAACACAAGTGTTAGCAAACCAAATACATAATAATAATGAAATTTTGTATAAATTTTTTGTTGTTTTCATTATTTGAAATGAACTTCTACCAAAAAATTTCAATCAAAAACATTAATTACTATATTTTAATTTTGTTCTTATTATTTTTGTATGATAAGTGCAGAAAAAAAAGGTGAACAATTTGGTATGGTTAATTGTTAAATTTTAACGTGCGTGGGGAACAAATGATTCACATTAAAACTTACACGTATTTTGGATTACGATTGTACAGTGAATTTGAAGTTTTTAAAGGTTAGAACATCTTTACTTCCATGAGTATTTCACAGGTTGCGCTTTTTGTATATCAACATTGTAATCTTAATTCTTGCCCTTCAATACTTTCATCTCAACAGGCAAATCTATTTGATGACTTGTGTTAGCGAAACAGCGGCCCACTTTATACGGAGAACAACGGTCAATTGACTTAAGCCAAGAACTGAACTGAACTGAACAGAAACGATTACAAGCGAAATGAGGAAAAGACAAAGGGAAGAGAGATTAAAGCGTTTCATTCATCGTCTAATTACATATTCATCTGAGCGATATGTATTGTTCTCGAATTCATCTAAAATTTCGATTTATCGCATCAGATATTTTGAGATTATTTAGAATATGAAACTTTTAAAGCGCCGTTTTTGTGATGTAATCACCTCAAGGGCGCATTAAGACGTGTTTTAAATCTAAATGTGAACGCTGCATCTGATTGATATTCGCGATCGGTTAGAAAGTATAATAGAACAAAATATGCAAGTTTTAAATTGGGTATGAAAGATGAAAAAGGTGGGTTTTCAGCTTAGATCTGAAATCTGTTGGATCATTTATGCATCTGAGATGTGAAAGAAGATTGTTCCAAGCTGATGGACCGGCTACCGCAAACGCTCGATCCCCGAAATTCGTACTAGGGCAACGCTTTGGCTCAACTAATCTTCCTATTGCCGAGGAGTTCGCCGAGCGAAGTGAGAATTTCATTGTATTTAGGCTGTCCGTTATACAGAGTTCGGATATATAATTTGGAGCCATTCCATGTAGCGCTTTGAAGGCTGTCTAGCAGAGTTTATACTGGATTCTTTCTGGACTCTTAAGCCCGTGAAGTTCTTTGAGATGTTGTGTTATATGGGATTTTTTTGGAATGACTTTAATGAGTCTAGCTGCCGCATTGAACGCAGATTGAAGTTTGTTTCATTGTTTTTCTTGACTTTCTTCTCTCGCTTCCTCAACATCGTGTCTTGCACGCATGTTGATTTATCTAACTAACTAACCATCACGCCGTCCCCCTGAAAGAAAGAAAGGAGCACCACACTGTTCTTACCTGACATACTTCTCTCGCTTCCTCAACATAGTGTCAGGCACGCACCGATCTCTCCTACTCTTCACGTGGCCGAAATAAAATATTTGATGTATTTTATCGTACCACGTTTTCCTCGGTATTACTTTATTTCTAGTTCCATTTACATCGTTAACATATACTTTTTTACCATTCTTTCTTTCCATGTGTCCAAACCGTCTTAATGTTCTTTCCATTATTTTGTTCATAAAACGTTCATTCGCAATGCATTCGCTTCTTATGTTTTTATTCATATCACACACAGATTTTCCACATATTCGTCTAAAAAATCTCATTTCTACTCCATTTATTCTACTTTAATTCTTCTTCTGCCAGTTCCATGCTTCACTTCCATACATAAAGTTCGATACTAGAACACCATATCTTTATACATAGTATGTTGATAATACCTGATTCCTCAAAACTTTTTCACGATGCACTGTATGTTGAAGACGGAAGCCTTATTTTCGAGAATTTTAAACTCCCAAAGTAAAGTCTTTTGACATCAGAAATGCCGAGTCAGTCTAACTATGCTCATTAATCATATCCCAAGACCTTAAGACCGTGTAGTTACATCGGCGTTCTTGAGATTCTATTGATTTTTTTTTACAAATGACACAAAATAAACTAAAGCGTCTCATTTAGACAATATTATTATTATTTTGTTTAAAAAAAACCCTTACATCATCACAGCGTGAACCAAATCGATGTAAAGGGTAAAAAAATATCAAAGGAAATATACGAGTACATAGAACCTTATGAATAGGAATATGCCAGAATATCCTTGCTGCCTTTATCGTAAGGTTATTCACTAATTCGCCATAATTGCATCCAAAGAGGTCTATCTCTTTTGCAACCTCATTTAAGAGACGAATCGTTTTCAATACAGGAGAACTTCAAAGGGCCTCTGTGCGGCAATTTGGGGCATAAAATAATAAATGCCCCCTTGCTCTGCTATAACTACGGGGAACGTATAGATTTAGTTCTCTCAGTATTCCTGGATTGTAAATACCTCCGGATAATAGTTTAAAAAAATGCTTTCCTAGAAAGAACATTCTACGAGTTTCAAGATATCATATATGTCTGTATATCTTTAAAAAAATAAAAACACATCATCATATGCAATTTAAATCTTTCGGGATCTCGTTTATTTTAAATGATAACTTTAAAACATACTAACTTACCATAACGCCGTCTCCCCGATGTGGTGGGCAGAAAGAATGGACTGACACACATTTTATTTCTATCATACTTCTCTCTTGAATCCTCAACATTCATACATCATATCAAGAACGAACTTCGATCTCCCCGACTCGTCACGTGGCTGACTTTAAATATTTGATACTATTTGATCTGCCACGTTTTCCTCGATCTTCCTCTATTTCTAGTTCTATTTACATCATTAAAATATTTTTTTTACCATTCTTTCTTCATTCATTCTTTCCAAATGTCCGAACCATCTTAATGTAATTTTCATTATTTTGTTCATAACACTTTCATTCGCACTTCATTCACTTCTAATATTTTCATATGACACTCTATCATACACAGATTTTTCCACATTTTCGTCTAAGAGTTCTCATTTCTACTGCATTTATTCTACTTTCATCATTCTTTTACAAGTTCCTTGCTTTACTTCCATACATGATAATTTATACAAAATCCATAAATAAAATAAAATTGATAGTTGCTGGAACTGAAATTTAAAAATCTTTGTTAATTATTCTATATTGAGTATTGGAATCATATTGAAGTCTTGGAAGCAAAATATGGAACTGACCGAAGAAGATAATATCTTAGCAATACGAAACACATAATTCCTCTTCTTCTTCTTTTTCTTTTAGACCTTTGGTATGTTCCTGTAATCAGGCTGGCCTCTCTTGGGAGCTTGATTCCCAGCTATCCTTGCAGCACGTGCGCATTCCAGTATCTTCTGCGTTGTCTGCCGCATCTGACGATATCTTTAAATTACACATTTCACGGATATCCATGTTCCTCACCCTATCTCGAAGAGTCTTCCCTCCTATCATCTTCAGCTTTCGCATCTCTGCCACCCGCACTTTAGCCTTCGTTCTTGTAGTATCCGCTCCGGTCTCAATGCTATATGTCAGTATAGGATTCACGCAGGTTTTGTATTGTGTATTCTGACCTTACTGTCAATTCTCATCATTCCACATTATTCCAAAAAAATAAAATAAAACTTCTACCTTACAGACATTTTCATTTGTAATAAAAATTAAATAAAACGATGTCTTTTAACTACTTCCACTTTTGTCTTTATTTCAACAGCGACCGGTTTCGCCAGGCTCGCTATCGAAATAAAGACAAAAGTGGAACTACGAGTAGTTAAAAACATCGTTTTATTTGATTATTATTTCAAATGAACCACCATCAAGAGATTTCAGTAAAATCGTTTGATTATTTTCATTTGTATTAATTATAATGTTTATATACAATCACTGTTAAAAATGTTTTTTGTATACATTTTGTATACATCCACAAATATTTGTTCTTCAAATATTCTGGTCAAAATTCTTTGGCATAGGGAATGGAATAATACTCCTAGCGGCTTCTATCAATATGTTAGGCTGACAGCCTTCGCATTGTGTTAATAAGGTAGTTTGCTAAAACGCCGAAAATCATTCTCCATAGATGGCGTTAGTGGGTCGGTTGTATAGGTTAATTCTAGAAAAAAAATTCACTAGTGCAACCAAATCTACATAGATGGCTGACTGAAACTGACACGTGAAGATAAATATGGATTTTGAAGTATATATACATCTTCCAAAAATTTGTCATGCATGATCACAATAACAAAGGTGGAATGGGGAATGTTGTAATTACATAAAACGTGCGCTTAACCCAACCAATGACAGGTCATAAGTCCTGTAAACACCTTGATCATCCATGTTCAGTTTCCAGTTTACGTCTTCGTCTCTATTGAGATACAATTAAAATTTGAAATGTTTTTTTGTTCAAGCTAACTAACTAACTAACTAACCATCACGCCGTCTCCCCGAAGGGGTAGGCAGGAAGAATGGACTGCCACACTTTTCTTTCCCGACATATTTCTCTCGCTTTCTCAAAACATTCATACATCGTGTCATGCACGCGCGTCGATTTCTCTGACTCCTCGCATGGCCGACATTCAATATTTGATTTATTTGATATTTGAGTCGTCCTCTATTTCTGGTTCCATTTACATCGTTAACATATAATTTTAGAGTGTCGAATGAAAATATAATAAGTGAATGCGGTGCGAATGATGGTATCATGAACAAAATTAATGAAACTAACCAACTAACTAACTAACCATCACGCCATTTCCCCGGAGGGATAGGCAGAGAGGATGGATCGCCACACTGGCCTGTCCTGGCATACCTCTCGGGCTTCCTCTACATACATACATCGTACCATGCACGCACGTCGATAGTTCCGACTTCGAATGTGGCCGCCTTTTAGTAATTGATTCATTTGGTCGTGCCATGTTTTCCTCGGTCGTCCTCGGCTTCTTTTCCCACTCACGCTGCTTGTGTACAACTTTTTAACCATTCTACTCTCATCCATTCGTTCCATATGTCCGAACCATCTCAGGGATCCTTTTTTAATTTTATTCATGATGCAGTCATCTGCCTTACATTTCTTTCTTATTTCATCGTTCGGTATTCTATCATACAACGTTTTCCCGCACATTCTTCTTAGTGATCTCATTTCTACGGCGTTTATCCTGCTTAATTAATGAAAGGATCATTAAGATGGTTTGGACATATGGAAAGAATGAATGAAGAAAGAATGGTAAAAAAATTATATGTTTTTTTATGTATAAGCAGTATTTAATTATATCTTACTGATTATGATAATTCAATCGCATCCCTGCTTGTCTAAACCCTGTCAAAGAGAAACTATTTACGTTCATTTTGAAATACCGTTTGTAGAATTAATTAATATTTTCACTATCATGTGCTGTATTTGAAAATTATACCATATATATGTGTTACAATACAAATTTAGAACAAAGTAATATAATTCAATTAGTTAAATGACACCATTAACTCTGCTGTTTGCATAAAGTCACCTTTGATCATTATTAATTCCCACTATCACATTAGGGTGTGTCGTATAAACGTATGTACATTAATAAGAAATATCTAAATGCCTTTAATGGATATCCTGTGCGAGAACATTAAATGAAGGCTCCCGCGGTCGTTTTAGTGCGGTAAATATTAATTTCTCCGAACTGGATATCACCCTTGTGGTTAGGGCAAATTCTCTTAAGTGGCTGCAGCGGAAGAGGTGAAATAGTAGTATTGTCTAGTGTTACTAAAGGTGACATTGTTCCTGTTGCTGACAGGATCCACAAAGGACTCGCCTATCGATCGAAGGGATGGCATTAATTATAAGCGCGATTAAGTTACACGCCGTTTTGGATGAATCCATAACTAATACTACAACACATTTGTAAAAAGATGTTTTTCTTAGAAACACTTTATTTCGTCCCACCTCAAATAACTTATTTTTCTTCTTCTTCTTCTTCCTTATTGTAGACTTATGTGTTCTGTTTTCCAGAGAGTTGCTCCTCCTGTGAGGTAGATTCCCAGCTGTCCTTCCATCTTTTAGGAGGTCTTCCACGAGGACGAGTCCCATGAGGTTGATTATGCAATGCAATATAGGGGAGTCTGGTGGAGTCCATTCTTTGAACATGACCGTACCAGTCCCTTTTTCGCTGTTTGCTCCATCTTATAATATCCTCAACCTCACATATCTCTCTTATTCTGGTGTTCCTTACGCGATCCCTCAGTGTCTTGCCTGCTATCGTCCTCAGGGTCTTCATTTCGGAAGTCCTCAAAACTTGTTTGGTCCTTGTTGTGTCTGCCCTTGCTTCGACGCCATATGTTATTATTGGTCTTACGCATGCTTTATAGATTCTCATCTTACTCTTAATGGCCATGTCTTTGTTTTTCCATATTGTGAATTTTAGAGCCCCAGAGATTGCAGCTTTATCCAGCAACTTATTTTTGATTTATATAATATCATTTAGTATCCCTTAACTATATAACCATTGTCATAAAATTTCTTAACGAGTTCCAAGAAACACTTTCCAATATTTCTGAACCTACCCAAATAATTCTTTGTTAAAAATGTATAAAGTCACATCAATTTTCGTCAATTGCCAAATTCTGTTCCATTTACTAGTCCTTCCACCATAGTTGCGGTCGCCCTGCACTTCTCTTTGCCGTCCACGGTCTCTAAGCCAGCAGTCTTCTTGTCCACTTTTCATCTGAGCTTCTGGCTACGTGACCTGCCATTTTAGAGTCGCCACCCGGTGTATGATGTCAGTAACCTTGTTTTTTTCTCTCACCGTATCGTTTCTGACTCTGTCTCTTAGGCTTATTTCTAACATGGCTCTTTGGATCACTCGTAGTTTTTCGGTTTTATTATTTTACCTTGAACTATCAGTTGCAGCGCTTTGTATTTATCGTTTATCATAATGTGATGTATTCCAGTTTTCTGCACTTTATGTTCTTGACAGTTTCTTATTATTTCTTCATTCAGTGAATGAGGATGATAGATTCTTCTTCTTCTTCTTCTACTTTGTTAGCCTTCTTCCCTCCACTGCTGGATAAAGGCCTCTTCCAATTTCTTCCACTCGTCTCTATCCTTCCCCTTTTGTATCTAAGATTTTCCAACCCTTTTGACAATATCATCGGTCCATCTCATCGGTGGCCTTCCGACACTTTGCCTATTTTCCCATGGTCTCCAACTGAGTATCCTGGGTGCCCATCTGTTGCCACTCTGTCTAGCCAAGTGTCCAGCCTATTGCCATTTCAATTTTGCCACTCGGTCCATGACGTCAGAAACCCTGGTGCGGCGTCTGATTTCTTCATTCCTTATGCGGTCACGCAAACTCACACCAAGTATCTGCCTTTCCATGGACCTCTGTGTACACTTGAGCCTGTGGACACATTTTGCTGTAAGAGATGATAGATAAGTTAGTTTAATTAATCCTTGCTGTGATATATCGGTATTCTTTTCGTAGCATTTCAGATAATATTAATTTTAGATGGCAATTTCGCGGCAAGGACTCGCCTAACATAAAATGCCCCCAGGGATCGTCGCGGCGCCCCGGAGCGACGCTCGTCACAGGTTAAGTAATGCTAATTAAGGCGGATCGCTTGTACCCTGAACCCGACGTAGGATTATTCCACTAAATTGGATAGCGAAGTACACACTGATAGTGAAGGGAAACTCATTACTTCGGAGATTTAATAACGTAATTCTGATATATTGTGTATGAATTGCTTGTACTTGCGATTTTGGAAGCCATCTTGTAAATTCTTAACCCTGCACTTCCCTTATGAAAATCATTTAAGTGCTCACATACCCCTGTAAATCGATTATATTTTTCAACAGATTTTTATTATTTACACTTCTAAGATTATTTGACGACCTTCGTGGTATGAGCTCTGACTGCCATACCGAAAGTCTCAGGTTCGATTCCCAGCGATGGCAGTGTGATTGTCATAATGTCTTTGGTCATACTGTCTTTGGTGATAATAAAATGGCGATCGATTAACTACCTATCACATGTCATTAGAATCAATATTTTAGCTTAAAACAAATTTTATACCATAATTGTGTTCAAACGACCATATATACAATACACAAAAAAAAATCGAAAAAAATTCCACTTCGATACAAGGTTACATGTATCAATAAACGGTTGAATTACTTAGAATGAGAATTGGAGTTGAAACACATAAAAAATAGTACGAATGAAAACGTCAATTTTCTAGAAGTTTTATTATATTTTAGGGGAATGACATGTTTTGCCCTTCTAAGGTATTATCAAATGTCATTCCTATAAAATATAATAAAACTTCTAGAAAACTGACGTTTTTATTCGTATTAATTATTTAAAATAAAGTTTTACATCATCGTTCAATAAACAAAATAAATGGAAATTCGTGTTTTCAAAAGCCCTTTCATTATTTTGTTCATAACACTTCCATTCGCATTGCACTCACTTATAATATTTACCTTTGACACTCATTGTAGATTCTTATTAATATAAAGATTCTTCATTCAATTTCTCATATACATATTTATACACATTTCATTTATTTCATTTTTTTTTCATTTCATTTATTTATTTAAATATATCTAAAGCGTTACAGAATTATTTTCCAATACACTAAACATACAAATTGGAGACACACAATAATAAGTAAAACATAATGAAATAATTAAAAGAGCGAGAAACATAAGATACTCGTACATGACAAATTAATAAAATGAATATACAATTATAAAAAGGACAGTGCTTCCCTCAGGTGAGCCAGACTATCACAAAATACGTCAAATTCTGAGGTGATACAATTTATCAAATATTTTGCTCTACCTACCAGCATAACCATTGGCAGGTTGGTTCTGCATCGTGGGAGATAAATCAATATATGGCCCCTTTGTCGAAGATAATTATCAGAAACGGACAGACCTACATCACTCAGGATTTCTGAGTCGTGTATACATCCGCCTATCAGTCGAGAGAAGTGAACACCCAAGTGAATGTCTCGTCTCCTCTCGAGTGACTTGTAGCCTAGCATTCCTAGCAAGAAATTAGTCGGAAAGAGCCACAGGTAATATCTATGCTCCCTAAGATAGGCGTATCGCAGAAATTTCTTCTGCACCCTCTTCACCATCAGTGAATATCGAACATTCTTCTAATATATCTCATTTTTAATGCATTATTCTAATTTCATCATTGTTTCGCCGGTTCCATGTTTCATATCCATACATCAGTATGTTAATGATGCATCTTTAAATACTCTTTTTTAAAAACGAGCGTCTAGACCTATTTCTAATGTTTTGTTATAATCGTGATACTATTCTAAATCAGTACACTGTAATATTGTGAAACATAAGAAAGCTCTTTGTATTATATAATTTTAGGCCAATCAGTAGACTAAAGCTTCCGTAAGTGGGCCGACACAACGTGTGGTACATAAATAATCGGAATGGACATTTCTTTCAGCTTGTTTCCAGCACAAGACGTTTCTATGTTACGACTTTCATAAACCCACAACACACAGTGTTTCATTTCGCATAGATAAATGATCAAATTCACATTCATTTTAGTAACAAAAACGTTTCATATTTATTGCTCTAAAAATCGGCAGCACTATTTATACAATACATCATAAATATAATTATAAAAGGATCTCTGTTTTTTTTTTTGTTGTAAACAACTGGTCGTTTGAACTCAATAACTGCATACAATTTGTTTCTAGCTATTATATTGATTCTCATGACATGTGATAGGTAGCTAATCTATCGCCATTTTATTGTCACTTGAATTCAATACCAGACACAAGTGTGACAATCACACTGGTATCGCTGGGAATCAAACCCGGGACCTTCGGTATGATAGACAGAGCTCCTTAACACTTTGCCACGAAGGTCGTCTGAACTTCTTCTCTGGTTTCAATCCTGGGATTGGTTTGCAGCAATTTCCTCCATTATTCTCTTCCATTTTTCCCTGTCTTGTGCGGCTCTTTTGAGATCTGCATATGATGAGCAGCGTACGTCCACCAACAGGTCCTTCAGGTACTCTCGGCGTGGGCGTCCCCTAGAATTTGTCCCCTCGATCATACCCTCCATTATGGCATGCAAGAGACCTTCTTGACGTATTACATGGCCGATCCATCTTGCACGCCTTTCGGACAAGGTCCTGAGCAGGTGCCTTCCTCCTTCGATTCCTTGAAGAACTTCCTCATTCGTGATGTGATCTCTCCAGGAAATTCCTAATAGTCTTCTATAGGACCACATCTCAAAAGCCTCTAGTCTCCGCTTATCTCTTTCGGATAGGCACCATGTCTCGCAGCCGTACATCAAGACACTCCATACATAGGTCTTGATGAGGAGTATTCTCAGTTTTAGGTCTATATTATTTGATTCTATTATTTTCGACCCTTTATTAAATGCAAGCCTAGCCTGATGTATACGGCTGTCGACCTCGCTCTTAGACCGACCGTCCCATGTTATTTGCTCCCGAGGTAGACAAACTCCTTGGTGTTCTTTAGTGGAACTCCTGACATCACTACTCTCATCTGATGTTGCGTTCGGCCTACAGTCAGCAGCTTTGTTTTGTCCTTATTTATCTTCATGTTGTAGCTATCTTGAAGAATGTCTTGCAAAGTATCTAAAGCCTCCTGCAGTTCTTCCTCACTTTCAGCAACCATAGCAATATCTAGCGTCTGAACATATGGAACGAATGTACAAGAGAGAGAATAATGGTTTTAATGTTATATACAAGCAGTGTGAGTGGAAAGAGAAGCCGTGGAAGACCAAGAAAAGCATGGCATGACCAAATTAATAAAATACTAAAAGACGGCCTCATTAAAAGTAGGAAAAATCGACGAGCGTGCATGTTACTATGTATGAATGTAGAGGAAACAATGGAGGTTTGTCTAGCGTCTGAACATATGGAACGAATGTACAAGAGATAGAATAATGGTTTTAATGTTATATACAAGCAGTGTGAGTGGAAAGAGAAGCCGTGGAAGACCAAGAAAAGCATGGCATGACCAAATTAATAAAATACTAAAAGACGGCCTCATTAAAAGTAGGAAAAATCGACGAGCGTGCATGTTACTATGTATGAATGTAGAGAAACAATGGAGGTTTGTCAAGAGAGAGCAGTATGGCGGTCCATCCCCTCTACCAACCCATCGCGACAGCTGTTTCGCTAACCGATGTTAGCATCGTCAGGTCTTACAGTAAACTGTTGATTGTAAGACCGATGAAGACGATGCTAATATCGGTTAGCGATACTCGCGACAAAATATAATCAATTGTGATATTTATAACAAAGTTTTTGTATCTAAACAGTTCTGTTTGTATTGTTGTTTACGCATAGCAAATAAATTTTATAAATATTTTTAAATTATTGTTAAACACTATGATTTAAAACAAAGTACCTATTCTACTTTTTATTATTCGTCAGCTACGTTTTTTTTTCGTTTAGCTTATGTGAAACACCACACTGTGCGACTTGCCTTAAACATTTTCCTTTGAGACGAGGGCTTATTTGTTGTTTTATTTACGAGTCGTGCCTTTGATACTCGTACAAGAGGAAATTTCAAAACGGCTGTTTTTTCTTCGAGACTTCACGCGTCCTGGCCGTGTTTTTATGTTCCTTATTACTATAATTTTTCAAGGCTCTAGCCATAAATACTTATTTGTTAACATACGTCTGCATTGTTTTTATTGTTCTACATGAAATATTTATTAGATTTTTATTGTATTTTTTCTCCATATTTCTATCCAAAGAAAACATCGTATTTCATATAATATCGAATATACTTATTATTTTTAAGTGTTTTATATCGAATGTGTTTGAACAGTCCAGAAACGAAACGATATATAGGGTGATTCGAGAACTAAAATACGATATCTATATTTATCATAACTTTGTGTTGTGGACTTATAATAATACTTTTTTTCTTTCTTTGTATCAAAAATTTAATTAAATTACAAACATGTTTCGGGACAAAGAAGCCTTTCATCGTTGTAATTAAAAATAATATACATTTAAACAAAGATTATCATGAATGTGGTCAGTTTATAGGTATCTATACACGAGGGAGTACGGTAGTTATCCGTGGCATTATCCCACGGCATTTCTTTTGGGAATGCTTGGGACCAACTCTCTGTAGCTTCGAAAAGATGGGCCCATTTCTTTAGATTATCTCATAACCCATTTCTTAAAATTACTTAGCGGATTTTTCGAGAACTCGGCTGTGCTGGGGGTTTTCGGCTTTTTGTCCCTGATAGATAACTCCGACAGCGACATCATAGATTGTTTTACCTACCGGCCGACAGAACCAATTTGCCTCTGGTGACACCGGTGGGAAGAGCAATTAGTCTGCTGAACGCGGACTCCTCGGAGATCGACATCTTTCATATTAGTGAAAGTACGTTCAAGAGATAAAGTATATTGTCTTCCTAATGTCGAACCATCTCTAATGCGTTCCTGGTGTTATTGACATGTTCACCAACAATTAGGTGTTACATAGAGCTATACTAAAAAGAGAATTGTTGTCTAATATAAAGACTAGAAAAATTGCATATTTGGAACACATTCTCCGCAACGAAAAATACAGTCTGCTACACCTAATCGTGAAAGGGAAGATTTTGGTTAGGCGTGGTGTGTGAAGACTCCAGATGTCCTGGTTACCGGAATCGGAGGGTGGGGGGAGTTGTTCCGGTTAGCACATGACAGAGAAGTCTACAGTCGGGGGGACCTGACTAGGCACTTTGAGAAGAAGAAGAATTACCGCCTATCTTCAGAGCCACCTCAATCACGTTGGTTCATTGTCGGATAGATTCATTTTTTATTCTGTCCCTCAAGGTTATTACAAACATGGTTCTTCATAGCGCCCAGGGCGACTCGGAACTTGTAAACTATACCCCATTCTGTTTGGGACACCCTTGCACATGTTAGTAAATATTTAACATTTGTCCGAAAAAGCAATCCATTGATTGTTTTAGTACATACTTTTTGGTAAAAAAAACATTCTGCTGATCATAACAATTTATTTACTCTCGTAAGCAACTGAATTCTGTATTTATTTCATACCATATGTATTATTAATAAGTAAGTGTGGGATTTGACCTCCTCCATAGTAATCCTCTACTGACTAACCTTTCTATTCTCTGGGTCTGTCCAGTTTCCTCCAATCGTTGGTCCTTATCTTTTAGCCTTAGATCGTTGTTAATTGTGTTCGAGTTCGTAATCATGTGTTATTTTGTCATGCAGGGTGATTATCATTCCCTGAGATGAATCCTCCTCCTTCATCCGGATTCCCTCGATTCCCTGGATTCAAAAATGGAGTATAATACAAATGTTCGGACACACAAATGCATCCAGCTTCTTCTTCTTCTTCTTCTTCTCCGGCGCTACAACCCTAGGTGGGTCTTGGCCTCCTCCAAGAAACGTCTCCATCCCGTCCTATCTCTGGCTGCCACCTCCCAATCTTGCTCCAGGACCCGACAAACTGCCACGGCACCATCCAGCCATCGCAATCTCGGCCTACCGATGTTTCTTCGCCCTGCTGGATTGCATCTAGCACCAAATGTTAATTTCTCACTTATCAAATAGAATTTCAATTAGAATTTGATATGGAGAATTGCTTAAATTTTCAAATAAATAGTATTAATAATTAACTAATGAACCACCCCCGAAAGGGTTCGCAGAAATAAAGGACCACCACATTATTATTTGCTGACCTACTTCTCTTGCTTTCTCAACATTTATACGTCGTGTCGTGCACGCACGTCGAACGAAAGAATGTGTTTTAAAAATTAAGAAAAAAAAACTGTTATCTGTAATTACACATTTATTTATTTCTTATTTAGATAACAGAACCAAAACTTGCGTTCGTTCTAATTACATGTCACAAAATAAAATCTTTTAATTACATAAATTATCAAAATAAAAATTAACTTGCAAATTTTCAATTCACTTTACCAAACAACCAACAATTCACTCACTTACCTACCTACCAAACAACCAACTTAGCTTTAAAATAATTGAGTACCAGGAGAACATATTACCGATAATATTGTTTCTGTAACAATTTAATGGGCGATGCAATACACAATACAGTAAGGAAGTTTAAGAACCGAAACATTTCACGCTTTAAAATACCCACATCTTCTTGGCCATTCTGATATCCTGATACATAGATTTCATTTTAAAACTTTTTGTAGATTTCAGATTTCATTTTAAAAATGGTGCGTTTTTCAACTTTTTAAAATTAAAAATTATAAATCGTGAAAACCAAATTTAATTCCAAATTTAAATCGAAATAGGTATATATTTTTTTAACGCAGAAATCCCAAATTCCATACAAAGCTATGTTTTGAAAATATTAAGCACCAGGAGTTCATGGCGTGCTAGGACGTGGCGTGGTGGACATTAAAACATATTAGTAATTCTATATCTAAAATACTATTCGTTTCTTTCATACTCGTATGAGAGTGAGCAAGACAAGTAGCATTTGGGATTTCACGCATCAAACTACCCACATATATCTTCTTGGTCATTGTGCTATCCTGATACATACATTTCATTTTAAAACTTTTTGTACGGAGAAACGGTGCGTTTTTCAACTTTGTTAAATTAAAATTTTGTAAAATCGTGAACACAAAATTGCGGAATTCAATTGCGTTGAAATATTTTTTTTATTTGCAGAATTTACAAATTTTCCATACAAAATTATGTTTTCAAAATATCAAGCACCAGGAGTTCATGGCGTGCTAGGAGGTATCGGACGTTAAAACATTACTATACGTAGTAATTTTATATCAAAAATACAATTCGTTTCTTTCATACATATGAGAGTGAGCAAGACAAGTAGCATTTGGGATTTCATGCTTCAAACTACCCACATATCTATCTTCTGGGGCATTCTGCTATCCTGATGCCAAGAATTCATTTGAAAACATTTTATATGGAGAAATTGTGCGTTTCTCAACTTTGTTAAATTAAAAATTTTAAAATCGTGAAAACAAAATTTCGGAATTTGTTTGCGTTGAAATATATTTTTTTTCAATGCAGAAATTCCAAATTTCCATCCAAATTTATATTTTCAAAATATTAAGCACCAGGAGTTCATTGCGTGCTAGGAGGTATCGGATGTTAAAACATATTAGTAATTTTTCATAAAAAAATACCGAATACTTTTCGATTCATTCTTGTCTATAAGAGTGAACAAGACAAGAGTAGCATTCGTGATTTCAAGCTTTAAACTACCCACATATCGCCTCTTTGCAAGAATAACGTGACATTTCGAAAATCAAATCCGCCGTGTTCCACATTATTTTCTACAAAAACATGGTATTTTTAAAGTGAAAAACAGAGATTTTTTGGGAAAGAGACAACACAACAATGGTATGTTGTGTTGTCACGTTGTCTCTTTCAGGCGGGTATTTTGTTTCATTTATGACATTTTCAATTTATCGAGATAACACGTTATTCTTGCAAAGAGGCGATATCTCCTTGGGCATTCTGCTATCCTGAAACCAAGATTTCAATTAAAAACTTTTTGTATGGAGAAATTGTGCGCATTTTCAATTTTTTAAAATTGTAATTATAAAATCGTGTAAACCAAATTTCAGAACTCGAAGTTTGCGTTGAAATATTTTTTTTCAATACAAATTCGCCATACAAAATTCTGTTTTGAATATATTAAGCACCAGGAGTGCATGGCGTGCTAGGAGGTGTCGGACGTAAAAAATACTGAATACTTATAATATGAAATACTGAATACTTATGAAAAAATACTTAATATTTCATAAAAAAATACTGAATACTTTTTGATTCTTTCATGTCTATGAAAGTGAGGAAGACAAGAGTAGCATTCGGAATTTCTAGCTTTAAACTACCCACATATCTCCTTGGGCATTCTGGTATCCTGATACCAAGATTTCATTTTAAAACTTTTTGTATGGAGAAATTGTGCATTTTTTCAACTTTTCAAAATTATAATTACAAAATCATGAAAACCAAATTTCGGAACTCGAAATATTTTTTTTCAATACAAAAATACCAAATTCTCCATACAAAATTATGTTTTGAATATATTAACCCTTAACGTACCGTGTTCAAAACAAAACGCTTGCTCCCATGTGGTAAGTTCAGTTTACCGCTAACTTTATCTAAATATCAAGCATATGACTAGATGAATCAAAATTTAATTTATGTCATCTTGTAGGGAATTTCATTAGGAATAGATCGATATCTATAACATACATGGATTATTTGAAAAACATATCATTATTAATTTTTTTCTGGAACCATGCGATTTCTGATATGTAATGCGTCATACCATACGATCGACTAAACATCAGGAATAAACTTGTCTGCGCGCAGCGGCGGGCGGGGCGAAGATAAAGGCACCTAGGCAAAATGTATAGTACGTTCAAGACAACGAGTACGTATTAATATTTGTCCCTTTTGGTAAAGTGTTAATATTTTCACAGTTCTGATATTATTAAGTTACGTGGTGCGTTTTCATCCAGTCGGTATCATTACGTACCTATTGAAAAGGTCAAAGATATAATTTATAATATGTTCAAAACAGCGAGTAAGTATTTGTCACTTTTGATAAAGTTGTAAATATTAGCAAAACAAATTCTACCTTAACACGAATGAAGGTGAGGGCAGTCTTAGAAAATATTTTTTTTTGGGATGAAGGAAGTAATTTTTTGCTTTTTTTTTTATTACGAAATACACTTCAATGGAGGATTACAATTTTTTTTATAATATTAGGGTCCATAGGTTTTAAGAAAATCAACTTTAAATTGGCAGTGGAAACTCAATTGACCACATGGCAACGCGACGGTTAAGCACCAGGAGTGCATGGCGTGCTAGGAGGTATCGGACGTTAAAACATTTTAGTCATTATACGTGAAAAAATATCGATGATATTTTTCGCGTTTTTCTTTGCAGCTCGTGGCTCGGGGTGAAGAATTACTGCTGCAGTTATTAACGTTCATTTTTAACTACCTTTCGACTTTTTGCGCTCCTGGCGATTTTTTTATATTTAGTTTTTATTTTTTATATCCTGTATTTTGTAATTCATTTATTTTTGTAACATTTTATATTCGGTTGGGACTGTTTTTTCAAATATTTTTATTTATTTTCAGGTAAGGCCATCATTATCCAAACAGCATCGTGGGCACTTCGGTTATGCAAAGACATTGTGAGTTTCTTCGTTATTTTTTTGCCTTCATTTTACGTTTTTGTAACAAATTCAACAGGCTTAAATCCAGGTCCCTTGGATCAGTAGCCAAGCATTTTCTTTCCTAGATCACAACCAGGTTAGGATGCAATATACAACACGATCTCCTCGGAGATCGACGTCTTTCATATTAGTAAAAGTACGATCAGAAGACAAATACTTGTACTGCTTGTAGTACTCTTGACTTTAGAGAGTATCTCGTCTTCCTAATGTCGATCCATCCCTAATACGTTCCTGGTATTATATAATATACTAGTGCTATTAGCTGGTTCAGCAAATGTTCGTATTTTCGATAAACTATATACTACTTAATAACATTTGATATTGAGTTTGAATTTTAAATCTACGCCACGCTATAACATAAGTGATGTGCGCATGATTGAACACAGAAGTCGACATAAGCGCCATCTATGGTAAACAAAAATAATTATGAATTATTCTCAGAACTACATACGCCCGTAGAGAAGAATTACATATACCTGTTATCAATAGATGCCTTAAACTTTAATTTTGTTTGTAATATATTTTGAGATAATAAACTGATTTGATTTTATTTGAATTCAAGCGCCAACACGTCACACAAGAACACTTAAATAATTCTTACCGCCTCCCGCTGCTTATACAATCATTTACGTTGCAACAACACCGAACTTGCCGACTTGGGAATATTAGTTTATTTTTTCATCACAATTCGTACAATTTTATTGTAACAAGGGCTTCGCCCCAGGGGCTGAGCCGAGGGGTGTCTCCCCCAGTTAGTAGCTTCATTTCGTATTTTTTTCTAGTACACAAAACGATACATTTGCATACAGCGGCGTGTGATGTCTCCGCCATAGTGTTTACGGCCGGTTTGTTGCCGAATGCACCCATTTTTCTCGGTCTATTATTCCGAAATTAATGGTTCCGTTGCAGCGCCACACTTACTGCGGACGCGAGCGGTACTAGCGTGTCTGTGGCTCGTGATATTTTAATGTTATTTCACCCCACTTTCAATGTTTTCTATGCATTCTGAAATGTTTTTGTGTTAATGTGTTCTCAAATAAATTGACTCTTGTAATAAATAAATGATATTTTACAGATATTTATTAAACTAATAAAAACTATGACTGCAGATGACTGCATCATGGATAAAATTAAAAAAGGATCCCTGAGATGGTTTGGACATATGGAACGAATGGATGAAAGTAGAATGGTTAAAAAGTTGTACACAAGCAGCGTGAGTAGAAAAAGAAGCCGAGGACGACCGAGGAAAACATGGCATGACCAAATTAATCAATTACGAAAAGGCGGTCACATTCAAAGTCGGAATAATCGACGTGCGTGCATGGTACGATGTATGAATGTAGAGGAACCCGAGAGGTATGCCAGGTCAGAGTATTGTGGCGATCCATCCTCTCCATCCAAGGGAGCTGCCGAAATCGTTCGCAGATACAAACATTACTGGATTTTAATTAAATATACATTTGAAAAAAAAAATTAAAAAACATTTTCGTTATTTACAAAAAACTTGTACCACGAAATTTCAAATATTTTTTTTTCTTCTTGTATTTACATTTGACACTCTATCATATGCAGATTTAATGCACGTAAATTGTAATAGATCTCATTTCTACTACATTTATTCTACTTTTATTATTTTATAAGTTTGAGGATGAAATATTTCACTTGTTCCCTTCACCCCGTCATTTCTGATATGTTTACAACCTGAGTGATAAGTGCTTTGACTGCCACCCCAAACGTCCAGAGTTCGAGTCTCGGCTATGGCAGTATGATTGTTACACTATCTTAGATTTCTCGTCTGTAGTATAATAGAATTTACGTGATAGATTAGCTACCTATCACATGTCAAGAGAATCAATATGATAGCTTTACCCTTTACATCGATTTGGCTCGCGTTGTAATGATGTCAAGAGCGACTCAACAAAATAATAATAATGTTATCGTACCTTAATCCTGTATACGTGATTTGCTGATCCCCCGTTTGAAATATTCATCTCCCGGCGTATCTCTGAATTCTGATCCTCAAAAGGCTGGCTTATGCTACAACGTCCCGGGATTTAAAATTAAACTGCATTTACGTGATTAAATTTGCATCCTCTCGCGCGGCAGACATTAAAGGGTGTTGACATGGGGGAAGAGAGGATCGGAGCTGGTGGATGGCAGGGGGAACATGGAGACGTTCAGTCGTTAATAAAATTGGCAAGTTAAACGATTTCTTCGCCAAGCACATTAAGCAACACAGGGGATTCTTATAATGAGTGTAATTTCGTTGGTAGATATATATATTTTTTGTATTGTTATTGCAAGCGATTTGCATTTAAGGGAGGAACATAGACGAAGGGGTCGTAGATGATGATACAGCGGATTAAAGTTTCATAACGTAAAGCTTTTTTTACTTTGTTTTAAAATATTCTAATTTATTTATTTATCAAATAGTAAAATAAATACAGTAGAAATGAGATCTCTTAGACGAATGTGGGGATACTCCGTGTATGATAGAGTGTCGAATGAAAATATAAGAAGTGAATGCGGTGCGAATGATGGTGTTATTAACAAAATAATGAAAGGATCCTTAAGATGGTTTGGACGGTTGGAAAGAATGAATAAATTAATGAGAAATTAATGAATCATTCTTTCTTCATACAATATTTCTGTGTGCTTAAACCGTCATAATGATTCATTCATTATTTTGTTCATAACACTTTCATAAAACATTACATAAAATTTTTCATAAAATAAAATATATTTCTAGAAAACAGACGTTTTCATTTGTATGAAGTTTGTATGTTTCATTTGTAGTTTCATTTGAATGTAGTTTTACATCATTGTTCAAGAAACAATAAATACTTTCATTTGCACTGTATTCACATATAATATTTGCATTTGACAATCTATCATTAACAGATTTATAACTTATCATGGACTGGTTTATGAGATCATTTTAAAAAAAAAATTAAATGACATCTATTTCATAACTAACTAACTAACTAACCATCACGCAGTCTCCCCGAAGGGGTAGGCAGAAAGATTGGACTGCCCAATTTTTCTATCCTGACATATTTCTCTCGATTCCTCAACATTCATACATCGCGTCATGCACGCGCGTCGATTTCTCTGACTCCTCGCATGGCCGACATTCAATATTTGATTTTATTTGATCGTGCCACGTTTTTCTCGGTCTTCCTCTATTTCTGGTTCCATTTACATCGTTAACATATACTTTTTTACCATTCTTTCTTCATTCATTCTTTACATATGTCCAAACCATCTAAATGATCCTTTCATTATTTTGATCATAACACCATCATTCGCACCGCATTCATTTCTTATATTTTCATTCGACACTCTATCATACACAGAGTATTTACACATTCTTCTAAGAGATCTCATTTCTACTGCATTTTTTCTACTTTCATCCTTCTTTTGCCAGTTCCATCTTTCGCTTACATACATGAGGGTCGGTAGAAGAACGCCATTGTGCACTGCTATTCTAGCTTTTTTTGATAGGCTTTTGTTTGCGATGACAACTTTAAGTGCACCATTCACTTTGTTGCCTGCCCTGACCACTCTTTCAATATCCCTTTCCACTCGCCCATCTCTTGTAAACATACTACCTAAATACACGAACTCATCTACTTGCTCCAAATTTTCACCATTCACGCTAATGTTGCAGACTGTCACGATTTCTTCTTTTAATATAATGTGTGTCTTATTATAATGTTGTGTTTTTTTCTAAAAAACAAAGAAATTCAATATTTCAGTGTTTTAACCCCTGAATCACTACAGTTCGGTGGAAACACAGCATTCGTAATAGCCCTGTATATAAAATATCGGAAATAAAACTTACGTTTCCATTAGTTCTGCGATTTGTCGGAAAACGACACGTGCCGATAGGTCAGATCCCTCTCATGTTGGGTAACATCTGCCACGTGGCGTGCACGTGGTGCTAGAGCCATCATCTCTCCCAGCGTGACTCATCGACACCGGCGGACACCGGAAACCGGCGGCGATGCGCGCCATTGTGTCTGGTTTCGGATTCGGAGCTTCCGGCGGGGACATCGAGCCGGAAGTGACGGATTTCGGATCTGAATGGCTTTTTTTAGTGTTCAGCGTGATTACTGATCTCTCAATCAAAGCGTAAAGTGATTATTCGTTTAATAAAAACAGGAACATTAAAGAAAAAAAAACTGTTTGAAATGTGTTTTGTTTGGATATGTCTTATTATTATTGTTTATAGAGTTATTGCAGTAAAATTGAGATCTCTTAGACGAATGTGTAGGAAAACTATGTATAATAGAGTGTCGAATGAACGTATAAGAAGTAAGTGCGGTGCGAATGAAAGTGAAATGAACATTATAATAAATAACTTTGTTTTTGTATCACAATTGTATTTTATTTTACGCGACAAATACACGTTTTTTGGAAAAAGTCTCACAAAACCACACTGTTTCCCGTCTTCCCCCTGGAATCTTTCTGTTACTGCACACAGTACAGTCATTAGAATCTTTGTCCAGTTTCGCAATGAAGTGGGGCTTGTACTCTAATTGCTCCTCTGCATGACGTATCACGCGAAGTTTCCGCCATTTTAGGTTACGTGAATTTGTAAGGATTATTTTTTAGTACAATAAAAACGGAAAACAGTCGAAATCTTATTAAAACGTGAAATTAAATGTATTTTATCACAAGAAACAACGACACGTGTCAAGTTTTGCGCGCGAAAATGCACCACGCGCGCAAGTCTTATCTTGTCGGCCGCCAGTCGACAACTGAGTTGTAGCGTACATATAGCGATGTCGGCTGGCATTCGACAAAGGAGTGGTAAGGGTTAAAGGCTTCCCAAGAATCAGCAAAACTTTTACACTTTGCTGCAAACCAATCCATTAGAGCAAAATGAACGTATAGTTTTTATTTTTTGTTACGTAATTTCAATTTCGTATTTTTATAGTATCTTTTTAGGAAACATGCATGCTATTGTAATGGTAACTACTGTCATCGTCAGCTTCCCAGCGTAATAAAATGAAGAAAACTCAGACCGTTCACTTCATACTCGGATTATGTAATATGTAGCGCGTAGTTTCCCTCAGAATCCCCGGGTCCAAATGACCCCGCAGTAAAACAGAAGTGGTTTTTCAGCGGTCAGTTTGACAATAAAATTCTATGGCGCATTATTATGGCGGTCTTTATGACGGTTTATTATGAAACACGTTAACTATTTTATTAGCCCTTCCGCCCCTGTGGTTTGGGGACGGACGTGAGTACAACGACGAGTTTTGGGGCTCAACTTTTACGTAAATCGAGTTTACGCTTGCGATGCTACAACACCACTTTCAATATTTTGTTTTTGTTCTCCAACATTTGAATTTAGAATTTCGCTTTAAACTTTATATTCAAATTGAGAAAATCATATTTTTATTTAATGTATTTGTTTCGAAATAGTTTTCGGAATTTTAGTGTGTTTTCTAAAGCCCGTGCCACACTGTTTGAAACAAGCTCTCCACAGGGGTGACCTTGGTGGAGAGCTGTGGAGCCCGCGGTTGATGTAGCGTCCACATACTGTTGTAAACAAGCTCTTCACATGTGAAATGCGTGTTTAAACGGTGGATCCACACGCATACTATGCGCGTCCCTCCACAAAGTTTGTTGAAGGTCAAACGAATTTTGGTTTCTAAACAATTTTAAACCGCCGGTGAAGAGCTTGTTTAAAACAGTGTGGCACGGCTTTAAATGAATAATAAATTTAGAAACTATTTGTCATTTTCATTTCTCATTTATTTGAATAAAAATCACAAACATTACAGACATATAATTCCAGATCGTTTGCAATTACATTATAAGAATTTATAAGAGAAGCATAAAAAACATTAAGATTAAGAATTAGAAAGAATCATAACATTGATATTGCATCCCTGAGTGTTAATAAATATACATATAAACAGACATACACTTTAATAAAGACGTAGAAGGTTACCCACCGCTTATCCGAAGCTGTTATAGGACGCAGCTGCGCCCTTTCGCCTGCTTCGCTTATACAATCCCTAAGCCGCACCCCATCCACGCGGGATTAACCTTAACTGGGTAATGCACCATTCCAGAAAAAAAAGCAAAAGGCAAAGGGTAGCCAGGCCACATTTAATCTAATTTAAATTCTATTCAATTCTATGTTTCATTCTCTAAAACAAAAAAGATAGCACAGTACAGAAAATGTAAACATTAACCCTCTCTTCCCTATGATGGGTATGTTCTACACGTTGCTTCTAAAAACCATCAATATCTCTATAAATATAATTAATACAAGCTTAAGATTTTACGTATTCCTCCATAATATATTTACGCATTGATTTAAAAAATAATATTAATAATAATCAGATTTTATCGGGTACATCGGAGGTATTTTGTGAAAATCGAAAACAAATTCGCGTATAACAGCGATTTGAGTGCGTCACACTATATTCGCATCTCACTCTTGCATATGTTCTAGCTCAATGTTCTCACTCTAGCCGTCCCGCCGCGCCGGCAGTTGCTTTCGGGCTTGCAACCAGAGCGGACCTATGCCCGTTCCGTGAGCGTTGCCAGATGTTTTTTTAATGTTTTTAGCAATCAAATCTCAATTATATCAATGTTCCTATTTTTCCGATTTAAAATCGCTATTTTTTTAACGCGTACCGACTACCCTAAACCGGAACGCACGTTTTTATTTTAGCACCGTAAGGGAAAGGAAAAAGACATAGAAGTTTACCCACCGCTTACCCGAAGCTGTTATAGGACGCAGTTGCGCCCTTTCGCCTTCTTCGCTCATACAATCTCTAGGCCGCACCCCGTCCACGTGGGACTAACGTTAACTGAGTAATTCACCATTCCAGAAAAAAAAACAAAAGGCAAAGGGGTATCCAGGCCACATTTAATGTAATTTAATTTCTATTCAGTTCTATGTCCAAATCTCTAAAACAAACAAAAAAAGTAGAACAATAAAGCAAATGTTAACATTAATAAATAAATCTTTAATTATCATTAAATATTTTTTATCCCATCATAATGTACCGTCAAACTTGACGAATCTGCATAACCTAAAAATGACACGTAAGTAAAACGATATATAATTTCTTCTCTATTCGATATAATTTAGTTCTAAACTATTTATTCAAAGTTATAGTTCTATATTATATCGAATAAAGAAGAAATTATATATCGTTTTACTTACGTGTCATTTTTAGGTTATGAAGTTTCGTCAACTGATTCGCGCGGTCGCATCCCTCTATGAGGGAAGCACCGCTTGTGTCAGGGTTAATGGGGCTGTCATATCTTGGTTTGACATCACCAAAGGTGTCAAACAGGGCTGTGTGATGTCCCCGTGGTTGTTCAATCTATACTTGGACAAGTGTATGAAAGAACTTGAAGGCATAGACGCTGGTGCTAAGATGAATTGTTTGTCAGTCAGCTGTTTGTTATATGCAGACGATGCTGTGTTAATCGCTGACAGTAAAAAAAATTTGCAAGCCTTAGTGTCAAGGATGTATGAGGCATGCAAAAAGAGTGACTTGGTGATGAATGTGTCTAAATCTAAAGTGATGGTTTTCGAGAAAGAAGAATGTATGACGATTTGTGATATAAGTGCGATGGGCGAGAAATTGGAGCAAGTTACTGAATTTACGTATCTGGGAAGCATGTTTACAAGGGACGGAAAAATGAAGAAAGACATCGAAAGGAGGGTTGGTGCTGGGAATAAAATAAATGGCGCATTCAAAGTCATTACTGCAAATAGAAATATATCCACAGAAGCAAAGATGGCAGTACACAATGGAGTTCTAGTGCCAACCCTCATGTATGGAAGTGAAGCTTGGAGCTGGCAAAAGAAGGATGAAAGCATGATAAACGCCGTAGAAATGAGATCACTAAGAAGAATGTGCGGGAAAACGTTGTATGATAGAATACCGAACGATGAAATAAGAAAGAAATGTAAGGCAGATGACTGCATCATGAATAAAATTAAAAAAGGATCCCTGAGATGGTTCGGACATATGGAACGAATGGATGAGAGTAAAATGGTTAAAAAGTTGTACACAAGCAGCGTGAGTGGGAAAAGAAGCCGAGGACGACCGAGGAAAACATGGCATGACCAAATTAATCAATTACTAAAAGGCGGCCACATTCGAAGTCGGAACAATCGACGTGCGTGCATGGTAAGATGTATGTATGTAGAGGAAGCTCGAGAGGTATGCCAGGACAGGCCAGTTTGGCGATCCATCCTCTCTGCCTACCCCTCCGGGGAAATGGCGTGATGGTTAGTTAGTTAGTTAGTTAGTTAAGTTTCGTCAAGTTTGACTCTACATTATGCTGAGATTAAAAATATTCAATGATAATTAAATTGCTTTCAGGTTATTTCATTTGCTTTTACTAAGGATGATAGCGAAAATATAAAATATTGGACGTGGAGGTTCTAAAAGAAAATGAAGAAACTGTATAAGATATTACTTCCTGTTAATGTCAAGAATAACATTTGCCTTCCGCCGGACCCCGCCTAGTGTTTCACATATTTCTGCTGATCTAGTGTTGTTTATTAGAATCTCATCATAGTTTATTGTGCTCTTATCTGCGTATGTTTTGTGTGGAATTCTAATAATAATTCAATTGTTTTGAAAAGGGAAATCCGATTATATTATACGTCTTTGTATGATAGTCGTATAATATTCATATCTTAATATGGATAATAGAGCTTTATATTCGTATTTAATACTAAAGAAAACCTGCGATATTTATTGTTTCCTGTACAGTGGCGTTAAACTCCATATATCCTGTGAGATCTACCTTACCTAACTAACTAACTACGTCCATCACGCCGTCTCCAGCAAAGGGGTAGGCAGAAAAATTAACCGCCACACTGTTCTGTCCCGACATCTCGCTTTCTCTATACTGATACATCGTGTCATGCACGCACGTCGATTTCTTAGACTCCTCACGTGACCGATATTGAATATTTGATTGATTTGATCGTGCCATATTTTCCTCGGCCTTCCTCTATTTCTAGCTCCTTTCACGTCGTTTACATATGCCTTCTTCACCATTCTGTCTTTACTCATTCTTTCCAGGTATCAAAAAAAAAAACTAAGATGGCACTGCACAATGGTGTTCATCTACCGACCCTTATGTATGGAAGCGATGCATGGAACTGGCAAAAGAAGGATGAAAGTAGAATAAATGCAGTAGAAATGAGATCTCTTAGACGAATTTGTGGATACTCTGTGTAGGATAGTGTCGAATGAAAATATAAGAAGTGAATGATGGTGTTATGAACAAAATAATGAAAGGATCAATAAGATGGTTTGGGCATATGGAAAGAATGAATGAAGAAAGAATGGTAAAAAAATTATACGTTAACGGTGTAAATGGAACCAGAAATAGAGGAAGACCGAGGAAAACGTGGCACGATCAAACAAATCAAATATTGAATGTCGGCCACGTGAGGAGTCAGAGATCGACGCGCGTGCATGACACGATGTATGAATGTTAAGGAATCGAGAGAAATATGTCAGGAAAGAAAAGTGTGGCAGTCCATTCTTTCTGCCTACCCCGTCGAGGAGACGGCGTGATGGTTAGTTAGTTAGTTAGTTAAATATAGTGTAGTTCAAACTTCATCTTTTGGTTCTGGTTCCAACCCTTCTGGTTCCGTTCTGGTTCCAACACTTATGTATGGAAGCGAAGCATGGAACTAGCAGAAAAAAGATGAGAGCAGAATAAATGCGGTAGAGATGAGGTCCCTAAGACGTATGTATTGTAGAACGCTGTACGACAGAATCTCAAATGCTGATATTAGGAAGGAATGTAGAGCGAAAGAAGGTATTATGAACAAAATTATGAAAGGTTCGCTGCGTTGGTTCGGACATATGGAGCGCATGGGTGAAGAAAGAATGGTTAAAAAAGTATACGTTAATAATGTAAATGGAGTAAGGAGTCGAGGTAGACCGAGGAAAACATGGCATGACCAGATTAATCAAATATTAAAAGTTGGTCATGTCAGAAGCCGGAAGAATCGACGTGCGTGTATGACGCGATGTATGAATGTGGAGGAAGCTAGAGAGGTGTGCCAGGGTAGAGTAGTGTGGCGGTCCATTCTCTCTGCCTTTCCCTGCGGGGAAACGGCGTGATGGTTTGTTTGCGTTTGTTTGTTTTCAAACTTCATCCTAAAGTTGCCACCCATGTTATATGACATTGATAAAGCAATAATATTAAATCTGTCATATGTATAAGCTTTTCTTCTTATTGCAAGCTCAAATTACATTATCGATTAGCTTTCATTAAAAAGCTGTTTTCTTCGCTTTTCGTTTTTTACGAGCGCCGCAAGGCCGGGCTCGTATTTCTTGTGTAATCCGACTTTGGCAATATTTCATAATTTTTACACGGAGCCAAATGCGCCTTAAATTCGGAATGCCTTTTATTGTTTTCGTACATATTGTTTGTGAATAAAACGCGTTGAGGGCTCTTCTAACGCGATTTCTTCCGTCATTAATCTTACGCCTTTGAAAGAGGAGAGTTTTTCTCTTCCGCTTCGCTATTGGTCCTTAAAGAAAACATATTTTTATTTTCATTTAATAATACTTCTCACAAATAGGGTGATGGCGACAGTGATTGACCTTTGGAGCCCGAAGTAAAAAAAAAACGTTTTTCTGCGGGAAGACTGGCACCATGCGTAGCGGATATTTGATATTCAAGGTTAAAAGAATAGATTAAATGTGGTCCGTCACCCTTTTGATTGATGATAAGAAAAGGCTAAATTAAATTAACGTAAGTCCCGGATGGACAAGGAACAGGCCTAGATAGTGCAGCGAGACTGACGAAAGGGCGTCGCTGCGTCCTATAACAGTCTCGGGTGGTGGTGGGAACCTTATATACGAGGTCTGTTCAAAAAGTATCGCGAATTTTATATTTTTTTCAAAAAGTATTTATTTATTCATGAATATCTATTTTGTCCCCTTCAAAGTAATTCCCCTCGGATATAATACATTTATGCCAACGTTTTTTCCAATCCTCGAAGCACTTAAAAAAATCATTTTTGTGATCTTGTTCAGCTCCTCCTTCGATGCCGTCTTTATCTCCTCAATCGTGGCGTAGCGTCGTCCTTTCATGGGCCTCTTCAGTTTTGGAAACAGGAAAAAGTCACAGGGGGCCAGGTCTGGGGAATACGGTGGCTGCGGCACCATTACTGTGTTGTTTTTGGCCAAATATTCGCGCACAAGCAACGATGTGTGAGCAGGGGCGTTATCATGGTGCAAAAGCCAGTTTTTGTTCTTCCACAAATCCGGGCGTTTCTGGCGGATTGCTTCGCGCAAATTGCGCATTACTTGCAGGTAATATTCCTTATTGACCGTACTACCCTGTGGCAAGAACTCATGATGCACCACGCCCCTGCAATCGAAGAAAACTGTGAGCAAAACCTTCACGTTCGACCGAACTTGGCGCGCTTTTTTTGGTCTTGGCTCATGCGGCAGCTTCCATTGGGATGATTGAGCTTTGGTTTCCACGTCATAACCATAAACCCATGATTCGTCACCAGTTATGACCCTCTGGAGCACATTTGGGTCGTCACGGACCGAGTCCAACATCTCCTGAGCAATGTTAACGCGATGCTGTTTTTGGTCGAAATTGAGCAATTTTGGCACGAATTTCGCGGCGACCCGACTCATGCCCAAATCATTGGTTAAAATCGAATGGCACGAGCCAATCGATATGTTTAGGTCCTCAGCAACTTCTCTAACGGTGATTCGACGATTGGCTAATACTATTTTCTTCACTTTATCAATGTTTTCGTCTGTTGTTGACGTGCTCGGGCGTCCGGCACGCTCTTCGTCGTTCATATCTTCTCGGCCCTCTGAGAACATTTTGTACCACCGATAAACGTTGCTTTGGTCCAAGGTAGCTTCACCATATGCCACAGTCAACATTCGAAATGCGTCCGCGCACTTTATTTTGTTTTTCACACAAAATTTGATACAGATTCTTTGATCCATTTTTTGGAATAGGCAAAAATCGAAGACGAGCCAAAACACATCAAGCAAAACAGCTGTCAAAAATTAACTAAACATTCAAAATGGCCGACCTTGTCAGCATAAGTAAGGGACATGAGTACCAACATAACGCTACAAAAAAATCAAAAATCAAATATACTCGTACGTAGCCAGCGGAAATTCAAAATTCGCGATACTTTTTGAACAGACCTCGTATACAACGGTAACATTAGATATAACCATCACGCCATTTCCCAGGAGGGGTAGGCAGAGAGGATGGATCGCCACAATGCTCTGTCCTGGCATACCTTTCGGGCTTCCTCTACATTCATACATCGTACCATGCAGGCACGACGATAATTCCGATTTCGAATGTGGCCACCTTTTAGTAATTGATTAATTTGGTCATGCCATGTTTTTTTTTCTCGGTCGTCCCCGGCTTCTTTTTCCACTCACGCTGCTTGTTTACAACTGTTTAACCATTCTACTCTCATCCATTCGTAGCATATGTCCAAGCCATCTCAGGGATCCTTTTTTAGTTAGTTAGTTAGTTAGTTAACATTAGATGTAGATAAAAATATATGATACGATAATTTCGTATAAAAATACATTTTTAAATGTACGTGTACTTTCGGATGAAGTACTTAATTTGTGGTGTGGCATTATTTAATTTAATTTTAATACATTTTTAATTTTTTTTTACAACACTTTATTTTGTAACAAACAACCGGGTTCGCTCCCTCCGGAGCTTCATCGGGGTTACAAAATACTCTATCCGTGTCTTTTGTAACCCTAACGAAGCTCCTACGGAAGCGAAACCGGTTGGTTGTTAAAAAAACAAAATAGTGTAAAAACAAATTCAAGGTGTATTAAAAACAATATTATATAGAGTGGTTATTTTAGAGGTATACAATACATATTCATAATGAAAAAAAACACATTAAAATAATGTTAATGTCTATGATATTGGCTTTATTTAATAGATAGTTTTATGCCATTATTGTTTAAATATGATTTCGGGCATATGAGCGCCACGGCTAGCTCGAATGAAGCGCAATCGTGAAATCCAATTTTCGATAATTGTCGTCTTTGTGGATGCGTATTATCCACTAACGTGGTGCGAAAACGATCCATGTTCTTGCGAATAACTTGCTCGAATGGACGATTATGTCGAACGAAAAATGGATGCAGTGCACGATAAGTTAGGCGAACCGATCCATGATTTTCAAAGTAAATTTGCACAATTTGTAAGCGCTATTCTGACGTCAGTCTATTCATGGTAAAATGGCAAAACGTACTGACTACAAATCAACTGTTAACTGTCAAATTGACAGACTGTAGAAAACAATGTTACCAGTTTAAAAACCAAACCTCTAAAAAAACTTTATTATATTAGGTCCTTACATATGAAATTGGCGTTTTGCCGTACTGACAACTTTGATCTCAAATATCTTCTCTTTGGTTAGGAATTCCAAATTTAAATTTATACAGCTATTTACTCAAGTATTTGTGTTTCGAAAATTATAATTCATTTGTTTTTTCCTCAATTGTTTTTTTTTCTTTGCGTCACTCAGTTTACAAAATGGAAAACTTGAAATATCGCGTTATTTACGAGTACGAGTTCCACCGTGGCACCAGTGCTGCAGAAACGGCTCGAAGGATTAATGATGTGTATGGCGACGGTGCCGCAAAAGAAAACACAGTGCGTTTTTGGTTCCAACGTTTTCGTTCTGGAAATTTCGACCTGCAGAAAAAGCCCCGTGGACGGCCGGAGACCAAAGTTGATAACGAAGAATTGAAGGCTATTGTGGAAGCGAATCCATCGCAAACCACGTGTGAGTTAGCTGCAGGCTGCGGTGTTAGTGATAAAACTGTTTTAATCCACTTGAAGCGAATTGGGAAGGTGAAAAAGCTTGAAAGGTGGGTACCTCACGAATTGAGTGAAGCAAATCAACAAACACGCGTTGACTGTTGCGTTGCATTACTCAACCGGCACAATAATGAAGGAATTTTGAATCGAATCATTACCTGTGATGAAAAGTGGATCCTGTATGATAATCGGAAGCGCTCATCGCAATGGCTGAACCCTGCCGAACCAGCTAAACCATGCCCCAAGCGAAAATTGACTCCAAAAAAATTACTTGTGAGCGTTTGTTGGACTAGTGCTGGTGTCGTTCACTACAGCTTTCTTAAATCTGGCCAGACGATTACGGCAGATGTTTATTGTCAGCAACTAAAGCTAGCTGCTAAACAACCGAGGCTGGTTAATCGCTCTAGGCCACTGCTGCTTCATGATAACGCTAGACCACACACTGCACAACAGACGGCTACCAAATTAGAAGAGCTTCAATTGGAATGTCTAAGACATCCACCGTACTCTCCGGACCTTGCCCCAACAGATTACTATTTTTTTCGAAATTTGGATAACTTCTTGCAAGCGAAAAAATTCAACTCCGATGGGGCAGTCCAAACCGACTTCAAAGATTTTATTGATTCCCGTCCGAATGGTTTTTTAGTAAAGGGATCGATGAACTACCTATGAGATGGCAAAAGTGCATAGATAGCAATGGTACATACTTTGATTAAATAAATATATTATATTTAAAAAAAATCAACTTTATGTTCCTCCCATACAAAACGCCAATTTCATATGTAAGGACCTAATATTAAAAACTTTGCACGCCGAGTCCGCGAAATAGGTATTTATTTTATTAAATTCCATAATCAATCATACATTGGCGATTTCACCCATTGATTTTTTTTCTATAATGTGCGTACTTTCCTTGTAAAGTACTCGTACAAATACGTGAATGTTCTCTAAGCCCTTTTGATATCAAAATTTCCGACAAATCAAGATTTTCTTATTATTTATCAAAGGATAAAGTTCGAAAGCTCTAACATTTCACATAGGCATTGTTCTAGTACTAACGTTTTTTGGCTTAAATCCGGTTATTTAATATACTTTTTATAAAAAAACACATACTTACATAACCGTGACATAATCAATAAGACTAGTATTTATAGAGTATTATAGAGAAGTATTATAGAGACCAAGAGGCAGAACGAGGAAAAAATGGACGGATTTCGTGGAAGAAGATTGGGAGAAAATGGAAGGAGCTGGGGAATGGAGAGAGATGGCCAGGGACAGAAGTCAGTGGAGGACCGCTGTGGAGGAGGCCAAGTCCCACACCGGGATGTAGCGTTGAGAAATGATGATGAATGATAATGATGGTGATCAGTATTTAAAGAGTAAGACTATCATAATTAATTGAGAGCTTTTGTTTAGTGTGAAAGTTAGAAAGGTCTCGTATTTGGGTCATGTGCTAAGGGGAGAAAAATAACACTTCCTTCGACTGATATTAATGGGTAAAATGGAGGGACATCAGGAAGTTGGTTGAAGGCAGTTGTCCTGACTCTCGTAACAATTTCGCCCCATCTCTCCCAACTTCATACTCCAATCGCAGCTTCGATCGTGCAATTGGTCTTCTACCATCTTGTTGCTACTTCAGCATCCTTTTTGGGGTTCGGGATGACAGCATCCTCTGTGCGTGACCGGCCCATCTCAGTCTATTGAGTCTGACCTGTATGGAGAGACAGAAAGCTTTTTAATTATTGTACAGCTCGTCATTATGCCGCACTCTCCAGCCTTCATTGTCATTCACGTGTCCTAGGATTCTGCGCAGCACACTTCTCTCAAAAGTATCTAGTCGCTCTGCGGATTTCAATTTCATAGTCCACACCTTACACCCATAGGTAACCACTGTTCTGATGATTGTCTTAAATAGAGTGATTAATACGAATGAAAACGTCAGTTTTCTAGAAATTTTATTATATTTTATGGGAATGACATGTTTCGCCCTTCTAAGGCATTATCAAATGTGTTGAAATTTCAACTCGTTGCAATTTATATACACTAGTAAATGGAGCAGAATATGGTAATTAACGAAAATTGATGTGACTTTATACATTTTTAACAAAGAATTATTTGGGTAGGTCCAGAAATATTGGAAAGTGTTTCTTGGAACTCGTTAAGAAATTTTATGACAGTGGTTACCTAGTTAGGGGATACTAAATGATATTATATAAATCAAAAATAAGTTATTTGAGGTAGAACGAAATAGAGTATATATACACTGCAACGAGTTGAAGTTTCGTCACATTTGATCATGCCTTAGAAGGGCGAAACATGTCATTCCCATAAAATATAATAAAACTTCTAGAAAACTGACGTTTTCATTCGTATTAATTATTTAATATGGAGTTTTACATCATTGTTCAAAAAACAATAAATTAAATGGAGTGATTTTGATTTTCCTGCGTTCGTTTCTTGATTGTTAACATAACCATTATTTTAAATTTAAATTCTGATATTTTTATTACCTTAAAACCATTCTCTCCAATAAACCTTATTCTCCAAGAAAATCTCAAATAAACTTAATTCACTTCTATGAACAGAGAAGTGTTAAAACTTTCAAGATGAAACAATTTCCCATTAACATTATTCCTATGTTTATAATATCTGTAACATAAAACCCTTCTTTAAGATCGTTCCATAATTAACATCATAGTTCTTCAAATAGTGGTCCGCGAACCATATGAGATCCGTCGGAATTATTTTTTTTAAGTCTGTTAAAACTGAATATAACTCGTCACCTTTACTGATCTCATAAATTTATTTTTTAATTGATAGTTTTAAATACAAATCAAATCAGTTTATTAACTCAAAAGACATTACAAACAAGAAAAAGTTTAAGGTATTGAGTACAGATAAAATATTATAAATATACAACGTAGTACCAGGATCGCATTAGAGATGGTTTGACTTATGTCAAATAATTCATAATAGGAAGACAAGATACTTTCTAAAGTCAAGAGTATTTGTCTCCTGAACGTACATTCACTTATATGAAAGACGTCGATCTCCGAGGAGACCGCGTTCAGCAGACTAATTGCTCTTCCCACTGGTGTCACCAGGGGCAGATTGGTTCTGGTGGCCGGTAGGTAAAACAATCTATGCTGTCGCTGTCGGAGTAATCTATCAGGAACAAAAAGACCAACATCCTCTAGCACGGCCGAGTTCTCGAAATATCCCCTGATTAATTTAAAGAAATTTATTCACTACCTCTCAAGATTCCTTTACATTCATATATCGTAACGTGCACGCTCGTCGATTTTTCCGACTTCGAATTTGGCCGTCTTCTGGCATTTGATTAATTTGGTCATACGATCCTTTCATTGATCTTCCGCGGCTTATCTTTCCACTCACATTACTTGTATAAAACATTTTAACTATTCTTCTCTCGTCCATACGTTCCATATGTTCAAACCTTCTCAGGGATCTTTTTTAAATTTTACTTTTGATGCAATCGTCTGCCTTATATTTCTTCCTTGTTTCGTCATTCGGTATTTTATCATATATCGTTTTCCCACACGCTCTTAGTGATACTAAATTAAAGAGTGAAAATTGTAAATTTAAATTTTAAATGCGGTCCTCGAGTATAATTGAGTTGAGAGGCCCTTATTAAGACGTTCTAATTTTGAATTTTAAACCTTAAGTAGCTTAATAAAACAATAGAACATGCCGGAAAGTTGTATTTCCGTTTTCTCTTGTATCAGAGGATCCATTATTTTGTAATATCTCGGATAATTTTCGTTCACAGATCATTACGTTCTCTAAAAGGGTATGCGGAAAGCATCTTTTAAGTACCATTTTAGTATTTAACCTCAAAATTATCTCAGCGCTAACAACATTATTATTTATTTCACTTTGTCTGAAGAATGTTTCAAAATTATTATCGTCTTTTGTATTTTATTTACAGTACATAAAACCTTATTTTCGTTTAATTTAACCAAGTGAATACTTTTATTCAATTACTAAAAACATATTATTCTCCTTCTTCTCTTCACCTTCTCTACAACAGTCCTCCACTGGCTCCTGTCCCTGGCCATCCCTCTCCATTCTCCAGTGTCTTTCGAGTCTTCTTCCACACAGTCCGTCAATGGACATATCAGACCTGACCAAATTCGAGACCTTGAAAATTGTACACAGAGTGACCATGGAAAAGACAACAGACAGCAGCTACAAATTAGCCAAAAAATCAGACGAACACAGACACTGGACCAAGAACTGTGACAGATATCACTTACCGAATGCACGAACTAAGACAGGACAATCAAGGATATTGAACAATGGACTGAAACTTTACAATGAACTACTAAAAGACACAAAAAGTCTCACTACAAATCAATTTAAAGTATACCTGAAACATTATATAATTACAAGTAAGCTCTAAAAATGTATCCATATAACCCAATTATTTTTTTTTAATAAATTTAATTTTAAAAAAAAATTAAAAAAAGACCCATCCTACAGTACGGATCCAAAAATTTTCCGCAGAATCTTCTTTTCATAAATTGCTAGCCTGCTTTCTTCTCTCTGGGTTAGGGACCATACTTCACAGCTGTAAGTGACTACCACCTGTCTTATGATGGTTGTCTAAAAACACATATCATATTTTTAATCAATATTTTCAATACTTTTTTTTCAGCCTATTGTGGCCATCCACTCCTGGACGTAGGCCTCCTCTCGTATTTTCCACTCCCTTCTATCCTGAGCAATCCGCATCCAGGCACTTCCAGCACTCTTCTGTATATCGTCGCGTCAACGCAATGCTCAACTCCGCGCTTTGCCGTCCTCGGACACCAGCACAGCAGTCGCCTTGTCCACTTTTCATCTGGGTCACGAGAGACGTGTCCCGCCCAACGCCACTCAAGGGTTGCGGCCAACTTGATGACGTCGGAGCTTTTGTCCTGGCTCGTATGTCCTTACTCCTGACTCTGTCTTGCAAGCTAGTACCCAACATCTTCTCTCTCCATTGCTCTCTGTGTGACTCTCAGCTTGTTGACACATTTTGTGACATTGGTACTTTTTTAATCGTATTATAATAATTGCGGTACATCGTAAAAAATTTGTTAGTTCAAATGATAGAATAAATGAGCACTTCAGTTCTAACAATATATAGAGTTTGGTAAATAATAGGAATGATTGGAGAACTAATGAACTTTGTATAATAATGTCACTGATTTAACCACAAACCATTTCAAAGAAAACCTCATTATCGGCGCTATTGTTCATTCGATAGTCAATATGTTATTTCCAATATATTGACTGAGTACAAATGTGTACATCTGTTATGAATACGTTAATTAAAATAATTAATAATAATTGTTTATGCCTAACAGAAGACTAATATATGATTTCATCTATAAACTAACTAACTAACCATCACGGCGTCTCTTCGAAGGGGTAGGCAGAAAAAATGGACTGCCACTCTCGATCCTCAACATTCATACAACGTGTCATGCACGCACGTCAATTTCTCCGATCGATCGATCGATTGACATTTTATTGCACGATAGTCTGCAATATTAGAGTGAATGGTGAAAATCTGGAACATGTAGAAGTTTTTTTTATATTAAAATACGGGCGGGTGGATAGGGATATCTAAATAATGGTGGGCTCTTTAGATTCCTCTACATTTGTACATCGTAACATGCACGCTCGTCGATTTTTCCGGCTTTGAATGTGGCCGCCTGTTGATATTTGATTAATTTGGTCATGCTATGCTTTCCTCGGTTTAAAACTTAAAAATACTCGTATATATAATGTTGAATATATATAGTGTTTCGGCTAAAACAATGCATCAAATACAATATTTAAATAATAATTAAATAAAACAGTTTTCTTAAACTACTTCCAAATTTCTCTTTAACAGTGTCACCAGTCTGTTGATGCCAGCGAGCATGGCGAAACTGGTCGCTGTCGAAATAAAGACAAAAGTGGACGTAGTTAGAAAACATCGTTTTATATAATTATTATTTAAATGATATTTAGGTAAAATCATTTGATTAATTTAAAATTAAAAACTAACTCACGATCACGCCGTCTCTTCGAAGTGGTAGGCAGAAATAATGGACTGCCACACTTTTCTTTCCTGACATATTTCTCTCGCTTCTTCAACATTCATTCATCATGTCATGCACGCGCGTCTATTTCAATGTTTGATTTATTTGATCATGCCACGTTTTTTTCGGTCTTCTGCTATTTCTAGTTCCATTTAAATCGTTCACTTATTACTTTTTTTACCATTTTTTCTTCATTAATTCTTTCCACGTGTCTAAACCATCATAATGATCCTTTTATTATTTTGTTCATAACACCATCATTCGCACAGCATTTACTTAGTATATTTTCATTCGACACTCTATCATAGAGATCTCATTTCTACTGCATTTATTCTTCTTTTATCCTTCTTTTGCCAGTTCCATGCGTCGCTTCCAGGGTCGGTACAAGAACACCATTGTGCACTGCCGTTCTAGCCATTCTAGCCATTCTAGCATTGATTAATTTATCTATTTCTAATTTACTTACTTATTAAAGCCGTATTCCTTAAATTCTTTTTCGTTCTTGTCATACTGCTTCGTAAAAACACGTATCTCTAAGCGGGTTCCATTTTTGCGTACTTTTGTTTTTATATCTGCGAGCAAACCGATAATTGAAATCGTGATACGACCCATGAAGCAGTTTCGGGACCAAAAGTTGCATCTTCTCCTCCCTCGGGGACATTTACGAAACCTTTTCTCGTCTCTCCCTCGGTCCTCCGCCCTTATATCCCTATCTGCTTCCGCTCGGTGTGCTCCATATTAAAAACAACGTATGCTGGAAACATCATTTTATAACTACTTTGGACTGGGCCTAAGTGCCTTTCTTAGTCAACATCTCTTGGTAAAAACTCTTGCCATTCGCACTACTATCGTTAATTTTCTCTGTTTGTAATGCAACATACAATAATACTGTTTACTTTTCCAGAAAATTCGTTGTGGCAGTGTTAACGATGTAGGGGTTGTTTTTAGATAAAATTAAGGCATTAATTAAAAAATGTTTTTTGAATTTTTGAGTTTATTATTCTTGGCATGTTTCAAAGGCTTTACAACTTCATCATCTGGTTTATATCGTTCTACCTGTGATGAAGGTGTAAAGCCTTCGAAACATGTCGAGAAAAATAAACTCAAAAATGGAAAAACAGTGTTTTGATTCATAAAAAAAACGTAAATGTGATAGTTGTTAATAAACATTTTAACATTTGTTTTTTTAATTTCGTATTTTGAAACACTTCGTCTTCCTCTATTTCTAGTTCCATTGACATCGTTAACATATACTTTTTTACCATTCTTTCCATGTGTCCAAACCATCTTAATGATCCTTTCATTATTTTGTTCATAACACCATCATTCGCACCGCATTCACTTATTATATTTTCATTCGACACTCTATCACACACAGAGTATCACACATTCCTCTAAGAGATCTCATAACTTTCATGCTTCTTTTGCCAGTTCCATACTTCGCTTCTATACATAAGAGTCGGTATAATACTCAATCTATGTATACTCAATCAACCTAAATGATTCTTTCGACATTTATTTTATGTTTTTGCCTTTTATGAATTCCTCTGAAAAAAAGGTCTCATATTTTTGCATTATCTTCTAATATAATATATTATACAATAAATAATGCTAAGTACTGACCGTTCGAGAAAGAAATACTTACTTTAAGTATAAGTAACTGCGTATAAATACTAAGTAATTGATCAATCAAAAATGGGTCGTGACCGAAAACGACGTCCATATAATAATATTTAAATCAAGTTATTCTATTTAGAGTCACTTTCGAAAATGTACAAGTAACATGCAAGTCTAAACACAATTAGCAGCGTCCAAAATCGGAATTGCTTTCAAAGTTGCCTAAAGGGGCCCTATATCTGAATTTGGCGATGGTTTTCTGCCCTTGAGGCAATGAGGGTTGTCGGGGCTATCGAGCCTTTCCTCCCCCAGTGGGAGTGTTATTGCACTCGTATTCCCGTGTAGGTCTCGCGGCCCGGAGGCAGGGGGCTAGGGGAGGGTAGTAATATGGAACGGCCCGATAGACAGACAGCACAGATGACAGAACAACCGTTTTGTTTTGTCGACCGTGTATTCGGAAAACAGTTTCTGAAACCAGTAACACATATTTGTTATATTTAAAAACTAACTAACCATCACTCCATTTCTCTCAGGGGGTTAGCAGAGAGGATGGATCGCCACAATGCTCTGTCCTGGCATACCTCTCGGGCTTCCTCTACATTCATACATCGTACCATGCACGCACGTAGATTATTCCGACTTCGAATGTGGCCGCCACGGCTTGCCACGTCTTCCTCTATTTCTAGTTCCATTTGCCTCATTATAATATACTTTTTTTACCATTCTTTCTTCATTCATTCTTTCCATGTGTCCAAACCATATTAATGATACTATCATTATTATGTTCATATACCTTTCATTCGCACCGCACTAACTTCTTAGATGTTCATTCAACACTCTAATATACATAGTTTTCCTACACATTCGTGTAAGAGATCTCATTTTTACTGCATCAACTCTATAAATGATCCTTTCATTATTTTCTTCATAACACTATCATTCGCACCGCATTCACTTATAATATTTTCATTCGACACATTAATTGAATAAAACATTTATTAAATTAAAATAGTCTGTCAACCATAACTGAAAAGATATAATAGGACTGATATTATTTTTAAATTGGTACATTTTTTAAACAATATAGAGACGTTACATTTCGTAATGAAAACACTGTTAAAATATTAATATCTCCCACCCTATCTAACACCCGCGCACACCTCTGGTCTACGCTATTAATTATTCGGGTGAAATTAGCTCATTATTTATTCAATTAAATGTTTTCCTATGACCCGGTAGCCTTCCCCAGGCGCTCTAGAGAGTGTTGCAATTTTCTTTCATAACGCATCTCCCCTCCCCCGCAGGACGCGTTTTCTCCTTCCTCTCGGCGTCTCTCCTCGGAGCCTGCACTTCCCTTTTGTGTGCGTATTTTACGACCATAAGGCACCGCCGAATGCCGTCTTCCACCCTTTTTAATATCCAGCAATGTTTAGAAGGCGCCGGAAGATATTGTTTCCTATTTTATCTGAGACAGCACTCTCGATGGCCCTCGCGCCGCTGCACATCGTTTCTTTAATAAATATTTACTGTTATGTAAACATTACGTATCTTCTATGTCATGATTACACTGTTCTTTCATTCGCATTTAATACAGATCACGGGCGGCTGAATATAATGCCTATCCGGTCATTGACCCTTCAATTTACAATTGTTTTTAACTGTTTAAATAAAAAAACTTTTTTATAAATATCACAATTGATAATAATTCAATAAAACGATTTTTTTTTAACTACTTCCACTTTTGTCTTTATTTCAACAGCGACCGGTTTCGCCCGGCTCGCTGGCATCGACAGACTGGTGACACTATTGTAAACTTAGTTAACAATAGTGTCACCAGTCTTTCAAACGTTATATATGAATATGTAAGCGATAATAAAATTTAAAATCCATTGTATTAAATACGAACCTCCTTGAATACCTGTAATACCAATATTTAAATTCAGTAAATTTTACATAAATATTTAAAGATTATTTTTGTATAGAATCATGTTTACCACCCCTGATATGTACGAGTATGTGTATAAAGGACTAAGTTTACAATAGTGTCACCAGTCTGTCGATGCCAGCGAGCCTGGCAAAACCAGTCGCTGTAGAAATATAGACAAAACTGGAAGTAGTTAAAAAAAACATCGTTTTGAACCCTCATCAAAATATTTCAGTGAAATCATTTGATTACCACAATTGATTATAATTTGTCGCGATAGCTGTTTCGCTAACCGATGTTAGCATCGTCAGGTCTTACTTACAATCAACTAAAAAATACATTAGAAAGACTTAATTTATACACAAAATTATTAGGAGGGGGAAAAAGTACACACAATATTGTAAACAATTATAATAAAGATAGGAAAAAAACAGTAATTAGGTTTAACAATAACATTAATTCTCACGTAACGAACTTTTTTGCCCCTTACTCTAGAAGGTTCAAAGAACCTTTTTATCCACTAAAAAAAAGATTCTCTTGAAAATTTACAGATGTTACCTCTTAAATATGAAGATTGTTACGTTAAATTTAAAAGACTACTCAAGACTGCACTGTTCGGTAAGCCCTAGTGGGCCATTTAGTAATTGATTTGTGCGCCATTGAGTAACAAACCATGAGAATGGACCGCCACACTTTTCTTTCCTGACATATTTCACTCGCTTATAACTCTCTAGCTTCCTCCATTCATACAGCTAGTCCGACTTCTCACATGGCCGACCTTCAAAATTTTATTAATTTAATCATGTTAAATTTTCCTCGGTCCTCCACGACTTCGTACTCCACTCTCATCGTAAATGTATATTTTCTCAACCGTTATTTCCAGTTCATATTACTTATCCCATATTCTCCCAGTTGGGGCGAAAGGACAATACGAGATTATTGGGACGCTCCAGATTGTAGTACCTGCCCTAGAAGGTATCTCTACTATTCCGCATATCTTTCTCCCCTACATTAGCTAATACCCTGCACTAAACGTGTGTAATAAAAAGTTACTTTACTTCACTTTTAGCGAGATTTTTAGGACCTTTTTTACGATTCTTAGTTATCTATTTTCTTTAACAATAACGTGAAATTTTTATATGAGGCACTCACTTTGTAATTAGATATTTTAAATGAACAAATCTTATTTTGAACATCTAATGAACATTAAATGAACAAATCTTATTTTGAAATCTAATTTTAAATGAACAAATCTTATTGGTCAAAATTCTTTGGCATATAGAATGGAATAATACTCCTAGCGGCTTCTAACAATATGTTGGTCAACAGCCTTCACATTGTGTTAATAAGGTAGTTTGCTAAATGCCGAAAATCATTCTCCATAGATGGCGTTAGTGGGTCGGTTGTATAGGTTAATTCTTGAAAAAAATTCACAAGTGCAACCAAATCTACATAGATGGCTGACTGAAACTGACACGTGAAGATAAATATGGATTTTGAAGTATATATACATCTTCCAAAAATTTGTCATTCATGATCACAATAACAAAGGTGGAATGGGGAATGTTGTAATTACATAAAGCGTGCGCTTAACCCAACCAATGACAAGTCATAAGTCCTGTAAACACCTTGATCATCCATGTTCAGCTTCCAGTTTACGTCTTCGTCTCTATTGAGATACAATTAAAATCTTATTTTACTTCTTTTCGGCGCTACATTCCGGTGTGGGACTTGGCCTCCTCCACAACCGTCCTCCACTGGCTTCTGTCCCTGGGCTGGCTCCTGTCCCTGGCTCTTGTCTCTCTCCGCTCTTCAGATCTTTCTATAGATCTTTAAATTAATAAATTGTCTCTAGATCTTTAAAGAAATAAATGCAATAAAATAAACAATATGTATTTTTGCATAGATTTTTACTTTATAAGGATTAATTGTATCTCAATAGAGACGAAGATGTAAATTGTTTTTCTGGGAACAGAATGTGGTGGCCGAGGCGCTTACAGGACTTATGACCTGTCATTGGTTGGGTTGAGCGATCGCTTTTATGTTTAACAACATTCCCCGTTCCGCCTATTTTTTTCTTATGACCACCACATCTGACACATTTTTGAAACTCGTATATATGGTAGGATTCCACGCCTATCTTTACATTTTTTTAAGTTCACTCTACACTAGCGTCATCTATTAAGATTGGAAAGCATTAAGCAGAAAATCTTTTTATTAATGTACTGTGAAAGTCTCTGCAAATCACACAGTACTAGATTTCGCCTGGAGATGTCTCTGGAGATTATAGACACTATCTTTTTGGGATATTGGTAAAATCTTTGTGACTCGTCTTTCTCGCCCGACGTTACGGACATCGTCGTAGTCTCCTTTTTTTAATAAACTAATATTTTTTAATAACTAGCATAAACGTAAATGCATAAAAAGCAAGAGCAGACACTGTCAGAACCAAAAATCTCTTAAGAGTAGCAGAAATGAGAACATTGCGACTTATTGTGGGGAGAAACCTTAGAGATAGGATACCCAATGAAGAAATTCGCAAATCCTGCAAAATTGAAGACAAAGTGAGATGGAGTAGGCAGCGAAGACTATTCTGGACAGACCACATCGAGAGAATGGATCCAGCAAGAATTCCCAATATTATGATGCACAAGACTCCAGAGGGCAGCTGACCACCAGGACGACCACCAGGACGACCACCAAAGAGATGAAGAGAAGGGTGGTCGTCTTCGACAAATAGAAGAAGAAAAAGAAGAAGATCAACGTTTAAAAAATATAAATCTGTCAAAACTTATCACATTTAAGAAAAATTTGTTTAAATATTTATATTGTATATACAAAAACTAACCTAGTGTACCATCTAAAATAACATTAGGTATATGTTGAATTATTTTTATTTGTTATTTTATTTTTTATATCAATGTATTTTATATAATTTGTTTAAGATTTATTTTGTAGACGTTGGACGATCAAAGTGTGCGCGGGAGATGCCTATTGGTGGCGATGAGGTTCGCAACCCATCACACCGCGTCTCTCGCGGGGGCGAAAAGAGAAGGATGGAGTGCCGCATCGATTAAAGTGTGGCAGTCCATTCTTTCTGCCTACCCTTTTGGGGAGACGGCGTGATGGTTAGTTATTTTTTTAGTTTTACAAAAACTAACTAAACACTGATGTAGGGCTTCTGTGTCCGAATCATGTTTGTGTTTTTTTTTTAAGTTTTTTTTTTATAAAGTTAATGTTGTTTATAAAGTTTTAAACGTTGTTCATTGATTATAAATAGTTTGATAAGGACATCATATCCTTATTCCTGCTGGTATTTCAGGTATTCAGGGTTCCAGGTATGCTTTGTGCGTGAGCTTGTTATAATAAAGCGAAGGGAGGTTCGCCTCCTCCGCAGCGGATATCTTTGTAACTAAATTCTCCCGTGGGACGTGTCGCCGAGATTGGAAGGCTTAATTATTCATTTGGAAAACTTTAGTTATTGGCGTTACCTGCGGGGAGAGACTCAAAACACATTTGTATCCAAGAGGTAAATACCCCCAACTCCAACACCCTATAAATAACTATTGTATTTAAAACTATACTACAGTAGAGTCTCGATTATCGTACCTAAACCGGCCGCGGCAAGGTCGGATAAGCGAAAAACTCAAATAACGCGGAAAATGATAAATCGACATTAAAAATGTGTTAATTTTATTTGTACATCGAATTTTCAAATATGTACATGTAACATAACTGAATGTAACGAACTAAAACATCAAAATGCGCTTACGGCAAAGTAATAAAACATGTGAAAGAGCTACGTAAGCACTGAGGACTGTCACCTGGCGCGCGAATATAATGCGTGCAGTCGGGTAAAAGAAAGGGGCATTGCCCCTGTAGGTCGGATAACTCGAAACCGAAGGTCGGATAACTGAGACTCTACTGTACTAAGTGATAAATATATATTTCAATAATCAATAAAGATAAAGAGTTGATATCACTATGTTACGTTTAATTTATAGTGTAATCTCTTCTATGTTTGCCATACTTTGTGTTGTAAATGTTTTATATTTTATTATTTTTCTTTTTTATGTACTTTGTATACATCACTAACTATAAAAAAAATTAAACTACAAAAAAAAAATTTAATATCAAACATATTACGGACTACCCAGTCTTTCCTCGGTGATATTATATAGATATTAAAATTCTGATTTTGAAAATTTGGTTTGGTTCATGCGATGCTCCTGATAATTTGGAGATATTTCGCGTATAAGTGAATTGTTTTGGGCAATTTAACTGTTTCCGCACTTTATAATGGTTAATTGTGACACGTAATACGTTTGTATTGTTTTGCTGTTAAAATTATATTAGTTTTATAGTTTTATTGTTTTAATAAAGAATTTTGACAGGGGTAAAAATAAATTTTTCATTTGTTCCAATGACAATTTGAATAATTTCTTCAATATTATTTTTAAGCTCTTGCTGGTTAAGTGCCTAATTACAGCTAATTTAAAAAACGGTGGATACATGTAACATAAATTAAATAAACACAAAAATCCGGATCTTCCATATCAACATGTGCAACATCGAAAAAAACATTATGTGTTATTACATTATGTGCTTAATTTAAAAAAACGGTGGATTCGTGGAACATAAATTAAATAGACAATATGTGAACCATCTAAAAAGAACATTTTGTGTTTAATTATTTTTATTTTCTTATTTAGTTTATATCATTGTATTTTATATTATTTGCTTTAGATTTATTTTGTGGGTGTTGGACGATCGAAGTGTGCGCGGGAGATGCCTATTGGTGGCGATGAGGTTCGCAACCCATCACACCGCGTCTCCCGCGGAGCGAAAAGAGAAGGATGGAGTGCCGCATCAGTAAAAGTGTGACAGTCCATTCTTTCTGCCTACCCTTTCGGGGAGACGGCGTGATGGTTAGTTAGTTAGTTAAATATATTATAAAATTGTTTACAAGTATGGTCAGTTTTGACAAATGTTATAAAGATTATATAAACATAATAAACAGATGTTATAAATCTTAATATTCGACATTACTTTGTGTTGTGGATTCATACTTGAACAACTTTTGAAAAACATTGTATTTTTATTTCGTGTATAATTTTTTACTCTGAGAAAGGGCGTCTGCGACCCGAAACATGTGTATGAAATATACAAATTAATCGAAATTTGGAAACGAATTTTTAATATTACCCAAGTTTTCTTCGCAGCCTTAAGATTTGAGCTCAATGTTGAATAATAACATATTGATATTACGGCAATACGTATAGTATCGCAAATGATCGCATTTTGGGATCATGAATGCTTTGATTATTGTGTTGTTTAACAAATATTATTATTTTGAATTGATGTGTGCCTATCTACCTTCTACACCCTGATATTGTGATAGTAACACTCACATTGAAATAATATTCTAAACGTTTTGTTTAATAGTATATAATTATAACAATACATCATTGATATCTTCGAGTTGTGAAAGGCAAGTAAAGGCTGTATATCCTCTTTCAACTCCATACTAAACATCTGTCAGATCTTCTTCTTATTCTTCTTATTGTAGATTTATGCAGGATATTAACATTCTTCATGTGATGAAGATGACCATCCTTCTCTCCATTATCTTTGATGGTCGTCCTAATGGTCGACGGTCCTATGGAGTCTCTTAGAAATCCTCGCCGTATTCATCGTCTCGATATGGTTCCTCAAGAATCGTCTTATCTGCCTACTTCATCTCGCTATGTCTTTAATTTTGTAGGATCTGCGAACTTCTATATTGGATATCCTACCTCTAAAGGTACTCCTCACAATAGGTCGCAATGTTCTCATTTAATCGATATAGCAAAACAATGCATATTTACTTTTTTTTTTTTTAAATTTTACAAGTGCTGCAATTACATTTTATTCTGGATCTACAATTCAATACAATGTCCTCTTATTCGTCGTGTGAATGAAAAGGCTTTTTATACTTTCTTTTGCCATTGTGGTGTATGGTTTGGCGGACTTTGGGTCGTTTCCAGGGGCGCCGAGTGTTACATTATTTGAACCACCCCACGTGGATGTACCTTCCGGGTCCGGTATAACACCCTCATTATCAAATCAAATCAGTGCAGTTTAATATTTCAACAGATATAACAATCAATATTTATGTTTAAGGCATCTTTTGAGTACATGTAAAATATAATGTATAGAATATAAGACCAGGAATGCATAGGAGCTGGTTCGACATTAGAAAGACAAGTATTCTCTAAAGTCAAGAGTATTTGTATTCTGAACGTACTTTCACTTATATGAAGGACGTCGATCTCCGAGAAGACCGCGTACAGCAGACTAATTGTTTTTTCTACCGGTGTCACCAGAGACAAGTTGGTTCTAGGGGCCGATAGGTAAAACAATCTATGCTGTCACTCTCGGAGATATCTTTCAGGGACAAAAATACCAACATCTTCCAGCACGGCCGAGTTCTCGAAATATCCCCTGATGAATCTGAAGAAATGGGTTGTGGGATGCTCATCTCTTCGAAGCTGCAGAGAGTTGATTCAGAGATTATTTTTTTTTACTTTTATCACGATATGTGATGTTGAACGAATTTGTTATGAATTTTATCTGTATATTCATCTCGAGGTTCAAATATTTGGCTCCTGATCCATATGACTTGGGTCAATTATGTCTACGAACCATGCTCTTTATTATAATAACTAACTAAATAACTAACCATCACGCCGTCTCCCCGAAAGGGTAGGCAGAAAGAATGGACTGTCACACTTTTACTGATGCGGCACTCCATCCTTCTCTTTTCGCTCCGCGGGAGACGCGGAGCGAAAATAATAGTGAGATATTATTATATTTCAGCACACTTTTAGACATGTACAAAAAAATAATTGTTCATTGTGAAAATGTTTATAATTATCACTTATCCCAGGCTATGAATGCCATCTAGCCTGGCGAAAACGGTCGCTGTCGAAATGAATAATGAAGTGGAAGTTACCATATTATTAAAAAAAAAAACTTCCGCATGAATCACTTAATTTGTGGTGTGACATTATAAAATAAAATAATAATACTAACTAACTATCCATCACGCCGTCTCCCCAAAAGGGTAGGCAGAAAGAATGGACTGTCACACTTTTACTGATGCGGCACTCCATCCTTCTCTTTTCGCCCCGCGGGAGACGCGGTATGATGGGTTGCGAACCTCATCGCCACCGATAGGCATCTCCCGCGCACACTTCGATCTAATACCCTTTAATAATAATACACTTTTAGTAATTTGTATTACCACCTCTTTATTTGGTAACACCGAGCGGTTTTTCTCCCGCCGGAGCATTGTAAGGATGAGAGATCTAAATTTTGATAATTTGGAAGCATTAGAAATTAAGAAAGCCCTTAATCAATAATCAAACTAATCTTTCCCATAGTACCATTATAGCAATGTTCCCCATTAAAAACAATTTTGACTATTAATAACGCATGAAAATTAAACATAAAATAAAAAAATTAAACATCCCTACCCGCCACTAAAATATGAATTAGAAATTCTCCATATTTTTTCCCTAATGAGCATGACTCGCCGTTGTAACAGTCTATTCGTCCGCGCCCACTTTCTCCTCCCCTTACTCTTCTCTTGTTCTCTGATTTTATACTTAGTTTACTCTCTCACCCTGACGAAGCTCCGGCGGGAGCGAACCGGTTGGTGTTACCAAATAAAGTGATGATTCAATTTATATTTCTTATGAAAACTTTCACATTTTTTGCTCTTAAAATTCTCATGCAAAAGATTGGAACATATCGATTTTTTGATAATCGCCACCTTTCAAGCAGTAACATAAATGGTTTTTTAGCGACGCTTAAGTTTCGTAACAGGCTATATATTATAATTCCAGCATCATAAAGATAAATTGTCTCATGAATCATATTTTCTGTCACATACTTTAACATATTTGCTATTCCGCAGGTGAAACATTTTCCTGCTCTGTAAATTTAGTTCAAAAGTTGCGCCGCTCACAGCATCCGACAGATTGCATTCAGCCGAGATGGCTGCATCTCGCCTATTCGTCCCATGGCGCCGGCGACCCCCGCATTAGTGGGGAATAAATTATGCAATTCGGGAAGTGAATTATACCGAGATTACATTTCCCCGGGATAACAAGGGAAGAAGCGTATCGGCGAGTAGATAAATCCAGGATAATATTTCTCCAAGGATCTCTCTAGATGATATGTGTTTCTTCCTGTTTATGCAGCCACTGTCCGAATATAACATGGATTTGTAAAAGGAAGTAGAAACTGAATATAAATAGGTTTTCAATGAATTTTTAAGACGTTTAGTTTTTCCTTTTTTATGCAATGATTATTGTATTAAAATTTTGAGATTAAAATCAGTTCTAGCTGACCCAACAGAAGTTGTCCTGCCCGAACGATTTTTTTCTCCTAGAACCAGAACATTTCGCCGCCTACAGCGGCCAAATTCTTACCATCCAGAGACTCGCTCAAATATGCATAAACGTTTCATCAAAATCGGTCCAGCCGCTTAGCAGGAGTTCAGCAACATACACCCCTACGGAAGAATTATATATAAAGATATTCAAGCTAAGGCGTTGTTAACACTGGTACTCCGTTTGTTAATAAAAAAGGAAATTCTAAATTTATGTAAAAACCTTTTTTTATATCCCGGGGATACACTCCATCTTCAAAATTAAATAAAATAAAAGTTTTATTATGGTATCTTACGTATATGAAGAAAAAAAACATTTGATAATTATGAATTGTGAGCAAGAACAATTTAATTCAGTTAATTGTTACTTCTGAAAATAGGAATATATTTTAAATACATAGTAATTATATATTTTAGTTTTATCACAATATATAAAATGATTTTTCGGAATGTTTATTATGTGTATTTTTTCTCTTTTAACGCCTAATTCTAATTTTGTTATTATATTTAACTATTGATTATTTTTATATTTGCTAAACAATTTTCCAGCGCAAATATTTAATAGCGCATATACCTGTTTAAATATGATAATGGGGATGGAATCTGCAACGATATCCGAAACGTACGTCGTACAACACCGCAAGACATTCAAACCTTACCATTTACTTGTTCTCGCCTCTTACTTTCCTCTTGATTTTCTGCGTTCAATCCGAGCTTCTACCGCGAATCGCTTTATGGTGAGCAAAGCTTTGAATACATAAATATCTATATTAACATAATCATCACTCAGACTTACCTGTAACTTTTGCGATTCCTCAATTCCAATGGCGGTAAATGACTATTTTCTTGGTTTTAGCTAAAAAAAAAATTAAATAGATTTTTACACGCAATTTTACACTTTGTCACGTAATGACACTTTTTATCTTCTTCGCAGTTTTAGTCCTAGAGATTGGTTTCAGTAAAGTATTACACTTCGTATTTCAAAGCCCTCGGTCTTCTGCGACCCTATTCAGCTCAATTCATGTTCTCGCACAGCTGTTTCAGATATTATCAATATTCTCATTTGGGACACCCTTTATACTCGTATTTTTTACCATAACAATCCCTTATATAAAGTCGTGAAGGAGATCTTCATGGCACATAATGTGGCCGATCCATTGATATTCTTTTTATCCACGATTTTCAGGGATTCGGTTTACGCTGTAATGATGTAAAGAGTTATTCAATAAAATCCCAAGATCAGGAGCCAAGCCTTCTCTCCCGTAGACCACCACAAATCTCATTGCTCTTCCAATTTCCTCCACTCGTCTATATCCTGCCTTTGTATCCAAGATTTTCCAACCCTTTTGGCAAGATCATCGGTCCATCTCATCGATGGCCTTCCGACACTTCGCCTATTTGTCCATGGTCTCCAACTGAGTATCCTGGGTGCCCATCTTTTTGCCACCCTGTCTAGCTAAGTGTCCAGCCCATTGCCATTTCAATTTTGCCACTCGGTCCATGACGTCAGCAACCCTGGTGCGGCGTCTGATTTCTTCATTCCTTATGCGGTCATGCAAGCTCACAGTAGATACTTGGTGTGATCTTTCCATGGACCTCTGTGTACACTTGAGCTTGTGGACACTTTTTGCTGTAAGAGTTGTCGTCTCTAGTCCGTATGTCATCATGGGCAGCATACATATGTCGTAGACCTTTCTTTTGAGACAAACCGGTATTTCATCATTTTCAAAGACATGTCTCAGTTTACCAAAGGCGGCCCAATCCAGTCCAATTCTTCGAGATAGCTCTGCAGTTTGATTATCTTTTCCGAGTCTGATTTTATGACCAAGTGTGTCTATGTCTCACTGCCGACCAGCAATAACCCAGTATCCCTTTATATCGGGTAACTTAAGAGCTGGTCGCCTAGCATCGATTGGTGTTGTATATCATGCGGGAGAAACCAGAACAGTCAAGACCAAACGTAGTTAGACCTTCCATACGGCCCAGACAGCGGCTAATAGCTTATGTTCAGGCTGATCTGGCTTAGCTGGGCAAAAGGAACTTCTGGGACTAAAAGGCGTAGTCAGAGAGCATGGAATCGTAGTCATATATGAGACTAAAACTCTTCAAGAGTTGTACGGCCATGTAAAGTGAAAGCATATTACATACACTCATGCTATGCGTTTTATGGAGAAGACCAATAAATTATTCAATATATTTTGAATTGAATTTTTTTACGACCGGTAGTAAAATATCTTTATGTGATTTTTTTTATTGTTATATTAATTCAGGTATACCTACACCCGTTGTTTGGGAAATTTATGTCTTCATTTTACAATTTGCCTTATTGATATTAAATTGGTCTGTCGGTGCCAACTAGCCTGGCGAAACCGGTCCTTGTAAAAATTAAGACAAGAAGTAGAAGTTGTTAAAAAAACATTGTTTTATTTATTGTTTCTTGAACAATGATGTAAACTCCATATCAAATAATTAATATGAATGAAAACGTCAGTTTTTTAGAAGTTTTATTATATTTTATGAGAATGACATGATTCGCCCTTCTAAAGCGTTATCAAATTCACAACATTTGATAATGCCTTAGAAGGGCGAAACATGGCATTCCCATAAATATAATAAAACCTCTAGAAATCTGACGTTTTCATTCGTATTAATTATCGTTTTATTTAATCATTATTTGAAACAAAGAAATATAGACTAAAACATAAGACTCTAAGTCCGATATTATTATTAAGTCGTACGTATTATTATTTTTATTATTTTGCTAAATCGCTCATTACATCATTACAGCGCGAGCCAAATCGATGGAAAGGGTAATTAATAGCTATCATATTGATTCTCGTGACATGTTATAGGTAGCTAATCTATCGCCATTTTATTGTCACGTGAATTCTACACCAGACCAAAGATAGTGTGACAATCAGGCTGCCCTCGCCGGAAATCGAACCCGGGACCTTCGGGGTGGCAATCAATGCACTTACCACTCGGCCACGATGGTCGTCGTTTATCGACATGCGTACATGAAACGATATATGAATGTTGAAAGGGCGAGAAAATTAGGTTATGAAGAATAGTGTGTTCCATTCTTTCTGCGCACCCCTTGGGCGAAACGGCGTGAAGGTTAGTTAGATTTTTTATATTGTTTTATTTAACATTTTGTTAATTTTTTCTGTGTTTTGTGGGATTGGCAAGTTTGGCCTTGCTAGGCCTTTTTTTTAAAAAGCTATATTTGATAATAACCTGAAGATGAAACTTGTCTCTATCGAAATACAATAAAATTTCTAGGCATAAAGACATTAACATCACCAACGATAGACATGTCTATTGATTATTTGATTTTAATTGTTTACGAAAAAAACAGTTGTAAATCACTTTTGCCATACTCGAAAAGCGTTCCTTCCTTTCCTAAAATCAACACCTGCACTCCAATAAATACAGCCCTACGTGAAGCTCCCTACGTGATTTTCGGAGAGCTTTCAATAACCGAAAAAGCTCCAGCGCTAACGCTACCTGCGCTGATTTGTAATAACATCACGTGGGTCCAGGATAGTAGGCGTGAATGAAGAGGGTTAACGAAATGCCTAAATATACAATATATTGAATGATATTTCTTGTATATTCGCCTTCATTTTGTGCTGTGGATTCATATTTGAATAAATAGAATTACGCTTTGTATTTTCACAACACTTTATTTTTATCTATTGAAACTTTGAAAAATTTACACTTTGGAAATTGGAAATAACTTTGACAAATTGACATAGGAACAAATACACATTCGAAAAATCAAGAAAATTTGACATTTTGTATATTATTGTAACACCTGATGATGTCAACATAGGTTGATGAAACAACTGTCGCGTAAAATAAAATACAATTGTGATACAAAAAACAAAATTTATTCATTAAAAGTTTAAAATGTAAAGGTATCATAGTGTTTTTACTAAATAGTAATTTTTACTAAATAGTCCAAAACAATGGACTATTGTTTTGGACTATTTAGTAAAAAATTATGATTTTATTTTGTTATTTGATAAAAATGTAGTAGTTTCTCTCGTTTTTTTCTTCCTCTGATATAACTGTAATCTAGAAAGACTAGAATATCAGCTAGATGGGTGCCAGGGTAGCCGGGAGAATAGGTGAGCGAGGAGGTAAGGCGAGTTTAGTTAGCGGAATACTATAGAATGCACGCGGCGGGCGCACGGAGGGTGCAGGCAAACATAAAGTAGACAACAGCATAGCCGGGTAATCCGCCTGCAGATTGGGGATTCTGCGAATTAAGACTGAATTATTGATACTGCGTCCGTGTATCCGTGGATTTGAATGTAAATTCGATATTCGAACATCATAACCGAATATTGGAACGGGCAAATCCAAAATGATGATTGCCTATTTGAATAAACATATTTTTTTTAATTTCTTCTATATTCGCCATACTTTGTGTTGTAATTGTTTTATTTCTCTTTTTCTTTTTTATACATTTTGTTTACACATCACTTACATTAAAAAACAATTAATTACATAGACATGCTTCGGACAACCAGTCCTTCTTCGGTGATACATATTATAAATATAACTAACTAACTAACTAACTAACCATCACGCCGTCTCCCCGAAGGGGTAGGCAGAAAGAATGGACTTCCACACCTTTCTTTCCTGACATATTTCTCTCGCTTCCTCAACATTCATACTTCGTGTCATGCACGCGCGTCGATTTCTTTGACTCCTCACATGGCCGACATTCAATATTTGATTTATTTTATCGTGCCACGTTTTCCTTGGTCTTCCTCTATTTCTGGTACCATTTACATCATTAACATATAATTTTTTTACCATTCTTTCTTCATTCATTCTTTCCATATGTCCAAACCATCTTAATGATCCTTTCATTATTATGTTCATGACACCATCATTCGCACCGCATTCACTTCTTATATTTTCATTCGACACTCTATCATACACAGAATATCCACACATTCGTCTAAGAGATCTCATTTCTACTGCATTTATTCTACTTTCATCCTTCCTTTGCCAGTTCCATGCTTCGCTTCCATATATAAGGGTCGGTAGAAGAACACCATTGTGCACTGCCATTCTAGCTTTTTTGGATAGGTTTTTGTTTGCGATGACAACTTAAGTGCACCATTCACTTTGTTGCCTGCCCCAACCCTTCTTTCAATATCCCTCTCCACTCTCCCATCTCTTGTAAACATACTACCTAAATACACAAACTCAACTACTTGCTCCAAGTTTTCGCCATTCACGCTAATGTTGCAGACTGTCGTGGTTTCTTCCTTTTCAAAAATCATTACCTTGGACTTATTAACATTCATCATCAGATCATTTCGCATGCATACCTCATACATACAATTCACCAGGACTTGTAGTTCATGCGAGAAGAGCCGACCAAAAGTGAATAGAACAAAGGGTAGGAAGAATACAAAGCTGTGAATAACTAGGCTATATTGTAAGAATATCTAGTTAATATTGTAAAACGGTATTTTTCTTTTTTAATACATTGAAAGACATTTTATAATAATAATCCTTATACATAAATTTAACATACATTCATTCAATCAATATACATTTTTAAAATATTATAAACTTGTTAACATGATCTGACAGATGTTATCTAACATCTTACATCGGTCAGATCATGTTAACAATTTTACAATATTTTAAATAAGTATCTTTATAATAAGAATCACTGAAGAAGGACTGGTTGTCCGAAACACGTCTATGTAATTTAAATTTTTTTAATGTAAGCGTTGTATAAACAAAGTGTATAAAAAAAGAAAAAGTGAAATATTTTTTAAATAAACTATACTTTAAATAACTACGAGTAACTAACCATTGCGTAGGCAAAAAGAATGGACTGCTACACTTTAATCGATGCGGCACTCCATCCTTCGCTTTTCGCCACTGCGGGAGACGCGGTGTCATGGGTTGCGAACCTCATTGCCACCAATAGGCATCTCCCACGCACATTTCGATCGTCCAACGTCCACAAAACAAATCTAGAACTAATAATTTTAATTATAATGATATAAAATGAAATATAATAACAACATAAAAAAAAAAAAAAATTATGTTCTTGTTTATGGTGCACATGTCAACTGGACTGTTTGTTTAATTTATATTCTACGCTTCCACAGTTCTTTTAATTAGCTGTAATTAGGCACTCAAAAGAATCCAACTTCAGGAAGTACTTAAAAATGTTACCAAAGAAATTATTCTAATTGACATTGGAACAAATGCACACAAAGGTTCGAAAAAATCACGAAAATTAATTAAAAATTATGGTTTGTAAAATTTTTACTTGAATATGATTATATAAAATATTGTGACGTTTTCATCGCTATTATTGTGACGTCGTCACCCCTTTCAAATAATAATTATTATTATTCATACTATATTATTGAATCGCTCTTAACATCATTACAACGCGAGCCAAATCGATGTAAAGGGTATAGCTATCATATTGATTCTCATGATATGTGATAAATAGTTAATATATCGCCATTTTATTGTCACGTGAATTCTACACCAGACTAATGACAGTGTGACAATCACGCCACCATCGCCGTTTATATTAAAGTTTTCATCATAGTCACATTGACGTTGTCACCGCAGTCATTGTGACGTTGTCAACGCCGCCATATTAACGTTTTCACTGATTTCATTGTGACGTTGTCAACGCTGAAATATTACGTTGTCATCACAGTCATTGTGGCGTTATCAATGCCGCCATATTATCCTTGACATCGCTTGACGTCCCTCACTCAACATTACGACTCCAGTCAGAGACAATAAAGCAACATTCCTCGGTCGTGTTCTCAGCGTTGCGGACTCGTTGGCGTAGAATAGCCTCCGTGTTAGTATTAAGTATTGAGGATAGTGACGTTAAATTTTTAATAAGAAACTTCTAAAAACTGCATTGTTCGTTCAGGCTTTTCCTAGTGCGCCATTGAGTGATTGATTTTACCAAAATATAAAGTTGTTAAAATCGCAGTCATTATGACGTTGACAACGTCGTCATATTAACGCTGGCATCGCACTTGTATTGATGTTGTCAATTTATTTAAAAGATGTATTAAACTGGATTTAAAGTAGGTTTTTGTTTAAAAAAATATAACGAATGCATTCAGTATCTTTGGTACTTGACTTGATCAACGATTCCACCGCATCTGATCGAACTTTCGTTTAAACCGCCGATCTTTCGTATTTGCGGGTGGATCATTTCGTGTTTAGATCAGAAGTTGCGGATTCCGCTTCGGAACTTTTCGGAAACCCGATGCCAAACTTCCGAATCGGTTCCGTCGTGAGATCGAGCCAACTTTATTCTCTTCAATCGTAAACCACGCGTTACTTTGCACCGCATAAGGGTAGGAGCCGGGATAAGTATTTATCGTAAGATTCACATGAGAAGAAAGCCAAATAATATTAAAACGATTATCAAGGCATTTTAATTAAGTTTCGTCGCTCGTAAAATACGATGAAAGGCCAAACTGTTGAAGTGAATTCCGAATATTTTACAGTCCATGAAATCAGCGATAAAGACCAAAGAAAGCGACTTTTGGGTTCGTAGAATTCTAGGGAGATATATGAATATACATGATATATGGTATATATTTTTTAAGCTAGTGAAGTTCGTCGTAAGCATACCACCTAATTATTAATTGCACAAAATAACATACAAAATATATTCTGGAACTAGAATATTGAAAATTTATGAATTGTGTTGTATTTTAACCATACAAGCGATGGTGGACAGAATTTATATGTGTGGCTTAACCCCGGTGACAACATCTTCTAGATTCTGGCCCTTTGAAAATAAGAGCGATAGAAATATTTTTTCCCTATCCCCTCTCCTAAATCCTAATTATACCCCTTCCACTTTTATACATAACTTGATCTCCATTTAGTATATAAGTGACCGCTCTGTTTAATTTGATTGTTAAAATTGTTTACTTTGATAAGGATTACTTGTAAAAGAAACATGTTTGAGTTCAGTGAAAATAAAAAGTTTTGTAATATTTGGTCCTTACATATGAAATTGGCGTTTTGCCGTACTGGCATCTTTGATCTCAAATATCTTCTCTTTGATTAGGTATTCCAAATTCAAATTTATACAGCTATTTACTCAAGTATTTGTGTTTCGAAAATTATAATTCATGTGTTTTTTCCTCAATTGTGTTTTTTTCTTTGAAAAATGGAAAACTTGAAATATCGCGTTATTTACGAGTACGAGTTCCACCGTGGCACCAGTGTTGCAGAAACGGCTCGAAGGATTAATGATGTGTATGGCGACGGTGCCGCAAAAGAAAACACAGTGCGTTTTTGGTTCCAACGTTTTCGTTCTGGAAATTTCGACCTGCAGAACAAGCCCGTGGACGGCCGGAGACCAAAGTTGATAATGAAGAATTGAAGGCTATTGTGGAAGCGGATCCTTCGCAAACCACGTCCGAGTTAGCTGCAGGCTGCGGTGTTAGTGATAATACTGTTTTAATCCACTTGAAGCAAATTGGGAAGGTGAAAAAGCTTGAAAGGTGGGTACCTCACGAATTGAGTGAAGCAAATCAACAAACGCGCGTTGACTGCTGCGTTGCATTACTCAACCGGCACCTGCGATGAAAAGTGGATCCTGTATGATAATCGGAAGCGCTCATCGCAATGGCTGAACCCTGCCGAACCAGCCAAACCATGCCCCAAGCGAAAATTGACTCCAAAAAAGTTACTTGTGAGCGTTTGGTGGACTAGTGCTGGTGTCGTTCACTACAGCTTTCTTAAATCTGGCCAGACGATTACGGCAGATGTCTATTGTCAGCAACTGCAAACCATGATGGAAAAGCTAGCTGCTAAACAACCGAGGCTGGTTAATCGCTCTAGGCCACTGCTGCTTCATGATAACGCTAGACCACACACTGCACAACAGACGGCTACCAAATTAGAAGAGCTTCAATTGGAATGTCTAAGACATCCACCGTACTCTCCGGACCTTGCCCCAACAGATTACTATTTTTTTCGAAATTTGGATAACTTCTTGCAAGGGAAAAAATTCAACTCCGATGGGGCAGTCCAAACCGACTTCAAAGATTTTATTGATTCCCGTCCGAATGGTTTTTTTAGTAAAGGGATCGATGAACTACCTTTGAGATGGCAAAAGTGCATAGATAGCAATGGTACATACTTTGATAAAATAAATATATTATATTTAAAAAAAATCAACTTTATGTTCCTCCCATACAAAACGCCAATTTCATATGTAAGGACCTAATATAAAGTATAACTATATTTATTCAAATAGAAATATCTACTTCCAAGAGTTTTCTAAAGACTGCGCTGTTCGGTTTATCTATAACTGGTGCGCACTTTTAGTAATTAATTTTAATAACCGACGCACTTAAAATATAAATCATAAATATAATAGTAATAATAAAAATGGTAAAAACTCACAAAAAAACAAGCTTTTAAGGAAATGGCTAAAAATATTTTAACCTCTTCAAATTGAAAAATTCTTCGAAGAAATTAGGTGTATATTTTTTTGTTCTTGTTCCGCTTATAATTAATGAATAAATAGTTTTTTTTTAATTAAAGAAATTGCCTATTTTTTTATGTTTATTAAATAAATAGTTCATTGTTTTATTCCATATTATTAACTTTGAAATTGACAACACTTATAATATCACTATTTTTATTATTATTTTTTATTATTTATTTCTTGAGGATGTCGTGACAGATATTTCGCCAACTGATGTTGGCTTCATCGGGTGTTACAAATAACTTAAGTTATTTAAAAAAAATAGTTGTTGGCGGAACAGCTGTCGCGACATTCTCAAGAAATGTTTAATAAAAATGGGATATTATAACTGTATTGTAAATTAAAATGTTTTATTAAATTTTATCGGAATAACGTGTTTCGCATTTGGCATTATTAAATGTCACATAAAGGTTAGGAATATACAAATATACATATAAAGTTATTACGTAATGAACCGAATAGATGAAGGGTTGACTGAGTTACGTCTGCGAAAAATTTTGTTCATTTTTACGATCGTAATATAACGGAAATCTTACGGAGATAAAATACATAATACCCCCTGCAATCTACGTTGTACGTGACATAACCATTTCAGATTGCCTTACTTAGCCTACATAAATAGTTCATTACATTCCTTTCATCCCGTTACGTTCGTTTTATATCATTATATTGTGTAAATAAAATGTCGTCGGAATTTTTTTGCTAGATTAATTATTTGATATTATTATTTGATATTATCTTATAGAGTGTCGAATAAAAAAGTAAGAAATGAATGCGGTGCGAATGATGGTGTTATGAACAAAATAATGAAAGGATCATTAAGTTATTCATATTCGTGAAAGTACGTTCAGAAGACAAATATTCTTGACTTTGGAGAGTATCTTGTATTCATAATGTCGAACCATCTCTCATGCGTTCCTGGTATTATATATTTATTATGTTTTACCTGTTCTCAATAGATGCCTTAAACTATGTATAATTGTTGTTTGTAATATCTTTTGAGAAAATAAACTGATTTGATTTGATTTGAAAGATGGTTTGGACTCATGGAAAGAATGAATGAAGAATGAATGGTTAAAAAAGTTTATGTTAACGATGTGAATGGAACTAGAAATAGAGGAAGACCGAGAAAAACGTGGCACAATCAAATAAATCAAATATTGAACGACGGCCACGTGAGGAGTCAAATCGACGCGCATGCACGATACGATGTATATGTTGGGGAATCGAGAGAAATATGTCAGGAAAGAAAAGTGTGGCCATCCATTATTTCTGCCTACCCCTTCGGAGAGACGGCGTGATGGTTAGTTAGTTTTAGTTTTTATTATTTTTGTTTTATATATTTATTATTCAATTACTCCCCGCGACGATTTTTGGCATGTTTTCAAAATCTTTTTTTTCAATTTTTTTTTATCAGTCAATGTATATTTATGTAGGTTTATGTCAAATTGACAGTCTGTAGAAACAATGTTGCCAGTTTAAAAACCAAACCTCTAAAAAAACACCCTTTATTTCTTATAGCGGATAGTTACAAAGTATTTATTAAATCTATTGATAAGCTCAGGAATTGCTCCATTTTAGACCGATTTCCTAATAATAAGGCGCATTCCTAACTGTCCACAAATTTGATCGACGGATTTATAATTCACAAAAGGATTGGGAACAATGTGGTTGCGGGAAGCGGTCCCCCTGTGGGGAAGGATAGCCGCAAAAAGCCCCCAGATCACCCGTCAAGGCGCTCGTACGAGAGGCTCTGATTAATATCCTCGAGACTACACTAGAGGGCGGAATAAGTAGCCAAATTTATTTTTATTTTTTGCATTGTTCTTCTTCTTGTGGTGCCGTGTCAGGTCCCCCTAACATTGGCGATCACTACGGCAAAAGCATCTCTATCTCCAAATTTATACCATTCACGCTAATGTTGCAGACTAATGTTTATTTCAACAGCGACCTGTTTCGTCAGATTAGCTGGTCGCCAGTCTGTCGATGTCAATCAGCCTAGCGAAACCGGTTATATTTGAAAATAATGTTATTATTAAATATTTTTAAAATATATATATATTTAGTTTAATTCCACTTGATTTTATGGCTTCGACCGGTTTCGGCAGCTCGCTGCCATCTTCTGGCAAAGCCATAAAATCAAATGGAATTAAACTAACTAACCATCACGCCGTTTACCCGAAGGGGTAGGTAGAAAGAATGGACTGTCACACTTTTCTTTCCTGATATATTTCTATCGTTTCCTCAACATTCATACATCGTGTCATGCACGCGCGTCGATTTCTCTGACTCCTCAGGTGGCCGACATTCTTGATTACATATTTGATTTATTTGATCGTGCCATGTTTTCCTCGGTCTCCCTCTATTTCTAGTTCTATTTATATCGTTAACATGTAATTTTTTTACTATTCTTTCTTCATTCATTCTTTCCACGTGTCCAAACCATCTTAATGATCCTTTCAATATTTTGTTCATAACACCATCATTCGCACCGCATTCACTTCCTCTATTTTCATTCGACACTATCATACACAGAGTATCCACACATTCGTCTAAGAGATCTCATTTCTACTTTTATTCTATTTTCATCCTTCTTTTGCCAGTTCCGTGCTTCTCTTCCATACATAAGGGTCAGTACAAGAACACCATTGTGCACTGCCATTTTAGCCTTTTTGGATAGGTTTTTGTTTGTGATTATTGACCCAACCCTTCTTTCAATATCCCTCTCCACTCGCCCATATTTTGTAAATATACTACCCAAATACACGAATTCATCTACTTGCTCAAAATTTTTACCATTGACGCTTATGTTGCAGACTGTCATGATTTCTTATTTTTCAAAAATCATTACCTTGGACCTATTCACATTCATCATCAGATCATTTCGCATGCATACCTCATACATACTATTCACCAGGACTTGTAGTTCATGCTCATTTTCTGCAAGTAGGACAGCGTCATCCGCATACAAGAGACAGCTTACTGACACTCCGCTCATTTTGGCACCCGCATCCAACCCTTTCATCTTTTTCATACGTATGTCATAACTCAATTGATTCGCCTTTGTAAAACAAGTACTTACTTATATTATGCTTTATCAGCGTAATTTCGAGGCATTTGAATAAGGAATGTTTACATATTGTATTTCAGAATACCCACGCCGCTAGATTATGCAAATAATAATAAAATAATGTATTGGAGACGTGAATACTTCTCAGATTTTTTGTTGCTTAAACAACTCTTTTAACTCCATATTAAACATTTTATTTAATTAAATTTACCTATTTAAGTGATAATTTTCTCTTTGCTTGTGCTAAAAATATTTATGATGCGACGATAGCAGTGTGGTTTGTCACACTGTCTTTGGTCTGGTGTAGAATTCACGTGACAATAAAATAATGATAGATTAGCTACCTATCACAGTCATGAGAATCAATATGATTGATTAGCCCTATGCATCGATTAGGCACGCGCTGTTATGATGTAAAGAGCGATTCAACAAAATAATAAGAATAATAATCAAAGAATACTCGATGTAATACTTAGTATCAGCGGAATAGACTTGTAATATCTTTGTGTTCTTTATTTATCTTCTAGAAATATAAAGAACCTTTTTAATATGGCTTGGAAGACAACTGTTTTCACTTAATTGAAGTTTAAGGCGTTAATATTGTGGAATTCCATTGTAATAACATGGGAATTGAAAAAGATCGCTGTCGCGACTTGTTTCGGAAGTGATCTCCATCCTCTGGTGTAAATATAAACTAGTTATGCTCGTATATTAACACCTGAGAATGATGGTCAGCTTTGAAACATGTCGTGGTAAATATATCAATTTTATAAAGATATTTACTAAATTAAAGTGAAACATTGAGAGCGTTGTTTCTCAATTCCATGGTAAAAACTGTTCTCTATCAAACGATAAATTGAACTACTAACAAACAAACCATCACGCCGTTTCCTCGCAGGGGTAGGCAGAGAGAATGGGCCACCACACTACTCTATCCTGGCAAACCTCTCTAACTTCCTACACATTCATACATCGAGTCATACACGCACGTCGATTCCTCCGACTTCTAACATGCCCAACCTTTAAAATTTGATTAATTTGGTCATGCCATATTTCCTCGGTCTGCCTCGACTCCGTACTCCATTTACATCATTAACGTATACATTCTTAACCATTTTTTCTCCATCCATGCGTTCCATATGTCCGAACCATCGCAGCGATTCTTTCATAATTCTGTATGCATGTAGCATTTGAGATTCTGTCGTATATCGTTCTACCATACATACATCTTAAGGACCTCATCTCTACCGCGTTTATTCTGCTTTCATCCTTCTTCTGCCAGATACATGCTTCGCTCCCATACATTAGGGATAGCATAAAATATGTAAATGATAATTATTTAAACTTGTTATAATAATTTCGTGAATAGAAAAGCTATACAAATTACCCCATTTTAGGGGCGCCATCTATTTGATAATTCCACGTGTGTGATGTTCCCAGCTGTTCTTCGCGTCTCTAACGCACGTCTAGCCTGAATATTCCGCCCTACGTCTCCGCATTAATAATTCATCTTGTTTTCAATGATTTCTAACCACGTTTTCCTCTATCTATAGGTCCATGTAATGAATAACTTAATTGATACGCCTTTGTAGAACAAGTACTTACTTTAATATTATGCTTAATCAGCGTAATTTCGAGGCATTTAAATAAGGAATGTTTACATATTGTAAAGGGTGTCTCATATTGTTTTTCGTTTTTTGTTTGACCGTTACGCGCCAAACAAAGATAGTGAGAGGATGGGAGTGGTCTCAAACGCTTAGCAGACGTGTTTAGTTTAGTAGTAATGGATAGCTTAACAGGATTGCAGCGCGCATTTTTCATGCGAGCGTTTTATAAAAACAACGATTTCTACACTAATGTTCGACGTCTCTACAGGACACATTATCATTTAACCACTATGAGAAATGTGCCAAGTGCGAATTTAATCAAGCATTGGGTGCGCAAGTTTTAACAGACTGGGAACACAATGCTGGGTAAATCAACTGGGCGCAAAAGGACATCGAGGACCAGCACGAATGCCGACCGCGTTCTCCAGTCTATTATGAACGACCCACGACAGTCACTACGATTGCGCGCAGCATCTCTAAATTTGAACAAATCCACGATTCATCGCATTATTCGCAAAGATATGCATTTTCACGCCTATAAAATTGTAATTGTTCAAGAAATGAAGCCCGATGATCCTACTAAATGAGTCAAATTCTGCAAGACGATGAAAAATCATTTTAGGAGTTTCAATAACGTATGGTTCTCCGATGAATCGAATTTTCACATCAACAGCCACGCGAATAAACAAAATTGCAGATACTGGACTTCCGACAATCCGCTAGAACTGCATCGGCAACCATTACACTAGCCGAAAGTTGTCGTTTGGGCTGCCATATCAAGGCAAGGAATTATAGGCCCCTACTTTTTTGAAGACGACCGTGGTCGCGCTCAGACAGTTAATTCTGATCGATATTGCCATATGATCAGGACTTTTCTGGCTACAAAAATGCAAAATCAGATCGGCTACAACCGCAATACATTGTTCCAACAAGATTGAGCCACTTCCCATGTTACAAATGCCTCCCTAGCTGCTCTTCACGAATTATTCCCTGAAAGAATAATAAGTCGCCGAGGAGACATCTACTGGCCACCGAGGAGCCCAGATTTAACGCCTGCTGATTTTTTCCTATGGGGCTACTTAAAAAGTAAAGTATACAACCCATTGCCACCCAACCTGGATGTTTTAAAGCAAAGAATCACAGACGAAATTAACGATATTCCATGAGCGATGGTCCAGCGAGTGATTGTAAATTTTAGTGCCAGGCTAAATGAGTGTGAAGAAGTGGATGATGCGCACTTACAAATATTTATTTTTCATAAATAAAAATTTAAAACCTCCTCTTTAATTTAACAGTAATTGTAACAAGTTTGAACGAATTCTGGTGTTTTATTTTTAAGTATCAAAAACGAAAAACAATCTGAAACACCCTTTATTTCAGAATACCTACACCCCTAGGGTGCTGTTCACTAATTTTAAAATAGGATATACGATTATACGTATTATAGTTTCATATAATAATTAATGTTAACCCTTACCACTCCATTATTTTTTGATATTGTTTGTCAGCCAACTCTTATTTAAATAATGTCAAAATATTTTTATTGATAGATAGTTACCTAAAAAATCGTTAAAAATTCATTTGTAATGATTTATTTTTAAACAATTTACAAAAAACATTATGGACTACTTAGTTTTGTACAGTATGGTCCTTTTTAAAATAATCTCCAGGATGGAGACCAGGTTTTCTGGAACAGGTCTCACAAAACCACACTGTTTCCCGTCTTCCCCCTGGAATATTTCTGTTACTGCACACAATACAGTCTTTAGGACCTTTGTCCAGTTTCGCAATGAAGTGGAGCTTGTACTCTAATCGCTCCTATGCATGGCGTATCACCCGAAGTTCTCGCCATTTTAGGTTATATGAATTTGCAAGGATTGTTTTATAGTAAAATAAAAACGGAAAACAGTCAAAATCTTATTAAAACGTGAAATTAAATGTTTTTGTTAACGAATAATCACAAGAAACAACGACACGTGTCAAGTTTTGCGCGCGAAAATACACCGCGCGCGCAAGTCTTATCTTGTCGGACGCCAGCCGACAACTGAGTTGTAGCGTACATATATAGCGATGTCGGCTGGTTTTCGACAAATGAATGGTAAGGGTTTATATAGAAAGCCGTACTTACAAGGGGAGGGCAGTTCATAGGAAATTGACATTGGGGTGGGATTTTGCAGGATTGTAATACCCCCTTAAAATCGTCCATAGTCAGCGCAATAGACAGTCAATTTCTGGAAAAAAATATTTTAACTTTTCACCGTTGCTAAAAATAAAATGCATTATTATGAAATAGTCCATTGTTTTGGCCGAAACACTATGATACTTCAACATTATTACTGTTAAAATTTGAAACACTGTTATATTATCACAATTTCTTTTTATTCACTGAGAATATCGCGACAGCTGTTTCGCCAAACGATATTGGCATCATAAGGTGTTACAATAAACTTCTTTATTATAACACAATGGAATGAAAAAAATAACAAATTTATTTAACGAAAGAACATACAAAAAAAACATGGCAAGATCAAATTATAATGATATGGTCTTTGTATGACAATAACTGTAAAAAACCTTTAACCTTATTGAAAAACGATCCTCTGAAATGAAGCAATTAAGATAATATAATGATTTTACTGAAATCTGTTGATGGAATTTAATTTTAAATAGTAATTAAATAAATTAATGTTTTTTATAACTGTTTAATTGAAACAATGTTATTTAATATCTCAGTTGATTTAATTACTATGAAATTGTCGCTAGAGCTGTTTCGCTAACCAATGTGACAATCATCAGGTGTTACAATAAACTGTTTTTATTAATAATTAATTTCACTTTCAGTTATTGAAAAAACATAGTTTTATTTAATTGTTATAAAAAGCTTTTATTTTTATGTAATCTGGTTTGTTATCTAAGGACATAAAACGAGGCTTTTACATTTTATATCATTTAATATTAATGTCCAGTGAATGAGCTATGGCAATGAAAAATAACGTCATAAATGAATGAGTTAAGTTAACAACTATTTGATCATTTATTCTATATTCGCATAATTTTTGTGTGGTAGATTCCCATTTGAATAAATAGAATAACACTTCGTATAATCACAACACTTTATATTTCTTTTTGAAGACATGTTTCGATTATAACCCAACCTTATCACTGAACAAATTTTAAATGAAAATGGCGTGAAAATACGTATTAATCTCTTAATAATAAGTGTAATTCTATCTATAATGCGTGTTATTCAATTAATGTTACATGTTATTCTATTAAAAATGCGTGTTATTCTATTTATAATAAGTGTTATTCTATTTTTTTAACTTTTAGATCCAATTATACAGCTGGTTACATTATCACGTCTTCGACTGTACCGCTTACCGCCCTCGCAGCCTTATGTATGCAAATAAACAACACGTTCATGCTTGCATTGCCCACTTTTTCTGACACACTGAGCATAAATTGCGTCGTTAACCCCTTCATCCCTTCCATCTCCCCCCCCTTCCTCCATCCCTGCCTCTCGGCGAGGGTGTTTACTTTATGTTTTATCTTAATTAAATCCCTCGTACTTTACGCAAACATAAACCCGGTAATAATGCTGTTTTCACATCGTAAATTACAAGTTTACTCTGGATGTATAAATAAACTTTAATATATCGAATAATATTTCCATCCTTGACCTTGATTTTTGGCTTAAGCCTGTGTCCACAGATGCCTTAATCATTACAGTATATTTTTTTGTGTTAAACTTTAACATAATGTGTTATACGAAGCCAACGCATAATCTTTTTCTTCTTCTTCTTCAGCCTTTATATAAATGAAAAAACTTGTATAATTTTAACGTCAAAACCGCACAAACGTATTACGTGTCACAATCAACTATTATAAACGTGTCACAATCAACTATTATAAAGAAATGTGCTAGTTGCATTAAAAATAAAATCATCCCACCGCTAGTACATGAAACAGGAGACAGAAAAAATTGCCCCTCATACATGAAATACCTTAACTTGGCCCTTAATGCTACTAACTATGGATGATAAGAGTGATGCAATAACGTTATCACACATGTATGAACAAAAACTTGCATCACTTGACAGCTATCAGCCAATTGAACCAAGTCTCCGTATAATGTACCTTAATGCTAGAAGCATAAAAAATAAACTTGATGAACTGGAAAACATTACTAAAAAATTCAAATTCTCAATCCACATTCTCGCAATTACAGAGACTTGGCTCAATGAAGGTGATGAAGAATATTATAACATACCAGGCTACAAATGTTGTTTCACATCTAGAAAATCAAAAAAAGGTGGTGGAGTGGGTGTATACATTAAGAACTCTTTAAATTTTACAATAATAAACAGCACGTGCATCAGTGATAAAGACTGCTTTCTAGGTATTAAGATCGAGTGTAATGGTATGAATCCATTTAAATTGTTTGTAATATATAGAACACCAAATAATGATGTTAACACCTTTCTTAACTCTCTTGAAAAAATTCTTAAAAGGTGCCGCAGTGAAACGTTAATTATAGGAGATATGAATATAGACATTTCAAAACAAAGCGACTCCCTAAAAAAATACGAATCTACGCTCAGTTCATACCATTTCAATATCTGTAACAAAAAATATACAACCCGTGACTCACCTAACAGTCGATCCTTAATAGACCATATTATTACTAATAATGTAGATATAGCTGGTCGAATATCAAATATCGACGAGGAATTAAGCGATCACAACTTACTTATCCTCGACGTTTTAAAAAATATTCAAAAACTTAAAAATAACAGAATCCTTTTACCAGCACTGAGTAAAAGAACAGACATAACTGGAATTAAAGCTGATCTAAGTTGTAATAAATTTACTCACGGAAGTGACATTAACAAAAACTATAATGATTTCCAGAACTACATAAAAAATATCATAGATAATAATACGCACGAATTCATACCAAGAAGAAAAGATAAAAATAAATTTGGTAATACACCGTGGTTCGATACTAAACTCAATGAATTAATCAAAATTAGACAATTCTGGGTACAAAAATGGAAAAACAACCCCAACGCTACAAATCTCCAACTAAAAAATAAATCTCGTAACACCGTCACTAACTACAGAAGAAGCCTCAAAAAAAAATATCTATCAAATATTTTTGAAGAAAGCCTACATGACTCTAGAAAAACTTGGATTAACATTAACTCTGTTCTTAAAAATAATGTAAATAATAAACGTGAAAAAATTGAATCTATAATATCTAACGATATTGAAATTAATGATAAAACACAAATTGCACATACCTTCAATACATACTTTACCTCAGTTGGACATAATCTTGCCTCTAAAATTCCGTCGAAAATAACAGATACAAATTCTATATCTAACTCTAAAAATAATCAGCAATCACTCTACATGTCCCGCACTAATAAAAAAGAAATAAAATACATAATATCAAAAATAAAGACAAAAGCCGCACCTGGTGTTGATAAACTATCAGCTCGGATACTAAAGACATGCAGTGATGAAGTAACTAATGACCTCGTCATATTAATTAATAATACTTTACTCTCTGGAATTTTTCCAGACCAATTAAAAATAGCTAAAGTTACTCCAATTCACAAAGCAGACTCAAAAAAAAATATACAAAACTACCGACCCATTTCTGTTCTCCCTGTCATCTCAAAAATATTCGAAAATGTTATGAAAATTAGACTAACAAAATACTTAGACAAAATAAACTTTCTTTCGACAACCCAATACGGATTCACGAAAAAATCCACGACAAAAAGTGCAACCTTCGATATAATAGCTTCACTACAACGACAAATAGACAATAAGGAATTCACATCTGCAATTTTTATTGACTTGCAAAAAGCTTTTGACACAGTTGACCATAAAATACTACTCGTAAAACTTGAATACATTGGAATAACCGACAAATACCTAAATCTTTTTAGAAGCTACTTAACCAATAGACAACAATTAGTCGACATAGACCAATACCAAAGCACAACTCAAACAATTACATGTGGTGTTCCACAAGGATCCGTTCTAGGTCCACTACTCTTTTTGATATATATAAATGACATAACCGATCTTAAGTTACATGGTACCATACAGCTTTATGCCGATGACACGGTTATCTTCTATCACAACAAAAGTTTACAACAACTGAAAACGGAAATGCAGAATGACCTGACTAAACTTACAGAGTGGCTTAGACTAAACAAACTAACAGTAAACGAAAAAAAAACTCATTTCTTAATTTTTAATAATAAGTCAAATTGTAATATTGAAATTAAAATGAATGGACATATTCTTCACAAGCAAAACTTTACGAAATACCTTGGTCTTATAATCGATGACAAATTATCCTGGAATCTACACATAGAAAAGATAATTTCAAAGATTTCACCCGTAATTGGAATTCTGTATAGATTCCAAGGAATATTAAATATAAATACATTATTGGCAATCTATTATGCATTTGTTCACTCTCACATATCGTATCTCTCGTGTATCTGGGGATTTGCTACAAAAGAATACATTAATCAATTACAAGTTTTACAAAATAGAGCAATCAGAAATTTACTTAAACTACCACTTGATACCCATACTAAAGATATATATAAAAGGACAAATATTTTACCAATAAATATACTTCCTTTATATGAAATAACCTGTACAATAAAACAAATCGTTGATAAATCCTACCATTATAATACAACCTTTAAACTTAATAATGATATTCATAACCACAACACAAGACAAGCAAAAAATATAAATATCCCTAAAGTTAACACCACTAAATACGGAATCAAATCCTTACAATATATAGCCTTCAATGCTTTAAATAACTTACCAGAACATTTAAAACTAGCTCCCAATATGAAAATAAAAAAATATTACTCTCAACTATATTCCAATAATCCCTCCTAAGTTTCGTTTCACTAACAATAATTTATGTAATTATTTTACTTCAGTGTCCTCATTTTCCTATTGTATATTATTATTATTATTGTTTATTTACCTTTATGATGTGTTTTTCTTTTTTCCCTTAAGTTCCAATGTGTTAGTTTTTTCTTTTCTTTTATACTATGTGTCTACTATGTTACTTAAGATATAATATGTTTGTTATTCTCTCATACTGCTGTTTATTTACATTTATGATGTGTTTTTCCCTTAGGTGATAATGTGTTTGTCTCTCTTTTAAGCTATAATATGTTTGTATTATTTTTATAAATCCAATGTAACAATTTTTGGGATCTCAAAAATGAGTGTTCACAACACTCACGAGACTCCTTTACAAAATAAAGAGAAAAAAAAAAAAAAAAAAAAAAAAAAGTGCGGAAACAATCAAATTGGCCAAAACAATTCACTTTTACACGAAATATCTCACCGCGTCTCCCGCGAGGCGAAAAGAGAAGGATGGAGTGCCACATCGGTTAAAATGTGACAGTCCATTCTTTCTGCCTACCTTTTCGGGGAGACGGCGTGATGGTTAGTTAGTTAGTTAGTTTCTTCAGCCTTTTTTCCTCCTCTGCTGGATATAGGCCTGATCCATTTTCTTTCACTCGTTCCTGTCTTGTCCTTTCCGCATCCAGGTCGTTCCAGCTATTCGGGCAATATCGTCAGTTCATCTTTTAGGTGGCCTCCCTACACTCCTCTTCTTTGTCCAAAGCCTCCACTGAAGTCTTTTAAATGTCCATCTGGTATTGCCGTGTCTTGCTATACCCAGCCCATTGACACTATAATTTAGCTGAACGATCCATGATGTCGGCAGCTTTGGCACGGCGTCTTATTTTGTCTCGGAGACTTACGCCTAGTATTTGCCTCTCCATGGATTATTGTGTGGTTTTTAGTTTGTGGATACTTTTTGCTGTTAGGGTAGCCGTTCTTTCCTCTTTGATCAATTTTCTTTTTAAATTATACACATTAAAATGTTAGGCTCCCTGTGTTCTCGTCCCTAGTTTCCATGACTGATTCCTCTTTTGAATAAGGATTTTTTTTTCATCATTCCAAGTTTTCTCTCCCATCCTACACTCTGTCACAATTTTATAAGAGGCCATTATATCATGTACCATATTTTGCTTTGTTTTGTGAGATTGGGACATAGAAATGGATTGAAATTAAACTGGATTATATGTGGCCTAGGTTCCCATTTTTGCCTTTTGCTTTTTTTCTGGAATGATGCATTCTTCAGCTAATGTAAGTCTTGCGTGGATGAGAGGCGGGCCTAGGGATTGTTTGGGCGAAGCTGACGAAGGGGCGCCGCTGCGCCCTATAACAGCTTCTGGTAAGCGGCGGGTAACCTTCTTTGCTAGGGTAGTTGTCTCTAGACTATATGTCAGGATAGGCAGTATACATACGTCAAACATTTTTATTTTTAGATAAATGAGGACCTGGATATTGGAATCTGCTTGCATAATGTGTTATATCAATGCGGAGGAAACTTAATAAGTGTTATCAGAATAGAAAGATGTGACGATTTATCCTATGTAATTATATATTGTAGTTATCTACTCTCTATAGTTATTTTTATTGTATTTCAATGTGATTTTGTTTCTTTGCTTTCAGGTAAGATACGAGTACAACACTTTGGATTGCCACTTTTTACTACATAGTACAAAGTTCCTAATACTGGCTAAACTTATATGGTCATTTACGGAACATGTTGCCAGATTGCTAGACCAAAGATGGACCAGAAGGGTAGTGAAGTGAATACTTCGCGAGAACAGAAGAAACAAAGCGAGACCACCCCCCACACGATGGTCCTATGCCATTCGAAAATTTGCTGGTTGCGATAGGCACAAGACAGGAATACGTGGAGAAGTATAGGAGAAGCTTATGTCCAGTAGTTGACGACAACTGCTGTTTACGTTAGTAACTACATAGTTATTAAACTGTAAGTACATAAATTATTTCTATTCAATTTTTTTATGGGATGACCTATCCTTCTTTCGGTGTCATCTCAGATCTTCCCGACGTTGACTATCAATCAAAAGTAGGCGTCTCTGTCCCTGGCAGCTCGATACACATCCTAAATGACTTATTACATACCTACCTTTATCTTTACATGGCTGGATAATCTCTTCAGTTAACAAGTCAGCATTCACTATTGCACTCATCCTTCCAGTGATACTTTTAATTGGATATCTAGGCGGCGCCGGGACGCGCCGCGACGCCCCTCCTACCTGGCGTCCGTCGCCGTCGCCGCATCATAGCGTCACTAATTGAACGTTAATCAAACAGCCCTGCTGTGCATTGGTGGACTTTTTTTATTTATTCACAGCTGAAAATGTAATCACCTCTAGGGGTGCGGAGGTAAATGAATAATTTATTGCGGGGGTTCAATTTTATACTAAAATGAGACAACTCAATTTCGCATATTTTTATTTTACTACAAATCCATTTTTTACATACAAAAAGCTTGTTGATTTAACTCTGTGTAGATCTACAACGAGTTTTCCAAAAACTTAAATTTCACTGACCATTCACAATTAAGTTTACGCGGTCTCCTCGGAGATCGACGTCTTTCATATTAGTGAAGCTACGTTCAGGGGACAAATACTCTTGACTTTAAAAAGTATCTTGCCTTCCTAATGTCAAACCATCTCTAATGCGTTCCTAGTATTATGTTGTATTTTTATAATATTTTACCTGTACTCAATAGATGCCTTAAACATTTATTATTTGAAAGTTCTGGTTCCAACCCTTATGTATGAAAGTAGAGCATAAAACTAGCAGAAGAAGGATAAGATCAGAAATAGACGTATGTATGGTAAAACGATGTATGATAGAATTTCAAATGCTGACAACATGAAGGAATTTAAAGTGGAAGAAAATATTAAGAACAACAATTAACGATTTAAATGGATAACGGACTCGAGGAAGGCCGAGGAAAACTTGACATAACCAAATTAATGAAATTTTGAAGGTCGGCCATTTTAGAAATCGGAGGAATAGATGTGTATGTATCACTCGCTATATAAAGATCCATTTACACCGGACAGTCATCAGCCGATATCTATCTCGCCATCTCACCTACCTACATAAAATTGACACTTAATAAAAATTATCAGGAATAATTATGAAGGATATATTTCATAAGGTATATAATTCATTTTTACATAATACCATTTTAACTACCATTAAAATTCGCCGTGGAGAAGGCAATTATCTCAAATTTAAATATTATAAGAACGGAATCGGCATTGATTAAAAGTAACATGACACCATCAAAACAAACAAAACGATTGTTTGCTCAACGCAAACGCGTGACGTGTCGGTACCGATCGGCTGATGACGGTTCAGTGTAAATGGAGCTTAAAAATGGCACAGACGACAGATCTAAATATTTTTGTGCTCCTTAAAGCCGTGCCACACTATTTTAAACAAGCTCTCGACATCGGACTCCACCAGCGGTTTAAAACTGTGTAGACACTAGTTTTAAACCAAAATTCGTTTGACCTTTGTGGACGGACGCGCATAGTAGCGTGTAGATCGCGCCGTTGTAAACACGCATTCCACATGTGGAGGCTCCACATTCCACCAGTCAAGATCAGTTGCATAGCGGCATCGCGATTGGTGGAGTGCGGACGTATTGAAAGAAAATGGTGTCTACTGTGGATGCCACACCAACCGTGGGCTCCACAAAGGTGACCCCTGTGGAGAGCTTGTTGACAACAGTATGTGGACGGTACACCAACCGTGGGTCACCCTTGTGGAGAGTTTGTTTGAAACAAGCTCTCCACCAAGGTTACCCTTGTGGAGAGCTTGTTTCAAACAAAATGGCACGGCCTTTATGCTCGTACGCATGGGAATTATGATTAGTATGAATATAGAGGAAGGTATACATACAGGTGTGTAGTAGTGTGGGGGTCCATCAACTCTACCCACACTTCCAGGGAAACGACGTGGCGGTGTGTTTGTTTGTTTGTTGATTTCAAGTAGTCGAAATAATTTTGTAGCAGCATTAACCACTTCCGGATTCCAAATTAAAATGAAAACATTTTCTAATTAAAGATTTAAAAATGAGTTTCGGATGTTTTTCTTTCGAGTTGAGATGTTTCAGATTTGAGAGTTAATTAAAAATTTCCGGAAACCTAGAAATATAAAACATGGGCATTATCTCGAATCCTGCTTTTGTGTGCTTTCATTGTTTTTCTCAAAATTAAAATTATTTACATCGCAGAAATTTAACGTAACGTTTTAATGCTGTTTTATTTTACTCTTTCAATTGCCTCTCGAGCGAAACTTTTTTATTCGTTAAAATGTAATTTTGAAAATATTCAAGATGAAATTATATAGATTACATCTTACAATGTATATTGGTCCAGCTTTGTTTTCACTCAGAATAAAATCTGTTTGCTAAAAAAAAGCTTTAAGTTGCTTGTTCAAATTGCTTGCTGAAAAGTTCTATGAAACATAAAAAAAGAGTATTCGCTCTCTAGAATTATATAAAAAAATTGTTTATGGACATACTCGGTACGCTTTATTTAAAAAAAGCTCATAAACGCTTTGAAAGCTGAAAAAAAATACCAAATAACCTTAAACGAAATTAAACCAACAGATGTTCGCAGCAGTAAATTCTTGTACTCGTATACGAGTATAAATATTCTCTTCGAAATTATGAAATAAAACACTTTTTTTTATGTTTAACTGACTAATTAACCATCAACTTTACCTAGAAGTAGACAGGGAGGATGGATCGCCAGACCGCTCTATCCTGGGATACCTCTCAAACTTCCTTTATATGCATACATCGTAACAGGCAAGCTCGTCGATTTTTCCGACTTCGAATGTGGCCGCCTTGTGGAAACTGATTTATTTAGTAATGTCATGTTTTCCTCGGCCGTTTTCGGATTCTTTTTCCATTCAAACTGCTTGTTTAATTTTTTTTAACCATTATTCTCTCATCCATTCGTTCTATACTTTTAAACCATCTTAGCGATTATTTTTAATATTACTTAGGATGCAAACATATGCCTTATATTTCTTCCTTATTTCGTTGTTCGGTATTCTATCACACATCGGTTTCCTGCACATTTCTAACTAACTAACTAACTAACCATCACACCGTTTCCCCGGAGGGGTTGGCAGAAAGGATGGATCGCCACATTGTTCTATCCTGGCATAATTCTCGCGCCTCTTCTACATTCACACATCGTGACATGCACGCTCGTCGATTGTTCCTACTTTGAACATGGCCGCCTTTCAGTAATTGATTAATTTGGGCATGCCAAGTCTTCTTTGGCTTTCCTCGACTTCTTTTCCCATTCACACTACTTGTATATATCTTTTTAACCATTCTTCCCTCATCCATTTGTTCAATATGTCCAAACCATCTTAGTGACCCTTTCTTAATTTTATTTTTCACGCATTCATCCGCCTTACATTCCTTTCTTACTTCATCGTTAGATTTTCCGCACATTCTTCTAAGTGACCTCATTTCAACGGCATTTATCCTACTTTCATCCTCCTTCTGCCAACTCCAAGCTTCACTTCCATACATATCATACCTAAGGGTCGGGACTAGAACTCCATTGTACACTGCCATCTTTGCTTCAGTCGATATACTTCTATTTGCGGTAATGACTTTGAGTGCACCATTTATTTTGTTTCCAGCTCCAACCCTTCTTCCGATATCTTTCTCCATTCTTCCATCTCTTGTAAACATGCTTCCCACATTTCTACGGCATTTATTATACTTTAATACTTTTCCTGTCAGCTCGAAGCTTTCTTATTCCCAATTCCTCTTATCATCCGTTTTTTCCTTGAGTCGAAATGAATTATGAACATTCAATTGTTTTTGTTTTGAATATAGAACAATTTTTACGATATGTGCGTATTTTTTTTAAGTTAATAAATGGAACGTAGAAACCTAACCAGGAAAGGTTAATAGATATTCGATTGGTGGTATTAAAAATACGAAATACGTGACAACATTAAATAGTCGTCTTTAAGCTTCAATTTGTACATTCACATGATTATTCCCCAAACTTCCGGTAGGTTCGACCAATTAAAGCTTTGGAGAAATCCTTCCTTGTTAAGCCCCCACTAAACTAAGTGAGAGCGGCCGACAGGATGGACTTACTTAGGACCGAATAAATGACGTTTTTTTGTTACATTATGGGACTAATTTATTATAATGTTGCCAGGGCTAAGTACGGAACTGGGTGGAAGATTTCTCAGGGGCGTAATCACCCCTAAGGAAAAAACACAGTTACAAATCAAAATGCATTAAAAAGAAAATAGATTTATTCTGTATTAGCTTTCATTTTGTGTATATTAAAACATCCTTTGTATTGAAATAATTATATTATAATATTTTCACTCGTTTCGGATTACCGACAGCCTTCATCAGATAATTGCGTAGATTTTCACAGTTTGCAGCAATATGTTTTGTGTGATTTTGGGTAACAACGTGTGATTTCTCCTTCTCTCGACCGACGTTTCGGAGATCGTTGCAGTCTCCATATTCAGGGTAATGTAATATTTTCACTCGTTTCGGATTACCGACATCCTTCATCAGATAATTGCGTAGATTTTCACGGTTGGCAGCAATATGTTTTGTGTAATTTTTCAAATCAAATCAAATCAGTTTATTTTCTCAAAAGATATTACAAACAACAATTATAATTTAAGGCATATATTGAGAACAGGTAAAAATAAAATATATAATACCAGGAACGCATGAGAGATGGTTCGACTTTAGGAATACAAGATACTCTCTAAAGTCAAGAGTATTTGTCTTCTGAACGGGCTTTCACTAATATGAAAGACGTCAATTTCTGAAGTAATCATGTTCAGCGGTTTGATTGCTCTCCCCGCCGGCATCATCACCATGTGGTAGTGGCAACATTACCACCACATTACTCTGAAGATGGAGACTGCAACGATCTTCGAAACGTCGGTCGAGAAGGTGAATTCACACGTTGTTACCCAAAATCACACAAAACATATCCTTCATCTGTTTTTTAACAAGGTTCAGTTTTATTTTTCTACGAGGTCTACAGAAAGCACGTGCAGCATTCATTATATATAATAAGAAAGGTCTTCTGCGACGATAATCTAAATTTGAAACTCCGCAAAGAATGGTTAAGTGCTATGTTTAATCAGTGCTCTAATGCGTTGAGTCATGGGACCTCAAAAACAGCACTATAAACAGGTTAGAAGCATTCTAAATGTACGCATTCCGTGGACCGATATGGTCAGAAATGTAAGTGTGCTACAAAGAGCAAGATTTGATAGACTGCTGGCTGGCTGCTGACTGATAGCTGGCTGTCATCAAAGTCTTGAAAGTGTCCTACCTGGGGCAAGTGCTTAGAGGCAAATAATAAAAGGCAAAATATAGGATATTCGTGGTGTATGGAGAAGACAGATCTTCTGAATCCGGAACATACGTGATTGGACGGGGATTAGAACAGTCCAGGCGATATTTAGAGCTGCACAAGACAGGGACATACTCTTAACCTTTTCCTTACGGCTCTGTCAAATACGAATCGTACAGTCAATACGGCGCGAATATTTCTAACCATTTTTTTGTAAAAAATTATATTTGAATGATAAATGTACTTATCGGATATATTTTCGCATATTATATTTGTTCGGTTATCCTTTAGCTATCAGATGATAAATAAAAATTAACATTATATATTAACACACACTGATTCATAATATTTTAATAGAAATTGATAAAAAAAATATCAACACAGTTCTCCAATAAATTAACACAAAACAAAAGAAAGAGTAGAATTTGTCACAATTTATAATAAATAACAGACAATATACAACGAAACGTCGAAAATGAAATGCGCGCACGATTCAGGATAAACTAATTTAGTATAATGGCAGCCGATAGGATACTTCACACATGTGATTTACCGACAGCCGCATGTAAACCGTAATTATGACGAAGTTAAACACATTTATTTTATTATCTTTATGTAGGAAAGTATTGGAGTCATTGTTGGTTCCAAATTCTTATAATAGATGGCCACTACGTGTACTGCAGAGTCGCAAAACGATATATTACGGCTACTGATGTTAACGGTTAGGAAATCTTAAACGTGATATGACGGCTACTGGTGCGAATAGGACATGTAAAGAAGAAGAAACTTATATTAAGATTTGGAATTTCTCGCTACCGCCCTGCGCACACCCAGCCAAGTATGCAAATGGTAGGAATTATGGTAATCAGAGAAGGAACAGCGGGTGTCTGTATTATTTTTGCCGATTAATTTTGGTTAAGGAAACGCTTACCTCTGCTCTAATATGCCTCAAACTGCAAGGGAGCGAACTTTTATGATTTGCGGCGCTTTAACGATGTTGTTCCGTAATTCCATTCCATAACATTATTTCATCGAGTTATTCCACACCGCTGAACCACTTTAAATCCTAGTTTTTTTCCTAGACTAGTGGCATAGTTCCACTCATGAATTTTTCCGCTTAATTTTCACGCGAGTTGATAAAACTACCCCATAAAATTAGTACGTCAACTCGGATAACAGCATAATTTTTTTTTTGTGTTATAACAAATCCCTACATTCCTTCTGACGCCTTGATATTATATTTTCGTTTATATAATAATTTATGAACTGAATTGTAATGCATATAACAAAGTTTTTAAATTAAACAGTTTATAAATTTGTTCATATTCTTCTATCTTCATACATTTTCAGTGCTTTATATATGAGGGAATTTAAAGTTTTTTTTTTTCGGAATGGGAGCCTTAGTTTATTTTTCTTTCTTCAATTTCAATTTCAATTTATTTATTCAAAAAATTATAAATATTACAGAATAACAAATCCAAATCGTTTATAATCACAATATAAAAAAATAAAATTAACAATTTTTTAAAAAATAATTACAATTTATATAATAAGAAAACAAATGAAAGCAAGTAAGAAAAAAAGATAAAAAGAAGACAATTAAAAAAAACATATTCGAGAACAGTTTGGTAAAGATAAACATTTTTGTATTATACAATAAGAAGAGAAGCAAATAGCAATTTAATACATAAGAGATAGATGCTTTCTGAGGGTAGCCTCACTATCGTGGAAGATGTCCACATCCGAAGAGATGCGGTTTAGAAGGATTATTGCCCTTCCCATGGGCATCACCTTAGGTAGATTGGTTCTACACAGTATTTTATAGTGATGTTCGTGCTGGTTATTTCTTATATTCCGTCAGAATTCTTGGGCGGTGTGCCATTTCATTACATTTCATCATTTTTAGATCTTTCATTATCACTTTAATCCTGGCATATCTGCTTTTCCTTAAATAAAGTGAAGTAGAGACAATAAGGCAATCCATTCCTCTATTATTTGTTACGATTACGCGTTGCTAAAATTATCGCTGTCACAATCCGCAATCTATTAGGTTATTAGCAAGCAGGAGACATCTAGCGATCGCTCCCAAAGCTTTGTCGATAATTCCCCCCTACCCCCGAGAGATGTCTCCGCCCCCATCCTTGACATCTGTCGCCTCGCAGCGAAACACTTTAATCTCGAGCGTGAAGCATTACAATCGTTAAGCATATTAAAATTCAATTTATTTTATTTGGTTGCGAACTCCGGTCCCGCTATGTCACTCCAGGAGTGTCAATTAATGTACGATTGGGTTGTAATGTCACATAAGCACGGATTAAAAGGGTGTTTATATTATACATCAATAGATTGTTTCATGTTCAGTTGATATAAGGGGTTTAAAATTTTTATTTATCATGTTTTTTCTACATATTGTTTTCACAAACCAATTTTTTTTTATTAAGAATTAATTGTATCTCAATAGAGACGAAGATGTAAATTGTTTGGAAACGGAATATGGTGGTCGATGCGTTTACAGGACTTATGACCTGTCATTGGTTGGGTTAAGCGATCTCTTTACGGAATACAATATTCCCCATTCCGCCCTTCTACGAACGCCGCGCCTGACAATTAATTTGAAAGTTGTATAATTATATGCTACCATGTTGAGAAACATTTCACATATTTTAGTTCAATCTACACTAGCGCCATCTTTTGATACAAGAGGTAAGAATTAAGCAGAAAATGTTTATTAATGTAATGTAAAAAGCTATCAACCCAATTATCACATATTACTAGATAACGCCTGGAGAAAACTCTCCAATATTTATGTGCTTTTTAATTTTGACAAGATTTTATACAACATTTTTGTTTTTTGAATGTATACAAATACTTCTAGAAACATTTGTAGATAGTATTTGTCTACAAGTATTTGTATATATTCAAAAAACAATACAAAAAATTTCATAAAATGCGCGAATATTCAGCAATTTTTTATTATAGCTCATTTGAACTATAAACAATTTATTTTATGTCATTTTAGTCATTGGTATTCCACTAAAGCAAATGTGACTGTACATAGTGGAGTTCTAGTGCCAACCCTTGTGTATGGAAGTGAAGCTTGGAGCTGGCAAAATAAGGATAAATGCCATAGAAATGAGAAATGATTGACATATTTCTCTAGCTTCCTCAACATTCATACATAGAGGCATGCATTCGCGCCGATTCATCAGACTCCTCACGTGGACGACATTCAATATTTGATTTATTTGATCGTGCCAAGTTTTCCTCGGTCTTTCTCTATTTATAATTCCATATACATCGTTAACATATAATATTTATATTTGATCTGTACTCAATAGATGCCTTAAATATTTATGCTGTTTATAATGTCTTTTGAGTAAATAAACTAATTTGATTTGATTTTTTTGATTTGAACATATATTTTTTTACCATTCTTTCATCATTCATTTATTCCATATGAAGAAACCATCTTAATGATCCTTTCATTATTTTGTTCATAACACCATCATTCGCACCGCATTCACTTCTTATATTTTAATTCGACACTTTATCATACACATAGTATCCACACATTCGTCTAAGAGATCTCATTTCTACTGCATTTATTCTACTTTCATCCTTCTTTTGCTAGTTTCATGCTTTTCTGTAATAATACAATGTTACCAAAAAGTTATTCAAATATTTTAAATGAATTTCTATCGAAAATTGTCAATATTCTAATCCAAAAAATTACAAAATACCCTTTGTTACTGTTAGTATATTTTGCTAATACCTTTACATATTTTTTCTGACTATAATATGTACATTATTCTGGAATAAAAAATATTCATAAAATTGTAACCTTTTGCGTATAGCGAAATTTGTCGTTTTCTATCAGATATTGTATGCCGCCTATCAATCAAAATTCCCTTTTCGATCCGTACCCTTAAACCTTTTCCACGTTAAATAATATGTTTTTATCTCTTTTTAGGCATTCTTTGAAGACGTCCCTTGTGACGTATGAATCATTGACTTTTTCAAATCTTTATTTTTTCGAAGAACATTAGTTTCATCGCCATCATCGGGTTTCCCTTTCTTCCCATCTGATGGACCTTCGGTAATGCTAGTGAAGAGCGGATGCTAAATTAAATTTCTTAGCCAAAGTAAAAGCTTACTGATCTTGTGCATACTCCATTATGACATGCGCCTATTTTTTATTCTAATATTTATTAATGGTTGAGTTTTTAGTTTTGTAAAACTCCATTATTAATTTATTATAGTAAACACGATTGTTTAGTGGTTTAACTTGGATTTTATTTATATAAATAGTGAAAAATTTGTTTCGCCTTGCGAGGGCATTCTCAAACCCTGACCTTGCAAGGCGAAACAAATTTGTCACTATTTATTTAACCTATATTAATTAAACCACTAATCCACCATCTTATTAGTATTTGTAAATAATAATTAAATAAAATCAGCCTCATGGGACTCGTCCTCGTGGAAGACCTCCTAAAAGAAGGACAGCTGGGAGTCTACCTCACAGGAGGAGCAACACTCTAGAGAACAGACCACATAGGTATACCACAAGGAAGAAGGAAGAAGAAAAATAAGAAGTTAATATAGTCATGCCGTGTTATATTTGACCTTATTCGTCTTATTTTTCCATTTATACTACTTGAATATATCTTATAAAACCATTTTTCCTCATCCATTCCTTCCATATGTGCAAACCATCTAAGTGACACTTTCTTTCTTTTTTTTATTAAATATATCATTTGGCTTTTTATATCATTAAAAGCAAAAAAAGACAACGTTGCTACTACTGTATTGTTTATATAAGATAATAATATCAATAAATAACAATATAATATTATTACCAAATATTGTCATCAAAATTTTATTTACACGCCTTCGATAATATATTCAGAAACTTTTTACAAATCCTGATAGAACCCATTTTCTTATTTAAGGTCCTTCTGAGGTACCATCTTGTCGGGAAATTAATACGTGCAGATGAATTCCCCGGAATTTCCCGTTTAGGGGTGTATTCCTATTCAACCTTTTTGGAAAATCACCATTTTAGAGGCCGGAGGCAATCCGTTTTATTATATCAGATAACCTAGTCAGACCATTTTAAATTACGAAGAGTATACGTATGTGTAATGTTTTGAAAAACAACGTGTCATACGCATTTTTCAACTTATAAAATGGGGAATTGATTGATTTGATCGTGTAGTGCAATGATTCCCAAAGTGGTATATGTAGACCCCCATGGGTATACGACAATTAACAAGGGGTCTACGACAATTGTAAAAAATATTGGGGGTCTATGAGATGTAAATGGGGGTCCACGAGATGGTTCTCTCGAACTAAATTGAAGCCGAATATTAAAACGCAAAACGAATATCGAAATCGTTAGTGACCTTTTTTTTAGCTCATTTGTTTCGTATTTTTTTTTGGCCTGAAAAAAAGACATTTGAGGAAACGAGGGGTCTACACAACATAGAAGAAATCGGCAAGGGGTCTTCTTCTTCTTATTTTTGTGTCCTGTCAGGTCTCCCTAACGTTGACTATCACCCTTATAGTGATGGCCTTGGGGAAAATATCCAAAGTGGTATCCCCTTGCCTTCTCTGGAGGATTTTCTGTAGTGGTTACCTTCCCTTATCTGGGTGTATCCAGTTTTATGGCGCTGGAAGCTCGCCATTCGTCCTCTCTCTATCTGCTATGGCACTAAGTAATGTGCCACGTTACCCGGGGTTCGCGGGGTCTTTAAAAGACCTCTCGCGGACGCTAGAGAGTTGGACTTGATAGTAGTGTTGCTGTTGTAAATGCAACATGGCGCCTTACGACATTTTGCGTGCTTTCCATCAAAACATACCCCAACGTAGCCCTACTTCCCTTTTGAACCCCTAGGCGAGGGGTCTACGGGACAAAAAAGTTTGAGAACCTCTAGTGTAGTGTTTTCTAAGGCATACGCGAATTTCTTGTTCCATTAGCATTCACACATCTTAAACAAGACAAAAAAGTTTGGGATCCTCTGGTGTAGTGTTTTCTTAGGCATATGTGAGTTTTTTGTTTCATTTGCATTCATACATCATTAGCATTCAATATTTCTATATGTTCAAATTATTTTAATAATACTTTTATTAAACTCTTTCGTTCAACCTGCATCTTTAACACTGAACAAAAGTTTTGAATAAAATTGTATTTCACAACACTTTTTTGGACTTTTCAACATGTTTCGCATTCATGACCGCAGACATTTTTCTTTAGTGTGAAGAGTTCTAAATTGTGTATGGAAATTTCAGTGTTTTTCAAAAGTTTCAACGATTCGTTCAAAAGTTAAAAGTTTTACACTGGGCAACGACGCTTTTACGCTATTTTTCAAATGCTCTGAATCAATAACACAATGTGATAGCGAATATAGAAGAAATTCAACAAAATATTTCAAATATCGCATTAACTTTACCATTTATTTATTATTTTTTACCCTAGTTTATCATCAACATAAGCAACATAACAAATAGCTTTTTTGTTCTTATGAACACATGGTCACATGGTATTCAGAAAAACAGATAGAAATGAGATTACTGAGAATAATGTGCGGGAAAACAATATATGATAGAATACCAAATGACGAAATAAGGAAGAAATGTAAAGCAGATGATTGCATCATAAGTATAATTAAAATAGGAAGATGTTTTTTTTTTTCTTTTTTCTTTAAAAAAACTAATACCAAGGATTCAAATCAATGATATTAAAAATTATTTTTTAAATCTTTAATGTGAGCAGAAAATAGCTCATTATTAAGAAGAAGGAATCTGGTCGTGTCCAAGCTTGAACCCATGTCCCCTGAATCAGGAGCCAAGCGTTCTATCCCCTAGACCACCACCCGACTACGTTATGACATATGAAACGAATGGACGAGAAAATAATGGTTAAAATGTTGTATACAGGCAGTCTGTAGGGAAAGAGAAGCCGTGGAAGACCAAGGAAAGCATGGCATTACCAAATTAATCAAATACTGAAAGGCGGCCACATTCAAAGTCGGAAAAATCGACATACGTGCATGAAACAAAGTATGAATGTATGTTATAGGAAACGAAAGAACTATGTCAGGTTAGAATTATGTGGCGGTCCATTCTTTCTTCCTACCCCTCCCGGGGACGGCATGATTGTTAGTTAGTTACAAAGATTTAAAACAGATTCTTAAGAATAATAATAATTAGGCTAATTTATATAGTGCCGTTTTCGTGAATAGCTCACCTCAAAAGCGCTTTGAAAATGTTTTTAGTCATTAGAGCAGCATCTGACACCAGCAATCAGATAACCGTTGTTTACATGTCTTACATGTCATGTAAGACATGTAAACAACTAACATGTCTAATTTAAAAAATGATGAATACGTGGAACATAAATTAAAAAGGTATGTGCACCATCTAAAAAGAACATTTTGTCAAAAACAAAAACTGGTTCAAGTTTAAAAAAAAATGGCCTATTAATTGGAGTGACATTTCCAGGCGTTATCTAGCAATACGTTAATGGCGGTAGCCTTTCACATTGCGGTAATAAAAATATCTTCTGCTTAATGCTTAAATCCAATCTTCATAGATGGCGCTAGTGTGTAGATTGAAACTAACATGTGAAGTTTGGTGTTACATATTAACATATACATCCAAAAATTTGTCAGACATGGTGGTCGTAAGAAGGGTGGAATGGGGAATGTTGTATTACATAAAGCGTGCGCTTAACCCATGACAGGTCATAAGTCCTGTAAACACCAAGATCACCATATTATGTTTCCAATTTGCATCTTCGTCTCTATTGAGATACAATTAATCCTAGAACATTTTCTATTAAATTATTTTTATTTTGTTCTTTTATTTTATATCATTGTATTTTATATTAATTGTTTTAGATTTATTTTGTGGATGTTGGACTGGAGATGCCTATTTGTGGCGATGAGGTTCGTAACCCATCACACCGCGTCTCCCGCGGGGCGAAAAAAGAAGGATGGAGTGCCGCATCGGTTAAAGTGTGACAAGTCCATTCTTTCTGCCTACACTTTGGGTCTCTGCGGCGTGATGGTTAGTTAGTTAAGTACATGTCTTCAATCTAGCTGATAGACAATAAAACTTCGGTCATCGAGAAATCGGCGCGTGTGGATGACAAAATGTACGAATGTTGAAAGAGCGAAACTCTTGTGAGAGATATCAATCTTACAGCATTTATTCTTCATTTATTCTCTTTCTATTTGAATAGCGAAATCTTCTGATTTGGCTCCTAGCCCAAATAAAACGAAACGACTATAGGTTCACCCTTGCTACACTGTTACGTCACAAAATCTTTATTACGGAAAGCGAAGGGTTGAAATATTCGGATTTGGGAGAAGCCACAGAGGGAAGAAGGGTTCGGACGCATTCTTTATGCCATGAAAGCGCAAAACCGTGTGGTGTATTTAATTATGTTTTAAATTTATTTGGTTTCCAACACTCGCCTAACAATTTAATTTGCTTTTCCGTTAACAAGCAATTTGTTATATCTTTTATAGTAAAACACTTATTAGGATATTATTATTTTAAGTAAAACGATGTTTGAATTGTGGTACTTCTATTAAAAATAACGCTCTTATTCATATCAATAGCAAACTATTTATTAGATAATCCATTGTTTTGGCGGAAACACATTGAAATTTCAACATTATCAACTGTTTAAATATGAGACAGAAAAGACTGTTCAGACTGAACATTATTACTGTTTTTTCCTATCTTTATTATTCAATAGCAAACTATTTATTAGGTAATCCATTGTTTTGGCGGAAACACTTTAATATGTCAACATTATTAACTGTTTAAATAGAAGACAGTGTTTCAAATTTAGACATTTAATTATGCTGAAGTATCATTATAATCATCATTATTATAATATGTGTAGTATGAAATATGATATTCTATAAATATTGTGCTGATAAAAGGAAGGAATGTAGAGTGGAAGAAATTATTATGAACAAAATTATGAAAGCATTACAGCGTTGGTTTGAACATATAGAACGCATGGATGAAGAAAGAGTGGTTAAGGAAGTAAACGTTAACGATGTAAAGTGAATACAGAGTCGTGGGAGACCGAGGAAAACATGGCATGATAAAATTAATCAAATGACCCTTGTTAGAAGTCGGAAGAATCGACGTGCGAATATGACACGCTGTATGAATGTGTAGGATCTAGAGTGGTGTGTCAGGATCGAGTAATGTGGCGGTCCATTCTCTCTATCTACCCCTCCCTCGAAACGGCGTGTTGGTTTGTTGTTGAATCATAATTCATATAATGTATTGTTTTATGAATTTTATTGAATTACTAATTCTGATTTTGAAAATTTGGTTTGGTTCATGTGGAGCTCCCGTGAATTTGGAGAAATTACGTGTATAATTGAATTGTTTTGGTCAATTTGATTGTTGCCGCACTTTATAATAGTTAATTGTGAGACGTAATACGTTTGTACTGTTTTGATGTCAAAATTATCCAAGTTTTTTCGTTTATATAAAAAAATTTGACAGGTGTAAAAATAAATTTTTCATTTGTTCCAATGACAATCTGAATAATTTCTTCAATATTCTTTTAAAGTTCTTGCTGGTGTTAGTTGGTTTTAAGTGCCTAATTACTGCCAAATAAAAAAAGTGGATACGTGGAACATTAATTAAATCATATAACAGCTAATTTAAAAAACGGTGGATACGTGTAACATAAATTAAAGAAACACAAAAGTCCGGATCGTCCATGTCAACATGTGCAACATCGGAAAAACATTATGTGTTATTACATTATGTGCTAAATTTAAAAAAACGGTGGATTCGTGGAACATAAATTAAATAGACAAATGTGCCCCATCTAAAAATAACATTTTGTATTAAATTATTTTTATTTTGTTATTTTATTTTATATCATTGTATTTTATTTTATTTGTTTTAGATTTATTTTGTGGATGTTGGAAGATCGAAGTGTGCGCGGGAGATGCCTATTGGTGGCGATGAGGTTCGCAACCCATCACACCGCGTCTCCCGCGGGGCGAAAAGAGAAGGATGGAGTGCCGCATCGGTTAAAGTGTGACAGTCCATTCTTTCTGCCTACCCTTTCGGGGAGACGGCGTGATGGTTAGTTAGTTAGTATTGTTTTTCGACCGATAAAAAATCTCGATATTATTTTTCCGGACGCGTAATCCAATACTTATGACTTTTCAATCTTTATCTTCTCCGAAAACCTTTTTGTACGCTTCAATCACATTTGTGACAGCCTATGTCTTTGGTTTCTTTGGTCTGGATATTGTTTTGTTTGATTAAAAAAGAAACTGATATTTCCTTCGTATATTCGGTAAACATAGACAACGTGACGCGATTCCATTCCGTTTCGTTCCCCACCCTTCGTGCCCACCCCCAACGTAGTCCTGGGGGTTTTCGTTTCAAAAAGGTTTCAGCTTTTCAGGAGAACCTTTTCTGAATTATGCATCACTTTTTAGGACGCAAGAGGACAGTTATGAGTAATTTTTGGGGACCCTTTCTAAACATTTTCTATTGAAGGGATATGATTGAGACAATGCTTGTTGACCGTTACTTTAAGCATCCTTTAAATGTTTATTTAAACTTTCACACGTATCTTGTTCTATGTATTCACTCATGATCAGGCGGGTAATGTTTTAAAAGTCAATTCTGGAATAAAACTTATTCTTCTTCCTCAGCCTAAAGGCCTCCTCCATTCGCTTCCATGTCACTCTGTCTTGTGCAGAGTGCATCCAGGTTATTCTGACGTTTCTATTCAGATCATCCTTCCACCGTAGTTCAGATCATCCTTCCACGGCCTCCAAGTCAGCAGTCTTCTTGTCCATTTTTCGTCTGAGCTTCTGGCTACGTGACCTGCCCATTGCCATTTTAGAGTCGCCACCCGGTGGATGATGTCAGTGACCTTTGTTTTTTCTCTCACCGTATCGTTTCTGACTCTGTCTCTTAGGCTTATTCCTAACATGGCTCTTTGGGTCACTTGTAGTTTCTAGGCACTTTGTTTGGACAATGTTACAGTATCAAGACCATAAGTACCAACTGATACAATATATATGATGACAATAAACTTCCTAAATTCTCTCACCTTGACGAAGCTCCGGCGGGAGCGAAACCGGTTGGTGTTAACAAGTAATTTGGATACAGTTATTTAATTTGTATTAATATTTTATTTTATGTTGCCTTTATATTTCAAAACTAAGTCAACAAATTTTACATACACCGTTGTATTTTTTATTCCTAATATCATAATAATATATTATAATATACGTAATTATCTATTCATGGTTGTGTTTTTTATTTTGTTAAACGAGATTGTTTTATCGGTTTCACAGAGATTTTATATATAAAAATATTGATAATTAATTCGAATGAAAACGTCTATTTTCTAGAAGTTATATTAAATTTTATGTGAATGACATGTTTCGTCTGCCTATCAAATATTTGACAATGCCCAAGACAGGCGAAACGTGTCATTCACGTAAAATATAATATAATAAAACTTCAAGTAAACGAACGTTTTCATTTATATTAATAATGAGGTGTTTTTAATAGGATCCATTAAAAGAAACGTCATTGTGGAATTCTGCAGTATTAAATTAAATATAAATATATAATAATTATTTCTAATCAATTTTAAATAACAATTATACAAATGGATGTATTTTAATTACTACTTCCGCTTATTGTCTTTATTTCGACAGCGACCAGTTTCGCTAGGCTAGCTGGTATCGACAGACTGGTCGTTTTAGTGAATGGTATATATAGAAATTTTATTCAATGATTATTTCAAATTAACCACCAACAAGAGTTTCAGTAAAGTCTTTAAATTATCTTATCCCTTTTATTTTTTATCTCTTGATTTCCACTTGCCAATGCGCAATGCCCAAAAAATCCTATTTTTCTATGCGACTCTCGTCATTTGACAAATCATTTAGAGGTTGGCAGACGAGAACATTAAACAGAAAGCGTCCCCAAGCGCAAATGACGTCATTACGACACAATTTAGTACAAGGCCCGGGGGTGGAGGCGAGCTAGAAACGCTCAGGGGGACCTGAATACGGCGATACCGTGCTGAGTATAATGCAATATATATTGTGTTAAATCATTTATCGATTCGATTTTAAATAAATTCCATTATATTGTAGAATGTGCTTATTTATTATAATCAAATCGATCAAATCAAATCAGTTCATTTACTCAAAAGACATTACAAACAGCATAAATGTTTAAGGTATCTATTGAGTACAGGTCAAATATTATATACGTACAACATAATACCAGGAACGCATTAGTGATGGTTCGACATTAGTAAGACAAGATACTTTCTAAAGTCAAGAGTATTTGTCCCCCGAACGTACTTTCACTAATATGAAAGACGTCGATCTCCGAGGGGACCGCGTTCAGCAGACTAATTGCTCTTCCAATTGGTGTCACCAGAGGTAGTTTGATTCTGGCGGCCGGTAAGTAAAACAAACTGTGCTGTCGCTGTCGGAGATATCTATCGGGGACAAAAAGACCAACATCCTCCAGTACGGCCGAGTTCTTGAAGTATCCCCTGATAAATCAAATGAAATGGGTTATTAGTTGTCCATCTCTTCGAAGCTGTAGAGAATTGTTTTACCCAGCCACACGTTGCTGTGGCTCAGTTTGGTTAAATTGAAAATGGCCCAAATGGTGATTCAATGTTCCTCGACCGAAACCACCGGCCCACCCAAGGCCACTGATTGTCACCGTCCCTAGATCTCCACCCAAGACCTCGCACCCTGTCCAAGGTCAACCCTGACCCCTCCACACTTCCTCCCTACCCAGGTAGTCCTCCCACACCCTCCAAGATACCCTCCTCTCAACAACCAATAAAATCCAACCTTAAAATCCAAGAAAGAAGTTTTAAACATGTACGGGAAGAATAACTTTCGGGCTGGAGCTCCCAAGAAAACGATATCGAATGTAAAACATGCGCGTATTCGAATGCAACGCTGTGTGAAAATTTCAAAGCAATCGGTATATAACAATATTTCGATGCAATAATTTTTTTCTTCAAAATTAATTTAGAATTTGAAGGGTACCATGCCTATAACCTTCGCGCAAGTGCAAGCAATAAGTTAACAATATTTTATCGCAATCGGATATGCGGTATGGCAGCGCATAAAATATGAAGAAAAAAAAACAAACTGATTTTTATATTCTTAACTAAATTTGTAATTTAGATATTGAGATTATCCCACCCAACCTTTCATATTACTTTTGAATGGCCTCTTAAGATGGTTTGGATACATGAAAAGAAGGAATGAAGAAAGAATGGTAAAAAAAGTATACATTAGCGATGTAAATGGAACTATAAATAGAGGTAGACCGAGAAAAACGTGGCACGATCAAATAAATCAAATATGGAATATCTACCACGTCAGAATTCAGAGAAATCGATGCGCGAGCATGACTCGATGTATGAATGTTGAGGAAGTGAGATAAATATGTCAGGAAAGAAAAGTGTGGCAGTCCATTTTTTCTACCTACCCCTTCGGGGAGACGGCGTGATGGTTGGTTAGTTAGTTAGTTTTAGAGATTATATAGAGCGCGAAGAATGCCTTCCTAGAACGGGTTACGAACGGGAACGGAAGTTGGGAGGTATTAAAACCGTGTAATTGGTAAATGATCAATAAAATAAAAAATATATATAAGAAGATTCTTAGTGTAGTAACTCAGAATTTGATTAATATCGGCTTTGGGCGGTATTTAGCTCGTAAAGGATTAATTTTGTCTGTTTAACGTGAACCCGTGACCTTTGCTTTAAGATCAAATGTCGGAACATCCTTATTTCATGTAATTGATTTAGTAACACATTATTCTACGAATAGACTCATCGTGAAATTTACCCTACCCCATTTCGTTGTCTATTCACATCCCTAATGTTAACCCATCAAACCACGTAAAATGTGGAAAGACACAAGATTCGAAAACAAAGTTAAACTTCTCATCAAACAAATATTATATCAAGAATTAATTTTATCTCAATAGAGACGAAGATGCAAATTGGAAACAAAATATGGTTGATCAAGGTGTTTACAGAACTTATGACCTGTCATTGGTTGGGTTAAGCGCACGCTTTATGTAATACAACATTCCCCATTCCACCTTCCTTTTTATGATCACCATGTCTGACAAACTTTTTGGAAGTTGTATATAATATGTTAATCTCCAAGACTACTCTTTACGAGGAAGTTTATACAATGTACACAGTAACGCCATCTATGAAGATTTGTGTTTATTAAGCATTAAGCAGAACATATTAAATGTGATTCTCGTATGATTTAAAGTTAAAAAATGTTGTATTCTTTTTCTTCTGCTTTATTTAAGACTGTGTCCTGTTATTTCTCGGAGCCTGTTCCTGGGATGCAGATGTCTAACTGTCTCGCCATCTTTTAGGTGGTCTTCCTGCCTGTCGATTTCCTGTTGGTACTTTATTTGCGGCTATATTTATCACTATTTTAGAACATGCTCTTTCCACGTGATCTCTCCAGTAGCGTATTCTCAGTCTTCCCCATCGCACGACATCTTCTCCATTGCAGATCTTTCTTATTTCAGAATTTCTTATTCTGTCTCGGAGTGTCGTTCCCGCAACGGATCGGAGAGTCTTCATTTCTGTGGTTCTTGGGAAACTTTTTGTTCTGATGGTGTCAGCTCTCGTTGCTATTCCATATGTCATTATAGGACGTACGCATGTCTTGTAGATTCGAATTTTGCTCTCCTTGAGCATATTTTTATTTTCACAAACAGCATTCGTCAAGCAGCCAGCCACAACGGCGGCCCTGTTTGTTAGTTCACTTCCGTATAGGTCACTGCTGCTTGATCATCAACGCCATTAAGTAGGTAAAATAATATATGCTGTCGCTGTCGGAGATATCTATCAGGGACAAAAAGCCGAAAACCCTCCAGCACGGCCGAGTTCTCGAAATATCCCCTGATTAATCTAAAGAAATGAGTAATTAGATGCCCATCTCTTCGAAGCTCTAAAGAATTGGTTCCGAGCATTCCCAATAGAAATGCCATAGGATAGAGCCTCGGACAACTACCATACTCTGTCATATAGAGATACCTCAGAATTTTCTGAACCCTCTCCAGCATAACGATATACCTCGCCTCGTGAGGACTCCATATCACAGCACCACTTTCGAGTCTGCTCCGAACCAACGCGTTGTATAGGACTCTGAGCGCATTGTTGTTGTTTTTTATGTTTATTCATAATAAGGTCTTTCTTATTGCATACTTCATACATTTTTGATAATAAGTCTTACAGATTTTCCATACTGTCAGCGGTTAACACAGCATCGTATGTATATAACAAACGGCTCACTGACTGACTGACAACGCACATAATTGTGGGCATTAATAATATTCACATGTCATGAGCAATTCATCTTTAAAAAAATCAAACCCATCTCCCCAAGCTACCGAAGTACAGGCATACAATATTAACTTGCCCGCGAATGATAAATGTTCCTGGGAATAAATAATATACCCTCCCGCGTGGATTCAGGGCTCACCTTCTACGCGGAGGTTAATATCATCAAACTTCAATAAGTAAATACCAACCAGTACATATTCCTACGTAGGTACAACTCACTTCATTGTAAGTACCTGAACACGATGATACCTTATTTAAATATATTCAATAACTGAAATTCGCTTTTGAAAAGAGTTTTATTCATTTGATTTTTAAACGTGTGACCGTTTTCAAATGAATGCGAAAATGATTGCGAAAATGATTGCGTCAATGATTGCGTCTTCTTCTTCTTTTTGTCCTGTCACACCTCCGTGGTGCATAGGGCCTCAAGGAACCTTCTCCACCCGACTCTATCGCATCCCTGATGCCTAACATCATCCCAAGTGAGGCCTGCCGCCTTAACCTCGTCCTGCAGGGCTCTTCTCCAGGTGGCTCTAGGTCTGCCTCGCTTTCTCTTTCCCCCCATAGGGGACCAGTCTAGTGCGCCCTGAGCGATGCAGGCTGGGTTCCGTCTCAGAGTGTGACCGATCCACTGCCATTTGCGTCTAGCGACCTGTTCTCAAATTGGTTTTTCGCCTGCCATAGTCCAGAGATGAATGGATCACTGCGTTGGTTTGGACATATAGAACGCATAAATGCAGAAATAATGGTTAAAAAAGTATACGTTTACGATGTGAATGGAGTGCAGAATCGTGGGAGACCGATGAAAACATGACATGACCAAATTAATCAAATTACCAAGGCCATGTTAGAAGCCGGACGAATCAACGAGCGTGTATGACTCACTGTATGAATGTGGAAGAATCTATAGAGGTGTGTCAGGATCGAGTATTGTGGCGGTCCATTCTCTCTTCCTTCTCCTCCGAGGAAACGGCTTTATTTTTTATTGTTGTTGTTGTTATCTTGTATTTTTGTCGTATATCCATTTGAGTCATCGATAACCGACACCGATTTGCCTGCCACGATGGTCGTCAATGTCAACGTCACGATTCATAACAAAAAAAATATTTATCGATATCCATGGTTATACTGAAATTATTATTTCGCAAACCCTTATGAGGGAAGGGAAGTGAAACTTGAAGCTGGCAAAAAAAGAACGAAAGAAGGATAAATGTCGTAGAAATGAGATCACTGAGAAGAATGTGCGGGAAAACCTTATATGATAGAATACCGAATAACGAAATAAAGAAGATATGCAAAGTGATTGCATCATAAATAATAAAGGATTCCTAGGATGGTTTGGACATATAGAACGAATGAACGAATGGAGAGAGAAGAATGGTTAAAATTTTGTATACAAGTAATGTGAGTGGAAAGAGAAGTCGTCGAAGACCAAGGAAAGCATGGCATGACCAAATTAAAAAAATACTGAAAGGGGCCATATTCGAAGTCGGAAAAATCGATGAACGTGCATGTTACGTAGGTACGTAGGTATGATAACCTGTTACTGGTTGCATTTCCGTTCTCCTGGGAAATGGTCCCCCAAATATCTCGCCATATTTTCGGTGTTCGGCCACGTGGCCGGGAAGCCTTCGGGAGACTGTATCGAGCTATCTTTGTTTGAATGAGCTATGTTTGTTTGATTTATTGTAGAAAATCTATATTTGAGTGGTCGTGTAGGAACGAATAAGAGAAATCGCATGTATTTTATCAGTCGGAAGTTACACCAGATCATCTTAAATCAAATTTGAATGGTTTCGAAGTCGTTATACTGTTGACTTACCGCGTTTGTGGACACAGAACAAACTAGCATTAAACCCTGGCACAAAAATAAAGAAAAAGCTCTATCATTTTGTCAAAACTTTATGCATTATTCATGATTTACAAAACAAAAAGAAAAGCGAGACGGGTTACTTTGTTTAGGGCTCGTCGTTTTCTTCCGAGCTTTAGGAAATTTCAAACGACCCATGAAAGTGAACAAAGGAAGGTCAAATACCAGTGACGGTGAAATATGTGGAGTTGTGTGAGACTACTTGACAAAGGGTAACGCTCGCGATACATCCCACCCACGGTGCACAGTGGGTCGCTTCGTACAAGCCATCTATACACATTTGTAGGATGCATTTTATTTTTTCATAGTGATATTTTGGGCTAAAAATAAGAATTCGATGCGTTGTAGAAATAACTGTTTTTATGTCTTAATTCAAGGGATTATGGATTAATTATGGTATCGTACGCGCATATAGAGGTATTTATGCTTATTAAGTGGCGAAAATTAAATTATTTGTATTTTTATTTTAAATCATTTATATTTTTCAATTGACCAATCATTTATATTTTTCAAGACCTGATACTGATGTTTCTACCAATTTGTACGGACCTAAAATAATAAAATCGGAAGTTCTTCACGCAATACAAACCTCAGACAATCGTTAAGCGTGCGGCCCAGACGACATCCCAGTCGAGGTGTTGAAGCTCATTGACAATGACAATATTGACTACCTATTGAGACTTTTTAATGCAATATATGACACGGGGAACATACCCCACGACTGGCTGAAGTCCACCTTTGTGACGTTACCTAAAAAACAACATCCTAAAATATGTGGAGACTATAGATTGATTAGTCTCATAAGTCGCGTCCTGAAACTATTTATTAAAATAATACATGCCAGAATACGTAGTAAATGTGAGCAAGACTTCGACGATACTGAGTTTGGTTTCAGGAACGCGTTTGGAACACGCGAAGCACTATTAGCTATCAACGTACTGCTACGAACGTGCCGGGACCAAAGAAAAGAGGTAATCGCATACTTTATTGACTACGAAAAAGCATTTGACAGGGTAAAACATAGTGACCTAATAAAAATGCTTGTCAGGTGCAATATTGATACCAAAGATTTAAATTTTATTAAAAACCTGTACTGGTTCCAAATAGCCGAAATAAGACACGGATACGAGAAGTCTAACGCAATTACCATCCAGCGAGGTGTGAGACAGGGTTGCATCCTTTTCCCATTGTTATTTAATCTCTACTCCGACTATGTTTTTAAACGAGCCCTCATCAACACCGAGAAAGGACTGGAAATTAATGGCGTTGTGATAAACAATATAAGATATGCCGACGACACTGTTCTATTAGCTGAAAGTGTCAGCGATCTTCAGGACCTCCTTAATCTTGTTGACGAATCCGGTGAAAGATTGGGGCTAACAATAAATGTCAGCAAAACCAAATGGATGACATTCGGACGGCTTGACTACAGTGGATCAGTATTGCATTTGAACGGCCGTAACGTTGAAAGGGTGGAAAAATTTAAATACCTTGGCAGCATACTAACGCAATCTCTTGACCCAGATGTAGAGATAAAATGAAGAAATGAGGCAGCAAGAGCTACGTTTAATAAAATGAAATCACTCTTCTGCAATGATAACATAAACTTGAAACTTCGCCAGAGAAATATCAAATGCTATGTGTGGTCTGTTTTGTTGTACGGGTGTGAAACTTGGACCCTGAATGTTAACTCAATGAACAGACTGGAAGCATTTGAAATGTGGCTCCATCGCCGAATGCTCAGAGTTTCCTGGACAGACTTGGTTACCAATACCGAAGTCCTGAGGCGAGCTAGAGTTGACAGGGAATTGTTATCAACTATCAAGGTTCGAAAGATCTCATATCTGAGTCATATACTGCGTGGGGAAAAGTACCACCTTCTCCAACTGATATTGGAGGGAAAAATTGAGGGACGCCGAGGGCCCGGAAGGAAACAAATGTCCTGGCTGCGAAACGTGAGGGAGTGGACCGGCATCCGAAGTGTTGAGGAGCTGTTCCGAGCGTCGCAGGACAGGGACAGGTTCGCCTAGGTGATCGCCAACGTTGGGGGGACCCGACAGGGCACTTGAAGAAGAAGAAGAATTGACGATAGATTTAATCTTTGGTAAACATATTTTATAGAAAAGTATAATATGACATACATAAGTGTAAATTATTGTTAGAACAAACCCAATACAAGAAATAAAAAATCAGTGCACTCATTACGATCACGAATCCCGAAACTCAACTCGAAAAATAAAATTTATCTTGAAATAATGTGGTATTGCAGTTGCATGATTCATTGACCCTAAACATATTGATTTTACGGAAATTTGCTGCCAACTTTGATTCATTTATCAATTGCAAACGCCCTATTTTCAGTTACAATTGATGAAACCACGAGGACATACCCGAAAGTACAACAAAAACCATTATACAAAAAATAAATAATTGTTTACAAAAATAATGATCATGACTTTCAACCCATTAAAATATATTTTTATAAAACCTGTCAGTTTAATTTGTACGCTTACCTGTAATAACCGAATCCATCATATTTTTTTAATAAACGAACTCCATAATAAAAATATTCACTTTTTAAATCATTGATTTTTCAAGAATTCCTTAAAGAGATACGAACACTTAGAACGACAGTCTAATTCAAACAGACACACTCCAGCCCAAGTTTTGTATTGGATGATGGAAAAGTTTGCTCATTGTTTGATGTCTAATCAACATTCCCAGAAATTATTTTTTTCTTATCGATGATAAATTCTATGAATTAGATTTATGGCCGGCTAATTATATGAAATACCCCTTAGTGCGGCGGTCTCTTTAAAGTCTTCCCTCCATCGAAATTGGGGACGTCCTGGGTTTCTGGTCGCAGTTCTAGAATGCGGCATGGATGCATGTTGCCCAGGATCGACAGACATGGAAGCAGACGAAGAAGGTCTACGTTCAAGAGTGGACGGATATCATACAATATGCTGATGATGATGATGAATTATGATATTGATTATAAAATCAGAATTTTTATTAAGTCTTCATTTTCTTTTTCTTCCTGTGAATGGTAGGCTAGACTCGATGGGATGGCCCTATATATAATGTAATCTTTCCTTTTTATTGCCGTTGTGGTGGAAGGTTTGTCCGACTTTGTATCATTTACAAGGGCGCCGGGTGTTAAATTAATTACAAACGCGGAGGAAACCACTTGTGTGAAGCGGTTATTAGCTATACCAGCAAATTACTATATTAAAACAAGAAGAAAATAATATATACATTTAAACATACTATTCAAAGTTGGAAGGGTTTACCTTTCAAAGTTCTCTTAATATTTCACAATGTAGCCTTGATATAGCATCGCGATAGCAGTATGATTGTCATGAAGGGATAGGCAGAAAGAATGGACTGCCGCCTGATTTTGACCGCTTAATTTCAATGAATTGTCGCACTGTGCGGCGTTCGTAGACCATAATACCAACCGGGAACTTGACTTTCTTCCAGAATTCGATCAGTATTCGACTGTCCAAATTTAAGACCACTAAGTGACAAGGGTAGGCGTTGTTTAGAATTTGTTCATGCGAGGCCGGAATGAGTTCTGCCGGCGTAAAAGAGATAAAGTTTCTTCGTTTTATATTATTTATATAACCAAAGGGTTAAAAGTGGTGGTCGGCGAAATAGGTCATGTCCCAAGTACGGCCCTTGAGACATTGCTCATTTATATCCCTAAGCATTCAAATGAAAGTATTATATAATATTTTGTTTAATTTTATAAAATACTAGCGGACCCGGCAGAAGTTGTCGTTTCCGAACGTTGGCTTGCCTGCTATTAGCGGGTTCACTAAACGTTTTTTCGATAAACTATGTACTTAATGATAAACTATAACTAACTAACTAACTAACTAACTAACCATCACGCCGTATCCCCGAAGGGGTAGGCAGAAAAAAATGTACTGCCACACTTTTCTTTCCTGACATATTTCTCTCGTTTCCTCAACATTCATACATCGTGTCATGCACGCGCGTCGATTTCTCTGACTCCTCACGTGGCCGACATTCAATATTTGATTTATTTTATCGTGCCACGTTTTCTTCAGCCTTCCTCTATTTAAAGTTGCATTTACATCTTTAACATATGCTTTTTACCATACTTTTTTCATTCATTCTTTCCATATGTACAAACCATCTTAATGATCCTTTCATTATTTTATTCATAACACTATTTTTCGCACCGCATTCACTTCTTACATTTTCATTCGATACTCTATCGTACACAGAGTATTGACACATTCGTCTCAGAGATCTCATTTCTACTGCATTTATTCTACTTTCATCCTTCTTTTGCCAGTTCCATGCTTCGCTTCCATACACAATGGTCGGTATAAGAACACCATTGTGCACTCAGTGCACAATGGCGTTCTTCTACCGGCCCATATGTATGAAAGCGAAGCATTGAACGGGCTGATGAAAGTAGAATAAATTCAGTAGAAATGAGATCTCTTAGAAGAATGTGTGCATACTCTGTGTATGATAGAGTGTCGAATGAAAATATAAGAAGTGAATGCGGTGCGAATGATGGTGTCATGAACAAATTAATGAAAGGATCATTAAGATGGTTTGGACATATGGAAAGAATGAATGAAGAAAGAATGATGTAAATTAATTATGTAAATGGAACCAGAAATAGAGGAAGACCGAGGAAAACGTGGCACGATCAAATAAATCAAATATTGAATGTCGGCCATGTGAGGAGTCAGAGAAATCGACGTGCGTGCACAACACGATGTATGAATGTTGAGGATCTAGAGAAATATGTCAGGAAAGAAAAGTGTGGCAGTCCATTCTTTCTGCCTACCCCTTCGGGGAGACGGCGTGATGGTTAGTTAGTTAGTTAGTTTAATAAATAAAAACGTGGTTTTATATTTCACGCGGGTTTCAGTCGTGAAAATCCACAGAAGCGTATTGAAAGATATTTCGGCATACAAACCTAAATGTACTGAAAATAAATGTTAAATCGAAAACGCATCACTATTTTATAACTAACTAACTTACCATCACGCCGTCTCTCCGAAAGGGTAGGTAGAAAGAAAGGAATGTCACACTTTTACTGATGCGGCACTCTACCCTTCTCTTTTCGCTCCGCGGGAGACGCGGTGTGATGGGTTGCGAACCTCATCGCCACCAATAGGCATCTCCCGCGTACACTTCGATCGTGCAACACCCACAAAATAAATCTAAACAAATAATATAAAATACAATGATATTAAAAAATAACAAAATAAAAATAATTTAACATAAAATGTTCTTTTTAGATGGTGCACATATTGTCTATTTAATTTATGTTACACGAATCCACCGTTATTTAATTTAGCACATAATGTTTTTTTTCGATGTTGCACTTGTTGACATGAACGATCCGGACTTTTGTGTTTCTTTAATTTATGTTACACGTATTCACCGTTTTTTAACTTAGCTGTAATTAGGCACTTAACCAAGAACTTTGAAATAATATCGAAGAAATTATTCAAATTGTCATTGGAACAAATGAAAAATTTATTTTTACACCTGTCAAAATTCTTTATAAAAACGATAAAACTTATATAATTTTAACAGCAAAACAGCACAAACGTATTACGTGTCACAATTAACTATTATAAAGTGCGGCAACAGTTAAATTGACCAAAACAATTCACTTATACCCGAAATATCTCCAAATTTACAGGAGCACCACATGAACCAAACCAAATTTTCAAAATCAGAAAGAGAAGTCACTATTTTATAAGTTTTTTTTATACTTAACGACCTGCTTTCTGGATTTATTACACTAGCCGACTATTTTTCGCTTTGCTTCACATCAGAAGAAGGACTCCCCCGTGGCCGGGCTGGCGATGCGTACGTCTGTCGGTTAGAACCGAAAAGGATACGATAATTAATCCAATCACTCCTCCGATATCCTGACAGAAACCATTTTGTTAGGACTAAAATCAATCGGCTGGTACGGGCAAAGTTCTGTTTCCTAATTTATTTATTTATTGGAATGAATAGTGATGTGTGAGCTATTTACATCGATTAATTTAATCGATCGACGAAGGCTTAAGTGACAGAGATGTGGACACTGACGATAATAGCAGAAAAAATTCTTTGAGATAGGGTTAGGAACACGGCTATGAATAATTCATAGCCTTTCATGCATAAAAAAATCGTCATTATGAAATTCCACATTATTAAGTGTTAAAATAAAAAACTTTGTTATCAAAATTTATATTTTTTATTTTTTATTTTTCGCAACAGCTGTTTCGTCAACCTATGTTGACATAATCAGGTGTTACAATAATCTATCAACTGCTAAAATTAGATTTTCGTGATTTTTCGAACATTTATGTGTATTTGTTCCTATATCAATTTGAATAATTAGGTACCTTACTCAACTCCAGCAAGAACTTCAAAATTACATCAAATAAATTATTTATAAATACACATAAAGGTTCAAAAAAACACGAAAATTTATTTTTAAATGTTGATAGATTATTGTTACACCTGATAATGTCAACATAGGTGGACGAACAGCTGTCGCAAAAACAAAAAATATAAAATGTAACTTGTTAATATGAATTAAAACGTCAGTTTTCTAGAAGTTTTATTATATTTTATGGGAATGACATGTTTCGCCCTTCTAAGAAAAACTTCTAGAGAGCTGACGTTTTCATTCGTAATAATTATTGAATATGGAGTTTTACATCATTGTTCAAGATACAATAAATAATATAAATTTTGATACATAAACAAAGTTATTTTTTTAATTTAACAGTTAATAATGTAATAATTTGGTCAATTTAACTGTTGCCACACTTTATAATAGTTAATTGTGACACGTAATACGTTTGTACTGTTTTGCTGTTAAAATTATATTAGTTTCATCGTTTTTATAAAGAATTTTGACAGGTGTAAAAATAAATTTTTCATTTGTTCCAATGACAATTTGAATAATTTCTTCAATATTTTTTTAAAGTTCTTGCTGGTTAAGTGCCTAATTACAGCTAATTTAAAAAAACGGTGGATACGTGTAACATAAATTAAATAAACACAAAAGTCCGGATCGTCCATGTCAACATGTGCAACATCGAAAAAAACATTATGTGTTATTACATTATGTGCTAAATTAAAAAAAAACGGTGGATTCGTGGAACATAAATTAAATAGACAATATGTGCACTATCTAAAAAGAACATTTTGTGTTAAATTATTTTTATTTTGTTATTTTATTTTATATCATTGTATTTTATATTATTTGTTTTAGATTTATTTTGTGGGTGTTGGACTATCGAAGTGTGCGCGGGAGATGCCTATTGCTGGCGATGAGGTTCGCAACCCATCTCACCGCGTCTCCCGCGGAGCGAAAAGAGAAGGATGGAGTGCCGCATCAGTAAAAGTGTGACAGTCCATTCTTTCTGCCTACCCTTTCGGGGAGACGGCGTGATGGTTAGCTAGTTAGTTAGTTAGTTAATAATGTTGAAGTATCACACTGTTACGCCCAAAACAATGGACTATTGAATTCCACGGTGTTAACGCCAATATTACATTTGATACTTTAAATGAGCAATGTTTTATGCCACATAACATTTCGAGGTTAATTTTTTTGCGGGACATCGTTATCGGGAATCAAAAGGGCTGGCGTCGATTTGGGGCCGACGCATTAGGAGCGACGCGGGGCCCGAATACGGTATCCGGCGGGGCTCGTGTATTTTGGTCACATATTAATTGAACTCCGGCCGTCGCCTGCCCGCTGGCCCGGGCATCTGTCAGCCATCCTTGTTACCTTGTTATCCTTGGTACCGGCTGACGCGGGGAAATCGGCTACACTCTACGTACAAAATTTTGGCTACTTTGCAAACCATCATTTTGTATATTTTTATATACTTATACAAAGTCTCTTATACAACACTCACTTTTTAAACAAATTTAAATTAAATATCAAACATGTTTAGGACTACCCAGCCATTCTTCATTGATAATATATAGAAATTTTTTAAAATATAATAATTTAAAATAGTTTACAAATATGGTCAGTTTTGACAGACGTTATAAAGATTTATTTTGGAACGTTTATGCTTTTGTTTAAACAAATATTATGAATAAATTTGAAATTTAAAAATAATAATAAGAACTTTAAATTATTACTTTAAATTACCCACATATATGGAGTATTCAGAAGCCTTCTTAAAGCTTTTTAAGCGAAGCTTTCCAGTCAAGGTGCGCTCTTGTAATGAATCTCTCCATAATTGGCGCTATAAAAAATATCATTATCATAATCATCGTGGATGAATTTTAAACCAAAATCATATTTAAGTATATTTTATTAACAGGTTAAAATTACAAAAATTATAAATAGTTTGTTTTGAAGGAAATATCGAACCAGGAACACATTAGCAAATTTAACGAAAACTAGTCGAGTTTCTGATTTTTTTAAATTGTTTTTTTTTTATATTAAATGTTCAGCAGTTTAATTTTTACCGTGTTTAATATACATAATACATCTCCACGGCACTCGTCCTCGCGGAGAACCTTCTAAATGATGAAAACACAGCTGGAAACCTACCTCACTGAAGGAGAAACCCTCTGGAGAACAGACCACATAGGTCTATAACAAACGAACGATTTCATTCATATTAATAAACAATAATATAGATACATAATACAATATGTATAATACATATTTCTGCATTGATACAATACGTGTAGACTAATCAGATTTAATTTAGATTTTATTTAAATGCAATTAAACTAATTACTTCAAAACAACCCTATTTCGCTCAACCGACAACCACCCTTAATTATTATAATGACTCGCGACGCGAATTGTGTTCGGGAAGTGTTCGAATAGATTATCGGGGATTGGTTGGCAAATGCGGTTGACAAATGTCCCGGACCATCTGTTTGACAACCATTCTTGGATGGATCTGCTTCACTATGGCATCGTGTCACTTCTTAGCTGCTTTTAATGAAGGGATTTATATAAAAATATAATCGAATAAATATTCGAAATACTTTATAATCGATTAATTTTAATTGATTAACGAACTGTCTTAATTGACTCAGACGTTTTACAGAGATGGTCGAACGTCAAACTCTCCAATGCTGACACACATTTCTAGACTCCTCGACTTTAATAAAGCGTGTTATGCATTTTTATGGATTTAATTTAAATATGTAGCGATGATAACGCCAGATATCAGAAAATGGCAGCGAGCTGCTGGAACTAATCGAAATTAAATAACAAGTGAAATAAAACTAAATATACAAATATATCGATTTTGTATTGTTTTAATTGTGTAATCATTAATACTAATGAAAATGTTTATTAGGAGAGAAAAAAATTCTCATAATTAAAATTAAATCTCTAGAAAACAGAGGGGTAGGCAGAAAGAATGGAACGCTACACTGTTCTGTCCTGACATGCTTCTCTCGCTTCCTCTACATTCATACATCTTGTCATGCACGCACGTCGATTTCTCCGACTCCTCACGTGACCGACATTCAATATTTGATTGATTTGATCGTGCCACGTTTTCCTCGGCCTTCCTCTATTTCTAGCTCCGTTCACGCCGTTTACATATACCTTCATTACCATTCTGTCTCCACTCATTCTTTCCATGTGTGCAAACCATCTTAATGACCCTTTCCTTATTTTGTTCATAACACTTTCATTCGCACCACATTCACTTGTTACATTCGCATTAATTTTTGACTTTGATTAAAATGAATAAATAAAATTATTAATAATGTATAATAATAAAATTGTATGTACCCCGTGCCGAAAAAGCCTTTTTATCATGTCTTATTAAATATCATTTTGTAGATATTCGTGACAAGAAACTTTCGCGAATTTGCGTTATTAGCACATGATCCCACGTACATACGAATATAGTGTAATCGTGACAATCTGCTTCCAGTGCGTGACGTAAATTTTTAATAAAATATTGTTAAATTTACACAGAACAACCTAATAATTTTTCTAGGAATCTTTTTTAATTGTTCTTTGAGTTGGTGGAAAAGAAAGCATTAAAAAATTGAAATAAATGTTTAAATCAAGTTTTATTCATTAATTCTATGAAAAGTACAACATTTCATAATAAACGAAAATTACTTAATCGATATGAATGAAAACGTCTGTTTTCTAGAAATTTTATTATATTTTATGTAAATAACATGTTTCGCTTTGCTTAGACATTATCAAATGTTTGATAATGAGTAAGCATGGCAAAACATGCCATTCCCATAAAATAAAATACAAATAGAAAACAGACGTTTTCATTCGTATTAATTATTTAATAAAGAGTTTTACTAAACGATTAATTTCACTAAACGATTAATTTCATGGACGAATAAATTTCGGGAAAATTAATAAAAATTATTGCATAAAATTATTTTATGCATTCAATTTTTTTTTTATGCAAAAAAAATACCAAATTAAGATTCAAACCACTAACATAAAGTTTAAGGGTAGTTAAAGTTTTCCGGGTTCGAGTAGGCACCGCTGCGCTAAAAGAGACGGTGACTTAGTTTTTTTAATTCTGTCAGTAATATCTGCTACTCATCTACGAGTATTTTAAGTGTGTAGAAAAAAAATAACTTCATGTTCATACCAATAATATACCAATAAAATGTTTATATTATACAAATAAAAAAAATCAATGTTGGAGAAATTTTTCAAAACTGTAGTTGTATTAAACCATGTTTACATATGGTTTGTGAGTTTACCATGATCGGTTTCAGCATGCCATCATTAATTATTTTTTTCTTATTGTTTACAGGTTTGTACCCGGAAACACGCTCAGTCTTCATCCTCCTTGGGAGCTTTGGAATAAATAATAGTAAGAAATTGAACCGATGTCTCTTACCACACATATTTTTTTATATTGCTCTGTGTTATTTGAATTAGTTTTTTATAGTGTTCTTACTAGAGCATTATAAAATTTTATTTCATCTTGACATAATAATCAAACAGTATCGATATCAAAGGAAATAAAGACGTGAGTTATCACAAAACAACAAAAAAAATTTCGAAAGGATACAAACTTTATAGGCGTAAGCTATTATTACTTACGAATTGAAAATAATAATACTTTTTTAATCCACGTAAATCAAATCAAATTATTTATTTTTTCTTGAACAATGATGTAAAACTCCATATTAAATAATTAATACGAATGAAAATATATAATATCAATTTGATAATGCCTTAGAAGGGCGAAATATGTCACTCCCTTAAAATATAATAAAACTTCTAGAAAACTGACGTTTTCATTCGTATTAATTATCAAATCAAATTAGTTTATTTACTCACAAGATATTACAAACAACATAAATGTTTTTTTTGCTTGTGTTGTCTCTAAGAATTATACCTTGATTTTCAATTCTTCAAGGTGGTGAAGCTATGTTTTATTAGAGACCGCTTCTGTGTGTGATTTAAACAGAGTTTTTGATAGTGTGCCTGTCTTGTCTTTCTATGGACTAACTAAATGGCACCCCGACATTTGTCTTACAACTGAGGGAACCATTTAAACCTAAGTCGTTAATACAGAATGAAGACAGAAAACTAACTTACTAACTAACTAACCATCACGCCATTCCCCCGGAGGGGTAGGAAGAGAGGATGGATCGCCACAATGGCCTGTCCTGGCATACCTCTCGGGCTTCCTCTATATTCATACATCGTACAACGCACGTACGTCGATTATTCCGACTTCGAATGTGGCCGCCTTTTAGTAATTGATTGATTTGATTTATTATTTGATTAATTTGATTAATGAAGAAAGAATGGTAAAAAATCATGTTAACGATGTAAATGGAACTAGAAATAGAGGAAGACCGAGGAAAACGTGGCAAGATCAAATATTGAATGTCGGCCACGTGAGGAATCAGAGACACGATGAATGAGTGTAGAGGAAGCGGGAGAAATAGGTCAGGAAAGAAAAGTATGGCAGTCTATTATTTTGCCTACCCCTTAGTGGAGACGGCGTGATGGTTAGTTAGTTAAATAAAATTTTCACATTTCCTTAATGGATCTACCGGCCTTTGATTCGAAGGAACAAATCGCGAAAGTTCTCTAGACTTAATGACCGAACTGATTCGCATTAATCCGAGTTGCTTGTTCGTCCGCGGTCGTGCCTAATGTGCTACGCTTCTGGTCGAACCGATATATCGATAGCAATCTAAGTCCCGAGGGAATTTCGTCAGTACTTATTCCTCTATCCCGTTAAAACCTCTTTATTCCATTCTAATGTAATTTGACCCAAACGTATTTCAGAAATTTGATACAAAACTGTCGAGAAGTTATACGACTTTGCCATCCGGCCGTACTTAGATTACTTTTTTTCCTCTTTTTCTGGCTTCCCGCTTTTTTTGTTCAGAATAATTTTCAATCCAGAATCGGTTACTCCCACACTGTTGGATATATTCATACTCCATTATACGGGAATATGGACTCATTGTCCACTATTAGTATTATCATTTTTGAACTACAAAAAAACTTTAATGTTGGATTTTCAAATTCGATATTCGAAATTATTCTATTATATATTCGCCATCACTTGTTTTTATGAGTTAGTAATCAATAAACTTTCATATGAAGTACTTAATTTGTGGTGTAACATTATTAAATAAAATAATAATACACTTTTAGTATTTGTATTTAAACCACTTAATTTGGTAATACCAACTGGTTTCGAAGAAAGAAATATAAAATGGAGGGGAGAAATAGGGGTAGGAGAGAAAGTGCGCGAGGACGAATAAAATGTTAGAATGGTGAGTCATGCTTACGTATGAAAACGCCTGTTTTCTAGAAGTGTTATTACAGTTTATCGGTGAAATATGTCAATCCCATCAACTATAATATAATTAACTTGTAGAAAATAAGTTATCAAATATAGATATTTAAATAGTTATTCAAGAAACAAAGTATTTTTAGAAGATCATTATTTTGAATTTTTATGTACTTTAATACACTTTTTAACGTGTTTAAGACCGCAAATACCCTTCCTCATTGTAAATTTTTTGATATATTATGTACATTTCTATATTATAACTGTATTCAAACAAAGCATTCACACTGAAATTACGTTGTTAATTTGGAAATTTAACACTAAACTTATAATACTTATTCTTCTTCTTATTGTCCTGTCACACCTCCGTGGTGCATAGGGCCGCAATTATCGTTATTTCATTTTATCATTATTTCAAAAACTAAATCTATCTTTACTATAGAAATTAATACTGTTTATAAAAAAAAATAATTACACAATTATAGTCTATGGATACGTGAAATACAAATTAAATAAACACAAATGTCCGGATCGTCCAGCTGACAATAAGTGCAACATCTAAAAAAAACATTGTTTTAAATTATTTTTATTTTGTTATTTTATTTTATATCATTGTATTTTATACAATTTGATTTAGATTTATTTTGTGGACGTTGGACGATCGAAGTGTGCGCAGGAGTTGCCTATCGTTGGCGATGAGGTTCGCAACCCATCACACCGCGTCTCTCTCGGGGGCAAAAAGAGAAGAATGGAATGTCGCATCGGTAAAGTGTGGCAGTCCATTCTTTCTGCCTACCCTTTCGGGGAGACGACGTGATTGTTAGTTAGTTAGTTTATTATAATCTATGGTATTTAAATGTACTGTAGAATCTCCAATGTAAGCAAATGCATCGTTATTATGATAAAGGAACTGGATATTGTCCATGCTTGAACCGATGCCCCTGGATAAGAAGCGAAGCGTTTTTTCCCTAAGACTTCACCCCGTATGACTTCAAATATTCTTTATTTCATTCGTTTTTTCTTTTCCTTTTTCTAAAAACTTTTTTCTTATTTTCTGAAATCGTTGTAAGGAGATACATATAAATTTATAGAATTCTAGGTAATATGCTTCGTATTTTATCGAGAAATATAAATGTATTTAAGTGGATTAAGCAAAGTTGAAGTTATTAAATAAAATACTTATTTAAATATTTAAAAAAATCTTTTTATGAGATATTTATAAAAAAGTTATACCTGTAAGCTCATTTTTCTCTTTGAATCTGAAAATGCTGCCATAACTCAAAGTTTATGACTTAAATAAACTACCGCAAACTTCAAATCCAGCTTTTTTCGCTTTTAACCGTTTTCTGCAGACTGCGCATCTAATTAGTGCTTTTCTACTCAGTCAGTGGCGTTCCATGAACTTTATACTTACCATACCTACATATTTTTTTAATGTCATTCGATCATCTTAGTTCCGTTACCACAAAATAAAAATTATTAGTTATTAAAATTTACGCATTTATCATTAACCTACCATTTGTGTCATTTTTAATAGCATCACTTTATTTTTCGAATCTTGCCTGACAAAAAATATTTCTTTAAATTTAAAGTTTAAAACATAAATTTCATGCAAGCATTTCGCTTTATTCTACTCTTCTACTTCTCATTCAGATAGTTTAAAATCTTTAATAGAGTGGGGTTTTTTATTTGTCAAAAATAAACAGATCTAGGTAAATGATTGCATTTTAAGTCAAATTCAAAAAGGATTTCTTAGAAGGTTTGTGCATGTCAAATTAATGGAACGGTTAAAAATTGTATTCAAGATGTGTGCATGGAAAAAGAAACCAAGGACGGCAAGGAAAACATGGCATGACCAAATTAATCAATTACTAAGTGGCGGCCACATTCGAAGTCGGAAAAATTGACGAACGTCCGTGTTACGATGTATGAGTGTAGAGGATTCGCCAGAGGTATATCGGGACAAAACAGTTTGGTGGTTCATTCTCTCTGCCTACTACTTCGGATAACGACGAGATAGTTTTACAGCCTATGGCGTCCACTGCTGGATAGAGGTCTTCCCCATACTTCTTTACACACTCCTATCTCCTATCAAATCTATCAGAAAATGGTAGTTGATTACCTTTTTATTATTACGAGTATATTCATTTAAACGGGAATTGAAGTTGCACGAGCTGCATTAAATAAAATGAGAATCTTCTTTTGCAACGATAATCTTAACCTGAAACTCCGACAAAGAATGATTACATGTTAAATATGGTCTGTTCTACTATATGGCTGCAAAACCTGGACTCTTAAAGTAAATGAGCCAATAGAGAGCTGTTGTCGAGTGTGAAAATTAGAAAAGTCTCATATTTGGGTCATGTGCTAAGGGAATAAAAATACCACCTCTGATATTAATGAGTAAAGTGGAAGGACGTCGGGGAGTTGGTAGGAGGCAGCTGTCCTGGTTGCGGAACATTAAAGAGTGGACAGGAATTACAAGAGTTCAGAACCTGTTCCAAGTGGCGCAGAACATAGATGCCTTTGCTGCAGTGATCGCCAACTTTGGGGGAACCTGACACGTCACCGAAAGAAGTATACAGGGTGCCCCAAAAGTCAACGTCAAGCCGGAAACGGATGAAAGGACAAGTCATGCTAGTTATGAGAAAAAAGTTTTTAAAAAAATCTAAATTTTGGATTTTTTCAATTATAGGCATTTGAAAAAATCGAAACAATCATCACCAAGTTTTTTTTTACATTTTTCTCATTACTAGCATGACTAAACCCTATCATCCGTTTCCGGTTAGACGTCGACTTCTGGGACACCCTGTATATTTTAGCAAAAATTCGATAATCAAATTTTCTATTTCATAATCATATTTTAAATGCTTCATTCTACCTTATCCCTTGCTATGCACGTCTCTTCTAGGAGTTCATTCTTGTTTGCGCATTTTTAGGGTAGAATTTCCAGCACGGTTGAAGTTTTTTTTAACTATATTTACCACATGAATAGCTTTAAAAATAACGCTGTGTTATATACCCACCCCAGCATCAACTCAATTCAATTTTCGTACGCCATTTTAAACTCAATTTAAGTTATTCATTAACAAACTGAAACTGCAGGAAAAACAGAAAATATAAAGAAAATACAAATAAAAAGGTTATGTTTTATCATTAATATTAATAAAAACCCCTCTTGATAGAGAGATGAATTGATGTTTATTTTTCATCGAACCTATTTTTTATACGATTAGAAATCATTTTTACTTGACGCGTTGCTGGCGGTACGGTACCGCTCCTGACAGCTAAGCGCTTTATACTTTCTGACCACAAGATCAAATGATATAATGGTGGCAGATTAAGCTTAGCGAGCTTTATTTTCCACAAACACACTACCATGAAGTTGAAGAAGCGTCGATCAAAAGAAATACGCATTTTTTTTAAACGGTTTAAGATTATTGATTCTCATGACACGTAATAAGTAACTTATCTATCGCCATTTTATTGTCACGAGAATTCTACACCAAACCAAAGAAAGTATGACAATCGCATTGCCATCACCGGGAATTGAACCCGGCACCTTCGGTGTGGCAATCAAAGCACCTGGAAGGCCACCTTAGAGATGATGGAAACGGTTGAGCCTCATTATATCTAGAGACTTGATGTCTGGGTCACAGATCGTTAAATCTATTAAAATAAAAAGAATATCAATAAGCTGTTTCATTAAAATATGACCTTATTTGTTTTTGTAAAATCTACCTGAAAATCACGCCGTCTCCCCGAAGGAGTAGGCAGAAAAAATGTACTGCCACACATTTCTTTCCTGACGTTTCTCTCGCTTCCTAAACATTCATACATCGTGTCATACACGCGCTACACGCGCGTCGATTTCTCTGTCTCCTCGCGTGGCCGACATTCAATATTTGATTTATTTTATCGGGCCACGTTTTCCTCGGTCTTCCTCTATTGCTAGTTCCTTTTATATCGTTAACAATTATTTTTTTTACATTTACCCACCGGAGGTTCCGGGTTCGATTCCCGGAGAGGACAGTGTGATTGTCACACTGTCTTTGGTTTGGTGTAGAATTCACGTGGCAATAAAAATGGCGATAGATTAGCTACCTATCACATGTTACGAGAATCACTATGATAGCTATAATACCCTTTACGTCAATTTGGCTCATGCTGTCATGATGTAAAGAGCGATTCAACAAAATATAATAATAATAATAATAATAATAATTATGAAGTCATTATTTTATGACAAATTTCAAATTTTAAAAACATTCCAAATTATTCTCTTTTTAATACTATTCTTCGGTCTCTCGTGGTGCTTAAATTCATGATCTAAGGTAGGTCCTTGAATTTTCATGTTTTTTTCATTGTGTGCACAATTCTCCGCAGATTACTTTCCGGTCGCTCTTATGTTCCGAATAATAATTTCCGGTTTGGTCCCCCTCCAGCCGGCCCTGGGCGCCCCCGCCCCCTCCCGCCCCGGGGGACACAACACGGGAGTATTTACGCGTTAATAACTCCCCCTTGACAGCCGTACCTGCAAATAACCCTGGTCTCTGATGCCGCCCTGCTCATTTGGCGGTTATCGCGGGGTGACCAGGATAGAAAATTAAAAAAAGAATACTTATAAAGTGTCTGCCTAGCGATGTAATTAAGTAGTCGCTTTTAAGTACTTATTTAGAATCTTGTTAATGTCACAATTTTCACTTAAATTTGTTCTTGGTTCCTTTTCATTTATTACAAGAAAATTATAACTGGCGGTTTAAAAAAGTTGTAAAAGCAAAAGGCGCAAGATCGGGGAGCTTGGCGAAAAATCATCAAGGAAGCTAAAACTCTTTAAAAGTTTTATAGCCATAGGAAGTAGTAAGTTGTAAGTTTAAAAAAGTATTTTACCTAAACCGGTCATGCCGAACTCAAAAATAGTCACACGTGAAAACTAATATATTTTAAATAAAATTTGTAAAAACTAACTAACTAACCATCACGCCGTCTCCCCGAAGGCCTAGAACGAAAAAATGGCCTGCCACAATTTTCTTTCCTGACACATTTCTCTCGATTCCTCAACATTCATACATCCTGTCATGCACGCGCGTCGATTACTCCGACTTCTCACGTGGCCGACATTCAATATTTGATTTTTATGATCGTGCCACGATTTCCTCCGTCTTCCTCTATTTGTATACTCTTTCCATTTGCATCGTTAGCTTTAAAATAAAATTTGTATGAATACGTAAAATGTCGATTCTTGAAGCTTTCGACAATATTATACTCGTACATTCATTTGTTTTACGTGAAGGTTTTTTTTTTCAATATATAAATAAAAAAATATTTCAATTTATATTTTGTTTGAAACCAAATAAGATCTTTGAATAAAATTGATTCCAATTTCTCTGAAGCCATGCCGTCTGATTATATTATATTACCTAGGGCAGGGATGGTGAACCTTTTTTAGCCTGAGTGCCAAAAAAAAAATTTTTTGCAATGTAAATTACATTCAAAAGGTTGTATATAATAATTGTTATTCAGCAGAAATAAACTCTTGTGGATATGATACGAGTATGTCCAAACAATACGCTTTTTAACCGTATCTTTATTTGAATAACTCACATCTTCATCTTTAATAACAACGAAAAAAAACTAATCCTTTGTTGAAATACATATTTTTATTTTCTATAATTATGGCTGCTACATTTGTGGATAATATCGTCTAAGCTGAAATAAATTAAATACGCCGTTATAAAAGTGAAATCTAGAATAAGAAAAAGGGTTTTTCAATTATTTCAGTGTCATTTCTGACGCATTTACCGAGAGGTAAAGAGGTTCATCTACATAAATCCATCGCCCTTTCTGGGGTTAGTTGGTTTTCCTATTCTGTCTGTGTAAGTACTTCAGCGTTCACCCTTTTCCTTTCAAACTTTCATCGGTATGGCAATCTCATTAGTGTTCTCACGCGCCGCGGGATGGCGCCAAATAGCTGCGTTCCATTCTTCAAATTACGGGTTTATTCCGCGGAAATATGATCCCTCGTTAATATTTCAGCGGGAAAATAATCAAAAGCTTTTCAAGAGTTAAAATGGCGGGAATTTTAATTAAATGAATACTAATTGCTTAAGCTCGTAAGGGTTTTGTTGATTGTTTTTACTCATAAATAGTATTGTTTAATTATATGGACAAAACTAGATATTTCAGCTAATTAATTAAACTATCTGCTTCTTCTTTCGGTGCCGTGTTAGGTCCCCCTAACGTTGGCGATTATTGCAAAAAAGCATCTCTGTCATGCGCTACTTGGAACAGGTTCTGAATTCTTGTCATTCCTATCCATTATTTTATGTTCCGCAGCCAGGACAACTGCCTTCAACCAACTCTCCGACGTCCCTCCACAGGTCTTATAATCAACCTGACGATGCTAACATCGGTTAGCGAAACAGCTGTCGCGACAAAATATAATCAATTGTGATATTTAAAACATAGTTTTTATTTTATTTTAAACAGTTAATAATGTTGAAATATCAAAGCGTCTCCGCCAAAACAATGGATTATCTAATTAATAATTAAGTCATGCCATGTTTTTCTTTATCTTCCACGGCGTCTCTTTCCACTCACAATGCTTGTATACTCGTACAACATTTAAACCATTCTTCTCTCATCTATTGGTTCTATATGTCCAAACTATCGCAAGGATCCTTTTTTTAATTTTACCTATGATGCAATCAGCTGCCTTACTTTTCTTCCTGTCAAACATCAACAGTAATTTACTTGTTTACTATTGTAACAACTATTCTTCTTCTTCTTCCTTGCTGTAGACCTATGTGGTATGTTCTCCAGAGTATTGCTCCTCCTATGAGGCCGACTCCCAGCTGCCTTTCAATCTTTTAGGAGGTCTTCCACGAGGACGAGTCCCATGAGGCTGATTATACAACGCAATGTAGGGAGTCTGGTAGTGTCCATTATTTGATCATGCCCGTACCAGTCCCTTTTTCGATGTCTGCTCCATCTAATAATATCCTCAACCTCACATATCTCTCTAATTCAGGTGTTCCTCGCGCGATCTCTCAGCGTCTTCATCTTGGAAGTCCTCAAAACTTGTTTGGTGCTTACTGTGTCTGCCCTTGCTTCGATGACCATATGTTATTATTGGTCTTACGCGTGCTTTATAGATTCTCATCTTACTCTTAATGGTCATGTCTTTGATTTTCCATATTGTGGATTTTAGAGCGCCAAAGATTGCAGCTGCCTTGTTTACTTGGGCTTTCATTTATTTTTTTCATTTATTTATTTTAATCATATCTAAAGCATTACAAAATTTTGCAATAGTACATTAACGGCCAACAGCGCCTCTCGGGTTCCGAATGATCTTCTGAAGCCGAACTGTGAATCATCCATATCCTGTTCACATTTGTTACGAATCCTGGCATGTATTATCTTAAGAAATAATTTGAGAACATGACTCATCAAACTAATCAGTCTATAAACACTGCATTTTTTAGGGTGTTTTTTTTGGTAACGTCACAAAGGTGGATTTAAGCCAGTCTTGGGGTACGTTCCCTGTGTCGTAAATTGGGTTAAGCAACCTCAACAGGTAATCAATATTATCATCACTGATTAGTTTCAACACCTCAACTGGAACATCGTCTGGTCCGCAAGCCTTTCTATTGTCTGAAATTTGTATCGCATGTAAAATTTCCGATCTTAAAATTGAAGGTCCACAAAGCTGTTCCATAGGAGCATTCATATCTAATTATAACAACTAATATTATATAATACAATTACAAAAATTTTGTATTGCGTACGGTATGTAACAAGTTCCTATTCAAAGTCGTGAATTGTTCCTAGTTAACCAAGTTCTGTATAAGTTGTCCTTCCATCGCAAACATTCGCGTGACCCTCCCACTCCACCCGTGTTTGTCCAACTAGTTCTAGTTAGTGCCTACCTGTGTACAGTACCTGGTACTTGCCTGACCGTACACTTCTATTCTAACTAGGACACTGCAGAACTACACTAACCTACTTTGGCCAGCCTGACTTCGCTTGATTTCAAATTGACTTTGACATGTAGAACGTGATTCGAAGAGAAAATGTGATTTCTGTTTAAAACATTGTAAAGAGTAACGTCGGGAGAACTATACAAACTGATGATGAAGATGTAAAACCTTTGAAACGTGTCGAGAAAAATACACTCAAAAGAAACAAGGGTTTTATTAATAAAAATATTTTGGTATGAAGCATTTAATTTGTGGTGTTTCATTATTAAATATAATATGAATACACTTGTATAATAGTGCACAATGGTGTTCTTCTACCGACCCTTATGTATGGAAGCGAAGCATGGAACTGGCAAAAGAAGGATGAAAGTAGAATAAATGCAGTAGAAATGAGATCTTTTAGACGAATGTGCGGATACTCTGTGTATGATAGAAAATCAAATGAAAATATAAGAAGTGAATGCAGTGCGAATGATGGAGTTATGAACAAAATAGTGAAAGGATCATTTAGATGGTTTGGGCATATGGAAAGAATGAATGAAGAAAGAATGCTAAAAAAGTATATGTTAACGATGTAAATGGAACTAGAAATAGAGGAAGACTGAAGAAAACGTGGCACGATCAAATAAAGCAAATATTGAATGTCGGCTAACTGAGTTTTGTCTCAGGCATATTCTGATGACGTGACCAGCCCAGCGAAGTTTTCTCTGAATGATGGCTGTCTCAATACTTGTCATAACTCAATAATCAAGTGACAAATACAACCAAAATGGCACAAAATAAAAGAATATGAATTAAACAAAATTGCTATTTAAGGAGTACCGTTTACTCTTCTTTACATAATAATTTATTGGTCATAATAATACCCGTCGCGTTTAAATTATGATTAGGGGGAAAAATTCGTAAATGAAGTTTTTCCATCTTTTTCTAATTCTTCCCTTACCTTCCCCTAACTACCCCTCTTGTCGTATAACGTACTCCGCCGTTACTCCCTTTTCTCCTTTTGCTCAATTTAAATGGCGTTTACGAACTTTTTTTACTTTGTTCCAAACACTCGAGCTTCGGGTATTGATTGTTCCCTGAACTAAGGTTGGGCTATTGCAACAAAGCATCGATTGGAAACTCAAAGTATTTCGTTTCGAATAAACTTAATCGATATTATTAACAGTTTTTTTTTTGTTTGTTTTTCAAGAACATTGGAGAGAGATCAATAAAAAGAATAAAGAGAATCGAATGATTTTACAACAACAACAACAACAAACCATCACGCCGTTTCCCCGTATAGGTAGGCAGAGCGAATGGACCGTGTCACTACTCTATCCTGGCACACCTCTCTAGATTCCTCCACATTCATACAGCGAGTCATACACGCCCGTTGATTCTTCCGACTTCTAATATGACCAACCTTTGAAATTTGATTAATTTGGTCATGCCATGTTTTCCTCGGTCAACCTTGACTCCGTACCCCATTTACATTATTTACGATTTTATTGATTTTACAGAATGATTTTACTGTTGATTTTACTGAAAATTTAGATTTTTTGTCCAGAATTAAATAAAACGAAATTTTTAGAAACATCTTCGATTTCGTTAAACCGGTCACTATTAAAATAGAGACAAAAGTTGAAGTAATTCTTAAAAAGCATTGTTTTAATCTGTCGTTGCTAATCTATCGCCATTTTATTGTTACATGAATTCTACACTTGACCAACGACAGTTTGACAGTCACACTGCCTTCGCCGGGAATCAAACCAGAGACCTTTTGCAGAAGAAGGATGAGAGAAGAATAAATACGGTAGAGATGAGGTCCCAAAGACGTATGTGTAGTAGAACGATATACGACAGAATCTCAAATGCCCATATAAGAAAGGAATTTAGAGCGGAAGAAGGTATTATGAACAAAATAATGAAAAGATCGCTGCGTTGGTTTGGACATATGGAGCGCACGGATGGAGAAAGAATGGTTAAGAAAGTGTACGTTAATGATGTAAATGGAGTAAAACATGGCATGACCAAATCAATCAAATTTCAAAGGTTGATCATGTTAGAAGTCAGAAGAATCGACGTGCGTGTATGACTCGCGAGGTGTGCCAGGATAGAGTAGTGTGGCCGTCCATTCTCTCTGCGGCGTGATGGTTTGTTGTTGTTGTTGTTGGAAGAAACTAGGACGTGTGTCAGGAAAGAAAACTTTGGCGGTCCATTCTCTCTGTCTACCACCCCTTCGGGAAAACGGTGTAATGGTCTGTTGTAATTGTTGTTGTTGTAATACATATTTAAGGTTGTGGTTAATATTAAAAACGGGAAATCAAAGTAATTCTCGCATATGTATTTTTTTTCTCAAATATTATTAAAAGGGTTTCAATTTGTGTAACAGCTGGAAGAATCGATACCCTTTTCCTACTTTTCCCCTCACCATTTCTTTTAACTGAGCAATCTTTTCCAATTTTTTCCCCGGTCGCCCTTGGCGAACAGATTTCAACTTCTAAGATATTTTTGTGTCACTGATCGCTTGGATGCGACAAAGTTACAAAGTTCTCCAAAAATCATTTTAACCTCTTTATACCATAAAAATATTTTCGTGTTTTAAATCACGTAAAATCAATGTAAAATCTAACTCCTTTGTCTTTTGGATGTATATATTCAAATGATTTTACTGAAATCTCTTTATGGATGTTCATTTTAAATAATAATTAAATAAAACAATGTTTTTTAACTACTTCCACTTTTGTCTTTATTTCGACAGCGACCGGTTTCGCCAGGCTCGCTGGCATCGACAGACTGGTGACACTATTGTAAACTTAGTCCTTTATCTACATACAGATCAGGGGTCGTAAACATGATTCTGTACAAAAATAATCTTCGGGTGGTGGTCTAAGGGATAGAACGCTTGACTCCTGATCTATAGGACATTGGTTCAAGCCTGGACACGACCAGATTCCTTCTTCATAATAACGAGCTATTTTCTGCTCACATTGAAGATTGTAAAATAAATTCTAATATCATTGATATAAATCCTTGATGTTAGTCTTTTTTTTTAAGTTTAAAAAAACATCGTTTTATTTAATTATTATAAGTAAAAATTCACTACTTACTAACATCATGCCGTTTTTCTGGAAGGAAAGGCAGATAGATGACACGATGTAAGCGAGAGAAGTAGGCAGTCCATTCTTTCTGACTACCCTTTCGGTGATATGGCATGATGGTTAGTTTTAATTTATAAAGTACTGCGCGTGTTTACCTGCCGGTCTGAAATCAGTTATCGTATTTTACACGGAAGATAGGTATATCTGTCAAATCTTTTAGACTTTTAAGGGTCTCAACTGTCGAAAGTATCCCCTTGTAACAGTAGTAACGACAATCGCCTAGTTATAAAATTAACAAAGCTTATAAAATTTCACAAACAAAGCTTCAGATACTAACTGAAGGGCCCGCCCTTGAGCGAACTCAAATATTAAAATTAGACCTCGCGGGAGTAAACGAAGGGTCAAAGAATATTAAGGATTCGCCCAAGTGGCGGATTCGAGTTTTGAACGAAGTTTGTCTGTGTTTATTCATGTCTCCGAGGAAATTCCGCTCGACTTACCTATTTACTTCTATTTCAAGCAGTACTTATTCAATTTTAAACATTATTTTTTCACATTTAGGTATCTACTTTACATATTTTCCCGTCATAATATTAAAATAAATTGATGATTATTTATAAAGCTCCTTTTATGAATTATTCATCTCAAAGTCGCTACAGAAAATGTTCAATGTTATATCCTTGGTATAATAATAATAATAATAATAATAATAATAATAATAATAACAATTATAATAATAATTATTATTATTATTATTATTATTATTATTATTATTATTATTATTATTATTATTATTATAATTATAATAATTATAATATCCTAACTTTTAAAGCACCGTTTTTTGTGATGTAATCACCTCAAGGGCGCATTAATACGTGCTTTAAATTTAAAAATCTAAATTTGAACGCTGCATCTGATATTAGCCACCGGTTAGAAAGTATTATTTACACACAGTACACAGTACATTTGATAATGTCTTAGAAGGGCGAAACATGTCATAAATAAACATTATAATAAAACTCCTTGAAAACTATCGTTTTTTCATACATATTAATAATTTAATATGGAGTTTTACATTATTGTTCAAGAAACAATAAATATATAATAGAACATATACAAGTTTTAAATTGGATATGAAATATGAAAAAGACAGGTTTTTATCTTAGATCTGAAATCTGTCGTCGAAGACTACACATTTATGTTTCTTGAACAATGTTGTTAAACTCAAACAAACAAACCATCACGCCGTTTCCCCCCAGGGGTAGGCAGAGAGAATGGACCTAATGAATGTAAAACTCCGTATAAAATAAACACAATTTAAATAGGCCAAAACTTCATGTCGTCATGAAAGAGTACGAGAACATTTTGAATACAAGAGTAATAGTCAACCTCGGGGGGACCGATGCCAACCGCAAACTACTCATGTGTCACATGTCACAAGTGTGAACAAATACCTCAGCTATGCGAGCTAAGCTTAACTAACTTAGCTCTTGGTCTTCAACCGGCTTGAGATACGAATTGTGTAAAAAAATAGCGTTTTTGTTTTGTTTATACCATATTTCTCCAATAGCGTTTATGATTCTCGATCTTCTTCTTCTTCTTCTTCTTTTAATAGATCTGACAATCTGTGACACAAAAAATCATATCTCGTCGGATGATGAGATCCAGCTGTCCCTCCATCTCTTAGGCGGTCTTCCAGGTGGGCGGTGTCCGGAGGGGATTTCATAAGCGGCTGTTTATGCAAGTCTGTCACCATCCATTCGGGCTACATGGACCCTCCAGTATCTTCTTCTGGATCTACTCCACTGAACGATATCCTCTATTTCGCAAGTTTTTCTTATGTCTACGTTGCGGACACGATCTCGGAGAGTTTATCCAGTAATCGATCTTAGGACCTTCATCTCCGATGTTCTTAGTAGTCCCTTGGTTCGCACAGTGTCAGCCCGCGTCTCTACAGCGTACGTCATGATAGGTCGCACGCATGTTTAATAAATTCTGATCTTGCTGTCGATACGCATGTGCTTGTTCTTCCAGACCAGATTTTTCAGGCATCTTGACACGGCAGAGGTTTTACTGACTTATTCTCGTACTTTGGTATAAAGGTCATTTTGGCTGCGAGTTAATCAACGGATTTTATTTGTTTTGAAAATAAACACGAACTGTTAAAAAAAAATTGCGTTTTTATTTTGTTTATACCATATTTCTTCAATGGCGTTTATGATTCTCGATGTAAGCAATTTCCGAGTTGCGAATTTGTCACAATGAATTTTTCATGAGCATTCTACGTGTACTCCACGTGGATAGCGCTACGTGCCACGCGTACTGGTATTTCTGTCTTATTATAAACTTGGCAAATTCGCGATACTCACATTAATGTTCGCAATATTCACCTCAGAATGGTAATATCTGGAATCAAATCGCTATTCTATTATATTTCCCTCGTTTGTATTTACGTTTCCAGCATTAATTTCACACATTACGAGAGCTTTTCTGCATATTTCTTCCCTTATCTCTCACCTAAAAACTGTTATCGCAACTTCCCTAACAAATTTGTAACTAGATGTCGTTTTGTGTACAGGTTTCCACCCTTTTAGAATATTTTTCAGTACGAATATTTGTAATTACCATTTTGTTTTCTTTTTTAAAGATTTTGCATTTTTTTTAAACAATAACTCTTGTTAATTTTAATGTCTTTTTTTTACGTATTCTGCGTTAGTTTCATCTCGTTGTGATTCAATCAACCAAGTTATATTTTGATTTTATTATGATTATAGATGAGATTTATTGAAATTAATAACAACGTTGTCTTTTAAATGCGAGGAGATTAGATATTCGCATCAATTGTACTAACCATCACGCCGTTTCCCCGGAGAGGTAGGCAAGAGGAATGTGCATCGTAACATGCACGCTCGTCGATTCTGTACTTCACATGTAGCCGTCTTTTAATAATTTATTAATTTGGTCATGCGATTTCCTTGGTCATTCATGGCTTCTCTTTCCGCTCGCACTGCTTGTATACTACTTTTAACCATTCTTCTCTCGTCCATTCGTTTCATGTATCCAAACCAACTAAAAAAAGATCGAAAACTTGGCTCGCGGTGTGTCTTGTGCGAGACATAAGGGACAATTTGCAGAGAAGCTCAGAGTTGTCAATTTTAAAGTGAATAATTGTATAAAGCAACATTATATTACTCGTATTAAGAGTATCAAGAGAGTCCAATGAGTGAAAAATTAGGGCAGATTTGTAATCCGAGAACGACTTGCAAGTTTTAAAATTATTATGTTAAATTAACATTTTTTGGTCTTTTTCAATGCGTTGGATATCTGCTGCATAATAAGGAGACCAAACGGGAGATACATATTCAAGGCGTGAGAGAACCGTGGTTATATAAAGTACTTTAAGGGCAGTGATATTCTGGAAAGGTTTGCATGTACGCAATATAAATCCCAACGTTCAGAGGGATTTGTCCACCATGTCATCAATGTGAGTAACGAAAGTGAGTTTCGGGTCGATTGTGACTTCAAAATCTCTCACGTCATCTGAATCGGATATAATAGAACCATTGATGGAGTAGACATGTTTGTGAGGGTTCATTTTTCAACTCAATTAAAACTTATGACACTTGTCCGCGTTAATGGATAATTTATTTAGTATACAGTAATGATAGAGTCTGTCAAGATCTGATTGGAGTTTAAGGCAGTCACAAGTGTCAGAAACCTCCAAGCAGACCTTCATATCATCATCAAAAAGGATATACTTGGTGTGGAGAAAACAGTTGCCAATACCATGGATATAAAGGATAAAGAAAAGAGGTCCCAGATGGGAGCCCTGGGGAACCCCAGAAGGAATTCCAAAGGAAGTCTATTCATATATCAGTATTCCCGCACATTCTTCTCAGTGGCCTTATTTCGATGGCATTTATCCTTCCTTCTTATGTAAGCTCTAAGCTTCACTTCCATACATAAGGGTTGATATAAATAATTCGTACTTTGGTCATTACTTGTGAGACGCCAGTGAGATTAGGATTTTGCAGTCTTTATCGTTGTATAAATCATTTAACCCCTACTGTATATTTTTTGTTTAACCCTACACACGTAATTAAATGCGTGTTTGCGCCCTGGAAAATTATTTGAATTAATAATGTTAACACGTTTAATTTTCGTATTCAGTTTGCGTTCTTTGTAATCCGTATTTCCCGTTTTCTTGGAAAATTGTTATTAATATTAACGCCAGTGTACCCATCCAGCGTACGAGCCCCATAACCCAGCCGAAGTTCCATAACTTGGCGCTAATTTAGAGTAAATTAACTAACACCAGACTTAACTCAACTCCAGAGGAGAGCTTATTTTCCTGGAAAGAAGTAAAATTTTCAAATGTTTAACATTTGCTATGTCTACTAGATATTGTTTATAAGTAAACTTATAATCGTCCATACATGCTTTCACTTATTTAATGTGATAGTTACTAACTAACTAACTAACCATCACGCCATCTCCCTGAAAAGATAGGCAGAAAGAATGGACTGTCACACTTTTACTGATGCGGCACTCCATCCTTCTCTTTTCGCTCCGCGGGAGACGCGGTGTGATGGGTTGCGAACCTCATCGCCACCAATAGGCATCTCCCGCGCACACTTCGATCGTGCAACACCCACAAAATAAATCTAAAATAAATAATATAAAAGACAATGATATAAAATAAAATAACAAAATAAAAATAATTTAACACAAAACGTTCTTTTTAGATAGTGCACATATTGTCTATTTAATTTATGTTCCACGAATCCGCCGTTTTTTTAATTTAGCACATAATTTAATAACACATAATGTTTTTTTCGATGTTGCACATGTTGACATGGACGATCCGGACTTTTGTGTTTATTTAATTTATGTTACACGTATCCACCGTTTTTTAAATTAGCTGTAATTAGGCACTTAACCAGCAAATATATGTGATAGTTAGTATATGTTATATTTATGAACTGTTTAAATAAATTAAAAACTTTGTTATAAATATCACAATTGATTATATTTTGTCGCGACAGCTATTTCGCTAATCAATGTTAGCTTCGTCAGGTCTTACAATCAACTCATATTATATACAAACAAACCATCACGCCGTTTCCCCGCAGTTCCCCGTTCCCGCAAGGGGTAGGCAGAGATAATGGACCGCCACACTACTCTATCCTCTCTAGCTTCCTCCACATTCAACGAGTATTTCATACAACGAGTCATACTTTATTTTTACTGTTAAAAGTTAAAACATTTTTATAATATCACAATTTCTATTTATTTACCGAGAGTGTCGCGACAGCTGTTTCGCCAACCGATGAAGGGATCATCAGATGTTACAATAAACTATAGTTTATTGTATTGATTACATGAACTGACAGAACATAACATCTGTCAGATCATGTCAACAATTTTATAACATTTTAAATATGTATCTTCATAATATGTATCACTGAAGAAGGAATGGTTGTCCGAAACATGTCTATGTAATTTTAATTTTTTTAAATGCAAGTGTCGTGTATACAAAGTATTTAAAAAAGGTAAAGGGAAATAAAATATGTATTTTAAATAAAGTGTTGTATTGATATACAATACACTGTTCTTAAATTTCATGCACTTTGTTTTTAATTGTTTTTGCTGAATTGGGCGACATAAACCAGATGTTTTTTAATGTTTATGATGTTTGCGTACCGCCACTAGCTTTTTTTTTATTAGACAAGGTCATACACGGCCACGAAGGTCATGTACTTCACCGCAGCCGCCTCGGCTTGCTCGGAATTCGCAAAATCCAAATATTTTTAGATGTTGAGGTTAGACGCAAAGAGAAATGTTTATAAAGGCAGCACGCCCGTCATGTATTATTTAAGTATTGTGCGCAGCCTATTCTTGGACGTCAGATGAATATTTATTAAGCAGATGTGCCTGAAGCATATCATAATTTGAGCTCGCTACTCCGGAGACTGTGGACAAGTGGTACTGTCGTCATTATTATTATTATTATTATTATTACATTGTTGAAACACCCCTTACATTTTTACATCATTACTGGCACTGGATTGATAATGACGTAGAGCATAGAATAAATAAAAAAGGCATGACTACAGTGGGTCAATATTGCATTTGAACGGCCGTAACGTTGAAAGGGTGGAAAATTTTAAATACCTCGGCAGCATACTAACATAATCTCTTGACCCATATGTAGAGATAAAATACAGAATTGAGGAGCTACGTTCAATAAAATGAAATAACTTTTATGCAATAATAACATAAACTTGAAACACCGCCAGAGAATTATCAAATGCTATGTGTGGTATGTTTTATTGTATGGATGTGAAACGTGGACCTTAAAAGTCAACTCAATGAACAGACTGGAACCATTTGAAATGTGGCTCTATCGCCAAATGCTTAGAATTCCCTGGACAGACATGGTTACCAATACCGAAGTCCTGAAGCGAGCTAGTGTTGACAGGGAACTGTTATCAACTATCAAGGTTCGGAAGATTTCAAATTTGGGTCATATACTGCGTGGGGAAAAGTACCACATTCTCCAACTGATATTGGAGGGGAAAATTGAGGGACGCCGAGGGCCCGGTAGGAGACAGATGTCCTGGCTGCGAAACGTGAGAGAATGGACCGGCATCCGAAGAGTGTTGGAGCTGTTTCGAGCGGTACAGGACAGGGACAAGTTCGCCGAGGTGATCGCCAACGTTGGGGGGACCCGATAGGGCACTTGAAGAAGAAGATAGAATAAGTGTAAGGTGGCTTTAATCGCATTCTCTTTCAGGAGTGCAAATAAAAGAAAATATCTACCAACCGCTGTAAGGAATGCTATGCTCTACAGATCAGAATGTTTAGCCGCCAGGAGTCAAGAAGAACAGAGGCTACACGTAGCAGAAATGAAGATGCTGAAGTGGGCAGCCGGGGTCACAATTCTGCATGAAGCTAAAAACGAGCACATCAGAGGTAGCCTAAAAGTCACTCCCATAGCGGAAAAAGCTAGGAAATATCTTCACGGTTTCAACGCTCTCTGATATCAACTTGATTAATCTATATACTTAGGAAATTGAAAATTACTTTGTTTAATCCACTAATTATTTTAAAAATATATTAAAAAACAAGACATGTTTCGGAGAATACCTCCATCTTTAGACTCAAGAAAGACTTATATAAAAACGCATTTAAAGTTCGATACAATAATTCAAATTCAAAAATTAACCTGGGCTATTTGTTATAAGTACTAATAATTATTTATTTTTTAACAGTAAGAACTGAAAAATAATATTAAATAATATAATAATAATACATGATGATAATATAAAACAAATATATGAAAAATTGTAATTTAGAAAAAACATACATACTTTGTTTAGTTTTTATTATATTTTTACACCTGAAGATGGAGGTATCCTCCGAAACATGAGGTGCTTTTTAAATGTTTTTTTTAATAATTAGTGGATTAAATAAAGTTATTTTCAATCTCTTAAGTATATTACTGTGGAATTCCACATTCAGCATTCCTTGGCGTTCAATAAGTAGATTGATCTATAATTAATTTTAAAAATATGGTTATTTTTTTCAGTACATTATTGTCAAATAATGGCATTATTTAAAAAGCATCATCCGAATGTTTTACTGGTAAGGTCGTTAAGGGAAGTTATTGATACTTAAAAATTATGAAATACTTTACGTCAAATAAAAATATATACGTTGGGCGAATCGTAGTTACCCGGAAATAGTTAGTTTTATTATACCGTAGCCGTAGAACGCGAGCATCGTAGAGAATTTACTGTTACGTGAATGTATGCGATTGCCTACCGTAATAAAAGTCTGAATTTTCTGTACATTTCTATTGAGTTAGTGCTTCCATTAAAAGTTACTTGTTTTATTCCGTGATTTAAATATTTTTTGAATTATGAACGGAGAATTCCATTATCGAATATGCGCTTATTATTCGTATATTGAGCGATGTCAATAAACCACTTATTAATTTCCTTTTATGGAATCGGTAATAAAGTATACACATATATATAGTCACAAAACTCTGATTTTGAGGGTAAAAATGACGAAACTGCTGGCCAACTTCGAAAGAAAGGTAGTGCGACGAATTTGTGGACCCGTGAGATCTCATTTCTACTCATTTTTATTTATTAACATAAACTGTTAACAGTTTACTGTTAAAATAGCAACGATAAAAAGGATCATTAAGATGGTTTGGACATATGGAAAGAATGAATGAAGAAAGAATGTTTAAAAAATTATATATTAACGATGTAAATGGAACCAGAAATAGAGGAAGACCGAGGAAAACGTGGCATTATCAAATAAATTAAATATTGAATGTCGGCCGTGTGAGGAGTTAGAAAAATCGACGCGCGTGCTTGACACGATGTATGAATGTTGAGGATGCGAGAGAAATATGTCAGGAAAGAAAGGTGTGGCAGTCTATTCTTTCTGCCTACCCCTTCGGGGAGACGGCGTGATGGTTAGTAAGTTAGTTAGTTTATAAATAAAAATTTGATATATGATAACAGAGTTTTATAATGTCGAAGTATCATATTGTTTCGGCAAGAACAATGGACTATTTAATTCAAATATTGAATGTCGACCATGTGAGAAGTCGGAGAAATCGACGTGCATGCATGACACGATGTATGAATGTTGAGGATTCGGGAACTATGTCAGGAAAGAACTGTGTGGAGGTTCATTATTTTTTGCCTATCCCTCAGGGGAAACAGCGAGATGGTTTAGAAAAATTTCTGAATTTTGTACTGTACTTTAAAAATATAATCAACCCCAAGATAATAAAGTTATAATTAATCTAAACCACTGAGGTTATTATGGGCCACCCTGTTGTAAGTTTTATTGTTCGCTTTGTAGAATTTGAAGATAAGTTTAGTGAATCTGTTGGTTTTGAAGTTGGTTTTTTGAAAAATTCACTGAAGTAATATGTTTTCCTGCGCGTGTTATGAATGATGATTTCCTGTTCGAAACTAAAGTTTAAGCTCCTCCCACGTACAATACCACCGGGAAAAGCTCTAGTGAAAAATAATCACGTGTCCATAACGAATGAAAAGTGACGTTTAAGTTAGAAAAAGTTACGAAAATTGCGCATTAACACGTTGGCTGCGGAGCACTGACCGAGACGGTGGACCCCAGTCCAGGTAAGGCCGTATACCGTTCGGTTTGCAATAAGAAGGAATGAGGTTTGGCCCTCGGGAGAGGTTCATCAGTTTCTACTTACTTAAAACGAAAGAAAATATGATAAATATATGTAAATGCCTCTCGGGATGAGTATGAACTTTTCAGTAAGCACCGCTCGGTGGTGAGACGGAATGTTCGGTCAGCCTTTCGAGCATATGTAAGCACCATTGAGGGCGATCTTATGAATGACCCCGGGACTTTCTGGAACTACATAAAAAGCCTACGTAAAGACGGTGGCATCCTAAATACCATGATGCATGGGGATAGAGAGGTTGAGGGCGCAAACATAGCGAACGCATTCGCTAAGCACTTTCAATCTGTCTATAGCAATATTCCCCCGCGGCTTAATTTAAATTCAGCGACCGGTTCGAATACCAGTAAGTGCGCTCATAGCTTTGACATATCTAACATAGACACAAATGATATTAAATCATCCATCAAAGCAATGAAGAATTCGCACTCGGTTGGTCCGGATTTTCTTCCCATCTTCTTCTTCAAAGGCTGCTCTGAGCTCTTAATATATCCGCTGTACTTTTTATTTAACCTATCGTTAAGTACAAATACTTTTCCTGATCTCTGGAAAGTTTCTAGGATCAGTCCTATCTTCAAGAGCGGAACAAAAGAGTCAGTCGAAAACTACAGACCTGTAGCAATACTGTCGGCTCCAGCCAAGCTATTCGAATCTATTCTACATAAATTGATATTTCCCAGAGTTGACCCATATATTATAACAGAACAACATGGGTTCAGGAAGGGGCGCTCTACTGAAACAAATCTCATGGTCTTCACAGAATACATAACAAGGGCCTTGGACAATGGTCACCAAGTTGACTGTTCATATAATGACTTCTCAAAGGCATTTGATACTGTGAACCATGACATTCTTATAGCAAAGCTATCTCAAATTGGTTTCTCTTCTCAACTTATTATGCTTTTCACTAGTTACCTTGAGGGGAGGAAACAATTCGTCTCGTACGGAATTTTTCAATCGGAACCTTTTTTTGTTTATTCAGGGGTGCCACAGGGTTCGAACCTTGGCCCACTCCTCTTCACTATATTCATAAACGATATTGCGAAGGTAATAAACTTCTCGCGATTTCTTTTATTTGCCGATGACCTGAAATTATTCCTAGACATAAATAATCCTGACGACTGTCTACGCCTTCAGTCGGATATTAATAATATTGTTACCTGGAGTCACAGTAATCATATGAAATTCAATGTCTCTAAGTGCGTAATGTTATCTTTTACGAGAGCACGGAGAACTATATATCATAGATACACGATGAATAACCAGCAGTTGGCACATGTATCCACTATGAGAGATCTCGGGGTCATCTATGAGAGTAGATTAACCTTTCATGCTCATGTTGAGAGAATTTGTGGCATTGCGCTGAAGATGTTGGGCTTCATAATTCGGACCGGAAGGGTTTTCAGAGATCCCAATGTGCTCAGAGTACTATACAATTCATTGGTTCGGAGCAGACTCGAAAGTGGTTCTGTGATATGGAGTCCGCACGAGGCGAGATATTCCCTTATGCTGGAGAGGGTTCAGAAAAAATTTCTGAGGTATCTCTACATGAAGGAGTATGGTAGCTATCCATGGCTCTATCCCACAGCGTTTCTTTTGGGAATGTTGGGGTCTAATTCTCTGCAGCTTCGAAGAGACGGGTTTCTCATAACCCATTTCTTTAGGCTTATTAGGGGATATTTTGAAAACTCAGCCGTGCTGGAGGGTGTAGGTCTTTTTGTTCCCGACAGATATCTCCGACAGCGCCAGCATAGATTGTTTTACCTATCCGCCGCTAGAACCAACCTGGCTCTGGTGACACCGGTGGGAAGAGCAATCAATCTGCTGAACGCGGTCTCCTCGGAAATCGACGTCTTTCATATCAGTGAAAGTACGTTCAGAAGGCAAATACTCTTAATTCTGGAGGGTATCCTGTCTTCCTAATGTTCAACCATCTCTCATGCGTTTCTGGTAGTATATTATTATTTTACCAATATATTATTTTACCTGTTCTCAATAGATGCCTTAAAAATTAATTTTGTAATGTCTATTGATGAAATGAAATAAACTAATAAACTGATAAACTGATAAACAGAACTAGATATTGAGGTAGAGCGAAGAAAACGTGGCACGATCAAATCAATCAAACATTGAATGTCGACCACGTGAGGAGTTGGAGAATGAATGCAAGTACGTGAATGATACGATGTATGATTGTTGAGGAAGCGAAAGAATTATGGCAGGTGGTCCATTATTTCGCCTACCCCATCGTGAGACGGCGTGATGTTTAGTTAGTTAATTTGTAACTTTCGTATAATTTAATTACGTAAAAGAGAGCCTCGAATTAATTTCTTCTTGCGTCATCTTTTTTCATGATAGCTGGTTTGATGTATAAAATTTTCACGGGTATAATATATCTTTATTTGTATAATTTTCTTTGTCCCGAATCTCGTGCCAAATATTCAACGCAAAATACAATTTCGAAAAGTTTGCGAATACCACAAAAAAAACTTTGATTATATTACAAAGTTGTTCGCCAAATGAGCAGGTATAAAAAAGTTGTGTATTCCTTATGGAAATACAATGAGAACAACAATTTCTGATTATGTTTATATATTTTCATTGTAGTTTCATATTTCAATCATTATCTATTATTATTTTCTTCTTTACTTAAATTTTCTCTGGTCAAAATGTCAACGTGAGTGAGCCGTTGTGAAATAAACAAGAAGGGGTGTCATGTTTTAAAAACACGACTGTTTACAATACCTACCGTAAATAAATTTACTGTACCGGAATTCGATGAAATTTTGGATTCGTAAAAAAGAAAAATTATAACATTTATTTCGGCATTCCTTTTGGGAATGCTAGGAACAAAGTTTTGACAGCTTCGAAGAGATGGGCCTTTTCTTATTAATCGGGGGGTATTTTGAGACGAGACAGCCAGCAGACTCAACTAGACAAGGGGAACTTTCGCAATGCTTCGCCCAGCATTGGCGTTCTAGTATCATTTTGAGAAACCTCAAGCTCCAAATATTTAGCAGTAGCGTTAAAAGCGTACTGCTGTACGGATGTGAGATTTGAAAATCTACCGCGGACCTTATTGGAAATCTCCAGGTGTTTTTAAATAGGTGCCTTCGCTCAATATTCAATATCTATTGGCCTCTAACAGTGTCAATTCCGTTCTCTGGAAGGAAAGCCAATCAGAGTACAAGTCGCTAGACGCAAATGGCTGTGGATCGATCACACTTTGAGACGGAACCAAGCCTGCATCGCTCAGGGCGCACTAGAATTTTCCCCTGTAGGGGGAAAGAGGAAGCGAGGCAGACCTAGAGCTACCTGGAGAGGAGCCCTGCAGGACGAAGTGAAAGCAGCAGGCCTCACTTAGGATGATGCTAGGTATCAAGCATGCGATAGAGTCGGTTGGAGAAGGCTCCTTGAGGTCCTATGCGCAACAGAGGTGTGACAGGACAAGAAAAAGAAGAAAAAGATTTCGGGAACTCGGCCGTGCTGGAGGATGTTGGTATTTTTATCTCTAATACATATCTCCGACAGCGACAGCATAGATTGTTTTACCAACCTGCCTCTTATGGTGGGAATAACAATAAGTCTGCTGAACGCGGTATCCTCGAAGATAGACGTCTTTCATATTAGTGAAAGTACGTTCAGGAGGCTTGACTTGACTTTAGAGAGTATCTCGATTGGCTCCTGATCCAGGGGGCATGGGTTCAAGCCTGGACACGACCAGGTTCCTTCTTCCTAATAATGAGCTATTTTCTGCTCACATTGAAAATTGTAAAATAAATTCATCATTGATATATATCCTTGATGTTAGTCTTTTTTTTTTAATGTCGAACCATATCTCATGCGTCCCTGGTTTATTGTATATATTTTACCAGTACTCAATAGATGCCTTAAACATTAATTAATATTGTTTGTCATGTATATTAAGAAACTAAACTGATTTGATTTTAACGAACCCTGAAGTAACTCAATTTTCAATGTTCGTTTAATTTGTTTTTGATAGCCAGCAAGATTACTTTTAATTATAAAACATATGCTCTTTCATCTTACATTAAGATTATATAATTACTGAAGCAACTATGTACATATACAGCCAATCATGGGTGCGTTTCTATTGTTTACGTGATGAAATGAACCAAAACCGTAAATAACTCATTCCTTTCATCCCTCCTAATGAAATGTTTCATAAAGTTTCCTTGTGCTTCCTACAACTGGCTTTTTACTGAAGTTAGATTAGTGGAGTCGATTAACATGAAGCCTGGCGGCGTGAGTTGGTTAGCACTAGGCATGGGAAAACCTACGGCCAATCGCAATTATATCGATGTTATATTCGTTCTTCTTCTTTTTTCAATGCCGTGTCAGGTCCCCCCAACGTTGGCGATCACTGCAGCAAAGGCATCTCTATCCTGCGCCACTTGGAACAGGTTCTGAACTCTTGTTATTACTGTCCACTCTTTGATGTTCCGCAGCCAGGACAGCTGCCTTCTACCAACTCCCCGACGTCCCTCTACTTCACCCATTAATATCAGTCGAAGGAGGTGGTATTTTTTTCCCCTTAGCACATGACCCAAATATGAGACCTTTCTAATTTTCACACTCGACAACAGCTCTCTATTAGCTCTGGCTCTCAGTAGTACGTCTGCATTATCGGTCCACGGTATACGGAGCATTCTGCGGTATATCCACATCTCGAACGCTTCCAACCGGTTCATTACATTCACTTTCAGAGTCCAGGTTTCGCAGCCATATAGTAGAACAGACCATATATTCGTTAAGATATTCTAATGATTTAACTGAAGTCTCTTGATGGAAGTTCATTTTAAATAATTATGTAATAAAAAGATGTTTATTTTATAAACTACTTACAGTTATTGTCTTTATTTCGCCAGGCTTGCTGGCATCGACAGACTGGTCTTGGCAGACTGAACTGGATGAAAGACCAGTCTGTCGACAGATATTGATTGCCACATTCTTCTTCTTCTCAGTCGTTTTCCTCGTGATTAAGAGGTTGTGTCCATCCTTTATACCAATGACCATGGCACACCATGCGCTCTTGATACCCATCAGTCTCCAAACTGCAGCTAATGAAAGATAAATAAACTCCCTGATTTGATCGGACCAGCGGCTCAGTGGTCGTCCTCGTTTAGCTTTTCAATTATTCCTAATCTCTCCGGGCTATGTGTCCAAAATATTTTAACACTCTCTGAGAGCACATACCCAGTTACCCAGCTGGTCAATGATTGACTGGTTTGTTATTCTTGCCATCCAGGGTATACGCAGCATTCGTCGCCAGCACCACATGTCGAATGTATCAATTTTGGACCTCTTCAATGTTTGCATAGTCCAAAACTCGCAACCATAAAGGAATGTAGAGAAAACAATGGTTTGAACCAGTGTCATCTTGGTTTTGTTAGAGATATTTTTGTCTTGACGTATCTTGGTAAGCTTTGTTATGGCAGTTTTAACCATTTGCAATATTAATTTCAACATATTTAAGATCACTTCATAAAAATATTCCGTATATTAGGATTGTCTGTCACGGAGAATAGTTGTGAGATAATAAGTTTTATGACGAACTCGAAAGCCGCTATCGTTTCGATTATCTCGATTATCAGTCCGATCCAGTTCCGCCCATCCCTAATAAGAAAGCAATAAAACTCACTTGTGATCTATCTGTATTCATCGCAGAAACTCGAACAAGGGAGTTAATGGTCGGCTGGGAGTGGAGCACGCCAAGTTTCTATGCCGCGACCCCCTAACCTAACCTGACCCCATAACCTGTACTGGAATTATTTTACTTACTGTTTCTCATCATATATACCCCTTCTACGATACTTATCATTTAACCCCTTCAGTAATCTTAAAAAATAAAAATATTAAAAAATAACACCTATTTTTTATGAATGAATTTTATTTACTAACTAACCATCACGCCATCTCTCCGAAGGGTTGGCGGCAGAAAGAATGGACTGCCACACTCTTCTTTCCCGACATATTTCTCTCGCTTCCTCAATATTCATACAACGTGTCATGCGCGCGCGTCAATTTCTCTGACTCCTCACGTAGCCGACATTCAATATTTGATTTATTTTATCGTGCCACATTTTCCTCGGTCTTCCTCAATTTCTAGTTCCATTTACATTCCATGTTAATTCGTTCCATGTGTCATAACCATAATTAATTACAATTTTTATTAATTATACCTTTGCCTGAATTCCTGTACTTGAAATATTCGAAGAATACTAGTTTATTTCACAAAATTTATAACGTACTTTACTTGTGGTGCCATCTATTAATAAAAAAGTTTGTGTTTATTGATCAAACAGAAAACTAGACCTTACATGTCTGAGTAGCAAATTATTTGGCCTAGTTGAACAACAATTTAGAGAAACAATTTATTGACTAATGATTTTACTGTAATTTCTTGATGGAAGTTCATTTTAAATAATAATTGAATAAAACGATGTTTTTTTAACTACTTCCACTTTTGTCTTTATTTCGACAGCGTCCGGTTCGCCAGGCTCGCTGGCATCGACAGACTGGTCTTGGCGAAACCGGTCGCGAAATAAAGACAAAAGTGGAAGTATTTAGAAAACATGGTTTAATTTAATTATAATTTATTAACTGTTTAATTAAAACACTGTTATAGAATATCACAACTTATTATATTTCTTTTAAAATTGTTGCGACAGCTGTTTCACTAACCAATGTTGGCATCATCAGGTATTACAATCAATATAGAAACAATTTAATATGAAGCATACATAATGTGACAATCTAAAAACGTCCCGTTTTCAGATAGCGTGTCCCGGTTTCCCCGAAAACAGCTTCGGGACGCCAAAATGTCCCGTTTTCAAAAAGAAAGAAACTCAAATCCTGGCGGTAGAATCTAGAAGTAGTAGATAAAGACGTGGGCATGCGCAGAAAAATAATACAGTATTTTCATTGCGATTGCGCATAAAATCTCATAATGCATCTGACCATAGATAAAAGATATCTGAAGAGAAAACATACTCTTTGCTCTTTGATCTGACGTTTACAGAGTTGAATTGACTAAAATTTATTGTGTGTGAACCGTTAGCTTTAAAAATCCAAATTTTGGTAATTTTTGGCGAAAACAGCGCTTTATAAATTGTTCAAATTTATTATTATTATGAAGTACCTACCTTTTTTTCGGTGTCCCGGTTTGGGGGAAAAAATAAATTGTCACATTAAACATACCCCACAAACCAAAATCTTCCAGGTACTTACGCCAAAATAAAATTGTATTGTTTTCAACGATATTGCAGAGGTGAATACTAAACTGCAAGTAATGAAAGATTGCTGTAGGTATTTAAGTTTCCTTGCAAAGTCTGCGCAATAGAGAAATGGCATGCGATGGAGCAATAGCGTGCATCGCCCTGCAGTCTATCTTACATAAATGAGTACAACAACCTTTGTCTTAGATTCTCCTCTATTTCTTTTACTACAACTTTCATTTGATCGCTAATCATTTGTATTCATCAACACAATAAATCCGCAGTCATATTATATAGTTATATTATTACTCTTATGGAAAAATAGAAAAAGATATCGAAAGGAGGGTTGGTGCTGGGAATAAAATAAATGGCGCACTCAAAGTCATTACTGCAAATAGAAATATATTCACAGAAGCAAAAATGGCAGTACACAATGGAGTTCTAGTGCCAACCCTCATGTATGGAAGTGAAGCTTGGAGCTGGCAAAAGAAGGATGAAAGCAAGATAAACGCCGTAGAAATGAAATCACTAAGAAGAATGTGCGGGAAAACGTTGTATGATAGAATACCGAACGATGAAATAAGAAAGAGATGTAAGGCAGATGACTGCATCATGAATAAAATTAAAAAAAGATCCCTGAGATGGTTCGGACATATGGAACGAATGGATGAGAGTAAAATGGTTAAAAAATTGTACACAAGCAGCGTGAGTGGGAAAAGAAGCCGAGGACGACCGAGGAAAACATGGCATGACCAAATTAATCAATTACTAAAAGGCGACCACATTCGAAGTCGGAATAATCGACGTGCGTCCATGGTACGATGTATGAATGTAGAGGAGAGGTATGCCAGGACAGGCCAGTGTGGCGATCCATCCTCTCTGCCTACCCCTCCGGGGAAATGGCGTGATGGTTAGTTAGTTAGTTATTATTCTTATTATTTTGATGACTTATATTTTAAGTCCGCTGTTTTGTAAAATTAATCACTCCAAGGGCACACTAGAAAAATACTGACTGAACAGTGCAGTCTTTAGAAGTTTCCTAAATTTAACGTCACTATCCTCATACTTGATACTAACATGGAGGCTATTCCACGCCGACGGACCCGCAACGCTGAAGGCACGATAATAGAAACGTGCTTTATTGACTCTGACTGGAATCGTTATGTTGTTTGCATTTGTTTCTACTGATCGGAGTGAACGTTGCCTTTCCGTTAGTATGGGTGTCACGCAGAGGTCCGATATATACGCTGGCGCTCTCTGGTGTCGAGCCTTAAACACTGTTAAACACAATACATTTTACTCGCTCTCGGATTTTAAGCCAGTGAAGTTCCTTCAGGAGCGGCCTGATATGACAGTATTTTTGCTCCCCATAATCAATCGGGATAATGAAAGGATCATTAAGATAGTTTGGACATATGGAAAGAATGAATGAAGAAAGAATGGTAAAAAAATTATATGATAATGATGTAAATGGAACCAGAAATAGAGGAAGACCGAGGAAAACGTGGCACGATCAAATAAATCGAAGAGAGAAGAGAGAAATATGTCAGGAAAGAAAAGTGTGGCAGTCCATTATTTCTGCCTACCCCTTCGGGGAGACGGCGTAATGGTTAGTTAGTTAGTTAATCAATCGGGCAGCAGCATTGAATACGCATATGTTTTCTGCTTAATTTATTATTTGGCAATCCAGCATACATTCCGTTACAATAATCTAATCTTGACACTATAAAATAATTTACGAGGGTCCTAGCTTCATCAATATCCTTATATGTTTTGTATACAAATGTGGAAACGGGTAACTACCACATTAAAAGCCCAAGTGGCATCCCAAGAAACAGCGAAAAGTTACACTTTCCTGCAAACCTATCCTTTGAATGAAAACTAGCGAAGAATACATAAGAAGTGGTTATTCATGAAAACGGTATTTAGTAATTAAAGTATTTTATAATTAATTTCTTTAATAGGTACGCCACAACCGTCCCTCTTGGTTGCCTGAACGCCCCCCATTTGCCTATAGGCCCGCTACCGCCCCCGTGGAAGGCTCTAGCGCTCCCTGAGGAGGGGTACCGCCCCCGTTGGAAACCTATGTCTTACAGAGTAGAAAAACAAAAATATTTAACAAAATATACTAAAGAAATGAAATGACTCTGTAGCAGTAAATCGAATATTATTTCTTATATATCCACTACTACTTATGTTGCGAATTCGCGTTTGAATAACTTTTGAAATATATTGTATTTTCAAATACAGAATTGCTCGATCTAGCTTTTGTCTATCGTCCGACTCTTGCGTATTATGCGAGTATACTCGCATATTTATGTATTTTCGAAATTTGAATCGTAACTTCTGATGTTCTAAATTTAAAGTGGTTTTGTACCCACACTAACTTCGCGATTGCTTTTGTTTGGATGTTATTTCCGAATTTGAACTATCGTTTATAATATTTTGGTCACCTAAAATGCTACGTGTTCATTATATATTGTTAAGAGACTGAGCACTGTTAGATTTATTACTAAAGTTTTTGTATTAGTAAAAGCTTATTAAAGCAGTGTCTTGGATAGAAGTAGTAAAAAAAGTATAGAACGAAATAAGTTTATCTTTGATTTTATGATAAAATATGATATAAAGTTTTATTTTGACATTAATGGGAAAAATTGGTTTAGACAACAAATTTTTTTTTTTAATTATCCCATAGATTCAAAAATGTGCTCAATAAAGTTATGAGCGGTTAAGTGAGCGTCTCTCGTTAAGTGCGGGAGCGCTGGCGCTTTTTCAAACGTATTTTCCTCGAAACGACTTTTTTTTTTTTACACTATCCTAAAAGTTATTAATCATTTAATATCATTGCTCAAAGTATTTTTCATTGCAAAAAGTTTTTAAATACATGGAAAAACAGATCATATTTTTTTAAACACGTCTCAATCATTCAATTTTTAATTTTTAAAGATAATTGAGGTTCATGTAGAAGAGATTCATATCCTTAAAGTAAATTAAAACTCCCATTGATTTAAGATTAAAACTGTGGCCTTCGGAGGAGTGTACACAAACAGCTAAGTCAGATAGTGGCCTCCGATGGGTGGCAGTTGATATCTTCAATATTTTCCAATGAAATACTTTAAACAAATATATTGTATTAATTGAAATATATATGCAATTACATGCAATTAACAAAAAAAATCATGAAAATTAGTAAAAAAAACGTCGCTTTAAACCTATATTCCCCCTTAATCGCAATGATCAAAGACGAAAACCTTTACAGTAGAACGTCGTTTATCCAGACTAATTGGGACTAGATTTGTTCCGGACGTACACATGTTCATTTTTTTTTTCTTCTGCTCATTCTTAATTATGAAATTTTACTGCAAAAAGAAGTCTGTATGTAGTACATGTACATAAAAAGGCTTACATTACTCTACAGTACTGGAAAAATAATCAGGATTTTTTTAACAAGATTTCTTGGTCTTTTTTGTAGCTAAATCGCGGATTCATTTTAATAAAAGTACCTAATTGAGTTGAGCTGAACTAACTAACTAACTAACCATCACGCCATTTCCCCGGAGGGGTAGGCAAAGAGGATGGATCGCCACCATGCTCTGTCCTGGCATACCTCTCGGGCTTCCTCTACATTCAAACATCGTACCATGCATGCACTCGATTATTCCGACTTCGAATGAGACCACCTTTTAGTAATTGATTAATTTGGTCATGCCATGTTGAGTTGAGCTGCTTTTTCAAAACCATGATAGTGAAGTTTCTAATGCTGTAAAGGCTTCTCCATTACTGATTCGTTCTCCTTCATCATACTCATTTGAACTTACATCATCATCTTCATCCTCACTCTATTTTTGTACCACAGAAACAATTTCATCATCGTTCAACCCACACCCAACGTTGTGAAGGTGTGGTGGAGTAAGCTAAGTCATAGTCTTTAACGTAGGTCACGGTACAGAACGCTTCATCATCTCGGCTTGTCCGGATAATTGACGTTCCGGTTAACTGACGTCCGGATAAACGACATTCTACTCTAATTAACTTTTCTCGTTGCATTATTCTCAGTCGATTGGGTCTCTTGATAGTAATAGAATAATATATATAAGTATTTTGTTTTTTTGAATGTATACAAATACTTGTAGACAAATACTGGATTTTACCCATCACGGGTTAATCATTAAAGATCAATTGTATCTCAAAAGAAACGAAGATGTAAATTATTTGGAAACAGAATATGGTGATCGAGGCGTTTACAGGACTTATGACCTGTCATTGGTTGGGTTAAGCGATCGCTTTATGTAATACAACATTCCCCATTCCGCCCTTCTTACGACCACCTCCACTCTCGACCACTTCACACGACTCTCTCCGGGCGTTGTCTAGTAATGTGTGATAATTTAGTTGTTCAGATTGCATTATTAAAGATTTTCTGCTTAATGCTTACACCTTATCTTAATAGATGGCGCTAGTGTAGATTAAACTAAAGAAGTGTTTCTCAACATAGTAGCATATATACATCTCCCAAAAATATTTGTCAGACGTGGTGGTCGTAAGAAGCGCGGAATGGGGAATGTTGTATTACATAAAGCGATCGCTTAACCCAACCAATGACAGGTCATAAGTCCTGTAAACGCCTCGACCACCATATTCTGTTTCCAAATAATTTACATATACGTCTCTATTGAGATACAATTAATCTTTAATATATAAATAGTCTATGACCATCTGAATATTTAATATAAACAAATTTCTAGAGCACTAATAATATTTCCTCATCCCTAGAACACACTCGCCGCACTCATATACAACGGTAATTGTATTAAATTTAGAGTGCTTAAACCATAAACTTTCCGACTACCCTAATGCGGTTTTCAGTGGAGCGAAGTCCGCAAGAACTTGCGCGGAGGCATTATCATATTTGAATAACAGCAAAACATCCTTCGGTCTTCCGTCTTCAGCGCTTTTTTTTATTATAGCATAATTTCGCTTTTTAATACATAAAATAGGTACCTAATTTCAATCATGATTCACTACACTATTATTCTTCTTATTTTCGTCCTGTCACACCTCCGCGGTGCATAGGGCCTCAAGGAATCTTCTCCACCCGACTCTATCGCATGCCTGATAGCTAACATCATCCCAAGTGAGGCCTGCTGCTTTAACCTCGTCCTGCAGGGCTCTTCTCCAGGTGGCTCCAGGTCTACCTCGCTTCCTCTTTCCCCCCATACCCCCTCAACATTCATACACCGTGTCATGCATGCGCATCGATTTTTCTGACTCCTCACGTGGCCGACATTTAATATTTGAATTATTTGATCGTGCCACGTTTTCCTCGGTCATACTCTGTTTCTAGTTCCATTTATATCGTTAACATATACTTTTTTACCATTCTTTTTTCATTTATTCTTTCCATGTGTTCAAACCGTCTTAATGATCCTTTCATTATTTTGTTCATAACATCATCATTCGCACCGCATTCACTTTTTATATTTTCATTCGACACTCTATCATACACAGAGTATCCACTCATTCGTCTAATTTATTTAAGATTTTAATTATATTTGAATAATGGCATGCGCCTATAAATAAAACACGTAATTTCAATCCCTTATAGCGGAACATTGCAAAAAAAAGCAATGTAATACATTGTATGGCACAACTTCACGTCTTTCTTTAGGACCTTCAAATGTTTTATTAGTTTTTTTATTGTGCTCCTTGCAGAAGGATTCTGCCACGAAATCTTCACAAACTTCGCCTTATTTCATTTATGTGTACAATATACATTCATTGTTCATTTTGTTTAAACAAGTTTCTTATTTCCTCGACGACTTTCTTCATTTTTCTCAATTTATTTACCAACTTTAGTCATTTTTCTAGCTCGAAACTTCAGTAAGAAAATAAATAACTTGTACGTAGAGTAAAGTATACTTCATAGTAAAAAGATAACATCTTTACATACTGCATATTCTATTTGTGGTATTAACATACATGCCCGTTTACTAAGTGTATATTTTTGAGAACATTCGCATCCCTGCGACCCCTGCAAAAGGTTTGAATAGTTCGTTAGCATTTCAAGTACACTTATAGCAGTGGGCTCCAGACTCCACTAGCATTGAATTTTCTGCCACTTTGTTCAAAGTTCGTTTTGCGTCGAGCATTTGAATGAGTGCGCCTCTCAAAGCTTTGATCATTTCTACTCATTACGAAGTATGATAATAAAATATTTTCAAACTATGAATACGGTTGAAGTTCAAATAGAGAAAAACAGTACCTAATTTCAAAATGAGTGTTCTATGGTACGAAAAAATTAGAATATTTTATTTGATGTTAAATTTGCTTGCTTTTTTTTTGTTAAACGCTTTTGTTTTACTTGTTCTGTCACAGTCTTCTATATATTCGCTTTCATAAAATAAAATACAACAAAGTGAATGGTGCACTTAAAGTTGTCATCGCAAACAAAAACCTATCCAAAAAAGCTAGAATGGCAGTGCACAATGGTGTTCTTCTACCGACCCTTATGTATGGAAGCGAAGAATGGAACTGGCAAAGGAATGATGAAAGTAGAATAAATGCAGCAGAAATGAGATCTCTTAGACGAATGTGTGGATATTCTGTGTATGATAGAGTGTCGAATGAAAATATAAGAAGTGAATGCGGTGCGAATGATGGTGTCATGAACAAAATAATGAAAGGATCATTAAGATGGTTTGGACATATGGAAAGAATGAATGAAGAAAGAATGGTAAAAAAATTATATGTTAATGATATAAATGGTACCAGAAATAGAGGAAGACCAAGGAAAACGTGGCACGATCAAATAAATCAAATATTGAATGTCGGCCATGTGAGGAGTCAGAGAAATCGACGCGCGTGCATGACACGATGTATGAATGTTGAGGAAGCGACAGAAATATGTCAGGAAAGAAAGGTGTGGCAGTCCATTCTTTCTGCCTACCCCTTCGGAGAGATGCGTGATGGTTAGTTAATTAAATTCAAATTTGGAATTTTTTTATTTTTTTATTTATTTTTTTTTTCATGTACACAACAGGTCGTTTAGACCCAATTACTGTATACAATTTTTTTTTTAGCTATTATATTGATTCTCGTGACATGTGATGGTAGCCAATCTATCGCCATTTTATTGTCACGTGAATCCTACACCAGACCAAAGACAGTGTGACAATCACACTGCCATCGCCGGGAATCGAGCCCAGGACGTTCGGCATGGAAGTCCGATCTCGTAACCACTCTGCCACGAAGGTCGTCAACTCTGCACGGAATGTAGTCGTAATACCGTTATTTAATTACTTTTTTCTTTAATTTTCAGTAGGCTTTGAAAACTCCAATATTTACATATTCGGAATTTAAAAACGCGCAAGGGTAGAAGCTTAAGATAATAACGTTTTAGGAAACGAACGAATGTGTCATAATAGGGACAAAAACTGAAATATCGCGGTCATTCTCAGGAATCGCGAATATAAATAAAGGGCTTAACACCACCTGCCACGACCGCCGGTCCCTATATATCACGCGCCGCCCTTTATCCCCGGGGCCATAAATTAACCACCCCATTATTGACACAGCTCTCCGCCGAGTGAATCGGATTGTTTGAATTCCTGGATTATTCCTATCGCCTCCGCCATTAGCGGCCTCATTTGGGAAGGTAATTGCGGACATCTGTGCATTCGCGTGTATCGGAAAGTAATAAATGAAATCAGATTCTTTACACCTCTCCTTTGCTCTCTTGTGCTAATGGTGGATTGCTATTTTCAATAATATTTACAATCACACGCATAATCTACGAGTGAGATAACCCATTTCTTTAAATTAATCAGGGGATATTTCGAGAACTCGGCCGTGATAGAGGGTGTTGATCTTTTTGGCCCTGATATATTTCTCCGACAGCGACAGCACAGATTGTTTTACCTAGCGGCCATCAGAACCAATCTGCCTCTGGTGACACCGGTGGGAAGAGCAATTAGTCTGCTGAACGCGGTCTCCTCGGAGATCGACGTCTTTTATATGAGTGAATATACGTTCAAGGGACAAATACTCTTGATTTTAGAAAGTATAATGTCTTCCTAATGTCGAACCATCTCTTACGCGTTCCTGGTATTATGTTGTATTTTTATAATATTTTACATGTGTATTCATTGTTTAATTCCTTAAAAATGTGCTGTTTGTAATGTCTTTTGAGTTAATAAACTGATTTGATTTGATTTAGAATGTTCTCATATTTGGGTCATGTGGTAAGGGGAGGTAAGGGGGTAAGGAGGTCATGTGGTGAAGGGACGTTAGGGAGTTAGTAGAAGGTAGTTGTCCTAGCTGCGGAACATAAAAAAATGGACAGGAATGTCAAAAATTCAGAACCTGTTCCAAGTGGCGCAGGACAGAGATGCCTTTGCTGCAATGATCGCCAACGTAGGGGGTAGCTGACACGGCACCGGAAGAAGAATATTGTTTATTGAACAATGATGTAAAACTCCGTATTAAATAATTAACTAACTAACTAACCATCACGACATCACCCCGAATGGGGTAGGAAAAAAGAATCGGCTGCCATACTTTTCTTTCCTGAAATACTTCTCTCTTTTGCTCAAAGAAAAATGTCATGCACGCACGTTGGTTTCTCTTACTCCTCACGTGTCCGACATTCAATATTTGATTTATTTTATCGTGCCACGTTTTCCACGGTCTTCTTTCTAGTACCATTTTCATCGTTAACTTATACTTTGTATATACTTACCATTATTTCTTCGTTAATTACTTCCATGTCTGTTTTCTAGACATTTTATTATATTTTATGTGATATGAATGACGTGTTTCGGCTGTATAAGGCTTCATTTTTCGCTTTGACATTTGACATTTAACGATTTGACAAACGCTTTCATTTGACAAGCGAAAAATGACATTCTCATAAAATATAAGAAATCTTCTAGAAAACCGACGATTACATTTGTATTAATTATATTTTAAGTTTTAAAACCATATAAAATATCAAAGCGTGAAATGGAGCCTTTGACAGGCGAAACATGTCATTCACATAAAATATGTAATAAAACTTTTAGAAAACCGACGTTTTCATTATTTAATATTGATAACATTTTAAGTTTTAAGACCATGATTTATTATCAAGTTTGATTGTGTCATAGACAGGTTAAACATGTCATTCACGTAAGACTTTTGGAAAACATGCGTTTTCATTCGTATTCTTCTTCTTCGATAGTACCCTTGTTGTAGACCTATGTGGACCTTCTCCAGATTGTTGCTCCTCCTGTGAAGTAGAGACTCCCAGCTGTCCTTCCATTTTTAAGGAGGTCTTCCACGAGGACGAGTCCCATGAGGCTGATTATTTAATGCAATATAGGAGAGTCTGGTGGCGTCCATTCTTTGAGCAGTCCCATCATATAATATCTTCAACCTCACATATCTCTCTTATTCTGGTGTTCCTCACGCGATCTCTCAGTGTCTTGCCTGCTATCGTCCTCTTTATTCGTATTAATTACAATTATTTAAAACACATCACTCTAATGTTCAGTAGTCCTTATTTTATTCCAACATCCCCTGAGGATATTATGAATAAATAAAGAACATTATTTTAGGTTCACATGTAGTTATCGACGTCCTTATTTCACATGTTTCCTATTTTCCTTTGACTATTCCCCCATCCGCCAGCCGTGTAGGTACATCCCTTCGGCAAAATGTAATTTGAATTCAAAACAAGTATGAATAAGACCGACCGCCAACAGGCACCACACCGAATAGCTACATTTTCAAAAATCCTCAAGCTTTATTTAGTTTACTTCAAAGTATGGTGCACACAGTTTTTAAGAATCGTGTGTTTTTGGCGAGTGCGCCTGGCTGTATGTCTCTCTGCTAGAGAGGAAATTGAAATGGTCCTTAACTGGTTGTGCCAGAGGAGTATACAAATAGTTAGTCCCGAGGTACCTGAGAGAAATTGAATTACAGGTACATTCCAGATCTTTCTGCCCACACAGTACTAGTATGTGCCCCACAATCTGAACAGATACTTTTCATCCCCAATTTTCTAAAGCTCTTTATCCTTCAGGGTAGACTAATAACTATAATATTTAATATTTTTAGTTATATTCTATTACCCTCTTTATAGACGTTTATATATTTTCTTTTTTAGATTTCCCTTTGTTGACGTCGAATGTCACCATTGTTCCCTAAACAGAATTTTAAAGATGCCTAATATTAAACTTAAGGCGTTAACACTCTAGAATTCCATAATGACGAATTTTTATGAATTAAAACACTGTTTTTCCACTTTTGATTCAAAAGTGTAAAAAACAGTGTTTTAATTATTAAAAATTCGTCCTAATATTAATACGTATTTAAATTCAGTAAATTTTACGTAGTATTTTAATTTTATGTAACATGAATATAATTGTGTTTACCACGCCTAATCTGTATGTATATGAAAAAATTAAGTTAATTATAGCATCACTAGTCTGTTGATGCTAGCGGTTCTGGAGAAACCGGTCGCTATCGAAATATTTCTTAAAAAATATTATTTAATTATTATTTTTTAAATGTATAATTTAAAAAAGTTCATTAATTCCCAGAAGGTGGTGAAGATTTCGGTAATCTATTTTGGTAACGAAAATAACATTCCTAGTATAAATTAAGTGAATAATTTTATTAAGTGAATAATTTTATAAACTGAAACAATTATCAAAATAAATATTCAATTTTATTCAAACCACGTTCGAAACCCCCATTCAGTTATAAAAACAAACTGTGAAATTTTCATAGAAATCGCTCAAATAGTTTTCTAGTCTGTAGGTAATATAAATGCGAACAATTTCTATTTGCATAGATTTTACTTCTTTCACCAACGAATGTTGGAAGTTTACAATAACACTTATAACTGTCGATGGCAATTCACCAATCCTTCTGTATGGAAGTTAAGCATGGAACTCGCGATAGAAGGATGTAAGCAGAATAAATTCAGTAGAATTGAGATCTCTTGGACAGATATGTAATAAGTATATTTATGATAAAGTGTCAAACACAAATGTGAGAAGTGAATGCGGTGTAAATATAAGTCTTCTTCTTTCTTATTGTAGACCTATGTGGTCTGTTCTCCAGAGTGTTGCTCCTCCTGTATACGTTATTATTGGTCTTACGCATGCTTAATAGATTCTCATCTTACTCTTAATAACCGTGATTACTCCTTAAGAGAGATGGCGTGATGATTAGTCATTGATAACAAATGATCTTATTGGTTACTTATGGGATAAAAAAAATGAACAGAATGTATGTATTTAAATGAATATAAATGCACTTCGTATCACTTTTATGTTTCGGTTGTGACCTAACCTTTTTCGATGTTAAAATTGGTATTTCTTTTACATTCGCCATCACTTTATGTTGTGGATTCACATTTGAATAACTTTTTGGTAACATTGTATTATCACAACACTTTTTTGCACTTTTTACAAACATGTTTCGGGACACAAACTTCCCTTCTTCAGTGTATGAATTTTAACAGTTAAATGATATTAATATTGATGACTCAACATCATTCCTTCTTGATCTTTTTCCTCAGCCTACTCCTTCCACTCCTGGACAAAGGAATTCTCTATTCGCTTCCATGTCACCCGGTCCTGTGCAGACTGCATCCAGGTTATTCCGACGTGTCTGTTCAGATCATCCTTCCACCGTAGTTGCGGTCACCCTGCACTTCTCTTTGCCGTCCACGGTCTCCAAGTCAGCAGTCTTCTTGTCCACTTTTCATCTGAGATTCTGGCTACGTGACCTGCCCATTGCCATTTTAGAGTCGCCACCCGGTTAATGATGTCAGTGACCTTTGTTTTTTTTTCTCTCGCCGTATCGTTTCTGACTATGTCTCTTAGGCTTATTCCTAACATGGCTCTTTGCCTCAATATCATGTAACTGTTATTAACAATAAAATTCGTACACTGAAGCAGGGAAGTTTGTGTCCCAAAACATGTTCGTAAAAAGTGCAAAAAAGTGTTGTGATAATACAATGATACCAAAAAGTTATTCAAATTAAAAGTTGTACATCAAAACGGTTGGGTCACAACCGAAACATGTCTGTAAAAAGTGTTATGAAGTGTTTATAAAAATACGAAGTGCAGTTATATTTATTCAAATATGAATCCACAACACAAAGTGAAGAAGAATATAGAAGAAAGAATTTATGTATTAAACAAAAATGCTAGATTTTACATAATAAATGTATATATCAATAAATCCTTGTACATGAAAGTACTTACTTACTAAGTACTTACCCAGAACAGTAATAAAATATAACATTTGATTATTTATTCAAATTCAGAGATATTCCCGACTTCCCGAATTGTGTTAAATGGCCCCACAAATCCGGGGTTAAATGACGCGAAATGATATTATGTAAATGCACACGATACTTTATTTGTCAATAGTCCCTGGCTCATTGATTTATGGGAACAATTTGTACTAAATACATCCCCAACGGATCGCTGATCCAGCATTACTATCGGGAATATTAATTTGCCTGATGAAAGATTACTCACGTGGACACAGTAGTTAGAGTCTTTGAAATTGTATCGTACAATACTCTGTAGATTTGTTCTTTTTTTATCTTGTATGACGTTATAAAATAAAAAGTTGATTTTTTAATACGATCTCTACTTTTAGAAGAAATGACAGTCTGCAACATTACCATTAATCGGTGAAAATCTCGAACAAGTAGATGAGTTTGTATATTTAGGGAGTATGGTTACAAAGGACGGTCGAGTGGAGAGAGATATGTTTGTGAAGTTGTCATCGCAAATAAAAGCTATCCTAAAAAGCTAAAATTGCAGTGTACAATGGTGTTCTTGTACTGACCCTTATGTATGGAAACTAAGCATGGAACTGGCAAAAGAAGGATGAAAGCGGAATAAATGCAGTAGAAATGAGATCTCTTAGTGTGAATGAAATCTGTGTGGAAATCTGTTTATGGTGGAGTCTTGAATGAATATATAAGAAAATATGAACAAAATAATGAAAGGAACGTAGATGGTGACACATGGAAATAATGAATGAAGAAAGAATGGTAAAAAAATAGTATATTTTAACGATATAAATGGAACTATAATAGAAACTGTCAGGAACAGACCAAAGGTCTATAAGGAGAAGAAGAATAGAAACAGGGGAAGACATGTTAACGATATAAATGGAAGACATATTAACGATATAAAAGATAACGATATAAAAACGAAAAAGTATATGTTAAAGGTATAAATGGAACTATAATAGAAATAAGGAAAACGTGGCACGATCAAATTCAGGTGGTGGTCTAGGGAATAGAACGCTTGGCTCCTGATCCAGGGGATATGGGTTCAAGCCTGGACACGACCAGACTCCTTCTTCATAATAATAAGCTATTTTCTGCTCACATTGAAGATTGTAAAATAAATTGTAATATCATTAATTTAAATCCTTGATATCAGTATTTTTTTTTTAAATAAATCAAATATTGAATATCATGAAAATCAAATATTGAATATCGTGAGAATGACATGAAATCGACGTGCGTGCATGACACAATGTATGAATGTTGATGAATCTAGAGAAGTGCGTGAAGAAAGAAAAGTGTGGTATTCCATTTTTTCTGCCTACCCCTTCGGGCAGACGGCGTGATGGTTGTTAGTTAGTTTGTTATCTCTGCTTTTAGTTACGGCCATTTATAGCCAAAAAAAGATTACGAACCGCAGCTGGAGAATCCAATTTAAAGTCTAAATATAAAAGATACTTTTATCCCAGAAGGTCTCTCTGTCAAAGTCGTTTAATCAAAACTAATTAGATTTCTGTCCGTCAATAGGAAAATTCATTGCTATTGCCCTAAGTAGGGACAAATTAGGAGGGCGAGAAAAGAACCTTGGAGCGTCTTTAATTACATTTCCTTCAGAGTGGACACGCCCTGACGGCCCTTAGTATCACACTCAATGGAATCCGTACTTTCATCATTTCATTCGTATGTTTTGATTTATTATATTCAATTTTAAAAACACGCATATGACGGTGCTATCTGTTTCACGATACGCACATATCAAGGCTTGTTAAGTCTGGTTTCTTCCAACTGAGACAGCCAAAACATGTTAGGAGATATTTACCTATTGATGAAGCTAGGACACTCTAAAATTATTTTGTAATGTCACGTTTAGATTATTGTAACGGAATGTACGCTGGATTGCCAAATAATCAATTAAGCAGAATACAAAGCGTATTCAATACTGCTGCCCGATTGATTATGGGGAACAAAAATACTGTCATATCAGGCCGCTCCTGAAGGAACTTCACTGGCTTAAAATCCGAGAGCGAGTAAAATACAAATTGTGTCTGACAGTGTTTAAGGCTCGACACCAGAGAGCGCCAACGTATATTTCGGACTTCTGCGTGACACCCATGTCAACGGAACTGCAACGTTCACTCCGATCAGTCGAAACAAATGCAAACAACATAACAATTCCAGTCAGAGCCAATAAAGCAATTTTCTATGATCGTGCTTTCAGTGTTGCGGGTCCGTTGGCATGGAATGGCCTCCATGTTAGTATTAATATGAGGATAGTGACGTAAAATTTAGGAAACTTCTAAGATTGCACTGTTCGGTCAGTCTTTTCCTAATGCACACTTGGAATAATTGATTTTATAAATATAACTAGCCTATAACTATATACCGGATCTTTTTGTTAATCCTATGCCTCCAAGTATCCGCTGCAATACCAGGTCTGGTCCTGAGATCATTACATTCATAATATAAGTAGAGAATATTAAGACACATGTCAAATATAAATCTCTCACAATTTGAGTACAATAATTACAGTGGCTGCGATAATACAAAGGAGATATCTCACTCGACAGAGATAACAATTATCTCTAACCGTTCGCTCAACACATCACGAACAGAGCCACCCCGAGGGATGAAGCGTTTCTTTCCCCTGAATTTCAGGAATTTCATTACAATGGCATCGCCTCCCACTCGCGTGACATATGCTTACTTAAAATAGGGGTTGCTCGCCACCCCTACAGCACTCATAAATACGTAACAACTCTGTTTGGATTTTCGTTTGAGCTGAATCATATTTTTAACGGGCCAGACAGGTGGATCGAAACTGAAGTGTATTTTTAAACTGATACGGCGTATTTGGGTCATGAACCATGGGGGTGGGGGTGGAAATATAATTGTTGAAGTAAAATGAGTGGTGAAAATGAATTGTGCACTCAAAACCATCACTGCAAATTGAAATCTATCTGAATAACTTTTTGAAAACATTGTATTTTCACAACCTTTCACAAACATGTTTCGGGACACAGATTTCCCTTCTTCAGGGTATGAATTAATGAACTTTTACTTTAAAATTAATTAATTCATACATTGAAGAAGGAAAGTATGTATCCAGAAACATATTTGTGAAAGGTGCAAAAAAGTGTTGTAAAAATACAATGTTTTTAAAAAGTTGTTCAAATGTGAATCCACAACACAAAGTGATAGGGATTATAGAAGAAAAAAATCTATCTACTGAAGTAAAGATGGCAGTGCACAATTGGGTTGTAGTGCCGACCCATGTGTATAGAAGTGAAGCTTGAGTTGGCAGAAAAAGTATGAAAGTTAAATAAATGCCGTAGAAATTAGATCACTTAGAAGAATGTGCAGAAAAACCTTTTGATACTTAAATGTATACTATAAACGAATTTTTAAATAATGCTTTAATTTTATTTTCAATTATCATATAAAAATATGAGTATTTCAGATAAATCAAAATGCTTTATTTTCTACTCCATAATACTCACCAGCTTCATAATACAAATGCCAAGATATTTACGAACACTCAGGTACATACTTCGGGTGACCCTGGTAAGAAGTCGGCTGGAATATACTCGTAGTTCCATTATTTGGTCACCGCCTGGGATCCGATACTCTCTGAAGGTGAAGCGAGTGCAGAAAAAAATTCTGCGCTTTCTTGGCTCTTTCCGACTGAATTCTTGCTAGGTATGCTAAGCTACCAATCATTGGAGAGAAGGAAGAATATCGTTTGGGAGTTCACTTCTTTCAGCTGATTGGCGGCCATATACAAAACTCGGATGTCCTGAGTAGGTCTATTTATCCCTGATAACTACCTTCGTCAAAGATAGCTCATATTGTTTTATTTGCCGCGCTGCAGAACCAACCTGACAATGGTTATGCCTGTGGGTAGGGTAATCTTATTGCTTAATCGGGTCGCCTCGGAGGTCGACATATTTCGTGATAGTGTGAGTTGCCTCAGGGATGTAATATCAATGTTATGATTCTTTCTAATTATTAATCTTAATGTTTTTTTTTATGCTTCTTTTATAAATTCTTATAATGCAATTACAAGCGATGTGGAATTATATGTCTGTAATGTTTGCGATTTCTATTAAAATAAATAAAATTAAATAAATGAAATTAAATAATGCCCTGCAATACTTTTATATAAAACATAGATTGTCTGAAAAAACAATGGATTTTGTTTTATAATTACTATTGTTTTATTATGATTATGATTATTATAACATATTGTTGATTATTGTTAACTCTTTTACACATTCTCCATTCAACTCGCTTCGTCTCGCCTATTATTCGATAGTGAAAATCTGAAAATGTCTCGCTCGTGCCTTGGGTAGCGTAGGCGTGGGTGATGAGCGATGGCATAGACGATGTATGGGAGTGCGGGAAAGCCCACTGCGGGTGACACTGACGAATGCTCCAATCACTTTTCCTTTCATACGACTTTCCCGCCAATTTTTCGTTTCCCTCCAGTTCCGTCGCATCGCCATTTATTGTATGAATGACATATTGTGTTCATGATAAAATCACGAGCTTCATTCGAAGACTTTCATTATAACACTTTCATATTAAATTATTGAAAGCTAATACATTAATTAACACTGTGGAATTCCAAAGTTATAGGTACACTTGAAAATTTAATAAAATTTTGTTTATTATCCACAAAAAATTAAAATTCGGAGGATATCTCTATAATAAAAACTAAACAAAGAAAGGCTTATATTAAAAACGCATTTAAAATTCGATACAATAATTTAAATTTAATAATTAATCTGGGCTATTTGTTATAAGTACTAATAATCCATTTTTATCAGTAAGAACTAATAAAGAATATTCAACAATAATAATACATAATGATAATACAAAAATACAAAATTGTAATTTAGAAAAAAACATTACATGCTGATTAATCATTTATTAATTTCTATATAAATTATGTCTTTTCAAATGTATGTTTTTTTTTTCTAAATTACAATTTAATATTTTAATATTTTCATTATGTATTATTATTGTTTAATATTATTTTTTAGTTATTAATGATAAAAAATAATTATTAGTACTTATAACAATTAACACAGGTTAATTTTTATATTTCAATTATTCTATCGAATTTTAAATGCGTTTTTTATATTATTCTTTATTTGTTTAGTTTTTATTATATATTTACACCTGAAGATGGAGATATCCTCCGAAACATGTCGTGTGTTTTATTTAATATTTTGTGGAAAATAAACAAAGGTTTTTTCAATTTCCTAAGTGTAATTACATATTAACTTTGATATACATATTTTTCTTCGCACTAAATGCGACTAAATTAATAATATTACTTTACTTAACAGTTTTACCACACATTCGTCTAAGAGATCTCATTTCTACTGCATTTATTCTACTTGCATCCTTCTTTTGATAGTTACATGCCTCTCTTCCATTCATAAGGGTTCCATGCACAAGAACACCATTATGCACTGCCATTTTAGCTTTTTTGGATAGGCTTCTGTTTGCGATTACAACTTTAAGTGAAAAAACAAAGATATTTGAATTTGAAAGGCTGATGAAAAAAAGAAGAAGAAAAAATGTTATAAACACAAAAGAGCGAAAACAAATTACGTATTCACAAAAAGTGCAATTTTCAATAGGTAGCCGAACCTCCAAAATAGGGTCTAATCATTTTTCTCTTTTTTGACAGTGCGTGAAATCAAAAATGGCCTTTTGTTATTTAGGGCCCTAACGTAGACGCCGTTTCGTTGAATTTTTTAGAAAGCTTTCACAAAGAACCCCCCGTATCACCACACTTTGTTACACAAATTCGCCGAAAATTGATTTATGTGTGCAATTTTCTTTCCATTTTTTTGCAGAAGCTACAAGGCGTGAAGATAACAAGTTTTCCTCCCAGATAGTTTGTTTGTAACCTTGGGATACATTGAATAAAAATACTTGTAATACCGCTCTCCTATGTAACATAATATCGATATATCGAAAACCCTTAACACTTGAAAAGTTATTGAAAATGAAACACTTTGACATTAATTTATGTTTTTTATTTCTTTTTCCAATTTTTATTTTCATATCGATAGTGTAAGTATTATTATTTATTAAATAAATTTTGTATGGTAATATATTTTGATTTTGAAAATTTGGTTTGGTTCATGTGGTGCTCCTGTAAATTTGGAGATATTTCGGTACAAGTGAATTGTTTTGGTCAATTTAATTGTTTCCGCACTTTATAATAGTTAATTGTGACACGTAATACGTTTGTACTGTTTTGCTGTTAAAATTATATTAGTTTTTTTGTTTTTAAAAAGAATTTTGACAGGTGTCAAAATAAATTTTTCATTTGTTCCAATGACAATTTGAATAATTTCTTCAATATTATTTTTAAGTTCTCGCTGGTTAAGTGCTTAATTACTGCTAATTTAAAAAAAACGGTGGATACGTGTAACATAAATTAAATAAACACAAAAGTCCGGATCGTCCATGTCAACATGTGCAACATCGAAAAAAACAGAATGTGTTTTTACATTCTGTGCTAAATTAAAAAACGGTGGATACGTGGAACATAAATTAAATAGACAATATGTGCACCATCTAAAAAGAACATTTTGTGTTAAATTATATTTATTTTGTTATTTTATTTTATATCATTGTATTTTATATTATTTGTTTTAGATTTATTTTGTGGGTGTTGGAAGATCGAAGTGTGCGCGGGAGATGCTTATTGGTGGCGATGAGGTTCGCAACCCATCACACCGCGTCTCCCGCGGGGCGAAAAGAGAAGGATGGAGTGCCGCATCAGTAAAAGTGTGACAGTCCATTCTTTCTGCCTACCCTTTCGGGGAGACGGCGTGATAGTTAGTTAGTTAGTTAGTTAAATATTGTTTAAATCTGTCATCTTATGTATGGAAGTGAAGCATGGAACTGAACAGAAAGTTCAGTGGTATTCTAAAAAAGAATTGATTGGGTGTGCCCAACTACCTCCAATAGGGATTTACTGCTACTGATATTTACTGCTACTATAACAGTGTTCAATTTTATATGCATTTGCTCTCAATAAGTAGAGATTACAAAATTGAGAATACAGGGGCAATTTGTGGCGTTTCGAAATAAATCAAATGTCACGTTTCTAATGTAATTAACGTACATTGAATTGAACAATTTTACAATTGTTGCATTCATGATGATTGAAGAAAAATCTCTAAAAAGTTAATCAGCAAGCTACAGACAGTCCCCGCCAAATTAATAAATGTAAAACAAACAAATCATCACGCCGTTTCCCAGTAGGGGTAGGCAGAGAGAATGGACCGCCACACTACTCTATCCTGGCACACTTCTCTAGCTTCCTCCACATTCATACAGCGAGTCATATACGCACCATGATTCTTCTGACTTCTAACATGACCAACCTTTAAAATTTGATTAATTTTGTCATGCCATGTTTTTCTTGGTCTGCCTCGACACCGTACTCCATTTACATCATTAATGTATACTTTCTTAACCATTCTTTCTCCATCCATGCGCTCCATATGTCCGAACCAACGCAGCGATTCTTTCATAATTTTGTTCATAATACCTTCTTCCGCTCTACATTCCTTTCTTATATCAGCATTTGAGATTCTGTCGTATATCTTTCTACCACACATATTTATTAGGGACCTCATCTCTACCGCACTTATTCTGCTCTCATTCTTCTTCTGCTAGTTCCAAGCTTCGCTTCCATACATAAGGGTTAGGACCAGAACTCAATTATGAACGGCCGTTTTCGCTTTCATTGATAAATTTATTCTTATTTCGGTGACATGTCAGGTTCCCCCGACCTTAAACGCTTCTGGTGACACCGGTGGGAAGAGCAATCAGTCTGCTGAACGCGGTCTCCTCAGAGATCGACGTTTTTCATATTAGAGAAAGCACGTTCAGAAGACAAATACTCTTGACTTTGGAGTGTATTGTGTCTTCCTAATGTCGAACCATATCTCATGCGTTCCTGATATTATGTTGTATATATGTAATATTTTACCTGTACTCAATAGATACCTTAAACATTTATGATTTTTGTAATGTCTGTTGAGTTAATACTGATTTGATTTGATTTGATCTTACTATCAAACGAGAATATAGTACTTGAGAGTAGGCATCTCTGTCTGTGGCAGGTGGAAACAGCTCCTCAACGATTTTTAAGCCAGTCCAGTCCCTGATTATACTCGTACATAAATATTTTAGATGACATAGTTATTGACATTTAAATAGATTTTTTTGAATTCATCTATTCTTCGTATAATTCACAATAACATGTTTCGCCTTGCTAAGACATTATCAAATGATGACATTTGATTCAAAATCTAACATTATCAAAGGATTATAAAAATCAAACCTTTGATCTTATTACTTATGTAATAACTAACACGAATGAAACGTCAGTTTTCTAGAAGTTTCATTATCTTATATATAAAAATCTCGTGTCACGGTGTTTATGGTCGAACTCCTCCGAAACGGCTCGACCGATTTTTATGATTTTTTTTATGTGTATTTGGTAGGTATGAGAATAGATTGTAAAGTATATTTCATAACGCTAAGTGATTAGGGTGTCCCTATCCAGAATTTTTTTTCTATTTTTTTTACAATGCTACACTGATGCTGAGCAGCAAGGAGATTTGCCTTCTGCCAACAAAATAATTTTGCTATTTAACACAATGGTTGCGCTGATCTGTGTTGCCATTACAATACAGTAATGAATTGTATATCTCTCGTAAACATTTTATTATGCTTTGTTTCATTTATGATCTAACATAGCTTTAGAAATATTAATAAATGTTTCCAGACTAAATAAACAGATTTGTAATAAATACATATAAAATAAATTTTAAAAATACTGAAATGTTTTGAAACATTTCATTGTATGTGTAGCGAACTGTTTAAGTAAAATGTGCACGTGCCGCCATTGCTAAGACCTCGGGGGCTGGCGATGTGGATAAAATATAAAGGGGTATTTATTATCCTCCTGAAGCCCTGGAAGATACTATGACAGAGGATTATGTAAGAGAGAATAAAGGATTTCAAAAGATCATCTACCATCTGATGTTCCATCCGCGCTATCTCTAGAGCGAGAAAACCAGAGAATCATTTTTATTTCAAATTTAAAGAATTCAATTAATCAAAGTGCACTTAAAGTTATCCTCGCAAACAAAAACATATCCAAAAAACCTAAAATGGCAGTGCACAGTGGTGTTCTTATAGCAACTCTTACGTATGGAAGCGAAGCAAGGAACTGGCAAAAGAAGGATAAAAAGTAGAATAAATACAATAGAAATGAGATCTCTTCGACGAATGTGTGGAAATTCTGTGAGTGTGATAGAGTGTCGAATGAAAATATAAGAAGTGAATGCGGTGCGAATGATGGTGTTATGAACAAAATAATGAAAGGATCATTAATATGGTTTGGACACATGGAAAGGATTAATGAAGAAAGAATGGTAAAAAATATATATTTTAACTATGTAAATAGATCTATAAATAGAGGAAGACCGAGGAAAACGTGGCACGATCAAATTAATCAAATATTGAATGTCGGCCAGTTGAAGAGTCAGAGAAATCGACGCGCGTTCATGACACGATGTATGAATGTTGAGGAAGCGAGAGAAATATGTCAGGAAAGAAAAAAGTGGCAGTTTCTTTCTGCCTACCCCTTCGGGGAGACGGCGTGATGGTAAGTTAGTTCAGTTAATTAACATGAATTACATCAATATACTCGTATTTGATGACATAGTTGTTGACATTTAAATTGATTTTTTTAAATTCATTTATTATTCGTATAATGAAAAATAACGGTGAAGGCTGGAGAGTGCGGCGTACCATATTTACAAAGCTCCCAGTCTCTCCACACAGGTCAGACTGAAAAGACTGAGATGGGCCGGTCACGTGCAGAGGATGCCGTTATCGCGAACCCCAAAAAGATTGCTGGAGTGGCATCCAGGTGGTATAAGACCAATTGGATGACCAAGCCTGCGATGGGAGGATGAAGTTGGGAGAGATGGGGCGAAATCGTTACGAGTGTCAAATTGGAGGGTCGAAGCGGAGGACAGGAGGAGTTGGAGGCGACGAATACTGGAGGCTAAGGCTCGATATGGGCTGTAGGGCCATCGAAGAAGAAGAAGAGATAATGAAAAATCACAATGACATGTTTCGCCTTTCTAAGTCATTACCAAATGATGACATTGTATTCAAAATCAGACATTATCAAAGTATTATAAAAATCAAACATTTGATCGTATTAATTATGTAATATTTTTTAACGTGCTACCAAATAAAAACCTCGTTAGTTAAAAGTAAAGAAATTGTCGGTAATGGCTATGTTTTGGTACATTTTTTAGATGTACAAATTCGACCGGTGGGCGCAGACCCGACGGTGATTTGAAATTTAATTAGTTCGCCGGAAGTCAGGGCAGCGGGGCGCAAGGGGAGCGGGCGTCGGGCGGCGCGACGTCTCGGGACCATTAAAACACCCTTATTACATCGTTACCGGGACTCAATATTAAATGAGAATCATCTCAAAATAACGTTCATTGTATTATTTAAAATTAAAAATGGAATATTCGATCTTGTTTTTTTTTATTCACAACTCAAAAATTATAAGTTTTTATTAAAACAACGGAAGAGACGAAACATTACAGAACTCTAATTAGATTTCAAATCATGACCTTCTAATACATGACCGAATACTATGTAAGATGTCTGGTTGAAACAGACGTGAGTAACAACTGTTCATTTATTATTATTATTATATATTTTTTTGTTGAATCGCTATTTTACATCATGACAGCATGAGCCAAATTGATGTTAAGGGTATCATGGTGATTCTCGTAACATGTGATAGGTAGCTAATCTATCGCCATTTTTAAGGATTGATTGTATCTCAATAGAGACGAAGATGTAAATTGTTTTTTGGAAACATTGTCACGTGGATTCTACATCAGACCAAAGGCAGTGTGACAATCACACTCCCCTCGCCGGGAATCGAACCCGGAACCTTCGGGGTGGCAGTCAATGCACTTACCACTCGGCCAGGCCAGAAGGTCGTCAATTTATTGTTTCGTTGTTTGTTAAACACCATATTAAATCATTCATGTGGATGAAAACGTCTGTGTTCTAGAATTTTTATTATGTTCTATGGGAATGATATGGTTCGTTTTGCAAATGTACAAATGACATTCGATACTAGCAAGGTTAAATATGCCATTTCCCTTGGGCTTAATTAATCTAGAAAACAGACGTTTTTATTGGTATAAATTATTGAAACTTTGAATGTATTATTTGTCATCGCTCTTTTTATTTATCGAAGGTATAGACGCTAAATATAATTTTTATTAATTATGTAATGGTTAAATCTAATTAATAAAATTCTAGGTTTGCTAAAGTTTTGATTAACTATTTAATGTCTAGTCTTGATTATCATATAAGCGACTTAAATCGCCAACTTTAATTGTTCTTCCGATGACGCTAGAGCCCATATCCAACCTTGGCCTCCGTCAACTTTCGCCTCCAGCAGTCCCTGTCTTCAGCAGTCGTCCTCTAGTTCGGTACCCGAAGAAGTTGTGCTTCATCCCTCTTTACTTCGTCCCCCCACCTCAGCCTTGGTCTTCTCACCCTTTCTACTTCTGCCCGGGTGTCCAGTCGTAATGCGTTTGGGGACCCGTGAGTTCAGCATCCTCTGTACATGTCCAGCCCATCTCAATCTTTGTAGCTTTATGTGTGTGGAGATTTTGGGGGCCTGATACATGGAATACAGCTCATCATTGCGTCGAATACGCCATTGCTCTCCTTCTCTCACGGGTCAACAAATTTTTCGGTTTTCCGGTTTCAGGTTCCGCCATTTTACAATCGCCCACTGGCCGACCAATTCTAAAACATCAAACACTTCATTAAACGCGTTGTTCTTATATATTGCGTTCATGAATAGTTATTATCTTCAAATATTATATTATATATGTATTCATATAATAATTTTTCCCAAAAAAATGGTATAACTCTTAAAATAATCCGCTAATCCAATAGAGAGTCATTCATAGGGGTTGGTTGATAACGCCGGACATTTTGCTAGAGTCAGGTGGATAGAGGAGGCAATATTTAAGATAAATGGGAACAAAGGGGGATCTTTATGTCCTGCAGTGCACAGATACGGGCAAAGATGTTGATTAATTATGATAACTTTGCAGATAATTATATCATAAGAAAAATATAATCAATACTGCTATTTAATTTACCAAACAATCTGGAAAAAATACATGTTTTTTAAATTAAAAAATAATCATTAACTTACTTACTAACAATCGCGCCGTTTCTTTGAAGGAGTAAGCAGAGAGAATGAACCGCCATATTTCTCTGTCCTAACATACCCTTCGAAGTTCCTCTTCATTCATACATTCAGTTACGATTTTTCGAATTTAGCCGTATTTTAATATTTTATTAATTTTGGCATGCCATGCATTTCTTGGTCAACCACGGCTTCTTTTTCCACTCACACTGCTTGTATGCAACTTTTTCACCATTATTTTCTCATTCATTCCTTCCATGTGTCCATTATATCACAGCGATCCTTTTGTCATTTTACTTATGATACAAATATAGCCTTACATTTCTTCTTTATTCAATAGTTCGGTATTCTATCTTACATCGTTTTTCCTGACATTCTTCTCAGTGATCTATTTTTCTACGAAATTTATTCTACATATACGAATGTGTGAAACTCTGTGTATGATAGAGTGTCGAATGAAAATATAATAAGTGAATGCGGTGCGAATGATGGTGTTATGTAAAAAAAATGAAAGAATCATTAAAATGGTTTGGACACATGGAAATAATGAATGATGAAAAAATGGTTTAAAAAGTATATTTTAACGATGTAAATGGAACTAGAAATAGAGGAAGACCGAGGAAAACGTGGCACGATCAAATAAATAAAATATTGAATGCCGGCCACGTGAGGAGTCAGAGAAATCCAAGTTTCATATCCATAAATAAGGGTTGGCACTAGAACATCATTATGTACTGCCAACTCTGCTTCAGTAGATATGTATTTCTAATTTATCATTTTTAAATCTTTATACTCTTAATCATAATTATAATAATCTAAAAATATTAAACGATTAGTATAAAGATAATTAATCTAAAGCTTTGAAATATTAACAAAACCCCAGATAACTGTTTGTGTTATTGCTGAATTAGCACTTTAAGGGATGCAAAATCAACAATTATTATTTCGATTACTATTATCAAAGCAAACAGAAATACGCCTACCCTTGTGAATTCGTATTGGATTCGTGTGTGTTTTAGGCAGATGGTGCATAACGCTTCAATTAATTCCTATCGCCCCGTCATGCTTTGTAACGAATATTCAATTTACCCTTATCGCGTAATTAAAAATTATATTTCATTCAAGGGTTTTTTATGAAAATTTCAACCATGTACACATTGAAATTTCATATTTGCATCTTTATTGAATCCTATCATATACTGGTTATATTTTTCAATTTTTTTTTTTAATAACTAACTAGTTAACCATCACCCCGTTTCCCCGGAGGGAAAGGGTTCCCACCACATACCAATGGCTGTTATAAGACTCGCTCATGCACTTCCTAGGCCTGTTTCCCATCCATCCGAAACTTACATTTAATATATACCAATCGCAAATGGATACCAGACCGCATTTAATTTAAGAGAGGCCGAGGGCGTCCCAAGCCCAACGGAACATCCTTGGTAAAGGAAACCACCAGACCGCCACAATGTTTTATCCTGACAGCTCCTACTTCAGTTATTGATTAAAAAGTCATACCATGTCTTTCTTGGCCTTTTTCGACTTTTTTTTCCGTTCATACTACTTGAATATATAATTTTAATCATTCTTCCCTCATCCATTTGTTCCATATGTCCAAACCTACTTAGTGACCATTTCTTATTTTAATTTAAGACTTTTTCATATGCCTTACATTCCTATCTTACTTTTGCTTTAGATATAATCATACATTATTTTTTACACATTCTTCTGAGTGATCTCATTTCCACGGCATGTATCCTACTAGTATCCTTCTTTTGCCTTTCCAAGCTTCACTTCCACACACAAAAGTCGGCACTAGAACTTTATTGTGTACTGCCATGTAAATATTTTACGACATAATTTTTCGAGTGGCGGATTACAAAAACTTTGAGAAATGTGTGGATTTCACAGTTATACATGATCAATTTGTGAATTTACATTTATAGAAGAAAAAATCAGCCATAGAGCAATGGAATATTGAGAACATAAAATCATAACTAACTAACCAACCGTCACGCCTTCTCTCCGGAGGGGTAAACAGAAAGAAGGGATCGCCACACTGTTCTGCCTGACTCCTTCGTCTACATTCATACATCTCGTCATGCATGTACGTCGAACTCTCCGACTCCTCACGTGACCGACATTTAATATTTGATTGATTTGATCTTGCCACGTTTTCCTCGGCCTTCCTCTATTTCTAACTCCGGTCACGTCGTTTACACCTTCTTCACCATTCTGTCTTCACTCATTCTTTCCATGTGTCCAAACCATCGACCCTTTCATTATTTTGTTCATAACACTTTCATTCGCACCGCATTCACTTCTTATACTTGCATTTGACACTCTATCATAAACAGATTTACCGCACATTCGTCTTAGAAATCTCATTTCTACTGCATTTATTCTACTCCTCTCCTTCTTTTGCCAGTTGCATGCTTCAGTTTTATACATAAGGGTCGGCACAAGAACACCATTATGCACGAGTTACATAAAATCATCATCAAGATTATTCAATATTTTATCATTATTTCAATTGTATACGGGGTTCAGAAAGAAGATGAATCTACATTTCAACGAAATATCTCAAATTTTAGTACATTCACAAACTTTTAGGTCGAACATTATCCTTTCACCCTACTTTAACTCAATTTAAACTTTTCCTGAGCCGTTACTTTAATTATCTTAAGTGCCACTTCCTCTACAGACAAACTCGGTTATAAAGCGCATTATATTCTGAAACCGGTCATTAAATTACAGCAGTTACAATGCGGAGTGATTTTATCGAAAACTTAAAAAAAAGACAATCGTTAAAAATCAACCAGCCTAAAATATTGTACGAGTATGGCGCGTTTTTATATAATATTATATATCTTCTTCTTCTTCAAGTACCCTGTCGGGTCTCCCCAACGTTGGCGATCACCTCGGCGAACCTGTAACCTTATAAAATTGTTCACAAATATGGTCAATTTTGACAGATGTTATAAAGATTTATAACATAAAATCTTTATAACATCTGTCAAAATTGATCATATTTGTAAACAATATTTCTAACATTTTAAATATGTATCTTTATAATATGTATCACTGAAGAAGGACTGGTTGGCCGAAACATGTCTGATATGTAATTTTAATAGTGATGTATATACAAAATACAGATATATAAAAAAATAAAAAGATAAATAAAACATCTACAACACAAAGTATGGCGAACATAGAAGAAACAAATATAATTATCAATAATTTTATGTAAAAATAAAAAGAAGATGTTTTACTTCTAATTTATCTTGACGAAATCCCGATTGTATAAAATTAATTAATGATCTGTTCTGGCAGACCACTGGTTGATTATTTATGAAAAATCATTTATTTTTCCCTCTAAATCGCTTAATATTCAATCAATATCAAATCAAAGAACAAATATTATTTTTAAAAAGCGTATCTTATTAATAATTTGATATTCTTTTGTTTTTTTAGATATATTTCCTAATGGTTTCAGAACTTCCATACGCGCAAACTCTATTTTTTTGTTGTTGTGCATGTCGCTAAGAGATAATCAACCGTTGACATGAAAGCACATAAAATTGTCAGTGTTTTTTGTTGAAATTTTATCGAAATCATTGAGTTCACTTCGGCGAATCATTACAACGACCCAGACAGGCTAAATGTCCGCTTTTTTTGTTTCTACCTATTAAATATGGGGTGACTAGACACCTGTGTATGTGCGATGTGTTTGGGTACAATACGCGTCATAAATATGCTACAATACGCAATAAATTAATTAATTAACCAATAGATTTTTTTAAATACATTCTTGTCTTTTAATACTCAATGTTGATTTAGGTTTTTTTTAATACAGATAATCGTTTTAAGAATCTCATACTTACATCGAAAACAAAAAAATAATTAAAAACAAAAAAACAACCATTATCTCATTCTGCAATCATTTTAAATTTTTGAATAATATTATAATTAAAATAAGCTAACTAACTAACTAACTAACCATCACAGAGCAGAGAGGATGGATGGCCACAATGCTCTGTCCTGGCATACCTCTCGGGCTTCCTCTACATTCATACATCGTACCATGCACGCACGTCGATTATTCCGACATTAAATGTTGCCGCCTTTTAGTAATTGATTAATTTGGTCATACCATGTTTTCTTCGATAGTCCTCGGCTTCTTTTTCCACTCACGCTGCTTGCGTACAACTTTTTAACCATTCTACTCTCACCCATTCGTTTCATATGTCCAAACCATCTTAGGGATCCTTTTTTAATATTTGTAAGAAATTTAATATAAAACTATGAAATACCAAAAACATATTCCTCTTCATTATAATAATTATGGTAAATCTAACCTTAGCCCCCTAGATCAGGAGCCATGCGTTTTATAATATTATTTATGTGAATAACATTAAAACTATTCTTTCTTGAAAAATGATATACTATAAACTCAATATTGAATAATTAATAACGTTTTCTATGAGTTTTATTATATGAAGGACATGCTTCGACTTGCTAAGGCATTATCAAACATACCTTAGCAAGGCGAAATGTCAATCCTATGGGATATGAGTATAATAAAATTTCTAGAAAACAGATGGATCATTAAGATGGTTTGGACACATAGAAAGAATGAATGAAGAAAGAATGGTAAAAAAGTATATGATAACGATGTAAATGGAACTATAAATAGAAAAAGAAGGGGGAAAACGTGACACCATCAAATTAATCATATATTGAATGTCGGCCACGTGAGAGAAATCGATCGGGACACGATGTATGAATGTTGAAGAAGCGAGAGAAATATGTCAGGAAAGCAAAGTGTGGCAGTCCATTCTTTCTGCCTACCCCTTTGAGAAGACGGCGTGATGGCTAGTTAGTTTTTTAGTTTAGAAAACGACGTTTTTATTCGTATTATAAACATTGTAAATACTTTTAATATTTTTTATTTGGACTGTACTACCCCTTAGTACCGGCAGGCACCGTCGCGTGCCATTTACCACACGCCACGTGCAATAATATCGCAACAACTAACCCCAGATATTAAGAGACAGCCCGTCAGCCCTACTTACTTCTGATCTCCCTCCCCCCGCACTCCCCCTAGGGCTTATGAGTTCCCTGAACTTCCACTACTCTTATGATACTCCCAATTTACTTTATGGACTGGAGATCCGTTTTTTACAATCCTCGGGGGCTAGATCATCCCTGGAATACTGAGAGGACTGATTTTGTTAAATTTTGTCAGCATTTCAATATGGAAAAATCTCGGAGTTTTATATAATATATACGAATAGGTACATCTTCACCTACAAGGAAGAAAAAATCCCGGAGAAAATTACATTATCCCTAAAAACACAACCCAAATATTTATTTATTAAATTAATAAGAATAAAAACTTTGGTTTTCTGGATGTTTTATTAGGTTCTTACATATGAAATTGGCGTTTTGCCGTACTGGCAACTTTGATCTCAAATATCTTCTCTTTGGTTAGGAATTCCAAATTCAAATTTATACAGCTATTTACTCAAGTATTTGTGTTTCGAAAATTATAATTCATTTGTTTTTTCCTCTATTGTTTTTTTTCTTTGCGTCACTCAGTTTACAAAATGGAAAACTTGAAATATCGCGTTATTTACGAGTACTAGTTCCACCGTGGCACCAGTGCTGCAGAAACGGCTCGAAGGATTAATGATGTGTATGGCGACGGTGCCGCAAAAGAAAACACAGTGCGTTTTTGGTTCCAACGTTTTCATTCTGGAAATTTCGACCTGCAGAACAAGCCCCGTGGACGGCCGGAGACTAAAGTTGATAATGAAGAATTGAAGGCTATTGTGGAAGCGGATCCATCGCAAACCACTTCCGAGTTAGCTGCAGGCTGCGGTGTTACTGATAAAACTGTTTTAATCCACTTGAAGCAAATTGGGAAGGTGAAAAGCTTGAAAGGTGGGTACCTCACGAATTGAGTGAAGCAAATCAACAAACGCGCGTTGACTGCTGCGTTGCATTACTCAACCGGCACAATAATGAAGGGATTTTGAATGAATGTCGTCATATCCTTCGTTTCCGTCGTTTGTGAAACTATTGATGAACGAAGAAAATACACATGGCTATTTCTATTATTCTGGATTTTTTTTATACTATTTCTAAAACTTTAAAAAAAAATTGTATAATCACTTTTATTTTTTTTTCTCTTCATTCGCGTGCCATGCATATTCCAGGCGAGCGGACCTGCCACCGCGAAAGCCTGATCTCTGAAATTTGTCTGAGAGCTAAGCTTGATCTGGTCTATCTTTACTCTAGCAGTCTAACAACATGTCCTGCAAATATCTATTTGAGCTTAGGTACCTTTTCGACGACATCTGTTACTCCCGTTCTTCTATGTATTTCAGTATTTCTTATTCGGTCTTAGTTTAAGTGTGTATTACTTGCGTATTAAATATTCTTCAGTTCGTGATTCTCCTTTCAACGTATTTTATGATTGTATATAGTTTTTAGAGCACCTGAACCGGTGGAACTTTTCGAAACTGTTCCCGGTGACGTCTTCAAACTTGGGAACTTTATGAAGTTGGTGCAGCTAAAGTTGTACGGTAGACGGGAGACGACGGGGCCGGCAAACGGCTAGGGGTGGAGGAAATCAGGGAGGAAAAAGGTGAGACTCACGCGTTCTTAGCAGTAATCTATGGTGACAGATTTACTGAATTTTAGAGCTTGCCGTGGAGAAAGTTAGTACTTACCAATATTATGTGGGTTCACTTGTAAACTAGGTCAAAGTTTTTTTTTTAAATAGCTAGAAGCTAACCTAACCTAACCTAACCTAACCTTTACGTCGATTGGGCTCTTGCTGTCATGATGTAAAGAGCGATTCAACAAAATAATAATAATTATTCAGGAGATATTTCGAGAACTCGACTGTGCTGGAGGATGTTGATCTTTTTGTCCCTGATAGATATCTCCGACAGCAACAGCATAGATTGTTTTACCTACCGGCCGCCAGAACCAGCCTGCCTCTGGTGATACCGGTGGGCAAAACAATTAGTCTGCTAAACGCGGTCTCCTCGGAGATCGACGCCTTTCATTGTAGTGAAAGTGACTCTTGACTTTAGAGAGTATCTTTTCTTCCTAATGTCAAACCATCTCTCATGCGTTCCTGGTATTATTATATTTTACCTGTACTCAATAGATGCCTTAAACATTAATATTGTTTCAATGCCTGTTGAGATAATAAACTGATTTGATTTCCCTGGAGGGTCATCCTTCTTTTGCAAGTTCCATGCTGAGCTTCAATACATAAGGGTCGGTAGAAGAACACCATTGTGCACAGCCGTTCTAGCTTTTTTGGATAGATTTTTGTTTGCGATGACAACTTTAAGTGCACCATTCACTTATAAATTCATTTATTAATAATATGTTGATGGAATACCCTTATATGTATGTAGAGCATACTACATTAAAGCTCACTGTTTACGATTTCATTTCGGCCTCGCCGAGCGCGAAGAACGCCGAAGTATGAAATGAAAGAACTTGTAGTGAAGATCCCCTCCACTTCCGAAGTAATACTCCTCTCTTCAATAACTTACTTCAATTTTCAAACTTCTCAGCTTTTTACAAGAAAAGTTCGCTAAACGCTTTCCCATTTAGTAAACTTTACCGTTTGATTTATTTTCCCGCCTTGCTGATTCAATAAGACCTTGTATATTTAAAAATAAAATAAGCGTTCTATAAATAAATCTTAGAATTAAAATATATTCACTAATATACGTATTTTTACATATAACAATGTTTAGAAATTACTTACTTAAATCTATCCACAAAATCTAAAATGGCAGTGAAAAATCGTGTTCTTGTACCGACCCTTATGTATGGAAGCGAAGCATCGAACTGGCAAAAGAAGGATGAAAGTAGAGTAAATGCAGTATAAATGAGATCTCTTAGACGAATGTGTAGATACTCTGTATATGATCTAAACCATCTAAACGACCCTTTCATTATTTTATTCATAATACCTTCATTCGCACCGCATTCACTTCTCATATTTGCATTTGACACTATTTCATATACAGAATTATACACATTCGTCTTAGAGGTCTCATTTCTACTTTATTATTCTACTTTCATCCTTCTTTTGGAAGTTCCATCCTTCACTTCTATACATTAGGGTCGGCACAAGAACACCATTGTGCACTGCCATCTTAGCATTTTTGGATAGGCTTTTGTTTGCGATGACAACTTTAAGTGCACCAATTACTCTGTTACCTGCCCCACCTATCTTTCAAAATCTTCAATCACCACTCTCCAATCCTTTGTAAACGTACTTCCTAAATAAATAAAATTCAGATTTTCACTGTTTACACTGATGTTGCAGACATTCATGTTTCCTTCTTTTTCAAAAATCATTACCTTGGACTTATTCACATTCATCATCAAATATATCGCTTGCATACCTCATACATACTAGACACCAGGGATTGTAGTTTATGTTCGTTGTCTGCAAGTAGCACAGCGTCGCCGTCGTTCACATACAACAAACAGCTTACTGACACACCGTTCATTTTTGCACCTGCATCCAACGCTTTCACTGATATTCATTCAATGATATAGTGATGTCATTTCCTGTGACTAACTTCAAGTTTATTGCACCCTGAGTCATCGATCAAGCCCACGCATTCACCCTCGCAGTAAATTGTGATCATTAAAATGCCATTGTCTAGACTCTAGTCGAAGGGACTCAGGTGTGGACATAACTCGCGCGTGTAAACGCTTTGAAATTCTTTATACGAGTATTTGCATTCTTAAAATTCAATAACCTAATGAGTTATTAAAATTAAAAAGTCATAAAACGACACTCTTGATACGCGTTGTATGATCATTCTGGAAAGTATATTTTTTTTAAATTAATAAAGTTAAGGTGTCAACACTGTAAATTTCCATAATGAGGAATTTTTTTAAACACTGTTAATCCATATTGATGGTTGAGATATAAGTTTTTTAAAACTCCATTATTATTTTATAATAGTAGACACGATTGTTTGTAGTTTTACATGGATTTCTTCTTTCTTCTTTAACAGCCGTTGTCGTCCACTGCTGGACATAGGCCTCCCCCATACTTCTCCATGTATGACATGTCATACTGGGGGTGGTTGGCATTACAACGCCACGCTTGCCAAACGGGTTGGCGAGGTGTCCTTCCACGTTAGCCTATGCATCAATATTATCCACCGAGGTTATTCACACTCGATCTCTAACATTTCGCATAGTTTCCAGGGGAGACCAAAGTCGAGGAGGTGTGGATAGGTACTTGGGATTAGATCAATCCTCCAGCGTAGCATGGCCATCACCACGGTGATGGCCATGCACCGCTCGAAGAGTCAATAGGATCCCCCTTACTCCCCCTTTACTTACTCCTTATTCCTTAATTTATATAAATTATATAAAATTGTGACAAATTTGTTTCGCCTCGCGAGGGCATTCTCAAACTGAACGCAATCGCCTAACAGTGTGTCCTTATATTGATTTTAGAAATCTTAATGGTGGGGGAGAAAGTATATAATGCAAATTTTTGAGTTGTTAAATAAAACAATTTTAGGGTTTTTCTTAGAACTAATGATGAAATTTACTAATCACTCCAGGCACTGCTCCTCTTAACTTCCCCTCGGGAACAGACTTTTTTTATAAATACAATCCCAACCCTAACCGGTCTTCCATTCCTTGACAATAATGTAAGACTTTATCAAAAACTCTAAATCTCCCCTCCCCCTCTTTCGGAGGGACACTCCGGACCATGCATTTGGCCCCATCATAAAACAACTACCAGATCACATTCCAACAATGTTTCCTACAGACGTTAGAGGAATAGCCATTAGAACTGAACCTCTGTAAGCCAGAAGATTAAAGTCCAAATCCAAGTCCACTTATCACTCATCATTAGTTCTGAGAAAAACCTTTTCTAGAAGTTTATGAAAATGAGATTGACAATAATTTGATAATGTATTAGAAAGGCGAAAATGTCATTTCCATAAATGTTATTAAAACTTCTAGAAAACAGACGTTTTCATTTGTACTAATTACGTTATTTAAGGTAAAATATTTTATTTAATACTGATAATAAACCACTACCAAGAATAAGAAAAGACACAAAATGTAGTTAACCAAGGGTGTTCTTCTACCGACCCTTATGTATAGAAGCGAAGAATGGAACTGGCAAAAGAAGGATGAAAGTAGAATAAATGCAGTAGAAATGACATCTCTTAGACGAATTTGTGGATACTCTGTGTATGATAGAGTGTCGAATGAAAATATAAGAAGTGAATGCGGTGTGAATGATGGTGTCATGAACAAAATAATGAAAGGATCATTAAGATGGTTTGGACACATGGAAAGAATGAATGAAGAAAGAATGGTAAAAAAATTATATGTTAATGATGTAAATGGAACCAGAAACAGAGGAAGACCGAGGAAAACGTGGCACGATCAAATAAATCAAATATTGAATGTCGGCCATGTGAGGAGTCAGAGAAATCGACGCGCGTGCATGACACGATGTATGAATGTTGAGGAATCGAGAGAAATATGTCAGGAAAGAAAAGTGTGGCAGTCCATTCTTTCTGCCTACCCCTTCGGGGAGACGGCGTGATGGTTAGTTAGCTAGTTAGTTAGATAATAAACCAGTAAATCTTTTTTGATAAACAGAACAAAAGCTTTTTTAACTCTGGTCGTTATTTTATTTAAATGTCTAACATGTTACGTAGTTGAAAGATTTAATCGCTACACCATTATTCAGATTATAAAGATAACCCAGTTGAAGATAAAGAATCGGTGTACAATTGAATATTTCATATTAAAAACAATACGCAGCCGGCGAGTCTACCGATATAATTTACAAGCACGAAAATATGAACACGCGAACGCTTCCTGATTTCCATTTTTAAATTAAATTTATTAACCATGCCTCTAATAAAACTTTGTATTATAATAATATGCACGTTAAGAAACGCGCTTGATTGATGGCTTTGTCAGAAGACATGAGTCGACAATTCTTTTTAAGTGGATTTTTATAAGTGTTTTTAATTTCTTTGACTTCCAAGCATATAAACACTTTTTTAGTTTTCCATACACGACAAGAAAAGACACAAGAATGTTTTTAATGTTTTTTTTTTTTTAGTTAGATAGGATTAATGCTGTAGCACTGAGTTCGCTGGAAATAATGTGCGGAAAAACGATATAAGATAGAATACTGAACGACGAAATAAGGAAGAAATTACGACCTTCGTGGCCGAGTGGTAAGTGCATTGACTGCCACCCCGAAAATTCCGGGTTCGATTCCCGGCAAGGGCAGTGTGATTGTCACACTGTCTTTGGTCTGGTGTAGAATTCACGTGACAATAAAATGGAGATAGATAAGCTACCTATCACATGTCACGAGAATCACTATGATAGCTATAATACCCTTTACATCGATTTGACTCATGCTGTCATGATGTAAATAGCGATTCAACAAAATAATAATAATTAAAATTAAAAAAGGATGCCTGAAATGGTTTGGATATATAGAACGAATCGATGAGAGAAGAATGGATAAAATGTTATTTGCAAGCAGTGTGAGTGAAAAGAGAAGCCGTGGAAGACCAAAGAAAACGTGGGATGACCGAATCAATTAATTTCTGAAAGGCGGCCACTTTCCAAGTCGAAAAAATCGACGATAGATGTGTGAATGTAGATGAATCTTGAGAGGTATGTCAAAACCGAATAGTTTGGCGGTCCATCCTTTCTATCTCTTCGGGAAACGTCGTAATGGTTAGTTAGTTAATTAGTCTTTAATATTTCACTTTCATCAAATTAAATCAATTTATTTCATCAATAGACATTACAAAATTAAGGGTTAAGGCATCTATCGAGAACATGTAAAATAATATATTGTATATACTCGTAGAGCTTTCGCCATGCTTCGCCATGTATGGCGTTCCAGCTCAAGCTAGAAATATTCAGGAGTAGCGTTAAAAGCGTACTGCTTTACGGATGTGAGACTTGGAAATCTACTGCGGACGTTATTGGAAAACTCCAGGTCTTTATAAATAGGTGCCTTCACTCAATATTCAAGATCTATTGGCCCCAAACAGTGTCAAATGCCGTTCTCTGGACCATGGCAGGCGAAAAGCCATTTAGAGAACAAGTCGCTAGACGCAAGTGGCAGTGGATCGGTCACACTCTGAGACGGAACCCAGCCTGCCTCGCTCAGGGCGCACTAGACTGGTCCCCTTATGGGGGTAAAGAGGAAGCGAGGCAGACCTAGAGCCACCTGGAGAAGAGTCCTGCAGGACGAGGTTAAAGCAACAGGCCTCACTTTGGATGATGTTAGACATCAGGCATGCGATAGAGTCGGGTGGAGAAGATTACTTGAGGCCCTATGCACCACGGAGGTGTGACAAGACAAAAATAAGAATATATAGTATACTACCAGAAACTCATGAAAGATGGTTCGAAATTAGGAAGACAAGGTACTCTCCAAAATCAAGAGTATTTGCCTTCTGAACGTGCTTCATTACTTATTGAACTTCAGAGCTTTAAAAGGATACACAATTTGACCAGCATGTTGCATTAACTATCGTTTAAGTGTTGAATATAAATTGTGATTCACTTATAGATTAATATAAAATATTCACATAAAATATTATTATGTGTATGTTGAAAATTTCAAAAACACGCGTGTTCCCTTACAAATAATTAATTGTTGCTGTTGATGTAATGAATCATGGATATGATGAAAGTTGTTCCCATAAACTGCTGTCAATTAGGCGATGTTAAAATCCAGTAGATATTATTAAAAGTGTAACTTGTGCGTGCTTAAAAGCGTTCGTTTCCTACGGACGTTTAGCACCTGATTCTGTACATTAAAAGCTCTGTATACATGTATACTGAATATTTAATTTACGTTCGTTACTGCCGGTGGCTTTGCTAATTTAATAATAGACAAATCACGTAAACTGAAAGGAAATTTATCATAACCGAATAAACATAGTTTTTATTATGTTCAAATGTTAAATGATTAATACGAATGAAATCGTCTGTTTCCTAGAAGTTTTATTATAATTAATGGTAATGACATGTTTCGCCTGTTTAAGGCATTATCAAATATACTTCACGTTCAAGAAACAATACAATTGTTTAATGAATAATAAAATTATGTGCTAATAATTTTTAAACTAACTAACTAACCATCACGCCGTCTCCCCGAAGGGGCAGGCAGAAAGAATGGACTGCCACACTTTTCTTTCGTGACATATTTCTCTCGCTTCCTCAACATTCATACATCGTGTCATGTACGCGCGTCGATTTCTCTAACTCCTCACATGGCCGACATTCAATATTTGATTTATTTGATCGTGCCACGTTTTCCTCGGTCTTTCTCTATTTCTGGTTCCATTTACATCATTAACATATAATTTTTTTACTATTCTTTCTTCATTCATTTTTTCCATATGTCCAAACCATCTTAATGATCCTTTCATTATTTTGTTCATGACACCATCATTCGCACCGCATTCACTTCTTACATTTTCATTCGACACTCTACACAGAGTATCGACACATTCGTCTAAGAGATCTCATTTCTACTGCATTTATTCTACTTTCATCCTTCTTTTGCCAGTTCCATGCTTCGCTTCCATACATACTTATAATTTTTCATAAATGAAAAAACTAATTTTAACTTGAAAGATTCGTTTTTTTTATTTATATGTATTTTATTAAATAAATTATTTTATTAAATATTTTACGCAACAGCTGTTTCGTCAACCTATGTTGAGATCATCAGGTGTTACAATGATATATCAAAATTAAAAAAATACAATTGTGATACAAAAAAAAAAGTTTTTTAATTTAACAGTTTATAATGTTAAAGTATCATAGTGTTTCGGCCAAAACAATGGACTATTTAATTTTAGTAGTTAAATAAAACGGCGTTTCTTTAATAAAGTCTGTCGATGTCAGCTAGCCTGGCGAAACCGACCGCTGTCAAAATAAAGACAAAAAGTAAAAGCAGTTTATTAAATTATTTTAATTAATATTAATATCTTCAAATGTCTAGAAAAATAGAGTTTAAATTAGGTTATTTTTTGGTATAAGTTTTTAGAAGGTCTTGGAGGTAGTTGGCAGATTGTCACCTGATTCTGTCTCGCGTGATGAAGGGCCGTTTATGCTCGCGTCACAAGTCTAACCTTTCACATTATCTGCCAGTCACTGTCACCCTCCCAACGGAGGCTGGAATTACCCAGAGCTTTGTCCCGGAAAAGGGCCGGGAAAGCCGGGCGGATAGCGGCCATGCCAGTGATGCTGCACGTAGATTTATGAACAGTATCGCGAGTATTTGTGTTAATTAATCTTCCGAATGTATTCTTCTAAATGGTTCATAAAGCCGGGAAGATTAGGTTACCCGCGTTGTGTGGCAAGGAAGGGTTAATAAATTCCAACCAGTACTCCTTAACCCATTAACGACTCTTAGCTACATATATTTAATATGTAGCTTAGAGTCGTTTGACTACATTTGCAGTCCAAACAGAATGGTTTTTTATATATTCATCATTCCTTTGTGTTGCGGTTTCATAATTATATTTTAAAAAATCACACATTATTCTTTTTTTGTAATTTTATTAAGATTTGTAAGAAGAGTTATAACAACTGTATGGCGGTCCATCCTCTCTGCCTAACTCTCAGCGAAAACGGCGTGATGGTTAGTTAATTAATTAGTTTTTACAAAGAAATAAAATAAATATATATACTCGTATATATAAAATCATTTATTGTAGGGTAACATACAGTGATTGTTAATACACATACAAATGAACAAACATACAGTATAATATATAAAATGGTTTCGAATTACGATAGGGGAGACGGCGTGATGGTTAGTTAGTTATAACGATAATGATTATTTTTCCATGTTTACAAATTTAGTGAGACCGTTCGCTATCAATGTCTGATTGACAAAAATTACAAAAGAACAAAGCGCCTTCAAACTACAATTTCTTTATAAGGTTCGTACTTTCAACCATAATATTTTTTTTTCTATAAATACGTCAGGTCAGGTACTTCTGGGACTATCTTGTATGTTCAAAAAATAAATTATTTTTCCAAAAATTGGCTGTTATACGATATTTTCATGTATCCTTTCTCAATTTCGTTACCCTTTTGCGTGTCACTAAACCACAGATCCGTGTCTTTGTGGGTATAATAATAAGTGGAGATCTCGTCCCAACAATTCTGGTATGTTAATTCATTGAATATTAAAAAGGAACGGTTGTTACCCGCGCCATCTTGGTACGTCTTCCCGCCCGCGACAGTTACCCGCCATAGCTCACACACAATGGCGCTGTCAGGGGCTTCGAGATGGTTATATTAATATTTTGAAACGTGTCGTTTTAAATATTTTAGCGGAATAAGGATTGTAAGCGTAATGTGTTTGGATTTACATAATATTATGTTCACCTTCACGCGTCACAAAATTACATTATTTACAAGGATTATCACGGGGGTTATTTTTGCTCCATTTCTCTCTTCTTATTCTATCTTTTTTACTGTATACCTTCTTAAACTCGTGTGCTGCTAATGTAATGTATTATATCATGGTTGTCAAGAATACGAAATTGTCAAAACAAATATTTTAATATGTGTCTCATTATAAATTCTTTACGAATATCCGAGCACCGAGTCTCTTTGACGTATCAAATTATTATTTTTTGTTTAAACTATGAATAACAAATGAAAACTTTGTATTACATATTTTGTACTACACATGTATGTATTTATTTATCTTATTTATTATCTCATTATTGGAAGCGAAGCATGGAACTGGCAAAAGAAGGATGAAAGTAGAATAAATGCAGTAGAAATGAGATCTCTTAGACGAATGTGCGGATACTCTGTGTATGATAGAGTGTCGAATGAAAATAAAATAAGTAAATGCGGTGCGAATGATGGTGTTATGAACAGAATAATGAAAGGATCATTAAAATGGTTTGGACATATGGAAAGAATGAATGAAGAAAGAATGGTAAAAAAAATATATGTTAACGATGTAAATGGAACCAGAAATAGAGGAAGACCGAGGAAAACGTGGCACGATCAAATAAATCAAATATTGAATGTCGGCCATGTGAGGAGTCAGAGAAATCGACGCGCGTGCATGACGCGATGTATAAATGTTGGGGAAGCGAGAGAAATATGCCAGGAAAGAAACGTGTGGCAGTCCATTCTTTCTGCCTACCCCTTCGGAGAGACGGCGTGGCGGTTAGTTAGTTTGGTTTTTATTTATTTATTACTTTAAATTATTTAATTTAAATACCTTGGCAGCATTATCACTAAAGCGCTTGACCCGGACATTGAAATAAAATGCAGAATTGAAGTTGCACGAGCTGTATTTTATAAAATGAGAACATTGTTTTGCAACGATAACCTTAACTTGAAACTCCGACAAAGAATGATTAAATGTTATATATGGTTTGTTCTACTATATGGCTGCGAAACCTGGACTCTGAAAGTGAATGTAATGAACCGGTTGGAAGTGTTCGAGATGTGGATATACCGCAGAATGCTCCGTATACCGTGGACCGATAGGGTCAGTAATGCAGACGTACTACAAAGAGCCAGAGCCAATAGAGTTGTCGAGTGTGAAAATTAGAAAGGTCTCATATTTGGGTCATGTGCTAAGAGGAGAAAAATACCACCTCCTTCGACTGATATTAATGGGTAAAGTGGAGGGACGTCGGGGAGTTGGTAGAAAGGCAGCTGTCCTGACTGCGGAACATCGAAGAGTGGACAGGAATAAAAAGAGTTCAGAACCTGTTCCAAGTGGCGCAGGATAGAGATGCCTTTGCTGCAGTGATCGCCAACGTTGGGGGGACCTGACACGGCACCAAAAGAAGAAGAATTACTTTAAAAATTTCGATGTCTATTGGAAATTTACTTTCTTAAATGGGACGTTTAGAAACTAATGGACGCCACGTCATTTCACCGAATACACCGACAGAGATGATGGACAGCTACGTTATTTTATCCCGAAAATTTGTATTGAGAGTACCTGGTTTGTTAGGCAGAGCAGAGATTCTGAAGAGAGAACATTAAGATAGTTTCATGGGGAAACGAAAAAGATGACCTGGTTTTAACTTTCTTCGGTCAACGGGTTTTCTTGTAATGAACTTTGGATCAACACAATGAATTGATCATAACCTTCAGATATCTGAGCATAGATCTGGTTAGAGGATATTATCTGATGTAAAAATACAAGCCCAAGTTAACAAAGCGGCTGCGATCCACAATATAGCAAAACATAGACATGGTACTTAAGAGTAAGGTGAGAAGACTTCCGAGATGAAATCTCTGAGGATGATAGCAGCCAAGACAATAAGAGATCGTTTGAGGAATGCCAGAATAAGATTGATATAGGAGATATAAGATAGGAGATTATAAGATGGAGGAGACAGCGAAAGGGGGACTGGTACATGTCCGAAGAATGGATACCATCAGACTCCTCTACATTGCACTACATAATCAGTCTCAGGGGACTCGTCCTCGTGGAAGACCTCTTAAAAGATGGAAGGACAGCTGGGAATCCACCTCTCAGGAGGAACAACCCTCTGGAGAACAGATCACAGGCGACCTTCGTGGCCGAATGGTAAGTGCATTAACTGCCACCCCCAAGGTTCCGGGTTCGATTCCCGGCGAGGGCAGTGTGATGATCACACTGTCTTTGGCCTGGTGTAGAATCCACGTGACAATAAAATGGCGATAGATTAGCTTCCTATCACATGTCACGAGAATCACTATGATAGCTTTACATCGATTTGGCTCATGCTATCATGATGTAAAGAGCGATTCAACAACATAATAATAATAATAATATTAATAGGTCTACAGCAAGGAAGAACAAGAAATGCGTCTCTGAAAAGAAATCAAAATCTAGCCAAGTTGCAAAATCTGCCTAGATCAACGTGATCATTATTTATTGCTGATGAATTTTTCCTAAAATGTTGAACTTCAATAGACGAGATCAATTGTTGAGATGAACATATTAATTATGAACAATGTAAGATTCCCGCAATATTGTGAAATAATCATCAGATTTCCCGGCGCGAGAGACAATACCCTTTGTACCGCCACAACAATGGTCCAGGATATTAACAATCTAACTGGGAGGCCGTTTTATTCCGGCGGCTGTATTGTGCCATCCCGAACTGAGATCGATAATCCGAGGGCTTTATCGAAGGGTATCCATTGATTGCCCTCGTCAGTCATTCCAGAAACAATGTGCCTAGATTAGAGATGTTCTCGCCCGATTTAAAATGCGCGGTTGCGGTCGCTTTCGCTCACCTGCATTCTGAACGCAGCCATTCAGCGCGAGAACAAAAGAAATCCAGACCATTTGAATTTGAGAGTCAAAATAAGAATGCTATAGAGAATGCGCGAGAGTCAAAATAAGAATGCTATTAAAACTTTTGATGCTATAGCAGTTTTAAATACATGTTTTATTTTAGTATAACATTTTTGTCCTCATTTTGTTTTTCTATATACTAAATATGTAAATAAGGAAACTTGTGTAAAAATACAAAACTATTACATATTTAGTTTTCCACTTGATTTTATAACTTCCACTGGTTTGCTAACTAGCTTACTAACCATCACGCCGAGGAGTAGGCAGATTGGATGAACCGCCATACTGCTTTTTCCTGCTTTTACCTATCTAGATTACTCTACATTCATACATCTTTATATTCACCCTCGCCAATTTTTCCGACTTCACTGTGGGCGCCTTTTAGTATTTGATTAATTTGGTCATGCCATGCTTTTCTTGGTCTTCCTCGGCGTGTCATTCCACACACACAACTCTCGTTCATTCGTTTCATATGTCCAAACCATTAAGGAATGCTTTTTTAATTTTACTTATGATATAATTATCTGCTTTAAATTTCTTCCTTATTTCGCCGTTCGCTTTTCTATCATATATTGATTTCCCGCACTTACTTCTCAGTGATCTCATTTCTACGGGATTTATTCTACTTTTATCCTTCTTTTGCCAGTTCCTCTTTTATCACTACCGAGGACTCCCATTTTTCCCATCCGCATTTGTCTCATCTGCCTCTTCTGTGCTTCCCGCTGTATATACCTGTGGTGTATTTTTCTTTTCTTTTAATATTTTATATAATGTTTCTTAAATGTTCATGTATTATATATTTTGTTTATTTATTCAATAAAGTACAGCGGAACATAGAAGGAAAATAGGGTAGATTAAATGTGGTCTGGCACCCTCTTGCTGTTACCGTCTTTATATATATGGCAAGTCCCGGACAGACCGGGGCAGGCCCAGCGAATGTTCGAACGAGGCTGACGAAAAGGCACCGCTACGCCCTTTTACAGCCTCGGGTATGTGGCGGTAACTTTTAAGTTCCTTTTAAAAAAATAATAATAAAAGTCCGCCCTTGAAGTGATTAATTTTACAAAACGGAACACTTAAAATATAAATTATCATAAATAATAACAATAATAGTTATAGTAGAGCAAGGGGGCATAAATTATTTTATGCCCCAAATTGCCGCACAGAGGCCCTTCGAAGTTCTCCTGTATTGAAAGCGATTCGTCTTTTAAATGAGATTGCAAAAGAGATGACCTATTTGGATGCAATTATGGCGAATTCGTGAATACCCTTACGATAAAGGCAGCAAGGAAATAACTGTCATATTCCTATTCATAAGGTTCTATGTACTCGTATATTTCCTTTGATATTCTTTTTTTTTCACCCTTTACATCGATTTGGTTCGCGCTGTAATGATGTAAGGAGTTTTTTCAACAAAATAATAATAATAATAATAATATTGCTATCACCAACTCAGGAATTTACCGTTTATGAATTATCGCAGATCTAAAATTGCGGATGTCCTGCGATGTTTGTGGACGACCATCCCTACCGAAGACCGAATACTTCCCGGGCACAAAGGGTCAAAAGCACAGTCGAGCGAAAGGGTTTATTGGCATTTAATTGGCTATAATTTTTGAGTTGCTAAGCCCCTACGCGTAATGAATGGAGGTGCTGAGAATATTACCGCGCGCTATGAACGAAAATCCCAATCGGCTTGTAATTAAACTTGTTTTTCAATCAGAAGTTAAATCATCTCAGCTTGGTGTAATTATTTAGTTTAATTTTAGATTAATCAGATCAAAGTTAGGGTGTTTCTCTAGTCTCATAAATCGATCTTAGTTGATGAATAATGTCATCTCGCACCTTTTCTGGCTTTCCAGACGCGAATAAATACAACGATTTCCATACTATAATAGTTGCAACCCGTGATGTATTCACGGATGTAAAGTTTTTTTACACTTTAAAAGCTAATAAGATATGGCGTCGAAGCAAGGGCAGACACAGTAAAGACCAAACAAGTTTTGAGGACTTCCGAGATGAAGACACTGATGACGATAGCAGGCAAAACACTGAGAGATCGCTTGAGGAAAGCCAGAATAAGAGAGATGTGTGAGGTTGAGAATATTATTAGATGGAGCAGCCAGCGAAAAAGCCTAGTGCTCTAGTAAAAGATAGCATAACGCACTTAGAGACATTGAATTGCATTTTATTACTGTGAGTCCAGTTAACAATTTTATCAATGTCCGACTGGAGGCGAAGACAGTCGTCAGGATTGTTACTTTCTTAGAATAATTTCAGATCATCGGCAAATAAAAAAAATCGTGAGAAGTTTATCACCTTCGAAATATCATTTATGAAGATGGTGAAGAGGGGTGGCCCTAAGTTTGAACCTTGTGGTACCCTTGAATTTACAAGAAAAGGTTCCGATTGAAAAAGTCCGTATGAGACGAATTGTTTTCTCCCTTCGAGGTAACTAATAAAAAGGGACTGATACGGTCATGTTTAATGAATGGACACCACCAGACTCCCCTATATTGCACTACATAATCAGGCTCATGGGACTCGTCCTCGTGGAAGACCTAAAAGATGGAAGGACAGCTGGGATTCTTCCCACAGGAGGAGCAACATTCTGGAGAACAGACCACATAGGTCTACAACAAGGAAGAAGAAGAAGAAAAGCTTGGTTCACTGTACAATCGAAATCAATTTTTTTTTTACTTTTGTGTCAATCTTTTTTTTCCACACACGTTAAAAAAATCACAATTACAATACCTAATTTTTGTTCAGATTAATATTTTGTTAAAAATAAACATTTAGTTAAAAATAAACATTTAGTTAAAAATAAATAAAAATTTAAAAATAAGCATTTTTGCTAAAAATAAACATTTTGTTAAAAATAAACAGTTAGTTTAAATAAACATTTTTGTTAAAAATAAAACATTTTAGTATGGGGCTGCACCTGACGCAGTCGATCAACATTTGCATCAGAACCTATCCTAACAGTTTGAACAGGTGCGTTTTGAGCCTCGGTTTTCAATGCACTTTAAGTCTGCAGGTAGATCGTTCTAGGCCATGTATGTAACCAAAATGTAATCGTTTAAACGTTTTTATTACTATTTCAAGTAAATTAATAAATAAATAATGAAAATCAATACAACATTATTAATATTTCAAATGTAATGTACCAACACTTGAATTTTGCTATGTTTCCATTGTACTAACAGAGGTTTTCTTCTTCCAGTTTTACGCTCTGCTGGAGCGCAGCCGGATAGCCAACACCACGCTGCAGTACCGCCAAGTGACGCTCTTTGCCCCCACCAACCAGGCCTTCCAGAGGCTCAAGGGGGGCGTGGATGACTCCCTGGTGCTCTACCACATCAGTGAGTCTATTTTAATAACAGATCTTATCAATTGTTACCAACATTGTTAACTCTTGCTCTATTCTCGAACGAACTAATTTGTTTGTCTACCAATTGCAATAAAAACATATTTGCAATCGAACGGTTTGTAATCCGATCGCCCTTTTAAAGTTTCGCATGTCCTGTCGACCGGTCACGGATCACGAAGCCGGATATTGGAGATATTTCCGCAGAGGAGTGCTTTAATTCGCCAGAGGGGCATGCGAATCGCATTACCGCTCCGCGAACCGGAAGTCATGGGCCCCCTTCCTCCCGGCTGTTCCTCGGTTTGCAAACGGCAGATTCCACTTAATTGAAGAGCCTATTCCCATCGAAATCGGCAATTTCGGATGCGACAGAGTACACTCGACCAAAATTAATTGGACGCGTTAATGGTACGAGTATATTTTAATGCGACCGCGGTTGTGGTAGTTGAGTTTCAGATGGAATTATATTGACGTTATTTTAACCCAGATTGTGTGTCTGTCCCCATTATTTCTTCATTCATTCGTTCCATGTGTCCAAACCATCTTAATGTCCTTTTCATTATTTTGTCCATAACCTCTATTTGTTATTCATTATTATAGTTCCATATTTGGTCACCGCATGAGATCTGATATTCTCCGATGGTGGAGCGAGTGCAGAAAAAAATATTGCGCTTTCTTTACCTCGGGGAGCGCGGTTATTACCCATGGCTCTACTGAATTCTTGCTAGGTATTCTTGGCTACCAATCATTGGAGAAAAGGAGGAATATCCACTTGGGAGTTCACTTCTTTCAGCTGATTGGAGGCCATATACATAACTCAGATGTCCTGAGTGATATATTTGTCCCTGATAATTACCTTCGTCAAAGACAGCACAGATTGTTTTATTTGCCACGCTGCAGAACCAACCTGCCAATGGTTATGCCTGTGAGTAGAGCAATCTCATTGCTTAATCGGATCGCCTCGGAGGTCGACATATTTCGTGATAGTGTGAGTTACCTCAGGGATGCAATATCAATGTTATGATCCTTTATAATTCTTATTCTCGAGTTTTTTTTATGTTTCTCTTACTATGTAATTGCAAACGATATGTAATGTTTGTGATTCTTATTCAAATAAATTAAATAAACTTAGAACTCTTAATATGTATCTTTAGTGTATTAAAAAATCTAATTCTGTGATACTATTGATATACTCGTATATAAAAAAAACAAATTGAATACAAAAATTTAATAACATTGATCATGTCGTCTGAGACTATCCTGACGATCCAGAGAAACGTACTAAATAGTCCAGAATTTTAAATAAGTGGGGATCCAATTAGTTACTTTGTATTGTACCTACTATGTAGTCTCTATTAAAACTTAAGAGTACCTAATCACTGATTTTATAATAACTAGACAAGTGTTCCCATGTACCTCATTTTCTCACATTATATAATTCCATTCCTGCAAAACACAAACTGGTTCTGATTTTGAAAATTTGGTTTGGTTCATGTGGTTCTCCCGTAAATTTTAGATATTTCGTGTATAAGTGAATTGTTTTGGCCAATTTGATTGTTGCCGCACTTTATAGTAGTTAATTGTGACACGTAATACGTTTGTGCGGTTTTGACGTTAAAATTATACAATTTTTTTCGTTTATATGTATAAAGAATTTTGACAGGTGTAAAAATAAAATTTTTGTTTATTCCAATGAAAATTTGAATAATTTCTTCAATATTATTTTAAAGTTCTTGCTGGTGTTCGATTGCTTTTAGTACCTAATTGCAGCTAATTAAAAAAAAACGGTGGATGCGAGTAACATAAATCTAATAATCACAAAAGTCCGGCTCGTCCATGTCAACAAGTGCACCATCTAAAATGAATATTATGTGTTAAAATATTTTTATTTTGTTATTTTATTTTATTTTATATCATTGAATTTTATATTATTTGTATTAGTTTTATTTTGTGGGTGTTGGACGATCGAAGTGTGCGTGGGAGATACCTATTGGTGGCGATAAGATTCGCAACCCATCACACCGCGTCTCCCGCGGGGCGAAAAGAGAAGGATGGAATGCCGCATCAGTTAAAATGTGACAGTCCATTCTTTCTGCCTACCCTTTCGAGGAGACGGCGTGATGGTTAGTTTTTTTGTTATAATTCCATTTCAACGTACAAAAAATGCGTAATTGTGTTTTTTTTGAAGCCGAAAATTAATTGTCCTATTTTGGAACTTTTTTACAATATTAAATTCGCCATTTAACAGTAAACTACGTCGTAAAATCGTTTTTCTCTCGTCCTTTTAATACTTATCTTACAAAACATTACGAAAAGACTATTACTTTAATGGTCGGCTGCTGAAAAAATAATTGGTGAATATCGAATACACATTTTTTACGCAATGAGTTATTTTTAAGATATTAAAACCATGAACATTTAGAAGTCCTTTGAACACCTATTAACATATAAAGGGGACACTCAAAAGGCGTTTAGACAAAGCGTAAAAGAATAAAGATAAAGCATAATCTAACAAAAAAATATATTCGATTTCTAACAACTATCTCATACATCACATCGGTCAGGTAATCTGGTATCTCTACCGATGATAGAATATTACTTTAATACAGCGAAATAAATAAATAAATATGTAGGTGATCCACATAAGTGGACTTCGACGCTGAACCAGCATATTTCATGATGAAATATAGTACACAAAACGCCTTACTCAGGACCTACTTATCAAAACTGCTAAGTCGGGGCCCAGATTTATTCAGTTTGGTCACTAGGTCACAAGAGCAGAGCATCGTGTTCAATGGAAAACAAAGCATATAAAAGCGGTACTTCCGACCACCCAATACGTCAGTCAGTATTGCGACTTCTAACCGACACGAGTCTACGCCGTCAAGTCTACGTAAGAGAAACCTCCGACCTTCCTACCAAGTTACGCAACTGTCTACACTGCTACGACGTAACTTCGCTCCAGCCGACCGACGCTACTGCCCAGCGAGCCATCATCCTCTACTGCTCACCACCCGGACTCCGCCCCGCTGCTATCGACATCCAGCCACGCTCCATTACGAGTACATAATACTGTAACGTATGATTACTTGTGACCTGCAATAAACGCTGAAACCTCCACTGCTTTTAACTCTCACCACATCCCCCAAAAATACATTAGAACCTGGATACTTTTTGGACCCACGCTGAAGAAGAATAAAGTTCCAACAGAAAATCGACCTCCAGGAAGACCACCCAAAAGATGGCGAGGCAGTTGGACATCTGCATCCCAGGAACAGGCTCCGAGAAACAACAGCCCTAAATAAAGCAGAAGAAGTTAATCTTCCGCGATTCTTCAGAACTTGCACGTTTGTCAGCCTAGAGATGATTAATTTATGAAACTGGGATTTATATAATAATATCATCCAATTTATAATATGTGAAGGATGTTTTTTTAGAGGTTTGGTTTTTAAACTGGCAACATTGTTTCTACAGACTGTCAATTTGACAGATGATTTATAACCAGTACGTTTTGCCATTTTACCATGAATACTCGTAGACTGACGTCAGAACAGTGCATGCAAATTGTGCAAATATATTTTTAAAACCATGGTTCGGTTCGCCAAACTTATCGTGCACTACGTCCATTTTACGGATCCATCCGAGCAAGTTATTCGGAAGACCATGGATCGTTTTCACACCACGTACACTCTAGTGGATAATACGCATCCACAAAGACGACAACTGTCGAAAATTGGACTTCACGATTGCGCTTCATTCGAGCTAGCCGTGGCGCTCATATGCCCGAAATCATATTTAAACAAAAGTGGCATAATATTATATATTAAATAAAGCCAATATCATAGACATTTAATGTTAATTTAACATTATTTTAATGTGGTTTTTTTTTTTCATTTTAAATTAGTATACCGCAAAAAAAACACCATTTTTATAATATTAACCCAACGGTTGGTGGACTTCTGCGGAATCTTCTGATAAAAAGGTAGTTAACAAAATTTTATTATACCTAAATAGTGTAGCTACGAAATTAATGCTAACGGTATCAAATAAAAAATTGAGTCTCGAAATTTCTACGAGTACTTACCTTAAAATATTTCCATGAATATATTGGCCTTCCCTATCGTCTGTTGGAAAAGCAGTTTTAACGAGGTTATCATTCCAGCAGAGTACACAAAATAGAGGGAGAGTATCATTTATCGGGGCTCATAGTGAGTAAACGTGAATCAAATTTAATTATCGACTTCTGGTTGAGCGAAAGGGAACCGACTCACTGGCGTGTACACTATGTTTGAACCATGTCAAAGCGATTACACTTTAAAGAAATCGATGTATTGTTACAAACTTTTATAAATTACCTCTTCTTTGATGGCGCTACAGCCCAAATAGAGGCTTGGCCTTCTTCAGCTTCTGCCGCCAACTGCTCCTTTAGCAGATGTGCAGGATCGTTCTTCGCGTCATCCTCCCCTGGTTGTCTAGGCATTTGCATTCTTTGTGTACGCATTTGGCGTTTTTTTTTACGTTTCCAGCCCGTTTCAATCTGGTATTCTTCTTCTTCCTTATTGTAGACCTACCAGGGGTGTTAGTTGAAGTTTGCCGGGTTTTTTTTAATAAAGAAAACGCTTAATTCTCAAGGGAATCTCAAAAAAATTTTATTCAAAGTATTGACCATCGGATTCTATACATTTTGCCCATCTTTGAAAACGGCTACCATAGGACTTCCAAAAACTATTGTGCACGAAATATTGAAGAAGGAACTTAAATTTCACCCTTTTAAGATTCAAATTGTGCATGCGCTAAAATCTAATGATCACAATTTACATAAAATTTTCTGCGAGACAATATTAGAGCGATTTCGTACGGTAAACACTATCTTTTGGAGTGATGAAGCCCATTTTCATTTAAATGGAAGTGTAAATAAGCAGAATTGCCGTTATTGGTCACCTTAAGGACAGAACCCACACTTAAAACATCAACAGCCACTTCACAGTCCCAAAGTGACAGTTTGGTGTGCATTGTCAAGCAGTGGAATAATCGGACCCTATTTTTTTGGAAAATCGTCGAGGGCAGGCCATTACTGTGAACGGGTTTTTTTATCGACGCATGCTTAACGATTATTTTTTGACAAAAATGAGAGAATATCCTGCTTCCTCTTCACACACATGGTTCCAGCAAGATGGCGCCACGCCTCACACTGCTAGAGGGACGATGGTGCTTCTTCGTGGTTTGTTCCCTAACAAATTGATTAGCCGTTTCGGTGACATCCCCTGGCCACCCAGGTCGCCAGATCTCACTCCTATGGACTTTTTTCTGTGGGGGTACCTCCAAAGTAAAGTGTTTGAAACCGACCCCGCGACCATCTCTGCACTAAAAGAAAATATCGTTCGCGAACTTAATGGCATCCCGACGTCACTTCTCCAGCGAGTGGCACGGAATACTGAGGCCAGATTCCAAGAGTGTGTCCGACGTGACGGTCTACATTTAGACGAAATAATTTTTAAGAAATAAAATCCGCACTTCTCTTCTTTTTAATAGTTAATGAAATAAATGTATATCCTTTACAGATTATTTTTTATTTAAATTTTAAATCCTAATTCTGCCACCGGACACCCTTTATAAGGTTTGTTAGAATTTGTGTCGTTTCCAGGGTGCTGGATGTTTTGTTTATATTAGGTCCTTACATATGAAATTGGCGTTTTGTATGGGAGGAACATAAAGTTGATTTTTTTTAAAGATAATATATTTATTTAATCAAAGTATGTACCATTGCTATCTTTGCACTTTTGCCATCTCATAGGTAGTTCATCGATTCCTTTACTAAAAAAAACATTCGGACGGGAATCAATAAAATCTTTGAAGTCGGTTTGGACTGCCCCATCGGAGTTGAATTTTTTCCCTTGCAAGAAGTTATCCAAATTTCGAAAAAAATAGTAATCTGTTGGGGCAAGGTCCGGAGAGTAGGTACGGTGGATGTCTTAGACATTCCAATTGAAGCTCTTTTAATTTGGTAGCCGTCTGTTGTGCAGTGTGTGGTCTAGCGTTATCATGAAGCAGCAGTGGCCTAGAGCGATTAACCAGCCTCAGTTGTTTAGCAGCTAGCTTTTCCATCATGGCTTACAGTTGCTGACAATAGACATCTGCCGTAATCGTCTGGCCAGATTTAAGAAAGCTGTAGTGAACGACACCAGCACTAGTCCACCAAACGCTCACAAGTAACTTTTTTGGAGTCAATTTTCGCTTGGGGCATGGTTTGGCTGGTTCGGCAGGGTTCGGCCATTGCGATGAGCACTTCCGATTATCATACAGGATCCACTTTTCATCACAGGTAATGATTCGATTCAAAATCCCTTCATTATTGTGCCGGTTGAGTAATGCAACGCAGCGGTCAACGCGCGTTTGTTGATTTGCTTCACTCAATTCGTGAGGTACCCACCTTTCAAGCTTTTCACCTTCCCAATTTGCTTCAAGTGGATTAAAACAGTTTTATCACTAACACCGCAGCCTGCAGCTTACTCGGACGTGGTTTGCGATGGATCCGCTTCCACAATAGCCTTCAATTCTTCATTATCAACTTTGGTCTCCGGCCGTCCACGGGGCTTGTTCTGCAGGTCGAAATTTCCAGAACGAAAACGTTGGAACCAAAACGCACTGTGTTTTCTTTTGCGGCACCGTCGCCATACACATCATTAATCCTTCGAGCCGTTTCTGCAGCACTGGTGCCACGGTGGAGCTCGTACTCGTAAATAACGCGATATTTCAAGTTTTCCATTTTGTAAACTGAGTGACGCAAAGAAAAAAAACAATTGAGGAAAAACAAATGAATTATAATTTTCGAAACACAAATACTTGAGTTAATAGCTGTATAAATTTGAATTTGGAATTCCTAACCAAAGAGAAGATATTTGAGATCAAAGTTGCCAGTACGGCAAAACGCCAATTTCATATGTAAGGACCTATTAGTAACACTAAACGTGGAGGCACCTTTCTTGGCCCCACACATGGTCAAATGTATTAATACGCGTATCATGATTTAAAAAAAAATGCAGAATAACGTCGGCCTTGCTATAAAAACCAGATTCATCATCGGCCTATCCCAGGGATAATCACGGCACGTTTTTATCAATAAGCCATTGTATGAGACTGTTTTAAATGTAATCTCAAGAAAATATTAATTAATCGTCCGATTTATTCGTTCCAGCCAACCTGGCGGTGACTCTGGACCAGCTGACCCACTCGCTGAACTCTGAGCTGGAAGGCAACCCGCCGCTGTGGGTGACCCGCCGCCGCTCCACACACCATGACGACATCTTCATCAACAATGCCAAAGTTCTGGCCCACCGCTCTAACTACATCTCCTCCAACGCCCTCAATAAGAAACAGGTCAGTCATTATTATTATTATTCTCGGAGTGCCATGTCAGGTCCCCCCGACGTCGCGCTTAGGGGTATTTCCAGTAATTAGCCGGCCATAAATTGAGAAAAAAAAGTTGTTGGGAATGTTGAATAGACACCCAACAATGAGCAACCCAATCCGCTATCCAATATAAAGCTTGGGCTGAAGTGTGTCTGTTTGAATTAGACTGTCGTTCTAAGTGTTCGTATCTCTTTAAGGAATTCTTGAAAAATCAATGATTTAAAAAAGTAAATATTTTTATTTTGGAGTTCGCTTATGATAAATTTGTGATGGATTCGGTTATCACAGGTAAGAGTACAAATATGCTGACAAGTTTCATTAAAATATATTGATAATTAAATATATTTTAGTAGAGTAATTGCGTAGATTTTCACGGTTGGCAGCAATATGTTCGTTGTGTTTTTGGGTAACACCGTGTGATTTGGTAAACTCCTTCTCGACCGACGTTTCGGAGATCGTTGCAGTCTCCATCTTCAGGGTAATGAATGTGATGTGTTGTGTCTGCTAAGGTACTTCACCGTAGTACCGTGTCGCCGGCAGTGTGTACGTGTGAGACAAAGGTTCCCAGAAATAGCTTGGCACAGGGGGCATTCCGGAGCGGTATGTCGCCGGCAGTGGGTTATTCCCCGAATTAGCTAATTACAAGGGGCCCATTCCCGGGTGGTGTGTCACCGGGCGGCGCGCGCCTCAGTCGGGCGGGTTGTATATTTTGTAGTACCGGATACCACGCGGGTTTAAGGCGGAGGCCGTCGTCTCTGTTGATGTTTTGCGGGTGTTGATAAATTTCAATTGCCTCGCTGATGAGACGTGCACGGTGGCTCCTCGGTCTGTCTAGTACCGAGGGCTCAAAATTGAAACGATGACCGGTGTCCACGAAGTGTTCGGCGAGAGCAGATTTGTCGGGATAGCCGAGTCTGCAAGCACTTTCGTGTTCACTGGTTCGCTTTTTTATCGTGCGGGCTGTTTGTCCCACGTATACTTTGTCACAGCCGAGGCAATCCAATTTATACACTCCGTCCGTCTCTAGAGGGTATTTGTCTTTTGCAGAGCGGATAACATGTCCGACCTTAGTTGTTGCCCCGTATACAGTTTTAATCTCGTGCCTCCGCAGGATCTTGGATATCTTGTCCGTGACTCCTTTTATGTATGGCAAAAAGGCCAAGGATTTTGTTGGTATCTCCTCTTTGTCTCCGCGTGGGGCTTGTGCTCTTTTAATAACACGTTGGATATTAAGATTGCTATATCCGTTGCACTGCAGAGCCTCAGTGAGGGTTCGCAGTTCACCCTTCACCGAGGACTCCTCGCTAATGCGGATAGCTCTAGTTACCAACGTGTTAATCAGGCCCCTCTTCTGTGCGGGATGATGGTTGGAGTCAGCGTGCAAGTATCGCTGCGTGTGAGAAGGTTTCCTGTATACGGTGTGCCCCAGCCTCCCATCTTTCTTCCTCCTTACTTCTACATCAAGGAATGGCAGGATGCCGCTCTTTTCAATTTCGACGGTAAAATTAATGAGAGGGTGCAAATTATTTAAGTGCGCCAAGAAGACGTCCAACTCGTTCCTCCCGTGTGGCCAGATAGCAAAGACATCATCAACGTATCTAAGCCACACTTTGGGAGTTAGGGACGCCGTGTCTAGTGCCGTCTCTTCAAATTTCTCCATGAAAAAATTGGCTATTACTGGAGATAGTGGGGATCCCATGGCGACGCCCTCCACCTGCTCATAAATCTCTCCCATGAAGGAGAAGTAGCCGCTTTTAAGGCAGTGCCTAAATAGCTCACATATGTCGTCGTCAAAGATGTGTCGTGAGTGAAGAGGCTACGTCCATCCTCGCTAAAGGGCTCAACTATGCGATTGCTCCGAAAAAGATTCCTGTGAAAAATATTATATGTGGAGTAGAAACAGCCATATGGAAGTGTCCGGTAGCTACTGCCGAGGAAATAAGGCAAGATACCAGTATCATTCTAAGGAAAGCAAAGCCGCCACCCGCAAATACAACATACAAAGAACGCGCCGCACTTCGCGAACTCCGAATTAATGACAAAATAGTGGTTCTCCCGGCAGACAAAGGCAACGCCACTGTCATTCTCGATATGATTAAATATGTTGACAAGATGCGTTCTCTGCTTGACACTTCTACATACAAGAGGCTTAAACATAACCCCACTAGCAAGATCGATAGGAAGACACGTGAGCTGGTAAAGGCCTCTAGCATCGACAAGGAATTTCACTACAAACTTTTTGTGCGAGCAGCGAGAACACCGGCTATTTACGGCCTGCCGAAAATTCACAAAAACGACGTACCTCTGCGCCCAATTGTCAGTACAATCGGTTCACCTACTTATCATCTCGCTCAGCACTTATCTACTCTACTCCAGCGCCACATCGGGAAGACAAGCTCATTCGTCAGAGACTCCGTACATTTCATTGAAATGATAAACGAAATCAATGTTAGCAGTGATGACATTTTAGTCAGTTTTGACGTGGAGTCTCTCTTTACAAACGTGCCGATGGATGACTCGCTGTCGATGGTTGCGGAGATCTTTGACGACGACATATGTGAGCTATTTAGGCACTGCCTTAAAAGCGGCTACTTCTCCTTCATGGGAGAGATTTATGAGCAGGTGGAGGGCGTCGCCATGGGATCCCCACTATCTCCAGTAATAGCCAATTTTTTCATGGAGAAATTTGAAGAGACGGCACTAGACACGGCGTCCCTAACTCCCAAAGTGTGGCTTAGATACGTTGATGATGTCTTTGCTATCTGGCCACACGGGAGGAACGAGTTGGACGTCTTCTTGGCGCACTTAAATAATTTGCACCCTCTCATTAATTTTACCGTCGAAATTGAAAAGAGCGGCATCCTGCCATTCCTTGATGTAGAAGTAAGGAGGAAGAAAGATGGGAGGCTGGGGCACACCGTATACAGGAAACCTTCTCACACGCAGCGATACTTGCACGCTGACTCCAACCATCATCCCGCACAGAAGAGGGGCCTGATTAACACGTTGGTAACTAGAGCTATCCGCATTAGCGAGGAGTCCTCGGTGAAGGGTGAACTGCGAACCCTCACTGAGGCTCTGCAGTGCAACGGATATAGCAATCTTAATATCCAACGTGTTATTAAAAGAGCACAGGCCCCACGCGGAGACAAAGAGGAGATACCAACAAAATCCTTGGCCTTTTTGCCATACATAAAAGGAGTCACGGACAAGATATCCAAGATCCTGCGGAGGCACGAGATTAAAACTGTATACGGGGCAACAACTAAGGTCGGACATGTTATCCGCTCTGCAAAAGACAAATACCCTCTAGAGACGGACGGAGTGTATAAATTGGATTGCCTCGGCTGTGACAAAGTATACGTGGGACAAACAGCCCGCACGATAAAAAAGCGAACCAGTGAACACGAAAGTGCTTGCAGACTCGGCTATCCCGACAAATCTGCTCTCGCCGAACACTTCGTGGACACCGGTCATCGTTTCAATTTTGAGCCCTCGGTACTAGACAGACCGAGGAGCCAACGTGCACGTCTCATCAGCGAGGCAATTGAAATTTATCAACACCCGCAAAACATCAACAGAGACGACGGCCTCCGCCTTAAACCCGCGTGGTATCCGGTACTACAAAATATACAACCCGCCCGACTGAGGCGCGCGCCGCCCGGTGACACACCACCCGGGAATGGGCCCCTTGTAATTAGCTAATTCGGGGAATAACCCACTGCCGGCGACATACCGGTTCGGAATGCCCCCTGTGCCAAGCTATTTCTGGGAACCTTTGTCTCACACGTACACACTGCCGGCGACACGGTACAACGGTGAAGTACCTTAGCAGACACAACACATATCACATTCATTACCCTGAAGATGGAGACTGCAACGATCTCCGAAACGTCGGTCGAGAAGGAGTTTACCAAATCACACGGTGTTACCCAAAAACACAACGAACATATATTTTAGTAGGTTATTATTTTTATGTTCATTATTTTTGTAAATAATCTTTGTTTTTTTGTATTCAAAATGGTTTTTGTTGTACTTCCGTGTGTGTCCCCGTGGTTTTGTCGATTGTAACTGAAAATAGAGCGTTTGCACTAATTAAATATATCAAAGTTGGCCGCAGATTCCCGTAAAATCAATATTTTTAGGGTCAATGAATCATAATATTGCAAAACCACATTATTTGAAGATAAAATTATTTTTAGAGTTTAGTTTTTAGAGTTGTCTAGGGAGAAGTTTGTTTGAGGAGTAACGCAAAATGACGTTTATGGTCATCGAAAATGTCCCGTAACAGAGCCATTGTGTCCTTGGCAGTATACTCTATAGCTCCATTCTGTTGGGACCCACTCAGCCTTACTGGACTCTAATATTTTTACAATATTGCATTGATGGTGACTGCAGCGTCGGCTTCATTTTTAAGAACAAGGGGGTAAATGATTCTTTCGGACGATACACCACACCCACATAAGTAGTTGCAATTGTCGCTTATGAACTCCTCTTGGATTCTCCGCAGTCAATATCTTGTAGTTTTGCTTGGCCAATGTCTTGTAGGTTTGATCATTTTCAAATTGCGAATGAAATTGTAATTTTGTTCTGCTTCTTGACACAAAAGTTAAATCCATTGATTCGCCGTTGTTCAGTTGTGTATAGTTTCTTATTAAATTTCTCAAGTCTTATTTACAATAATGAAAGAAAGAAAATCTCTCATAGCTGAGAAGTTGCCGTTTAAAAAGGTCCCTCGTAGTTACTTCCAATTATATCTGCAGCTCATAGCTCGGAAGGCCTCAAAGGGGATTATTTTTCTTCTTAAATGATCTTCCAGACATTCAACCATCATAAGGATAGCCTGTCACACATTGTAGATAACCTGTTGCAGATTAATGCCTCCTCTTTGGAAGCGCCAGAATCGTAACATATTTTGGCACCACATTTCAAAAGTGCTGATTTTTTCTCACTTGCTCTTACAATTCACGTTTTTACATCGAGATTTGAAAATACTAACTAGATTAAAGTGGAGACTAGTTGATTTAAAAATGCTAAAGTAAATATCTAGAAAACAGCACTGTGGATACCTTCAGAATCACAGGATAGATTATATCGAATAAACGACCTCCCAGCATCCGTACCTAATACAGACTTACGATAAGATATCAAGGGCTCTCTTAAAACAATCGTTTTCGAGAAGGGTTTTCCAAATTCAGAACGGTTTTCCTCGAGGATACTTCAAATCCGGTATACAATCATTTCATCGCGCTAAGCCCGCGCCATGGATGTTTTCATTTTAATCAATATCAAATCATCTTCCACTCGCACTCGACTTTTCGTATTCTACATATAATAGAATTGATAACGTATATAATATTATGTATGGCGGGACTCTGAACTTATTGGATTCCGCTAGCTAATAAGAGCAATTAATTATGTTTTCCCGAATGAAGCAATTGTGAATGATGTAAAGAATTTTGATTTAACAAATGTTTTGTATAAGGATTAATTGTAATCTCAATAGAGACGAAGATGTAAATTGTTTTTCTGGGAACGGAATATGGTGGCCGAGGCGCTTAGAGGACCGCTTAGAGGACCTGTCATTGGTTGGGTTAAGGGATCCCTTTATGTTTAACAACATTCTCCACTCCGCCCTTCTTACGACCACCTTTTTGGAAATTGTATATATGCTAGAATGCTGTGCCTATCTTCACATTTTTTAAGTTCACTCTACACTAGCGTCATCTATTAAGATTGGGAAGCATTTCGCAGAAAATCTTTATTAATGCACTGTGAAAGGCTCTGCAAATCATACAGTACTAGATTACGCCTGGAGATGTCTCTCCAATTTTTATGCCTTTAACTTGGACCAGGAAACCTGGACCCTTCGAAAAAAAAATTATCCGCAATGGGTAAAATCCAGAATTTGTCCACAAGAATTTGTATACATTCAAAATGTTTGTTTTTCCTTGGAATTGTTTTTATTTCGTTCCTGTAACATGTTTTATTTTAAATGCATATTTAAACAAAAAAAATATTTTGTTATTTTGTTTTCTTCTTTAGTTGTGAATTTGGTTTGATTTTTCTACGAGTTTATTAAAAAATTTAGTTATTTTAGAAAGACCAAGGATTTAAATACTTGTATAATCTCCAAACTTGGCAGCTGTAGTTCGTTATTATGAAAAAGGAATCGGGTCGTGCCCAGGCTTGAACCCAAGTCACTTGGAACAGGAGGCCAGCGTTCTGTTCCTTAGATCACCAAAAGTATTTTTCAATTTTTTCTATGTATACATTTACATTTTAACGAGCTAACTAACTAACTTACCATCACGCCGTTTCCCCGAAGGGTTAGGCAGAAAGAATGGACTGCCACACTTTTCTTTCCTGACATATTTCTCGCTTCCTCAACATTCATACATCGTATCATGCACGCGCGTCGATTTCTCTGACTCCTCACGTGGCCGACATTCAATATTTGATTTATTTGATCGTGCCACGTTTTCCTCGGTCTTCCTCTGTTTCTGGTTCCATTTACATCGCTAACATATTTTTTTTACTATTCTTTCTTCATTCATTATTTCCATATGTCCGAACCATCTTAATGATCCTTTCATTATTTTGTTCATAACACCATCATTTGCATCGTATTCGCTTCGTATATTTTCATTCGACACTCTATCATACACAGATTATTCACACATTCGTCTAAGAGATCTCATTTCTACTGCATTTATTCTACTTTCATCCTTATTTTGCCAGTTCCATGTTTCACTTCCATACATAAGGGTCGGTAGAAGAACACCATTGTGCACTACCATTCTAGCTTTTTTTGGATAGGTTTTAACTTTAAAAAAAAATTACATATCAGACATGTTTCGGACAACCAGTCCTTCTTCAGTGATACATTAGTATTATAATGATACATATTTAAAATATTATAATTTTTTTACAAATATGATCAATTTTGACAGATGTTATAAAGATTTGTATAACATCTATCAAAATTGATCATATTTGTAAACAATTGTATAATATTTTTAATATGTATCATTATAATATGTATCATTGAAGAAGGATTGGTTGTCCAAAACATGTCTGATATGTAATTTTAAATTTTTTTTAAAGTAAGTGATGTATATACAAAGTATATAAAAAAAGAAAATGACAAATAAGTAATTGGAATGCTGTTTTTTCACTAGTTTTACATTCATAATTATTATTTTCATAGGTTCTGCACGTGATTGATGATGTCCTGGTGCCCGTGTCTCCATCATCCACGTCCAGTGAGCCCCTCTACAACCCTGACGCCCTCCAGTTCCTCTCACGATCCGAGGATTTTGAGATTGGTTCTCATCGTGTCAGGTAATTCAATATTTACATTGATTTTGTATTTTAATTGAAAACATGTAGTAAAATCAGAATCATGAGGTTGTGCTGGTTGGATGGAGTGTTGCGGAGTACTTTGGGCGAAGTGGGCAACTCACATGTAATCAACACATTCATGGCTGCAATTGACACATTAAAAAATATTTTTATATTGTCAATTTTAGAAGCAGTGTGTGCAAGCCAAATACATTTTTAATGATATAGGAATCAATTTATACACTAATCATCGACATATCAGCCAGCAGCCATTCACTCCTGGACTCCATATTGTACCGGCTGTCTATCCCTTTATCCATGTTACGGACATCCTGACAAAACAATTGATAATTTTTATAATATCCCAGTATTGTGACATGATCAACAACATAAACTTAAATATTAAAACCTTTTTAATATACATATTCCATTATACGTAAAACGGGGTGTATAGGGACAGTTTGTGATATATAAGTAAGCGTAACTCGTGTTTCTTTAGCCATAGAGACGATAATTTTGGACAGAAAGTTTGTTCTTGTGTCTTTTAAACTATTTGTTTCCTTATTTTGTGGATTGCCATTGCACATTCTTAAATAAACACCGTAAATGCAAGTGTTCCTATTTACCTGCACTGCGGGGTAAATAGGGACGCCTTTGGGGTCATTAGGGACATCTTTACGAATATTGATAATAACCGAATCAATTTATTAAAGGGTAGGTAATATAAACATCAAAATAATCATAAAATATTTATTTCTTGTAAGAATTACATTAATGTCTTTCGTAAAACTAACCTCCATAACATTTGATACAAATAAACTCACAACTCAAAGCGCCAGTAGCACAAGTAGGGCAAGCTAAGTTTTTGCACACAATGCATTTCATCCACCCGTAACTCCAGTTAGATGTCTTACATCTATAATAATCAACGTAATCACATGCACAACAGTATTGCCTATTTCATTTAAGGATATTTGGTTTCACATTTTCTTGATCTTGGAGAGCAAAATTCTTGCATGATTTTTTGTCGTCTTCATCCACAAAATAATGAATTTCGTTTTCCACTTCCATTGCCTTTTCTATATCTTCTTTCTTAAAAGTATTTTGATTTAGGACTTTTAATGGTTCATGGTGTTCTAAAGGTATCACATCAACTAATTTGTTAATTTTTTGCCAATTTGCGTCATACATTTCAATGATATCGTTCTTACTGGTACCTGCAAGACACTCGTTGTTTGCATCAGCTTGTTGAAAAATACCATCAGCAGCCTTTATATTTTGTGATATTATATTTTTCAAGAAAGTCCTTCTATTGAAATTATTTGATTTCGTATTTTTCGTCTTCATATTTTTTTTTGTTTTTACAGCGGTTGTTTTTGGTGTTTGAGATTTTTTTTTGGTTGTACTTACGGCTTGTTTCAGACTCTCTATACATTTTTCATCTACACTTTTTCCTGCTTCCAAAGAAATTTTCTTTTTCTTTTTTTCTTCATTGTTGTTGGAATCAGGATATCTCAGATCTTTCAAGAGGGACACTACAGATTCAGTAACTTCCTTGGCACATTGATCATTTTGACATTCTTTTGGAAGTAGATCTAGCACAGCATTCCGATTCAGTGGGTGTAAACCAGTCTTTTTAAATCCTGCTATTAAGTTGTTTCCTGCATTTGGTGATATTTTTTCAGACAACTTTTTCAAAAGTCTGGGAAACATACTTTTTGGTATGGCAGTTTCCTTTCGTCCATCAGTCGCCTTCCAATTAGCCAGCAGGTCTCGCCAGGCCATCTTTAATGGCCGAAAAAAAGCCACGTCTAGCGGTTGAGTCAGATGCGTGGAGTTACTTGGTAAAAATACAAAATGTATGTCATGGTCTCTGCATTTTGTAATTACGTCGACCGATAAATGCGAAGAAAGATTGTCTCCAATCAGAACTTTCTTTCCCGGTTTATTTTGAAAATAGGGAACGACAATGGTGTTTACCCAATCTTCGAAAGTATTTCCGTCAAACCAACCTGATACTGTACGATTATACCTTGCAAGGGGGGGGCCACCTTGGGTCCAAGTGTCATACATATTTGTAGCTTTGTAAACTACATACACAGGTAATATTTCGCCAGCTGCTGATCCAGCAAACATGATAGACGTTGAACTTTTGCTGAAATTAACTATTCTTTCAGGGTACTTGCAGCCTCTTTTTGCGATAATTTTTTTACGACCTGGATCATCGCTTAAATTAGTTTCGTCGTAATTGACAATATTAGCTGGATCAACATCACGTAAGGAAGCTTCCAAATTATTAAAATAATCAGAAATAGCCCTGAAGGATATTTGGGCTCTGCAACGTTTAATATTCTGACTTATTCTTGTAGAAATCTTTGATTTGTGGCGCTTTAAAAAACTTTCTGCAAAGTCACGCCCTGGGAAGTTATTTTTAAATCTGGTTATATTTTCCCCACGTCGGTCTAAATATCCCTTCACTATCAATCGAAGATCGTAAGCGTCTAATGGGTAACCCCATTCAGCACAAATATTTATATTTTCTATGATGAAATTTTCTGTTTCATCAGAAAGAACTTTTTGGCCACCTTGTTTTTTTGTATGGCGCAAATTATGACGACTAAGTACACTCTTGGGAATTCCACTTTCAGAAGCTACTTCGCGATAGCTTTTACCACTCTTCAATAATTCCAAGGCATTTTTTATATCCTCATCCTTGTATTTTTTGTATATTTTACTACTCCTCGGGTCGGGCTTATAGGTTCGTGGCATTTTCTGTAATTAATAAATAGAGTTTATACTTTAAAATAAGACATATTAAAACAATGAACACATAAGTGGATTTAATTTAAAAAATAAAAAATAAATTTATAAAATCCTGTCCCTTTTCCCCCCATATGGCGTCCCTTTTCCCCCCATAAGGCGTCCCCATTCACCCCGTATTGGGTCCCTATTCACCCCATATGGCGTCCCGATTCTCCCCGCAATACTTCAATTTGTCTGTGAATTCACTTTTCGTTCTAAAATAAATACAAATAACATCTTAAAAACTCACCAATAGATCCTCCTGATGAAAAAAATCCTATTCTTCTCACTAGGCAAGCGCTTTTAAAGATGTTCAAGGCCTGTGTACACTTTTTCCGAAAAGTTTTGCATCGAAATATGCTGACCACCAGCGTGTTTTGTAAAATAATGATTGTGAGGTAATGAAAAAGACAATTTTGACTGTTTCCAGTGTTGCTATTGTAAAAAATATATATTTCGCTATGAAATAATGTTGCGGTTTTTGGCGTAAATTAGAATAGTAAAAAATAAATATGTTGCCAAAAGTTATACCTGCATCTGTCCCTATTTAGACTTAAGTCCCTATTCACCCCGTTTTACGGTACTCCTTTTGTTTATCGTTAAGTTATAATTATTCACTATTTCTTTTTAGATCTTTCCGACAGAAGGTAATACAGATCAAGAAGCAAGATATCTTCAAAAGCGAGGGAAGACACACTTTCTTTATACCTGTTGATGAAGGTTTTAAGGTATGGATATGAGAATGCAAATAAACCACTCTTATTTCAATATTTTTTTTTAAATAAATTTTCCTATTGGTTTTTCACAATATTTAATTACAAGTTAGAAAATTATCTCATTAGAAACAGATTTATTTTTTCATTATATTGTACAAACTTTACTAGCAACTAATAAGAATGTAACTACTAGAACTTAATTGATATTTTTTTCCATCAAAGCACTGTTATTTCTTTTTATGTTTGTAGAAAAAACAGTTTGAAGCCAATCCACTATTAATTCCATTAAATTTGTTGAAATGAAGTCAATTGAATATTTGTTTACTATTGATTTGCAAGAAACATATTCATAAATAATGTTTCAAAAGTAAAATATAAAAAATTAACCACAGACAAATATGAGTATGTCGCTATAAACATAATAGTCTAATTTGAAATAAAAAAATTCAGGCATTCAGCCTATTGCTAATGTACAAACTCAAACTCAATTTTTAACTTTGGTTGAGTTATTCCTTAACCTTCTTAATTTAATTTTTTTAAATTTCAGCCTCAGCCCCGACCAGAAATGATTGATGCGAAGGTGGTGGACGGCCATGTCATCCCCAATATGGTTCTGTTCACGAAACCGACAGCTGATGATATACCGTTTGAGACCCTCGCCTTCGGAGATAACCTCAAAGTCACGATTTCGTTCACTGCACCTCAAAATGGCCTGGAATCTTTAAGTAATTTATTTATTAATTTACCAATAGTCATACTTATACAACCAATAGTCATACTCTTAGATGGCAGAATACTCTATAAAATTGAAAATATTTAACAATGCTTCTGGTATAAATGTCCAAGTTCTCTGAAATATAATATATGTTCTGCAGTTTGATTGCTCAATAGCAAATTGTATTTACATGTTTGAATATCAAAATCTTATCAAAATTAATATGATGCTGTTGAAAAATATTATATAATTCCCTATGTTTTCTCTAAAATAGCTCAAGTAATCAATAATCTCTTAATTATTTGGAAGAAATTGAAAAGGATTTTCTGTGAATAGATATGACATCACGTGTTGATACTACTCTTCATTTTATTGAAGATGTAAATTGTTGTGTCATCCAATGCTTTTGATTATTTTGTAGGATACAACACTTTTGTGGTATGTCATAAAATTAAAAAGATTTATAACCTGTTTTGTTTGTGACAGAGTTTTGTCAAGGCAATATGATCGATTGAAGACTTTTTAATAATGAATAAGTGAAACCGGTTGGGACATTTTTATGATTTTCAGCTAAAACATTTTTTTAATAATATAACAATACACTTTGTTATGACACAGCACTTTATTTAACAAAATCGAATGTTGTGACTTGTCAAAATATACTTAAATATTATTCAAATATAAAATTCAGAACACAAGTGAAAGCAAGAAAAAAACTTTATTTTTATTATCATTATTATGATATATATTTGTTCATCTTCTTCTTCTTCTTCTTACTCAGCCTATTCCCGTCCACTCCTGAACAAAGGCCTCCTCCATTTGCTTCCATGTCATTCTGTCCTGTGCAGACTGCATCCAGGTTATTCCGACGTGTCTGTTCAGATCATCCTTCCACCGTAGTTACGGTCGCCCTGCTCTCTCTTCGCCGTCCACGGTCTCCAAGTCAGCAGTCTTCTTGTCCACTTTTCATCTGAGCTTCTGGCTACGCAACCTGCCCATTGCCATTTAAGAGTCGCCACCCGGTGGATGATGTCAGTGACCTTAGTTTTTTCTCTCACCGTATCGTTTCTGACTCTGTCTTTTAGGCTTATTCCTAACATGGCTCTTTCCATTGCTATTTGAGTCACTCGTAGTTTCTCGGCACTTTGTTTGGACAATGTAACGGTTTCAAGACCATAAGTACCAACTGGCAGAACACAGGCTTCATAGACTTTTCGTTTCATAAGTTCATAAGTTCATTAAGTATTTATAAGTTTTTTTCATAAGTTTTTAAGTATCTGTTCATAAGTTTGTTAAATTTAATTTTATATTTACAAGGTGATATTTTGTACTGTTGATCCACAACATGTTTGCGCCCTAATCTTTCAGCTTATGTCAAATCCAACACCCTTCTCGGAGATTCCAAGCATGCCTCCGGAGTCGTCCTAGCCGATATTGTAAAGGGCAATATTCCCGTCAAGAATGGAGTCGTGCATCTTATTCAGCGACCACTCATGGTTGTAGACACATCGGTCACTCAATTCCTGGAGGTCAGTACCACATCTATTTTATACCATTCCCAATATCTATTGTGAAGTTAATGCAATTGTCTATTAAACTGTAAAATTTTAATACCAGCTGTCAAAATATGCGGCTTATTCAAAATTCAGTTTTTAAAATATAAAAGTAACCTTTACACTTTAACTTTAATTTTAATTAATTATTTTTAAAAAGCTCTGTGATTAATCATTCACTTATTCCAGGTCATTTTATTTTAACTTGCTCCAAAGATGGTAGATATATCAATGACATTAGAAATTATAGAGATATTTTACCTAAAATAATACAAAATAGATCTTCGCTCCACCTGACGAAATAGATTTTTCCCAAAACATGTATCAGGCAAATTTTAATTTCATTTATTGATGAACCATTTAGGCACTAATTCTAATAAATTACAAAATCCATAAAATATTATAAAATCTTTATGAATGTTTTTTATATTAAAAGAATAAATGTTCAAATTCATAAAAAGTATCTATATTACGGAAGTCTTGTGCCTTGCGTTATCAACGATCTATCTCTTTTACTTAATTTTTATCGACAAGATCCAAGACTAGACTAGATTAGACTGTATTTCAAAAATGGAATCTATTCTTTAGAATGTCATTGATTTTTACAAAATAATTGTTATTTTCTAACATAAATTTTATATCTGTGTATATTAACCTCCTCATTGCATTGTTTAATAAATTATTATTTTGAAAACTACAAACTGAAGAAGCTTGCTGTAGTGGACGGCCCATCATCTCAACACATGCGAGACTGGGACTATTGATAGGCTTGTTTGAACCTCCATGTCTTCACCGCTTCCCTTTATGTTGAGATGCTCACAGAATATTAGGACACTACTTGTTTCCCAACATATTTGATCTCGTTTCATAATGTATAAAAAACTCTAATAAATTAATGATGTATTTATAATACTTAACTCAATAATTTTACCACATTTTTTTCCTGCAAATTATATTAATTTATACACTTGACTTATTAAATTTCGTTTCTTCAACTAGTTTTGATGATAATACCATGGTCAAACGCTTTCTATTTCACCTTCTTTCTCTCTGTTTATTCAGATTAGCAAATACATAGTCCATGTTACACTATCTTGGACACTCTGCAATCTTTTAATATATTTGGATTAAATCAATTCAATTAAATCTACTAAATTATCCATTGATTAAAACTTTATTTTATTTCTTCTATATATGCCATACTTTGTGTTGTTATGATGGTTTATTTCTCTTTTTCTTTTTTATTTACTTTGTATATACAACACTTATTAAATATTTAAAAAATCAAATTATATAGACATGTTTTGAACAAACAGTCCTTCTTCAGTAAAGATACATTTTTAAAAATATTATAAAATTGTTTACATGATCTGACAGATGTTATAAAGATTTATTTTGGAACGTTTATGCTCTTGTTATAACAAATATAATGATTCAATTTAAAATAATAATTTAAAGTTCTTATTGCGGTAATTACCTGAACCCCAATAAGAACATTAAATTATTCTTTTAAATTTTAAATTTAATCATAATATTTGTTATAACAAAAGCATAAACTTTCCAAAATAAATCTTTACAACATCTGTCAGATCATGTAAACAATTCTATAATATTTTTAAAAATATATCTTTACTGACGAAGGACTGTTTGTCCGAAACATGTCTATATAATTTTATTTTTTTAATATTTAATAAGTGTTGTATATACTTGCAAAGTTTATAAAAAAGAAAAAGAGAAATAAACTTTATTTTATTTTCGAAAAAAGATTTATATCGCATTTGGTTTACATTCTGAAACGAAATTGAGAATTAAGTTGGAACTTTAGGACAATAAGAGATGATTGTTTAGATAGTTCCTTTGTTTGGACGAAGCACCGAGCAGCTGTTTGTAGTAATAAATAACACGAGTAGATTATTACTGCACTGCGATCATGTCTTTATTTATTTTAGTTTTTTTTACAAACATCACACAAGTCACGATAATTCAGTAAAACATTTCACTTCTTCCTCTCACGGGGAGGTGTCGCATTGACAAATGGTGTGATTGTATTATTATCATATCATACTCTCATCGTTGGCATGCATTTCACTCGAGCATGCGTTTTATCAGTAACTATAAGGAATCTTCTTTGTGACTAATAAATTTGCAGTCGTATGGAAATCTACTTCATCTCAATTGCAAATCAACACGTTGAGATTAAAAATCTTGTAATTTGCGCTTCAAATGACACTTTAAATATTTGCGAACTTTCTAAATACACATTCACCTCTCGTATCTACAGATAAATGTATCCCAATCACATGCCACACATCCTACTTTGCTAGCACTTGAATTTTTAATCAACTTTATCATTAACCCATTGATGTCACCGCAAAATGATAGGGTAGCAATTTTTATTTTGTAGATCATATAATAGTTTTTAAAACTTATTCCGTTTTATGTTTCTTATATCATCTTGTATATTTTAGTATTCCTAAAGATTTATCACAAAAATGTTTTAACCTAATCAATCTGAACATATTTTGTCTCAGTTAAATCACATTAGAGTAATAAAAAAACATTTATTGTTTCATGGGTACGATTATATCACACAGTTTTTATGTAACAAAGATTTGGAGATTGCTTGCAATTCACTTACCACAAGTGATTCACTTCTTCGTCTTCTTCTTTTTGTTCTATTACACCTCCGTGGTGCATAGGGCCTCAAGGAACCTTCTCCACCCGACTCTATCGCAAGCCTGATGCCTAACATCATCCCAAGTGAGGCCTGCTGCCTTAACCTCGTCCTGCAGGGTTCTTCTCCAGGTGGCTCTAGGTCTGCCTCGCTTTCTCTTTCCCCCCATTCGGGACTAGTCTAGTGCCCCCTGAGCGATGCAGGCTGGGTTCCGTCTCAGAGTGTGACCGATCCACTGCCATTTGCGTCTAGCGACTAGCGATTCACTTACAGTACAGAAAAAAACTGAGACCATACTCACGAGCAAAAACCAATATATCATTGTACCAATAATGATTATCAAAATATGATATAAAAAAATATGTTTACTTCGTATCCTTTGATATTGAATCGTTTTTATATAATACAATATTGTTTGAGCATTGAAATAAAATTAGAGAAATGTTTTTTTTTAATTCTAACTAAATGCAGAACAGGCCGATTTGGTATCTCTCGGATTTGTTTATTATAATAGAAAACTTTTATTTTATAATTTATAGTGGAATTTTTTTATATAGGTAATAAATATAATAGTTTACGTCAATGGGTTAAGTAAAATTAATTTAGTGTTTCCTAATCATCGCCATGTTTTTGTACATCACACACAATATCCAGGATGATACCTACTTGTATGAAACATTGACAAATATTTTTTTATGCTTTCAATGTCGGGTGAAAACAAACTACAGTCATTCAAGGTAAATACCGCTTCCTCTGTTATTTTTTTTAATTATTATTTTTTGGTAGTTTAGTGCTGGGATGATAATGCTTCTATGTGTTTTAACTTGAATGTAACTTATTTAGAACAAATGTGTATGTGTGTTAAATATGTTTGTATGTATATACAGGTTGTTCACTGTTTAAGAATTTCTTTTAAACCATAGATAAACTTTATCTATAGATAGATATGGCATATCTAATAAATTTCAAATAACATTAGATGTCAAATTGGTTCAAGATATTGATTTTTAAAATTATAAAGCCTTAAAATGAATGCAAACATGTGAACTTGTTGTACATGCAAAATATTTCCTTTGTATAATATAAAATTTGTATGTTTAATAAGTTTATTATGCACAATGTATATATGGATATGTTTTCTGGGTCACACAATGTATGTATTCCTTTTAAATGCTCACAGGGTAGGTACAGGTAACTTTAGTATATATTACTTTTATATATTTCTTCCCGGCGCCAAATCAAATTTATCACTCATTTATTTATGTTTTATTGTCTATAATCAAACTTTTATTTAAATTTAACATTTTCACAAGTAAGGTACAGCAAAAATTCAATGAGTGATTTATTTGATATATCTGTTTACAAAACTAAATAATATTTTTAAACTTTCTAATAATACTTGTGCGAAAGAAACATTCTTTTCAATTGTTAATTTATCAGTAACTTTACTGACTATGATTTAAAAATTAATAGTTAGAGGTTTCTAAAAAACAGATTGATTCAAACGTTTAATGTGAATATTATCTTAATTTTTATTTTTTTATATTACATCGAGTAAATGATAGCATATTTTTTCGTCTATGTCAAATTCAGGCAATCACGGTAACACTAATTGATTTTATTTTCGTTCTAATGCTGTGTAAATGCCCAATGACGGTATTTCAGGATTTGAAACCGAGTGTCTTTAATTATTACTTTACCGACCTTTGGCCGTTATCAAAATAATTTAAAAAATGATAATTTTCAGTTTTGTTTAGATCACATAAATTGATTATACATTACTCATAGTGTCTGGACTCGGCTGGGAATATTTTTTGCGCGCCAAGATAAAGCTAAATTTATTATTATTATTATTTTGTTGAATCGCTCTTTACCATGAGCCAAATCGATGTAAAGGGTATTATAGCTATCATAGTGATTCTCGTGACACGTGATAGGTAGCTAATCTATCGCTATATTATTGTCAGGTGAATTCTATACCAGACCAAAGACAGTGTAACAATCACGCTGCCCTCGCCGGGAATCGAACCCGGAACCTTCGGGGTGGCAGTCAATGCACTTACCACTCGGCCACGAAGGTCGTGGGCACGGTTTACAAATTTGACGGTGGTGATAAGAATGATGGCTGCTGACTATGTTATTTTTTTACACCGTGCGTACGAAACTACAGTAGTGAGTTTTTATGTTACTCTCGGCCCAGAAATCCTGCCACCTACAATTCAAAGGAGCCGGCAAAATATAAAATTATTATTATAGATTTTTTCTCATTTTGATAAATTTAAAGATTTATTTTACAGAATGTTTATAAATTAAATAATACATTTAACTTTTGAATTACTTTGTCTAAAATCGCAGCTATTTTGGCATAGTAATCCCAAAATTGCTGGCAACCAAAGGGTTAAATATCATACTCGTAATATGAAACATCACATTATGTATTTTTTTAAATATGCATTTGGAGTAGGTACTTACGTGCTCATTAATAGTTTGTATGTGGCAATCACTCACTCACTTGTCTTTTCTAAATTCTGTGTTTTTTTCTTCACATTTTCCTGTTACGCACTCTCAGTCAAATGGTAAAGACTACAAAATACTACATTTTTTAACAATTTTTCTCAGCTTCTTCACAGTTGAATACAATTTTCTTGGTTGCACACGTTTCTATCACTATAAGGGGCCTGCAACGCTTTGAAAATGATAGAGAAAAAAATAAAACTTCCAAATATAGGACAAGCTATTTATTTCAGAATATGTACAAAATAAAATTCATGATGAATTAACTTTTATTATTTTTATGTTCAAACTTATTTGTAATGTATTTTATTTGTTATTATTAATTTACAAGTAATGTACATCAATTTAGGAAGAAAAAAATGGAATTTTGAATAAAAAAACATTTATCGATTATATTGCTGAAACTGGGATGAAAAAGGAATATAACAATTTCAAAGAGTTATAAAGTTGCTGACCCCTGATTTACTATTAATTGTAAATACATTTTTTAATCAAATAAAATAAAATGGTTTATCATCTTCTTGGCACTATTTTCAAATATCTCGTGTTCAATTTCATTTTCATAGAACATGAGAATCAAGGTTTGTCCATGAATCTTTTCATACTTCTAATGTTTGCTTGAATACTTTTCTATGCTCCATTACGGTATAAGGAAAATATATGGTGCATGTTGTCATCAAAAATGATTAATCTTTTCATAATTTAAGTTTTTCTATGCATTTTATCTCTATATTTAAAAAAAAAGACTTTTTTAAATCAGAACACATATTTTTATCTTGTAATATTTTTTGTCTCTAGTACACTCAATAGACTAGGATTTTTTAAAATTAATATGTGAAATTATTTTGGTAAGAGAGCCTATAATCAAATGAATTTCTAAATATTTAATATTAATCTTCTATGCATTGATTGATGTTATGAAGTAAGTAATACTTCTTAAAATATTTTAATGTTTGTCTTTTCTTTCAAACAAGTAAATATAAATAGTCAATAAATTTGAAATAAAGAATCAAATACTTTAAATGACAAAACAATCACAAATGTGCTCATAAGACTGTATATCTTACCATTCGCCAATTTAAAAACTTTAGTTTATAAAAAAACTTTTTTCTTTTTACACCAATTAATTAACGTTTATTTTTTATTTTATATTATCATTAACCGCCCTACCTCCAGGTAATTTTCAGAACTAAAAAATCACGTTTTTTATTAATTAAATTTAATTATATATTAATTTTATTTTTTTAAATTACGAAATGTCAAAAACTCGACAGCGCACTTCGCCTGCCTCTTGTAAAACTATCATACTTGTGAAGAATTGTCCTCAAGTGCTGTCGGCATATCCCTAAAGGCTTGTACATTTTAGGTACATTACTTTTTCTTAAGCGCGTACATGATACGGGATAGCGCAGAATGGTTAAAGTGTACGTATCACGTTCGTTTATATGCATATGGCAGTTAATTGACTAAAATTGAATATGAATTCAAAATATTTCAAGAAGTACCACATATTTCAAAACACAGTGTAATATTATATTATAAATAAGTATTACTATTAAAAGTATAGATGATGAGATCTGGAAGTGTTATATACTCGTACAATATATTTAAGCTAAATGAAGTACAGTAATGCCTTTGTTTTGTGTTTCGGCCATTTTGTTTCCTCTATGAGATGTTTATACATTTGTTTTTGTAATTTTCTCCATTTCTTGGTGTATCCTCCGTCGTGTGCTGCCCGCACGATGGTTTGCCCCTTCGTCCGTAACAACTTTTGGTGCATGGTTTTGTACGTGTGTTTCCCTCGAACGATCTCGTACGTCCCAAACAGGGAATTGTGAGTATCCGTCGCTCTATACTGTACCTCGGTGCCGATCTGTTATATTTTCAATAATTTGCCACACTGGAATATAATTCAACCATGACCAATGCCGAACAGAACCCTCAAACTAAATTTTCAAAAAATAATATTTTTAAATTAATTTTGTCATTTTAATACATTCTGGATTCTTCATATGGAATATGAAGGAATCGTAAAATGAAAGTCACATTATTTTACTGAATTATAATATTTTACAAATATACAGGGTCCATTATGAAAGTAATCCGCATGATTTTATTGTGACTCGACTATCCATCCCAGCGTGGTAAAACAGGTCAGAAAATGTGGTCTGCCCTTGAGGGGTCTGCCCTTCCATTGCAGCCTGTCGCCAGTTTGCTCCGAGCAGTCTGAGTGGAAATACATGCTTCCGCGTGAAGTGTGTGTTTTAGACTTGGTAACACGGCGCGATGGACCGTTCGCTTGAACAGCGATACGCTATCAAGTTTTATATGCGCATTGGAAAGAATGCATCCGAAACATTCCAGATGCTTCAAAAGGCCTTCAAGGACGACTACATTTCAAGGTTACAGTCCGGGATGTGGCACAAGGCGTTCAAGGAGGGCCAGGAGGAGATCGCCGATGAACCCTGTTCTGGACGCCCAGCAATGGCCAGGACCGATGAAAACGTGAATCGTATGCACAAAGATTTGCATTCCGACCGTCGATTTAGCATCCAGCATATCTCTGACACCCTAAACATTACCACATTTGCAGTACATGGGATAGTGACCGAGGATCTGCAAATGCGCAAGTCGGTCAAGTCACCATGACAATGCCCCCAGTCACACGACCTTCATCGTTACCAACTTCTTGACCCGAAGCAACACCCCGGTATTCCCCCAGCCCCCTTACAGTCCCGACTTGCCTCCGTGTAACTTTTTTTTGTTTCCCCGACTAAAGAGAGAAAGGAAAGCATCGGGAATCCATGGAAAACATCCAAAAGCATGTTACAACGTTCCTAAGAAACATTCCCGTGGGGGAGTTTCAGGGTGTCTTCCAGGTATGTCAGACATGTCTCCGCAAGTGTATTGATGCTGGGGAAAAGTGTTTTGAAGAATTTTAAGCATTTATAACGTTACGATCAATAAATCTATTTTTCTCAGAAAATGCGCATTACTTTTATAATGGACCCTGTATATCCATTTTCAGCTACTGAATCGCCCTAGTCCCAGGGTTCTTGATTAAAATAATCCCTAAACAATCTTGTTTTAAATTAATATTATATAATATTATAAATGAGTATTACTTTTTAAAAAATCATAGTGTGACTTTTGATTTCGAATCGACCAACTGTCATTTTGGTTCCTTGGGCATTGATCATGAACATTTCAGTACACTACTCTAAGTGAATATCAAATACAGATCGCCACCGCTGTACCTACATTTTAAACCCCTTTTACTCGAAGTCTTTGATTTTGTTTCATGCCTTTCTTAATTATTTGCATTCATCTTTTTTTCAACTCTTAAGTTAATGGACAAAGAAATTATAACCAATATAATAATATCTAAATTTTCAAAAGATATTATATTCTTTGAGTATTTTACTATTGCTTAATTTCTTTGATCATCTACAGAATTATTATAATTTCACAAAAATATATTTAGCATGTAGGAATTTCAAAACATAAATTCATTTGTAGTTTGTAGTTTTAAATTTAAAAAAAAACTGATATTATAGAATCTGTCAAAAATTATTCATAAAAATGTTGTTGCCAACTGGAAATTGTTGCCAGTTAAAAAAATATATTTGAGGAAGTAAATACTCCTTGAATGGTTAAGTTATCAAGGACTTCTTGTATTTAGTTTTGATACCCAGTATTTTGTTATTTTTGTTTGTTTTGTTTTGTGTTTTTGTTTCGTCTTCATTTGTCTTGTGATACTAAGTAACTAATTTGAATGTTTCTCACAACATATAATGATGTAACTTTTTAAAAACATGTCTCTACGTATTGATCTGTGTTCATTTACTAATATCACCAAATGCTTCAATCATTTTAACTACTGTATATATTTGAACACATCAGATTCTAATCCTTTTTTCTTAATAATAGATCCTCAAATAAGTTAAGTTGAATTGAAACACCGTTTATTTATTGTTTCTTGAACAAAGATGTAAAACTCCATATTAAATGATTAATACGAATGAAAATTACAATTTCCTAGAAGTGTTATTATATTTTATGGGAATGACATGTTTCGCCCTTCTAAGGCATTATCAAATGCCTTAGAAATATAATAAAACTTCTAGAAAACTGTCATTTTCATTTGTATTAACCATTTATTTATTTTTTAATTCATTGTCATTGTATTACATAAATTTATATTAATTTGAAATTAAATTCATGTTTAAAATTAAGTAATCCTTTGTATAAAATACTATATTTTAACCCTTTGAGATAATTATTTCTTAATCCTAAATTTTATAATTATTAAATTTTAATATTTATTGAACAAAACCGCTTTAAATAACTCTTCCCACAATTTTTTTGTTTTAATTTATCAAAATTTTATTTTCAAAGGTCTCTTTCGGGGAATAATTACTTTTCATTTATTTAACAAAGGGTTAAATTATGTTCTAAATAGATAGTCCTTGTTATTTAACAATGTACATGGCATTGATTGTATGATTTTTGTAATAGGAAAAGGAAGACGGGCCACTGTATAAGTTTTATGAGGTGATCATGGATCTGGGAGGTGAGTTCATGAACACCCTCGGCCGCATGAGAGACCTTACACTCTTCGCTCCATCCAACGAGGCCTGGAAGGATTCTAACCTCAACAATGTAATCAGGTGAGCTACATGTCAGCGTCAATAATAAATTAATCCTATTCTCTAAACTTGGGGGCCTACTTGACTACTACAAGATAAGTTTAACTCATTGTCTGCAGGAAGGGTATCAATACCCTTCCCGGCATTTATCTGTGGCTCTATCCCATGGCATTTCTTTTGGGAATGCTCGGAACCAATTCTCTGCAGCTTCGAAGCGATGGGCATCTAATAACCTATTTCTTTAGATTAATCAGGGGATATTGCTGGAGGATGTTGGTCTTTTTGACCCCGATAGATGTCCCTGTCAGCGACAGCACAGTTTGTTTTACCTACCAGCCGCTAGAACCAATTTGCTTCTGGTAACACCGATGGGAAGAGCAATTAGTCTGCTGAACGCGGTCTCCTCGGAGATCGGCGTCTTTCATATTAGTGAAAGTACGTTCAAGGGACAAATACTCTCGACTTTAGAAAGCATCTTGTCTTCCTAATGTCGAACCATCTCTAATGCGTTCCTGGTATTATGATAATATTTTACCTGTACTCAATAGATGCCTTAAACATTTATGCCATTTGTAATGTCTTTTGAGTAAATAAACTGATTTGATTTGATTTGAATACACGTTTACTTGACTGGTGGTAGCCGGTGGGAAGGGTATAAATATATCTTTCAAGGACTTGATGTAAATTGTGGGAAGTGTATTTTACACAATTTTAGACACATATTTTTAACACTAATTTAAAGTTTACATAAAATCTGAAGGAATAATTATATTTAAATTTCAAGCCACATGTATGTTAATAAGCGCGCAAGTCTACCCTCACACAATTTACTAACATAAAGATTTATTTTTTAATAAGATATTAAATATAATTCATTTCAACAGCCTATAAAGTACCTTAACCGTGGATTAATTTATTTGAATTAATCTAATTTATAGTTAGTGTTAATAAATAGACAATTCAATTATTGTATTGATTTATTTGACTGCATGCTCATGTATTTCAACCCATCTCTATATATTAGGTGTAAAATCAATCCAGATTTAGAGAAAAGAATAGTATTACATGTCAATATAAAAGGCATGTTATAAGTGATTGCTTCAAAGGTGTATTTATTTTTAATATTTTATGTTGAGTACAAAAAACTATTATGTAATTTATTGATGATTGATTAACATAAAGAAACAATATATAAGTGATGTATTTTTATTTAATTTCAGAAATAAGGAAAAGCTTCTAGAAATCTTGAACCTTCATCTGGTCAGAGAGAAACTACCTCTCGATAAGATTATTCATAATAATATGAATCAGGTATGACTCCGGATATATTTTTTACTTTATACTTTGTGTGTAGTTTATTAAAATAGCCAAAGTTTAGAGTGTGTTGTAGTTTTTTTTTTTATCCTGTTTTTAATCAATTTTAATGACAAAAATACATTATTTAATGGGAGCGATCCAATACAATGATTCACATTTAATATAATTATTTTTTTGTATTATGATATAAAAGTTGTAAATAATAATACTTATATTTAAATACAGTAGAACGTCGTTTATCCGGATGTCGGTTAACCGGAACGTCAATTATCCGGACAAGCCGAGATGATGAACCGTTCTGTACCGTGACCTACGCATGACTAAGCTTACCCCACCACACCTGCACAACGTTGGGTGTGGGTTGAACGATGATGAAATTGTTTCTCCGGTACAAAAAGAGAGTGAGGATGAAGATGATGATGAAAGCTCAAATGAGGATGTTGAAGGAGAATGAATGTCATGGAGAAGCCTTCACAGCATTAGAAACTGTGCTATCGTGGTTTGAAGAACAAGAGGAAAGCAGCTCAACTCAATTTCTTTTATTAAAAACGAATCCGCGATTTAACTGCAAAAAAAGACTAGGATTTCTTGTTCAAAAAAAATCTTATTATTTTTCCAGTACTATAGAGTAATTTAAGCCTTTTTATGTGCATGCACTACATACATATTTGTTTTTGTAGTGAAATTTGTAATTTCATAATCAATAAATGAGCTGAGGAAAAAAAATCAATTTACACCTTATTTTGCTAAAAGAGTGCTTGTTTGATTATCTGGAAAATCAATTATCCGGAACACCTCTGGTCCCAATTAATCCGGGTTAACGACATTATACTGTATAATGAAATGACATTTACTTAAAACAAACCTTTTGAACATATTTTAAGAAAACATTTATTAGGTTTTTTCCATGATTTGCATTATTTAATGGTTATAAAATATGTATTTTTTTAAATAATGAAAACAAAAAAATATATCTACAAAATTTCTTTATTATTATGTATTTAGTGTGCTTCCACTTGTGTTTATGTTCGACCGGTTTCGGCAGCTTGCTGCCATTTTTATGTTTGCCAAATTTTGTGTCAAATCTTTTTTGTTTTCATTATTTATATTTTCTTTAATGAAACCTATAACTTTTGAAATTAATTATTATTATTTTTCGATTATAATTAATCAAAATCCTATAAAATGTATAATCTTAAAATATTCCTTAGCTAGTTAAACCTTTATTTAATAATTGAGGGCTGATCAATACAAAGGTGCAAAGTCATTGAATATTTGGGTAGTTCAAATTTCACCCTAAAGATGTCACCCATGCTACATGAGTTTTTACTAATTTTCTTTGTTTTATATTTAAACCACTTAGTACCTTTGTAATAACCAGCCTTTAATCTATCATTCTAATGTGATTTTTAGTTTTTATGTTTATATGCACTGTGACTTTTCAGTAGAAAGAGTTATTTGAGGTGATGGCAATTACAAAGTGTTAATAGTAATGTTATGTATTTTTTTAGAATGTTTCCGCATACTTGCACATATTTTAAACATCGTGAATACCAATATATACTATTCTCTCAATAACTATACATTAATTCATACATTAATTTAAAATAATATAATCAACCTAATTATCATTCATAATTGTACAACACAATACAATGGATACAAAACTTATCAGAGGGTCATTTGATATTAACAATTTTTGTTGTAGTTTGCTTTTCCAATAATATAACATTTAAACTACATAATTCATCTACCTACCATATATATATTATTTTATATCCATAATGCACTGGTGCTTAGAGCTTTTCTTACATGGGTTTAATAATAAATAAAAATAGTCTTCATTTTTATTAACTTAACTGTCAAATCAAATTTAGTGAAATAAAAACAGATGACAGCCAATATTTAGAATCTTATATTTTTTCATGAATCAACAAAAGTACCTACCTACTAATGTTATTATGCATTTGCATTTTGAATAAAATATTTTACGAAGAATGCACTTCAATATGGAAGTGTTACATATCATTAAAAAATTTTCATTGCATTTTTTTTATGAATGAGAAATTAAAAACAGTGCTATACGAAATCATTGTAATGTTATTAACCCCGCATGCGTATGCTATAGTTTTGTGTGGTGGTAGTATTGCTTGACAAAACTTCTTTCTTGGTGTTACCACTACAGATATTCCAGGTACCTACCGCAGCCGATAGAAAGAACCTTTATTTCAATATTGTGCACCACGGCAACAACCAGACCCTGACGGTTGAAGGGGGCGGAGTAAACGCAACGGTGATTCAACCCAATATCGCCACCACCAATGGGATAGTCCACATTATCAACCGGGTTCTCGGAGTGCCTTACACTACTGTTTTGGAGAAAATGAAGACAGACCCCATGCTAAAGTGAGTTCTAATATTTTCTGTAATAAATATTATTAAATCCTATATTTTATATGGTACCAAGAGAAAACTTAACACATCTAACATGCACAAATATGTACCTATACTGACATACTTCTCTCCATTCCTCTACGCTCATACATGTCATACACGCACGTCAATTTCTCTGACTCCTCAAATGGCCGACATTTATTATTTGATTGATTTGATTGTGTCATATTATCCTCGGTCTTCCTCTATTTCTTGTTCCGTATACATCATTAACATATACTTTCTTTACCATTATTTTATAATTCATTCATTCCATGTGTACGAATCATATTATTGACCCTTTCATTATATTGTTCATAACACTTTCATTCGCACTGTATTCATTTATTATATTTTCATTTGACACTATCATAAACAGATTTACCACACATTATTCTAAGAGATCTCATTTCTACTTCATTTATTCTACATTCATTATTTTTTCACTTCGGTGACCGAGTGGGCGATGATTCATAAAAAAAGAGCGGCAGCTCAATCATCCAGCTGGGTGAATCGTAAATTATTGCAAGAATCGACTCTTTTTAGTGAGCTCTTTAAGGGATCTGAGCTGAACGGTTCCGATCAGTAAAGTAAACCCTTTTTAATAATTCGTGGTTCACCATTTTGAGTCATTCGTAAAAATGAATTTCTGAAATGAGCCAAAAAAAAAAGTCGCTGCTGATTTTCTGCAAAATTGCAAAATTGGATGATGGAAATCGTTGGCGACCTTTTTTTTATTTTAGCTCATTGACTAAAAAATTTATCCCGTTGAGCTGAAAAAAAAAAGTCACCCATAAATTTAATCAGTTAATTTGCAACTTTGAAATCTTTGATGATCTTTTTTTTTTTTATTTTAGCTCACCGGGATAAATTTTTTAGTCGATGAGCTAAAAAAAAAGGTCGCCAACGATTTCCATCCTCCAATTTTGCAGAAAATCAGCGATGACCCTTGTTTTTTAGCTCGTTTCATAAATTCATTTTTACAAATGACTCAAAATGGTGAACCATAAATTATGAAAAAGAGTCGGCTCACTTTGCTGATCGGAACCGTTCAGCTCAGATCCCTTAAGTGATTCATTTTGCCCGTCCACTACCTTAGCTTTTTTTATAAAGACACTTCTTGTCAAATCAACAAAAAAATAGAGTGTTCACCACGGACAATCTTTATATGGGATTAAACCTACATCAAATTGATTTTTCCAGTGACACATATTTCCTGGGCCGCCGTCGCGGCTTCAACACCCAACTCAACGACACCACCCGCCGATTCACCTACTTCGTACCCCGCGACAAGGCCTGGCAGAAGTTTGAGACCGAATACCCTTCGGCACACAAGAAACTCTTTATGGAAGACTTCAGCTACCACGTATGATTACTAAACTATTTTGATAAGAAAATAATGATTATGTATATATATATTTTTTAAATATTTTCACCATTAAAACCCGGCCAAACTGTTGTAAACAAGCCCTCTACATCGGTCTCCACCGGCAGTTTACAACAGTGTAAACACTTCTTTGCAACAAAAATTTGTTTGACCTTCAACAACCTCTGTGGATGGACGCGCGTTGTAAACCGCGTGTGGATGCCGCCGTTGTAAACATGTATTCCACAGTGTAAACGCATGTTGTAAACCACGCAAGGGCAGTTGCGCAGTGGCAACCCTTGCGCGCACATATGCACGAAAATGGCATCTACACGGGAAAAAGAAGTTATCAGCGAATTCATTGGACTCTATAGAGACCTGCCCTGTCTTTGGGACCTATCTTCCGAACATATATTATAAGGACAGGGTGACTAATAGACTTTTTTTGGCAGAAACAGCCTGCCTCAGATGCGTATTTTTTTTAGTTATGAATGGCCTCACTATTTCTAACAACTCTTTTCTTTTTTCTCCTCACTTGCGCACACAAGTGCTAATGCCACGCCAACTTTTTGAAGTTTAGATAGGTAAGGAGCCATATCACAATGCGTGCTTCCAAACAAAGAGTCGACAATACACTGAGGTGAGAGCCTTGTTGTAAACCAGTGTGGGCTCCACAAGCCTCCCACCAAAGTGACCCCTGATGGAAGCTTGTTTACAACAGTCTGGCTCGTCCTTTATATTGTGTTAATATTCTAAAACAACTTGTTGATTACTGAATAATCCAAAAAAAAACTTTTCTGTACTCTGAAAGATACGGTTTTAGCAATTAATTTATGATTAACAATGTGTAATTCTGTAGATACGATGAATTAAAATAATTATTTTTCCAAATCAATGTTTACTGAAATATTACAGACTAAGCAGATCTTGGAGCGCCACCTGGTGATATCTGACCGTGCATACACAATGGCTGACATTAAGCTACTGGCGAATGATACCCATGGATTTGTTCTACCAACTGTTCGGGACACTTTAAGGTTAAGAATTAAGGAGTCGGACAAAAGTAAGTTATAGATTTTTTTAACATATTCTTTAGAGTAAAAAACAATTACTTCTCTAACACATTTTGTACCTGTAACATGTGTTTGGTCTCATACCTGAGCATCAATTACACCATCCTATATTTCTAAAAGAATATTTAACTATTTTATTCTTTCTTTCTATGCATGTATGGAATACTTGCTAATCTCTGAAAATGGGTTTTTAATGTTATATTTCCAGCGAGTCATAAAAAATAATTGCTTATTTACAGGCTACTACGTGGATTGGCAAAACCAGTGGATTCATGTGTTCCGCCCGGATGTGGAGTGCACCAATGGAATCATCCACGTAATCGACTACCCCTTCCTGAAGGAGAGTGACATCCGCGTGACAGGTGGAGCAGCAGGGATGGCCGGTTCTCTGGCATCCCTACTCGGACACAACCTGCTCATGTACTTCGCTGCCAAGTGGCTACTCCATTAGAAATGACCAACTTGTTCCATTATTAAACATCTCCTTTTTTTAATTTTATTTATATCAAAAAACAGAATGCCATCCATTTTTTTAAAGCTTTCTATACTTGGATGTCATCAAAGAGTTTCTAACGCCTATTTGATAGAGGTAGCATTATAACGTTTTATTCTTCTTGAGGGGCAGCATAATAAGAATTTCAAAAATTTAATATCATAGTAGGTACCCAGATATTTAATATTTTTTTCTTAAAAGTTATTTTTGTATAATTCTAAATTCAAAATTATATTGGCAATACTGAAATGACATGTGAGGACAAGTTTGTTAATCCATTTTCTCGGAACTTTTAGAACAAATAACCAAATCCTCCAAGAAACCCTCCTCTCACCATCCAACCTCAACATCTAAGAAAGAAATTTCCAACACGTGGGGGAGCAATAGCCTCCGGGCTGGTACTGCCGAAAAGAAAATATCAAAGAAGAACAAAAATGTGAAATGCTACCTCTGGTAAAATGTTGGCTCTTTGGATATCAGAAATGTGTAGAATTAATCCTTATCAGAATCAAAATATCGTGGTTGAATCCGTCTCACACTGTTTTTGTATAAATACGACATGAAAACTGATTATTTATAAAGACTTTGTGATATTGAACATCTTCAATATTTAAAACTTTTAGGTTATTTTCACAGTTTTGTAGCTCTTAACTATTAACATTCAGGTAAGAACCTACTTGTAATGTCGAGTTATTTTTTACCTTAACGAGTTTTTGATATAATGGTCGCTCTCTTCTATTATAATTATTTATCTTTAAAAACTTGTCAATCGGATATTTTCAAATCTTCACGTGTTATATTTTATTGTGTTCTTAAATTTAAATCTAAAAGAATATCATTAATCCTAATGTGTAACAGAGATCAAACTTTTATTTTTGGTATGCTTTTGCAAGATGGTATACTTTGATACTTTTTTACTTCAATCTATCATTCCATATATTAATGTCATTAGTTAACTCTTTTTTGCATATATATATTATGTAAGTAAACTTACTATTTTGAATATTAGCTATATTAAGAATATTATCAAAACATGTTTTCGGTTTATTCAAAATTTGGTGTTGTTAAAAGAATATTTTCGAGTTGGATGCGGGAAATATGAACGGAAAGAGATTCATGACATTTAGGAAAGAGATTCATGATTTTATTATAAGTCTGAATGAGGATTGTTTAATTTAAATATGATTTATTCATTCTGAAGATAATTAAAAGTTTGCATTGTGATTCAATTTCATGTGTGTAGCGCCGTACAGCTTTTTGTAGGTACAATCTAAAAAAATATCAAGTACTTTAAAAAAATCTATTTTAAAAGTGCTCACTTCTGAATCTCATGTAGTACATATAATAAAATCATTTACCGTTTAGATATTATAATATTTAAAGAATTTTAACATATTTATTTAAGCTATCTGCAATTAAGACCAAGCTAGTATATATTTCTTTCTAGTGTTTCTTTCGGAAATGAATACATGCCATGACTTTCTAGACATGAACGATAAACGATTAGAAATATTTCACAATACACAAAACGCTTCGCTTCATCGCCTCTTAACTGCAAACCAATTATGAAGTAATTGAATCAAGATAATTAAGTGTCAACATACCAATAAATATAATAGTTAGTTGTTTGCTACTAAACTTAAATTTTAAGGAATTTATACTAGATATCCCAAATCGACTATAATCTGTACCAAAAATTTATTGATTTTCACAAAACACTTAGTTAAGTGTTGGAGTTTAATGTGGTAGAAAGATATATTCAATATCATAAAATGTCAAATACTTTGATTCCCAACGGGGTCGGTATCACCCACCATCGGAAGGAGACGTTTTTGGTCCAACTCAAATTTAGGAGGCAGGCGTTTACCAACTGTGGCAATACTCATAATAACTCGCTGGAAAGTATTAATACCAAAATTATAATATAGTATACTTCACCTAAGATGGGCACCATTTAAACACTGATTGAAACAGTAGGCGAAAACTTAAACAAGTAAAATTACGGACACATAATTGATTTCAGCAACGGGAGTCAGGTAATCTAAAAAGAGAGCAATATATCAAAAATGTTGGAAACCTATGCCGTAACCGAATCTGTACTCCTTCACGTACTTTATATAATGTAAACATTTAGTCTTAAAGATCAAATAAAAAATATACCTGAATATTTGTTTCTTTAAAAAAGTCAATTATTATTATTGTATTGATATACAAATCATTGAAAAAGAAAAACATGAAATAATAAGTGGTCTTTGAATTTCATTTATTACATAATGTGGATATTAAAGGTAACAAGACACACGTTAATTCAATCACACCCGTGTGATAGACTAAAGTGATGAATTGTTAAATTGAAATAAAATAATATTTTGTATTTTCATCTATTGTAAATAATTTTAGTAAGTAACTCTTCTTGTGTGCGCAGATACACAGCTTGACACTCTTTCTCTCTTTCAGTTGGCAAAGCTTTATTTATGTCACGGTTTATCGATTAGGAATTCAATCCAAATGTGTCGGTGTATTTCAAATATATCTACAACTCTCAAATAGATCTAAGCTTAACTCATTTGTAAAAAAAAAAGAATTTTTCATGTTTGTCTAGGAAAGTATTAAAATCAAAAGCAATTCTGAATACATTGATATGGTATATACTCGTATTATATACTTCTATTATAAATGGCAACATTGTATGTGTATTCGATATGTAAAAATAATCAAATTTATCTTCTAAAACAATAGAGATTCAGTCAACAGAGTTCAATTCAAGACTACTTAATAAAAAAACTGTCTCATATTAATTTTTTATATATTTTTCATTTTATTTTATTTCAGTAAAATTCTGACTATCTAAAATTAATTAATTAGTTTTAAACTAATTTGGAGCATTCTTGTGTTGCAGTTGTTAATGCTGTTGCAATTGTTTAGTTCAATGCAATCTAACTAAGCAAAGTTATCTGATAATAAATTATGAGATTTCTTTTACAACTAATTTTGTTTAAAAAAAAAATAAGTATAATAAAACTGTGCAATCTGTAATGGATTTTCTAATTATGACTATCAGTGACAGCTTTGTCCTGCATAGTGCTAAATACCTAAAATCATGCATTCTAATTACATTAAACGGTTTTAAAAAAATCGTACGACAGAAACTTTTTAATTATTTTATAACCGGCATAATTTTGTATTCATTTTTTTTTATTTATCTGCGAAACATTGAACACTGTGTATGAAATGTGATGCATTAATAATAGTGATAATTAAAATCTGCTTACATAGATATAATGATGCAACAAACCTAGGAAAATTTCATATTTTAAAATATCCAATTTATGGAGGGAAAACCTCTTTGAAATTAATATGATAAGCATTTGAACACTGCCTAAATAATGATAATGTATCAGGAACACAAATATTCAGCTCTTTATAATTTAGATAGTCATTCAATTGTCACACATCGTAACACTACATCCATTTATTTAGTGAAATACTTTATTTACCGGAAAGCATAAAAATACATAATTATTATGTAAATACGTTTCTTCATTTTCATAGTTAAATTAGTGGTAACATGTAAACCATTTTCTCTCTCTATGGAAATAAATACGTAATTTTATAATTTATTTATTTTGGTGAATATTTCAATTTTCTAAGTTATTTTAGATAGAAATTTGTGGATGTTAGATGTAAAATGAAATACCTACATACTTAGAATAGGATTATTTGAAATTGAAAGCATTAAAAAACTTAAAGATTACTACTTTTGAAATCAAAAAAATGTATAGAAGTATATCATTATTATGTTCATGCGAATACAATACAGCTTTTGAATGTTAAGAAAATTAATTGAAGTGTTATCAGATTGTAAATAAATAAAAAGTACTGATACCGTGTTTTATTTATGACCTGTCCTAATGAAAAGGTTGTTGAAAAATAGCAACTCGACTCGTGATGGATCTTCATTTATTTATCAAATGAATTATTGAATTAGTTATTCTATTTAAAACTAGAAAATTAATTGAAGAAAAATCGACGCATGACACGATGTATGAATGTTGAGGAGGCGAGAGAAATATGTCAGGAAAGAAAAGTGTGGCAGTCCATTCTTTCTGCCTACCCCTTCGGGGAGACGGCGTGATGGTTAGTTAGTTAGTTAGTTAGTTATTTAAAACTAGTTTTAACCAAAATCTCGTTAAGTGCTCAATACGCGCCCTGCGTGTTTGTGGCTTTTGTAAATGCTCACCAATGTGTATAATACACAAAAATAAATAGCAACTATTTATATGGAATATTTCTAATATCTATAGGTTGTATTTTATAATTAAATAAGTTAATTTTATTTGAGCATCTTTTATCTTTAAAATATTGTACAATGAAAGTGTTAACTAATTATAAATATCAATAATTTCTCAAAATATATTTTTGCAATTAATTGGATTGCCGTCGATGGCTTGGCTCTCGAGGTGCAAGAATATATATCTTGACCAAATCGTACAATTAGGCAGAAACAACTTTGAAAAAGAAGCCGACCGAAGAATTCAGTTGGGTCGGGCATTTCGTAGTTTGTTTCTCAAATACCCCAATGCCTTAAAACCAAAGTCTTCAACCAGTGCATCTTGCCAGCCATGACATATGGAGCCAAGATTTGAACGATAATAAGGAGTCTGATGTACAAGTTTCAGGTCACCCAGCGAGCTATGGAGAGAGCCATGCTTGGAAAACCTTAAGGGAAAGTTTGAAACTAATTTATTTAATAACAAAACCAAGGTGGCTCCGAGGATAAGCGGGCTGAAGTGGCAGTGGACTTGGCATATTAGTCAAAGAATCGACAGCCAATGGGGGAGACAGGTTTTGGAGTAGAGACCACGCACAGGATTTCATAGAGTTGGACATCCCCCTGCCTGCTGGAATGACGATATTATAAGGATCGCTAAATGTAGATGGATGAGAGTGGTGATGGATAGGGAGCAATGGCGTGCTTTGGGAGAGGCCTAAGTTTAGCAGTAAACGATAGACAGGTGATAAGAAAAAGAAGAATCAATTACATTATGATTAATCAAATTACAATACCAAAAGTAAAATTAATAAAATGGTAAGTATACAATAATCAAAGATTATAACAGGATAGATATATAAAAAGTTGTACACATGCAGCGTGAGTGGAAAAAGAAGCCGAGGACGACCGAGGAAAACATGGCATGACCAAATTAATCAATTACTAAAAGGCGGCCACATTTGAAGTCGGAATAATCGACGTGCGTGCATGGTACGATGTATGAATGTAGAGGTATGCCGGGACAGAGCATTGTGGCGATCCATCCTCTCTGCCTACCCCTCCGGAGAAAAGGCGTGATGGTTAGTTAGTTAGATATATAAAATAAATAGCATTAACATTTTTTTTTTCAACTAAAAGATGAAAATTTTAGGGATTTCAATAAAATCATTTGAACATCGGAAAATAACATTTTGAAATTTATCAAAGCTAGATCTGAGAATATTTTAACCGAAATTTTATAAGCTAACATTTTCTGCTATAGGTGCGGAGTCTCCAAAAACGCGGGACCCTTAGCAATTGCTACTTCTGCTATATAACTAATCCGGCACTGTATACTGCCAAACCTTAATTTTTATTGTTATCCATAGTTTATATATTTTTTCGCTTAAAATACTCTTGCGGTGAAGTTATACAAAAACTATAGCACAGTAATCGACTAAATTGATTATTATCAATACTCTCAGTAGCCAAATTATTGTCAAAATGTATTTTGAAAAATAAATCCATACCTTTAATTTATTGTGCTCGCTTTACAAATATTTCGAAACATGCCCCAGTTTTATTTGTATGCTGGTACTTTAAATTGGTAGGCTGAATACACAAGCATTCGAACTGCGTCATTTATACTTATATTGTTTTTTAAAGTTTTATGCGCTTTATATGCGTTTATTTATTTTCACACATTATCCTTAAACAATTGCAATAAATTACACATCAAATTTTCATTATTGACGTACTTGACAAAACATCGAAACAAAAAGTACATACAATGCAGCTGTCAAATTTTGTTTTACAAATTACTCACCGTACTTTCGCGCTAAAAACGGATGTATAGAAGGCTGTGAAACCGCATTTATTTGTGCCGAATGGTCTAATAGCTTCTTGTCAATGTGGTCATATACGACTAAATTAGTGCATAAATAAATGTAAGTGAATCCACACTATACCGTCTATCAATTTGTTTAATTATACTATAAAAGCACGACATTTAGCGGCGATATTTCCGCTAGCTTAGAACAGGAACAGGAAGTATGGCGAATATGGCGTATTTCTGTACTCGTACATCCTCATCCTGTCACCATTCATTTGAAACTTCTTTGACGTTTGAAATAATAACAGAAACAAAAAGAATCATGATTTCAGATAATCTTCCACGCTTGTCACACTGCCTCATAGCAGACATTCGTTATCAATCCTGTTTATATCTCTTAATGGAAACGTCATACGAGTTGTCCTAGTTGTAAAACATTACATTCAATTAATTGTAGTAAACGAATTATTTTGTTATTTCGCTATGATTTGTTTTCAAACAAAATATTTCTAATCCGTATTTTATTATTATAGTATACGTACATAATGATTTCCTCGCCCTGTTCTCCTTAATAGCTGGCAATGTCATATTTTGAAGGTTATATTACTGATATGAACTGGCCAAAAGTTGTTGCTGTAGATTTAACTATCGCCACATAATTTATTAAACATTTCTTACTTGATTTTATGTATTACAGCGGCTTTGATTCTTAGTTGTACATAAAAACATTTTAATTATTTTATTTATTTTTCAGTTCAGATTCTTAAAAACCTAATCATTTTACATTATTATTGAAGTATGTTCATAGATATGCAAGGATGGTGTTAATTATATTCTAACTACCAGTTTTAGGCATAAACGTGATAGTTTTTCGACTATTTATTTAGTTAGCACATGCACAGATTAAAATATTAGAATGTTATCAAGTGGTTTTTGATTTATGGGGCAAATGAATGAAGAAAGTATATGTTATCAATGTGATTGAAGCATGAAATTGAGGAAAACATATCACAAACAAGTCAATAAAATTCTAAATGTGGACCGTGTGAGAAGTCATAAAATTGATGTGCAAGCATGATATGCTGTATGAATTTATTGATGAAAAAAAAATTTTGACTTTATTTTTAAATTGCAGATAATATGATTTGTGCTGAGGACGGAAGCGGATTAGATGGAGCCACATTGATTCCGGTAATAAGATACATGTCATAGTTACAAAACACACTCTTGAACTAATAATTATTACTACAGTCCCCATTTAACGGGTACAGAAAATACCACATAATTACTAGGTTACTAAAACACAAGTGAAATTAAAATACATAGTTGAGGGTATTATTTGCAAACCTGGCAAACTCCATCATTAGATGTTTTGAGTAAATCGCAAAAAACTGGAGAAAAGTGGAGAAAAGTACCACCTTGTCCAACTGATATTGGAGGGGAAAATTGAGGGACGCCGGGGGCCTGGTAGGAGACAGATATGCGATGGCTGCGAAATGTGAAGGAGTGGACCAGCATCCGAAATGTGGAAGCGGCGCAGGACAGGGGCAGATTCGCCGAGGTGATCGCCAACGTTGAGGGGACCCGACAGGGCACTTGAAGAAAAAGAAGATACTATTTTATGAAGCACTTCATTTGTAATGTGGCATTATTAAAAAAAGTTTCATTTGTAACCCTGACGAAGCTCCGGCGGGAGTGAAACCAGTTGGTTTTGACAAAAATAAAATGGTATAAAAAGTAGTAAAGTTGTTTTTGTAAAGTTGTAAACAAATGTATTTCCAGATTGACTGTGGTGGTACCCTGGTGTCCCGCAACCGCGTGCAGAACTCTGCGATGGAGCTGGGCAAACGCCTGTTGCAGAGTGCACGGGAGGGAGACGCCTCCGCTGTCATTGACCTCATGAGCAAGGGGGCACCTTTCACCACGGACTGGGTGAGTCCCCACTACAGATGACCACTTATTTACTTTTCAGAAAAACCTCATCAAATAAAACTTATTTCAGAGAAAGAGCTCTTCCTAACAACGAACTAACTAACCATCACGCCGTTTCTCCAAAGAAGTAGGGAGTCCAGCACTCTATTCTTTTATAGAGACCGCCACACTGCTCTTTGCAGATATATTTCTCTCAACTCCTCATATTGCCAACATTTAAAATTTAGATTTGATTGTGCCACGTTTTACTCAGTCTTCCTCTATTTCTTAGGCCTTCTTCTTAGGCCTTCTGCCTGTTTCTTAACAGGAATTAGCCTCCTGCGAGGTTGACTCTCAGCTGTCGATCCATCTGGCGGTCTACCCGGGGTCGTCTACTTGAGGTTGGCCATGCAACACAATGAGAGGGAGCTGGATGGATCCATTTTTCCCACGTGTGCATACCAGTTTCTTCTCCTTTGCCTCCCCTACCTTTCGACATCCTGAACCTCGCATATTTCTCTTAATAATAATAATAATAATTGCTAACTTTTAAAGCGCCGTTTTTGTGATGTGATCACCTCAAGGGCGCATTAAGACGTGTTTTAAATCTAAATGTGAACGCTGCATCTAATTGATATTCGCGATCGATTAGAAAGTATAATAGAACAAAATATGCAAGTTTTAAATTGGGTATGAAATATGAAAAAGATGGGTCTTCAGCTTGTCTCTGAGTTCCTAATTCTATCGCGTAGTGTCTGGCCAGATATGTTTCAGAGTGTCTTCATTTCTGATACTGTGGTATCTGCCCTGGTTGGGTCGCACACAAGTCTTATAAATCTTTACTTTGCTGCTAATCTTCGTGTCAGGGTTTTTCCATATTGAATTTTTCAATAATCTTAGATGACCGCAGCCTCATTTACCTCATTGCCCCCACAAATCTACACTCAGATATCTGAATTTTTCCACCTGTTCCACTGAAACGCCCTCCACAGACACGCTACATCCCACCTTCACATTGCTAACATACTTTTAGTACCATTCATTTTTTCCATGTATCAAATATCCCCCCATTTTTCTCTGGGCCCACTACCACCTCCATGAAAAGCCCCAGCGTCCACTGAGGGGCGATTCTACCCCCATTGGGAACATATGTATTATATAGAGTAAAAATATATGTAAATCAAAAACTTTATTGATTTTTTATGTATTCACATTAATTCAGATGCTTTTATTAAAAAACGGCTGTCCCTCGTGTCTGAGAAAGACTGTCCTTCATGGTTGTGGGTCCGCATGTGACTGAAGAGCTCAATCCTGGACCCACACATTCTGGGGCATCTGGGGCAAGGGAAGGCGCTTGTAGTAGAGCCGTCACCGTCTCCCGATGGTCTCTCCTTTCTCCTCCTCCTCTCTGCGTCATCGTCTCTGCGCTGTGCTTCAAAGTCCTGCGTGCCTTTATGTGCTGTTTTCTCCACCAAATAAATAATAGTGTATTTAAAACAATTATTTTTATTTATTGAAAAGGAAATGGTTCATTTTTGTTTATGTCAAATTCCAGTTGGGGACATCTCCTCTGCATCTAGCGGTGATGAACAACCATTTGGAAACCTGTGACATCCTCCTGAGGGCTGGCATCGGCAAGGATGGCAGAACCAAGGTGGACAGAACGCCGCTGCATTTCGCAGCGTACGAAGGCCATGCTGAAGTTGCTAAACTGCTCCTGGAACATGGAGTTGAAGTCAACTGTAAAGATATGGTAAATATTATATTTATATCAAAAAATCTAAATCTTGGTGATATTAAAATTTTGATATTTAATGACAACAATTTCCCATGTTTAGAATATGAATAAGTGCATATAATATTTTTGAGAGCAGAATTCTGTTAAGTTGTACTAAAAACCCTTTATTTCTTAAGATGTGCTCTCAGAGAGTATTAAAGTATTTTGGGCACATAGCCTGGAGAGATCAGGACAACCTTAAAAAGCTCATCATCATGGGCAAAGTGGAGGGAAAGCTACCACAAGGATGACCACCAAACCGCTGGTCCCATCAAATCAGGGCGCAGACTGGTCTCTCATTAGCTGCAGCCTGGAGACTGACAGGAGTGCATGGCGTGCCATAGTCAATGGTTTACAGGATGGACACGACCCTCAATCACGAGGAATACTACTAAGAAAAAAAAGAAAATTTCTTAAGATTAATCTATTTATAATATTTTCGGCCAAAAAAAATTATGTGGGTTATTTTATTTAACTATTGGGAATAAAATATATATTGTACTACATAATCAAGTTCACGGGATTCGTGGAAGACTTCCTAAAAGATGGGAAAACAGCGGGAATCCACTTCACGAGAGGAACAACCCCATTGAAGAACACACCACATAGTTCTATCTATATATGATATATTAAATCATAATATATTTAGATATAGTCTACCATATCTTCTTATTATATCCAGTTTCTGGGACTCTAGATATGTTTATTAAATAAAAAGTATTTATTTAATAAACATATCTAAAACAAAATATATCCGTTCCAAGACTCCATGTGTATTTATAACATGATTATTTTTAATTATTACTAACAAAAATCATCTGAGATCATTAATATTGGCATATCCCATATATGTTCAGTAAAGAAAGATAATAAAATCATTAAGATGGTTTGAGTACATGGAAAGAATGAATGAAGAAAGATTTGTGAAGAAAGTAAATGTTAAAAATGTAAATGGAACAAGAACGACGGCCTTCGTGGCCGAGTGGTAAGTGCTTTGACTGCCACATCGAAGGTTCCGGGTTCGATTCCCGGCAATGGCAGTATGATTGTCACACTGTCTTTGGTCTGGTGAAAAATTCACGTGATAATAAAATGGAAATAGATTAGCTACCTATCACATGTCACGAGAATCAATATGATATCTATACCCTTTACATCGATTTGGCTCGCGCTGTAATGATGTAAAGAGCCATTCAACAAAATAATAATAATAAAGAAATTGAGAAAATGTGGCACGATCAAATCAATCAGATCTGAAACATGAAAAGTCAGAGAAATCAACAGGTGTGCATGACACAATGTATGAATGTTGAGGAAGCGAGTGAAGTATGCCAAGAAAGAACAGTGTGGCAGCCCATTCTTTCTGTCTACCCCATCAGGAGACGGCGTGATGGTTAGTTAGTTAATTAGTTAAGAAATATAATTGGAGCTGCAATACATGTTGTTAAATGTGTCCAGTTACAAATGACCCCTCTGCACTGGGCGGTGGAGCGCTTCCACGAAGAGTGCGCCCTGGTGCTGCTGGGAGCAGGGGCTGACCCTCACCTAGAGAGCAAGTTCCAGAAGACTCCCCTTTCCATTGCCGCCGACATGCACTGGGACAGCATGGTGCAGCTACTGCACTCCAGTTCCGCCCGCGAGGCCACCTTGACCATACAGGACACCACACAGAGTAAGTCACAAACTTCTTCTGGTGCCTTGTCAGGTTCCCCAGTCTTCATCCCTATCCTATGCCACTTGGAACAGGTCCTCAACTCTCTTCGTTCCTGTCCAACCCCCCGCTGTCCCTCTTAATTACCCATGATTATCAACTGAAAGAGGTGCTATTGTTCACCCCTTAGCATAACATAAAATGACACAAAAATTTACATTTTCATTCTTATTAATTATTTATTATGGAGTTTTACATCATTGTTCAAACAACAATAAATAAACATAGTAATTTTAATATCAAAATAGGTTAAAGTTACTCAGACACTACAGACAGTGGCGTGCCTAGGGTCAACCAGTAAGGCAAGCCCGTCCGACTTTTTTGTGTTATAATATTAGTAGAGGGAGATTAAAAGAGTTCTATCTTTCTAAATTAATTGATTTTAAATCCCATTTTAGACGCATTTTAAATCTATACAGTAAATAATTGTATGCGTCATCAAACTCGTGTTATTGTAATGATTTTACTGAAATCTCTTGATGGAAGTTCATTTTGAATAATAATTAAATAAAACGATGTTTTTTAACTACTTCCACTTTTGTCTTTATTTAGACAGTGACCGGTTTCGCCAGGCTCGCTGGCATCGACAGACTGGTAACACTATTGTAAACCTAGTCCTTTATATACATACAGATCAGGGGTGGTAAACATGATTCTATACAAAAATAATCTTCAAATATTTATGTAAAAATTTTCTGAATTTAACTATTGGTATTACAGGTATTCTTGGAGGTTCGTATTTAATACAATGGGTTTTAATTTTTATTATCTCTTACATATTCATATATAATGTTTGAAAAATGGTAATTTTGTTTTAATTATTACTGAATTTAAATATTATATGTTATAGTTCTTGGTCCGTAAGGTTGGCCTCGCCTTATTCGGTTTTTCCCATCCATATAGCTGCTAGGGTCTGGAATCAATCAAAAAAACATTTTGGGCAGTAATCGATTCCAGGAATATTTTTTATTTATTTATATGGGGTATAGCAACGGGGAGTGCACAAACAGTAGTTGGTCATTAAGAACTACTTGGTCAGGGGTATTGTATTTTATTATTATAACGTAAATGACAAATAACATTCTGAGAATAGAAATGAAGTTTGTGACACATCGAATAGTAACATCCTTCAGAGTGATAAAGCCCGGCTTCAAATCCATATAAAAAATTGTAGATATCTTCTGGTATACGAGGTCTGTTCAAAAAGTATCGCGAATTTTATATTTTTTCAAAAAGTATTTATTTATTCATGAATATCTATTTTGTCCCCTTCAAAGTAATTCATTTATGCCAGCGTTTTTTCCAATCCTCGAAGCACTTAAAAAAATCATTTTTTGTGATCTTGTTCAGCTCCTCCTTCGATGCCGTCTTTATCTCCTCAATCGTGGCGTAGCGTCGTCCTTTCATGGGCCTCTTCATTTTTGGAAACAGGAAAAAGTCACAGGGGGCCAGGTCTGGGGAATACGGTGGCTGCGGCACCATTACTGTGTTGTTTTTGGCCAAATATTCGCGCACAAGCAACGATGTGTGAGCAGGGGCGTTATCATGGTGCAAAAGCCAGTTTTTGTTCTTCCACAAATCCGGGCGTTTCTGGCGGATTGCTTCGCGCAAATTGCGCATAACTTGCAGGTAATATTCCTTATTGACCGTACTACCCTGTGGCAAGAACTCATGATGCACCACGCCCCTGCAATCGAAGAAAACTGTGAGCAAAACCTTCACGTTCGACCGAACTTGGCGCGCTTTTTTTGGTCTTGGCTCATGCGGCAGCTTCCATTGGGATGGTTGAGCTTTGGTTTCCACGTCATAACCATAAACCCATGATTCGTCACCAGTTATGACCCTCTGGAGCACATTTGGGTCGTCACGGACCGAGTCCAACATCTCCTGAGCAATGTTAACGCGATGCTGTTTTTGGTCGAAATTGAGCAATTTTGGCACGAATTTCGCGGCGACCCGACTCATGCCCAAATCATTGGTTAAAATCGAATGGCACGAGCCAATCGATATGTTTAGGTCCTCAGCAACTTCTCTAACGGTGATTCGACGATTGGCTAATACTATTTTCTTCACTTTATCAATGTTTTCGTCTGTTGTTGACGTGCTCGGGCGTCCGGCACGCTCTTCGTCGTTCATATCTTCTCGGCCCTCTGAGAACATTTTGTACCACCGATAAACGTTGCTTTGGTCCAAGGTAGCTTCACCATATGCCACAGTCAACATTCGAAATGCGTCCGCGCACTTTATTTTGTTTTTCACACAAAATTTGATACAGATTCTTTGATCCATTTTTTGGAATAGGCAAAAATCGAAGACGAGCCAAAACACATCCAAGCAAAACAGCTGTCAAAAATTAACTAAACATTCAAAATGGCCGACCTTGTCAGCATAAGTAAGGGACATGAGTACCAACATAACGCTACAAAAAAATCAAAAATCAAATATACGTAGCCAGCGGAAATTCAAAATTCGCGATACTTTTTGAACAGACCTCGTATATGCACCTAGCTATATGATTTCAAGCCAAACATACAAAAGTGCGACAAAGACCCTTTTACATTTTGCAAGCCCAATATGAAGCCCATCGAAAACATGAAACAAAACATGTGGACGTAGGCGATTTCGCGGGCATATCACCTACGCAGTGGCGGTACTCCCGTAGAAGCCCAGAAGCCCGGCTTGCGTAAGAAATTTTAAATCAAAACCTCTTCTGGCTTACAGAGGTTCAGCTCTTGTGGCTATTCCTCTTACGTCTGATGGAAACATTATTCAAAGGTGATTTGGTGGGTTGATGGTTTATGCGGGGGCATGACTTACATAGATTTGGGGGTTTTGATTCAAAATTTCTTACGCAAGCCGGGCTTTTGGGCTTCTATGGGAGTACCGCCACTGCACCTACCGTAGGTATGAGTGAAATAAAGGCGCGTATGAGTGGAACAAAACATACACTTAGGTCATTTCTGCGCATGTCAGCGGAGTCATTTGCAACGCAACGAATTAAATCGCTTTAACTCGCGCGAAACTTCAAATATTATTTTATTCGTAGATGGCTCAAATACGCAAAAAAAAACTCATTTTACTATAGATTTTTTAAGGCAAGCCCGGCTTTTCGGAAATACCGCCACTGACTACAGATAGTACAGAAATTGGCTGGCAATTTAAATGATCAGTGGTTAAAACTAAAAAGAATTGTAAACTATAACCATGATTCTTCTTTCCAGATTCAGAACAGTTGCCAGATAACAAATTTTTCGATGTTCTCAACATAGAGCAAGGTGAGTTGTATTTTTTCTTCAATAATCATTTATTAATTATTAATTAAATAAGATTTATTAATTAGACGGAACCCAGCCTGCATCGCTCAGGGTGCACTAGACTGGTCCCCTATGGGGGGAAAGAGAAAGCGAGGCAGACCTAGAGCCACCTGGAGAAGAACCCTGCAGGACGAGGTTAAGGCAGCAGGCCTCACTTGGGATGATGTTAGGCATCGGCCATGCGATAGAGTCGGGTGGAGAAGGTTCCTTGAGGCCCTATGCACCACGGAGGTGTGACAGGACAAAAAAAAAGAAGAAGAATCATTTATTCATATATTTGGATGCGGGTGGTTTACGAGTGCGAAAATGAAAGGTCAAATTAATCAAATTTTAAATGTTGGTCATGTTAGAAGTCAGGAGAATCGATGTGCGTGCATGAGTTGTATGAATTTGGAGGAAACTAGAGAGGTGTGTCATGATAGAGTAGTGTGGCGGTCCATTCTCTCTGCCTACCCCTGCAGAAAAAAAAATGTGTGAGGGTTTGTTTGTTTTTGTTTATACAATCAAAAATTTCAAATCGTCAGATGTCGAATCTGAAGATTCAAAGTCAAAGCGTTTAGCTACTGTAGTACCGAGTTATGAGTTGAAACTTATATTGATTTTTTTTTAGATACAATGACCCATGACATTGAAGACTCCCAGGATGTACATAGCGACGGCATGGACCAAGAGAGTGAAGCGCAACAAAACCTCGCCACCCTCCTGCCTCAGGTGATTTTTATTCTTCTATATGCTTCTTGTACCAATCTCCCCAAGTTGTTGATAAAGAAAACGTATTCCGTGAATTAAGGGCCCTTGCTACTCGTTATGTGAGTCAGGCTCACCACAGCTTTGGGTCGGTGCACAAAACACCCCATTTGGAAGTAATAAATTAAACAGATTTTTAATCAATGAAACAAGAATATAATAATTTATTTTAACAACATTTTGAATGTATACAAATACTTGTAGACGAATACTGGATTTTACCCATTGCGGGTTATCAATTCAAGGATTAATTGTATCTCAATAGAAACGAAGATGCAAATTGGAAACAGAATATGGTTGATCGGGGTGTTTACAGGACTTATGATCTGTCATTGGTTGGGTTAAGCGCACGCTTTATGTAATACAACCTTCCCCATTCCACCTTTTCTTATGACCACCATGTCTGACAGATTTTTGGAAGTTGTATATATGTTAATCTGTAACACCACCCTTTACATGGTAGTTTCAATCTACACACTAGCACCATCTATGAAGATTGTATTTTAAGCATTAAGCAGAAGATCTTTTTAACGCAATGTGAAAGGCTACCGCCATTATCGTATTGCTAGAAAACGCCTGGAGATGTCACTATACGCCATGGCACACACTATACGCCATATACGCCACGCCTGGAGATTTCACTATTCCAATCTTCATATCTTCAATCTACACACTATCATAGTTTCAATCTACACACTAGCCCCATCTATGAAGATTGGAATAGTTTTAACCCTTTAGTTGCTATCTTTGGGATACTTTTAATTTATAAATTGTCTTTAATTCTAAATATGATTATTTTATTAAAGATATATCCAAATCATAAATAATACGTACCACTGACCCACTCCCTCACACTCTGTCTAAAATTTATATAATTCTTTTATAAATCATGGCTTCGATCTGTCGGATTTGGTATTTCTCGCTGGTGTAGCAAAAGCTGATATATCGGCTTTTACTACATCATCCAACCATCACAGTTTCGGCCTGCCGACGCTTCTTTGCCCTACTGGATTGTCAGGCTCTTTTGGGGAGCTCCAGATTCCCCATGCGGTGCAAGTGCCCTAGCCAGCGCAGTCTGTTCATCTTTATAAACTTGACCACGCTGACGTCCTGGTATAGATTGTAGAGCTCTGTGTTGTATCTCCTTCTCCACATCTGATCATCCTTAATTAGTCCGAAGATTCTGCGTAGCAATTATTATTTTGGTATATATAATGACATTTTATTTTGGTGTACATTATGTATGTATCTCTAAGTGGTGTGTTGTTCTAGGGAGAGGAGTACACCAATGAAGCCACCCTGCAGCTGCTGAAGAACCACGGCATCACCATGATTCCCACCGACAACACCAACACCGTCACCTCCGCCCTGCAGAGTGGCCGGAGAATAGTACTCTCAGGTTACTTCTATTTCTCTTAATAATTACATCCCTTAACAATTATTTAAATTAATCTTAAGAACGAAATATCGCCGAAGACAGTTGCTTTGCGAATCCCCAAAAAAAAGTTACTACCAGGGAAACTTTTATATTAAATATTTGGTTTACTTTTATTATTTTGTATGTCACAGATTTAATGTTTTAATCAGGTTCAGTAGCATAACTGTTATTGTAAGGTAATATGCCCACCCATTTCTTTAGATTAATTAGGGGATACTTCGAGAACTTGGCCATACTGGAGGATGTTGGTCTTTTTGTCCCCGATAGATATCTCCGACAGTAACAGCACAGATTGTTTTACCTACCGGCCGCCAGAACCAATCTGCCTCTGATGACTCCGGTGGGAAGAGCAATTAGTCTGCTGAACACGGTCTCCTCGGGGATCGACGTCTTTCATATTAGTGAAAGTACGTTCAGGGGATAAATACTCTTGACTTTGGAAAGTATCTGGTCTTCCTAATGTCGAACCATCACTAATGCGTTCCTGGTATTATGTTGTATGTGTATAATATCTTACCTGTACTCAATAGATGCCTTAAACATTTATGCTGTTTGGAATGTCTTTTGAGTAAATAAACTGATTTGATTTGCTGCCAAAACTGACTGTCGAAAGATCCATAGAATACATTTTTATAAATAAAATTGATTAAGTTGGATTAATAAATTTCAGTAACGAGCAATTTTAGATACTATCTTTCGCTGTTTAAATTAAATCCCTCATCCTCTTATGTAATAAGTTACTTTTTTTACAGATGCCGGCAAACTTATTTTAAAAGATAGCAAATTTCAAACGGAACCAGTCAAACCTGTAGACATAAAGACGAAACCCATCATACTTCCCACGGGGAAAATCAAAAGCACCAAGATCTACACCATGAGCAGCAGCCAGTTCCTCGCCATGACGGGCCAGAGCAAACCCAACATCCTGCAGAAAGTTCCTATAGACGTGAAGAAGTCCGTGGAGAACGGGAGCATCAATTTAGTGCAATTACCAAAAACGGCGCAAATCGTCAACATGAACACCGCCAAGCTGGGCAAAACTGTCAACATAGTTAATAAATCCCCCGTCAAACCCGGCCAGACCATCACCGTGGTCAAACAGGGCAAGGGAAACATTCTGTCTTTTAAAGGAAACACCATATCCAAGGTCCACGGGAATATTAATTTGAATGCTTTAACTAATTCCGGGAAGAAGGCTAAGCTGATTCAGTTGAAGGGTGGAACAGCCCTCGGGAATTCTGTGAAGATAGTGGTGAATAAGAATAGCTTGGGAAAATTTATTTCACAGATGCCCAGTACCGAAAAACAGCTCAGCAACGGGCTAACCAGTAGCGTGGTGAGTACATTCCTAATTTCTATTTTAACTTACAAGAGAAGCGCACGACTTACTTAGGGATGAGATTTTGCAAGATTGTAGTACCCCCCAGGGGTCGTCGATAGTCAAAGGAAAAAAGCGCAATAGCCAGCCAATTTCAAGAAAAAAACCTTCAAACTTTTCTCCGTTGCTAACTTCAACAGCCAGATGACCAAGCGGATTCGTCGCTTCTCTATACTGCTCTATACTGCAGGGCCGGATAACGAAAAAGCCGGTTAAAGAGAAGTGAAAAACACATTTTTAAAAAACACTTTCGCAAGGAAAAAAAAACACAATTTTTTCAAAACACTAAGAAAACAGAACTTTTATTCTATATTAGAAACTCACTAATTAAAAATTAACATTTCACAAACTAAAAAACATGTACAGGAAAAAGCCACACATCACTCCAAACATTTTTTAAAAAGTAGGCCTACAATGGATTCAAAAATTCTGTTATTTTCTGCTGCTTCTTGTGTTGAATCGACTTTTTGAATTCGTAGTCACGCCGTTTCTTTATCAACATTACATCTACTGCAGTAGAATCCTTCTGCTGAATGTACATCGCCGCCGCCTGTAGAGCCGCTTTTCCTTCGTCGTGGCTAACCGTGTTGTCTTCTTCGTACTCCTCACAGTCGACTTCCTCTATTGCTTCGTTGATAACAGTCTGAACTATCTCGTTATCATTCAACATTTCATTTTCCTAGAAGAGGCTGGTTAAAGCGGTGGGACGGTTTAAGCGGCGCCGGTTAAGAGAGCGTCTACTGTATATATTTTATAAAACAATTATTTCTCTAATAAGTTTATATAATTATTTTTAAAGCTAAAATGGCAGTGCACAATGGTGTTCTTGCACTGACAATTGTGTATGGAAGCGAAGCATGGAACTGGCAAAAGAAGGATGAAAGTAGAATAAATGTTGTACTTTCAATTGAACAAAAACTCAAAATAATTCAAAAGTTTGAAAATGGTGCAACCGTTAAATATTTATTGAATCAATATCTTTAAGAATAGTTATTGGAAACAAGAATCTATCAATGAAAGCGAAAACGGCCGTTCACAATGGAGTTCTGGTCCCATCCCTAATGTATGAAAGCGAAGCATGGAACTGGCAGAAGAAGGATGAAAGCAGAATAAATGCGGTAGAGATGATGTCCCTAAGACGTATGTGTGGTAGAATGATATACAACAGAATCTCAAATACTGATTTAAGAAAGTAATGTAGAGCGGAAGAAGGCATTATGAACAAAATCATGAAAGGATCGCTGCGATGGTTCGGACATATAACGCATGGATGGAGAAAGAATGGTTAAGAAAGTCTATGTTAATGATGTAAATGGAGTACGGAGTCGAGGCAGACCGAGGAAAACATGGCATGACCAAATTAATCAAATTTTAAAGGTTGGTCATGTTAGAAGTCGGAGGAATCGACGTGCGTGTATGACTAGTTGTATGAATGTGGAGGAAACTAGAGAGGTTTGTCAGGATAGAGTAGTGTGGCGGTCCATTCTCTGCCTACCCCTGCGGAGAAACGGCGTGATGGTTAATTTGTTTGTTTGGTATATAATATTGGTGATAAAACTATACGGGACATCATTAATATAAAGAGAAAAAAAATGTTTTTGGATTAACCGGGAAATCGAAAATCGGGAGTGTACTGTAATTGGTATCTTTGCACAATGAATAAAAGATTGGAATGTACTACAGAAAAAGGAATATTTCTCAATATTATTTTCCAAGTCGTGCCCTCCCCTTGTTAGCTATGATGTACAATTGGAATATTCGTGGCTCTTATTACCATTTTGTAATTAATGTCTCATTTTTCAGGATGAAAATTTTAAGTTAAAAGATGATCATAGAGCGGGCAGTGCAATCGAGGAGCAGAGCGAGGTGGAGAGGTTAAGAACGGAACTGAAATCGGCGAAATCAGAAGTGGAAGAGTATAAAAAGAAATTCTTCTCCGTACAGAACGAACTGCAGTTGATCAAAAGCAAGTTAAACATTAGGACCCTCCACACCATATCCACAACCTCGGAGGGGATGTGATCCGCCAGTCATTTATCCTAAGACAATAAATTATTGTTATTTTTATACATTTTAAACATATTTGGCAATGTGCCATAAATTTCTCGCACCCAACTTTTTCTACGAACAGATCAAGTATAATCAATATTGTGCAGATTATATTTTTTTTATAAATTTGTGATAAAACGTTGCATTATATGACAGGATGTTAAATTAAATAGAAGAGAATGCAATCGAATACTGATTTTTTTATGGTTTTGTTAAATATGTATATATACATTATATAATGAAATAAGTAAAGAAATTTGTTAAAAATGGCTCGGTTCCGAAATGTATGGACTGGCCTTCAAATTGTGAAGAATCCGTTTCGGCCAATAGAAAGGTTTCCTTCCAAGTGATAGTAAATGTCGGAGGACCTAACAAAACATTAACGTATTTCTTGTTAGTCCATTGTTGAAGAATGATTTTTCTTTTGCCAAAATTCCTTTTTCATTGATTACAAGAAATTTGTTGAATACGACTGAAAACATCTGTTTTCCAGAAGAGTTATCATTTTATAATGCTTTAGCAAATCAAAACATGTCATCCCCGTAAAATAAAATAAATCTTCTGTTAAATCATTCAAGAAAGAATACAATGTGATTGCTGTGACATTTTGGACATGTAAATCAAATGGATATGTGTATAAAAGGCTGAACAATCAATTGACTAACTATATGAATGTGGAGATCAGAGAGGTCCATCCTCTCTTCTTTGTCTTCTTGTCCTGTCACACCTCCGTGGTGCATAGGGCCTTAAGGAGTCTTCTCTACCCGACTCTATCGCATGCCTGATGCCTAACATCATCCCAAGTGAGGCCTGCTGCTTTGACCTCGTCCTGTAGAGCTCTTCTCCAGATGGCTCTAGGTCTGCCTCGCTTCCTCTTACCAATCTAGTGCGCCCTGAGCGATACAGGCTGGGTTCCGTCTCAGAATGTGGCCAATCCACAGCCATTTGCATCTAGCGACTTGTTCTCTGATTGACTTTTCGCCTGCCATGGTCCAGAGAATGGCATTTGACACTGTTTGGGGCCAATAGATCTTGAGCGAAGGCACCTAGTTATAAACACCTGGAGTTTTCCAATAACATTCACAGTAGATTTCCAAGTCTCACATCCGTACAGCAGTACGCTTTTAACGCTACTGCTGAATATTTGGAGCTTGAGCTTTCTCAAAATGATACCGAAACGCTATACAGGGCGAAGCATTGCGAAAACTCCCCTTGCCTTGTTGAGTCTGCTGGCTACATCTTCTTCTGTACCTCCTGAGCCTGCTATCATACTACCGAGGTAGAAAAAGCTGGTCGTGGTCACAAGAGGGACACCGATTGGGGTGGATTCGTTTGTGGACACTCGTAGGACTTCTGTCTTGATCATGTTAATTTTGAGACCCACTTTTGCCGCTTCCTCGTGAAGTCTACACAGTTTCTGCTCTACATCCACCCAGTTTATCGAAAGCAAACAGAGATCATCAGCATAATCTAGATCCTCCAACTGGGTATCACATATCCACGGAATGCCATAAGGACTGTCGAAAGAATGGCCCAAAACATTCTCCAGCACCACTATAAAGAGTAGGGGGATAATAGACATCCTTGTCACACTCCTGCACTCAGTTTTATGGCCTCAAAAAGTTTGCCCTGGTGCAAGCAACAGGCACAATCATCATACATTGTCCTGATGATATTCACAATCTTTTCTGGGACTCCTTTGGGAATGAGAGTCGACCAGATTGAAGTCCACGATATTCTATCAGAGGACTTTTCAAAGTTGATGAACGTTAGGTGCATGTATGCAATTATGATGCGGAGTGTGTTTAGGTGCTCAACGCAAGACCCGCCACTTCGGAATCCAGCCTGTTCCTCTCGCAAACCCCCTTCAAGTGCACTAGTCATTCTCAGTATAATTCTCGCAAGGATCTTTGTCACCACGGAAAGGATCGTGATTTCCCTCCAGTTGTTACAGTTGCTCAGGTCTCCCTTTTTGGGCACTGTTACAAGGAGTCCTTCCTTCCAGGCGGGTGGCAGCCTCTCTGAAATCCATATGCGTTCCAGCAGAGGGGCCAGGATGCTCATTGAGGAGGTCTTGCTTGCCTTGAGCATCTCTGCTACAATCCCGTCACTGCCAGGAGCCTTGTTGTTCTTTAGGGAACGGATTGCTGTTGTTATTTCGATTTGTGTAGGAGGGTGAGTAGCGATATCCAGCAAGGGCCGATTGGGCTCTGTTTGTGGAGCATTTGCGGCATCTGGAACATTGCTGATCCATCCTCTACCTATCTCAAATTATTTTATACTTGTTATGAAACTTGTACCCTATGCCTTTTAATTATAAAATAATTTGTTTTATAACAAAAATATATTTATAAAGATCATAGAAGTCATCTATCAAGTATGTTAAATAAATGATGTGTACATTTTTAAAATACTGTTTTTATTCTTAACCTTTTTACACTTTCACTGCGTAACATTTTCATTTAATCTGGTAAGATGCTCAAAGACATTAACACATAGAAGGTTACCCACCGCTTTCAATCATTCATGATCATTTGAAACGCCTAGATTAATCCTCACCCATTACATCATTCAGTCTTTAACCCCTCCCGCAACCAATGCGGATATAAAAAAAATCTTCCCTGATAGCCCACCACGTACTCCGTCAAACATCCATTCCCTGCCTGAGAATAATGTAGGACATTAAATCCTCCCTTGCCCTCTTCGAAGGAACACTCCGGGCCACACATCTAGCCCCCGCATAAAACAACCACCAGATCACATTTCCAACGTAAGAGGAATAGCCATTAAGCCAGAAGTAGGCTTAGTAAGCCAGAAGATCCAAGTCCAAGTAACACATTCCAGTTTCCATCGTTAGCGTGAGTACATTTTGGCTGCTTTTATTCAAAATATTAGCAAGAATTGCTATCATCTGTGATTTTTTAAACAATAATACATTAATTAAATACTTCATTGTTTGTGCGCGAACTGCATTATTCGTCGCACAGAAAGTATTTATATTCGAGCATTTATGAGTCATCTTTAAAACAATGTTGATCATTGTTAACATTTCTCTTGGCTCCTTAGACCTTAATCCTTTGTTTAGCAGCAATTTTGGGATACCTTTAATTTCTTAATTGCCTTTTAATTCTAAAAATGATTATTTTATTAAAGATATATCCAAATCGTAAATAATATGTTTCACTGACTCTCCCTCATACTCTGTCTAAAATTTACGATTCTTTTATAAATCATGATCAATCTCTCTGATTTGGCATTTCTCACTGGTGTAGCAAAAGCCGATATATCGGCTTTTGGCAACCAAAGGGTTAACATCAATATTATTTGATAAAATAATAAAACAAAAAGTCAATTGGAAAAAATATTTTATTAAAAAATCGTAATAATTTTCTAGTCTCGTAGTTTTTATATTAAAGAAATGACGTGTTACATTTACTTTTGAATAAACATAATAAAGAATATTACGGAGTAACCTACGCTACCTACGATACACCTATAATTGCATTCTCCCTTAACAAACATAAATCACAGTTTAGTTGCGTCCACTTCACTCACTCCCGAATACACTTATTGTGATATGCTAAACGTAGTTCAATGATATTCAATGTAAGCACCTTAAAACAAAAGACGGTTTTTACAGTTGGAATTTGTTTAGGAAAATACAAATACATTCATAGGGATAATTCCATTAGCTCGCGCACAATACGAGTGGTGTATGTACAAGATAACAACTCATCCGATTCCTCTACCGGTAATATTAAAAAGCTATCTGTTAGCTTAAAAACAAATATATAAATTAGAATAACGTACCTTAGTCAGGCGATGACTAAAATAAAATTTAAGTACCTAAATAACGATAAAAAATAAAAACAAATCGATACTATGTTCATTTTGTTAAAATAATGTCAATTAAATAAAATTAATATAGTTACTATAATAATATATTTTAGTATATCCATCTGTTTTGTATATATTTCATGTAGATCTATTTATTTGCCCGTTTCACACTACGTCTCTTCCCCACCATATTGTCCTAAATTCTTTTAACATATGTATGTACATCTTCCTGGTCAATCCTATGCTCCTTCGCACACGCTAAAACTAAACAAACTTAACGCCAAATAATCGTCGGTAACTGAGAACAAACAAATCGTATATATTCAATGAAAATATTTACAAAAATAATATGCTCCGAATTCACAACTCCGGTCATAAGTCGGGTTGTCTGTTAAAATCTTTCAAAAATACTGTCTCCAAATATTGTCGCTCCAGGCGCACTCCTTCCACTTCGCACAGTCTTCAAAGAATACTAATTCATCAGCATTTGTATGAACACGTCAGCAAATCACATTCCATTATAACAATTAACATTCTTACACACTGAGATATATATCTTTTTTTTTCATCTTCCTAGTATGTCAAATTCAATGTAATAATCCACTGATTAAAAGAGCTCAGAGGAAATCAAATATTAGCCCAAATTAGATGTAAAGTTCTTATCATCTAACTGAAATAGTTTCAATACTCAGTAACTGCTTGACTTTTTCTGTATAGCGGACAAGTGCAATCTTAGAAGCTCGGATGTTGATCTTTTCCCCGGCGGCCATCAGCTGCTGACACTGCGCTCTATCGAGGAACTCCTGCATCTTCAGTTCTTTCAGGGAGTCTCTCGGGGAGCCGGCGCCGCAGTGAATCTGTTTTAATAGGGCGTCTCTGGACTTGATTTGAAGCAGCGAGGCCAGGTCTTGCAGCAGGCACCAGAGGCCGGTGTCGGGGGTGTCGGTGGGCACCGTGGGGCGCAGGCGGTAGAGGGGAGGCAGGGGTGCGGGGGCCGCCATCATGTCGAAAGACTGCGGAGGTGGTGTGGGAGGAGATGTGGGAGGGTAGGCCAGCGGATCAAACCCGCTTTCCAGTGGATCTGGAAACAAAGATTTGGAAGATCAGTAAAAATATATTTAAATTATAATTACTTTTGCCTTTGTTTTGACAGCGACTGGTTTCACTAAGTTCAAACATTGCTAATCATCTGTTAGAAAATAATCGATGGTTTAATCAAAGTTGCCTAATGAAAAAACGACATTTATTCCGGGAACACCTAATATTTAAACTTGATTTTTTTTAAAGCGATGTTAAATTTTAAAAACTACTAAAGATTGCACCATTCAATCAGGCTTTTCCTAATGCGCCCTTGGGGTAATTGATTTTATAATTATTATTTATTGAATAACTCTTTACATTATTACAGCACAAGCCAAATCGATGTAATGGGTATTATCATATTGATTCTCGTGACATGTGATGGGTGGTTAATTTATTGTCACGTGAATTCTACACCAGACACCAAAGACAGTGTGACAATCTCACTGCCATCGCAGGGAATTGAACCCGGGACCTCCAGTGTGGCAGTCGTAGCACTAGTCACTCGGACACAAATGTCCTCAATAATATGGCACACTTAAAAATAAACCATCATTTAGTAGTATATTTATAGAAATAGGTATTAGAAGTGATGTGTAGGGTTATGTATGTATAGTGTGTTAAATTAAGATTCAAATAATAAATGCAGATGAAATAGCATCTCACCCATGAGCTTACAAGGTCCTGCAAACAGCCACGGCTGAGGCACGTTTCCCTGGACGTCGTTGAGGTGCAGCTGCAGTAGGCGGGCGGCCTTGCCGGTGCTGAGCGAGACAGGCGTCTGGCCCGAGTAGGTGGCCAGGAGCGGGTCGGCCCCGTATGACAGCAGCAGGCGAATGATCTCTACGTAGCCGTTCTCACAAGCTTCGTGGAGCGGTCTGAAATAATTAAATAACGCTATTAGAACCAGTGTAACAAAAATACAATAAATTGAAGACCTTCGTGGCAGAATGACAAGAGCTATGACAACCCGGGATCTTCATCCCGGGTTTGGTCCCGGTGATAGCAGTGTGATTGTCACACTGTCTTTGGTCTGGTATAGAATTAAAATGATAAAATGGCGACAGATTAGCTACCTTTCACGAGTCATGAGAATCAATAGCTAAAAAGTTGTATACTGTAATTGGGTTCAAATAACCTGCTGTATTCAAATGTGGAAAGTAACGGGAAACTACCACATTAAAAAGACCCAAGTGGCATCCCAAGAACCAGCAACATGTCATTGAATAAAATAAAACTTCTAGATTATAATTTTTTTATTAAATAAATAACTCCATATTGTCTCAAAAACCAATACACCATGAACAAATGTGTCGTAAATCTCTAATAATCAGTCAACTTTCACACAACTCAGAGGAAGGAGCACTCTCCAGAATAGCGGAAGGCTGTGGCCTGCCGGTGGTAGGGTTACTGTTTTTCAATTTTTTTTGCATTATACTATGAAAGGAGTAAAGAATGTCATCGAAGGGGTGACTAACCAAGGATATAGACCAAAAAAAAACCATTTTGTTATTTGAGAAAATAATAATAATAATATGCTAACTTTTAAAGCGCCGTTTTTGTGATGTAATCACCTCAAGGGCACATTAAGACGTGTTTTAAATCTTAATGTGAACGCTGCATCTGATTGATATTTGCGATGTCATGGTAGAAGTTCATTGTAAATAATGAAAATAAAAATAAAAATTCAAAATCTTTTTAAAATGTGTATTATTTAGTTAAAATCTACTAATGTTTGTGTCTTTGGCCAGTTTCAGCAGCTCGCTGCCATCTTCTGGTCATCGATCAAGACAAGATATACATGACATACATTTTACAAAGATTTTTTTACATTTTATTTTTTATTATATAGACCAAAGATGAGCCAGAAGGATAGTGGAATGGAGACCTTGTGAAGATAAAAGAAGCAGAGGGAGATACGTCATACGATTGTCTATGACATTAGAACATTTGCTGGAAAATACATGTTAAATTAGAATAAAAATAAATTGATAGATAGCATTTTCCTTACCTGATTCCTCCTTGAGCTGCCTCAGATACATCGGCTCCATACTGCAGCAGAAGTCTCGCTATATCCATGTGTCCTCTGGAGCAAGCCTCGTGGAGAGGCGTGTAGCCAGCGTTGTCCCTGCAAGACGGTGGAACATCCATCTTCTCCAAGCAGTACGCCACGCAGTCCTGAAAACATCCAACAATAATTAACAAAATACCACAATAAATTCATCGACTGAAGCAAAGTTCTATTGTTAACCATTATGTATACAAGTGAAGTTTAGACCTGGCAGATAAAACGTGAAAGAAGTATAAATGCATTAGATATTAGATCTCTAATAAGAATGTGCAAAAAATCAAAGTATGATATTAAACAAAGATATAAGGAAGAGGAATGCATTCTAAGTAAAATTAATGGTTCAAACAATATGGAAAGAATGTTTAAAAAGTATATGAGCAGTGCGAATGGAAAAAGAAGTTGAGAAAGTCCATAGAAAATATAGTATGACCCAAGCAATAAATTACTTAAAGGTAGGAAGTTGTGAAAGTCCATAGAAAATATGATATGACCCAAACAATAAATTACTAAAAGGTAGCCATGTTTAGAGTCAGAAAAATCAACATGCATGTCAAGAAAGGTCAGGTTTGAGCAATGCGGCAGTCCATCCTCTCTGCTCTGTATTCTATTTAATATATTTTTGAAAAGTTGAGAAAAATAAATTCAAAAATGGAAAAACAAAAATCGTAAAAAAATCACCATTATGGAATTCCAGTCAACGTCTTAAAGTTTATCATAATATATATATATATTTTTTTTTTATAACAAAACATTGGGTTTTTTTCCACTTTTGAGATTTATTGTAGAAAAAACAGTGTTTTAATTTGTTAAACATATATAATGTTATTGACAATATTTACGAATAATAAAGCGAAAACGGCCGTTCACAATAGAGTTCTGGTCTCATCCCTAATGTATGGAAGCGAAGCGTGGAACTGGCAGAAGAAGGATAAATGCGGTAGAGATGAGGTCCCCGGTAAGACGTATGTGTGGTAGAACGATATACGCCAGAATCTCAAATGCTGATAAAAGAAAGGAATGTAGAGCGGAAGAAGGTACGAGTATTATGAACAAAATTATGAAAGGATCGCTGCGTTGGTTCGGACATATGGAGCGCATGGATGGAGAAAGAATGGTTAAGAAAGTATACGTTAATGATGTAAATGGAGTACGGAGTCGAGGCAGACCGAAGAAAACATGGCATGACCAAATTAATAAAATTTTAAAGGTTGGGCATGTTAAAAGTCGGAGGAATCGACGTGCGTGTGTGCCTCGTATGAATGTGGAGGAATCTAGAGAGGTTTGTCAGGATAGAGTAGTGTGGCGGTCCATTCTCTCTGCCTACCCCTGTGGGGAAACGGCGTGATGGTTTGTTTGACAATATTTACGCAAATGATGATCAATGGTGCGATTTATTAATTTGCAAAGTCGATATTAAAAAATAATCACTAGCGATTTCTCATTGACAGAGAATGACGCGAATTTTGATTCAAGCAATTGATGCAACTTCAATTGAAGCGTCAATATTTTCTATACAAGATTACGTGCAATTCGACAGGGTTCCAGAAAAATTCTCTAAATTTTACAAAACTAGCACAAAATTGGTGATAACTCTTTTGCTGATAAGACAATGAAATGTAGATACGTATTATGCAGATAGCAATAGGTAAATGACCTAATTATAAAACAGAAATTATCTGACTCGTAAAATAATAATAAATTATGCGAAAGGTTAATGAATGGTGCCAAAGTAAATAAAATAGCGATATCTAGAATGATAAAATATCAAATAATTCGATTACTATTTGGAAGTGCCAAAAACGTTTTGTAACCCGACAATCAAAATCCTTTCTAGAGTTTTCATAATTAAAAAAAAAATGTTTTATGCTATTAACCTTTCAAGTGGCATAAGCGAGTTAACTCGCTAAAAATTCGGCAGGCGAAATAAGTAGGTTCGCTCTACTATATACCCCGCATGAACATTTTCTATTTATTGAAAAATGGCATCCATTAGAACAATAATAAAACGCCATGAAAGATACGAGAAAGATAGCGAGTTAACTAGCTAAAAAATTGCCAGACGAAATAAGTAGGTTCGCTCTACTATATAAAGATATGAGAAATGGTTATGTATGGAACTGGCAAAAGAAGGATGAAAGTAGAATAAATGCAGTAGAAATTAGATCTCTAAAACGAATGTGTTTAAATCTGTATATGGTAGAGTGTCAAATGCAAGTAAAAGAAGTTAATGCGGTGCGAATGAAAGTGTTATAAACAAAATAATAAATGGGTCGTTAAGATGGTTTGGACACATGGAAATAATGAGTAAAGAGAGAATGAATGAGAATGTAAACGACGTGAACGAAGCTAGAACCAGAGGAAGGCCGAGGAAAACGCGACACGATCAAATCAATCAAATATTAAATGTCGGTCACGTGAGGGAGGAGCCGGAGAAATCGACGTGCGTGCATGACATGATGTACGAATGTAGAGGAAACGAGAGAAGTATGTCAGGACAGAACAGTGTGGCGGTCCATTATTTCTGCCTACCCCTCCAGGGAGACGGCGTGATGGTTAGTTAGTTTTTAGTTATTTAACCATATAAATATAAACATTTTAGATACATTTTTCAACTTTGTGATTTTAACTGTATTTCCGTTTTGCTAGAACTATTATGAGAGAAGGGAGTCTTGGGGTTTTTTTTTACTTGTAAAGCGGGCGGTGATTCAGAAAACTTTGGGAACCTATGCAATACAGTAATCTAAATAGATAAGAGTTTCGTGGCGAGATCAAACAAAGAAAAAAAATCGAGGTATCGGTGCAAGCCGTACAAAGTGATTATGCATAGAATCTATTTGTGAGACTCAGGTCACAGTAGAAAACAAAGTTTTTTGTAAATAATAATTAACATGGGACAACTTTATAACAAATGCATTTATGTTTTATAGTGAGTATAATAAATGAAGTATCAGTTTTGTGGCATACAAAAGGTTAAAAATGGTCTCTCTCCAAGATTTGTAGCTAGGAAGCAATATAAATAATAAGTGAACAACTCACAATGTAGCCGAGTCTGGCAGCTCGGTGCAGGACAGTTTCTCCGACGCTCTTCTTGATGATCCAGTTCTTGATCTCCTTCTGAATATCCTGCACGGACTCGGGACTGGGTCGCGGAAGGATGCTTCTCTTTCTTATTTTGGTGCCGTCTCCCTTCTTTATCAACTTTTTCTTTTTCCGTATGTAATCGAAACCCGAACTCAGCTTGCGTCTGTTGAACAGCCTCTTGAATCGCTTCTTGACGGGAGCTATCGCCTCGTCGCCCTCTTTAGGTTTGGGGGACGACTTGTCGGCTTCGCTCGGAGAAGTAGTGCTCGGCTCTTTTTTTATTATCTTCGAAGTCCCAGATGATATCTTGTTTTTCTTCGAAGCCAAAGCTTTTAAAAAGTTGTTTCGTTTTTTGATTCTCAATAGCCTTCCTTTAGCGTCGCTTCTCTTCAGTCTGGAACTCCGCAAACCTTCCCTCACCGCATTACAAACTGCGTTCTTCTTGATTTTCTTCGCTGTAACTACTTTAATCTTGGGCTCTTCGACCGGCTTCACTTCTTCCAAGATCTCTTCCTTGGTGCATGTGACTGGAGGGGCCGAGGCCGGGCGCTCGTCCCCGAACACTTCCTTCATTGTGGCTCTGTGCTTCAGTACCCTCGTCTCTGTTCTGGTCCTGGATTTCAACACGACCGGTGAAAATTCTTCCGTGGCGCCTAACAAACCGTCGGTGTTGTTAATGAAGGCGTCTCGAAACGTCGAGACAGTCTGCTTCCTGAAAGAGCCCAGGTAAAACAACTCTTCCATGACTTTTTCTTTTGAAACGAGCTTACTTCCTTTCTTGTTGTTGACACTATCCAAGCGGAGGCTAGGGGTAGCCAGCAACTCAAGCGGGTTGTTAGATTTGGGAATTATTTTCGGAGTACTTCCATCTTCTTTGAGTTTCTTCTTTTTAATATCTTTCTTCCCGCATTTCTTAATCAGCACGTCGATAATAGAAGAATTATTTTCATTTTTCTTTGCGTTTCTTTTGCTGGCTGTGGAGATCACTGTAGAACACGACGCTTCGGAATCGTAGCAAGACTTTGGAATGGCATAGCTGGACATGGACTCCAAGTCGCTTTCTACGTCTTGTTTAGATTTGTCTTGGCCTTCAAACATGTTGAGGGAGTACTTCTTGTCCGTGAAGAGTTCCTCCGTGGACGTGGACGGAGCGGGGGAGTTGGGGCAGGGGTCCAGGTCGGGCAGCGAGGTGGACCCGCGGGTCCAGTGCGGCGGCCGCGTGACCTGGATGAGCGTGGCCGGCATGCGGAGGGACCTCTTGTACTTATAAACTTCCTGTTCCCAGCCGGGACGGAAATCCGATCCATCGCCGAATCCGGGTTTTTTCAATTTCAAAGAATCCTCTTTCATTTTAATCTCCTCTTTAGTCGGTGTTTTCAAGGATTTCAGCCCATCCGCGGATTTGCTCAGGGATGAACTCTTTCGTTTCCTCAACCTGTTTAGTTGAATTAACTCTTCGGCGTCACTGTCGCTGGAGTCGCTCGGAATCATTTCTTTGGCCTTTTCTTGTTTACGTTTTTTAACAATAAGTTGTTCGTCATCGCTGCTGTTCCTGTCCTCGATACTATCGTCCTTCGCTTTAGAGTTATTAGCATTGGAGCTCATGCTGCAGGCTCTCACAGACAGATCGTGGTTGGTCTCGATCTTGACCACGGGAGATCTCAGTTCGGTAATCTTGTTCTTCTCCATTGACCTCGCTAATAAGCTTTGTTCCTTTTTCACTTTCTTGTTAATTAAAGGTAAATCTTCATCGGAAGAGTCCGACACGGGCCTCATTTCAATAGTTTCTGTCACTTCCTCTTTTATATTTATCAAGACTGGGTCCGCGGACGGTTCTGTTTTAACAATGTCAGTTACGTTAACTATCACAGATTTTTCTATTTTAATTGTACTTTCTACATTCTCATTACTGACCATAACGGGTTCCTCTATTAACGGCTGCTTCTTTCTTTTGTTCTTTTTAACTTTCCCGGTTTTCAATTCTTCTAAAAAGTTATCACACGTTTCAGTCCAAAAGGGATCTTCGTCGGGTATTATTTCAGACTTCACTTGAACAAGTGGTTCCAGAACTTTGGGTGTATCGAGCATATTCTCCTTCAAACTAACTTTGGATATAGGTTTTTCTATGGGACCCACTTCGCTTTCGGACTCGCTATCCGGGAAATCAAATACACACGAATCAGATGAATTTCTTAAAGCGGAGCATTTTTTAGATTCGCCGTTATCGTTGGTAACTCCTGCCGCGGGGGCATCTCTGTCAGACTTACTGAACAGTCTTCGGCGGTGCGTTGGCGGCGGGGGGGCTTCGGGCGCTGCGGCCGGGGGGCCCGCCGCGACCCCAGGCGCTGTGGCGGCCATGGCTTCCATGACCGGAGCCGGCACCGGCGCGGCAGCGGCGGGCGTGCCGTCCGCAGCGACACTGGGCTGGATGAATCCCTTCAGCTCCGCCTTGGTCCGAATCCTCGCGGCGATATCTAGATCCACGGAGCCCGGTGCATCGACGGAAGAGTTACAAAATGCGGGTTCAGTCTTGATCGGAGCTGCGGGATTTTGTAAATCATCCCTGATTCTCAGAGGTACCTGGGATGAATCCGAATCATATCTAATAGAATCCACAGCTCTAGGTACGTGCACTTTGTAAGGAACATTATTGGAGTTGATCTCTTGCAAACGAAGCGCTGCTGTCGAGCGGTTGTGTTCGGAGAAGTGCTTCGCTTTCTTCGTCTGATACTCCGTGTTATCCACCGACTGCGGCGGACTCTCGTCCGATTGGATGACGATGCAGTCATCATCACTCGGTTTATGGCTTTCGCTATTTTTGGCTTCTAAACTGTTTCTCAAAATACTCAAGACGCGCTTGTCGGCAGGGGTTGAGTTTTGGTTGTGGAAACTGGCGGGAGTAAGCGGAGTGAGATCTTGTTTTGGGGGTGCACTTTTCTCGGGAATATTATAATCATAGTTATGGTGATTACTGACACTGGGTGCTTTGTGGTTCATGTGGTAGTAGTCCGGCTGCGGAGGTACTTGCTGGGAATGTGGCATGTGATACTTGGAAGAGTGGGGTTCTATATTTTCAGACTTCTTGTAGGCGTGATTATCGTAATGGTTTCTTTGATGTGGAGCTGGTAGGTTGGTTCCGTTGGGAACATAGTGGTTGGAGGCGGGCGCCGGAGCGGCCTCCTTCAGCCCGGCCCCGGGCCGCGTGTGCCGGTCCTGGTTCCACGACTCGTAGCGGGGCATCTTTTGCGGAATAATGTGCTTTGGAATGTGACTGTCATCTCTCTTCCGGTTGTCTTCCTTCTGAGAATGGTGACCGTGATCTTTCTCGTGTTCGTCGGAATTTAAAGTCAAGTCTATTTTTGGCAAATTAGGGTCAATACGCCGACTGTATCCTTGTGACCCGTAGTTTTGTTTAGACACTTGCTCGTACCGATTGCCGTACCCCTGGGCATCGACTTGCGCGGGGGCTTTAGGTAAATACGGTAGGGTGCCATGGTGCGACTGGGAATATGCGGGGTCATAATGCGCCGGCAGCCTCCCCTGGTGGTAGGGCTGGCCGGATTCCCTGTACTGCGCCGAGGTTTTCTCCGCATTTTGGGTATTAAAATTCGGAAGAAAATCAACTTTGTGAGAATTCGCGCAGTTCACTTTGGCCTGGTATCTTTGCCGGGGAGTCACCATGTTTGCCGGCACGTGATCTCGGGCGTTATTCATTTTATTAACATGATTGTGAAGAAGTGCGGGGGGCGCGCTCTTATCGTAACCGACGTTCTCCATTTCATCTTGAGCGGTGGAGTCGGCGGGTATTCTCAAAGTCTTGACGGAGAGGTCCAAGGGAGATTCCTTTTTACTTTTAAGACCCGCAGTGCCGGTGGACTCCGGCCTAGTCTGTTGCCGCATATACATCTGGTTCACCAGTGACGTGACGGACACCGTCATGCGGGCCTGGTGCACCGGGGCGGGCTGCTTGCTAGCCACGCTCCGATTGACAGCGCTGGGCTTAGGAGACATCTCGTAAGACTGCTTGACCCCGGAACTGGATTGGTATGGCTGCATGTTGTGGTAGCCCGTGACAGCGGTGGAGTTGCCACTGCTAGATGTGGAGGAATGATTGGGCGAGTTGTGCACGTACTGGCCATCCACAATGTAGGGTTGGCTGATGGGCAGATGAGATTTAGGAGGTTGGGTATAATCGTTAGGTAATCTAGAATTAATGTGGTGAAGGTGCACGGGCGGCACCCTGCTGTAGTAGCTAGCGGCGTCCCCGGACACGGCCGTGCTGGCGACACTGGAGTGCACGCTGTGCGGAGTTCTGTTCGAGTTGACGCTCAACTGCGGGGCGTGCCTCTGGTCCGAGCTGGCCGGAGTCACTCTGTCCGGGTAGCCGGAGGGGGCGGAGGAATGGTTGTTCACAGCTTTGTGTTGGGGCGCACGACTTGCGTAGTTATACTCGTGCGAAGAGATCACTTTACCAATATGAGACATATTGTCTTGAGCAACAGAAGCTTTAAGATTATTCACTTGAGAACTATAATATTCGTGAGATCGGCTGTAAGACGGAGTGTGCGTCTGATGAGAGACCATTTTTTGACTATACGATTGCTGTCGGATCTGGTTGACCTCCGGCTGGTGACCGGCCGCCGGCTTTGGGGCCGGCAGCGCGCGGGACTTCTGAGGCTGCACCAGCTGAGTGAAGGCGCGGACGGGCAGGTGGTGGGTGGCCTTGTCCCGCTCGCTGGGCGGCCTGTGCTCGGCGCTGGCCTGGGCCGGATAGTAGCCGGAGGGCCGCGAGTATGCAGGCTGCGCGACCCGAGCGGGCGGCTGCTGCTGCTGCGGCTGCACGGGTAGCTGCTGCTTCACAGGCTTCAGGTAGTGGCCGGGGCCGGGGCCGGGGCCAGGGGGCGCGTGCTTCGCCTCGAGAGACGGATACATCTCCCGCATCTCGTATCGCTGGAGGGCAGAGTCCATAGAGTGCGACGTGGGCACATTCACCACTTTCCTATTGGCATTCTGGTCCTCCACGATGTGCTGTGTGGGAGATATCTCCGGATAGGCACGAGTGGTATAGGGCACGCCGAGCGCCGGGCGACGCGGCTCCAGCACGGTGAGGGTGCGCTGACGCTGCGGGTAGGGCTGGGCGGGCACGTGCGAGGGAAGGGGCGGGGGCGGAGGCGGCGCGGGCGGGGAGACGGTGGCGGGCCGCTCCTGGGCGCGGCGAGCCTGCTGCATGACGGTGGCTTTGTGGATTATGTGCGGCTCGGGCTCGGACGGGGGCCGCTCGCCGCTAGCCGCCTCGGACGGGGGCCGCGAGGAGGCCATGGCGGGGCTGCCGGACTGCGCTAGCGCTCCCTCGCCGGCCGGGGGGGGTGGCCCGGGGAGCCAATAGGGCCGCAAGGGGGAGGGCGCCGCGCCCTCATGCTGCCCCTCCTTGTTGGTAGCCGTGGGAAGGCCTTGGAAATATTGTCGTGTCCCCTCTACTACGTTGGAGAAGTTCACGTCCATCCTTTGCGTACGGGCGCGAAACAATCTGAAATCAAAAGTACGAAACGTTAAACATTTACTAATACAAAGGAAGAGCTTAATGGGGTCGGAGATTCTTGTAAATGTTTTCGCCATTTGTTTTGGGGTAAAAAATGAATATAAGTGTTACTCTACGGCATAAAGATAAACGTAAAAGCCCATAAAGACCACATCGGGCCGGAGGTAGCTAACCTGCGAGGAGTGATTTATGACATAATGCGGAGTGAAGCGAGCCCTGGTTTACGGCCATCCCAATACCCGTTCCGACTTAATTAAATAATAATAATAAACGTAGGCACTAGCTTTCCGCAGGTTCCGATTGAATTGTGCACACAAACTGTGATATTTTTTACCAGTCAAAATTATACTCTTGACAAAGAGAAAATAATTCACAAGTAAGCGAAAATTTAAAATAAAATACAAAGTCCAATATCACATTACATTCATAATAAAAGGCTTCGTATGTACTCGTAAATGCTTGCAATATCTATGTGCTCATATACATTATATAAAACGTCTTATTTAAAATATTGTTTTTTTTATATTTAAACGAGAACCATTTAATTAACTTTTTTACCATTACATATTTAGGGTTAGGTTGATTTAAAAATATATTATTATTAGAAACATAAAAACCAGAATCGAAGACCTTCATGGCAGAGTGGCGAGAGCTCTGACTGCCATACCGAAGGTCCCGGGTTCGATTCCCGGCGATGGCAGTGTGATTGTTACACTGTCTTTGGTCTGGTGTAGTATTAGTAGAACGTGACAGTAAAATAGCGAAATATTAGCTACCTATCACATATCATGAGAATCAATATAATAGCTAAAAAAAATGTATTCAATAATTGGATGACACGACCCGTCATACAATTTTTTTTATTTAATTTGCTAATTTGGGTAAACCCTTCATAAAAAACGTAGGTTTAAGTTAAATTATGTCTAGATTTGTTTTTATATCGAAAAACAAAGAAAAACTAGGTAACTTCATACATCGTGCCATGCACGAACGTCGATTTCTCCGACTCCCCACGTGACCCGTTTTCCTCTATTTCACGTCGTTTACGTATATCTTCTTCACCATTCTGTCTTCATTAATTCTTTCCATGTGTCCAAACCATCCTAACGACGCTTTCACTATTTTATGTAAAACATTTTCATTCGCACCGCATTCACTTATTATAATTATGCATTTGACACTCTATTATATACAGATTTACCACACATTCGTCTTCGAGATTTCATTTCTACTGCATTTATTCTACTTTCACCCTTCTTCTGCCAGTTCAATGCTTCACTTCCATACTTAAGGGTCGGCACAACAACACCATTGTGCTCTGCCATTGTGAAAATACTATGTTTTACAAAAGTTACTCAAATATTATAACTTGTTTAAAATGTCATAAACCCGGTGACCGCGATTGTAGATTCTCTGTAAATCGATTTGGCGGGAAGTTTCCGGAAGGGTCGGAAGAGAGGAAGGGGGAAAGCGCTGCAGGCAGGAAATAAACCTTGAAACTCGGTCTGAGCACAAGCGCAATTCACAACCCACTTGGCAAGGGTCGCTGGAAGGGGGGTGTCGGAAAATGACAGTATGCAAAGTTTCCAGAATCGCCAACTAATTTTATGATATTTGATAACACAGTATAAGCATCGTAAAACATTAAATCATAACTAACTAACTAACCATCATGGCAGATGATGGACCGCAACACTGTTCTATCCTGACGTAACTCTCGCGTCCCTTCTACATTCAAAAACCGCACACAAACTGCAGAACATGATCTCGCTTCCTCTAGATTCATACATCGTGTCATGCACGAACGTCTATTTCTCCGACTCCTCACGTGACCGACAATTAATATTTGATCGATTTGATCGAGTCACGACCTTCGTGGCCGAGTGGTAAGTGCATTGACTGCCACCCCGAAGGTTCCGGGTTCGATTCCCGGCGAGGGCAGTGTGATTGTCGCCAGGAAGTCGCCAGGGGCTAAATCTGGTGAATAGGGAGGGTGATCAATCACAGAGATCGCATTACGTGTCAGAAACTGGCGGACAATCAGTGATGAATGTGAAGGCGCATTGTCATGATTTTCTCAAGTTCAAATGTTTTGTGAAAATCGTGTGCACAGACGATTTTCCTAAAATTAGTTCTTCAGCAATCATCCAAACAGTTAATCGATGATTGGAAAGCATAACAGACCGAACACCTTGAATATTTTCATCAACACAGGAAGTCGATGATCGTTCTGAACTTGCTATGCATATGTCCTTGCAGTCATCACGGCCCTCAATAAAACTCTTGATCCACTTTGTCAATCTCCATTGTCGAAAAGAGCATAAAACACACGTCACAAAAAAATTTCCCGTTCGAGCAGTACGTTTATCTCGACGGTTTGGTGATTACGGATTCACTTAGTGGCTCACCCGGTAACAAAGTAGCCAGTGCTCTTGCGCGAATTACAATTGAAGATCTTCTGATCAACGCAGTTCGCGTATTTAATGTACAGACCTCGTATAGCAAGGAGCAACCGTTAAGACAGACAATTGCCATGTACGCACTCAAAACATTATGAAAACCTGACATGACCATCATAACTCATTTCGGCCAAAAACTTTATGGCTTTCGAGTACCTCTGTATCTGAGAGTTAGACCGCTAGGAAAACCGAGTAAGTGCTCGTGGAGCTTCGAAGTAAGAAACTGGCATAAATATATGATATTGAATAACAGACAATTGAACTATATATAGGGGGAAAAATACTTCTAAGAAAATAACCCCACAATAATAAAATACGATATTCATAACGAAATCTTTTGTAGATTCGATTACCATACTGTTTTTTAGAACCATAAAATAACATTCGAAAATAGAGATGAGATAATACTAACGAAACAGTTATCTCTTTTCAACTCATATCTTTTCTTACATCCAGGAACTCTAATCCAAGAAGTACACATAAAAATAAATTATTATTTATTATAAACTAACAACAACACCGTTTCTCTCACTTCGTATACTTCTCACTTCGCTTAGAGACCATATACCCAACGTGGAGATTAGAAGACGCACCAGGGTCACCGGTATATGGATACGCATTGCAAGGATAAAGTGGCAATGGGCTGGCCATCTGTGCCGACGGGATGATGGAAGATGGAGCCAGAGGGTTACTGAATGGAAGCCAAGGTTGGGCCGAAGAAGTTACTTGAACGAACCCAATTACTGTATACAATTTATTTTAGCTATTATATTGATTCTTATGACATATGATAGGTAGCCAATCTATCGCCATTTTATTGTCACGTGAATTCTACACCAGACCAAAGACAGTGTGACAATCACACTGCCATCACCGTGAATTAAACCCGGAACCGTCAGATGGAAGCCAGAGTCTTACCACTCTGCTACGAAGGTCGACATATTGTGCGGACGGCGGGAAGGACCTGGAGAACACTGGCGAGAGACCGAGAGGGATGACGTGGGGATGGAGAGGCTTACGTCCAGCAGTGGATGGACACAAGCTGACGAAGATACTTCTCACGTAGCTAACAATTACAATATAATGCGATTCATTTGATCATGCTATATTTTCCTCAGTCTATATCGGGTTCCATTCACGTCGTTAACGTATATTGTCCCTGATAGATTTCTCCGACAGCGATAGTACAGATTGTTTTACCTACCGTCCACCTCTGGTGACACCGGTGGGAAGAGCAATTAATCTGCTGAACGCGGTTTCCTCGGAGATCGACGTCTTTCATATTAGTAAAGGTACGTTCAGGGGACAAATATTCTTGACTTTAGAAAGTATCTTGTCTTCCTAACGTCGAACCATCTCTAATGCGTTCCTGGTATTATGTTGTATTTTTATTATTTTGCTGTTTGTAATGTCTTTTGAGTTAATAAACTGATTTGATTTGACTTGATTTGATTTTATATATCTTGACGATCAATTAATTATTTTGTTCATTACATTTTCGTTCGTATTAGGTATTAATGTATGGTATATTAATTTGATGCTACCCAATTATACAGGCAATTAGGGTTCAGTACTTGGATCAAGTAGGAACTCTGGACGCACCTACCCATCCCTATGAGTACGAGTATGTTTTATTTACACATTTTCCCGATTGTATATTTTTCGTATTCAAATCCGTAAATCGAAGCATAAAACGAATGGAGTATGTTTACAGGGTATATGTGTAAATATTATTTAGTATCCACGGTAAAGGGCTGGTTACTTGTGAGACGAAAGAAAGGTCACGGGTCACGTTCGGTATAAACCCTGTCGAGTTTGGAAGAAAAGAAAGTTTACGTCTCTTTATAATCTAGGTGAGCAGCCTTTTTATCTCGCTGTGAAAGAACTTTTGTGACCGGGTATTATTTATCGTCGAGAGAGATCAGAGTTCTTCAAAGTATTTATACGTCATTCTAAGAAGATATTTTTACAAAATAATTCTATTTTTATTATCAGGTAATCTTCTATAACCAAGTTAAATACAGACTATTCAGTAATTGAGAGTAAACATGTATTGTTATTGTTTCTTTAACAATGATGTAAAACTTAATAATAAATACAATTGATTAATACGGATAATAACGTTTGTTTTCTACAAGTTTTATTTTATTTTATGTGAATGACATGTTTCGCGTGTTCGCATTTTCAAATGTCATTTAATACGATAATATGATGCTGCTTCACAAAATCATTCACTATAAAATTGATAACTCTGAACTTCTTTGCAAATTGACACTCAATACCCCTACATCTCGCTCAAGACACGCCGCAAGCCATGTTTTCCATCTCCCTGTTTATCGCACTAACTACGCTCAAAGCGCGGCAATGTACAGGTTTTGTGACAACTACAACAAGTATTTTGGAGACATCGATGTTTTCCATTTTAACGAACGAAACTTAAAAAAAAACGATAGGAGCAACCTTTCGGCGTGGATGAGACCATAATGTTACATGATATTTTAATATGTTACTTTTATTTTTACTTTTAATTTTGTTCTTATTTCTACTACTATTATTATGTTTAACTCTCAATCATTTTGTTTAGCCGTATTTCGCCCTAGCTTAAATTCAATTAACTGTTTATTGTATTTGTGGTAGCATGTAATTGGCTTTATTTATTATTTTTCTTAATGTTTCATAATTAATATATTGATATCGCCGTATGCTGCCCTTACTGAATAAATAAATAATGCCTTAAACAGGTGAAACATGTCATTCACATAAAATATAATAAAACTTCTAGAAAACAGACTTTTTCATTTGTATTAATTATTAAATATGCAGTTTTACATCACTGTTCATAAAATAATAAATAAATACAATTGGATATTTTTATAAAAATTATAAATAAGTCAATTTTAATACGAATTAGAACGTGTGTTATCTCGATGTTTTATTATATTTTATGGGAATAATATGTTATGCCTAGCTAACTAATAATCAAGTCACTCATAAAATATAATAAAACTTGTAGAAAACAGACGTTTTCATTCGTATTCATTAAATAACTATCGCGCTTTTCACGAAAGAGGTAGATAGGGAGGATGGACCGTCCAACTTTTTTATTCTAGCAACATCGTAAGGTCGTCCTCGTGGAAGACCTCCTAAAAAATAGTACATCTGGGAATCCACCTCACAGGAGAAGCAACCCTCTGGAGACCAGATCACATAGGTCTACAGCAAGGAAGAAGGAGAAGAAAATTGCAAGGTTTTATACATATATATCGAAATATGTAGAGAAACACGAGTAACTTACAACATTGAGAGAATGATTTTCTTCCTATGACAAAGGTGTAAAAAATTCTAATCATGTCGAGAAAAATAAACTCATAAACGCGTTTTAATTTAATTGTATCTCAATAGAGACGACGATGCAAATTGGAAACTGAATATGGTTGATCAAGGTGTTTACAGGACTTATGACCTGTCATTGGTTGGGTTAAGCGCACTAACTAACTAACTAACTTACCATCACGCCGTCTCCCCGGAGGGGTAGGCAGAAAGAATGGAACGCCACACTGTTCTCTCCTGACATACGTCTCTCGCTTCCTCTACATTCATACATCTTGTCATGCACGCACGTCGATTTTTCCGACTCCTCACGTGTCCGACATTCAATATTTGATTGATTTGATCGTGCCACGTTTTCCTCGGCCTTTCTCTATTTCTAGCTCCGTTCACGCCGTTTACATATACCTAAGTTAAGCGCACATTTTATGTAATTACAACATTCTCCATTCCACCTTTCTTATGACCATGTCTAACAAATTTTTGGAAGTTTTATATATGTTAAAGTCCTACACCAGATTTCACATGTCAGTTTCAATGCGCCATCTATGAAGATTTTGATTATATATGTTAATCTCTAAGATTAATCTATATATAATCTACATACTAACGCCATCTATACAGATTTACGTTTATTAAGCATTAAGCAGAACATCTTTTTAACACAATGTGAAAGGCTACCCCGCCATTAGCGCATTGTTAGAAGCCGCCTGGAGATGTCACTCCTATCTATATGCCAAACTTTAGACCAGATTTAATACATTAAATTTTTTTCTTATTTATCATTTTCACAAAATAAAATGTATCCAATTGTTGGCATCGTCACCAAATCTTGACACTGCTTAAAATATCGGTCCACGGAGAATAAGAGCCGCCGGCCACTGGGGAGATGAATGAAACAAAGATTATACGGGAGGCTGATAAAAGAATAATAAATTTATGAATGGCTTCTCCGGAACAACGCTGACAAATAAACAATGGTCGGCTGATTGGATGAAACATTGCTTATCATAAAATTTATGAGCTTAAATTAATTACAAAAAAATATATTATCTAAGACATTTTAAGAATGAAAAAAGCTTACAAAAATTTACTATAAATAAGCTTTGTTAATTCGCGATTTTGACTATCTTTTTAAGACAACTCTTCCATAATGAGGCGAAACAGCTTTTACAAGGTCGGTCCATTCACTAATATTTTTGAAATACGACAATTGTCTTCTACTGGTTCTAGCAGGTCCAAAGTAACTAACTAACTAACTAACTAACTAACCATCACGCCGTCTCCCCGAAGGGGTAGGCAGAAAGAATGGACTGCCACACTTTTCTTTCCTGACATATTTCTCTCGCTTCCTCAACATTCATACATCGTGTCATGCACGCGCGTCGATTTCTGACTCCTCACATGGCCGACATTCAATATTTGATTTATTTGATCGTGCCACGTTTTCCTCGGTCTTCCTCTATTTCTGGTTCCATTTACATCATTAAGATATAATTTTTTTACCATTCTTTCTTCATTCATTCTTTCCATATGTCCAAACCATCTTAATATGATCCTTTCATTATTTTGTTCATGACACCATCATTCGCACCGCATTCACTTCTTATATTTTCATTCGGCACTCTATCATACACAGAGTATCCACACATTCGTCTAAGAGATCTCATTTCTACAGGTCCAAAGTATTCATATTATATGAGATAAGTAAAAATAATAATAATTAATATGAATGAAAACTGTCTTCTATGAATTTTATTATATTTTAGATGGAATGATATGTTTCGCCCTTCTAAGGCATTATCAAATGCAAAATTTTGTGTGCATTAACACGTTTCCGTGAAGTCAAATACTTTCTGTAACATCCTGCTGGTTTTTTTTGTATTCTTCTCTATCGCATTTTTTTCTCGCCAAACAAATTTTCTAAGGACTGACACTTACCGAATAAGAAAATCTCTAATTTGGTGCATAGTATTACGCAAATATACAGGATGCGGCAGCATAACTTCATTTTTTTAAATGCGCGACATTCAGTCGGTTGATGTCGTAGCGGGGCGCTAGTGGTCTCGTTAGTTGGCATCATGCGTTGGAACAGTGAGGAGCGTGCGTTTGCCGTTGAGGCCTACTTTTCGAACGGATGTTCAAGGGTGCGGCAGCATAACTTTCATTTTTCAAAACTTAAGCCCATTGTACGAATCCGAAATTTTTTATTTGTTTTTTATAATGTAGGCCACATACCTAAAGTTTCGTTTTACTTAGTTTTTGAAGATCAAATCAGGTAGGTGACGTCCCCCATTCTGCATACACTGAGTAAACCGATTTCTGGCGTTTGTTATGCCTCTTGCCTATCAGACGTTATCTTGGCAATTTCTTCCTAGATGTTCGTCTTCAAATCTTTTAGGGTCCCTGGACGGTTCACATAAACACGGGATTTCTGTCACGGGATGGCAGTTTTGAGGGAACACTTCCCAGAGCGCCTCATCTCAATTAGGGGCGTTTTGAAGTGGCCGGCCCGCTCTCCCGATTTGTCCCCTTGTGATTTTTTTCTATGGAGTTTTTTGAAATCATATATTTGATATTAAATTAAAGTATATAAAATCAGTAACTTTAAACCCTTCTGAAAATAATCAAAAGCTATATTTGAATATCGAATAACTTTATATACTCTTACGCGAAACCCTATATAATAAATGAAATTTTTTCTATTTCAGTATTCGATACTATCATATTTTGATGAGGTACGGGAATACTATATTGATGGGAATACTATAATATATTGATGAAGTACCAGAGCATGCATATCGTGTATCTGAGTACTCCGGATATTGAACAAACGCATAATCTAATTTAAATGTAAATTATTCGTTTTGTTAAAATAAATCCGTATTTCATTGTTCGTACGTGACATCTATCGGATGAACGTTATCTCATTCTCTCTTTCTTGTCTGTACGCGTACGAGCGAAATGCTCTATGTGTCGCACAAAAAGTATTTTAATTCGACAATCTATGGAACTGATTTGCCACAAACTGTTTGAAAAAAGATAAATAAAATTAATCAAATTGTTTTACTAAAATCTCTTGATGGTGGTCTAGATGACAGAATGCTTGGATCCTGATCCAGGGGACTTCGGTTCAAGCCTAGACACGACCAGATTCCATCTTCATAATTATGAGCTATTTTCTGTTTATATTGGAGATTGCATAATAAATTCTAATATCATTAACTAAAATCCTTGGTGTAGGTTTTTTTGTAATAATAAATAAACTAATAGTTCATTTTAAATAATAATTCAAGAAAATTGAGTTTTAATAACAGCCTTGGGTATGTGGCGGGAACTTCTATGTTCCTTTTAAAAAAAAAATTATAATAATAAAAAGTGCAATTATATTCACTCAAACATTAAAAAAGTGGTTCGATTCTAATTCCATAAAAATATGAGAGACGCTACTGTTCCCACGCGTTTGAAAGGCCGCCTAGTGCATGGTATAGTTGTGTGCGTGGTTCACAGTGGCGGGGAGAGACGATATATCGGCTCAAAAACCACGCGGAGTGAATGAACTACGGGGATGGTCTGATCGTGGGGGTGGGGGTGGAGGGCGAGCGGGGCGGCAGGGGTGAACAACCCCGCACATCGCGGGGGAGGTGAAAAAACGTCGGGGGTCGCTAATGTGGAGTCACACGCATACCCCATTGTTATGCTTACACATGTTCTGCTAATGCTATGTACAATACATACTTTTATGGAGGTAAATAAGGAAGATTGGACAAGAAACAACAGTGCGATTTAAGTTTTAATCACGCGCTCATGTTTATTACAAATACTAATTCATATAAGAAGTTAATGTAGTGCAAATGATAGTGTTGTGAAAAAAATAATGAAAGTATCAAAGATGATAGAAACAAAATTTTATCAATGAAAGCGAAAACGATCGTTCACAATGGAGTTGTGGTCCCAACCCTTATGTATGGAAGCGAAGCATGAAACTGGCAGAACAAGGATGAAAACAGAATAAATGCGGGACGGATGAGATCCCTAAGACGTATGTACGAGTACACAATTGAAAACTTACATATTTTGTTCTATTATACTTTCTTATCGATCGCGAATATCAATCAGATGCAGCGTTAATTTTTAGATTTAAAACACGTCTTAATGCGCCCTTGAGGTGATTACATCACAAAAACGGCGCTTTTAAAAGTTAGCATCATATTATTATTATTATTATTATTATTATTATGTGTAGTAGAACGATGTATATATAACAAAATTCAAATAAGTATTCCTCTCTCGCTCTCTTGTTTTCAAAATATTCTCGTACTCTTTCTTGAAGACATCCGGTTTTTTGCCCATTTAAATTTATACATAAATGTAGCATATTATCGGCCTTACTTTTTTTATAATAATCGAATGAAATCGAACATAACCAACATTTAAAATTTTCTTAATTTGGTCATTACAAACTTCCTTAAATTGTCACGAAAGAAATGTACGAATGAATCTTAAATGCTGATATAAGAAAGGAATGTAGAGTGGAAGAAGGTATTATGAACAAAATTATGATAGGATCGCTGCGATGGTTATATGATATGGAGCGCATGGATAGAAAAAGAATGGTTATTATTTAAGCAACAATTTAAAAAAAAATACGAATGTATTAAACAGAATATTAAGCGATAGCTGTAAGCTACATTTTAAGCAGTTAATTCTTTCATTATGGAGGGGACAATTGAGATGAAAACAGAATGAAACGGAAGATGTATTTCCGATGCAAATGACATTCCGAAAGTCATAATCCATCCTGTCCCGCTAGCTTCCTCTCATCCTGTCGCTGAACAATCAAAGTCCGCTTACAAAGCGAACTTGCATTATTTCAATCAGATACTAACTATACGTCAAGCCGTCGCATAGAGAAGGTGGACCACCACACTCTTATCCTGACTTACAGCGAGTCATACATGCACGTGAATTTTTCTTCTTCTTATTGTGTAGATATTGCGATTTGTTTATGCAGGATATCAACTTGCTTCCTGTGGTGAAGACGACCAGCCTTTTCTTCATCTCTTTAGTGGTCGACGGCCCTCTAGGGTCTCCGTGCATCACGATCTTAGGAATCCTCGCTGGATCCATCCTCACGATGTGGTCCCTCCAGAATCGTCTTATGAGCCTACTCCATCTCACTATGCTTTCGATTTTGCAGGATCTGTGATTTTTTTCATTGGGTATCCTATCTCTAAGGGTCTCCTCGCGATGTTTTCATTTCTGCTACTCTTAGGAGATGTTTGGTTTTGACAGTGTCTGCTCTTGCTTCGATTCCGTCAGTAAGTCATTATGGACCTGATGCATATTTTATAAATCCTAACTTTGCTTTCCACTAGCAAATGCTTATTGTCCCAAATAGTGTCCCTCAGGCATCTGGAGATAACTGCTATGAATTTTTCATACAAATTCATTTTGGAGTATTTATTTTTATTTTTTCTTATAAACAAAACAAACAAACCATCTCGCCGTTTCTCCGCAGGGGTACGCAGAGAGAATGGTCCGCCACACTAATCTATCCTGGCCAAACCTCTCTAGATTCCTACACATTCATACAGCGACTCATACACACACGTCGATTCTTCCGACTTCTAACATGACCAACCATTAAAATTTTATTAATTTGGTCATGCTGTGATTTCCTCGGTCTGCCTCGCCTCCGTACTACATTTTTATCATTCTTTCTTAACCATTCTTTCTCCAAGTTTTCCTCGGTGTTCCCCTCAAATCACGTAGTTTACATATACCTTGTTCGCCATTCTGTCTTCACTCATTCTTTCCATGTGTTCAAAACATCTTAACGATCCTTTCATTATTTTGTTCATAACACTTTCATTAGCACCGCATTCACTTCGTAAATTTACATTTGACACTCTATTATAAACAGATTTAGCACACATTCGTCTTAGAGATCTCATTTCTACTGCATTTATCCTACTTTCATCCTTATATTTAACATTTCATGTCAATTTCTACAAGATAAATAATAATATTATTAAAGGGCGTTTTCATCAAAATTAAGAGATCTTACCTTAATTTAATTTAGAAAACCTTTAACTATCTTAAATTCTCTCCTAATAACACAGTTCGGAATTCTATGTTACTTCGTTTTTCCACAACAGATTGTTATCTACTTTTGTCTACTTATTTCACTTCCATACTAGTGTGTAAGAATCAGAATCAGCGTTATAACTCTATTATTATTCCAATGTGTATTTAATAAGTTTTCGTATTATCAGTTTTTCACGTTAAGCGTTTTCGAAATAAACGATCTTCATTGTGCATGCGAACGAAAGAGCCGACACGGCAATTTAAAATGGGTTCAATACCTTAGACATCACGTGTGTCATTTGACATTTGATAATGCAAGGGACGTGTAATCGCGAATATGTTATTCAAGATTATGCCAGAAGAAAATGCGAGTTCGCTTTATTTTAGGAAAATACTATTATACTTAAACAAAATGTGAAATTATATCATCACTAGTGTGTATACATCGTTAACAAATACTTTTTTTTACCATTATTAAATTCTTACAAGTCTTTGTGTCAAGAATGTATAAGGTATGCAAGTCGAACGATTTAATGATGAATGTCGGAAAGTCAAAGGTGTTAGTTTTTGAAAGGGAAGAGCAAATGACAGTTTGTAATATAAGTGTAAATGAAGAGAACTTGGAACAGGTGAGGGAATTTGTGTATTTAGGTAGCAGCATGTTCACAGCGGATGGCCGGACGGACAGTTATGTTGAAAGAAGGGTTGGTGCGGATAACAAAGTGAATGGAGCATTAAAAATAGATATTAGAAACAAGAATTTATTGTTCTGGTCCCAACCCTTATGTGTGGAAGCGAAGCATGGAGCTGGCAGAGGAAAGATGAGAGCCTAATAAATGCGGTAGAGATGAGGTCTCTAAGACGTATGTGTGGTAGAACAAAGTACGACAGAATCTCAAATGCTGATATTAGGAAGGAATGTTGAGAGAAAGAAGGTATTATGAACAAAATTATGAAAGGATCGCTGCGTTGGTTCGGACATATGGAGCGCATGGGTGAAGAAAGAATGGTTTAAAAAGTATACGTTAACGATGTAAATGGAGTAAGGAGTCGAGGTAGACCGAGGAAAACATGGCATGACCAAATTAATCAAATATTAAGGGTTGGTCATGTCAGAAGCCGGAAGAGTTGACGTGCGTGTATGAATCGATGTATGAATGTGGAGGAAGCTAGAGAGGTATGTCAGGATAGAGTAGTGTGACGGTCCATTTGCTCTGCCTACCCCTGCGGGGAAACGGCGTGATGATTTGTTTGTTTCATTCTTTCAATGTGTCCAAACCATTCATAACACAATCACCATGTTTCCAGGTTTGAGCCATGTCACCTGGATCAGGAGCCAAGCGTTCTGTCCTCTTAACCATCACCCACATAGAAACATTTTTTTTAAATATATATGTAACTAACTAACCATCACGCCGTTTCCCCGGAGGGGTAAGAAGAGACGATGAACCGTCAAACTGCTCTGTCCTGACATACCTCTCTAGTTTCCTCCACATTCATATATCGTAACATGCACGTTCGACGACTTTTCCGACTTGGAATGTGGCCGCTTTTCAGTATTAATTTGGTCATGTGATGCTTTCCTTGGTCTTCCACGGCTTCTCTTTCCACTCACAATGCTTGTATACAACATTTTAACCGTTCTTCTCTCGTCCATACATTCCATATGTCAAAACCATCTCAGGGATCCTTCTTTTAATTTTACTTACTTTAATATGCCTTACTTTTCTTCCTTATTTCGTCGTTCGTATTCTATCATATATCGTTTTCCCGCACATTCTTCTCAGAGATCTCATTTCTACGGCATTTATCCTACTTTCATTATTTTTTTGCCAGCTCTAGGCTTCACTTCCATACATAAGGGTTGACACTAGAACTCGATTATGTACTGCTATCCTTGCTTAAGTTTAAATTTTTCTATTAATAACGATTTATATAATCATGTAATCACCATAAAAAATTTGGCCTAATATAACACGAGAATTTAAAAAATGAAACAATAATATAATATTATATTTTGAAACATACATACTCGTATATTGCGAAATGTTATATTTATTGTTTACTAAATCGTCCATATTTCGCTTTTACATAAACAATGTAACCCTGAGAATAACAAATGAATGGCGAATAGTAATTAATAATGGTCGTAAAATTAAAAATAGTGGTTATGTTTTATAATATCGCGATTCACATTAATCGAAGATATTTATTATTGTATGAGTTCATATTAGTATGAAATGAATCTTACAATATCTACTAAGGATGGGTAGTACTTAAAAATAACGGTAAATAAAAAGTATCGTAAATTATTTTGATGCGATGTCATGGGTAGCTTGATTTAAACGAAGAAACTCAGGTAAAAAAAGTCAGGGGTATTCATTTTCAGAAATTATAAAATCCAAAATAAATATAATATTTTTTTTAATATAAATTTATAGCATTATCTAACTAACCATCATGTCGTCTCTGCGAAGGGGTAGGCAGAAAAAAGTCCTGACATATTTATCTCGCTTCCTTAACATTCATACTTCGTGTCATGCACGTGTGTCGATTTATCCGACTCCTCGCGTGTTCGACATTTAAAATTTTGAGTTTTGTAGGAATACAAAGTGTTTTTATTAATATGTAACCTTAATATGGAAGTTTACACCAATGTGCATATGCACAATATGTAAGTATTTGAGTATGGTATACATGACAAGCAGTGGCGGTACTTCCATACAAGCCGAAAAGCCGGGCTTGCCTTAAAAAATCTATAATAAAACAATGTTTATTGCGCGTTTGAGTCCTCTACGAATAAAATTATATATTGAATTTTCGCGCGTGTTAAAGCGATTTAATTCGTTGCGTAAATGACTCCGCTGACATGCGCAGAAATGACCTAAGTGTATGTTTTGTTCCACTCATAAGGGCCGTATTTTATTTCACTCATACGTACCGTAGGTGAGATGCCCACGAAATCGCCTACGTCCACATGTTTTGTTTCATGTTTTCGATGGGCTTCATATTGGGCTTGCAAAATGTAAAACGGTCTTTGTCGCACTTGTGTACTTTTGGCTTGTAATCATATAGCTAGGTGCATATATACCAGAAGATATCTACAATTTTTTGTATGGATTTGAAGCCGGGCTTTATCACTCTGAAGTATGTTACTATTCGATGTGTCACGAACTTCATTTCTATTGTCAGAATGTTATCTGTCATTTAGGTTATGTGCAGAAATGTTATTAAAAGAAAGATTATGTCATTTCTTTACGAACATTTATTTATAATTCGTGTTTCGGTGTTAACAAATTTATTATTATTGTGTATTTAGTTTATTTCTTATTAATTATATTTCATCTTGTATTTGTAAATACATTATTATTTTATAAAAGTACATGAGTTTGGTGACGCAGAAATTATTTTTTTGTATAGATTTAAAATGCGCCTAAAATGGGATTTAAAATCAATTAATTTAGAAAGATAAAACTCTTTTAATCCGGAAAAATACATTATGGTGGCCCTCTACTAATATTATAACACAAAAAAGTCGGACGGGCTTGCCTTACTGGTTGACCCTAGGCACGCCACTGATGACAAGTTAGAAAATATAAATACACATCTTCAGAAATGAAGAAAGAATGGTTTAAAAAGTATACGTTAACAATGTAAATGGAGTACGGAGTCGAGGTAGACCGAGAAAAACATGGCATGACCGAACTAATCAAATTTTAAAGGTTGGTCATGTCAGAAGCCGGAAGAATCGACGTGCGTGTATGACTCGCTGTATTAATGTGGAGGAAGCTAAAGAGGTGTCAGGATAGAGTAGTGTAGCGGTCGAATCTGCGGGGAAACGGCGTGATGCTTTGTTTTGTTTGTATGTAAATGGAACTAGAAATTGAGGAAGACCGAGGAAAACGTGGCATGATCAAATGAATCAAATATTGCGCCACGTGAGGCCAGGCGCGTGTATGACACGATACATGAATATTGAGGAAGCGAGATAAACATGTCAGGAAAGAAAAGTGTGACAGTCCATTCCTTCTGCCTACCCCTTGGGAGAGACGGCGTGATGGTTAGTTAAAAAATATTAAATTAAGACAATAGTGCGTGGGGGTAAAAGAGTGTGGCGGTTCATCCTTTTATACGGTGGAGGACCGTAAATTGGTATAAAAGTTTCTTTTTTTCAACATTGTAGCATATATACATCTTCCAAAAATTTTCAGACGTGGTGGTCGCAAGAAGGGAGCAATGGGGAATGTTGTTAACATAAAGCGATCGCTTAACCCAACCAATGACAGGTCATAAGTCCTGTACGCGCCTCGACCACCATATTCTGTTCCCAGAAAACAATTTACATATTCGTCTCTATTGTGATACAATTAATCCTTAAAAAAGTTTCTTTGTTTCAGTGGAGGTGTTATAGGTTAAGGCCCCGCGGTTGGGCGCCAATTGTGTCTGGTGCGCGGGAAACGGTGGTTTGAGTCCGTCTACTGTTGCACGCTCCCCTTCCCGCGGCTATCGATCTGTCTCGCTCGTGGCTGTTTCCTTTGTGCCCCCTCCCCTCGCGGCGGGCGGGGGGAGGGGGTGGAGAGATCCATCCCAAACAGTCTGGCGCGGGCCGCCCGAGGGGGAGGACGTGCGAGACGAGATGTTTTGGTCGCCGGAGGCTTAATGCTCTGCCCCGATTACTGCGGCGATAGATCATCCCGATTCTAGGTCAAGGAAATTAGCGAACTTTGCGAGGATAATGTGATGCTTGAACGAATGTATTATGTAGATACCATTATAACGTGTAAATAATTAATAGCAGCACACTACTAACTAATATACCATATTATTTAATTAATCAGATTATATTATATAAGATGGAACAATATGTAAAATAATAATTAATACCCTCATCATTATTTGTGTTCATAACTACATGTATAATACCTTATAGCTCGTATATCTAAGGTGATCCACGATCGCCATCAATCTATGAGAGTTTTGAAGTGCTTCCGTGCGGCAATTTGGAGCATAAAATAACCATAGTCCCTTACTCTATGTCAAATATATTATGTTTCCGAGTGATCCTCAATTATGAACATTTATGGACAACACATTATAAAAAAAAACGTATGAAGTGTTTCGAGAGCGACATATTTATAAATATGTAAAGATTTTATACTGTACTCGAAAAAACATATTGCGATTATATACTCGTAATTATTAAATAAATAATTTTAATGAAAACGTCTGTTTTCCTTAAGTTTTATTTTCTCTAAACAAACCAACTAAGGTAATGCCAGTGGGTAGGGGAATCTTCTTAACCGGATCTTGTCGGATGTAGACATTTTTCACGATAGTAAGGCTACCCTCAGAAAACGTATGTTATATCACTTATGTAGTATATTAGTATCTATTTTTAAGATAATCAAGTGATTTTACTGAAATCTCTCGATGGATGTTCATTTTAAATAATAATTAAATAAAACAATATTTTTTAACTAGTTACACTTTTGTATTTATTTTGACAGCGACCGGTTTCGCCAAGCTCACTGGCATCGACAGACTTGAAAACTTAAAAAAAAATCGAAATCGAAAATGTATTTTATGGGGATGATATGTTTCCCCTTGCTTAGGCAATATCAAATGTATTAGAAAAGCTTAACATATTATTTCTAAAAAATTAAATAAAACTTATAGAAAACGGGCGTTTTCATTCGTATTAATTATTTATTATTGAGATAACTCAATACATTACTTATAAATTACTGAACATGGGGCTATATAAATTAGTCTTACATACATCATCATAAAATAAAAGACAGTTTATTTTATTTCATAGATAAACTCAATTCTAAAAACACTTATATTAAAAACAGGCAAATACGGAGAATTTATCATTGCGAAAACGTAATTTCATTCACATTTTCCTCAAGGTTGAGTTAGTCTAAGACGGAATTTTATAATAAATTTTATTGCAAACATCATAATTTGAGTATTATTACGTTGGGTGTACATTAAATAATCATATTTCACGGGATTTAACAGCCTACAATGTAAACGCAGAAAATTTTATCAACAACATTAAAGTGACTACCGGCATAGTTAGAATTAATTACGGGTCATAACTTACGACACGTGTCGCTTTTTAGTTTTGTAAAATATACATTTTTGTAAAATACACATTTTTGAAAAAGAGACATTTTTCAAAACAAAAATAGACATGTTTATACGAGTACGTTGTGCTATCCAAAATGATTTGGTTATAATTTAAAATAAAATCATACTGTAATATTTATTATTTCTTGAACAAAGATTCTATATTAAATTATTAATCCGGGAGTAACAGACGTCGTCGTAAGGGTAGCGAAGCTTAAATGGTCATTTGCAGGACATGTTACAGATTGGCAGATGATAGATGGACCAGAAGGGTGATAGAGTGGAGACCCGCGAAGACAAACGAAACAGAGGGAGACCCCCCACACGATGGTCCGATGACATTAGAAGAATTGCTGGCGATTGGATGCAAAAGGTACAAGACAGGGATACGTGGAGAAGTATGGGGGAGGCCTATGTCCAGCAGTGAACGACAACGGCTGTCTAAGAGAAGAGAGAATGCGAATGAAAACGTCAATTTTCTAGAAGGTTTAATATGTTTCATGGGAACGACATCTTTCGTCTTTCTAAGACACTATCAAAAAATTTATGATGCCATGGACAGGAAAAACTTATCATCAACATAAAATATAATAAATCTACTAGAAAACAGACGTTTTCATTCGAATACATTATTTAATATTAAGTTTTACACGATTGTTCAAGAAACAATAAATATGAGTAAATAAGTTTATAATTTCACAAAAAATTGCAGTTTTTTCAAACATGTTTCGGGCTGCAGACGTCCTTCCTCAGTGTAAAAATATTACAATAAAATTAGATAAAATCTTTACTTATACATCAAACGAAAGCGGAGGTAGGGAATGCGTGGAATTTAGTTTAGATAAGTTGGAAAATAATTTTGAATATTCCTAGCCAAATTATACAAAGTGGTCTATGGAACAATGCAAAGCTAGAGAGGCGACACTAGAGAGACGCTTCACGAATTAGTTCACATGCCGCGAGTTTTATGCATCCCATTACGTTAGTAATATATTCATATGATTTTCGACATCGTCTGTGGTTATTTTAGACCGATCAAGAATGCCTCATCACTATTTACATAAAGATCTCGTGGCATTCGGACCGATCTGACGCAGAGAGGAATTTCAGTCACTTCACACATTTAAAATAAAAACTCTGGAACGTCATCTCGCATTTATAAATACAACAATGAACCTATGTGTTCTATTTTTAAACAGTATATTCACATATGTAACGATCGGTTTTTTAAATAATTTACACGATGGATACACATATAAAACGATCGATTTTTTTAAATAATTTACTCGATAGATATACACAATTAATTTAACCCATATCAGAGACTAGCTTTTGTACATGTTATTCTATCAATATTTAATTTTTTTAAAAGCACTGTTTGTGTTAATCGCTCCATTAGTAATATTCAACTGACAAAATAATTACGCGCAGATTTCACAGACAAGATTCAAAATGATTTATCATGTCAATTCACGTGTGCCATACGACCGCAGCGTCAAAGTTCTGTTGTCACGTCAGATGTGACATACGACCGTTAAGGGTAAATGTATATTTTTTTAATGAACTTAAGGCGTTCACTGTGGAATTTCACAGATACGATATTTTATGAATTAAAACACTATTTTTTTTTAATTTTGAGTTTATTCTTCTCGACACGTTTCGAATATTTTACACCTACATCATCGGGAGAACGATATATAGTTGTGTGTAAAACCTTTGAAAAACTGAAAACAAACGGTGTTTTGATTCATTACCCTTATCGGACGCTAGCTTATGTATTTTTTTTTTTAATTTTAAAACAAACGAACAAACCATCACGCCGTTTCGCCGCAGGCTTAGGCAGAGAGAATGGACCGCCACACTAATCTATCCTGGCACACCTATCTAGCTTCCTCCACATTCAGACAACGAGTCATACACGCACGTCGTTTTAATTTTAACTTTTAAATAAAATTGATTTTGTGTACAAAGTTAAAATAAATAAACCTCGTTCAATGAATCCGAAACACAAAATAAAGGTGAATATAGAACAAATATAAAAGAAATATAAAAAAATCGTCCGTTTTCTAGAAGTATATTTCACACGACATGGTTCGCTTTGATAGAATATTAACAAATGTTTACATAAACGTTTGACATTTTATCAAGGCGAAATATGTCATTCCCGTTAAATATAATAAAACTTCTAGAAAACCGACGTTTTCCTTCGTATCAATTAGGATTTGTATACCATTATCAAAGAATGATTAAATATTGTATATGGTCTGTTCTATTATATGGCTGCGAAACCTGGACTCTGTAAGTGAATGTAATGAACCGGTTGGAAGCGTTCGAGATGTGGATATACTGCAGAATGCTCCGTATACCGTGGACCGATAGGGTCAGTAATGCAGACGTACTGCAAAGAGCCAAAGTCAATAGAGAGCTGTTGTCGAGTGTGAAAATTAGAAAGGTCTCATATTTGGGTCATGTGCTAAAGGGCGAAAAATACCACCTCCTTCGACTGATATTAATGGGTAAAGTGGAGGGACGTCGGGGAGTTGGTAGAAGGCAGCTGTCCTGGGTGCGAAAAATCAAAGAATTGACAGGAATAACAAGAGTTCAGAACCTGTTCCAGTGGCGCAGGATAGAGATGCCTTTGCTGCAGTAATCGCCAACGTTGGGGGGACCTGACTTTAAAAACAAACGTGAACTTTTAAACCCCGTAAAACATTCTACGATATTTTGCCTGATATGAATAAGGAAATGTAATTATTACGGTATCAATATGCAAGTTGTGTACGCGAAAAACAATAAAACTTTTTATTTATGTATTACTGGTTCAAATGCGTGCGAATATGGCAATAAAGCACTTAATGACCTGCACTCATTAAGTCTGTTCCCATAGCCCGCGCTACCTGCAGGGTATTATTTGCAGGCCGTTTTCACCGTAGCGTGAAAGTTTCAGCACGAATATCTCCTTGTAATGGGAGTCCTAATTGGACGGGTGAAGTCAGACGAAACAGAGCGATGCTCTCGAGTTAATACAGTAATGTTCCGCCCCGGCTACAGCAGCCCTTCCCTACCGCACCCTTCCCGCCAGCTCACCCTTCAGCCCCCTCCGTTATATTCCGCATAGATTTTTGAGTGAATAGTCCTATTATACAATGACACGCGCGATCCGTCGTAGGATCACAAGTGATGTGCACGAGAAAAAATACTGTATGATAGAATAAAATAAGAAGGAATTTAAAGTAAATGAATGTGTACTTAATATTTGTGAATGTATACTTATACCTGTATACAAATCCTGGATTTACACCAAAGGGTGGTTAATTCAAATTTTAATTGTATCTCAATAGAGACGAAGACGTAAACTGGAAACTGAACATGGATGATCAAGGTGTTTACAGGACTTATGACCTGTCATTGGTTGGGTTAAACGCACGCTTTATGTAATTACAACATTCCCCATTCCACCTTCGTTATTGTGATCATGCATGACAAATTGATCATCCATGTTCAGTTTCCAGTTTACGTCTTCGTCTCTATTGAGATACAATTAAAATTTGAATGTGTACTTATTCATTGTTTCTTGAACTTGATGCAAACTTTCTTGAAGGTGCAAAATGTAAGGCAGATGATTGCATGGTTTGTACATATAGAACGAATAAGTAGAAAAGAATGGTTAAAATGTTTTATATAAGCAATGTGAGCGGAAAAAGAAGCCGTAGAAGACCAAGGTAAGCATAGGATGACCAAATTAATCAAATACTAAAAGATCGGAAAAATCGACGAACGTGCATGTTACGATGTATGAATGTGCAGTCTTTAGAAGCTTCTTAAATTTAACGTCACTATCCTTATACTTAATACTAACATGGAGGCTATTCCACGCCAACGGACCCGCAAGGCTGAAAGCACGATCATAGAAACTTGCTTTATTGGCTCTGACTGGAATAATTGTTATGTTGTTTGCACTTGTTTATACTGATCGGAGTGAACGTTGCCTTTCCGTTGGCGTGGGTGTCACGCAGAGGTCCAATATATACACTGGCGCTCTCTGGTGTCGAGCCTTAAACACTCTTTGCCTACCCCTCCGGGGAAACGGCGTAATGGTTAGTTAGTTGAACTATGACGTAAAACGCCATATTAAATAATTAATATGAATGAAAACATTTGCTTTCTAGAAGTTTTCAATTTCAATTAAATTAATAAATAAATTGTGATACGTATTATGACAATGTTATTATTAAATCGAGCACTCGTGAATAACTAACCTCTTCTCTTCGCTGTGCTCCAGTAGTTCCTGGCTAGCGATGGGCAAAATCGAATCATTTCTATGATCGAGTGGTTGGTAATCGAGTTACGGCATGTTTGCGGAGTTGACTAGACAAATCTATTTATAAGATCGAACTCGGGGCGTGATAGCGAGATGCTTTAATACTAGTAATTGCTGGAGTGATAAACGAGCATAGCCCTTCCCTGTGATGGAATAGATTACACCATACTAGTGGTCGGTAAACTACGGCTCGCGAGCTAAATTCGACCCTTTGGCTCTTGAGTAATCTTCGGATCTTGCACGAAGGGCATGATTAAAATACATTTTTTTTAGTAAATATTTGAGAACGAATTTTTTATCTTTCTTACATTCCTTCCAATCATGCGTATCGACAGCAAGATCAGAATTTATAAAACATGCGTGCGACCTATCATGACGTACGCTGTAGTGACGCGGGCTGACACTGTGCGAACCAAGGGACTACTAAGAACATCGGAGATAAAGGTCCTAAGAGATCGTGTCCGCAACGTAGACATAAGAAAAACTTGCGAAATAGAGTATATCGTTCAGTGGAGTAGATCCAAAAGAGGATACTGGAGGAACCATGTAGCCCGAATAGATGGTGACAGACTTGCGTATACAGCCGCTTATGAAATCCCCTCTGGACACCGCCCACCTGGAAGACCGCCTAAGAGATGGAAGGACAGCTGGACCTCATCATCCGACGTGACATGATTTCTGTGTCACAGATCGTCAGATCTATTAAAAGAATAAGAAGACATTCCTTCCATTTCGGTATTTTAACATGTAGAATTTTTCACCCCATTATTCTTAGTGATATCATTTCTACGGCATTTATCCTTCTTTTGCCAGCTCCAAGTTATATATTTTTAGATAGACACGCGTATGGAAATGACTTAAACAATTATTTATTATTTATTATTATTTGAAATGAATTACTATTTGAATTGCAGACGACATGGTACTCCAATTTGAGGCGAACACGCGGGAAGAAGCATTCAGGAAGATAATTAAAGGATTCAAAACTGTGAAATACTGGCTGGACAATAATCTTTCGACATTACCCCAGTTGGGAGTTATTAAAACCACGAACTTGGTTAAAATGATCAATCAATTATATAATGACCTTGATTTATGATAATTGAATTATAATAGGTTTGTAGTGATACATGTCAGTGTAAAATGAAAGGTGAGGTTATGTTTCGACTATCTTTCTGTCTGACTCCGTCTTTCGAAGCTAGGTTAGGTTCGGTTAAAAGACATTACAAACATATCTATAGGCATCTATTTGAGAACAAGTAAAATACCAGGAACGTTTGAGGGATGGTTCGACTTTAGAAATACAAGATACTCTCTCTCTTTAAAAAAACCCAATTGGGTTACACGGATACATTTTTAGATCTTACTATTAATTATGTAATGTTTCAGATATATTTTATATTGAGTTGTAGTGAGACTCCTCGTGTCTTTTGGTAGTTCATTGTAAAGTTTCAGTCCATTGTTCAATATCCTTGATTGTCCTGTCTTAGTTCGTGCATTCGGTAAGTGATATCTGTCACAGTTCCTGGTCCAGTATCTGTGTATGTCTGGCAGGATGCTTCTGCTTATTCTAAGAATCCTCTAATAAGTCTGAAGAAAACCCATCCCTGGTTATCTGCAGATTATCGGTCCTCAGCACACCCAAGACGAATGTGGTGGGATAAAGCCACGAATAGCTACCAAACTTCCTCTTGTAGAATGAACAATGAATTGACCTAGTCAGGAAATGTTCGCCTTGAAATTTAGTAGTCCATAACACATGCGAGGGTTGATCTAGGCATGCAGTATTAAAATCAAGACACTCATTGAAAATGAAAATCCCGTAGATTAAGTCAATCCCGGTCAGACTAAATTATCATATGCCGACCCAGCTAGCCTTGCCTAATGGGGTAACTAAAGTCATTTTCATTAACTTAAAAGTGAGGGTAAGCTTATGGTGCGGTGTGAGTAATAGTCGGGCACACTTAACTAGTTTAACACTCGCTTTATAGTGCTAAATTCATCCTTTACCCATGATGCTAGACTCTAAGCAAAGTAAATTTTTAAGGATTAATTGTATCTCAATAGAGACGAAGATGTAAATTGTTTTTTTGGAAACAGAATATGGTAGCCGAGGCGTTTACAGGACCTGTCATTGGTTGGGTTAAGCGATCGCTTTATGTTAACAACATTCCCCATTCCGCCCTTCTTACGACCACCACGTTTGATAAATTTTTGAAAGATATATATATGCTACTATGTTGAGAACTTTTCACATTTTAGGTCAATCTTCACTAGCGCCATCTATTAAGATTATTAGTAAGCATTAAAGGTAATTCTTCGTCTTCATCATCTAATTGTAGATCTTGCGTTCTTTTTATGTAGGATATCAATTTTCTTCCTGTAATAAAGACGACCTCTTCATCTCTTTGGTGGTCGTTAAGACTCTGGGGTTTCGTGCATCACGATCTCATTAATCCTCGCTGGATCCATCCGTTCGATGTGGTCTCTCCAGAATCGAAAATTTTTAAATGGCAATTTTGGGGGTGATTTATTATAGAGTAAAATGAGAGTTAAAAATTAGAGTAAAAATTCATAAAAATATGACATCTATCTCCTTCGGTATACCTGCATCTCAAGAGGCATATTTCGAATACCTCGTTTAGAAGACGAGTCGCCTTCAATACAGGAGAGCTTCTAAGCTATTCTGTGCGGCAATTTAGAGCATAAAAAATATATAACCCCTTGCTCTGATATAGCTATAGAGAACGTATAGATTTAGTTCAGTGTTTCTGAATTGTATAATAAATACATCAAGATAACAATAAAAATGCTTACACAGAAAAATCATACAACGCGTTTCAAGAGTGTTGAAGTCCAACATTCCAGCGAGAAATAGCTTGTATTGATATAAAACAAGGTTGGCTGTTGTAATTAGCAATAAACATGATTTATCGCGGATTAAACGTCGATTCATATAAAATAAGTGCAAGAAATGAGAAAATGCACACGCGCAACATACGTATATGTATTGTACATACGTTTTAACCGAGAGGAATGAACTTGCACGTCACTGGTTACTCGGTATGCATCACCGTACGGCGAGTGTTAATTAAATTAAAAGTAGATATCTCCAATTGTATAATCTTTATCTCACGAACTACCTATTCCGAGATGAAGACACAGGACGATAGTAGGCAAGACACTGAGAGATCGCGAGAGGAACACCAGAATAAGAGAGATATTATAATATAAGATGGAGCAGACAGCGAAAAAGGGACTGGTACGGTCATGTTCAAAGAATGGACACCACCAGACTCCCCTATATTACTCTACATAATCAGTCTCATGGGACTCGTCCTCGTGGAAGACCTCCTAAAAGATGGAAGGACAGCTGGGAGTCTACCTCACAGGAGGAGCAACACTCTGGAGAACTAACCACATATGTCTACAACAAGGAAGAAGAAGAAGAAGCAGACCTGAGTAACCAAAAAGCATCTTCATTAATAATAATATGCTAACTTTTAAAGCGCCGTTTTTTTTTGTGATGATATCACCTCAATGGCGCATTAAGACGTGTTTTAAATCTAAAAATCCTAATATGAACGCTGCATCTGATATTCACGATCGGTTAGAAATTATAATATAATAAAATATGCAAGTTTTAAATTAGGTATGAAATATGAGAAAGATGAGTTTTCAGCTTAGATCTGAAAAATGATGTTAATGATGTCTGTCCAGCTATGAAGCGTTCGTTTTGACTACGTTAAAATTATATTTAAATATAACGGCAGATGCGATAGGAACTCAGGTCAAATAAATTAAATGAACTACATAATTTGCTAACACGAGGCGTTGACAAATTATAAACAAAACGCTTTCGTAATCGATAACAAATATTGAATGCTGCTTAATTCAGCACAATTTATATGAAATCGCTTGCGCTGGCATGCGGACGGTAGCAATTTTCAAATTGCAACATTAGGTATTATAATACTGTCCAAGACGATTAATGTTTTTTTTCATATGAAGCACTCACATTGTGGTTGGACATTTAATACTTTATATATCAAAATAATTTAACTGAATCCAAGCGAAACTAGTTAGCATCAATTTTAATAACCATACCGTGGTTAAATACAAAGGGTTTTATTATTTTATTACTATAAGTTTACAATTAGTAATACTATGATTATAAATCAAATGAAGATGACAGCTAGCTGCCGAAACCAGTCGAAGACACTTTGTGTCTTCGACCGTTTATTTATTTATTTTTTATTTAGACATACAATAGTAAAACTGTATTCCCACGAGTATAATACTTTATTAGAGGAGTTTAACTAAATTACATTTTTAAAGGATTTTTTAATTAATATACCTAGGAAATTGAAAATAACTTTGTTTAATCCACTAATTATTTAAAAAAATATTTAAATAAACACGACATGTTTATGAGTCTATCTTATATTTTAAATTTGAATTATTGGATCGAGTTTTAAATGCGATTTTATATTAGTCTTTCTTTGTTTAGTTTTTTTTATATTTTTACACCTGAAGATGGAGGTATCCTCAGAAACATGTCGTGTTTTTTAATAATTAGTGTATTAAACAAAGTTGTTTTCAATTTCATAAGTATATTACTATGGAATTCCACAGTGTTAATGCCTTAGCGTTCAATAAGTTAATTTTTTTAAATACAATTTTATTTTTATTATTTCATTAGTTATAAATTATTGTTTCTTGAACAAGATGTTAAACTTCATATTAATTAATTAATACGAATGATCAAATGACTTGGTAAGGCGAAACATGTCATTCTCATAAAACATAATTAAACTTTTAGAAAACCGACGTTTTCATTTATATTACATCAAAGTTAAATGCAATCAAATATAAAGTTCTATAAATGTCACTGTGTGTACTAGTGTGCGGCCTTAAACAACTTATTGAGAAGTGCAGTATTGGCAAAGTGTGTCACAAATAGAGTTATGTATATCCGGACTTGACCCAATTTGGCCGTGAACTCGGCACGAGCGGACGCGCGTCCTCTCACCCAACTCGTAAATAATTCAGCAACAGAGGGGTCTAAGTGATGATCAAACATTGCAGAATGCCATTTAGGTACCTGTGTATACGCCAAGCAGGTACCTGTATTTATTTAAAACAATGAAACATTATAAAAGCAGCCTTGAATGATATAAATAAGAGTACGGAAATGATTGCCAATAGAATATCATGTACAAAAATAATTGATAATGTGTCGATATTTAAATATTTCATAATATGGCCGCCGGCCATAATACCGGCCGCCAGAACCAATCTGCTTCTGGTGACACCGGTGGGAAGAGCAATTAGTCTGCTGAACGCAGTCTCCTCGAAGATCAACGTCTTTCATATTAGTGAAGGTACGTTCAGGGGACAAATACTCTTGACTTAGAAAATATCTTGTCTTCCTAATGTCGAACCATCTCTAATGCGTTTCTGGTAGGATGTTGTATGTGTATAATATTTTACCTGTACTCAATAGATACTAGTCTACCCAAAAAGCTAGGATGGCAGTGCACAATGGTGTTCTTGTGCCGATTCTTATATATGGAAGTGAAGCGTGGAACTGGCATAAAAATGATTAATGTAGTGCTAGTATTTAAACGAGTTTGTGCTAAATTTGAATACGATCGAGTGTCAAATGCAAATATTAAAAGTGAACGCAGGCCGAACGAACGTGTAATGAATAAATAATGAAATGGTCATTAAGGCCATCCGAAATTTCGGACGACGTTGGTCAAGTGCCGAAACCGGTCGAATATAAAATGAAAATAAGTAGAATAAATACACTAAGAAAAAAATAATCCATAAATATAACGTTTATAAAAATTAAGGTTACTTAAAAATATATTTTATTTATTACCGTTTTTAAGATTCGCTTAAATAGAGCATAATCAAAATATTTTTTTAGTATTAAAATATCTAATTAAAACGAATAAAAATGTGTTTTCTAGAAGTTTTATTATAATTAATGGGAAAGACATTTGTTTTGTCAAAAAGTCAATTAATTATAATGAAACTTCTAGAAAACAGACATTTTCATTCGTATTCATTATTGAATATGGAGTTTTACATCATTGTTCAAGAAACAATAACTATTGATTTAAATACCGTTTGAACACATTTTTTTAAATGTTTTTCCTCGTTTGCTTCGAGATTATTCTGTCCCTGACCTCGTGCGTCCGATTCGCGGATTTTCAAAATTGATTGTACTTAAAGTCTTCATCGCGTGTCACACCGCGTCCGATCTAGGTCACGTGGCAAATCTTCGTTAAGCTCCAGCGCCGGATGTGAACTAATCTCACCGAGTATCCAGTTTGTGAGATTACAAGAGCGTTACGCAATGCGAATTCGAATCCATAACCGCGCCATCACTGTCGATCTCGCGCGTCAGATGATTTCAACAGCATTTCTGCGGTAAAGGTGAATTTTCAAACAAGTGAACGAAATACTTATTTGGGTAGTGTGTTTACAAACCGTTGTGGAATGTCATTGATGATATAATCATAATAATAATAATAAATTTGATTATTTGTACAGCGCCATATTTATTGTAGGGTAACATACAGTGATTGTAAATACACATACAAATGAACTAACTTCTTCCTTCTTCATCTTCTTCCTCAGCCTATTCCCGTCCACTCCTGGACAAAGGCCCCCTCAGACTTCTGTGCCGACTGCATCCAGGTTATTCCGACGTGTCTGTTCAGATCATCCTTCCACCGTAGTTGCGGTCGCCCTGCACTTCTCTTTGCCGTCCACGGTCTCCAAGTCAGCAGTCTTCTTGTCCACTTTTCGTCTGAGCTTCTGGCTACGTGACCTGCCCATTGCCATTTTAGAGTCGCCACCCGGTGGATGATGTCAGTGACCTTTGTTTTTTCTCTCACAGTATCGTTTCTGACTCTGTCTCTTAGGCTTATTTCTAACATGGCTCTTTCCATGGCTCTTTGGGTCACTCGTAGTTTCTCGGCACTCTGTTTGGACAATGTAACAGTTTCAAAACCATAAGTACCAACTGGCAGAACGCAGGCTTCATAGACTTTTCGTTTCAGGTTGATCGGTATTTTCCGGTTTTTAAAGATGTAACTCATGTTTCCGAAAGCTGCCCAGCTTAGTTCAATTCTTCTTTTTAGCTCTGCAGTTTGGTTATCTCGGCCCAACTGTTCTTTTTTTTCCCCCTCCGAACAAAGAACAAACTTACAGTTAAATAAAGACATAGAAAGTTACCCGCCGCTTACCCGAAGCTGTTATAGGACGCAGCGGCGCCCCTTCGTCAGCTTCGCTCAAACAATCCCTAGGCCCGCCCCCCCATCCACGCAGGACTTACATTAGCTGGAGAATGCACCATTCCAGAAAAAAAAAGCAAAAGGCAAAAAGGGTATCCAGGCCACATTTAATCCAGTTTAATTTCAATCCACTTCTATGTCCCAATCTCACAAAACAAAGCAAAATATGTTACATGATTTTATGGCCTATCATAAAATTGTGACAGAGTGTAGGACAGGAGAGAAAACTTGGAATGATTAAAAAAAACTAAGTAAATAGAGAGCGCCATATTTATGAATTAATCATCTTACGGGCGCTGTGTTAATTAATATTAAGGAAAACGCACTTTTTAGTTTTATGATATTATAAATGAGGGCCATTAAAATGGTTTGTATACATAGAAAGAACGAATGAAGAAAGAATGATAAATAAAGTATATATGTAAATGGAACAATAAAGAGAGAAAGACCGGGGAAAAGTGGCACAATCAAATCAAACTATCTAAATAAGTAACTAAATAATTATCACGCCGTTTCTCCGAAGGGATAGGCAGAGGGAATGGACCGCCACACTGTTCTTTTCTGACATACATCTTTCGCTAGCTCAACATCCTTACATCGTGTCATGCACGCACGTCGATTTCTCCGAAGGGAAGATGGACCACCACACTGCTCTATCCTCTTAAATTTCTCATATAATCATATATCGCTCGTTGATTTTTCCGAATTTAAGCGCCTTTTACTAGTTGATTAATTTGGTCATGCCTAGTTTTCCTCGGCCGTCCTCAGCTTCTTTTCCCATTCACACTACTTGTACATATATTTTAAAACACTCTTCCCTCGTCCATTCGTTCTATATGTCCAAACCATCTTAGTGACCCTTTCTTAATTTTATTTATCACGCATTCATCCGCCTTACATGCCTTTCTTACTTCATCATTAGATATTCTATCATATTGAACGCTAAGGCATTAACACTGTGGAATTCCATAGTAATGTACTTAGGAAATTGAAAATAACTTTGTTTAATCCACTAAATATTTTTTAAATATTAAAATCACGACATGTTTCGGAGGATACTTCCATCTTCAGTTGTAAAAATATATTTTACACCTGAAGATGGAGGTATCTTCCGAAACATGTCGTGTTGTTAATATTTTTTCAATATTTAGTGGATTAAACAAAAAAAGTTATTTTGAATTTCCTAAGTATATTCTGTCATACATTGTTTTTTCCACACATTCTTCTTAGTGACCTCATTTCTACGGCATTTATCCTACTTTCATCCTTCTTTTGCCAACTCCAAGTTTCACTTCCATACATAAGGGTCGAGAACAATAAAATGTTGTAAAAATACAATGTTTTTCAAAAAGGTTAATTGAAAGTTTGTTATATCTTCGGTGTGTGTGCCGTTTTCTCGTTAAGTTTAGTTTAGCTCAGCTAGGAATGAGGTATTGAGGCGGTCTCTGAAGTGTTACGACCGGTAACGGTATGTTCTGAAGAATTCGGCGATGAACGGGACAACGGGACCGCGCGTGACGCAAGCGGAGAACGGTGAAAAGTGAAGAAACAGGCGGAGACTTGTTTCACGTCCCTTTGTGGCCTGGTTCAGCATCCATTACAATTACAAACCCACTTATGACACCTGCTGGACCACCATACAGAAATAAATACAAGAAAATACAAATCATAATTCAATAAACTACCCGTAAAACCCCTAAAATATTCACGGAAGTAAAGATTTTCTAACTAACTAACTAACTTACCATCACGCAAATAATGGACCGCCACACTGTTCTGTCCTGACATACTTCTCTCGCTTACTCTACATTCATACATCTTGTCACGGACGCACGTCGATTTCTCCGACTCCTCACGTGATCGACGTGCCACATTTTCCTCGGCCTTCCTCTTTTTTTGGCTCCGTTCACGTCGTTTACATATACTTTTTTTACCATTCTCTCTTCACTCTTTCCTTCCATGTGTCCAAACCACATTAAAAACCTTCTCATTATTTTGTTTATAACACTTTCATTCGCACCGCATTCACTTTTATACTTGCATTCGACATTCTATCATATACAGATTTACCACACATTCGTCTTAGAGATCTCATTTCTACTGCATTTATTCTACATTCATCCTTCTTTTGCCAGTTCCATGCTTTACTTCCATACATAAGGGTATATTATAACGGGAGTTTATATCGTTCTCCCGATGATGAAAAGCCTTCGAAACATGTCGAGAAAAATGAACTCAAAAGTGGAAAAAACAGTGTTTTAATTCATAAAAAAAACATTAATAACACTGATAATAATATTCAGATGACATCATAAAATAAAATCATATAAATTCCGCACTCAAAATACAGGTAGTAACCCAATCACGATGACGTCATTAATGGTGCCGTTTTTGAGACATTTGAAAGATTTTAGTTTGTAAAATTGAGGAAAACTTTTAAATATTTTTATCGTCATGACCTCATATTTTTAGCAAAAAATGTATCGAATAGATTTTTGGTAGAATCGTTGGAGATTATTATTTATTTCTTCTTTCTTCTTCTTCTTTTTTCTTTAACAGCCGTTGTCGTCCACTGCTGGACATAAGCCTCCCCCTTACTTCTCCATGTATGACATGTCATACGGGGGGTGGTTGGCATTACAACGCCACGCTTGCCAGACGGGTTGGCGATTATTTATTAACTTTTCTAAATTGACATCTTCAATTCATGCGTCCTTCATAAAGTTAACAAAGGGTCATTAAGATAATCAAATGATTTTACTGAAATCTCTTGATGGAAGTTCATTTTAAATAATAATTAAATAAAACGATGTTTTTAACTACTTCCACTTTTGTCTTTATTTCGACAGCGACCGGTTTCGCCAGGTTCGCTGACATCGACAGAAGGGTCATTAAGGTGGTTTAGACATATGGAACGAATGGATGAGGGAAGAATTGTGTGTCAAAAAGATATATACAAGTAGTGCGAATGGAAAAAGAAGTCGTGGAAGGCCAAGGAAGACATGCCATGACCAAATTAATAAAATACTAAAAGCAGCCATGTTCGAAGTGGGAACAATTGACGAGCGTGCGTGTCACGTTGTGTGAATGTAGAACAGGCGCCATGGTTATGTCAGGATAGAACGGTTTGGCGGTCCTCGGCCTACCCCCAGGAGAGACGGCGCGATTATTAGTTTTAGTTATTAATTAGAAAATTAACAAATTAAAAAAACACTATGTTTTTTGCAACATCCTGTATCTCTGATGCAGTTTCAAAATATGTCATAAAATATAATCCCATCTGTTATTCATTGGCGAAGTATTGTTTCTATGAGAGCATGCATTCATTTGAGACCACTTATTGTATTACAAAGATTATTCTCGTTTGGTGAACGCCTCCTCACTCCTATTCAAGAAACAGATACACTACAAGTGTGCCAAGAAATATGTGTAACTTATACGTATAATTACTAGAATAAAACGATTGTCCTGTGCACTTGTCCTGTGCAGTTTATTAAGGTAAAATAAATCAACAGTGTACAATAAGTGAGCCTTTAATAATTTATTAATTTTAATTCATTTGCAGTAAAAAATATCTTAATGCGATTGGTTTCATCTCAGACAGATAGCCCCAGTTCATAATAATATTACGTACAATTTAGCAGTAAAGAATTTGAAAAAATTCAAGAATTTATCAATGAAAGCGAAAACGGCCGTTCACAATGGAGTTCTGGTCCCAACCCTAATGTATGGAAGCGAAGCATGGAACTGGGAGAAGGATGAGAGCAGAATAAATGCGGTAGGAATGAGGTCCCTAAGACGTATGTGTGGTAGAACGATATACGACAGAATCTCAAATGCTGATATAAGAAAGGAATGTAGAGCGGAAGAAGGTATTATGAACAAAATTATGAAAGGATCGCTGCGTTGGTTCGGACATATGGAACGCATGGATGGAGAAAGAATGGTTAAGAAAGTATACGTTAATGATGTAAATGGGGTACGGAGTCGAGGCAGACCGAGGAAAACATGGCATGACCAAATTAATCAAAATTTAAAGGTTGGGCATGTTAGAAGTCGGAGGAATCGACGTGCGTGTATGACTCTTTGTATGAAAGTGGAGGAAGCTAGAGAGGTTTGCCAGTATAGAGTAGTGTGGCGGTCCATTCTCTCTGCCTACCCCTGCGGGGAAACGGCGTGATGGTTTGTTGTTGTTGTTGGAATTTGAATTCTAAACCAGAACAAATACAGTGTGACTTATCACACTGCCACACAGTGGTCCGGATTTGGAAAACAGCGGACTTAGGAACCAAAGTCATTATTTCGATTTTTAAAAAAAAGTTTGCTGTAGAAAATCTAATTTGTAACAATATTTGTCATGTTCAACATTTCGTTATTTTGAGTCTAACATGGTTTAAAAAAATACAAACGATAAAAATGTATCGAGTAAAATAGATATTTTTTTTTCAGGAACTTGACATCAGAAAGCGAAGGTTTAAGGAAATAGTTTCCATATTTTGGAGTATTTCATGTTTTTGGAGAAATACTTCTCTGAAAAAACACTATTTTATTTATGTAAAACTTCACATAAAATATACAATATTTAAGAAAACCTGTTTTTCATAATTTCCTATAGGGCGAAATCTGTTACAACCATAAAATAAATAATAAAAAATGGACGTTTCATAAATACAAAAAAAAATGTTTTGTTCATAATCTCACCAGTTTATTTTCTAAGTATTTAGTACTACTTTCATAATATTTTCGTACGTTATTGAGTGAAACTAGTCCTGGATACATGATAAATAAATAAAAAGTTCAATTATAAACAAACGTTTTTTTTTTTTTTTATATATATATTTTTTTTTAATTGTTGAATCGCTCTTTACATCATGACAGCACGAGCCAAATCGATGTAAAGGGTATTATTATAGCTATCATAGTGATTCTCGTGACATGTGATAGGCAGCTAATCTATCGCCATTTTATTGTCACGTGAATTCTACACCAGACCATAGACAGTGTGACAATCACACTGCCCTTGCCGGGAATCGAACCCGGAACCTTCGGGGTGGCAGTCAATGCACTTACCACTCGGCCACGAAGGTCGTCTATACAATATAAACTACAAACCATCACGCCTCTTCTCCGCAAGGGTAGGTAGAGAGAATGGACCGCCACACTACTCTATCCTGACATACATTTCAAGATTCCTTCACATTCATACAGCGAGTCATACAAGAAAGACGATTTTTTAAATTTGATGAATAAATATATTTTTTACTCCGAAAAATAATTATCTTTATAACCTTGACCTAGATTCACGTTTAAATTCAAATTGTTAATTATAAGCTTAAACAAACTGAAGAAGGAAAACCAATTCATTTGAATAGATTAAACTAACAAAGATATTGTATCAAAAATATTATAGTATTATTTATATTCAAATTCGTATTTGAATTCTAAATAGTAATATATATTTTACTATAAAAAAACAGAATATTTCGCTGTAAAATCAACCAATGTAGGTGTTAACTGTATTTAAATAGGAGACGGATGGAACCCACTCTTGCCTTGTGCCGAGATAGAATTTACCGATACACGAGAGTACGTCTCACAGACGCCTCGGGTGTGGGATTATCGTAACACTAATACAGATCGGATGCTGTAAATTATTCCGCCAGGCCAATAAGATTCCTATCAGATGTGCGCGTGAGATGTTATATGGTGAACACGACTTTTCATACGTGTGAATTACCGATTAAAATTCATAGAATAATCTTACATCAAAAATTTCGCCGTTCGATTTCACTTTCATACAATTTTGATGTTGTTCGAATTTTAAATGTGATGGATATCGCAAGCATAGAATAGAGATGTCTCGGTACAATGTTTTGTCATTGACGAGTTGTTGCTTTTCAAATGAATGGAATACAAAATGCGAATCTATAATGGCGGTACGTGATTTTTTGTTGTTGTTATTATGACAATTGGACATCATCATTTCAGGAGACATATCTTCTGTGTCACAGAAACTTGTATATATTAAAACTTCTCCCCCTGTCTTCTTACTCTACTGCTTTTTCCCTAAACCCAGGCACTGCTCCTCTTATCTTCTCCTCGGGAACAGACTTTTTTATATAAATACAATCCCAACCATAACTGGTCTTCCATTCCTTGACAATAATGTAAGACTTTATCATAAACCCTAAACCCCCCCCCTCGCCTTCTTTCAGAGGGACACTCCGGGCCATAAAACAACTACCAAATCGGGTGGTGGTCTAGGGGATAGAACGCTTGACTCCTAATCAAGGGGACTTGGGTTCGAGCCTGGACACGACCAGATTCCTTTTTCATAATAATGAGCTATTTTCTACTCATATTGAAGATTTTAAAATAAAATTCTAATATCATTGATTTAAATCTGTGATGTTAGTCCTTAAAAAAAAATTTAAAAAATCGCATTCCAACAATGTTTCCTACAGAAGTATAGCCGTAAGAGGAATAGCCATTAGAGCTGAACCTCTTTAAGCCAGAAGATCCAAGTCCTCTTCCACCGCCCAATTGTGTCCCTCCTTACACTTTTAATTTTAAGATTTTTGCTTTTATATTCCCTTACAGATTAGATGATTAGATTGTTGTGCGAGACGAAAGGGCGCCGCCGCGCCCTATAACAGCCTCGGGTAAGCGGGGAGCACCCCTTCTATGTCTATATTAAAAGAAATGAATAAGAAGATAATTTATACCACCTTTTACAACCAACAATCAAATGTTGTTATTCATTTATTATATATTAAATTAATACTAGAAAAAAAAATTCAATCATATATTTCATTTGCCAAAGCGAAGTCTAGTTAATTAACCCTTATATTTTACTTTATAAAATCATTACGCCAACCACCTATATCATATATTAAAAAGAAAACTTGATTGTAAATTAAGCCCCGATGAAACCGGTCATAATAATAATAAACTTGTTTTTTTACACTATTCCACACGAGAAGTCGGAGAAATCGACGTGTGTGCATGACACGATGTATAAATGTTGCAAGAAATTAAGAAAAGTATGTCAGAAAAGAAGTGTGGCGGTCTATTATTTCTGCCTACCACTTCGGAGAGACGACGTAATGGTTAGTTAGTAAGTTTCGAATTATTTTATTTCAAAATACATATGTGATGAAAAATACGTAAAATGAAAACAAAAGAATATTTTATAAGGATTAATTGTATCTCAATAGAGACAAAGATGTAAATTGTTTTTTTGGAAACATAATATGGTGGCCGAGGCGCTTACAGGACTTATGACTTATTGGTTGGGTTGAGCGATCGGTTTATGTCTAACAACATTCCCCATTCCGCCCCTCTTACGACCACCACGGCTGACAAATTTTTAAAAGTTGTATATATGCTAAGATGCCGCGCCTATCTTTACATTTTTAGTTCACTCTACACTAGCGTAATCTATTAAGATTGGGAAGCATTAAGCAGAAAAGCTTAATTAATATTTAACTAACTAACAAACCATCACCCCGTCTCCCCGAAGAGGTAGGCAGAAAGAATGGACTGCCACACTTTTCTTTCCTGACATATTTCTCTCGATTCCTCAACATTCATACATCGTGTCATGCACGCGCGTCGATTTCTCTGATTCCTCGCATGTTTTTTTTTTATTAATATTTCTTTTTCAAAAATCCGTTAACTTATTACAAAGCTAAAACAGCTGGAAACTACCTCGTTGTTATATTTCGTTCATTGAAACACTGGAAAAGAAACATTCGATGAACCCCCCATTGTAATTAATTAAATCACCGAACGGTAAAAGCTATGAAAGTATGCAATTAAAAACCAAATCGCGGTAAAACGCCGTTCCAACAATACGCGATGAATGGCGTCTTTGCCTTGTAAACACGGCAACGTCACGTTTGTGCATTCGGCCGCGCTCGGGCGTCTCCGCCGGGCGCCGAGCCGGACCGAGCGGGCCCGAAGCGCCGCTTTCTCCCGCGCTCGGCACACTTTCCAGGCGACTTTCCGCGGGCGAGCGCCGCGGGCGGACGGCTGGCGACCGCCGAAGCCGACTCGTACGTGACCGGGAAATTAAATACTTTTTTTTTAGCGAACCGGATTGTTTTGAAGGTTTTCAACACGACTATAATTTTGCGGTGATGTTTTACTCATCCTTACTAGAATAATATTTAAATGTGAGATAATAAATAACTACTACATTTTTATACGGGTATTAACGAAATTAAATTTGCTATAACTCGTAGGAAAAAATCTTCGATACTTATGATAATTTTATAATGTAGTATATACTTAAGACAGCGTAGTAACAACGCAGTATTTTTATTAAGGGGTGCTGGTTCAAATCTGCAATACTTTAATTAATTAGCAAATACATCACCTTTAAACCACAATATTTATTTTCCTAATTTAATTATATCCTAAATTATCTAATTCTTTTTATAGTTTTAAACAGACTTCAACAAGAGTAGTATATAAAACAAGAGTAGTATATAAAACAAGACTAGTAGGTATATAAGAGAAATCGACGCGCGTGCATGACACGATGTATGAATGTTGAGGAATCGAGAGAAATATGTCAGGAAAGAAAAGTGTGGCAGTACATTCTTTCTGCCTACCCCTTCGGAGAGACGGCGTGATGGTTAGTTAGTTAGTTATAAATTAAATGATTTTTTAAAGTTACATAAAACGAAATTTTTTACATGAAATGTGAATAACAAACGTTAACTTTGCGATGTTTTATGTATAATACATTATCATTCGATAGAAATGCTGTAACAGCGAGATAGTATCGACATTGTTATCAGCGTTTCATTCAGAACATAAATAACATCATATTTGAACTTACACGACTTAATCAAAGTCCTGCGAGGTTATTTTTTAAAGAACCAAACTAATCGTTATATATTACAGCCCCTATTTCAAATAAACTCGTGTGCATTGTATTCACTCTTAGAATACTAAACGACAATCGAAAAATGCTATAACTATCACCGTTGCCTAAAAGAATATTCAAAATTGCTCGCATTAAAACAATATCTTTGCGATAAATAGTGCATCCCGCTCGTACACTCGTACGAACAAGCAAGAGAGAAAGTGATAGGGCAGATCCCATGAACGATTCGCGCGTTATATCTTTCCCCGGGAACAAATAAAACATATAATATTGTTTTCAAAATTAATTGCGAATGGTAGCGTTTATCGCTAATATAGGGTCCTTTTTTTAGAGGTATACAATTCATATTCAAAATGAAAAAGTAAACACATTAAAATAATGTTAATGTCTATGATATTGGCTTAATTTAATAGATAATTTTATGCCATAATTATTTAAATATGATTTCGGGTATATGAGCGCCACGGCTAGCTCGGATGAAGCGCAATCGTGAAATCTATTTTCGACAATTGTCGTCTTTGTGGATGCGTATTATCCACTAGAGTGTACGTGGTGCGAAAACGATCCATGGTCTTCCGAATAACTTGCTCGTATGAACGATTATGTCGACCGTAAAATGGACGTAGTGCATGATAAGTTTGGCGAACCGAACCATGATTTTCAAAATTATTTTTCACAATTTGTAAGCGCTGTTCTGACGTCAGTCTATTATTCATGGTGAAATGGCAAAACGTACTGACTACAAATCAACTGTCAAATTGACAGTTTGTAGAAACAATGTTGCCAGTTTAAAAACCAAATCTCTAAAAAAACACCCTATATTTTGAAAAACATAGCAGCCAAAGGGTTAAGTACACTTGAAAACATAATTTTAACCAACCAATAACCGGCATCATTAAAAAATAAAAATATCGGTTTTGCGTGGTTTAATCTGCTAGAAATTTCGATATTTTTTGATTTTTTAACAAAAGAGTTCTAAAAAAAACGCAAACAAAGGGAAGAAAGGAGGAAAACGGAAGCAGAATCGTTGAATACACAAAGACTAGCCTGGATTATCGATCCGCCTCGAACGGGGACTCCCCAATTTATTCTAGGTCAGGAGCGAAATACTTCCGGGTCTTCCTTAAAAAGTTGCCGTTCCATTCACGGAGTCTGGGCGTATACATCTTAGTAATAATAAGCCCCGTCTGCCGATTTGTATACCAACATCGTCTCAAGGGCGCTTAACGGAGAAGTAATAAAATCTTCTACAACAACAAACCATCACGCCGTTTCCTGGAAAAGTAGGCAGATATAATGGACCACCACACTACTCTATCCTGACACATATCTCTAGATTCTTCCATATTCTAACAGCGAGACATCCGCGCACGGCGATTCTTCTAACTATATATGACTGACTAACGTGTGAAGAGTTTTAGTACTAACTCACTAATCATCACGCCGTCTCCCCGGAGGGGTAGGCAGAAAGACTGTCTGATCGTGTCACGCACGCGCGTCGATTTCTCTGACTCCTCACATGGCCGACATTCAATATTTGATTTATTTGATCGTGCCACGTTTTCCTCGGTCTTCCTCTATTTCTGGTTCCATTTACATCGTTAACATTTAATTTTTTTACCATTCTTTCCATATGTCCAAACCATCTTAATGATCCTTTCATTATTTATTTCATAGCACCATCATTCGCACCGCATTCACTTCTTATATTCTCATTCGAGATGTAACATTGCACACAGACTGATGAAATACAACTGAACGTGTTAGTACTTGTCCGGCGGCTACTCTATTGGCCAGCGCTCCGCACGGCGTAAACGGGTACTACTTTACAGATGACCCTCGTAATATGCCGAGTGCCGAGTGGTAAGTGCATTGACTCCCACCCTGAAGGTTCCGGGTTTGATTCCCGGCGAAGGCAATGTAATTGTCACAATGTCTTTGGTCTGGTGTAGAATTCACGTGACAATAAAATGGCGATAGATTATCTACCTGAATCAATACGATAGCTATACCCTTTACATTGATTTGGCTCGTAATGATATAAAGAGCGATTCAACAAAATAATAATAATACCTATATGTTCTGACATTCGCCTTACAGCTGAGAAAACCATGGAAAACTTTTGTAGAATATTTGAGGTGAGTCTATGGGTAGAAATTCGCCCTACATTAATTGGTGTTATGAGCAGCTTTTAATGTTTTATCGGGCATCGCTTTTAAAAATAATTTGGTTACTTATCCATTTACGGAGTCTGGGCCGTTCGTCGTAAGATATTTTTATCCGGTTTATCCCGTATAATTTGATATCTAAATAATTAGATGAAACGGTATTCCCGAATTGCTAACGGTGCTATTTTTTGTGGCCGGATAATATAAGGCCTATTTCAGGTCGAAATTCTGAAAATCACGTGCCATTTTAGAATAGAATATCCCTTTGTTGTTAGACAATTAATACTTTTATTATAATTCTGTTGGGTCCGAAGATTTGTGGGATTCAATTAACTCGTTATTATAGTAATCAAAGATATTTATTAGGTACTAAAATCGAGAATTACGTATTTTTAACTATGGTATTACAAGAATTCATTCGGTTTTCAGAATTTAAACCGTGTTAAAAACACAATTAATACGAATAAAAAACGTCTGTTTTCTAGAAGATATTATATTTTATAGGAATGACATGTTTCGCCTTGTTACGACATTATCTAATGTTAGTTACGTACTCGTATATTTAACTATGTTATTGCTAGAATCCATTTGGTTTTCGGAATTGAAAACGTGTTACTATCATTATTAACACGAATGAAAACGTCTGTTTTCTAGAAGTAAATTTATTTTATGGGAATGACATGTTTCGCCTTATTATTATCAAATGTTAATTGCGTATTTATAACTATGGTATTACTTGAATTCAGTTGTTTTTCTGAATTTATAAGGTGTTACAATCATAATTAACACGAATCAAAACGTCAGTTTTAAAAAAAAATTAGGCAAATGACACGTTTCGCCTTGCTAAGGAATTATATAATGTTTATATGTGTTATATGTGTTTTTTTTATCACCCAGTACCAATTTTACCATTATTTTTAAAAGGAAAAAAAAAACACGGAGCGCATGGATGAAGAAATAATGGTTAAGAAAGTATACGTTAACGATCTAAATGGAGTACGGACTCGAGGTAGACCGAGGAAAACATGGCATGATCAAATTAATGAAATTTTAAAGTTTGGTCATATTAGAAGTCGCAAGGATCGACGTACGTGTATGAATCGTTGAATGAATGTGGAGGAATCTAGAGAGGTTTGCCAGGATAAAGTAGTGTGGCGGTCCATTCTCTCTGCCTACCCCTGCGGAGAAACGGTGTGATGGTTTGTTTGTTTGTTTTGTAAATTTAGATAAAATTAAGGCGTTAACACTGTGAAATTTTATAATGACGTAATTTTATATATTGGAACACTGTTTTTTCCACTTTTGAGTTTATTGACGTGTTTCTAAAGCTTTACACCTTCATCATCGGGGGAACGATATAAACTGTTTATATCGTTCTCCCGATGGTGAAGGTGTAAAGCCTTCGAAACATGTCGAGAACACAGTGTTTCAATTAAAAAATCTTTTTTTACATACAAAATATCTGCCCAGAAGATGGCAGTAAGCTGCCGAAACCGGTCGACTTCAAACACAAGTGGAAGCACACCAAATATATACTAATAAATAAATAAATAAATAAAAATTCATTATTTAAAATGAACTTCTACCAAGAAATTTCAATTAAAAATATTTATTATTACTAAAAATTCGTCAAAAATTGGTATTTATATTCATGACATTTTAAGTCTTTGTGGTAATCCACAGCGTTAACGCTTGAAATTGAACAAAAATAAAAATATTTTTAAAGATTCGATTACATAAGAAATTGTAAAGTGTTTCCTGAGAGTTAAGAAAATTTCAGGAAACCCCATTTCACGGAAAATAAACAAAACATCAGAAGTAGTTATATTAACAGAATCCGTTTACATACATTACATTTGGTATTAATAGATTTGTATAGACATGAATCATCAGCTCTTTGAAATGTTCCCAATATAACTTCCCGCCAATATCTCGCCCCATTCAGAAATCAATACACTCAAGTATCTTCTCCATTATTTAAATTCAAAGGCTTTTTATAGGGCGAGACCAGAGGTGTACCGGCATGCCTTCAATATACTCGTATAGTACGTGGTCAAATCGATGAATTTCTGGACCTTTGGATCATGTAGGCAGATTCAAATAAATATGCAACATACTGACAGATACTATTTTGTTGAATCGCTCTTTACATTATTACAGCGCGAGACAAATAGATGTAAAGAGTATAGCTACCATATCGTGGCATGTGATAGGTAGTTAATCTATCGCCATTTTATTGTCACGTGAATTCTGCACCAGACCAATGACAGTGGGACAGACTAGCAGACTAGACTAATTGTACACAGTGATTGGATTCAAACGACAAAAAAATCTTTTTATTTAATTATAAAACAAAAAAAACAAACACCATCACGCCGTTTCCCCGCAGGGGTAGGCAGAGAGAATGGACCGCCACACTACTCTATCCTGGCACACCTCTCTAGCTTCCTCCACATTCATACATCGAGTCATACACGCACGTCGATTCTTCCGGCTTCTGACATGACCAACTTTTAATATTTGATTAATTTGGTCATGCCATGTTTTCCTCGGTCTACCTCGACTCCTTACTCCATTTACATTGTTAACGTATACTTTTTAACCATTCTTTCTTCACCCATGCGCTCCATATGTCCGAACCAACGAAGCGAACCTTTCATAATTTTGTTCATAATACCTTCTTTCGCTCTACACTCCTTCCTAATATCAGCATTTGAGATTCTGTCGTACATCGTTCTACCACACATACATAAATAATTATTAGGTGCCTAAATAGTATCTATGATAATATCTTTATATACATAATTCTTCTGTATGGGCGTATGTTGTTGAACTCCTCCTAAACCGTTGGACCGAATTTTATTTTGTATGTTTAAGTGGGTTCCTGGATGGTTGTGGTCCGAAACAAAAAAAATTGGCTCATTACCTCTGATCTTTGCAGAATGAGATCGTCCGATTTTTCCAAACGAGCTAAAAAAAAGGTCACCAACGATTTCGGTCGTCCGATTTCCCCAAATGAGCTAAAAAAATATTCGTTTTGCGTTGCAATATTCGGCATCAATTTAGTTGAACCATCTCGCAGACCCCCATTTATATCTCATGGATCCCATTTTTTTTACAGTTGTCGTAGACCCCTGGGGGTCTATATAGACCACTTTGGGATTCACCGGTTTAGATTCACAATTTGACCCGGCAGGTGACCGTTAAAACCTTCTGGAAAGTTCATGAATAATTGACATTCTAAGAATTATTCACAGTTGTATTTGTTTACCATAGATGGCACTGATATCGAAATCTTTGGTATTTGATTTAAGCATGCGCAAATCACTTGCGTTGTAGCGTGGCGTTGATTTAAAATTTTGTTCGCTGTGTTTTGATATTCCATGTATGGTATGAAGACAACGTCTGTCGGGTCCGAAAACGTGTAACGAAAGAATACGCAAAACCTTAACCAATGTTTATTTATTTAATTATAGAAATATTACAGTTATTAGAAGCGACGTATATTGAATTGACAACAACAACAACAAACCATCACACCGTTTCCCCGCAGGGGTAGGCAGAGAGAATGGACCGCCACACTACTCTATCCTGGCAAACCTCTCTAGATTCCTCTACATTCATACAACGAGTCATACACGCACGTGGATTCCTCCGACTTCTAACATGACCAACCTTTAAAATTTGATTAATTTGGTCTTGCCATTGAATTGACTTGAATTATATTCGGCGGCGTCTGAATCCACCCCTGCCTGATACCCTTACCCGTTCGCAGGGAAAGCCCTCGGATCAAAGCTAACACGAACTCAATAGCTGGCAACTCCGGCTAATGGATTCCAGTTGTGTCGGCACTAATTAATTTGCAAATTACAATTCAGAATAAAGTTAATCGGAACATTTTTAGTTAGAGTTAGACTTTAAACGTTATTGTTAATCAAATGAAATCGTCTGGTCTGGTAGAATATTTTAATAAATTATTCTACTCATATTAAAAGTTAATTGAAAAACTTGTGAAAAACGTATTTGAAGACGCGTTACCACAAAACCATTCAATTTCATTAGAGTTGGTAATACAGGTACCCTTTTTGTTTTTTTTACATAATGCATTTAAAGTTGTCATCGCAACATATCCAAAAAGCTAAAATGGGAGTGCACAATGGTGTTCTTATACCGACCCTTATGTATGGAAGCGAAGCATGGAACTGGCAAAAGAAAGATGAAAGTAGAATAAATGCAGTAGAAATGAGATCTCTTAGACGAACGTGTGATGGTGAAGAAAGTATATGTTAACGACGTGAACGGAGCTAGAAATAGCGGAAGGACGATGAAAACGTGGTACAATCAAATTAATCAAATATTTAAAGTCACGCGCCCGACATTCAGTACTTGATTTTTATTTGATCATGCCACGTTTTCCTCGATCTTCTTCTATTTCTAGTTCCGTTTATATCGTTAACGTACACTTTTTTTACCATTCTTTCTTCATTCTTTCCATGTGTCCAAACCATCTTAATTATCCTTTCATAACACTTGTTCACTTCTTAAATTTTCTTTCGACACTCTATTATGCACAGATTTTCTACACATTCGTCTAAGATCTAATTTCTACTGCATTTATTCTACACTCATCCTTTTTTGGCAGTTCCATGCTTTACTTCCATACACAAGGGTCGGTACAGAAACACCATTGTTCACTGCCATTTTAGATTTTTAGGATAGGTAATTATTTGATATTTTTAAGAAAAAGAAGCAGAGCAGTATTTCCAAATATTGTAAGATATTAGAGAGCCGATTTCATTGTTACATAATCATAAAAACAATTTTCACTTGATGATTCAAAATTTCTGTACGTTTTCATATTTACCTACTTAACCTTTAGACGCCCAGTGGTCCCGTACGGGACCGCGGATTTCCGTAGTTCAATGCCCAAAGGTCCCGTACGGGACCGATGATAGTGGTGCATTTCCCGTACGGGACCGATGATAGTGGTGCATTTCGCTTTCGGATTGCACTGATTTGTGACAATGGTATTCAAAATATGAATATAAGCTTACGTAAATAATGTCTTTGAGATACCGATCCATAATTTTATTTTCGGTTCCGATAAATATTTTTGTCATGATGAGTAATATTAATGTTTATACCTGCGTTACAAGGTCGACTCTTGGGATATGCGTTGTTTTATTACGGTTCGCCTAATAAAACACATTATCATCACCACTGCCTAAAATAGGTATATGCATAGACAAATGTTTTAAACTTTGGCATACGAAAAAAATGTTCAAATTAATATGTATTTTTTTATGTTTTTATTTTTAACCTTAAAGTAAAAAATAATTATACAAAATGAAAAAAAAATACAAATGAAGCTTTTTTAAATTATATACAATCTTTTAATTTGATCATGCTTTTTATTTTACCTAAATAGGATGACTAATTTTAGAGATATAATTATTTTTATAACAGCTACGTAAGTCGCGCGAATGTTTGCTTGGGCAGTGGGCTACCTTTATTTTACGCGGCGCACGGGCGTTTTATTAAAAAAAAATCATACGCTTTCGCCAAGCTTCATGCGTGCTAAGATTACAGCTCCTCCCCACGGTCGATAGAACGCGCTAATTGGTTGATTAATTGAGTAATGAATGATTAAAGACTGACCACTGCGCGGCGATTTCCGGCTACCCCGCTGTGAAGGAACTTTGTGCGCGAGTCGAGCTAGAGCCGCAGCGGGTGTCTTCTCGCTTCCATTCATCGGCCATTCTGTGGAAAGAAAGCAAACATTAAAATGGCGTCCATAAAAAAGAAATTTCTGCAACTTTCCTGCGCATAATGTAATAAATAAGGGGAGGGGAAGATTATTGGAAAACTACAGTCGGTGTTTATTTTCGAATGCGCAAGTTTACACAAGTAAATGTCGTGGGAATGCACAGAAAAATAGAGATAAGCTAACGGAGAATTCTAAAAAGAAATCAAACAATACCATCACGCCGTTTCCCCAAAAGAGTAGGCAGAGAGAATGGACCTTCACACTACTCTATCCTGACATACGTCTCGCCGGCAGCATGAGAGCGAAATACTAGTAAATATAAACGAAAGAAACGTGGATATAAGTGCGTTATTTCTCTCTCACCATCATACTGCTGGCGACACGGCACAGCGAAGAAAAAATTAAGCATGCATTACCCAACACACATATATGACTACACTGAACACAGAGACTGCAGCGATCTCCCAAGCGTCGGTCGGGGAAGATAATCAGATACACGGATATACCCAATATCCCAACATTTTTACAATATTTGCAAATCATCACCCCGTTTCCCAGAAATATTAGACAGAGTCAATGGACCTTTACACTGTTCTATCCTGATATACGTCTCTAGCTTTCTGCACATTCATACACGCACGTCGACTCTTTACATTTTTAACATGGCCTACCTTTAAAATTTGATTAAATTGTTTTCTTATTGGTCGCTCGACTCAGTAATCCATTGACATCGTTAACGTAAACTTTCTTAACCATTCTTACACACAGAGCGACATTCTTTCATAATTTTGCGAACAATAATTTCTTCAGCTTCACATTATTTCCTTAAATTACCATTTGAAACTATGTTGTACCTCGTTATATTATTCGCTTCCATATATTATTATTATTATTATTTTGTTGAATCGCTTTTTACATATTTACTGCATGAGCCAAATCGATTTACATGGTATAGCTATCATATTGATTCTCGTGACATGTGATAGGTAGCTAATCTATGACCATTTTATTCTACACTAGACCAAAGACGATGTGGCAGTCAAAGCACTTACCACTCACAGGTATACAGGTATAATGGTGGAACTAGAACGAACTTAATTTTAGACAATTTACAAATTGTCTTTTGGCAATGGAAAATGGCCAAGAGAGAGAGAATGGATAGGTACTCTAGTTTCGAATTTCATTAGTTTGATTAAGTCATAAACGGTTACACAGATTGTAATCAGAGAAAGTAACCATAGACAAGCGCATGTTTGTGGAGACTTCTTTATGATGAGCGTAATTCATTCACGGAGAACATTATTATAGCTGGAGTTTCAGTGACGTCATAGTCTCCTACCCACACGGCACCAGCTGGTCTATAAAGTCACATCGGTTTGTTGCTGCACGATGCTACGGACACCAGACAGACGAGTGTGTATTAGTTTCGTATTGTTTATTATTTTTGAATTACGAAAGCAGAGTCCTAATTCAAATTTCAAACTCCGTCTTGTCATATTTTATTAACCATGTTTTTGTAGCCGTTTCTCGATTTCTACTTCCATTTATACGAAATTAAACTTACTAAAAATGAAACTACTTTTAAATAATTGTGTTTTTAAGCAAGAAATTAAATTTAGGACATGAGAAACTTCTATCATAACTATACGTTAAAGATAACTTTGTTGTGTAGAGTACTCGCTTCGAAAACGCGCTGTTAGGCGTTTCTTTAGAGGCACACGAAACATCTGTTATTCAATTTATTCCTGACATTATAATTAGTATTATTTAAAAAAACATATATTCCAAAATCTTCATATTTTTCTTCTTCTTCCTATTCTAAATCATCGGTCTCTCTTGAACGGCAGTCTCCTCATGTGAAAACGAGCTCTCTTTCTATCTTTTTGGCGATCATCCTTACAAGCGATCTCTTAATGCGATCTCACAAGACAGGAATACGTGGAGAAGTATGAGGAAGGCTTATGTCCAGCAGTGGACGACAACGGCTTTTTAAATACGTAAAGTAAGTTGGACTTGGATCTTCTGGCTTACAGAGGTTCAGGTCACGTGGCTATTCCTCTTACGTCTGATGGGAAAATTGTTGGAAGGTGATTTGGTGGGTTGTTGGTTTATGCGGGGGCATGATTTATGTGGCCCAGAGTGTTCCTCTGAAGGAGGATCGATTTTGGGCGCTTGTGGCGGCTGGAGGTGTTTCGGTCGTAATAAGTGAGGTATTTTATTGTGGGGTTAGGATGTAAAGGGAGTCCTTTGTAAAAACGTTCGGCTAGTTTCAGAATGAATTCATTTATAATCGGGGTTCCCGATTCTAGGTGCAGTTGTGTGATCCTGGTCCATAATGGCGCGTAGACGTGTGTATGTACGTTTATTTTTTTCTAAGGATAAAAGCCGTCCCACACTGTTTTAAACAAGCTCTCCACATCGATCTCCACCGGCGGTTTAAAACTGTGTAGACACTTGTTCCAAAATTCTTTTGACCTTCAACAAACTTTGTGGACGGACGCGCATAGTATGCGTGTGGATCCACCGTTTAAACACGCATTCCACATGTGGAGAGCTTGTTTACAACCGTATGTGGACGCTACACCAACCATGGGCTCCACAGCTTTCCACCAATGTCACCCCTGTGGAGAGCTTGTTTCAAACAGTGTGGCACGGCCTTAAGGATAACCGAGAAAATCTACGCACTCATGTGATTTAAAAATTAATATTTTTCGAATATTAGATGTTTCGAACGGTCAAAATACGTGTGTGTATTGACAGATTGACAGGTCAGAAGTTCCTTCCGATATTAGCGCCATCTGTGTCCATCACCTCGGCCCCGCCCAGCCAATCAGCGGGCGGGCCGCCGCTGACGCAACGCGCCGGCCTTGCAGCGCCGGTTCCTTAGCAATTCAGATTGCGCCCGACCAGCGAGCGGCACATGGCGGGAATTTATAATTTCAAAATCACGAGACTTAAAACGATAGCGATAATTTTAGAACACGCGGAAGAAATGGGCGCGTATTTTTAAATTGTTACGCAAACATTCTAAACGCGCGTGGGCTCTCTACTCTCGCCCTTCGTATTTTGATTTGAAAAAATGACATTTCGATTTGAATTTAAAAAACGAATTAATTTTATCTCAATAGAGACGAAGATGCAAACTGGAAACTGAATATGGTGATCGAGGTGTTTACAGGACTTATGACCTGTCATTGGTTGGGTTAAGCGCACGCTTTATGTAATTACAGCATTCCCCATTCCACCTTTCTTATGACCACCATGTCTGACACATTTTTGGAAGTTGTATATATGTTAATATCCAATTCACATGTCAGTTTCCATGCGCCATCTATGAAGATTAGATTTAAGCACTAAGCAGAAGATCTTTATAAGATCGTCATATATGAGATAAAATTAATCCTTGAATTGATAACCCGCAATGGGTAAATAAAATCCAGTATTCGTCTACAAGTATTTGTATACATTCAAAATGTTGTTTAAAAACGAATGTATTTTATTTTTAAAGGCCGTGCCACACTGTTTGAAACAAGCTCTCCACAAGGGTGACCTTGGTGGAATGTGGAGCCCCACATGTGGAATGCGTGTTTACAACAGTTTACAACACGCATAATATGCGCGTCCGTCCACAAAGGTTGTTGAAGGTCAAACGAATTTTGGTTTCAAACAAGTGTCTACACAGTTTTAAACCGCCGGTGGAGACCGATGTGGAGAGCTTGTTTAAAACAGTGTGGCACGGCTTTAAGGTTCCATTTAAAAAAAACATAACACTGGCTTAACTCAGAACAGCAAGTTTTGCTCAATCCGACGTGAGTCGGTGATGAAACAAAAACAGTCGAAAAACACGTACGAATGGATAGCGTTAACATTGTGAACGATTATCGTACGTACGAATGAATAGCGTTAACATTGTGAAAAATACATGGATAGCGTTAACACAAGCCTCTGTCTAATGTTAACTCAATTATGACCTAAACCATAATTGGCCAGTTTACTATTAAGCGTGCGATATTTGAATGTAATATTTCAAATGTTTTAATTTTACTCGTATGAATCACAAACATAAACGCTTGAAAATATAATATTTTAACCGAATCTGATAAAGAAAGCAAAGGTCCGACGTTTAAAAATGGAACTCAAAAATAATAAACGAATACATTTTTTTAAATAATAGTTTCAATCAATATATTAAAGGCAGTCGATTGCTCTCCCAGTTAGCACCACCAAAATATTTATATTAAATATCTGATAATAAATGAAAAATTAAATTTCTGCCACGTCAGGTGTCGGAGAAATGGACGTACATGCATGACAAGATATATGAATGTTGTAAAAACGAGATAAAGTATGTCAGGAAAGAATAGTGTGGCGGTCCACCATTTCTCTCTACGCCTTCAGGAACACGGCGTAATGGTTAGTTAATTTTAATTTTAAAAATCGTTATTTTTATGTTTAAAACAAAATCATTCCGCGCCGACGCTGTCGAAAGCTTCCATCAATAACACTGTAATTCCATAATTAATTTGTAGAAATGTATAGTATAATTATATGATTTGGACCAAAAGGAATGATAAATGCATTACGCGATTTAAATGCAGAAATAAATGGCAGAACAACACAAACAAGCAATCAAAGTCGTTGAGCAAAACGAATTCATTTGTCCGCAATGCGATTTCATAGAGATCTGAAAAAACAATTAACCGAATGAGCGAGCGTAATAATATTGACTAAAAAAGATGGAAAAAGCAAATATAATGTTAATCCGACCGCATCAAGAGATCATTAGACATCAGTTATCATTATAATTCTCCGGGTCCGTAAAAACTTTGACATTGGTGACTGGAATTGGAACTAATTGTCGAATGCGAGAATGCCAAAATCTAATCTACATCTGAAAGAACAATTCAAATTCATGGCATCAAACGTCCACGTGTTTGTTTATTACAAGTACCTACTTCAATTCTTTGGCACATCAAAGCCGTGCCACACTGTTTTAAACAGCTCTCCACATCGGTCTCCACCGGCGGTTTAAAACTGTGTAGACACTTGTTTGAAACTAAAATTCGTTTGACCTTCAACAAACTTTGTGGACGGACGCGCATAGTATGCGTGTGAATCCACCGTTTAAACACGCATTCCACATGTGGAGAGCTTGTTTACAACAGTATGTGGACGCCACACCAACCGCGGGCTCCACAGCTCTCCACCAAGGTCACCCCTGTGGAGAGCTTGTTTCAAACAGTGTGGAACGGCCTTCATTCGTAAAACAAATGATAATTTAGAAAAGCTACTGGAAAAGTTGTATATTTGGACAATATTACTATACGGAGTGGAGACCTGAACCCTCAGTCTCCTTCTTTCCCTTTGCCATTTCCCATCATCTGGGGTCGGCCCTCCTCGTACAAAAACGCCAAACTTTCCCATTTTGACTCATCTCCACTGTCAGGTTCTCGCGTTGGAGCTCCTTTTACATGTTGGCCCACCATGTTGCCATTGGGCGACTTCTTCTTGGTTTTGTGGGACTTGAACCCTCAAAGTGAACACAATAAAACGTATAGGGACACTTGAACTGTGGCTCCATCGCAGAATGTTGCGGATCTCATAGACTGATATGGTCACCTAAAATGAGGTGCATAGAGCCAGAGTGGGAAGAGAATTGTTGTCTGATGTGAAGTCCCGAAAGATGGCATATTTGGGACACATTTTCCGCAACGAGAAATACGATCTGCTGCCCCTCATCATGAAAGGGAAGAAAGGCTAGGGTAGGCGCGGTGTGGGAAGACCCCAAAAAGGAGTGGACCAGAATTCCGGGAGTGGGGGAGTTGTTTCGTTTGGCACAGGGCAGAGAGGCCTTCGCCAGCGTGATAGCCGATATCGGGTTCAAGCCTGGACACGATCAGATTCCTTTGACATGATAATGAGCTATTTTCTGTTCATATTGAAGATACATCACTTAACATCATTGGCATCGGTCATCCTAAGATCGCAATCCTCAGCAGTGAGAGAAACTAAGAGATTAATAGGGTATTTTTATGTATAAGAACTCGATCATTATTTTCACGTTCGAATTTCAAAAACATAATTTCACATGGTGTCTTTGCATCTTCGCTCTTAACCGATGACTCATATACGAGTATATATAAATTTTCAATGTCAGACTCGCCTCAATTGACTGAGATATTCCCCACTAAGCGAGAATCTATTGAATTAAAATTACATACATTATATTAGGTACGAAGTATCAAAACAATGGGGCGGCTTTTATTAAAGTGTATAGGGTCAATGCCCTTAAAAACATAAATTTAACGTATCTGAGTAATAATCCATCACGCATCGTCAAATGCTTACAGAGTTGAATTAATTTGAATTTGTCGTGAAATGTACGGAAAACATTTGAAGTCGATTGTCGGCGGCACGGTACAGCTGGCTTACAGTTTAACATACATTATCCTTCATCAGTCGCGTGCATCGAAGACAATTTATTATGCGCATAGTAAAGGTAAAAATAAAGTATGCGTGAAACTCTCTCGCGGTATAAGGGAAATTTCTTAGCTCCTAGCAAAAGTCGATTTCGTGTATATATATTTTTATATCATTAGGAAATAGTTAAGGTATTTTTTTCCATTTCACTTTTCACGCAATGGAAATTGTTAATAAAAAGATTTATTTGTGTTTGTGTTATAATAAAACACGCATGCAGTAATTCAGGGAACAGACGGACGCGTATCCGCTTTGAATCCCAAGTGCGTACTGACAAATTGACGAGCAGACATAACGCTCTACAAAGCCAAAAAAGTTTAGAGGTCGACGAGTTCAAACGAATATAGACTGTAATGCTCCTAGCGTCGAGAACTAATTACCTGCCACAATAATGCTTGTAGGGGTTACACTTGTTATGACGTTCAGACAAATTTACCCTACCGCGTCTATAGATGCTTCGTTTAACCCTTAACGTACCGTGTTCAAAACAAAACGCTCGCTCCCATGTGGTAAGTTCAGTTTACCGCTAACTTTATCTAAATATCAAGCATATGACTAGATGAATCAAAATTTAATTTATGTCATCTTGTAGGGAATTTCATTAGGAATAGATCGATATCTATAACATACATGGATTATTTGAAAAACATATCATTATTAATTTTTTTCTGGAACCATGCGATTTCTGATATGTAATGCGTCATAGCATACGGGCGACTGGACATTCGGGTATAAACTTGTCTGCGCGCAGCGGCCGGCGGGGCGGGGATAAAGGCACCTAGGCAAAATGTATAGTACGTTCAAGACAACGAGTACGTATTAATATTTTTCCCTTTTGGTAAAGTGTTAATATTTTCACAGTTCTGATATTATTAAGTTGCGTCCTGCGTTTCCGTCCACAGTGGTATTATTACGTACATATTGAAAAGGTCAAAGATATAATTTATAATACGTTCAAAACAGCGAGTAAGTATTTGTCACTTTTGATAAAGTTGTAAATATTAGCAAAACAAATTCTACCTTAACACGAATGAAGGTGAGGGCAGTCTTAGAAAATATTTTTTTTTGGGATGAAGGAAGTAATTTTTTGCTTTTTTTTTTATTACGAAATATTGAAAACACTTCAATGGAGGATTACAATTTTTTTTATAATATTAGGGTCCATAGGTTTTAAGAAAATCAACTTTAAATTGGCAGTGGAAACTCAATTTACCACATGGCAACGCGACGGTTAAAAAATAATGTTTTTTTTTTTTTTTATTGTTTCTTGAACACAACTCCATATTAAATAATTAATACGAATGAAAACGTCAGTTTTATAGAAGTTTTATTATATTTTATGGGGATGACATGTTTCGCCCTTCTAAGTTTTAATAAGTATCAAATGTGACGAAACTTCAACTCGTTGCAGTTTGTATCACTAGTAAATGGACCAGAATATGGTAATTAACGAAAATTGATGTGACTTTATATATTTTTAACAAAGAATTATTTGCGTAGGTCCAGAAATATTGGAAATTGTTTCTTGGAACTCGTTAAGAAAACATGACAATGGTTACATAGTTAGGGGATACTAAATGATATTATATAAATCAAAAATAAGTTATTTGAGGTAGGACGAAATAAAGTGTTTCTAAGAAAAACATATTTTTACAAATTGTTTACAAATGATTTTGTATATTTCAAGGTGACTAATCATTATAAGTATTGTATAATACATGAAATAAAATCGCGGTCCTGTGTGCGATATAAAATGTAAAATATATGCAAAATAAAAGGTTATAATTTATTTTATAAGCCTTACAATTAAATACTTAATAATTGATTGAAGGACAAGTAATATAAAAAATTAAATATGAGAAACACAAAGAAGCAAGACATTATCTACGATAATATTAGTTTTGTCTAAAAAATAAAAGATTTATTAAAGAATCGGCAACCTTTTTAACGGCTGACTACGGCATGTCTGATATCTGGTTCGGTTGTGTGCGGAAACATAAAAAAATAAGGTGCGTTGTTCGTGAGTGACCTTGGACAACAACTTGATACCGGCACTAAACAGGTACTGATCGATAGTATTTTTATTTCCCCCCTAACTAGCTTACTAACCCGCTCTTATCATCTTATCTCTCTTTAGAAGAAACAGGGTTCTGTTGGCGCCACATGCTGTATAAAATAGTAATGTTCTATTCAATACATTTATTTCAAATGTTTAACACGATAAAATAAATGGCGCACTCAAAGTCATTACTGCCAATAGAAATACGAGTATATCCACAGAAGCAAAGATGGCAGTACACAATGGAGTTCTGGTGCCAACCCTCATGTATGGAAGTGAACCTGGAGCTGGCAAAATAAGGATGAAAGCAGGATAAACGCCGTAGAAATGAGATCACTAAGAAGAATGTGCGGGAAAACTTTGTAAGATAGAATACCGAACGATGAAATAAAAAAAGAAATGTAAGGCAGATGACTGCATCATGAATAAAATTAAAAAAGGATCCCTGAGATGGTTCGGACATATGGAACGAATGGATGAGAGTAGAATGCTTAAAAAGTTGTACACAAGCAGCGTGAGTGGGAAAAGAAGCCGAGGACGACCGAGGAAAACATGGCATGAGCAAATTAATCAATTACTAAAAGGCGGCTACATTCGAAGTCGGAACAATCGACGTGCGTGCATGGTACGATGTATGAATGTAGAGGAAGCCCGAGAGGTATGCCAGGACAGGCCAGTGTGGCGATCCATCCTCTCTGCCTACCCCTCCGGGGAAATGGCGTGATGGTTAGTTAGTTAGTTTAACACGATTCATTAATACGAATGAAAATGTCTGCCTTCTAGAAGTCATATTATATTTTATGGGAAAGACATGTTTCGCCTTTTTTCATCTCCTTTCTTCGTTCCCTCATTACTGAGGGTCGTGATCCATGGTTCATCTTCTCTCTAAGGGAATGTCTCTCTTTCTTTTTCCAATCAAATATTGATATGCGTGTGCCTTAGAAAGACGAAATACGCCATTCCCATAAATTAATATAAAACTTCTAGAAAACAGACGTTTTCATTCGTAATAATGAATTAATATGGAGTTTTACATCATTGTTCAAGAAACAATAAAAAAAAGTTAACATTAACATTTTTAACTGTTTAAATAAAAAACTTTGTTATGAGTATCACAATCCATTATATATAGTCGCGACAGCTGTTTCGCTAACCGATGTAAGCATCGTCAGATCTTACAATCAATTACTGTTACTGAACCTAATTACTGTTTTTTCCATCTTTATTATAATTGTTTACAATATTGTGTGTAGATTCTTCCCCTCCTAATATTTTTTTATATAAACTAAATCTTTCTGATGTAATTTTTTAGTTGATTGTAAGACCTGACGTTGCTAACATCGGTTAGCGAAACAGCTGTCGCGACTAAATATAATCTATTTTGATATTCATAACAAAGTTTTTATCAATTTAAACATTTAATAATTCACATTTTTTTAATTTAAACAGTTAATTAATATTTTTTTTAAATCGACGAGCATCCGTGTCAGGTTTAAGTAACATGGCAGTCCAAAGTATCGACATTTCCAGCGAAGTGGCGTGATGATTAGTTACGTAGTGATTATTAGCTTCAATATCAGCCCGCATAAATATGTTATTATTAATTATACATTATGTATTTATAGAAGCATAAACATAGATTTGATAGGCTATTAATTTCGCTGTTCCAGCATGAATTCATCAGTGTTATATTTCAAGTCGCCTAAAACGTGCGGAGTACCTGCTGATTTAAAGGTCAAGAATGAAATATTGCACGACTGCTAATTCACAATACAATTGAACCGAAAGCAGGGCAATTCTAATACACTTCTGGAAAGTAAACATGAAAGATTGGGCGTGGGTTGGATCATGCTTCTTCCCCCCCATCTCCTTCCGTTCTCCCCCGCTCCCTATGGACAGTCAGTCTCCCGCTGTGTTCGAGTTTCAACATGTGATTATTTATTCGAGATTACGTGTGTACATTGTGAAAAATTGCGTCCTGACGAGGAAATCTTGTTAAAAAAAAAACTCTGATTATTTTTCCGGTCTTCTTCTTCTTCCTCAGCATATTCCCGTCCACTCCTGGACAAAGGCCTCCTCCATTCGCTTCCATGTCACTCTGACCTGTGCAGACTGCATCCAGGTTATTCCGACGTGTCTGTTCAGATCATGCTTCCACCGTTGTTGCGGTCGCCCTGAACCTCGCTTTGCCGTCCACGGTCCCCAAGTCACCAGTCTTCTTGTCTACTTCTGGATACGTGACCTGCCCATTGCCATTTTAGAGTCGCCACCCGGTGGATGATTTCAGTGACCTTTGTTTTTTCTCTCACCGTATCGTTTCTGACTCTGTCTCTTAGGCTTATTCCTAACATGGCTCTTTCCATGGCTCTTTGGGTCACTCGTAGTTTCTCGGCACTTTGTTTGGACAACGTAACAGTTTCAAGACCATAAGTACCAACTGGCATTTATTTTTCCAGTACTGTAGAGTAATGAAAGCCTTTTTATGTATATGTACTACATACATACTTGTTTTTGCAGTAAAATTTGTAATTTCATAATCAAAAAAATGAGCCGAGGAAAAAAAAATCGATTTACACCTTATTATGCTAAAAGAATTAGCACCTGTTTGATTATCCGGAAAATCGATATCCAGAACACCTTCGGTTGCAATTAGTCCGGATAAACGACGTTCTACTGAAATGGTAAATATAGAATAAGTCGCGTATTAAGTGTAGTAAGAGTAAATAATAAAGAATATACAAACACTCTTTGCGTCTCGCTTTCGCTAATTCAAAATTCGCGAGCGCGAAAGACACAAATCATAAGTCTTATTCAATTAATTCCTAAACTCTTGTCATAAGCGGAACTTTATTTCTTCATCTTCTTTTTATGATGTGACCTGTTTGTGACGGTAGGCTGTACTGGGATGATGATGTCCAGCCATCTCTCCAACTCTTTGGCGGCCTTCCTGGTAATCTCTTGCTGCTTTGGTTTTCATCTTTAACAATTCTTATATTCTCCATGCGGTCCACGTGGTCTCTCCAAAAGCGCCTTCTGCTTCTTCCCCATCTCACTTTGTCCTCAACACCACAGACAGACCTTATTGTTTCATTTCTGATCCGATCTCTGAGGGTTTTGTCTGCGATGGAGCATAGGGTTTGCATTTCTGCTACTCTAAGAAGGTTATAAGTTCTATTGGTATCGGCTCTGACATCTATTCCATACGTCATGATGGGGTTGTCAACTTTATTTCAAAGATTGTAATTTTTTAACGACTTATGTGATTTTTTCAAAATATTTAAAACATTATTACCACGTTGACATCTTCGTAGTAACGTAAATCTCGATTCGTTTGTTTTTTAAGGATATTGCAAAGTATTCGCTTTCCTCACAGAATGAATGGTGCTTTCCTAATGCATGTGGCATTTTAATTACACTGGCCACCATGGCGGAAAGGATAGTGGAATGTGACTTTACATCACCTTGAATATAACTAGGAATTTAAAAGTGACATTGAAAAATGTATTCAAATAATTTTCAATCGATTGATATATCGTTTTATCAGTATATGAATACAAAGCATTTTTTTTAACTCGGTAAATGGACGAACAGTGGCGTCCCCTAATTTTTTTTGTACATCTTGAATAAAATCAACAAAAAATAATTCTAATTCATACGCTATTCCACGATTGTGGCTTATATTCGTAAGAGTTTTACGTACCTACTGACATGCATTTATTTTAGCACTAGATTTGAGGTGACAAATTCACCCTTTATCCGCGGTACTGAACGAGTATTCAGTGTGTTTTAAATTGATGTCAAGAAAAAGCTACAAGGTTAATTTGAAAATTCGTGATAAATATGATTTTTTATTTAATTAAATATTGAATAATTGTAACTAGTTGCAACTCGTTAAATATTTATGGAAGTAAAGATTTTCAACTCTTTAAAAACTTGGTTCATTGTACAACCATAATCAGTAATAAGTTTTAAATTTCAAAGTAAATAATTTTTTTCACTCGCGTTAAAATTTCACAATTAACAACACTAAATTGTTATCCATTTGTTTTGTACACTTCTGTCAGACAACAGTACAAAACTATTCCTCTCTTGTTTCTTTGTATTGAAAATGTACTCTTTTTTATGACATCCGGGTTTTGGCCTGTTTATATTATAGTGCAAGAAATATTCACACGCAAAGTTACAGGAATATTCACACACACGTCATGTGCGCGCGACAGTCGCGACAGGAGTTTTCCGCCGTGAAACGACTAGCGATTTAGTCAGATGTAATTAAGTAACAGTCGCAGAAATACATTCTTAGGTAGCTATTATATTACTTTGTGGCACTATATTTTTAAAGCTTAAATACGATTTTTATTACATTGCAGATATGCCGTTTTAAAATGATTAGAGAATGTACTAACAAATTTCACTTGACCGAGTAACCACAATTTGCCATTTTTACCCAGAAAACATTAATCTTCCAATTCTTCATGGTTTACGCCTTTTGGCCTGTTATGCTCCACGTCATGTTTCTTCTTGAGAAGTGGATTGCCAGCAGTCCATCTTTTTGGAGGTCGTCCACAAGGTTTGCTTCCTTGAGGCAAACCGTCTCTTGCTGATCTTTCGACCCTCAATTCTGCCATTACCTGACAATATCCTCGACTTCGTATAACCTTTAGATATCCTAGTTTCGTACTGTCACGAAGGGTTTTGCCAGGAATACTTCTAAGTGTCTTAATTTCGTTTGAAGGAAACTTTTGGTTTTGACAGTGACAATTTTATAATTTAAAGAAGGTATATTTTTTTTAACCCAAAAAAATAATACATCGGACGCCACTGTGCGGGTCTTTCCGTTTAAACAGCCACCGCTTAAGATCAAACTGGACGATGACAATGAAAAACTATACAAAGAAATATGCTATGTATGAATGGTTAGCGTGGATGGATAAAGGTGCCAAGTAAGACATGAGGCTGCCATATAAATCAAATAGTCAAGGTGAGTCGCGCCCAAGTTATAGAACCATCAATAGTGTAAACAAACGAACCGCTAACAAAAAATGTATAGGTCAGGGAATAAATATGGTAGATATATTTTGAATAAGAAATTGTCTCTTTATCATCAAATGGCATACCAATCTTTGTCTTTGAATTTTACTAATAATTTCATTTATTCATTCTTCTTTTTCAGCCTTCTTTTATCCACTGTTGTTTTGTCAATTCACTGTAAAGATCCATTTGCAATGGACAGTTACCGTAACGACACCGTACGGTCACCGACGTAGCCTTGAATCTCACCGACCTGTTATCTCAAATGCTATTATAAAATTGCAGTCTGGAGAGTTGATTAGTGTCAGTTTAACGTTTGCGTTAAGTAATGCATTTGAGATAACGAGTCGTTGAGATTCAAGGATACGTCGGTGGCGTTACGGTCACTGTCCAGTGTACTTACTTACTTACTTAGACAGCCGATGTCGTCCACAGCTGGACAAGTTTTAGATCGATTTGGCTCGTGCTGTGGTGATGTAAAGATCGATTCAATAAAATAATAATAATAATAGATATAGTAATTATAATAATAACTAAAACTAACTTACCATCACGCCGTCTCCCTGGAGGGGTAGGCAGAAAGAATGGAACGCCACACTGTTCAGTCCTGACATACTTTTCTCGCTTCTTCTACATCCATACATCTTGTCATGCACGCACGTCGATTTTTCCGACTCCTCACGTGACCGATATTCAATATTTGATTGATTTGATCGTGCCACGTTTTCCTCGGCGTTCCTCTATTTCTAGCTCCGTTCACGCCGTTTACATATACCTTCGTTACCATTCTGTCTTCACTCGTTCTTTCCATGTGTACAAACCATCTTAATGACCCTAATAATAATAATAGTAATAGTAATAAAATAAAAACAATAATAACAATAATAACAATAATAATAATTATTATTATTATTATTATAATAAAAATAAAAATAATAACCCAAATAGATATAGAAAAACGAAATAAGGTGTACTTCAAATTGTAGTTATAATTTGTGATCGCGAATATCGTAAGGCAAAAAAATATTGCTCTTGACAAAATACGAGTATAATAGGATAAAAATTCACGTTTTACGGTTACTCAATTAAGCATTGGTAATGAAAGTAAAATATGTCAACAAAATAACTTTTACTCGAGTATCTGCGGCCACTTTCCTTTCGGCCGCCTTGAGCCGCTTAAGTAGTACGCAAATGTAATTTTTCTATCTGTGTACATAACCTCAAATATCTTACAAATATTTGCGCGGCCCACTTTTAGTTTTGCAAATAATATTTCTATTCGAGTGGCTTTCGGGGAATGGTTTTAACTAGACAATTGTTTTATATACATTTAAAAAATAAACATTGTTCAAATCACTATGTATGGTATATTGTATAATATTTACCGAGCCTTATGTATGGAAGCGTAGCATGGCACTGGCAAAAGATGGATGAAAGTAATGAAATGAGATCTTTTAGACGAATGTGTGGATACTCTGTGTATGATAGAGTGTCGAATGAAAATATAAGAAGTGAATGCGGTGCGAATGATGGTGTTATGAATAAAATAATGAAAGGATCATTAAGATGGTTTGGACATATGGAAAGAATGAATGAAGAAAGAATGGTAAAAAAATTATATGTTAATGATGTAAATGGAACCAGAAATAGAGGAAGACCGAGGAAAACGTGGCACGATCAAATTAATCAAATATTGAATGTCGGCCATGCGAGGAGAAATCGACGCGCGTGCATGACACGATGTATGAGTGTTGAGGAAGCGAGAGAAATATGTCAGGAAAGAAAAGTGTGGCAGTCCATTCTTTCTGCCTACCCTTTCGGGGAGACGGCGTGATGGTTAGTTAGTTAGTTTAAATAAGGAACTAAGTATATTTTACGATGTGTTATAAAACCACTAGCGTGAAATTTAAAGGGATTCCAATGATTTGATTAAGTTTTTATTGTTTCTTAAACAATGATGTAAAACTCCACATTTACTAATCAATACAGTTGATATCGTCCGTTTTGTAGAAGTTTTATTACATTTTTAAGGAACGACATGTATCGCCTTGTTCAGACATTATCAAATGAAACAATAATCAAGTGCGTTGATGTTTTTATAACCGAGTTAATGAAGCAGGCGGTGTATTAACTCGGGCATTAATCAAATAATGAAAATAATTTTAAATGTTGGTCATGTTAGAAGTCGGAAGAATCGACGTGCGTGTATGAATCGTTGTATGCGTGGAGGAAGCTGGAGGTGTGTCAGAATAGAGTAGTGTGGCGGTCCATTCTCTCTGCCTGCCCCTGCGGAGAAATGGCGTGATGGTTTGTTGTTGTTGTTGTTATGAAAATAATAATTAAATTCCTTAATTTAGTTTAATTCCACTTCTTCTCATTATTTGAGCTGCCGAAACCAGTCAAAGACATAAACCTAAGTAGAATTAAACTAGATATATATTATAATTTTTTTTTTTTTTTTCATTATTTGAGTACAGTGAACTTCTGTCAAGAAATTTCAAACTTTTAATAAAACTTATATAAAACAGGACCAACCGACGAGTTGCCCATGTTTCATGGAGGGACCACATTACAAATGAAGAGGTTCTCAGCAGAGTTGAAGAGAGTAGGCACGTGTCGAACACCATAGCGAAGAAGCGCGCAAGATGGTTTGGTCTTGTGTTGCGACACGAATGTTTCCTGCATGCTGTATTGGAGGAAATGGTAGAGGGATCGATTGGCAGAGGACAACCTCGCCAAGAGTACCTAGACCAGATTTGCCGAGATATGGGCTGCACCTCTTATGCGGAGTCGAAGAGAGTTGCCGAGGACCGAGCGGAGTGGAAGAGGAGATGCGTCGCCTTGCTGCAGACCAATCATTAGATTGAGACAGGAGAAGAATATATAAAACATACATTTTCATTCGTATTAATTACCTAATTTGGTGTTTTGCATAATAGTTTAGGAAACAATAAATAAGCTAAAATTATGATTTAATTGTATCTCAATAGAGACGAAGATGCAAATTGGAAACTGAATATGGTTGATCAAGATCATAAATCTCCATAGATGGCGTTAGTATGTAGATTATATATAGAGTAATCTTAAAAAGATTAACATATGTAATCAAAATCTTCATAGATGGCACATTGAAACTGACATGTGAAATCTTGCACAGGACTTTAACATATATACCTACAACTTCCAAAAATGTATCAGACATGGTTATAAAGAAATGTGGAATGGGGAATGTTGTAATTACATAAAGCGTGCGCTTAACCCAACCAATGACAGGTCACAAGTCCTGTAAACACCTTGATCAACCATATTCAGTTTCCAATTTGCATCTTCGTCTCTATTGAGATACAATTAAATCATGAATAAGTAACCCACGGTGGGTGAAATTCAGTATTCGTATACAAGTATAAGTATACATTCACAAAATAAGCTAAAATTATTTCATTGTTAAAATACAGTATTTGACACATGTTGATTTTTTTGCTCTATATAGTGATGATTCGGCCCATGGACTATTTGACTTATTTTGGTCAATCGAAATTCTACAGTTAGGTTTTCCAAGACAATAAATAGGAAATGTAATGAGTCAAGTACGTATTCACAAAGCGCTGCTCTAGATTCGCGTGCATAATGAAATGGAAATGTGTTGCGGTGTGCGAAAACAAATCCGCGTCATATCGCCAGAGGTGAAGGTCGCTTCACTGCTGTACCGTTAGCAAGCGGAAACAATTTTTAAGTCATCCGTAATAATAGCACTTTGACTGCGAGGCATCGAAATCGAAATAAGAACCTTCTGAGAGCGAAAGACATTTCTACACATGAAGCAAAGAAAGCTAAAATAAGTTATCATTTAAACCAGAGGTTCCCAAACTTGTTTGTTCCGTAGACCCCCTACTTTCCTTAGATTGATTTTTTTTTTACAAATTCATTTAAAACTGTAAATATATACATTTTAACTGTTAAATTTACAACACTTATAATATCACAATGTTGTATTATACTCTTTTTGAGAATGTCGCGACAGCTGTTTCGCTAACTGATGTTATCGTCAGCAGATCAAACAGCTGTCGTGACATTCTCAAATAGTGTAAAATAAAAAATTGTCAAATTTAACAGTTAATAATGTTGAAGAATCATAGTTTTTCGGCCAAAACAATCGACTATTTAGACATACAATCATTAATTAAAACAAAACAAAATGCAAATCCAACATTTTTACATAAAATAAAAACAATGTTCTAATAGGTGGGATGAGTCTGATGCTATGGTATCAAAATTTCAATATTTGGCTTCAATTTAGTTAAACCATCTCGTGGACCCCCATTTACATCTCATGCACCCCCAATTACTTTTCCAGCTGTCGTAGACCCCTTGTAAGTCAATATCGACCCCTAGGGGTCGATATAGACCACTTTGGGAACCACTGATTTAAACTCTTGGTATGCCAGTACTGTTGCGTCTACAAATAATGTATTATTCAATTTCTTCCAGAATACAGAACTCTGCTGGCATCTATGAACCATATGTCATTTACAGAATTTTTTAGCAATGTAACTATAATACCTACGCAGTAATTCAAATTTGAAATATTTCGTGACGTCGTCACTCTCATGTTGGCTGTCAACCTTTTAATGTTTGGCTGCTATTTATGTGCAATCTCGTTCTCTATGATTTGGCATTGAATTATTATTAATTTGTTTGGTACAAAAAAGACTCACAACCTGAAAAGTTTAAAAATTATTGTACTCCCAAGTTTTTAGACATTTTATTTTAACTTGTTTTAACCCGTGAAATATTCACAGGAGTAAACTGAATTCTACATTTAGTTTCATGGTTGGTTTGTTTGTTTTATGTCATACAATCAGAACAAAATTCAAATAATTAAGAAACGTTCTCGAGCATGCGCATCGTGTGCATTTCGATTTACTTTCACAGAGAATCGAAGTATTCCTTTCTCCCTCTCTCGTATTCAAAATATTCTCTTACTCTATCTTTGACGGCATACGGGTTTTTGCCTATTTATATTATGATTTATTGGAATGACATGTTTCGCCTTCCTACGGCATTATAAAGGCGAAACATGTCATTCCCATAAATTATAATAAAACTTCGAGAAAACAGACGTTTTCATTCAAATATTTATTTAATATGGAGTTTTACATCATTGTTCAAGAAACAATAAATAAATTAAATCCAATTGATGTTAATTGCTCTACGAATCATTTCAGTAAGTTATGTATGATATGAGATGATATTAAAAATGCATCTCTGCGAACCGGAGAACGCGAATAGACTGACGTGATGGGTACAAGGGAACAAATTTAAACTGTCACATGAATACTTGATGCCATCTCTGGGCGGGGACTCGAACATGCTTTCCCGCTGCCGGCAACGGGGGTATTCCGAATTCAAAATGACGCCGAGCATAAAATGGTGCACTGCGTGATTGCAAAGTAACGTCGGTGTGTTTAAATTTAGAATGACTACTTGACGGCAGAGCTAATGGCGAGTTTACACTAGTGAGTTTTTACAAAAAATGGGCATAAACACGATTTCCGATTCATTCGAGTGGAACCGTTGGGCTTGAAATACTTGATGTTTTATTCGACAATAGTCAAAGATGATAATAAATGTACTATCGTTATGCATTAAAAAAACCATAAGAAAAGATTAACACTGTATTCTACATATTATCACTTTGTATCGTAAAGCCATATTTGTATTCAATTAAGAAGTAATTTACATCTAATCTTAATAGAGGCGGTAGTGTAGATTGAACAAAAAATATGTGAAGTGTTCCTCAACATAGTAGCATATATACATCATTCAAAAAAATTGTAAGACGTGGTGGTCGTAAGAAGGGCGGAATGGGGAATGTTGTATTACATAAAGTGATCGTTTAACCCAACCAATGACAGGTCATAAGTCCTGTAAACGCCTCGATCACCATATTGTTTCCAAAAAACAATTTACATTTTCGTCTCTAGTGAGATAAAATTAATCCTTATAAAAAAAAAATTTAATGATGGTTTTTTTACAAAATAAAAAAACATGTAGTTATAACTCTAATTTTTTTTAAATATAAACATTGATGTGTTAGTTTTAGGATAACTAATTAAGGGCAAACTATACCAAGAGAAGAAGTATAGGGTGACTAAAGAAAAGATAGGAAATGATATTCACGACACGCTGGAAGAAACTGATGACATGTATAAAAGTGGAGTAAGTAGACACCTACAGCCTAAATAATATTCATTATTGATAAACATAACAAACTAACTATCACGCCATTTCCCCGTAGGGGTAGGCAGAGAGGATGGATCGCCACAATGCTCTGTTCTGGCATACCTCTCGGGCTTCCTCTACATTCATACATCGTACCATGTATGCATGTCGATTATTCCGACTTTGAATGTGGCCGCCTTTTAGTAATTGATTAATTTGGTCATGCTATGTTTTCCTCGGTCGTTCTCGGCTTTTTTTTCCACTCACGCTGCTTGTGTACAACTTTTTAACCATTCTACTCTCATCCATTCGTTCCATATGTCCAAACCATCTCAGGTATCCTTTTTTTAATTTTATCCATGTCATCAGATTCCCAGCTGTCCTTCCCATGAGGCTGATTATGCAATGCAATATAGGGGAGTCTGGTGGTGTCCATTCTTTGAACATGACCATACCAGTCCCTTTTTCGCTGTCTGCTCCATCTTATAATATCCTCAACCTCACATATCTCCCTGGTGTTCCTCGATCCCTCAATTTCTTACCTGCTATCGTCCTCAGTGACTTCATCTCGGAAGTCCTCAAAACTTGTTTGGTCCTTACTGTGTCTGTCTTTGCTTCGACGCCATATGTTATTATTGGTCTTACGCACGCTTTATAGATTCTCATCTTACTCTTAATGGCCATGTCTTTGTTTTTCCATATTGTGGATTTTATTTAGTGTTATTATTAATTATTTGGCTCCAGTACACCATAGACTACAAGAAACAATTAGTTGTATTGTTTTTGGAGCAGTAAGAGCCGTAGTGAATGATGTAAATGATTTTGTTGACACGTTTCTCCGTTCGTATTTTTTTGTAAATATATAATTAAGATTGTCGCTAACCAAGTAAATTAAGCGATCACGGATTACGCGATATCCCGGACGTGCGTGCACTACGAACAAAACGATAATAAAATAATACGGAAACCCACCATTACAAACATAAGTCGTGAAAGTGCCATTCAATTCATTTCCCGCGCGAACCACCGCCATATTGGAAAATGGCCGTTTAATGCGAAGAACCTTGAGTGTCTTATTTCATTTAAAAAAATGATTCCATGGCCTCCTTACGCTAGAAAAATCGTTTATTAATTCCCCGCGTTCAGCAGGAGAAATCGTAAACGCAATTTATGTGAATTGCTACAATTAATTTATGTAAAATTTCTCAAAGAAATTTATCTTTTTAAGTTGTTCCCAAGTTCAAATTAGTCATTTCATATCACGTCACCTGATAATATTTTTATGCTTGTCACATTCAAATGATATTTGAATAAAAATGACTATTTTAAATCTGGGTAAACAGTTTGTTGATTTACGGACGAAAGACGGAATTCTCATAATAGAGATTCCTGATATACCTACTATATATGTATGGAAGTGAAGCATGGAACTGGCAAAAGAAGGGTGAAAGTAGAATAAATGCAGTAGAAATGAAATCTCTAAGACGAATGTGTGGTAAATCTGTATATGATAGTGTCAAATGCATATAAGAAGTCAATGCGGTGCGAATGAAAGTGTTTTCAACAAAATCTCTAAGACGAATGTGTGCTAACTTATTATTTGTGTAAACCTATAACTTCTAGTAGGTTATAGGGGAGGATAAGATTGGGAAAAAAATAAAAAAATGTAAACACCAGCCCTCGATAAATTAAAAAAAAAACTTCAATTCATTTTATCTCAAAAATGGTTCACTTTTGCATAGTGACTTTCTTGACACAATTCATTGGAAATAACCTCTCCTACAACCTCCTAGAAGGAATAGGTTTAATAACCAATAACCCCGAATAACGATGTATAACCCTGTATGTATAACCCTGTGTAGTGATTTTTTATAAGAAAATAATTTACACAAACTAACTAGAGACGGGAATACATCGATGACTACAAGATAATAATAAAAACAGAAACAGACGATTTCAATGAGCTGCTGAAACTGGTGGTGTCTAGAATAATCAGTGGAACAAATAAATCATTTTGTTATTATATAATATATTCATTTTATTGTATCTTGAACAATGACGTAAAACTCATTTTATTGTTTCGTGAACAATGATATAAAACTCCATATTAAATAATTAATATATTATAAATGAAAACGTCCGTCTTCTAGGAGTTTTATTTATGGAATGACACGTTTCGCCCTTCTAAGTTTTTGGTTCATTTGATGATGCCTTAGAAGTGCCAAACATGTCATTCCATAAAAAACCTAATATAACTCCTAGAAGGCGTAAAACTATATAATAAATAAAGAACGCGAATGAAAACGTTCGTTTTCTAGAAGTTTTATTATATTTTATGGTAATGACATGTTTCGCCTTTGATAATTGTCTTAGAAACGCAAAACATGTCATTCCCATAAAATATTTTTTTAGAAAACATACGTTTTCATTCGTATTACAATAATATTGAATATATTCGATTCTTTGTTGCTGTTGCATACTTCCATAAATTCAACGTGTTTTAGCATGTTATATGAAATCAATTTAAACCAAAATTGTCTATGCTTGTAATGTCTCATTTCAATCAATATTTTAAAAGTAAATTCATATAATACAGTTGAAGAAATAGACCTTTTTAAAGTGAAAGTAATTAGGTGTGTAAATTTCCATTTCATTAAAATGATTTTACTTGGCTAAAAATACTTTATACTTTTTACCTTTCGTGTGTTCGTTTATGATATATTTATAGATAAGCTTTTCTGACAGCAAGTAAATGGCTCAAAAGCAACTATTTCTACTTTATTTTATTATCAATAAAAATTACTAGGAAAGATATAATTTTTATCTTATCGGAAACGGTTATCTTTATTTCCTTAATTACACAATACTGATTAGATACTAAACATTTTTAATAACACGAAATATTTATTTACATATCATATCATTGTATTAGATAAGTCGAGGATATTGTAAGATGTGGATGGCCGAGAAGGTTTTGGAATGAACATGTGACCAGAATGGCACGAGGACCGTAAAAGGACCAAGGAACGGTTAACCTCAAGAAAGCAGACCTCCAAAGAGATGGAAAGACAGTCAGCAGTCCACTTCTTAAGAAGGAACTTGAAGAAGGAAATAACAAAAGATATCAAATGATTTAACTGAAATCTTTTCATGGAAGTTCATTTTAAATAATAATTAAATAAAACGATGTTTTTTACAACTACTTCCACATTTGTCATTATTTCGAGAGCGAGCCTGGCGAAACCGGTCGCTGTCGAAATAAGACAAATGCGATAGTAGTTATAAAAACATCGTTTTATTTCATTATTATTTACAATATATCATATCAACAACTAAAACTAAATACGAATTATGTAGTGACAATGGTGTTCTTGTACCAACTCTTATGTATGGAAGTAAACAAGGAACTGACAAAATATGTAGAAATGAGATCTGTGTATGATAGAGTGTCGAATGAAAATATAAGAAGTTAATGAAAGAGTTAGAAGAAAAAAATGGTAAAGAAAGTACATGTTAATCTTAACAGAACTAGAAATAGAGGAAGGCCGAGGAAAACGTAGCACGATCAAATAAATGACTTGAATATCTTGTATTCCTAGAGTCGAACCATATCTCATGTGTTCCTGGTATTTTACCTATAGATTGTCGGCCACGTCGGAAAAAAATCGACGTGCGTGCATGACACGATGTATGAATGTAGTGGAAGTGAGAGAAGTATATCAGGATAAACAGTATATTCATTTTTTCTGCCTACTCATTCGTGGAGACGACGTGATTGTTAGTTAGTAAGTCATTTCGTTCAGACCTTTATTCAAATATAATTCTACTATGGTCCATCGTCCAGCAGAGGAAATTATGGCATAATATTACAGCATTATTCAGTTTCAACTGTAATGATTCGAAACAGGTCATAAATGAAGGCGCAAGTAGGAAGGCGAAGAAGCCATCGTCCACATTTGAATACGCTCGGATCATCTGTGCAAACAATCTAAAATGAATAATTGAATTATGAATTTGCCCAACGCCAACAGCCGAATCGTAATCCCATGCAAATTTTCCCCGAGATATATTGTTCACTTGTAAATCTCTTTTGTATTGTGGTAACAATAGGAGGAGAATGTTTTAATACAATGATTTACCGAGATGCACTTTTTTCATTATTTTAACATGGTACAGTAGAGTCTCGATTATCCGACCTAAACCGGTCGCGGCAAGGTCGGATAACACGGAAAATGATAAAAACGACATTGAAAATGTGTCAATTTTATTTGCACATCGAAAACTTTTCAAATATGTACATGTAACATAATTGAATGTAACGAACTAAAACATCAAAATACACTTACGACAAAGTAATAAAACATGTTTTACAGTACGTACATACTCACATACAATGCAGTAAACTACGAAACTAAACTTAAGCTTGGATAAAAAAGTCCGTGATTGTTTTTTGTTCAGCGAAACAGCTACGTAAGCACTGAGGACTGTCGCCTGGCGCGCGAATATAATGCGTGCAGTCGGGTAAAGGAAAGGGGCATTGCCCCGATAGGTCGGATAACTCGGAAGGTCGGATAACGGAAGGTCGGATAACCGATACCGGATACCGTCTGTGTATATAAAAAGTAAAAATAACAAAAAATGTATCATATTTGATACAGAAACATAAATAACTATTAAATAAATAAAAAAAACATTGTATTTAACCACGAAATGGTTATTATAATTGATCCCAACTAGTTTCGCTTGGACACAAGTTTCATCGGGGCAGTATAAAAATTGACAGTTGTGATACTGTCCTGATGAAGCTTGGGTCCTAGCGTAACTAGTTGGCATCAATTATAATAACTATACCGTGGTTAAATACAAAGTTGTATTTATTCATTCATATTAATCATTTGTTTTAATATCACAATTGAATTAATTCCTTTTGAAATTGTTTCGACAGCTGTTTCGCTAATCAATATTCTGTAACAGTGTTTTAATTAAACAGTTTAAAATGTTGAAATATCAATGTGTTTCCGTCAAAACAATGGATTATCTTATAAATAATTATTCATACTTAATAGACGGCCTTCGTGGCACATGTCACGAGAATCAATAGCTTAAAAAAAGGCATACAAGTAATTGGGTTCAAATAACCCGTTGCATACAAAAATGGGAAAAGGAAAGGGAGACTACCACATTGAAAAAAGTCCAAGTGGTATTCCAAGAACCAGCAAACATATTAGACTTTGCTGCAAAATATCCTTTGGATTGAAACATACAAAAAAAAAAATATTTATAGAAGTTTTAAAATATTTATGGGACTGACACATATTTGATAATGCCTTAGTAAAGTGAAACATGTCATTCCACAGTTTTCATTCGTATTCATTATTTAATATGGAGTTGAACACACTGTTAAATGAACTATAAATAAGATTTATTTATTTATTTATACATAATACACAAATGAGACATACCAAACGAAAAACATTTAGACGACACATTTGAACGCAAAACGGTGTAACAAAGATAAAACAACGACATGAAACCAAAAAATCATACATATCAGAAGAAACCCAAATATGTCGGCGTCAGTGAGGCAGTACTATTTCCAGAATTCGTAATATATTTTTTATGAACACTGCCTCACTGACACTGAAAATGTCCAAATCCGAGACGATTAGATTAAACGTTCGAATTGCTCTTCCTACTGGCATCACCAAAGGCAGGTTAGTTTTGCGTGACGGAGCAAAGAACAATTGATGTCGGCGCTGTCGCAGGTAACAAGACCTATTTGCTCCAGAACATAGGAGAAAGAAGCAATAGTATTTAAATAATAATGAAAATCTAAGTTTAAATAGCATTTTACCTCTCCGTGTGTATCGCCCCAACCGTGGGCTGATTTATTGGTGTACACAAAATTAAATAATTTATCGGCTAGAAAATAAACAAATGTGGCTATTAAATATTTATTTCTTTGGCAATTTAAAAAATTGTGTTTCGTAAATGTCATTATTATTTTACTACTAGAGAGGTTAAGCGGGAATAAAACATATAACTCTGCGAGTTCATTCACCCTTTTTGCTCCTTGCCTTCTACAATGGAGTTAAATCTATTTTAGTTCGTTTCTTCTAAAACTAGACTGAATAATGTGCGCTATAAGAGAATAATGGCGAATCAAAGCAAGTAAGGCAGCGAAATATCCCACCGTTGTGTTGGGGTGTTATGGGTCGATAAAATAGCCTCCATAGTTGAACAGTTAGAGCATTCAACCGTAAAGCGAAAGATTGCGAGTTCGATTATTGTTGGCTTTGGTTCGACAATCGAATTTTAAAAGGTGGGAAACTTGGATTATATACGACAAATACACCTCTTCTATCTAGCTAATACGTTCTTCTTTCGGTGCCGTGTCAGGTTCCCCCAATGTGGGCGATCACTGCAGCAATGGCATCTCTATCCTGCGCCACTTGGAACAGGTTCTGAACTCTTGTTATTCCTTTCCAGTCTTGTTCCGTTGCCAGGACAGCTGCCTTCTACCAACTCCCCGAAGTCCCTCCACTTTACCATTAATATCGGTCGAAGGAGGTGGTATTTTTCTCCCCTTAGCACATGACCAAAATATGAGACCTTTCTAATTTCACACTCGACAACACTCTCTATTGGCTCGGTCCACGGTATACGGAGCATTCTGCGGTATACCCACATCTCAAACACTTCCAACCGGTTCATTACATTCACATTCAGAGTCCAGGTTTCGCGGCCATAAACAGATCATATACTCGTATAACATTTAATCATTCTTTGTCGGAGTTTCAAGTTAAGATTATCGTTGCAAAAGAATGTTCTCATTTTATTAAATGCAGCTCGTGTAACTTCAATTCTGTATTTTATTTCAATGTCCGGGTCAAGAGCTAATACCTACAAGATTAAAATACCCGCACAAGTATAAAAATAAGCTGCAATTTATTTCACACGTAAATAATTAGATTCAGCAAAATATAAACTTCGATAAAGTTTTTATTATATTTTTAGACATAGACAATTAATATTAATGAAAACGTAATGTTTTATGACTACTTATGTATACAATGTTTACATAATAATGAAAATAATAAAAAGATTTTTAATGTTAAAATTTAAAACACTGTTATAATAACACAATTTCTTTTTATTCACTGTCGGTGTCGCGACAGCTGTTTTGCCAACCGATGTTGGCATTATCAGGTGTTACAATAAACTAATGTAACAAATGAAAAGACTTACTATTTATAGGTCAAATAACTCATTAGTGTGGTTAGTCATAGTAAAAATGAAGTATGCGAAATCTCTTGACAATTTTACAAATATAACAAGGGTGGGAAAAAACAGAGATTAGAAAAGACAATTTTTAGGGAAAAAAAAAAAAGATGTGTTATAACTACTTCCAATTTTGCCTTTATTTCGACAGCGATCGGCTTTGCCAGGCCAGCTATCATCGATACACTGTTCTAAGACTATAAAGTTATTTTAAAAAACATCTTTTTATTTCATTATTTTCTCGAAATGTTTGAAGCCTTCGAAAAACAAGTTTAAAAAGTGTTTTAATTCATAAATAAAATCTAAAATTAAATGATTTCAATAAAATCACTAGATTATTATGAACACATGTTTTTTACATTAATATAAAAAGTTTAATCTACGGAATAATAAAATATCAAAACATTTAATAATGTTGATGGAGTCGGCTGGAGAAACTTTTTGGAGACGACCGAGGTCCACCCAGGACTGTAGAGTCAGAGAGAGAAGAAGAATCTTGGAATATATGCTATCTTAAACGTGCGCATGTAGTTGAACTCTTCCTAAAAGGCTGGACCGATTTTGATGAAATTTTGTGTGTGTTTGAGTGGGTCCCTGGATGGTTTAGATTCACAATTGGACCCGGTAGGTGACCGTTAAAACTTTCTGGGAAGTTCATGAATAATTGACCTTATGGGAATAATTCATAGTCATTTAGTATATAGTTTAACGAAAATTCAAATATAGAAAAAACATTTGCTGAACCAGCTAATAGCAGGCAGGACAACGTCTGTCGGATCCGCTAGTTGTATTCCTCTACATTCATAAATCGTACCATACACGCACGTCGATTATTCCGACTTTGAATGTGACCGCCTTTTAGTAATTGATTAATTTGGTCATGCCATGTTTTCCTCGGTCGTCCTCGGCTTCTTTTTCCACTCACGCTCCTTGTGTACAACTTTTTAACCATTCTACTCTCATCCATTCGTTCCATATGTCCAAACCGTCTCAGGGATCCTTTTTTAAATTTTATTCATGATGCAGTCATCTGCCTTACATTTCTCTCTTATTTCATCGTTCGGTATTCTATCATACAACGTTTTCCCGCACATTCTTCTTAGAGATCTCATTTCTACGCGTTTATCCTGCTTTCATTCTTCTTTTGCTAGCTCCAAGCTTCACTTCCATACACGAGGGTTGGCACTAGAACTCCATTGTGTACTGCCATCTTTGCTTCTGTGGATATATTTCTATTTGCAGTAATGACTTTAAGTGCGCCATTTATTTTATTCCCAGCAACAACCCTTCTTTCAATGTCTTTCTATAATCGTAAAAAATATCAAATCAAATCAGTTTATTTCATCAACAGACATTACAAAATTTATTTTTAAGGCATCTCTTGAGAACAGGTAAAATAATATATTGTATATGAGAGATGGTTCAACATTAGGAAGACAGGATACTCTCCAGAATTAAGAGTATTTGCCTTCTGAACGTACTTTCACTAATATGAAAGACGTCGATCTCCGAGGAGACCACGTTCAGCAGATTAATTGCTCTTCCCAACCAGGTTGGTTCTGGCGGCCGGTAGGTATAACAATCTATACTGTCGCTGTCGGAGATATCTATCAGGGACAAAAAGCCGAACACCCTCCAGCACGGCCGAGTTCTCGAAACATCCCCTGAGTAATCTAAATAAATGGCCTATGAGATGCCCATCTCTTCGAAGCTGCAGAGAGTTGGCCCCAAGCATTCCCATAAGATATGCTGTGGGATAGAGCCACGGATAGCGACCATAAATATGTTTTCATAACTAACTAATTAACCATCACGCCGTCTCCCCGAAAGGGTAGGCAGAAAGAATGGACTGCCACACTTTAATCGATGCGGCACTCCATCTTTCTCTTTTCGCCATCGCGAGAGACGCGGTGTGATGGGTTGCGAACCTCATCCCCACTAATAGGCATCTCCCGCGCACACTTCGATCGTCCAACACCCACAAAATAAATCTAAAACAAATAATATGAAATACAATGATATAAAATAAAATAACAAAATAAAAATAATTTAACACAAAATGGTCTATTTAGATGGTGCACATATTGTCTATTTAATTTATGTTCCACGTATCCACCGTTTTTATTAATTTAGCACATAATGTAATAACACATAATGTTTTTTTTTCGATGTTGCACATGTTTATAATAATAATAATAATAATATGCTAACTTTTAAAGCGCCGTTTTTGTGATGTAATCACCTCAAGGGCGCATTAAGACGTGTTTTAAATCTAAAAATCTAAATGTGACCGCTTAAAAAACGATCGGTTTAAAAGTATAATAGAACAAAGTATAAATGTTTAAATTGGGTATGAAATATGAAAAAGATGGGTTTTCAATTTAGATCTGAAATCTGTCGAATCATTTATGCATCTAAGGTGTGAAGGGAGATTGTTCCAAGCTGATGGACCGGCTACCGCGAACGCTCGAGACTCGAAATTTGTACTGGGGCAACATGGAAGATCCGGACTTTTGTGTTTATTTAATTTATGTTACACGTATCCACCGTTTTTTAAATTAGCTGTAATAAAGCACTTAACCAGCAAGAACTTTAAAATAATATTAAATTAAATTAAGAAATTATTCAAATTGTCATTGGAACAAATGAAAAAAAATCTTTTACACCTGTCAAAATTCTTTATAAAAACGGAAAAACTTATGTTTTCATTATGCTATTAAAAATAAATTCCACGGTGTTAATGCGTTAAGCTAATAAAAATATAGGTTGATTCGCTACTTAATCGATTCTCTGAAATCTGCCAGCCGCCACGAGGCCGGCACAATACGGCTTGGAATCGTTTCTGAATTCCGGCGATAATTCACGATGGAATCTAATTCGGCGGCGGGCCGCTGGGTTCATGTCCTTGCCTATTTAGATGTCAAATCGGGAGGAATGACTTTGCGAACATTCGTCTAGATTACTAATTTGTTTTCAGTACAAATTTAATTTTCACACCTTGTTAATCGATAGGCGAACTGCGCAAACCGTCACGTGACGACATCAATAATTTCAATACGAGATTAACCTGATTCATTTTATGAATTAAAATACTGATTCATTGTTTATTGAACCGTGATGTAAAACTACATAATAAATAATTAATTCGAATGAAAACGTCTGTTTTCTAGATGTGTTTATGGAAATGACATACTCGTATCTCGTCTTTCTAAGGCGTTAACAAATATAACATTTGAATAATCCTGTAGAAAGGCGAAACATGGGATGTTTTTTTAGAAATATACAATATAATACATATTATAAAAGAAGTGAATGTGGTGCGAATGATGGTGTCATGAACAAAATAATGAAAGGATCGTTAAGATGGTTTGGACATATGGAAAGAATGAATGAAGAAAGAATGGTAAAAAAATTATATGTTAATGATGTAAATGGAACCAGAAATAGAGGAAGACCGAGGAAAACGTGGCACGATCAAATAAATCAAATATTGAATGTCGGCCATGTGAGGAGTCAGAGAAATCGACGCGCGTGCATGACACGATGTATGAATGTTGAGGAATCGAGAGAAATATGTCTGGAAAGAAAAGTGTGACAGTCCATTCCTTCTGCCTACCCCTTCGGGGAGACGGCGTGATGGTTAGTTAGTTAGTTAGTTAATACATATTATAAATGAAAAAAAAACACATTAAAATAATGTTAATGTATATGATATTGGCTTTATTTAATAGATAATTTTATGTCATTATTGTTTAAATATGATTTCGGGCATGAGCGCCACGGCTAGCTCGAATGAAGCGCAATCGTGAAGTCCAATTTTCGACAACTTTAGAGTTTAGTCGATAACTTTCGAGCAGCTGAGTGAAGTGGAAAAACGTATGACTACATATCAACTGTCAAATTGACAGTCTATAGAATGTTGCCAATTTAAAAACCAAACCTCTAAAAAAACACCCGTTATATAGAGTTTTATAGTATTGTTCAAGAACTGATAGGCGGTTGTATACACAAATCAGAAATCCTGAGTGATATAGGTCTGTTCGTCTCTGATAATTATCTTCGACAAAAGGAGCCACATATTTTTTATCTCCCACGACGCAGAACCAACATTTCAATGGTTATCGCGGTAGGTAGTAATATCTTTGATAAATCGTGCCACCTAGAAGGTCGAGGTATTTTGTGACAGTGCAGTTGACCTGAGGGTGGTGCTGTCTTTGTTATAATTGTAAGTTCATCATATTATTTCATTAAGTATTATTTACTGTTGTATCTCAAACTTTTTATTAATAATATTATGTATCATTCGTGTATTTGAATTTAGTTCTGTGATGCTTTTGACATGTTTATGGTAAATAAATAAACAAATGAAAATTAATAAATAACCGTTTTATTTATAGTTACGAATAGCACTGTTACTGTAAAACCTGTAAAATAAATCATAACCAGAATATTTACGCACGAAAAAGCCGTTATACTTATTGAGATAATATTCATAACAAAGCAAGAAAATATGTCCAATAAAACAATAATATCAGCTAAATTAAATGAGGTTATCTTCCAAGTTCTGGGCGATTATGACAGTCATGTTTTTATAATTGATTCGTAACTGGCAGAGAAATCAAACATACGATAATGAAGCCGTTTCAAACCTGCAATTTATCGTTTATCAGTTTCTAAGCAATTATTTAATTTTTAATCTAAGTATTTACTTACTAACTAACCAACTAACCATCACGCCGTTTCACCAAAGGGGTAAGCAGATAGGATTAACCGGTGGCACGGTACTGTACAGATCGAACTCAGCGTGCATTAAGATGGAGACTTAAACAATCTTCGAAACGTATAAAGACGAAAATACTATGATACACGAAATTCCAATTAGTCTACGCACATACCAATATACAGTTTTAAATTATAACTTGTAGCAAAGCGTGAAATATTCACAGAAGTAAAGATTTTATACCCTTTAAAATCTCGGTTCACTGTACAACCGTAAGCAGTAATAAGTTTTATCATTAAATGTATATCTATTTTTTTAACACGCGTTTTCGTGAATATTTGGCAGGTTGCAACTAGTTATGATTTCTTTTGGCTGTCCCTCCAACGTTGGCGATCACTGCAGCAAAGGCAACTCTGTCCTGCGTCACTTGGAACAGGTTCTGAACTCTTGTAATTCCTGTCCATTATTTAATATCAGTCGAAGGAGGTGGTATTTTCTCCCCTTAGCACATGACCCAAATATGAGACCTTTCTAATTTTTACACTCGACAACACTTTAACAACTCTTTGTTGGCTCTGGCTCTCTGTAGTACGTCTGCATTACTGACCCTATCGGTACACGGAGTATTCTGCGGTATATCCACATCTCGAACGCCTCCAACCGGTTCATTACATTCACTTATAAATATATATTTATATACTACTAACTAACCATCACGCCGTCTCCCCGAAAGGGTAGGCAGAAAGAATGGACTGCCACACTTTAATCGATGCGGCACTCCATCCTTCTCTTTTCGCCATCGCGAGAGACGCGGTGTGATGGGTTGCGAACCTCATCGCCACCAAAAGGCATCTCCCGCGCACACTTCGATCGTTCAACGTCTACATAATAAATAACAATATAATAACAAATTATCTGAAATACAATGATATAAAATAAAATAACAAAAAAAAAAAATTTAACACATATTGTTATTTTAGATGGATATTTATATAAGTTATGATTATTAAATAAATATAAATAACGATTTTTAATGATAAAAAAAATGTTAGCTCGCATGATGACGTGACCGACCAATAAAGAACTGACACGAAAGTTACAGCGTGCGCGATACGTACGTAGGATATAGCGTGGAGTTTATCGACTCGATACACTAAGTGGGTCACGTAACCGATTGGTAGGTTAAGTACTATTCGCACAAAAGGTAATGAAATTTTAACTGCAGGAATCCTAAAATTTCAATTAATTTTGGGCATTATTACTTCGTTTGTTTTAGCACCAAGGGAATGATGGAACCTTCGATTTTAGATATTTATTTATGGTAACCCAAAACGGAAGTTGAGGGAATCAAATCGATAACCTTTTGTCCTATTGATTTTGGTTCATAATAATGACTCCATATTAACAAAAATGGTTAGATTAAAAAATAATAATAATAATTAAATAAATAAAAAATTAAATAAACACAAATGTCCGGATCGTCGAGCTGACGACAAGTGCACCACCTAAAAGAACATGTGTTAAATTATTTTTATGTGTTATTTTATCATTGTATTTTATATAATTTGTTTTAGATTTATTATGTAGACGTTGAATGATCGAAGTGTGCGCGGGAGATGCCTATTGGTGGCGATGAGGTTCGCAACCCATCACACCGCGTCTCTCGCGTTGGCGAAAAGAGAAGGATGGAGTGCAGCATCGATTAAAGTGTTGCAGTTCATTCTTTCTGTCTACCCTTTCGGGGAAACGGCGTGATGGTTAGTTAGTTAGTTATTTAGATTAGATTAAAATTTTATTAAAATTTATCAACAGAAATAACGCGTTAAATGTTTTCCGAGCGTCTTGCGCCAAAGATTTTATGAAAAGTAAGAAAATTACGTTAAAAAAATTATCATTTTTAAAATCAAGAAGAATTATAGAACCAACCCTTATCGACTGAAGGGAACTAATAGGATAAAGGTGTAATTAATGCGGAAGAAGTTCCATTTACAAATATATTAATCCACGTCATTCTAGAAATTTTATTATAATTTATGGGAAGGAATTTTACACAAACAATTTTTTACAAAAGCGAAACATGTCATTCCCATAAATTCATAAATTCATTTCCATGATCCACAGATTTCAGATCTAAGCCGAAAACCCATATTTTTTTATATTAAATACCCAAATTAAAACCCAATTTGTACATTGTTTTATTATACTTTCTAACCGATTGCGAATATCAGATGCAGCGTTCATATTTAGATTTGAAACATGTTTGCGCCCTTGAGGTGATTACATTACAAAAACGACGTTTTAAAATTAAGCTTATTATTATGATTCAAGATCTATAGGCCCTAAACAGTGTCAAATGCCGTTCTCGGGACCATGGCAGGTAAAAAGCCATTAAGAGAACAAGTCGACGACCTTCGTGGCAGAGTGGTAAGAGCTCTGACTGATCCCGGGTACTACTGATACCGAAGATCCCGGGTTCGTTTTCCGGCGATGGAAGTGTGATTGTTACACTGTGTTTGGTCTGGTGTAGAATTTACGTGACAATAAAATGGCGATAGATTAGCTACCTATCACATGTCATGAAAATCAATATAATAGCTAAAATCAAATTGTATACAGTAATTAGGTTCAAACGACCTGTTGTATACAAAAACGGTCGTTATACGCAAATGGCTGTGGATCGGTCACACTCTGAGACGGAACTAAAAAACTATGGGGAGAAAGAGGAAGCGAGGCAGACCTAGAGTCACGTGGAGAAGAGCCCTGCAGGACGAGGTCAAACAGCAGGCCTCACTTGGGATGATATCGAGGTGTTTACAGGACTTATGACCTGTCATTGGTTGGGTTAAGGGCAGGCTTTATTTTCTTATGTCTGACAATTTTTTGGAAGTTGTATATATGTTAATCTGTAACACCACCCTTTACATGGTAGTTTCAATCTACACACTAGCGCCATCTATGAAGATTGGATTTTTAAGCATTAAGCAGAAGATCTTTTTAAGAATTGATAACCCGCAATGGGTAAAATCCAGTATTCGTCTATAAGTATTTGTATACATTCAAAATGTTGTAAATGTTATTATTATAAAACTTCTAGAAAACAGACGTTTTCATAATGTATATGTTGTTTTACATCATTTTTTAAGAAACAATAAACACGTCATTCACGTTCTACTGACTCCACGACATTTCTTTTAATTATAAGTAAAGAATATTTTTGAAGTTTGCACAATACTTATAATTACGGCGTAGCAAAACATGACCTATTTGCCTACTTACTCGGAATCACAAAAAAAATCTAGTATTATATCGCGTGCTTATGGGTCATTCTTTTTTAACCGAGCTTATAATGTCCCGAAAGCACTCCTTATAAAAATTACATCAAACCGGGTAATAAATAAATGATAAAATCGGTGTATAAATTTTCAGTCCTTTTCCGGCTCTGAGATCACAATCAAATAATAATTTACTCCGTGTTCCGTTGCCCATTCAAATCGAAGATGCAGCATTATGATTTGGATTTGGATCTTCTAAAATACAGAGGTTCAGCTCTAAATACTATTCCTCTTACGTCCATCGAAAGGAGGGTTAGTGCGGGGAACAAAGTGAATAGAGCTTTAAAAACTGTAATTGGAAACAAAGGATATTAATGAAAGTGGAGTTTTAGTACCAACCCTCATGTATGTCAACAGGCAAAAAAAAACACAATTGGATAATTAATACGAATGAAAACGTTAGTTTTCTAGAAGTTTCTGCTAAGGCATTGCGAAACATGTCATTCCCATAAAATATAATAAAACTTCTAGAAAACTTACGTTTTCATTCGTATTTATTATTTAATATAGAGTTTAACACCATTGTTCTAGAAACCATAAATATTTTATTGGGTTTAAAAGTTGGCAAAAATAATATCTAAACTCTTCTTTTAAAGGAATGAAGGGATGTAAGTGGAATGGAAGTGAATTAAATGCAGAGGGTGAATAATTTTATACAGAGGATCTATATATTTAATTGTATGAGCATTAATCTATATTCACATATTATATTAATCATAGATTTGTTTGTTTGTTTTACAAAAAATAATATTATAATATATTTTTTATAAAAAATTTATTCTATAATATAAAAATATTTAATATTTAAAAGTAGAATTAAAACAGTCTTGTTAGATATTTTCCCAATTTTAATTGAATTCCAAAGTGTTAACTCCTTAAGGTAAATTTACACTGGACAGTGATCGTAACGGCACCGTAACGTTACCGACGTAGACTTGAATCTCAGCGATGTTTACTACAGATGTAAGAGTAATAGCCATTAGAGCTGAACCTCTGTATGCCTGAAGATCCAAGTTCAAGTTTTTGATGTGTTGTCATACAAAAATAAAAAGGGTTATATTTCAATAGAAAATAGCCAAATGTTAGATGCGCGCAGAGTCCAGGTGATCGGGTGGTTATTGAATTCGACCCTCGGTCAAATGGGCATGGGTGACCGGCCGGGGGCATTGCTCGAAAGCTTAATAATTCAGACAAACAAGGAACCGTATGGTGCGACCTAGCGCTCCTTACATAAATTACGTAATTGTAACTGTTAAGAACAAGGGAACCCTGTTCACTTCAATGTGTGAAAAAACTGTTCTAATGGACTCTTTAAAATGATTGCTTGGGCGAGAGGAACTTGGTTTTCACCGTTTAGTGAAATAATACGCCATTTTGTAATTTGTATATACTCGTATAAAGTAATACTCATATCGTACAAAGTCATTACTGCAAATAGAAATATATCCACAAAATCATTACTGTAAATAGAAATATATCCACAGAAGCAAAGATGGCAGTACACAATGGAGTTCTAGTGCCAAACCTCATGTATGAAAGTGAAGCTTGGAGCTGACAAAAGAAGGATGAAAGCAGGATAAATGCCGTAGAAATGAGATCACTAAGAAGAATGTGCGGGAATACGTTGTATGATAGAATACCGAACGATGAAATAAGAAAGAAATGTAAGGCAGATAACTGCATCATGGATAAAATTAAAAAAGGATCCCTAAGATGGTTTCGACATATGGAACGAATGGATGAGAGTAGAATGGTTAAAAAGTTGTACACAAGCAGCGTGAGTCGAAAAAGAAGTCGAGGACGACCGAGGAAAACATGGCATGACCAAATTAATCAATTACTAAAAGGCGGTCACATTCGAAGTCGGAATAATCGACGTGCGTGCATGGTACGATGTATGAATGTAGAGGAATCCCGAGAGGTATGCCAGGACAGGGCATTGTGGCGATCCATCCTCTCTGCCTACCTCTCCGGGGAAATGGCGTGATGGTTAGTTAGTTAGGCGAGGCTCAAAACTCACCTGTTCAAACTATCCTATCCTGATGCAAATGGTGATCGACTGTTTCACGTGCAGCCCCCATACTAAAATGTTTTATTTTTAACAAAAATGTTTATCTTTAACAAAATGTTTGTTTTTAACAAAATGTTTATTATAACTAAGTGTTTATTTTGACAAAATGTTTATTTTTAGCAAAAATGTTTATTCTTAACAAAACGTTCATTAAAATTTTTTTCTAAATATTTTTAACAAAATGTTTATTCTTAACTAAATGTTTATTTTTAACAAAATGTTTATTTTTAACAACATGTTTATTTTTAAGAAAATCTTTATTTTTAACAAAATGTTTATTTTTAACAAAATCTATATTCTGAACCAAAATTTTTCACATTAACTAAAATATGTATCTTCAACTAGTTCACAAAATGGAGCTACAGCGCCCTTGAGATGATTAATTCATAAAAATGGCGCTCTATAAATCATCCAATTATTATTATTATTATTATTAGTATAAAAACGTCTGTTTTCTAGAAGTTTCGTTATATTTTAGATGGAATGACATGTTTCGCCCTTCTAAGGCTGTTTATCATTTGCCTTAGAAGGTCGAAACATGTCATTCCATCAAAAATATAATAAAACTCTAGAAGACAGACGTTTTCATTCATATTAATTATTTAATATGGAGTTTTACATCATTTCTTCTGTTTTCACCTTAACATTGTGTTGCGGATTCATTAAAAATACTTTTTAAACTTTGTAAACACCACGAACTTTTATTAAACGATAATTAAATACAAACATGTTACATGAAATCACATCATTGTTCAAGAAACAATACATAATATTAATTCGTATTACTAACTAACTAACTAACCATCACGCCATTTCCAGGGAGGGGTAGGCAAAAAGGATGGATCGCCACAATGCTCTGTCCTAGCATACCTATCGGGCTTCCTCTACATTCATACATCGTACCATGCACGCACGTCGATTATTCCGACTTCGAATGTGACCGCCTTTTAGTAATCGATAAATTTGGTCATGCCATGTTTTCCTCGGTCGTCCTTGGCTCCTTTTTGCACTCATGCTGCTTGCGTACAACTTTTTAACCATTCCACTCTCATCCATTCGTTCCATATGTCCAAACCATTCGTATTATATTAAATACAAAATAAGATTGGTTATTCAAATATTTGTTTATTTTCTTATTGTATCAAACAGCGATTGTAACACTTATATATAAAACATATAAAAACAATAAAATAAAACCAATTGCATGCTACCAAAAATATAAATGTTTAAAAGAAAAGTTTGGATGTTTCATGGTAACATGTTTTATCAAAAAAAAATCGCGTTTAATTAACATCACATACAAAATGTTTATGGAAACATTTTTATTATTTTGCAATTCGCGTAACTCCGAATTCACATAAAAGAATGTTTAGGAGTTATACATACGTCCGGAAGGAAGTATACTCTTGGGGTATACTTTGGGGTGAATGTACTCGAAACTGCAACTCGCATTTATCAAGGGATGTTGAAATAGAGTTAGAATGGGAATGCAACGTGAACACATCACATTCATAAGACTGGTGAAAAAAAAATATTAATAGGAACGATTTTATATAAAAAAATTTCACGATCAAATACAGGCGTTTTGGGTTAACATCGCACTTTTCCTGTGGAAACAATAGATTCTCTATTTTAAGCGTTCTTCAAGTCAATAATGAAAAAATACTTAAGCGTTCTTCAAATTAATAATGTGATCAAAATAAAAAAAACAACAAACCATCACGCCGTTCCACCGCAGGAGTAGGCGGAGAGAATGGATCGCCACACTACTCTATCCTGACACACCTCTATGGCTTCCTTCACATGAAAACATTGAGTCATACACGCACGTCGATTCTTCCGACTTCTAACACGACCAACCTTTAAAAATTTGTTTTCCTCCGTCTACCTCGACTCCGTACTCCATTTGCATCGTTAACGTATACTTTCTTAACCCTTCTTTCTCCATCCATGGGTTCTATATATCCGAACCAACTCAGCGATCTTTTCATAATTTTGTTCACAATACCTACTTCCGTTCTACAACCCTTTTGTATGGAAGCAAAGCATTGAACCTAACGTACACATTGGCGTAACTTGGATACAGGAGGGCATGAATGTGGATGTAGGAGACCATTGTCCAGGAATAGACGGAAGTCGTCTTCTTTCTTCTTATTTTTGTCCTGTCACACCTCCGTGGTGCATAGGGACTCAAGGAATCTTCTCCACCCGACTCTATCGCATGCCTAATGCCTAACATTATCCCAAGTGAGGCCTGCTGCTTTGACCTCATCCTGCAGGGCTTTTTCCAATAACGTCCGCGGTAGATTTCCAAGTCTCACATCCGTACAGCAGTACGCTTTTAACGCTACTGCTGAATATTTGGAGCTTGAGATTTCTCGAAATGATACCGGAACGCCATAGCGAAAATTCCCCTTGCCTTGTGGAGTCTGCTGGCTACATCTTCCTCCGTACCTCACGAGCCTGCTATCATACTACCGAGGTAGCAAAAGCTGGTCGTGGTCACAATGGGGACACGTGTAGCAAGATCTTGAGACCATCAAACTTAGTGCGGGAGTGCGACAGGGAATAGACGGAAGTAGGTTAAAGAAAAAAGTGAAATCTTTAATAAATACACAATCGAGGGTCGTGTGAATTGGCGTAACCTGGATGCAAGTTGGCATGTAAATGGGTGTAGGAGGCCATTGTCCAGGAATATAAGGAAGTAGGTGAAATAAGAATAATGAAATCTTTAGTAATTAAAATAAAGCAAATTACAATCGAGGGTTGCGTGAATTTTTTTTTTTTTTTTTTTTTTTTTTTTTTTTTTTTTTTTTTTTTTTACGTATACAACAGGTCGCTTGAACCCAATTACAGTATACAATTGTTTTTTTTTAAGCTGATATATTGATTCTCGTGACATGTGACAGGTAGCCAATCTATCGCCATTTTATTGTCACGAGAATTCTACACCAGACCAAAGACAGTGTGACAATCACACTGCCATCGCCGGGAATCGAACCCAGAACCTTCGGAATGGGAATCAGAGCTCTTACCACTCTGCCACGAAGGTTGGCGTAACCTGGATGCAAGACTGGCATGCAAGTGGGTGTAGGAGCCCATTGTCCAGGAATATAAGGAAGTAGGTTAAATAAGAAAAATGAAATCTTTAGTAAATAAAATAAAGCAAATCACAATCGAAAGTTGTGCGATTTCTTTTACACGCGCTATTAAAAAATAAGCAATCTTACAAACGCACAAACAAAAAGTTCCCAGTTCCGATATAATAAATTGACTCGGTAATGAGTACGAAAGAACGCGAGCTAATTAAATTCAAGTTTTAATTAATTAGAGAATAATCTATTTCCGTACTAATCAAGCGAAGGCGTTTATTGGTCGTTGTGTGGTGAATGATTATGAAGGTATTATCGCCCGAGTTTAATGGCTCGGATCACGGCTTTCGCTGTCTACAGACGGCATCATTAAAGTCTAACAATTCGCAACCCGTGAAATATTCACGAATGTAAAAAAATTCTACCCTTTAAAATCTTGTTTCACTGTACAATCGTAATTAATATGTTTTAACTTTTAATTTCAATCAACAACACCATAATGTTCTCATTAATAATAATCAGAATAAAATCGAAATAATCCAGCAACGTTCTTGGGCATGCGCAACGAATGCATTCCAAAATTTTCGAATTACTTTCGGAGAGAATATACTCCTCTCTCATTCTCTTGATTTCCATATATTCTCGTATTCTTGGAGACTCCGGGCCATACACTTAGCCCCATCATAAAACAACTATCAAGGTTCGAAAGATCTGGGTCATATACTGCGTGGGGAAAAGTACCACTTTCTCCAACTGATATTGGAGGGGAAAATTGAGGGACACCGAGGGCCCGGAAGGAGACAAATGTCCTGGCTGCGAAACGTGAGGGAGTGGACCGGCATCCGAAGTGTAGAGGAGCTGTTCCGAGCGGCGCAGGACAGGGACAGGTTCGCCGAGGTGATCGCCAACGTTGGAAAGACCCGACAGGGCACTTGAAGAAGAAGAAGAAGAAGATAAAACAACTACCAAATCACATTCGAACAATGTTTCCTACAGACGTAAGAGGAATAGCCATTAGAGCTGAACCTCTGTAAGCCAGAAGATCCAAGTCCAAGTAATTAATATGTATAAAACTTGATTTGATTATGTGTCAAACGACAATATAAACAACGACCACAGACAACAAACAAACTATGAAAAACGTCACTAAAAGTTTTATATTGTTAAGATACATGAAAAGTATGAATGAAGAATGTGTAACATAATGAAATGAATGGCGTGCGAGAGGAAAACATGGCACAATCAAATTATATATATTGACCAGCTGTCCAAGCACAAACTTTGGCGACCGAGCCTTCGCGGTAGCCGGCCCTTCAGCCTGGAACAATCTTCCAGCAGACCTTAAGTGCATTGAGAATCAATCAGAGTTTAGATCGAGACTTAAAACGCACCTTTTCAAATTATAATTTCCTGACAGGAAGGGCTGATCGACTTCGTCAGGTGCAGCCCTCATACTAAATATGTTTATTATTTTTGCTATCATTATTATTATTATGATTATTATCTAGTTGATAAAACGGAGCATCTTCTGCAGCGCCATTGAGATGAGTAATTCATAAAAATGGCGCTCTATAAATTATCCAATTTATTATATTATTATTATGACCATGTGTGGAGTTGTGTGAGAAAAATCAATGTACAAAAATGATTTATCATTATGATGAAGACTTATTAATATAATTGAGTGTTAATAATACGAGTTCTAAATAAAAACTTAAATATTCAATGGAACTTTGACGTATGAAAAACACGAGACCTTTAGGAAAACCTTTTAAAGTCTATTAATCTGATCATCTCACGTTTGACGCTTCATATTTTGAGGATCATGCCTCGAAAGGCTAAGAGGAATAACGCTTCCATTCCAACTGAAGTCTAGACGACAAGATTTCTAGAGCTCTCTTAAAACTTTGCTTCTAAAAAGTTTCCCAGACGCCGAACGCCCTTGAAGTGAATGGCGCTATAAAGGTATCCATTATAAAAACAAACTACTATTTACAACAGAAATAAGCTTTTTTTTATTTAAAAAAAATATCAATATCAAACGATATTGCCCAGGACATGCCGGTGGCGAAAGATCGTGTATTGAGGTGTTAAAAGTAAAGAAAATACGATTGATTCACACACACTATTTACGTCTCACTCTCGCTAATTTAATATTCGCGAACGCGAGAAAGAAAAATTATTCGTATTGTTCAATCAATAAGCGGATATGAATATTTCATATATACGATTTCAAGATCTTATTTAGATGTGTGTAATGATTACAGCGTACATATTTTTTAAACACAGTAACGGAAAAGATATTATACATCCAATGTATAATTACTTTGAGAAAAACTTACGATTTTTAGATGTTAATGTTATATTTTATTGTAGTGATATATTCGCCTAACTATGGTATTATTCAACGTTCGAATGTGACACCAATAAAAACGTTAGAAACTCTTCCTTTTTCTGAACATTAGTCACTCAATATGTGACTAATGTGAGGGAGAGTGGCGGCAAAAAATCAACAAGCAACACCCCCTTCCTGCCCCAAAACACAATATACAAGATTTTCCGGGCTGAAATTGTCTGCTTAAGGGGTTACGCCACCTTGGCGCTCGAAAAAATAGGTATAAAAATAAACTGTTTTTAGCATACCCATACCCATTATATATAATAAAATAATCTTTAATTTAAACATGTACATAGTATTTTTAAAAACAAATATACAATATTAAATATATTTTTTTAAATGGCGGATATATAAGCCGATATGCAGAGCCTTGTTTTGAAAATTGCTAATGATGTACATGATTTCTTTATAATGTATTCTCTAAAATCTAAAAAACAAATTGTTAACTGGCGGAATTTTGACTTAATTTCAACGCGAAACGATTAACACAAGCCTCTGTCTAATGTTAACTCAATTATGACCTAAACCATAATCGGTCAGTTTACTATTAAGCGTGCGATACGTATATTTATGAGGCATGTGTCGTTCAGTGAGTACTGCAAAAAGCGCGAAGCGATGTTATTCCAACAAATAAAAAAAGTATTACTTTATTTTTCCCCGTTAACCGGAAAACTATTTTTGCACCTGGCAACACCTAACAGACGTGTAAATGCATCAAAGATGGCCGCCGCTCCCAACAGCTGGGAGCCGACCGTAAAAAGTTGCACATAAACACAAGACACACTCAACGATAGCCTGTGTACAGTGTACACTACACAGTACACACGCGCCAGCCACATTACGCCGCCAGTTTACGATGCGGGCAATATTATGAAAATGTACACTTTCTGGAGGGTCAAACACTGTGTGATATAACTGACACCTCCAGTGTTGCCGGCGTCAACAAATAAACCCGTCCAATTTAGATTAAAGTGTAGAATATTAAAATGAGCTAGTACTTGCTTATCGAAGTGTGTCACGGCATGGGAAATTGGAAAACGATACACGCGGATGTTCTATTTCAGTGTGGCTGTTTTAACAATTGGAAATAAACTAGGTTACACGCAGGTGGAGGGAAGCTACTTTAAATCGCGTCTCATATCGCCCATTTCAATATTATACGAATACTATTTTGTAATTTTATGAATCAAAGCGCGTATTTTTTCCACCTATTTATATTGACATATAGCGAAGCATGGAATTGGCAAAAGAAGGATGAAAGTAGAATAAATGCATTAAAAATGAGATCTCTTAGACGAATGTGTGGAGACTCTGTGTATGAGTGTCGAATGAAAATATAAGAAGTGAATGCAGTGCGAATGATGGTGTTATGAACAAAATAATGAAAGCATCATTAATATGGTGATGATTTATAGAGCGCCATTTTTATGAATTAATCATCTCAAGGGCGCTGTAGCTCCATTTTATGAACTAGTTGAAGATAAACATTATAGTTAAAGTGAAAATTTTGGTTCAGAATAAACATTGTGTTTAAAATAAACATTTTGTTAAAAATAAACATTTTGTTAAAAATAAACATTTTGTTAAAAATAAACATTTTGTTATTATTAAATTATATGTTAATGATGTAAATGGAACCAGAAATAGAGGATGACCGAGGAAAACGTGGCACGATCAAATAAATCAAATATTGAATGTCGGCCATGTGAGGAGTCAGAGAAATCGACGCGCGTGCATGACACGATGTATGAATGTTGAGGAATCGAGAGAAATATGTCAGGAAAGAAAAGTGTGGCAGTCCATTCTTTCTGCCTACCCCTTCGGGGAGACGGCGTGATGGTTAGTTAGTTTTTTTATGAACATTTTGTTAAAAATAGACGTTTTGTTAAAAATACAAAAATAAATTTAAATGAAGGTTTTGTCACTAGTTCGTAACATCATGATATTCCAAAACAAATGTAAAATACCAAAAAAGATTATAATACCTACATTAAACGTACATGTGTGTCGATTTAAAAAAATAATAATAACGCACGTACGACGCTTTTTATCAATGTTGTCAATTGGATAAAATATTATGGATATTTGAATAATTGTGACGAAAAATCTACGTCTTCGGACTATAAATTTTCATATTCATCTTGCGTGCCATTATCCTGGTTGAATAAAATTATTCAACATACAACAATTTTCCAGTTTTTTTTTTACATAATGTATGGTAAGCATTTACCTTATTATTTCACTTCCTCCTCGTGATGTGATGTATGCATAGCAAGTTCAATGGCCTATAAAACACGAAACAAACTTATGTTAATGCTGTTACTATCTAAAGGCGTTATTTACAATCTGGCCTTGACTGCTACAATATAAAATATACAATTTAATACTTCAAAAAGGAACGATAACGCGAATCAACTTCATTTTGATGTAAATAAATTGACCTCGAAATCAGAGCTATCAAAATTCTTTCCATAATATTGGCCTATGCAAAAATATTAACTGGGTATATTTGTCTAAGAGTAAAATAACACAAGAGACGTTTGAGTATCAATATTAGTTCTGAATTTAAATTACGTAGAAAAAATACGAGTAGATATCTTGTTTTATGTTTTTAATGGGTCTTGCCACTTTGCCACCAATTTTATGATTTATCCTTCGGGTGAGGATTTTAGGGATGGAATAACTTCCAACACGATTGAATTTTTATGTATAGAACTTTATTTGAAGACGATAAACAATAAGAAATTACATAGGTAAAGAAGAGTTGTAATTGTATCTGGACGTGTTACTTTTAAGGAAATGCAAATGTATCTGGTTCAATCCTAGATGCGGTTCGGCTTAAGTAGTGTGCATCTCTTTGTTCGATGACACATGTAGGTACCTGTAGGAACAGATCAATAACCTCGCGTTCGAGCCCTTATATTAATAATATAAACAAACTAGTCGGACGAAGACGTGGGAACAGATCAATTAATATATCCCTGAATCCCCAAATGTTTACTTAGGTAATATAAACAAATATTGATTGAAAATATAGAGACGTAGGAAAGTGATTTGTGGTAACGGGTGGTTAGGTACATAACACTTGTATAAAACAATCATCAGAACAGTAGTGACCTATGGATGTGAGGCGTGGACAATGACAGCGAAATCCGCAGAGCGACATGATACTTTTGAGAGAAGGGTGCTGCGCAGAATTCTGGGACCTGTGAATGACGGTGAAGGCTGGAGAGTACGGCATAATGACGAGCTATACCATATTTACAAAGCTCCAAGTCTCTCCACACAGGTTAGACTGAATAGACTGTGATGGGCCGGTCACGTGCAGACGATGCCGTCATCGCGAACCCCAAAAATATTGCTGGAGTGGCACCCAGGTGGTAGAAGATCAATTGGACGACCAAGGCTGCGATGGGAGGATGAAGTTGGGAGAGACGGGGTAAGATTGTTACGAGTGTCAGATTGGAAGGTCGAAGTGGAGGATAGGAGTTGGAGACGAAGAATACCGGAGGCTAAGGCTCGATATGGGCTGTAGGGCCATCGAAGAAGAAGAGAAAATATAGATATAACAGTCAGTAAAAAAACAAGATACTCAATATAAGAGGGTGGTGGTCTAACTCTTAACATTTTGAGTAGTAAGATATTAATGAGAATTTGAAATATCGTTTGTTCAGTTGGTAACATGTAACTATCACATTAATTATTTAAATGGTCTAATCAATTTATGTCGTTACTGCTCTAAATCTTGACGTAATCTAGAAATAATCAATACGCCCCACGTATGGGGCGGTACGCATAAGAGGTTACAGGGCCTTCAAAAACACAGGAACTTTGTAAAGAAATGTGGCTCTTAAAATAAAATTGTAATGGTGGTACTGCTGATATTTGGCTCTTATAACTAATGATTTTGGCGACCACCGGTCTAGAGGATAGAACGCTTGCCTTCTGACCCTGGGGACTTGATTTCAACTTTGGACACGACCTGATCTCTTTTCCACGATAATAAACTATTATCTGCTTATATTAGAGATTGTAAAATCAATTCTAATACCGCTGATTTTAGTCCTTAGTGTTAGTCTTTAACATGTTGATTGCGGAGTACGCGCTAGGCGCGTACCACCGAAGTCTCGTTATGTGCTCAATACGCGCTCAGCGCGTTTGAGGTTGAAATAGTAATAATATATATTAGAATATTTTCTATTTTTATGGGTTATATTTTATAATTATGTTATGGATCTTCAAAAATGAAAATGCAGGATCGACTGGATCTCGATGATTTATTATATTCTTATATACAGTATGTGTGTTACAAGCTTCGTGTCCAAAGTGCATAAGTTTCGTTGAGCTTTCAATGTTCAAATTCACAGTATGTTTACATAATATTGTGTTTCGATAGATTAGGGGGACAGGAAGTCCACACCAGATAAAGATATACTTAATTACAATTTTGTTGCTGCGTTGCAGTAGGAAAATAACAATTAAATAAGACATAATTTGAGCATCTAACCATATATCTGAAAATGTTGTGCAATGAAGTGTTAATAAACAAAAAAAAAATTAAAAAGCAATACGATTATATGCGAAATAATGTCCATAAATCATATATTCCCAAACTAAGAAATTTTACAAACGGTAAATTTGTGCATCCTATATTCTAAATTCGAATATTTTTCAAGGAATTAACCAAAGAAATTTGTTTTGAACTGTTAAATTATATAACTTTGTTTTTTGTATCACAATTGTATTTTATTTTACGCGACAGCTGTTTCATCAACCTATGTTGACATCATCAGGTGTTACAATAATATATCAAATGTCAAATTTTCGTGATTTTTTTTTTCATTTCAAATCACGAAAATTTGACATTTGATATATTATTGTGACACCTGATGATGTCAACATAGGTTGAAGAAACAGCTGTCACGTAAAATAAAATACAATTGTGATACAAAAAACAAAGTTATATAATCTAACAGTTTAAAATGTTAAGATATCATAGTGTTTCGGCCAAAACGACGAACTATTTTTAAAAAAAAAACTTTGTTTTTTTTAAAGGACCAAAATACGATTTCACTTTTTCCGTACAAAGCGTTTGCGTGTTACACGAATTTCACAGTATTATTAATCCTTGAAAAATAAAAATATAACATAAAAAATAAGAGTGTCTCTTTCACTCGAATCACGGTCGCAATCGTTCCATCTCAGTTCTCACTTTACACGATAAAAATAATTTATACTTGAAGTAATGAAGTACAATGCTCGATGTTTCACATTGCCAATGGGATTGAGTGGCGAGGCGGTTTCGTAATTCGACCTTCCGTCCACTCGGATGACGTAACAATTTGATGCAAGGCGATTCGGTCGCAACGGGGCGAATCGGCTAAACAGCACAGCTCGCCCAACTGAAATTGAAAGACTTGAAGACATCGATACGGTTTCATTATTGTTGATTCATTATATCGTGATGAAATATAGGCATGTTTACTCTACGATATCGCTAATACAATGCTGCATTTATCTATTGAAGGTGTAGTATCTACGCGGAAGAGCCATACGTCGCAAGGCCGAAACGAGCCGTGAAGGAATATAAAAATTCAGATAATTAACATGCCAAGTGTAGAAAAGGCATTAAATAACAATATAACCAAGAAAGAGGTTAAAACAATGAAAAATACATTTTTGAATTGATTATTCCAATTGCGTTATTTGAATATAACTTTAGATACGTTGTAGCCAAAAGCGATAGATATTGCAAAATATTAAGATGTGTACAATTACATTTAAGTATTAATTGTTTCTTGGACAATATAAAATTCCAAACAAAAATTTAATGGCCGTTCACAATTGAGTTTTGGTCCCAACCCTAATGTAGGGAAGCCAAGCATGGAACTGGCAGAAGAAGGATGAGAGCACAATGAATGCGGTAGAGATGATGTCCCTAAGATGTACCGGTATGTGTAGTAGAACGACGTATGAAAGAATCTCAAATACTGATGTAAGAAAGAAATGTAGAGCGGAAGAAAGTATTAACAAAATGATTAAAGGATTGCTGCGTTGGTTCGGACATATTAAGAGCATGGATGGAGAAAGAACGGTTAAGATAGTATACGATAACGATGTAAATTGAGTACGGAGTCGAGGTAGACCGAAGAAAACATGGCATGACCAAATTAATCAAATTTTAAAGGTTGGTGATGTAAGAAGTCGGAAGAATCGACGTGCGTGTATGACTCGTTGTATGAATGTGAAGGAATCTAGAGAGGTGTGTGAGGATAGATCCATTCTCTCTGCCTACCGCTGCAGTGAAACGGCGTGATGGTTTTGTTTGTTTGTTTAAATAATTAATACCAATGAAAACCTTTGTTTTCTAGAAGTTTTGTTATATTAACAAATTAGCCTTATTCATTTGATAATGCCATAGCAAGACGAAACATGTCATTCTCATAAAACTTCTAGAAAACAAACGTTTTCATTTGTATTAATTAAATTAAAGTACTTAAAAAGGGGCATTACAACATGATATGTTATTTCTAAAGTACTCGTCATTATTCTTGTGATCTTGGTCTGAAATGTTGTCCAAATTGATGGCTCACGAAATGCAAATTTACAATGCCATTTTGTGTAAATATTTCTTAAGTATATATTTAATTATTACTCGAATAAATACAGTTGTTTTGAATCAAATATATTTGTCACACTAGGTATGCGCCGTAATTTTCGTTTACTAAAATAAAACTTTCATAAAACATGCATGTTTTATTTTGGTATATCAAAAATATATTCGAAATTTTTACTCCCTTGCTGTAACGAAGGTAAAAATTCTATTTTATGATAGAATATATAAAAGAGGCACACGTTTACAAAGCTAAAAAAAACTCCTAACATTATGTATTACTGACTAATTAATTATGAAAGAGATCGCTGTGTTGGTTCGGACATATGACGCGCATGGATGAAGAAAGTATACGTTAATGATGTAAATGGAGTACGCAGTCGATGGTTTGTGGTTGTTAATGACATATAATTAATTATTCACTTGAAACGCAAATGCAATATTTTTTATTTTATATGTAAACAACATATTATAATACATACATTACGATATATAACGGATTTTTACTTTTTAACTAAGTAACCATCACGCCGCATCTCCGAAGGGGTAGGCAGAAAGAATGGACCGCTACGCTGTTCTTTCCTGACACACTTCTCTCGATTCCACAACATTCATAGATCGTGTCATGCATGCACGTCGATTTCTCCGACGACTCACGTGACCGACATTCAATATTTGATTGATTTGATCGTGCCACGTTTTCCTCGGCCCTCCTCTATTTCTAGCTCCGTTCACGTCGTTTACATATAACTTATTCACCATTCTCTCTTCACTCATTCCTTCAATGTGTCCAAACCATCTTAACGACCCTTTTCATTATTTTGTTCGTAACACTTTCATTCGCACCGCATTCACTTCTTATACTTGCATATGACACTCTATCATATACAGATTTATCACACATTTGTCTTAGAGATCTCATTTCTACTGCATTTATTCTACTTTCATCCTTATTTTGCCAGTTCCATGCTTCACTTCCATACATAAGGGTCGGCACAAGAACACCATTACGCACTGCCATCTTTTTTAGGCAAGCTTTTGTTTGCGATTACCACCTGCTCCAACCCCTCTTTCAATATCCTTCTTCACTCTCCCATCCCTTGTAAACATATTTCCTAAATAAACAAATTCATCTACTTGTTCCAGATTTTCACCATTCACACTAATGTTGCGATATATAAAGTTTTCTTAATATGAAGAAGAAGCTTTGTGAAGAAAATTTTCCACTTTTACTTAAATGTCACGGAGCTAAAGAACTTGGCAAAGTCTTCGGAGACTGAACAAGGCTGTAATATATTGGCCGCGCAGGTACCGGCGCTGACCCGGTTTACGGTGTAATGTTGGAAGCATATCAAATGAGCCTTACAGTGAAGTACTCGTAAATCGCCAGCAAGCAGCTATTACATTTACCCAAGAACTTACATCGGAAATAACTTCACGAATTCTGACGTCACGAGCTCTCATTCTTTATTTGAATCACAGCATTTTTCAAATACGGGGTTAAGATTCATGTTGATATGTCTTCAAATAGGAAACGAAACGAATAAAAGAATGAAATTTGATAACGCGGAAAACAAATGTTTTAATATTTTTCTTTATATCGTCTCTTTGCGAGTTCTCGAAAAATTTAAAAATGAAACAAGATACCCGTCTGAAAGAGACAACGTGACAACACAATATACCACTAGTGTGTTGTAAGAATAAAAGGTTTGGATACAGAATATCTAGAATGCTAAAAATGAATATGTTAACGATGTAGTTGGAACTTGAAATAGTGGAAGACCGAGGAAAACGTGGCAAGAAAAATAAATGATAAATTAAATATTTAATGTAGCTCTTGTGAGGAGTCGGAGAAATCGACGTGCTTGAATGACGCGATGTATGAATGTTGAAGAGAGTGAAGTATGTCAAGAAAGAACTGTGTGGCCCTTCGAGGAAACGGTGTGATGATTAGATAGTTATTGAGAAAAACATAGAGAAAGTAGAAATGATGTATCCACGAACTCTTCTATCGTGACAGAAATCTTCTATACCTTTCTAGTATCCTCACATTCATACAGCAATGGGCAAGCGATGAATTTAATTCAGTCTTCGCATTTATATGTCCTGCAATCCTTCCAATTAATTTATTCAGTATTCTATCGTACATCGCATCCACCATCACACATTATTCTCTGTAATTTCAATTTCAACCGCATTTATTCTGATTTTGTCTTCGCTAAAGCAGCTCTAACCTTCACTTACACATAAAATGACATATTCTACAGTGCCCTTGAAATGATTAATTCATAAAACGTAAGTCTTTTATTATTATTATGATTATTATTACAATTATTATGAAGACACTGTGGACGATAGCAGGCAAGACACTGAGAGATCGCGCGAGGACACCAGAATTAGAGAGATACGTGATAGTCCATTGTTTTGGCCGAAACACAATGATACCTTAACATTTTAAACTGTTAAATTAAATAACTTTGTTTTTGTATCACAACTGTATTTTATTTTACGCGACAGCTGTTTCATCAACCTATGTTGACATCATCAGGTGTTAAAATGTTTTACAATGTTACAGGTGTTTTAAGAGATATGGGAGGTTGAGGATATTATAATATGGAGTAGAGAGCGAAGGAAGGACTGGTACGGTCATGTCCAAAGAATGGACACCACCAGACTTTCCTATATTGCAGTACATAATCAGCCTCACGGGAATCCTCCTCGTGGAAGACCTCATAAAATATGGAAGGACAACTGGGAATTCATCACACTGGAGGAGCAACCCTCTGGAGAATAGACCACATAGGTCTACAGCAAGGAATGAGAAAAATAAGTATTTAAATAAATCTACTGCCTTTGCTATAGACAATGTATGTTGCACCGTGAGTGTAAAACCGACGTAAGTGCAAATATAAAGTTTGGGGATATGGGAGTTAAAAGATTTCATATTGCTTGGAAAAACTGTTTTTAAATAAACCAATGATTTAAAAAAAAAAACAGTTTTTCCAAGCAATATGAAATCTTTAAACTCCCATATCTCCAAAATGTATATTTGCACTTACGTCGGTTTTACACTCACGGTGCGATGTATAGTTTCATATTTACACAGAATTTGTATAGTAATTCAATTAAAATCAACAAAAGTGTGATCAAAGTATTAAAGAATCACATTAGATCCACCTGATAATATAACGACTTTGAAATACATTAGCAAAGTTAAAATACGATGAAGCTAACCATTGAAAAGTTTTCGCCTCCTTTTACATTATTAGTTTGTTCCGGGAACCATTCCGCACAAAACTTTTTACACTCACTAACACAGAAGAAAGATTTCCACCGAACAAAAGTTTCATTGTACCTGATTCGCACTAAATTCAAAAAGAAACTTTGTTTTGGAAAGGGAGATATTTAATTTTCCATTTCACAGGCACACTTTTACAGCCGGCACGGAATTATTCCCGACACTGTTTTGTGAAAAATTCACCCCTGGGGTGCACTTGAAACGAATCACACGTTGAAACACCCAGTTATTCAAATTGCTTACATAACCTTACGGCATAAAGTTCTCGGCATACTAAATTAGGTTAATCCATGAATTCGAATGAACTTGGCGAGTTTGACTTGCCACAAGTCATAAATAGTTATCGCAGAGTAAATAAAACGTTCACATTATCACAGATAAATCTATTAATCTATTTGAAGTAATCTAGATAATTTTACGGATCGTTGGCCGCATAAATCAAACGAAACGAGTACTCGGACAAAGTTGCAAACAGTGATATTTGACGGACAATGCCGTAAATCAATTTACAAGATGGCTGTCTGAACAAAAACACTCGAATAATATTTTCGTAATCCGAATTTCATCTGTTTCTTGCGGTTTCGCGGTTCGAAATCCGAATTGTACGCGTCCGCGATTGCCGCCCGCGCTGCGCTCGGATGCGAGCAACACTCGACACTGTTCACTACTGGCAACACTGGCAACAAAGTTTAGTTGGTCATGCCTTGACCCAGTTTTCTGCCGCAGATAGCGACCGGCGCTGCTTGGCTTTTTATCTCCCACCTTACCGCGCATAGGTGTCGCCGCTGGCGCTGGCGCTGGCGGAACATTCCGTATTCAAAATCAAAAGTTACCGCGGAAAGTGTCAAGAAGACCGCCAATTTGGGGGAAATCGACTTGAATTTATTCGATTTTCGAACGAGGCGAGAAACAAGTAGGACACCGAAAACCAGTCTAAAGGCGACTTGATTTACTCTCTGTTTTTTCGAGAGTTCTCCCCAACAAATCATAATATTAAATGAGATTAAAAAATTCATTCAATTTTTAGAATAACACAATTTTAACAAATAAAGAAGAATAAAGCTATTTGGGCAAATAATAAAAAATACTTATTCAGTGTTTTGAAATCTAGTAACAAAAAAATAAAGACTGCATTGTTCAATCAACATTTTCCTAGGGCAGCCTTGGGCTAATATCATCGTTGTATTATTACGATGGACATATTTACAGATAGAATTATTTCTAACATTGTGGAAAACAGAATATGATCGATTCAATACTGATAATGATCTCGTTTTTAATATAAAAAATAAGTTGACAAAAATGTTTCAAATCAAATCAGTTTATTTACTCAAAAGACATTACAAACAGCATAAATGTTTAAGGCATCATCCAGATAGGATGAAGTTCAGAAAAAACACAATACAAGAATCAAAAGGACGTAACATTAATAAAAGATAGAATTAATTGTTATTTATTAAATTAAATATATTTAGTTTAATTTCACTTAGCGTTTGCCAGTTTCGGCAGCTTACTACCATATTCTGGTCTAGAAACAGACAATTAGAACTGAACAGAAGAGACATTATTTACGATGAACTTTTACCATGAAATTTCAAATAACAACAATATTTTTTGTAATATGAATACATTTTAATTAGCTCATATTACATTATTTCGTTTATGTATTCTATGTAAACAAAAATTGGCTTCTTGTATTTGTTCTCTTGATGATAAAGTTAAAAAAAGAAACAAATAAATAAGTAATTTAAACAAACGAAATAACAAAGCATATTTATATCACACAAATATAAGAGTAAACATTATATTTTATTGTTAAAATCTTGATGAATTAGCATGTAAAATAATAATTAAGTAAAACGATATTTTTAAAGAAATACTTCCTTATGTCAAGAAACTCCGGTTTTGCCAGGCTCACTGGCTTCGACAGCGAGCCTGGCGAAACCGGTCACTGTCGATATAAAGACCAAAGTGGAAGTACAATAGTAATTTAAAAAATCGTTATATTTAATTAATTTATTAAATGAACTTCCACGGAGAGATTTTAATAAAATCATTTGATTGAAGTATCTGATAATATATTTTTATTAGTGTACATAATAAGACTATTTTAAAAATAAAACAAGGAAGGTTTTTACTACATTGTTTGGAGTAGATCTCATCACACACATATATTATAATTCACAGAATACAAAAAACAAGTTGGAATTTCCGCCAAAACACAAGTAAAAAAATATATATGTAAAAAAAAAACAACCTAACAATGTCGAAGTGAATCATTTGAATTCTCCAGCAAGTCGTGACTCCGTGGAGTAATGTTCGAATCGATACGATGATTAATTCATACCAAAAGTGAGTCCATTAACATTTAGACTGGGGAATTGAACTTAATAATGCAGCACCAGAAAATTACCATTTCCCGTACCAAAGCTAATTCCCTTTTAGTGACTATTTAGGGAATATACGGGAAACCTGGAAAGTCGACTCTGTTTACCGTGACCTTCGTTCGATTTAACAAACTTGAAAAGTGAACGGAATAAAAAAAAATCTGTGTAGTACGTAAAAAAAATTCAAGGATAAAGGAAATTGATAATGCAGTAGCAAAGCGAAACAAGTCACTACCAAACAATATAATTAAACTTCAAGAAAACGGTGCCACAGATAGTGTTATGAACAAAATAATGAAAGGATCTTTAAGATAGTATTGACACATGGAAAAAATGAATGAAATAACATAAGAGTATAACTAGAAAAACAATAAGACCGAGGAAAACGTGGAACGATCAAACAAATCAAATATTGAGTGTCGGCCACGTGGAGAGTCGGGGAAATCAGTATAAATGGCTAAAAACATATTATATAAAGTAACTAGCTCCAAAACGACCTATACCATATACAAATAAATAAATAAAAATCTTAAAAGCCGTGCCACACTGTTTTAAACAAGCTCTCCACATCGGTCTCCACCGGCGGTTTAAAACTGTGTAGACACTTGTTTCAAACCAAAATTCGTTTGACCTTCAACAAACTTTGTAGACGGACGCGCATAGTATGCGTGTGGATCCACCGTTTAAACACGCATTCCACATGTGGAGAGCTTGTTTACAACAGTATGTGGACGCTACACCAACCGTGGGCTCCACAGCTCTCCACCAAGGTCACCCCTGCGGAGAGCTTGTTTTAAACAGTGTGGCACGGCCTAAAATAGGAAAAAAAATTGTTTTATGTGTCAGCTGTTTGGTCATTTATTGTTGTAACACCTGATGATGTCAACATAGGTTGACGAATCAGCTGTCGCCAAAAATAAAAATACAATTGTGATACATATGGTAAACCAAGTTTTTTAACGTATTTTTTCCACTTTTGAGCTTATTTTTCTCGACATGTTTCGAAGGCTTTTACACCTTCATCATCGGGAGAACGATATCATAAGTTTATATCGTTCTCCCGATGATGAAGGTGTAAGCCTTCGAAACATGTCGAGAAAAATAAACTCAAAAGTGGAAAAAAAAAAATTTAATTCATAAAAAAATTCGTCATTATGGAATTCCACAGTGTTAACGCCTAAGTTTATTAATTTAACAGTTTATAATGTTGAAGTATCATAGTGTTTCGGCCAAAACAATGGACTATTTAAATAAAAATCTGTCTGTTCTAAAATGTAAGATATTTTTATTTGAATTTGGTACGTCACAAAGTGGCACAGTTTTATTTGATTTTGACCCAAGCATGCATGATTGCTCTCATGCCGCCAAGTTACTTCATGGCTGTTGCGTTTGACCGAAACGCGAAAGCGAAATTCATCGTTCTCTTTTCAGCTCGTTTACAGCACAAAGGCAACGCACACTTGAATACAAAGCGTTCTTGACAGTATTAAATTTAAATTGTATCAAATTTCGATAAAACTAAAATAGTCTACCTATAAATATATTTTTTATACCGATCAACCTTAAACGAAAAGTCTATGAAGCCTGCGTTCTGCCAGTTGGTACTTATGGTCTTGAAACTGTTACATTGTCCAAACAAAGTGCCGAGAAACTACGACTGACCCAAAGAGCCTTGGAAAGAGCCATGTTAGGAATAAGCCTAAAAGGCGTGCCACACTGTTTTAAACAAGCTCTCCACATCGGTCTCCACCGGCGGTTTAAAACTGTAAAAATCGTTTGACCTTCAACAAACTTTGTGGACGGACGCGCGTTTAAGCACGCATTCCACGTGTGGAGAGCTTGTTTACAACCGTGTGTGGACGCTACACCAACCGTGAGCTCCACAGCTCTCGTGGAGAGTTTGTTTCTAACAGTGTGGCACGGCCTTAAGAGACAGAGTCAGAAACGATACGGTGAAAGAAAAAACAAATGTCACTGACATCATCCACCGGGTGACTCTAAAATAGCAATGGGCAGGTCACGTAGCCAGAAGCTCAGATGAAAAGTGGACAAGAAGACTGCTGAAGGCGAAGAAAAGTGCAGGGCGACCGCAACTACGGTGGAAGGATGATCTGAACAGACACGTCGGAATAACCTGGATGCAGTCTGCACAGGACAGAGTGACATGGAAGCGAATGGAGGAGGCCTTTGTCCAGGAGTGGAGGGGAATAGGCTGAGAATAAGTCTGTCTAGTCATTATCAAATTTTCATTTGATAATGCTTTAGGCAGGCGAAACAAGTCGTTCACATAAAATTTAATAAAACGTACGTTTATATTTTTATGAGTGAGACAGTCGTATTTTTTTTATCCTTTTAACACTTTCTTCTTCTTTCTACTTTACTAGCCTTCTTCCCTCCACTGCTGGATATAGGCCTCTTCCAATTTCTTCCACTCGTCTCTATCCTGCCCCTTTTGTATCCAAGATTTTCCAAACCTTTTGATAATATCATCGGTCCATCTCATCGGTGGCCTTCCGACACTTCGTCTATTTTTCCATGGTCTCCAACTGAGTATCCCGGGTGCCCATCTGTTGCCACCCTGTCTAGCCAAGTGTCCAGCCCATTGCCATTTCAATTTTGCCACTCGGTCCATGACGTCAGCAACCTTGGTGCGGCGTCAGATTTCTTCATTTCTTATTTCAACACTTTAAAAGTATTTATTTATAGAGAAATTAAAGTTATAAGAAACAATGTGTGCTAGTTGTATGGTAAAGCAACGGTAAGAAAAGGCGCCACCTTTTTTTAAATTGAAAAATATAATAAGATCCTTGAAGATATGTATTCTTTCAAAATATGTGGTGATAAATAAACTCTTATAAATGATTTTATTTACAAACCAAACATATTTCTCCGAAAAGCGAAACTGTTACAATACAGTATTTCTAAAATATTTTCTTTCAAATTCAATTAGATATTCATTATCAAACATAGTCAAATAATTGTGTGTAAGTAGATAACTTTATCGTTATAACGAGCGCTTGATAGAAAGAGTAATAAATAAATAGGCTAATCACAACACGAGATAACTGCTCACATTTGAGTTCACATTGTAGATTATATGTCTAAAACTTTGATAAAGAATCGACAGTTTATGGTAACTTGTGGTAGCAATTAGTGGTGGGCGGTCCGCTCACGAGTTAACTCAAAGAGCCGGCTCACTTTGCTGCGCGAGTGAGCGATGACTCCCAAAAAAAGAGCGGCAGCTCAATGATCTGCTGGCTGAATCGGAAGTTATTGCGAAAGTGACTCTTTCGGGAAACAGCTCACGAGACTCCTTGTGATGCATTATTATTGATATGGTCGTCGTGACGTTTTTTTTTTACCTCATTCATGAAAAATCAGACATTCGATTTTACCATGAGCTAAAAAAAAATGTCGGCGCCATTTTCCCCAATAAGCTTAAAAAAAAGGTCGCCACGTTCTCGATGTCTCGAGGAATCGATTCCTCGAGACTTCGAGACTCATTTTTATGAAAACAACGACGCAAAAAACAATAAGACATGAGTTATGAAAAAAAAGTCGGCTCACTTTGCTGAGCGATCCGTTCAGCTCAGATCCATTTTTTAGATAATTTCATTTTGCCCACCCCTAGTAGCAAAGTTTATATTTGTGAAAATTAAAGAAGCGTAAACTAGATTGGCACTAGAACTCCATTATGTACTGCCATCTTTGCTTTAATTGAAATATTTATTTTTGCAGTGATGTCTTTGAGAGCACGATTAATTTTGTTTCCAGCACCGACCCTTCTTTCGATATAACAACAACAACAACCCATCACGCCGTTTCCCCGCAGGGGTAGGCAGAGAGGATGGACCGCCACACTACTCTATCCTGGCTCACCGCTCTAGCTTCCTCCACATTCATACAGCGAATCATACACGCACGTCGATTCTTCCGTCTTCTAAAATGACCCAAAACCCAACCATTAAAATTTCGTTAATTTGGTCATGCCATGTTTTCTTCGGTCTGCCTCGACTCCGTACTCCATTTACATCATTAACGTATACTTTCTTAACCATTCTTTCTCCATCCATGCGCTCCATATGTCCGAACCAACGCAGCGATTCTTCCATAAATTATTTGCATATCTTTTAATTTATCTTAGCATTTTTTTTAGATATCTTTCTCCATTTTTCCATCTCTTGTAAACATGCTTCCCAGAAAAACAAAATCAGTACATCATTGTTCAAGAAACAATATATTAAAGAGTTATGAAATTATTAATTAGCGTAACATGTGGAAGTATGTTTTGTGATAGAGTTCGTTACATCAATACATCAAAGGGAAGAAGTTCCTTCGACGCTTTATTATTCAAAAGGCGAGAAAACGAACTCGTAGAGAATAGGAGACTGGAGCAAGGCAGCTGTTACTAGGCAAGGAGGGCCGACCTGACCTTGGCATTCGATGAGACCCAGATACATACCCGCCCTCCGCCCTCCGCCCACAGCTCTCGCGGGGCACGTTTGGCAGCGATATTTTATCATTTGACTCGAACTTTTCACATAACTTGTTCCACGAGCACCCGGGGCAATCATTTGAACGTATTGCGTTCATTATTTCCGTTTGTGTGTCAACAAAAACTCGAATAAATTTCACAACATCTAAACGCGGTAAAGCAACACGAAGAATATATTGATTTGAAGCGTCTGTTTTATAAAAGTTTTATTATATTTTATGGAAATGATACGTTTCGCCTTTCTAAGGCATTATCAAATATCTTGTCTCTTAAACATTTGATAACGCCTTAGAAAGTGAGAAAAATGTTATACACATAAATACAAAAAAAAAACTGACGTTTTATTCGTTTGTCTTTTTCTTTTTTATATTCTTTGTACCTACATACAAAACTAACTTAAAAAAAAAATTAAATATCAGACATGTTTCGGACAACCCGGTCCTTCCTCAGTGATATAATAAAGATACGTATTTAAATTATTATAAAATTGTTTACAAATATGATCAGTTTTGACAGATGTTATAAAGATTTAAATTTCTTTATAACATCTGTCAAAACTGATCATATTTGAATTTTTTTTCATAATATTTTAAATATTACTGAGGAAGGACCAGGGTGTCCGAAATATGTCTGATATTTAATAAAATTTATTTTTAATTCTAGTGTTGTATATACAAAGAATATATTATAAAAAAGAAAAAGACAAATGAAACATATACAGGCACAAAGTATGGCGAACATAGAAGAAGTTTTTTCGTATTAATTATTTAATATGGAGTTGTGCGTCATTATCCAAGAAACAATAAATAAATTGATTCGATAAAATTAACGTAACTAACTCACCAACACGCCGTTTCTCCGGAGCAGAGAAGTGTATTAGGAGAGAGTAGTGTGGCATGTAAAAAAAGAAGACAAGATGGGCGAGGAATATACGACATGACCAAATTTATAAATTATTAAAATTCTGAAAAATCGACGAGTGTGCATATTACGGTGTATGAATGTAGAGGAAACTCGAGAGAATGTCAATGTAGAACAGTATACGGTCCATCCTCTCTGCCTAGCCCTCGGGGGAAACGGCGTGATGGGTAGTTAGTTAGTTAACGTTCATTACTAGAAATTTCACTATTTTTTTGGGAGTAACATGTTTTTTTTTTATAAAAAAGAATATGACAAAATCTTTGAATACGGATGTAGGGGAGCACGGGTAGAAGTGAGCCACGGGGAGGAGTGAACCATTTACCATATTACTGTGAAACACGATTCGAAACATGTTCAAACTTGACCAACGTGTCGCATACTCGTGCTTGTCCAGCACATCCACTTGCCGCCTGAATCTCGTCACGGGTTCACGTGCTGACAGTATCGCTCGCGCTTTTCGGCGCTAAAGTAAAATTTACGAACTTTTTATGAAGGGTTTGACACCTTGCTGTTTAGTTCTAAACAACGGAAAGTGACTCAAAAGTAAGTACTAAATTATATAGTACCTAGAACTGTGTGTTTGTGGTGCATATTAGACATATATATTTTTTTGGAAATTATTTAACTTATTTTGGGTGCTTGGGGAGGACTGAACCAACTTCGATTGGGGAGGATTGAACCATGGTTTATTCCTACCCCGCAGTCACTAAAGTGACTGCGGGGTCAGGACAATAAAAGGAGGAAATTATGAACAGGTCATGTAATGAAAAGCTGGCTAAAAAAAACAGAAATATTCATCAAGACTTGATGATCAGCGAAGATGAATCAGAAGAAGAACCAGTATTACAGGATTCATCAGATTCAGATTGTGAGTTTGAAGACTTAATTATTCAAGAGGACGATTTACATAATGATTTCAATGGAGATCCTGGTGAAGGGAGCTTCGTCTTAGTTAAATTTACTATTGCTAAAAAGTCTGATATATACTATGTTGGTAAGGTATTAAGTTTTGATACTGTAAGACAAGAGATTATCATTAATTTTCTGCGTAAAAAGGTATTTTTTTATGATGTCAGACATTCCTGATATTTCTACGATAGCTCTAAATGATGTTAGATTGACACTTCCCCAGCCAAGAAAAAGACAACACTGCCATTACAAATTTCCGGTTCAATTTGATTGTATTAACGTTCGTTGATTTTTTGTCTTTTTTTATTACCTTCATTAATTTGTTATAATATTTTAATACTTATTTCTCTTCATTTTTACTTTGATTACATTATTTTTATATTACCTTGAGTGAAATAAATATTTAGGCTAAACATTGTTATACTTTTAGTTGGTTTTATATTAATAATACCACCATCATGTAAATGTTTCAACTCAACCCACTACTTGGTTCAATCCTACCCGTACACGGGTAGAAGTGAGCCAGTAGGTGTCTTGCTGTATTTACTCAAATTATAAAGAACTTAAACATATAATCAAATTTGTTTTATTACCATCACATTAACAATAAACGTAGCTAACATAAGGAGCTTACTCTGCTGGTTTATCTTGTTTCCTTTCCCCAGAACAATGGTTTTAAAAAAAAGTGGTTCACTCCTACCCGTGCTCCCCTATTTCATAGTCGCTTTTTTGTTTTGTTTTATTACTTTCATTTTATCTATAGTTAAAATTAATAATATAATAATAAATTGGATAATAATTATAGAGCTCCATTTTTATGAATTAATTATCTCAAGGGCGCTGTATAAAACGCTACACCTCAATACACTTAGATTTTATTTTACATCGCTTTTATATGTACAATTAACCAACGTTATTTTTGAGTTCATTTAACGGAATTCATCTCTTGAGAAATGGATATTTAGATACATAAACAAGTACAGATAATCGTTAACGTTATTTTAGAACACTTTTTGAAAAAAGTAAACTTTTCGGGGTGCTATCTTGGGAGCCAAGTTACAAGTTATAAAGTAAAGAGTAAAAACCGTGGCCTTGGGAGAGTATCAAATTTAACGATATCACGAATTTAATAAAAACTTTTTTTAGCTAACGCGATCCACAAAAGTTTTTTTCTAAAAACATACAATTTAGTTTGTCTTAGAAAGTATTCGTGTCCTGTCATGGGATACAAAATAGTAAAATGTGAAGGTTCGTGAAATGATACTATATCTCTGTCAGCATTTAATTATCTCGTTACAACGTGTAATCGTTATTTTCATTATTACTTTGCATGTTAACACATTAACCCCTGGAGAAGGAAACGGGAAACTACTCCAGTAAAACATCCCAGGAAATCACACTTACGTATTCGCCGCAGTGATAGCCAACGTCGGGGAAACCTGACATGACACTATAAGAAGAAAACTAAGATTAATACGAATGAAAAAGTCTGTTTTCTAGAAATTTTATTATATTTTATGTGGACGACCAGTTTCGCCTGTCTAAGGAAGTATTTGAGTCAGAACATATTGGGATATTTGATAATGCCTTAGGCGAAACATGCCGTTCACATAAAATATAATAAAACTTCTAGAAAAGAGAATCAAATGTCAAATGTCTTAGAAAGTATTTATCTCGGAAAATATTTGCCACATTTGAGAATGCCTTAGACAGCCGAAACATGTCGTTTACATAAAATATAATGAAACTTCTAGAAAAGAGAATCAAATGTCTTAGAAAGAACTTATCTCGGAAAATAATTGCCACATTTGATAATACCTTAGACAGGCGAAACATGACGTTCACATAAAATATAGTAAAACTTCTAGAAAATAGACGTATTTATTCGTATTAATTATTAAATATGGAGTTTTAGAAACAATAAATACTTCAACATTATTTGATGTTCTCTTTTCTACATCATCTTTTTCGTCGTGAATGGCAAACTATTTTTTTTGTAGGGATAGTTCTAAAAATGACTCAAGTCTCTCCTTTGTTCTTGTGGTCTACATAGATTTTGTGCACCATTTTTTGCACTCCTTGGTATACATTTTTCACTGTTCTCTTTTCATGCAGTATTTTCATGTCTCCGAACCATATTAATGATCCTTTCATTGTTTTGTAAGCAAGACTATTATTACTACTGCATACATTTCTTATAAACCTATTTCTGATCCAGAAGATTTGGGTTCGAGCCAGGAAAAGGAATCAATTATTTCGTCATAATAATGAGTAATTATTTATTTATATCGAGTGTAATACCATTCTGCGTTCTGCCAGTTGGTACTTATGGTCTTGAAACTGTTACATTGTCCAAACAAAGTGCCGAGAAACTACGAGTGACCTAAAGAGCCATGTTAGGGTTATGCCTAAGAGACAGAGTCAGAAACGATACGGTGAGAGAAAAAACAAAGGTCACCGACATCATCCACTGGGTGGCGACTCTAAAATGGCAATTGGCAGGTCACGTAGCCAGAAGCTCAGATTAAAAGTGGACGAGAAGACTGCTGACTTGGAGACCGTGGACGGCGAAGAGAAGTGCAGGGCGACCGCAACTACGGTGGAAGGATGATCTGAACAGACACGTCGGAATAATCTGGACAGTCTACAGGACAGAGTGACATGGAAGCGGATAGAAGAGGCCTTTGCCTAGGAGTGGACGGGAATAGGCTGAGGAAGAAGAAGAAGAAGAAAACCATTTAATATAAATCCGTCATAAATAGATGTTATAAAAATGGAATTCAATTCTAGACACTCCAATATTGTTTAATGATTGACAATTCAAAAACAAATTATTTGAAAAGCCCATTCCACGAATCAGAATTACGTACATAGAAATGAAATTAAATTCACAAGTAGGGTAAGAAGTACTAATGTTGGCACTCCCCCAATGATTGGCACTCTTCGTTTCAATAGCACGTTGGAACTGTAAAATTGTCGAAATAATAAATTTCCGCACTGTTTTAAAATCCTTAATTAATATATTTTGCATTTGAGGAATTTATTTTTTCATGCCTGGTAAAACTAAAATTTGTCAATGCGATTTGTAGAGCGGGAATTCTTCGGTGTGTTTTTTATTCATATTCTAGTTTTTTTCACAAGGTTAGTCATCGTCTACAGATTTTTTTATTACAGTCAGGTAAGCCTTTTACTTTCGGATTTGTTAATTACTTGGTGAAAAAGGATTGATGTACATTATAAAACCCTTTTTTGAGGTTATATTTTAGAAAAATGGGTTATATTGGTGTGCCAACAATTGTATATTTCAGTTGTATGATCATTCAGTGATTGGCATACATGCCAATCTCTGTACTTTTTGATAATATATTTTAATGTAATTTTTTCTTGACAAAACTCAATGTATAATGATATTCAAATAGTTTTAGCATGCATAACTTGACAAACAAGCTAAAAATATATTATTGGCAGTGCCGATGTTTATACTTTTTAATGGTGCCAATCTTTATGCTAATCGGGTCTTTTGGGATATTGTAATGGAATTATCTTAATTATTTTCAGAAAATGCCTAAAGTACCATCAAGTCAGGGAAAATATATGAAGAAATATTCAGAGATAGAAATACAACTTGCATTGGAAGCTGGGAGAATGGGATGCCGAAAAAAACTGCGGCTAAAAAATTCAATGTTCCTAGGGCAACAATCCAATTTAGATTAAGCTCAAATTTTACAAAATCTCGACATGGACCATGTACAGTTTTGAATGAAGCTGAAGAATCCATTCTGATGGAGTGGATTTGTACTAGCAGTAGGAAAGGATTTCCCAAAAGGAAAGAAGTTGTTCTGAATAGTGTGGAGTATTTTTTGAAGAACAATCCTAGGACTAATACGTTTACAAACAATACACCAGGAGAAGGGTGGTAGAAATTGTTTTTGAAATTTCACCCGAAGATTTTAATAAGAACCTCAGAAGCAGTGACAGCTGCAAGCTCTACTGTTTCTGAAAATAATATAAGAGGCTGGTTTAGCCAAGCTGAAAAATATTTAGCGGTGAGTCCTTAACGGTGACGAGACAAATTTTCAATTATGCCCAAAAATACAAAAGTTTTGGCACAAAAAGGAGCAATAAATGTTTATGAAGTTGAACATGCACCGGGGAAGATATGTTTGACAGTTATGTTTACCTTCTTAGCTAATGGTGAAACGACGCCAATGGTAATTTTTCCATTAAAAAGAATGCAAAATTACATTCATCAATCTATTCATCCTGACTGGGGAATCGCTTTGTCAGACAATGGATGGATGAAAGGAGACATTTTCATTGACTATATAAAAAATGTACTTCATCCACATTTATGCAAAATTAAATCTAAATTCACAGTTATTCTTTTTGTAGATGGTCATAAAAGTCATACGACTTATGAACTTAATAAAATGTGTACGGAATTAGGCATAATTTTAATAGCATTGTACCCAAATGCAACCAGAGTTCTTCAACCAGCAGACGTAGCTGCATTCAAGCCAATTAAATCAGCATGGAAAAGAGGAGTGTTAGATTGGAGACGAAACAACATAAGCAAGGTGTTGACAAAAGCAGATTTCGGTCCAATTCTACAAATTGTTCTACAAAAGCATGTAAACAATAATATAATCAGAAATGGTTTTAGAGCATGTGGACTTTTCCCATGGAATGCATCGGCAATTGATATTTCTAAATGTCTTGGTGAATCTACACTTCAAAGGCAAAATTTCGAAACCCCCAAGAACATAACAATAAACTATCAAGACTTTGAAAAAATTGTTGGAAATGAAAAATATTATTTATTTAATATTTAATATTTAACTTAAACCTACTTCGATTAGTACAGAAACAACCAATTCAGAAGTAGATAATGAGAATGATCCCTCTGAATAAATATATTTACTGTGCCAATAATTGTATATTTACGTTATGCCAATCATTATACTCGAGGTGCCAATGATTATGTTTTAAGGATATTTTTTTTGCAAAAAAATCTACGACTAATGGTTATTTCAGAAGGATTGCTGTGTGTATTTTTTATTATCTAAATAGTTCATAAAATATGAATTTAAAAAGAAAAAAATCCTAAACATAAAAAGTGAGACGCATAGACTTGAAACATGAAAAGTTTTTCTTAGAGTGCCAATCATTGTACTGCTTACCCTATATATTCTCATTCAAGTTGTCGGAGCTAATTTATAAATAGCTGAGTTGGATATTTGGGTGAACTAAACTTCTCTTGGGTAGGGACTTACTTGTTTAATTAGGAAGTTGCTAAATTTACCTTCATAAATATCAAGTTACATCTAGAACAAAGATATTAACAACTACGAACTATGTGTTATCTTAAATATGTGTTATTTTCCAACTATAAATATTTAACCTTTCTTTTATAACAAAATGTCCCCATCACAATTAGACTGGTAACTATACAATTTTCATATTATGCTTTCCCTCATGTATGGAAGTGAAGTTTGGAGCTGGTAAAAGAAGGATGAAAGCAGGATAAACGCCGTAGAAATGAGATCACTAAGAAGAATGTGCGGGAAAACGTTGTATGATAGAATACCGAACGACGAAATAAGAAAAAAATATAAGGCAAATGACTGCATCATGGATAAAATTAAAATAGGATCCCTGAGATGGTTTGCACATATGGAACGAATGGATGAGAGTAGAAGGGTTAAAAAGTTGTACACAAGCAGCGTGAGCGGAAAAAAAAGCTGAGGACGACCGAGGAAAACATGGCATGACCAAATTAATAAATTACTAAAAGGCGGTCACATTCGAAGTCAGAATAATCGACGTGCGTGCATGGTACGATGTATGAATGTAGAGGAATCCCGAGAGGTATGCCAGGACAGAGCATTGTGGCGATCCATCCTCTCTGCCTACCCCTCCGGGGAAATGGCGTGATGGGTAGTTAGTTAGTTTTATTATGCTTTCGTTTGAAATACTTAATTGATTGTGATATTTTTAGAAATAAATTAAACACTTTAATGTTTTGTTTTAACACCACGTTATTTTGTTATTTTAAAACTACTAAGCCGAATTTTAACAGGATAAAAAATGTTTATTTACCCTAATGAAGCTCCGCTTGGAGCGAAATCAGTAGTTTAAAAACTAAATTAAGTGTTTCATTTATTCTTAAAACTATCGCCATCAGACTATAGAAAACAAAGAAGAATAGACTAAGAAATAATAGAAAAACAACGGTGTAAAACTACATGTTAAAACGAAATATAGGGTTTTCATTAAGAGCGCTCGAACTTTGAAATAAAATAAAACAACCTGTGTAAGTGATATTTCCACAGTTAATTTTAAATTTTAAAGGACATTCAATGACATTATGTATGGAGTATATTTTCGGCCAAATGACTGCCGTGGCTTCGCTGCAGGTGGTGTATCCTGGTGGTGAAAGGGTTTTTCAATAGGGACGCTCGAATATTGACAGCGTATAGCGGCCATTTAGGTAAAGCAATAGCTGTCAAATTTGACAAGAATACTTATTTAGTATTGACATTTTACCATGGAACGCTACACGCTTCAGCAACGCGTTGAAATTGTTCAAATTTACTATCAGTGTTCTATTCGCCAATTTATCGATATTCATGGGCGTCCTGCAGAGTCCATAATACATCGTTTAATGCATAAATTTGAGACTATTGTGGGTTAAACTGGATGATATGGATACCGACAACATATGGTTCCAACAGAACGGCGTTACGTAGCACACTGCGCACGCCACGATGGACATTCTGCAAGAGCGATTAAAAATTGGAGCGTCCCAATTGTTCCCATTCATACATCGTGTCATGCACGCACATCGGTTTATCCGACTCCTCACGTGACATTCAATATTTGATTTTTTTGGTCGCGTCACGTTTTCCTCGGTCTTCCTCTATTTCAAGTTCCAACTACATCGTTAACACATACATTTTTTACCATTCTTTCTTTCCATGTGTACAAACCATATTTTGTTCACAACACTTTCATTCGTACTGCATTCACTTCTTATATATTCATTCGACACTCTATCATACGGTTTTTCCGCACATTCGTTTAAGAGATATCATTTTTACTGCATTTATTCTACTGTCATCCAGTTCCATGCTTCGGATCCATACATATAAGGGTCGGTACAAGAACATCATTGTGCACTGCCTTTTTTTTGATAGGTTTTTGTTTGCGATGACGACTTAATTGCACCATTCGCTTTGTTGTCTGCCCCAACCTTTCATTCAATATCCTTTACCACTCGCCCATCCTTTGTAAACATACTACCTATATATACAAAGTCAACTACTTTATAAGCGCGTGTGGTGAAAATCTGGAACAAGTGATGACCAACATCAGGAAAACTTGATGGCACTAAAAGAATAGTAATAATATAAGGAAAACATTAAAAAATAATAATAATACGCAAGTTACAAGTTTGTACGCATTGTAGTAGAGTTAAAAATAGGTTCACAATTAATTGGAATTATACACAGTGCTAGTTGCGTGTTATTGAATAGGTGCCAGACTCCACTCCACTTGGCTAGGGAGACATTGATATGAGCGTATTTACATTCCTAAACTAACTAACCATCACGCCGTCTCGCCGAAGGGATAGGCAGAAATAATGGACCGCCACATTGTTCTTTCCTGACAGAATTCTCTCGCTTCCTCGACATTCATACATCGCGTCATGCACGCACGTCGATTTCTCCGACACGTGGCCGACATTCAATGAAAATGTTAAGTACGTGTTTGTCTAATAATTATTAACTAGTTGGGTGCGGAAAACGCGCCAGGCGCGTTGAGTTGATGGCAATGAGTCAAATGGCTTAAAAGTATCATTGTGTAATTGAAAGTATCCCTTACAGTCTTCGACACAATATTTTATGTCAGTGTGTACAGAAATGTGAGTCGATGCCGTCATGACAACATATTTTTTAAAATTTCGGCGCAAAAGCCGAGTTTACACTAGATACAAATTGAACAATATTGTTGATTAGTATTGAAAATAATTATTCTAATTTTAGTGATAGTGAAAAATTTAAGGAACATAATGTCTTTGAATTAAATAGTTATAATGATGAAGAAGCATAGCGAAAACTTTTGATATGCTTCGCCCTGTATGGCGTTCCAGTATCATTTCGAGAAAGCTCAAGCTCCAAATATTCAGCAGCAGCGTGAAAAGCGTACTGCTGTACGGATGTGAGACTTGGAAATCTACCGCTGACATTATTGAAAAACTCCAGGTGTTTATAAAAAGGTGCCTTCGTTCAATATTCAAGATCTTTTGGCCCCAAACAGTGTCAAATGCCGTTCTCTGGACCATGACAGGCGAAAGGCCAATTAGAGTACAAGTCGCTAGACGCAAATGGCAGTGGATTGGTCAAACTCTGAGACGGAACCCAGCCTGCATCGCTCAGGACGCACTAGACTGGTCCCCTATGGGGGGAAAGAGGAAGCGAGGCAGACCTAGAGCCACCTGGAGAAGAGCCACGCAGGACGAGGTTAAGGCAGCAGGCCTCACTTGGGATGATGTTAGGCATCAGACATGCGATAGAGTCGGGTGGAGAAGGTTCCTTGAGGCCCTATGCACCACGGAGGTATGACAGGACAAAAAGGGGAAAAAATAATAATGAAGAAGTGTACACTCAGGTTTAGTCCCCTCGACGACTCATGTTTATACTCGGTTATCTCAAAGCGAGTATAAAATTGAGGCGTCCGTGAAAATTGATATTTTTGCGATATGTTGACCGCAGTGAACGTGTTAAGTTCGTCACTAGTGCAAATTATATAGCCTTGATCCGAGTCTTACCGTTGACCTCCAGATGTAGAGAACTGTTTGACGGACGAATAAAAATAAAATAATATGTAACGCGCAATATGGCCGAGACAAAGAGAAGACAATCACCTCTGAGGGATTGTGACGTCAGGGGCGTCGGCCTCCCGTACAAATAATATGAAGCCACTCAGTAGAACGTGACGCATCATCGCCACTATCTCGCTTAATGCACTGATAAGGAGTGCACGGCTTTGATGAGTTCTCATTAATACTGCTCTGGCTGTGGAGCGCTACGGACCGTGCGCCATTGATACGATAAGTTTTACGTTCGTACGACCACTTTTCCCTCAGAAATATTGTTTTAACAGATTTCATTTTGACTTCCGATAATTTTTTTAACGCGAAATAAACACATTGATTGCACGATGAACACGAATATTATTACATAGTGAAATATTTCTGTATTCATATTTAAATAAAACTAACGGAATAGGCCCAGAAGCGATTGTAGAAATCAAATCAGTTTATTAACTCAACAGATATTGCAAAACAATTTAAATATTTAATGCAACTATTGAGTACAGGTAACTAACCAACTAACCATCACGCTGTCTCCCCGAAGGGGTAGGCCGAAAGAATGGACTGCCACACTTTTCTTTCCTGACATATTTCTCTCGCTTCCTCAACATTCATACATCGTGTCATGCACGCGCGTCGATTTCTCTAACTCCTCACATGGCCGACATTCAATATTTGATTTATTAGATCGTGTCACGTTTTCCTCGATTTTTTTCTATTTCTGGTTCCATTTACATCGTTAACACATAATTTTTTTACCATTCATTCTTCATTCATTCATTCCATATGTCTAAACCATCTTATTGATCCTTTCATTATTTGAGTACAGGTAAAATGTTAAATATATGTAACATAATAACAGGAACGCGATCAAGAGTATTTGTCTTCTGAACGTACTTTCACTTATATGAAAGACGTTGATCTCCGAGATCGCGTTCAGCAGACTAATTGCTCTTTCCAACAGTGTCACCAGAGGCAGGTTGGTTCTGGCGGCCGGTAGGTAAAACAATCTGTGCCGTCGCTGTCAGAGATATCTTTCAAGTACAAAAAGACCAATATCCTCAAGCACGGCCTTTTGTAGCTTCTGGGGCGTTATTCGTAGGAATTATACAAGTATTTTGGAATCAAAAATTCAAATTAATCTGCAAGATATTGTCAGAATGAGGCAGAAAATGCAGAAGACACTGCCATGTGCACTTACAGAAGACAGATCCCTCCATAATCCCACACATTGTGATGCATGCTATTCACATATCCATAGAAGTGTCCACACCTCAAATGTATCGAGATCGTTGGTTCTCAAACTTTTTTGGACCGCTGCCCCTTTCAAGATAAAAATAAAAAAATAAAATTCCCCCCCTTCTTCCATAATAGTTAAAGCAAATATAATAATATATAGTCTAGATGTTATTTATCAAGTTATCTCTAAACATGCTTAATTACGTAAATCGAGTATTTGCTGATCAACTTGCAAGGTCACAATTAAAGCGAATAAAGTATACTTATGATAATAATAATTAAAAATATTTTAATGCTTATTTACGTCAATAAGTTGATACAAAAGATTGATTGTTTTAACCGGTAAGAGCTTTGACTGCCATACCGGAGGGTTTCGATTCCCGGCGATGGCAATATGATTGTCACACTGTCTTTAGTCTGGTGGAGAATTCACGTGACAATGAAATGGCGATAGATTAGCTACCTATCACATGTCTTGAGAATTAATATAATAGCTAAAAAAAAATGGTATACAGTAATCGGGTTCAAACGACCAGTTGTATATAACAAAAAAAACTCTCATTTGCCACTGAACCCGCTACCGACCCCACGGAAGGCAACAGCACCTATTAAGGGGGCGTTACCGCCCATTGGGAACCTGTGAGCTAATCATGTACTCCAAATATAAGAAATGTTTTTAATTATCGTTGTGAAGTGAAGCTTGGAGCTGGCAAAAGAAGGATGAAAGCAGGATAAACGCCGTAGAAATAAGATCACTAAGAAGAATGTGCAGGAAAACGTTGTATAGAATACCGAACGATGAGTAAGAAAGAAATGTAAGGCAGATGACTGCATCATGGATAAAATTAAAAAAGGATCCCTGAGATGGTTTGCACATATGGAACGAATGGATGAGAGTAGAAGGGTTAAAAAGATGTACACAAGCAGCGTGAGTGGAAAAAAAGCTGAGGACGACCGAGGAAAACATGGCATGACCAAATTAATAAATTACTAAAAGGCGGTCACATTCGAAGTCGGAATAATCGACGTGCGTGCATGGTACGATGTATGAATGTAGAGGAACCCCGAGAGGTATGCCAGGACAGAGCATTGTGGCGAATCCATCCTCTCTGCCTACCCCTCCGGGGAAATGGCGTGATGGTTAGTTAGTTTTTATCGTTTCTCGTTTTCAAAATATTTTATTTTATTTGAAATATATATTTTAATTTTGTAATATGGCACACGAGTCTATTGTTTTTAAATAATTTAAATAAAGAGCTAATAAGAACACGTACATATTCATGGAGTAATAAACAATTCCCTTGATTGATTAAATTTCAACACATCACAATACAATTTAAATTTAAAGCCGAGGTTAGATTTCAGTTTCAATTCCTACTCAATAAATGCATACTCCGAGCAAAAAGACATTTGGTAAAAACAAATTAAAATGTTTAATGAGAGTGGTGACAAGGAAACGTTTGCGAGGTGTCTACTACTGAAAATGAAATTGAGTTCATGCGGACGAGACGCGGGAATAACAGTGCATCTGCATATATGAATAATAAGATGCGAATACAGATGAGCTGAGCATGCGCAATGTGCCACAAGGAATTCATCTATTATCATTGCATGCTATTGCATCGAATTCGAAATTTAAAATTACACGAGAAACCACTTTCATTATCACATATAAAATGATCGATTCAACATTAGATGTGCAACAAATCTTAATATTTTTTTAATACATATTTTCATTGAAAACAAAACAATGTGTTTATTAATATTAGTGCGATTTTTAAATCGTTCATGTACTCATTATATTCTTAAGGCATATTGTTTATTTATTTTGTTAATTATTATGAATCAAAACACTGTTTTTCCACTTTCGAGTTTATTTTTCTCGACGTGTTTCGAAGGCTTACACCTTCATCATCGGAAGAACGATATAAACTGTCTCCCGATGAAGATATATAGCCTTCGAAACGTGTCGAGAAAAATAAGCTCAAAAGCGGAAAAAACAGTGTTTTAATTCATAAAAATTCGTCATTTAATAATCGATTAAATTTATTGTGCCACGCTATCCTTGATCTTCCACTATTTCTTGCTCCGTTCACATTGCTAACGTAAACAATCTTGATCCATTTATCTCATGTGTCCAAACCATCTTAATGAATCTTTAAAAAAAAAATCATAACACTGCATTCACTCCTAAATGCAGATGCATTAGAAAATCTACAGATTCGTGAAAGAAAAGTCATTTGCAGCATATACTCGTATATTATTTTCTTATCAATATTAAATATTACCACATGATTATTTATTCTAAGACTTTACAGTGTTCATGACTAATTTTTTTAAAACAAATAAATTACTCTTGATAATTATGTAATATTAAACTAACTAACTAACCATCACGCCATTTCCCCGGAGGGGTAGGCAACGAGGATGGATCGCCACAATGGCCTGTCCTGGCATACCTCTCGGGCTTCCTCTACATTCATACATCGTACCATGCACGCACGTCGATTATTCCGACTTCGAATGTGGCCGCCTTTTAGTAATTGATTAATTTGGTCACGCCACGTTTTCCTCGGTCGTCCTCAGCTTCTTTTCCCACTCACGCTGCTTGCGTACAACTTTTTAACCATTCTACTCTCATCCATTCGTTCCATATGTCCAAACCATTTCAGGGATCCTTTTTTAATTTTATTAAAATTAGCAGTCATCTGCCTTACATTTCTTTCTTATTTCATCGTTCGGTATTCTATCATACAACGTTTTCCCGCACATTCTTCTTAGTGATCTCATTTCTACGGCGCTTATCCTGCTTTCAACCTTCTTTTGCCAGCTCCAAGCTTCACTTCCATACATGTAATATTAATATTATATATTTTCATTGTTTTGCGTTACCTCACTCCTGAAACTTGAGAACGCCTGCATTACAGATAACTTGACCGCCAAACGCACAATCGCAGCATTGATTGCAATGTTGACAAATATGATATCTACTCTCTCTGTGTATCCTTCAGATTCCTTATCAGAGGCGATAACAAAATCTATTGCTCCTTGACACGGGACAGATAACAGAGAAATGCGTAAAAGTTTCAAATGACGAAATGCAATATGCATCTTTACAGAAGTTAGACAATACTTAGATAATAATATGAAGGATCCCCTTCACACCATAATCCTAAAATAAAATCTCTCGATTCATTTTAAATAATAATTACATAAAACGATATTTTTAGCCCAAAAATTGTATTGTTATAATTCCAAACCTTTGCAGCTCAAACACGGACTAATTAATGGATAAACCAAAGGACCAAAATATATAAGATAAGCGTTAATAAAGATCTTCTGCTTAATGCTTAATCCAATCTTAATAGATGGCGCTAGTGTAGATTGAACTAAAAAATGTGAAGTGTGGTGCAACATTGTAGCATATATACATCTTCCAAAAATTGACAGACATGGTAGTCGTAAGAAGGGGGGAATGTTGTATTACATAAAGCGTGCGCTTAACCCAACCAATGACAGGTCATAAGTCCTGTAAACGCCTCGACCACCATATTCTGTTTCCAATTTGCATCTTCGTCTCTATTGAGATACAATTAATCCTTAAAATGATAACCCGCAATAAGTAAAATCCAGTATTCGTCTACAAGTATTTGTTATATCTACATTTAAAATGTTATATAAGATATATTTAAATTCAGTAATATTAAAAATAAATGTATGAATTGTATCAATGTAATCAAAGACATGGCCATTAAAAGTAAGATGAGAATCTATAGAGCGGGCGTAAGACCAATAATAACATATGGCGTCGAAGCAAGGGCAGACACAGTAAGGACCATCCAAGTTTTGAGGACTTCCGTAATGAAGACACTGAGGACGATAGCAGGCAAGACACCGAGAAATCGCGTGAGGAACACCATAATAAGAGAGATATGTGAGGTTGAGGATATTATAAGATGGAGCAGACAGCGAAAAAGGGACCGGTACGGTCATGTTCAAAGAATGGGCACCACCAGACTCCCCTATATTGCATTGCATAATCAGCCTCATGGGATTCGTAGTCGTGAAAGACTTCCTTAAAGATGGAAGGACAGCTGGGAATCTACCTCGCATATTACTATGTTAGAGGAAACTAGAAAGGTATGTCGTCAGAGAAACGGCGTGATGGTTAAATAGTAAGTAAGCTTATTAAATTTTCTAAATATGCGATAGATAATATAAAAATTTAAAAAAAATGTGCACCGTCCCAAGGTTTGAAAAACTGATGACTCCCCTTTCTGATGGCGCAATAATATTTTTTAACATACAAATAATACAGAAAGATACTTGTTCTGTGCATTCTATTTTGTAACATAATTGCATAAATAATAAATTCTACTGAACGTCTCGAAAAATGCATCTTTTGAGCTTGTTACTATTCCTAGTAAGAGCAGCGGTTTTCATATTGAACTGGGTCATTAGCCTCTTATCAATTTAAAACAAAATGGTCTTACGTGCATAATTGATTGCAAAATCACTTTTATTATCACAGCTTGCACTTTTATTCACGGCTGTACATGCAATATTACCGGGCTTCGTAGCCGAGTTGTAAGTGCTTTGACTGCTACAACGAAGGCTCTGGATTCGATTCCCGGCGATGCCAGTGTGATTGTCACACTGGTCTGGTGTAGAATTCACGTGACAATAAAATGGCGATAGATTAGTTACCTATCACATGTCACGAGAATCATTTACGTCGATTTGGCTTACGCTGTAATGATGTAAAGAGAGATCCAACAAAATAAAGCTAAAGCTCCGGTGGGAGCAAAACCGGTTGGTTGTTAGAAAATGATATGGTGTTAACAAATTAAAAGTGTATTCTTCTTCTTATTGTCCTGTCACACCTCCGTGGTGCATAGGGCCTCAACTAATCTTCTCCATCCGAGTCTTTCGCATGCCTGATGCCTAACATCATCCCAAGTGAGGCCTGCTGCTTTGACCTCGTCCTGTAGGGCTCTTCTCCAGCTGGCTCTAGGTCTGCCTCGCTTCCTCTTTCCCCCCATAGGGGACCAGTCTATTGCGATAGTGTATTAATATTATATTTAATAATGTCACACCACAAATTAAGTGTTTCATACAAAAGTAAAGATATTTTATTACTATTTATGTTAATGACTTTGTGGTTACACATTTAAACTCAAATATAAATGTTTCGATCAATCAGTGGTGCGACTTACAATAAAAAAAAAACATGCATCGTCAGTAAATAGAGGATTTTTGGTAATTTATTCAGAGAGATGAAAACAGCCGCCGCTAAAGACCGAAACCCAACCTATTTAAAGGCCGTCGAATATATTTTACGCGTTCAGAAGAGCAGATAAATTCCGCAATCATTTCGAAAGGAGACCTGTTGATCCGAGGCGAGCCGCAGCATCTGGCGGGAGAATGAATTAACTAAAGCAGAAATACATGGTCCATCGAGTTCGGGGCAATTTAATATGGTCACTGAATTTATCTCCCGACGATTGATAAACATATACAAGTATAATCGAATAATAAAGAGTCAGAAAGCGCCAACAAATTAAAATTTCAAAACAATAATTCAATAAAACGATGTTTTTTAAACTGTCTACTTCCACTTGTATCTTTATTTAGACAGCGACTGGTTTCGCCAGGCTCGCTGGCATCGATAGACTGGTGACACTGTTACAAACTGACTCCTTTATATACACACAGATCAGGGGTGGTAAACATGATTCTATACAAAAAATAATCTTAAAATAATTATGTAAAAATTTACTGAATTTAAATATTGGTATAAAAGTTATTAAAGCGGATTCCGTTTTTAATATATTTAAATGGAATTTGAATTTATTACAGCTGACGTATTTACCATATATATTATATAAACTAACTTAATAACTAACCATCACGCCGTCTCAAAAAAAGGCATTAACACTGTGGAATTCTATTATAATACACTTTAGAATTGAAAAATAACGCTGTTTATTTTCCACTTAAATATTAAATATATAACAAAAAAGTAACCAAAGAAAGACTTATTAAAATGCATTTAAAAATCGATACAATATTTGTTTAGTTTTTAGCTTTAAATTAAAAGCATAATTTTCATACGAAGCACTTACTTTGTGGTTAGATATTTAAATCTTAAAGATATAAAATATTAAAACTCTTTGTATTTTAAAACGGTATGGTTATTATAATATTTATTATAATTGATGCCAACTACTCGTAGTTTCGTTTGTACACAAGCTTCATCAGCGCGATATAAAAACTAAACAAAAACACAAAATTTACATATCGTCACCCCAGAGCAATAGTGAGATAAGCCAGTGCCATCTTGACATTATAACAAGCCGTAATATTCCTTTGATATTGTTTATGGTTTGACTTGGTTAAGGCCTTGCACTTATTTGAGTCTCCTAGGGCCTAGGAGACTCAAATAAGTGCAAGGCCTCCACCAAGTCATACCATAAACAATATCAAAGGAACATTACGGCTTGTTATATTGTCAAGATGGCACTGGTTTATCTCACTATTGCTCTGGGGTGACGATATATTGTGTATGTATTATATAATAAACGGTTATGTGGTCAGGGAGGGAGGGTGCAATTAAATATAACCGACTTTATAATAACTATAAGGAATGAAGAGGATTTTTTTTAGATACCAGGAGAGAATAATGGAATGTGGATAAGTTATAATATTTTTACAGTGTGCTGAAATATCCGTGTTTGCGTGCTAAATTTGTAAATCGTAATCTGGGTATATAAATTTTATCCCATTTGATAAACGTGTAACCCAGTTAAATTGTTATCTCCAGTGTGGATTTATTGTGATGAGTGAACCCGCTGTCAATTAAGATAAACCGACCATTCAAATGATACAAAATAATTGTTGATGTTCGAGTTATCGGTATTATTTACATTGAATAATATATTTGCCTCAATCACTCATTTTGTCGCTTAGTTTACGTTTGTTTACAATAACGATCTATATAAATAAATGGCAATGTTCGTAACTGTGTCACCCATAGACATGAAAACTACTGGAACGATTTTTATGAAAATTTCAGTTTGTTCATATAAGTGACACGAGTGTTTAGGGCATAGGTTTCCAATCTCTTCTGGGCCACCGCCCCCTTTACAAGAAAAATAAACGTTCAACGCCCCCTTCCCATAAAAGTTATTCGAAATATGGGAAAATGATTACAGTAACAAAATAAACCAATATTTAAGTTTAATTTGCTTTATTAGTACCTACGTGATTAGCGTGTTATTTTTTGGCTTTTTAGACTATATTTTTTTATCCGCCCACGCTCTTTTATCTGGGTCTTCTACTGCCCCCCTGAAAGTCTCAAACCCCCACAAGGGGGCGTTATCGCCCACTTTGAGAACCTAGGGTTTAGGGCGTGTTTTGAATCGTCTTCTTCTATAATATATAAGTGTAAATAGCCGTTCACAATAGTTTTGATTCCAAACCATATGTATGGAATTGAAGTATGGAACTGACCTACTTCGAACATGGCCGCCTTTCAGTAATTGATTAATTTGGTCATGCCATGTCTTCCTTGGCCTTCCTCGACTTCTTTTTCCATTCACACTACTTTTATATATCTTTTTAACCATTCTTCCCTCATCCATTCGTTCCATATGCCCAAACCATCTTAGTGACCCTTTCTTGATTTTATTTATCACGCATTCATCCGCTTTACATTTCTTATTTACTTCATCATTAGATATTCTATCATACATTGTTTTTACGCACATCCGTCTGCGCGACCTTATTTCTACGGCATTAATCCTACTTTCATCCTTCTTCTGCCAACTCCAAGCTTCACTTTCATACATAAGGGTCGGCATTAAAACTCCATTGTTCACTGCCATCTTTGCTTCAGTCGATATATTTCTATTTGCGGTAATGACTTTGAGTGCACTATTTATTTTGTTGTTGAAAATCATAAACATTATAATATTAAAATAAAATAAGCTAAATGTGCTTTAAAAATAAACTGTATCATTTTATGAATTGAATAATAGTCGACAAATCGGGTAATATTCACGGGAATTATAATATTATGATTTCATAACTGGTTCATGACTTATCGCGTAAAAATATTAAATGTAACGACTGGCAAATTCCTTATCACCATGAATTTCAATATAATTATAAGAAACGTAATTTAATTTTATCGTTATCACAATACGTTTGTAAGCAAACAGAACATGACTTTAAAATATATACGGCAATAAACACCTTTCGGTTTTTATACAAATTGATCACTTATAATATGATATCATCATTATTATGGGAGAAGAGTGATCAGTCGTGTGAGATGAGGCATTAAAGTATAGGTATTTAATGTAAATAGATATTTCTTCCACAGATATCTTTTTCGAATTTGGGTTTACTGATCTTCAAGATGTGTCGTTTTTTGATTTATACTATTTGTAATATACCTCGATCAATAATAATAATAATAAACAATTAAATTTTTTCAAAAATATATATTTTTGTAAGTCCGGATCGTCCATGTCAACATGTGCAACATCGAAAAAAACATTATGTGCGAAATTAAAAAAAAAACGGTGGATTCGTGGAACATAAATTAAATAGACAATATGTGCACCATCTAAAAAGAACATTTTGTGTTAAATTATTTTTATTTTGTTATTTTATTTTATATTATTTATTTTAGATTTGTTTTGTGGGTGTTGGACGATCGAAGTGTGCGCGGGAGATGCCTATTGGTGGCGATGAGGTTCGCAACCTATCACACCGCGTCTCCCGCGTGGCAAAAAGAGAAGGATGGAGTGCCGCATCAATAAATGTGTGACAGTCCATTCTTTCTGCCTACCCTTTCGGGGAGACGGCGTGATGGTTAGTTAGTTAGTTAGTAATATACGATTAAATAACTAACCATCACGCCACTTTTTACAGGGGTAGACAGAGGATGAACCGCCACACTATTCTTCTTTTTTCACGTTCACAATCATGAGGGTTGGTTTGGTCCTCCACTCAGTCTTTAGTACAGTATATCTCTGTGTAGGGGGTTCTTGGGCATCCTCTGCAATTTCTGCCTTTAATCTTATTAATGAATACTAGAGGATATATTAAAAACAGTAAAACTAACAAACTAACTAACCATCACACCGTCTCCCCGAAGGGGTAGGCAGAAAGAATGAACTGTCACACTTTTCTTTCCTGACATATTTCTCTCGCCTCCTCAACATTCTTACATCGTGTCATGCACGCGCTTCGATTTATCTGACTCCTCACATGGCCGACATTCAATGTTTGATTTATTTGATCGTGCCACGTTTTCCTCGGTCTTCCTCTATTTCTGGTTCCATTTACATCGTTAACATATAATTTTTTTACCATTCTTTCTTCATTCATTATTTCCATATGTCCAAACCATCTTAATAATCCTTTCATTATTTTGTTCACAACACCATCATTCGCACCGCATTCACTTCTTATATTTTCATTCGACACTATCATACACAGAGTATTTACACATTCGTCTAAGAGAAATCATTTCTACTGCATTTATTCTACTTTCATCCTTCTTTTGCCAGTTCCATATAATTAATACGAATGAAAACGTCTGTATTCTGGAAGATTTATTATATTTTATTTAATGGGAATGACCTGTCCCCAAATGTATTTGATAGGCACGTTTGATGATACCTTAGACAGACGAATCATGTCATTAACATAAAATATAATAAAACATATAGAAAAAAAATGTATCCATTCGTATTAATTATTTAATATAGAGTTTTACATCATTGTTCAAGAAACAATAAATAAGTAAAAATATCAAACCCGTTATAACAAGGAGTTTATTGACACACAGTTAACGATTAGCACGTTGCAATCGGTTGTGAAATAATAAACACCTCTAATAATACACACAAGTGTACACATAACAAGAAAGCAAGTTCATTAATGTCAATAACCTAAAAATCATAACACAGCGAAAGAAACCATTGTAATATAAATTATCGATAACTTGAATTGCTTTAAGGGGTTAGGGGCAGTCAGAGGTATGAAAAAACAAGTATTTTGAATATTTTTTTTGTCAGTAATCTAATCTATTTTATAAAACCAATAATACTAAATTATTATAATATGTTTGAGCTTGATTTGACCCAAATTTGAAAATAATATATAAATTATATATGAAGTTATCGCCTTATTTGTTGGACCCTGTTCCATTATTGGTGCTTCGCGGTAACCATTATAATTTCCTACATGTTCAACTAAAATCATTCAAATAAAAATATATATTGTTTTAATAATTAATCTAGTGCTTCGATCGAAGCTTTTTTTGTTTAAATAAACAAAATACCGGCCTCTGATAATTTATTTACGGATTCTCAAGGAAAAGTGCAACAGTTAATTGTTTATAAAAAAAATACTTTGATCAGGATATTGTTGGTTTTATAAAATAAATTAAATTACTGTCAAAAAAATATTGAAAATACTTGTTTTTTCATACCTCCGATTGCCCTAACCCCTTAATAACCAAACATAATAAATTAAATCGTTATTTCTATTTCGCAGGTTTTTCTTATGTCTGCGTTACGAACACGATTTCGGAGAGTTTTTCCAGTAATGGATCTTAGAAGAACTCAAATAGAACTCAAATGTTCTTAGCAGGCCTAGCAGATGATATCGTCGGTGGAGTAGATCCAGAATATACTGGAGGGACCATGTAGCCAGAATGGATAGTGACAGACTCGCATATACAGTCGCTTACAAAATCCCCTCCGGACACCACCCACATGGAAAAAACCTAAGAGATGGAGGGACAGCTGGTCCTCATTATCCCAGGAGACATGATTTCCGTGCCACAGATCATCAGATCTATTAAAAGGAGAAGAAGTTCGTTATATTGTAAGAGAAACATTTTCGCAAAGGAAATTCCACTATCACAATTTATAAATCATTTTATCTTTGTTACTACTATGCAAATTAAAACTAATTAACTATCGAGCCGATTCTCTAGAGGGGTAAGCAGATAGGATGGATCACCATACTGCTCTGTCCTGACATACCTTTGGAGGTTAATATACATTCATACACCGTTACATGTTCGCTTGTTGAATTTTCCGACTTCGAATGTGATCGCCCTTTAGTATTTAATTAATTTGGTCGTGCTACGCTTTCCTTGGTTTTCCACGGCTTCTCTATCCACTTATACTGCTTATATACAACATTTTTAACCAATCTTCTCTTGTCCATTCGTTTTATATTCACTAAAAAATGACGAGACAAATATGTCAGGAAAGAAAAGTATGACAGTTTACTATTTCTGCCTACGCTTTCGGAGAGTCGGCGTGATGGTTAGCTAGAATATAAAGTATTAATATTAATTACGTAACAAGAAAACTACATATTTTCATTCAGTTGTATATTTAATTAAACCAAGTCACGTGTTCACATTAAAGGAAAAAATATATATGGTACATTTGTACGCTGGGAACTGTGTAAAAAGTTTCATTCATCGAGAGAACGAGGTCTAGTAATACTTAGCTCGTAGTTGGTACACTACACACTGTGGATATATTTATTCTGTACAGAATGTCTGCTGAACTGACCTTGCGTAAAACTAGTCTACCAGCCACCCCTAGGCCAGGGGTGGGAAACATTCGATATTTACATATTCGAGTACATGAGGTCCCTAAGACGTATGTGTGGTAGAACGTAGAAAGACAGAATCTCAAATACTGATATAAGAAAGGAATGTAGAGCGAAAGAAAGTATTATGAAAAAAAATACGAAAGGATCGCTGCGTTGGTTCGGACATATGGAGCGCATGAATGGAGAAATAATGGTTAAGAAAGTATACGTGAACGATGTAAATGGAGAACGGAGTCGAGGTAGATCGAGAAAAATATGGCATTACTAATTTAATCAAATTTAAAAGGTTAATCATGTTAGAAGTCGGAAGAATCGACGTGCGTGTATGACGCGTTGTATGAATGTGGAGGAAACTAGAGAGGTATATCAGGATAGAGTAATGTGGCTGACCATCCTCTCTGCCTACCCCTGCGGAGAAACAGTGTGATGGTTTGTTAATTTGAACATACAGAATATATTAATTAAACAAATACAATTAAGTTCGCCAATCGCCATTTACGCCAATCAACAGAATCTAACAATCTAACAACATGTTTCTCTGTTAATACTGACAATCAACTGCTGTCAATAAAACCGAAGGGAACGACTGGAGCGCCATCTCTTGATGACTTACATTACACATAATTAAACACACATCCAACAAAATGGGTTTACACTAATATAGAATGTAACGCCCCTAAGAATTCATAAACAAACTTCAATCTGCGTTCAATGCAGCAGCAAGACTCATTAAAGGCATTCCAAAAAAGTTCCATATAATACAACATCTCAAAGAACTTCACTGGCTTAAAAGTCCAGAAAGAATCCAGTATAAACTCTGCTGGACAGTCTTCATAGCGCAACATGGAATGGCACCAAGTTATATATTTGAACTCTGTATAACGGACAGCCTAAATACAAGGAAATCCACACTTCGCTCGGCCCTCGGCAATAGGAAGATTAGTTGAGCCGAAGCGTTGCCCCAGTACGAATTTCGGGGATTGAGCGTTCGCGGTAGCCGGTACATCAGCTTGGAACAATCTCCCTTCACACCTCAGATGCATAAATGATCCGACAGATTTCAGATCTAAACTGAAAACCCATATTTTTCATATTTCATACCCAATTTAAACGTTTATACTTTGTTCTACTATACTTTTTAACCGATCGCGAAAATCAGATGCAGCGTTCGCATTTAGATTTTTAGATTTAAAACACGTCTTAATGCGCCCTTGAGGAGATTACATCACAATAATGGCGTTATAAAAGTGAGCATATTATTATTATTATACATTTAAAATATTAGATTTTTTAAAACTGTCAAACTTGGCTAGATATTAAGTGTTAAAGTACCGCGTCTATAGACGTCAATTTTGCATGGCCAGCCCGTGCACGGGATTATAGACGGTCTATAGACGGTAGCGGCATAGAATCAGTTAATTAGCCCATTGAATATATCAATGAACATGCTTAAATAGTCAAGTAACACAGGTTGCCAACGAATAAGTTGATTGGACCTGCCCTGTACCAAGCGCAACAGGTTGCCGACCCCTCGCGAGGCGTTCCTCCCGAATTTCATTTTATTTCTGGACTTTATTCAACTTCGGTACGTTCCCGGAACACCCAGATCAAATCGGAATTTCCTCGAATCGCGTTGGCATAGTGAGCCACTTGGTTATGGTAAATAATAAATCGGCCAATAATCACGTTTTCGAATTTCGAAAGCGAAAACTGACTTTAATACAAAAAGGAACGGCAATTTAAATTCGTCAAACCGGTTAACTAACTACACATGAAGGAGAATTCGTTTGTTGAAATCCTGATTTAATTTACTGAATAAAAAAAACTTCAGTGTTTCTTTTCAAGATTTCTCCTTTCTCCATTCAAATATGTGAACATAAGAATAACGACGTACACGGTTTGTCAAAAATAACAATACGTTCAAAATGAGAGATTTCTTATTCCTTGATAAAATTTATGCTTAATATAATAAATATAAATAATTATAGCAAATAGATTGGAGTGACATCTCCAGGCGGTTTCTAGCAATGCGCTAATGGCGGTAGCCTTTCACATTGCGTTAAAAAGATCTTCTGCTTAATGCTTAAAATACAATCTTCATAGATGGCGTTAGTGTGTAGATTGAATAAACTACCATGCAAAGGGTGGTGTTGCAGATTAACATATATACAACTTCCAAAAATTTGTCAGACATGGTGGTCATAAGCAAAAAGGTGGAATGAGAACTAACTAACTTACCATCACGCCGTCTCCCCGGAGGGGTAGGCAGAAAGAATGGAACGCCACACTGTTCTGTCCTGACATACGCCTCTCGCTCCTCTACATTCATACATCTTGTCATGCACGCACGTCGATTTTTCCGACTCCTCACGTGACCGACATTCAATATTTGATTGATTTGATCGTGCCACGTTTTCCTCGGCCTTCCTCTATTTCTAGCTCCGTTCACGCCGTTTACATATACCTTCTTTACCATTCTGTCTTCACTCATTCTTTCCATGTGTCCAAACCATCTTAATGACCCTTTCCTTATTTTGTTCATAACACTTTCATTCGCACCACATTCACTTCTTATACTTGCATTTGTCACTCTATCATATACAGATTTGCCACACATTCGTCTTAGAGATCTCATTTCTACTGCATTTATTCTACTTTCATCCTTCTTTTGCCAGTTCCATGCTTCACTTCCATACATAAGGGTCGGCACAAGAACACCATTGTGCACTGCCATCTTAGCTTTTTTGGATAGGCTTTTGTTTGCGATGACAACTTTAAGTGCACCATTTATTCTGTTGCCTGCCCCAACCCTTCTTTCAATATCCTTCTCCACCCTCCCATCCTTTGTAAACATACTTCCTAAATAAACAAATTCATCCACTTGTTCCAGATTTTCACCGTTTACACTAATGTTGCACACTGTCATGCTTCCTTCTTTTTCGAAAATCATTACCTTAGACTTATTCACATTCATCATCAAATCGTATCGCTTGCATACCTCATACATCCTAGACACCAGGGCTTGCAGTTCGTGCTCGTTGTCTGCAAGTAGCACAGCGTCGTCCGCATACAACAAACAGCTTACTGAAACATCTTCCATTTTTGCACCTGCTTCCAACCCTTTCAGCTCTTTCATACACTTGTCCATATATAGATTAAACAACCATGGAGACATTACACACCCCTGTTTGACACCTTTATTGATATCAAACCAGGCTGTAAGATCCCCATTTACTCTGACACTAGCAGTGCTTTCTGTGTACAGCGATGGAATGAGGAATGTTGTATTACATAAAGCGTGCGCTTAAACCAACCAATGACAGGTCATAAGTCCTGTAAACACCTCGATCAACAATATTCTGTTTCCAATTTGCATCTTCGTCTCTATTGAGATAAACAATAATTTTTATTTTATATTCGCCTTCACTTTGTGCTTTACAAAGAGCCCAACATATTGAAGTTTATAAAAATACAGCATCTTAGATGTTTGGGACACCTCCAGCGAATGGAAGAAGATCGAATCCCAGGGAAGATTCTCAATACACGACCAGATGGAAAGCGAAGTATGGGAAAACCAAAACTGAGGTGGATGGATGGTGTGGAGGGGGACCTCAGAGCAATTGGTGTTACAAACTGGAGAATGTGGACGATGGACCGGGGAGAGTGGCGAAGAATTTTGGAGGAGGTCGCGACCCAAGTGGGCTGTATCGCCATTGTTGTTGTTGTTGTTGTTCATTTTGTGTTGTAGATTCACATTTGCATAATTATTAGAAAACATTGTATTTTAGAAGTTTATTAACATGTTTCGATTGATTGTCGAATTATTCCAACTTCTAACATGACCGACCATTCAAATGTGATTAATTTTATATACAGATTTACAATACATTCGTCTTAGAGATCTCTTTCTACTGCATTTTTTCTACTTTCATTCTTCATTTGCCAGATTTATGATTCGCTTCCATACATAAGGGACGGCACAAGAACATGACGGTCTGTAACATTAGTGTGAATGGTGAAAATATGGAATAAGTGGATGAATTTGTTTATTTAGGAAGTATGTTTACGAAGGATGGGAGAGTGGAGAAGGATATTAAAAGAAGGGTTGGGGCAGGCAACAGAGTAAATGGTGGACTTAAAGTTGTCATCGCAAACGAAAGCCTATCCAAAAAAGCTAAGATAGCGATTCAACAAAAAAATAATAATGTTGATTTTTATAGCACCATTTTCGTGATAAATTCACTAAAAGGGTTCAGTGTTTATAATTTACAACGTTTTCTCAAGGGCGCTGCACTTGTACTGGTTTATCCAAACTATTTCAGCTTTCACGAACAACACAATGTTTCAGCAAATCTGATAAGTATTCTAGAAGTTGAAATTCTCAAGGTTCGCCAACGCAAAATTTACTATCGAGTTCCACCCACTCAACTGACAATCAAACGTGCGCGTCGTTAGTATAATAAGCTGACTTGGGAAAAATAATCCACCGTGGGAACACGAAGATCGAAATAATCACCGGTGTCATAGGCGAGTCATTGTTAGTACACTTTTAACTTATTATTTTGCCATTTTGTTGACAACATACGATACAGAAGCGTAGAGGTTATTAACAAGAGATAAAATAAGTGAAATCAAGTTTTTTTACTGATGCTATACGTGGCATTGAACTGGCAAAAAAATAAAGGCCGGTATATTCAAATTCGCTATTCGCTACGGATTGAATTAAAAAAAAATTAATTTAAGTAGAAATCTCTTAGACGAATGTGTGGATACTCTGTGTATGATAGTGTCGAATGAAAATATAAGAAGTGAATGCGGTGCGAATGATGGTGTTATGAACAAAATAATGAAAGGATCATTAAGATGGTTTGGACATATGGAATGAATGAATGAATAAAGAATAAATAAAAAGTATATGTTAACGATGTAAATGGAACCAGAAATAGAGGAAGACCGAGGAAAACGTGGCACGATTAAATAAATCAAATATTGAATGTTGAAAAATTTCTCTCGCTTCCTCAACATTCATACATCGTGTCATGCACGCGCGACGATTTCTCTAACTCCTCACATGGCCGACATTCAATTTTTGATCGTGCCAAGTTTTCCTCGGTCTTCCTCTATTTCTGGTTCCATTTACATCATTAACATATAAATTTTTTTACCATTCTTTCTTCATTAATTATTTCCATATGCCAAACCATCTTAATGATCCTTTCATTATTTTGTTCATAACGCCATCATTCGCACCGCATTAATTTCTTATATTTTTATTCGACACTTTATCATACACAGAGTATTCACACATTCTTCTAAGAGATCTCATTTCAACTGCATTTATTCTACTTTCATCCTTTTTTTGTCAGTTCCATACTTCGCTTCCATACAGAATTTTTATTTAATTTAAGTAAATATATCATAGTACTAATGCAGCTAAAAAAAAGATATGTGGCGCGATTCTTGAGGTTTAAAAAAAATTGACTCACCTTAAAATAAATTATTGTAATCCATTGTATGGTAATTTTCACAGATAAAAAAACCAACTAGCACTTATTATTCGTAGGTACTAAAATTCACAAAATATCACTTTTTAAGTTTAAATTAAATAATATTCTAGAACGTTAACGCTGGCACCAGTAGTAATTAACATCACTAATTAATAACGACTCTACTTTATGTTGATATAGATTTTTAAATATTTAAAATAAAGACACATTATTGACACACACTTGAACTGTAAAACTACGCACGTTCTAATACCGATCATGGTATTTAATCCAAGAGAGAAAAACCTGAAACAAAAGAAAACACGTATTAATACATACATTAAAATAACAGAACAAACATAAAAATATGCGAACCTGTTTTAACAAAGAACATTAACATTTAATTATAATATTTTTTTAGTAATAACCTCGGGAGATGCCTATTGGTGGCGATGAGGTTCGCAACCCATCACACCGCGTCTCCCGCGGGGGCGAAAAGAGAAGGATGAAGTGCCGCATCGGTTAAAGTGTGGCAGTCCATTATTTCTACCTACACTTTCGGGGAGACGGCGGGATGGTTAGTTAGTTAGTTTTAGTTAGTAATAACCAATTTTTTGTTGGTGCTAAGATGAATTGTTTGTCAGTCAGCTGTTTGTTATATGCAGACGATTCTGTGTTAATCGCTGACAGCAGAGAAATTTTTTTAGTCTTAGTGTCAAGGATGTATGAGGCATGCAAAAAAAGTTAGCTGGTGATGAATGGGTGTAAATCTAAAGTGATGGTTTTCGAAAAAGAAGAATGTATGACGATTTTTGATATAAGTGCGATGGGCGAGAAATTGGAGCAAGTTACCGAATTTACGTATCTGGAAAGCATAGAAAGGAAAACAAGAGACGGAAAAATGGAGAAAGACATTGAAAGAAGGGTTGGTGCTGGGAATAAAATAAATGGCGCACTCAAAGTCATTACTGCAAATAGAAATATTTCCACAGAAGCAAAGTAGCAGTACACAATGGAGTTCTAGTGCCAACCCTCATGTATGGAAGTGAAGCTTGGAGCTGACAAAAGAAGGATGAAAGCAAGATAAACGCCGTAGAAATGAGATGTGCGGGAAAACGTTGTATGATAGAATACCGGACGATGAAATAAGAAAGAAATGTAAGGCAGATGACTGCATCATGGATAAAATTAAAAAAGGATCCCTGAGGTGGTTTGGACATTTGAAACGAATGGATGAGAGTAGAATGGTAAAAAAAGTTGTACACATGCAGCGTGAGTGGAAAAAGAAGCCGAGGACGACCGAGGAAAACATGGAATGACCAAATTAATCAATTACTAAAAGGCGGTCACATTCGAAGTCGGAATAAACGACGTGCGTGCATAGTACGATGTATGAATGTAGAGGAATCCCGAGAGGTATTCTAGGACAGAGCGTTGTGGCGATCCATCCTCTCTGCCTACCCCTCCGGGGAAATGGCGTGATGGTTAGTTAGTTAGTTATGAATGTTGAGAAATCGAGAGAAATATGTCAGAAAACAAAAGTGTGTCAGTCCATTCTCTCTGCCTACCCCTTCGGAGAGACGGTTAGTTAGTTAGTTAGTTTATTATTTTATTCAATGCTTTATTTTTAGTATACTATATAATATGTGAAATACTGTTAAGTAATTAAAAGTCTCCATTTGCATAATATGATTGTAGCACATAGCAATACCAATAACCCTATACAATAACAGTGAATCAATCGAACGCGTCACCGCAATGAGTGCCTAATAACGGTACACGGTATCGTAATAAGCGAATCGTTTGTGCCAGGTTATAGAATAACTACACATCATGGCTCCGCTACACGGTGACGAGAAACTAACTTAACATTAGAGAAATATAACGATTAAATTAAAGGATGAAAGAAAGACAAATGCCGTAGAAATGAGATCACTGAGAAACACATGCGAGAAAACGATATATGATAGAATACCAAACGATAAAATAAGGAAGAAACGTAATGCAGAGATGATAGCATGAAAGTATACGTGAATGATGTAAATGGATTACGGAGTCGAGGCACACCGAGGAAAATATGGCAAATTTTAAAGGTTGGTCATGTTAGAAGTCGGAAGAAGCTAGAGGTGTGCCAAGATAGATTAGTGTGGCGGTCCATTCTGTCTGTCGACCACTTTGGGGAAACGGCGTGATGGTTTTTGTTTTGCATCATAAGTAAAATTAAAAAAGGATCCTTGAGATGGTTTGGGCATATGGAAAGAATGGACGAGAGAAGAATGGTTAAAATGTTATATACAAGCAGTGTGAGTGAAAAGAGAAGTCATGACCAAATTAATCAAATACTGTAAGGCGGCCACATTCAAAGTCGGAAAAATCGACGAGCATGCATGTTACGATGTATGAATGTGGAGGAATCTAAAGAGGTATGTCACGACAGAACGGTATGGCGGATTATCCCCTCTGCCCACCCCTCCGGGGAAACGGCATGATGGTTAGTTAGTTAATTAACGATTACACGTTCATGACGACCTTCGTGGCTTAACGGTATCAGGTATGACTACCAAACCGTAGATCCCGGGTTCGATTCTAGGCGATGGTAGTGTGATAATCACGCTGTCTTTGGTCTGGTGTAGTATTCACTTGACAGTAAAATGGCGATAGATTAGCTACCTATCACATGTCATCGGAATCAATATAATGGCTATACCTTCAACATCGTGATGATGTAAAGGAGCTGTTTAACAATATAATAATTTGAGATCCGAAATAAAAGAATATTAAAATATACTTTGCATAAAATAATTAAAATATGTCAAATAACGTGACATTATAGCTTCATTATATATTGAGGGTGAAGGTGAGGTTGAGGAGATTATAAGATGGATCAGAAAGCGAAAAGGGGACTGGTACGGTCATGTTCAAATAATGGACACCATTAGACTCCCCTATATTGCATTGCATAATCAACCTCATGGGACTCCTCCTCGTGGAAGACCTCCTAGAAAATGGAAGGACAGCTGGGAATCTACCTCACAGAAGGAGCAACACTCTGGAGAACAGACCACATAGGTCTACAACAAGGAACAAGAAGAAGACTATTTATTGATGATGGGGCAAAGAAGGTGCTTCTACTTGTGGTGTTACTAAAACATAAAACGACACAAGTCGAAGCGCAGAGTTAATTATTAAAAACAGCTTTTATATGATACTCAGTAGTCAAAGATTTATTCATATTAATTAACTTTAAATCGCGATTAAATAATATAATAATTTCGCAACCCAACAGATAAGCACGAAAAGTTAAGCCAAATATCTACATACATATAACCAACTATTCTCGATTATAAAGGTTCTCCTTTAAAAAATATGTAACGAAATTACCCCATTTTTCGAACTGTCATTATTTATTAATTTCATACCACCGTGTATAACGCGTGTTGTACGGCTGTCTGAACGTACGGTGAAAGTTAGCGAAATGCTACCGCTCAAACCGCATTACACTCGTGTTTATAAACAGAGCCAAGAATATTGTCTTCTCACTTCCTGCGGCACTCAAGCTAAACAGGGCTGGCTCTACGCGTTGGATAGAATGAGACAAATATATTTTTATCAAGGTTACTTACTTTGTACGCACTTCAATGATAATAATAACCCGAGTTATTAAAAAAATATAAAACTAACTAACTAACCATCACGCCGTCTCCCGGAAAGGGTAGGCAGAAAGAATGGACTGTCACATTTTAACCGATGCGGCACTCCATCCTTCTCTTTTCGCCCCGCGGGAGACGCGGTGTGATGGGTTGCGAACCTCATCGCCACCAATAGGCATCTCCCGCGCACACTTCAATAGTAAAACATCCACAAAATAAATCTAAAACAAATAATATAAAATACAATGATATAAAATAAATTACACAATAAAAATAATTTAACACATAATGTTATTTTTATTAATTTAAAAAATATATATTGTTATATAATTTGAATTGGGAACTTCAAGATTCGGATATCATGCTGTTGACACGGTGCAAATATGATTACCATTTAATAAAGCTAGAAATGGGTGATCTAAAGATGATTTGTTTTAAATTTATTTATAGGTCTTTAAGCGATGAGTTTTGACACTGTCAGAAAGATTTCTTCCATCAGCTTTTCAAACTCTTCATATAGTTCGTCTTCACCAGCAGTTTTTTGTCTATTACATTTAAAAAATATATTTTAGTCTTGTGGTCTATCTGTCGAATGATTTAAATAACAATATTGAATATGTTCTAAAAACCCAGAAATTTAAAAGAACTTACGTCAGTTACTTATGCATTTTATCAAATAACAAAACATTAATAAAATTATTAGAAAGCATATAAATTAATCAATTAATTATACAAATAAAGTAGAAAAATAAGAAGTGTTTTGAAGCAGAATTCATAACGTATCCAAGATAGATTCCACGTTACATTGGAATCTGCACGTTTAAGAAAATCGAATACTCAAAATGTAACAAACACCAATAACTCTGTAGAATGGCATTAAAAGTTATATCTATATTTAAAAAATCACACTAGGATTCATGATGACACAATAAATGGAATTATTTATTGTTTCTTGAACAATGATGTAAAACTCCATATAAACTAATTAATAAATATAAAAACGCCCGTTTTTTCAGAGTTTTATTATATTTTAGATGTAATGACATGCTTCGCCCTTCTAAGGCAGTCAAATGTCTTTATGTACATTTGATAATGGCTTAAAAGAGCGAAACATGTCATTCTATCTAAAATATAATAAAACTCATAGAAGACAGACGTTTTCATTCGTATAATTTGATAAATGGAATTTAATAGAATATTTTGAACCAAATAATTGGCAACCCTGTCTGGTGTTACCACTGCAGGAAATGTATTCACGCGTCAAGTCCCCGAGCGGGCTAATACGTAATTTCAAAATATACAATATTTTCCTTTGAATATGCTATTCACTCATAATATAACCAGGAATGTCTTTCTTCTACAAAATAGAATTCGTTCATCAAATTCTAAAACAAAAGCATTTCAACGCCTACTGCGCGTGCTTTACTTTAATATCGGCCTTCGTGGCAGAGTGGTTACGAGCTCTGACTTCCATGCCGAAGGTCCTGGGTTCGATTCCCTGCGATGGCAGTGTGATTGTCACAATGTCTTTGGTCTTGTGTAGAATTCACGTGACAATAAAATGGCGATAGATTGGCTACCTATCACATGTCACGAGAATCAATATAATAGCTTAAAAAAAATTGTATACAGTAATTGGGTCCAAACGACCTGTTGTGTACATAAAAAAAAAAAAAAAAAAAAAAAAAAAAAAATATTTAAATATGAAACCATTTTAAATGATGAATCTTTTAGATCCCTTTTTTCTACCGAATCGTTATGATACTATACCATCTTCGAAAAGGTGAAAACACTATTACTTCAACATTCGCCCTGATACTACAATATAAATATCAAACCTGTAAGCTGTAAAAACTATGGTTGAATTTTATTATTTTCATTATAAACCGCAAAAAACAAAGTGTAATTAAACTAAATAGTACAAGGGAATTTTTAATTAATTAATTTTTATTTTCATAATTAACAATGAACTTCCAACAAGAAATTTCAATTAACAAAAGTAGCAGCAAAAACTGACCAGTACAAACGAAAAATATATTAATCTATGTATGTGATATGATAGCTATACTCTTGACATCGATAATTGACTCTTGACGAAATAATAATAGTAATAATATGTTTTCCAGAAGTAAAATTATATTGTAAGGGAATGACAAGTGTCACATTGCATCTTCAACTAGAAAGAATAATGTATAAAATTCTTGATTTAAACAAAACAAAATTGAATATTTAGAATTGATGTATTTAAAATTATACAAGGTGTCACAATAGTTCATTAATATGTTATGTGGATATGTTAGAAGACTTATTGGTGCCTGAATTGCAAAACTTTCCTGGTTATAACCAAAGAATATGGTTGCAGCAGGAAGGAGCAATGTCACACACGTCCAATACGTCTCTGCCACAAGTTCGTGAAATTTTCCCTGGCAAATTAATCTCCAAGAGAGGTGACATAAATTGCCCCCCACGCAGTCCTGATTTATAACCCCTATGGACTTTTTCCTGTGGGGTTATCTCAAATCTAAAATTTACGCCAATAAACCGACTTCTGGCGCATTTGAAAAAAATATTCGTCACGAAATGGCAGCCATCACGTAGTTTATCCGCCAAGCCGTAATGAGAAATGTTACTGTTCGACTAAATGAGTGCCGCGAACGCGAGGGTTTACATTTGGACGATATTATTTTTAAGAAATAAATTCCCAAATTGTGTACTTTAATAATTAATAAACGGCTTACATTTTTCTATCGATCCACTTATATTAACATTCTTTTGAGACAGCTTGTACAGAACCAATCTGCCTCTGGTGACACCGGTGGGAAGAGCAATTAGTCTGCTGAACGCGGTCTGCTCGGAGATCGACCTCTTTCATATTAGAGAAGGTACGTTCAGGAAACAAATACTCTTGACTTTAGAAAGTATCTAGTCTTCCAAATGTCAAACCATCTCGAATGCGTTCCTGGTACTATGTTGTATTTTTATAATAGTTTACCTGTAGTCAATAGATGCCTTAAACATTGTCCTGTTTGTAATGTCTTTTGAGTTAATAAACTGATTTGATTTGATTTGATTTGATAATGTGGGAGCTTGATACGGCATAGCAAGATACGAAAGCTATATCCGTTGTACTATTTTAATGACCCTGCTTGCGAAACATATGGTTCGGGACTCCAAGAGAGATGAACCGGGATAACCCAGTTAAAACATATGATCGAAGTATAAATACACGCCAGAAGCAGCGCCGGGACGCCCGCGTCGGAAAAGCGACGCGCTCACAACACGGAATAGACGCTAACCCAGCTGTTGAGCGTTCCATAAAAACACAACACATAAACACTAATTGATTATTTCTTGAACGATGAAGTAAAACACATTAAATAATGAACACGAATGAATACGTATTTTTTCTAGAACTTTACAGGAATGACACTATCGCCTTTCCATGGCATTATCAAATGTAAGTCTTCTTCTTCTTCACTTTTGATAGACTCAGGAGTCTATTATTTTAGGCGGGTCCTCTTGAGACGCCGAACTCTAGCTTTCTCTCCACCGTTTCGGGGGTCTTCCTGGTCGACGTTGTCCGTTTGGCGTTCCATGGAGAGCTATGTATGGTATCCTATTTGAGCTCATTCTTTCTAGATGTTGATACCAGTTTCACCGTCTTTGACGTCCCCATCTGACCACATCTTCGACCTCGCAGATTTCTCGGATTTCTGTATTCCTAACTCGATCACGTAGGGTTTTGCCAGCTATAACGCGGAGTCTTTTCATCTCGATTGTCCTGAGCATGCTTGTCTTGACAGTGTCTGCCTTCGATTCAATGCCATATGTGAGGATTGGTCGCACACAGGTCTTGTAGATGCATACCTTGCTGTCAGTCCTCATGTCCTTGTTTCTCCATATGACATCTTTCAGGCAGCCTGCAACCGCTGCAGCCTTATCTACCTTACTTCTCTGGGAAGGTCATTAGAGCTGGTTACTTCGCTTCCGAGATATCTGAATTACAAAAATATGCAAAAAAAGAAAAATAGATTTATTCAATTTTATTTTTTCCATGTAAGTAACGTTTGATAATGCCTTAGAAAGAAGAAGGTTTATGAACAAGAAGAAGAAAGAAGCTATCAATACGGATAAAATATTATTACGTGTGTGCACGTTGTGTTTATCCATATCGAAGGTGTGAATTCTCCGAGTGCAATAGGTAAACAAATGATAAAATGTGTAAACTTGTGGCGCACCAAGTTCGTTACAAAACATCTCAAAGGTCATTCACAGAGCTGTGTACTGAACCCGGCGAGGTGTGACTTACGCATTACGACATGCAAACCAAATAAAGGGCGGGCATACGATCGCGGAATCACATTCTGATATCAATATAATCGCCTGATTTCTTGGGGGTATTCTAGAGTAGAAAATTTAATGTATCTATTTTTCTTTTTTTGCATATTTTTAAAGTTTAGACTTTTAAGACTTTAAGACTTTAATATGACTTTAAGAGGATTTTCTGAAATTCTGAATATTTTCGAAGTTACAGCTATTTTTGTGACGCACCTAATAAATCGATTTGGCCGGACGAATGAACGATAGACGGCAGGCAAACTCTGATTACCTGGGAAAGGCCCACATTATGAAAACTATTTTATACCCAATAAATAATTTGAATTCGACATCATGGATGGTCGAAAATTGTATGAGGTTGGAATCGCTGGTTGAAAAATGCAAGTATAACACAACATGAAACGTATTAGATCGCGCGAAACTCGACTCCAAACATTAAACGCGTTTTTCCAAAAATTTCGTCGGAAAAAAGTCGGAATAATTGACATGCGTGAACGAATTGGTGTATGAATGTGGAGGAACTGATGTCAGGTGTGAATGGAAAAAGATGTCAAGGAAGGCCAAAGAAGACATATCCTGACCAAATTAATTAAATACTGAAAGACGACCCCAAATTTACGTCATTTTTATGGTTTTGCGAATGCCAATTTTCCTCGTTAAATGTTCTAAGGATATAGTAATATTTTATCAAATGTGATAATCTACACATACTCGTACATATTAAGATATTATTTATACAATGGGGATTGACGTGCAAAAAGTTTGAGGGTAAGTGGTTAGCGATCTAAATGGATTTTAGGTTAAAAGCAAGTTAAAAGTAACAAAAGACTCACTACAAAGGAGATCATTGCGCTGCACTAGCACAATACGGCTGCAAAGCCATTATATTAAAGCAGGGTGTACTGCGTTATGAGGAAAGGGCGCATTTGGTACGAGTCAGGTAGTTCGGGACAAAGGGGTCATCACAAAGACTTGCCCGGCGACAGAATAAAGATCAGGGTCATGTTTTTATGATTGTTATTTGGTGCATCGCTTTGACGGTGCGAGGGAAGAGCGATGGGGTGGATAAAAGACGAAAAAAAATATATATCACCTGTTTCACATCGAAATATTTAAGATAAGATCAACATTTTGGGTTCTATTTATCCCTAAATTATACACAGTGATTTTTATTATTAAATAATAAACGTTTATAAAAATTTCGCTATGAATTCAAGGAGAACATGGCATTATTATTATTATTCTGATGACTTGTATTTTAAGTGCGCCGTTTTGTAAAATCAATTACTCCAAGGGCGCACTAGGAAATGACTGACCGAACAGTGCAGTCTTTAGAAGTTTCTTAAATTTAACGTCACAATCCTCATACTCAATACTAACATGGAGGCTATTCCACGCCAACGGACCCGCAACGCTGTAATCACGATCATAGAAACTTGCTTTATTGGCTCTGACTGGAATTATTGTTGTTTGCACTTGTTTCTACTGATCGGAGTGAACGTTGCCTTTCCGTTGACATGGGTGTCTCGCAGAGGTCCGATATATACGCTGGCGCTCTCTGGTGTCGAGCCTTAAACACTGTCAAACACAATTTATATTTTACTCGCTCTCGGATTTTAAGCCAATGAAGTTCCTTCAGGAGCGGCGTGATATGACAGTATTTTTGTTACCCCATAATCAATCGGGCAGCAGCATTGAATAATTGTAACAAATTAATCAAATACTATAAGGCGGCCACATTAGAAGTCGGAAAAATCGACGAGCGTGCATGTTACGATGAATGGCATCTATTTATTTTATTTAACTTTCTAACCGATCGCGAATATCAGATGCATCGTTCTTATTTAGATTTAAAACACACCGCTTATTATATCACAAAAACGGGTCTCTAAAAGTTAGCATATTATTCTTTTTAATAACCTAGCGGAATAATATCGCTTGTGAGAATTTCCGTGTTAAACAGTTCCTCCACTGATTTAATGCACATTTACTCACTTAACCCCCATTGTACGACTGGCTTCATTTGCAGTAAAATAAAAATTCGTCTCGTTCTGCACTAATGAACTAAGACTATCTCGGACAAATGGTCTTAGTTTATCATAATATGTATTACATACAATTTAGTTAAGCTAGAATGGCAGTGCACAATGGTGTTCTTCTACCGACCCTCATGTATGGAAGCGAAGCATGGAACTGGCAATAGAAGGATGAAAGTAGAATAAATGCAGTTGAAATGAGATCTCTTAGAAGAATGTGTGGATACTCTGTGTATGATAGAGTGCCGAATGAAAATATAAGAAGTGAATGCGGTGCGAATGATGGTGTCATGAACAAAAAAAATGAAAGGATCATTAAGATGGTTTGGACATATTGAAAGAATGAATGAAGAAAGAATGGTAAAAAATTTATATGTTAATGATGTAAATGGAACCAGAAATAGAGGAAGACCGAGGAAAACGTGGCACGATCAAATAAATCAAATATTGAATGTCGGCCATGTGAGGAGTCAGAGAAATCGACGCGCGTGCATGACACGATGTATGAATGTTGAGGAAGCGAGAGAAATATGTCAGGAAAGAAAAGTGTGGCAGTCCATTCTTTCTGCCTACCCCTTCGGGGAGACGGCGTGATGGTTAGTTAGTTAGTTTTAGTTAGTTACAATTTAGTAAGGATATAAATTAAAAAGATTTATAAGATACATTCAAATAAGAGCTGCAAATGAAGTGGCTTTTGGACTGCAAATGTAGCCAGCCGCATTATAGACATAATGTGCCGGAGCCAAGATTATTTATCAATAATAGTCGTCGATTCTTGAGTATTTGTAAAATCAATATTATTACTCATACGTATTTGACCTCTCAGTTCGTGACCCAAATAAAGCACAAGTGATTGCCTTTTCTGGGTGTTCAGAGTAGTTTACAACGCTTCTAGTTTATTAGGTGACGGATTTAACCCTTAACGGACGTAAGTCACCTCTGACGTGACAACCTGACAACAGAATTTTTTCGTTGCGGTCGTATGGCACACGTGAGGTGACATGATGAACCACGTTGAATCTTGTCTGTGGAATCCGCGCGTAATTACCTTGTCAGTTGAATATTACCAATGGAGCAATTAACATACATAGTGTCTTTTTAAAAGTAAATATTGAAAGAATAACAAAAAAGTTAGCGACCGATAATGGTTAATATTGTTTTGTCTAATTTAATCCCAATATTTTATTATATCTATAAATATAGTATGTGCCATGTGCCAACACTAATAATAAAGGTGAAGCAAAACTGACAAAAGAAGGATGAAAGTATACTAAATGCAGTAGAAGTGGGATCTCTTAGACGAATATGCTTTGATAAATCTGAATATGATATTGTCAAATGCAAATATAAGAAGTAAATGCAGTGCGAATGAAAATGTTATGAATAAAATAATAAAAGGGTCAAGGGGTCAGGTAGTTTGAATAACACATGAAAAGAAAGAATGATAAAGAAAGTATACGTTGACGATGTAAATGAAAAAATAAATAGAGGAAGACTGAGGAAAACGTGACCCTATCAAATATTAAATGTCGGAAACTTGAGGGGTGAGCGAAATCAACGTGCTTGCATGACACGATGTATGAATATTGAGGAAGGAGATAAGTAAGCCTGGAAAGAACAGTGTGGCGGCCCATTATTTCTGTCTATCCCTTCGTTTGTTACACATTATTCAGTTATAACTTAATCATGTTAGTAGCCCTTCTATACAATCGTTTATAACACTTTGTGGTGCATTTATTTATTTTATCTGACTTGTTAACCATACACTGTTATAACCACACTTTGTCAGAAAGTCTTCGCATTCCTACGCCAACCCTAAAGGAGATAACAAAAAGATAAAAATAATCGAATGACCTTTGGCTGCTACAATATTTTTCAAAATACTAGCGAGAAATGGACGTCCCCGACGAGATTGTAAGGATTACTGGAAGTTGAAGGATGACAGTGGCAATGGGTAGGGGCAGTGGCGTGCTATGGGAGAGGCCAGTGTTTAGCAGTGAATCAAATCAGTTTATTTTCTTAAAAGATATTACAAACAACAATAATAATTGAAGGCATCTATTGAGAACAGGTAAAAATAAAATATATAATACCAGGAACGCATGAGAGATGGTTCGACTTTAGGAATACAAGATACTCTCTTAAGTCAAAAGTATTTGTCTTCTAAACGTACTTTTACTAACATGAAAGGCGTCGATTTCCAAAGCGATCATGTTCAGCAGTTTGATTGCTCTCCCCACCGGCATAACCAGAGGCAGGTTGGTTCTGCATGTTGGGACATAAAACAGCCTGTACTGAAGCTGTCGAGGATAACAACCCGGAACATAAAGGATACCCTCTAAAATGACGGAATTCTCAAATAATCCCCTGATAAGTCTGAAGAAATGCTACAAAAAAGTGATAACTATTACTAACTAACCATCACGCCGTTTCCCCGGAGGGGTAGGCATAGAGGATAGATCGCCACACTGTTCTATCTCTTCTACATTCACATATCCTGAAATGCACGCTCGTCGATTCTTCCTACTACGAACGTGACCGCTTTTCAGTACTTGTTTAATTTGGTCAAGCCATATCTTCCTTGGTCTTCCTCGACTTTTTTTTCCATTCACACCACTTGTTAATCTTTTTAACAATTTTTCATTTCATCCATTCGTGTTATACGTCCAGATCATCTTTGTGACTCTTTCTTAATTTTAGTTATCACGCATTCATCCGCCTTACATTCCTTTCTTACTTCATCATTAGATATTCATTAGTGATATCTATTCGTGTGTGAAAAAAAACATGCACTGACTAGTTACTAGATGTGCGCTACTCTTTCTCTCTTGCTTCCTAGTACTTGCGTTCGAGTGAGATGCAGTATTTATTGCACAGATACTATTTCATTTCGAACATTTTTTGTTGTCAGAGTTGGTAGCGTTTCTTGATATTATAGTTTTGCAAACATACATAGTTGTTTAGCATCCTAAAGGAAGAACTAATCTGATTAAAAAACTTGAAATGGTGACTCAGTGTGACGTATAAATAAATGTTCTTAGCATTTTCACCCGAACTATAATGAATCGCCACACAGATTCACAGCATGACGTCAGTGTAACTTGCGCAATAGCTCTAAAAGGGACGCTGCGCAACCGGCAGGTAAAAGTTTTTGTCACTTCTGGACGTGGGCGACATTTTGAAAACATAAATTTGCCACTTGTGACATCCGAAATTGCTCATATTCCATTCAGAAATCGGACACAGACAAAAAAAAAACGTGCTGTTTATTTTTTTTACAAAATATTTTCAAAGATGTCTCTTTGGGTGTAGGCAAAATAGGAATCAGTAAAACGGAACGAACATTATTTTTGAAATTCTAACATTTTTAAAAAGTACATTGAGAAGACCAATTGGACGACCAAGGCTGCGATGGGAGGAAGAAGTTGGGAGAGATGGGGCAAGATTGTTACGAGTGTCAGATTGGAGGGTCGAAGCGGAGGATAGGAGTTGGAGACGAAGGCTCGATATGGGCTGTAGGGCCATCGAAGAAGAAGAAGACATTATAAATTAGATGATTAATTCGCGTTTTAATACACCCTTTAGTTAATTATACCATATCGAGCGCCCTTGAAGTGAATCTTTCACTAAAATGGCGCAATATAAATCATCATATTCATCATCATCATCATATAAACGACCCATTTAAAATATTATAATTTTAATTATTTTCTCTTGAATTATTGTGTAAAAAATATATTCCATAAAACGTCCGCTTTCTAAAAGTTTTATTACACATAATATATAGAATAACTAGAGACCAATGGGAAGAGCAATCAGTCTCCTGAACATGATCGCCTCAGAGATCGACGTCTTTCATATTAGTGAAAGTAGGTTCTCGTACGACAAATGCTCTTGACTTGAGAATATCTCGCCCTCCTAAAGTCAAACTATCTCTCACGCGTTCCTGGTATTATAAATATAATTTCCATTATAAATATTATATAAGGGCCATTATTAGGAATCAATCATCTCAAGGGCAATGTAGAAAATGCTCTGTTTTATGAACTAGTTAAAAAATAAACATATTTATGCTAACTTTTCAAATCAAATCAGTTTATTAACTCAAAAGACATTACAAACAGCAAAATGTTTAAGGCATCTATTGAGTACAGGTAAAATATTATAAAAATACAACATAATACAAGAACGGATTAGAGATGGTTCGACATTAGGAAGACAAGATACTTTCTAAAGTCAAGAGTATTTGTCCCCTGAACGTACCTTCACTAATAACGTCGATCTCCGAGGAGACCGCGTTCAGCAGACTAATTGCTCTTCCCACCGGTGTCACCAGAGGCAGATTGGTTCTGGTGGCCGGCAGGTAAAACAGTCTGTGCTGTCGGAGATATCTATCAGGGACAAAAAGACCAAAACCCTCCAGCACGGCCGAGTTCTCGAATTATCTCCTAATTAATCTAAAGAAATGGGTAATGAGATGCCCATCTCTTAGAAGCTGTAAAGAATTGGTTCCGAGCATTCCGAAAATATATGCCGTGGGATAGAGCCACAGATAACTACCATACTCCTTCATGTAGAGTTGCTTGCTCTGCTACACTTGTATACATATGCGTTCAAAGAGTAGCCTCAATAATGTCCACATCCGAAGCTTCCATTTGCATTCCGAATCGCCTCTTAGGCGTCATAGGTACACATGGATACTTGGAATTTAAAAGCGTGTGATCCTACTTATTCTAGAATGCAACAAAATGTTTAGTAATTACAGACAAACGATTTAAAATAACAATTACGGCGAACACATGACTCAATCCAACTAAATCGCCAGGCGGCTGGTAACTAGGACGCTTCCGTTCATTTCTATGGCCGGTGGGCGGGAAGTGATGCGACCAGCCAGGAGCATTAGTTTGTCCTCTATGTCACTACATTATAATAGTCATTAGCGCCGTCAAACTGGTGTTGCCACTTCAGCTATTAGGTAGGATTTAGGTAGGGACCTAACATTTTTACAATCGCGCATAGCATTCAAATTATCGCGGGATATTGCGGTTTCCAATTAATAACGTAAATTATGCTGTTCCTAAAGAAAGAGAAGAATGACAACGGCACTCTTCAATCCTGAAATTCATCGCGAGCTACATTAGGTTACGTGCTAATTAAAGCCATCCCTTTAATGGACGACATAACTAACTAACTAACCAAAGAATGGACCGCCACACTGTTCTGTCCTGACATACTTCTCACGCTTTCTCTACATTCATACATCTTGCCATGCACGCACGTCGATTTCTCCGACTCCTCGCGTGACCGACATTTAATATTCGATTGATTTGATCGTGCCACTTTTTCTCGGCCTTCCTCTATTTCTAGCTCCGTTCACGTCGTTTACATATACCTTCTTCACCATTCTGTCTTTACTCATTCTTTCCATGTGTCCAAATCATCTTAACGATCCTTTCATTATTTTGTTCATTACACTTTTATTTGTACCGCATTCACTTCTTAAGTAATCAATTAAACAGTTAATGTAATCAAATGATTTAACTGAAATCTTTTGACGGAAAGTTGGTTTCGTCTGGTTTCGTCATTCTCGCTGGCATCGAAAGATCAAAAAGATCAGATCAGATCGACGACAGCCTGACGAAACCGGCCGCTATCGAAATAAAGACAAAAGTTGAAGTAGTTAAAAAAAACATCGTTTTATTTAAACAGTTAATAGTTATTTTTTAAATATATGGCTAAGCCATAGAGGGCTCCCTCCGCTTACCCAAAGTTGTTATAAGTGCAGCGGCGCCTTTCGTCAGCTTCACTCGTGCATTCTCTAGGCCCGTCCCCCGTCCGTGCGGGACTTACGTTAAAAAATAATAATATATATTTATTTGCAACCAAGGGGGAACCAGACCACATTTAAGCCAGTTAATAAATATTTTCGAGAATCAATTCCACTATATAGCGCCGTACGAAGTGTATGTTAGTATAGAATGTCGGGCAGGCAAGCCGCCGTCCATGCGTGTAAATCTTCGTCCGCACGTCGATACACTAAAAATAGGTTACCGCGGGAGTAATGAACCCCTCCTAAGTGGGTAATGTTGCGGGCCTGAAATACGCCGCTTACTTTCAATACCGATCCAAAGTGACACCGTGCTATTAAACCCTTACTATCCAGAGCCGAAATATCGCCTTTGCGATGATGTTATTGTTCATATGCCGACCCTTATGTATAAAAGCGAAGTGTGGAATTGGCAAAAGAAGGATGAAAGTAGAATAAAGGCAGTAGAAATGAGATCTCTAAGACGAATGTATGGTAAATCTATGTATATGATATCTAACTAACCATCACGCCGTTTCCCTGGTAGGCAGAGAGGATGGATCGCCACATTGTTTTATTCCGACAACTCTCGCGCCTCTTCTGCATTCACACATCATGACATGGGCGCTCGTCGATTGTTCCTACAACCAGTTCTCTCGGTTCCTTAACATTCATATATCGTGTCATGCACGCACCTGGATTTCTCCGACTGCTCAAGTGGCGACAAAGTAATTTTGCAGCATGACAATGCACGACCCCATGTTGGAAGAGTTTGTTTGGAAACGTTCAAATGGGAAATTCTACCCCACCCGCCTTATTCACCAGACATTGCTCCTTCCGACTGCTACTTGTTTCGATCTATGACACGCGATTTGGTTGATCAACAATTGTTTTCTTATGACGATACCAAATAATGGGTCGATGACCGGATTAAATCAAATGACGCATCGTTCTTCCAATGCGGATTTTGAAAATTGCCTGAAAGATGGGAGAAAGTAATAGCTAGCGATGGATAATACTTTGATTAAGATATTCTTCATCTGTTTTTTTTTTAATAAAATTTCAGATTTAAAGAAAGAACAGCGAGAACTTATCTGTACCCCCAATATACTAGTATTTATTTGTAAAAAAATAACCCAAAACAGAATATTCCGTTAACGTTTTATTGTACTTGAGTCAACAGGCAACTAAATGTATAACACGTCATAACCAAATGTAGTTGAGAGGAGAAATTTCCCGGTAATGTGAGAAGTGATCTCCTGCTTGAGAGGAATATTACTCCATTTATACAGAGCGTAAAATAAAGTGTTATCACGAGGAAAAAATTAGATTTGGAATCGTTGCCAATAAACAATAGAGTTATTATCATTGCAATGTAAGAGCTATACGTGGGTGATTTGGGAACTCAAATTGAATTATGTTTTGGGAGAAACATGTTTTTGTCTAGAAATATATTTTTCAGAACTTGTATTATTAAACTAGTTCCTTTTTTAGATTTCGAATGACCTCCTTCGCGACCCAAAGGTCGAAGAAAACAAGGGACTACCTTTATATTGTTTCGAGAATAATGGTAAAAAATATATATTTAATAATAAATACGAATGAAATCGTATGTTTATGATAATGTAGACATTTGAATTAACAAGGCGATTCATTCCCATAAAATAATAATAAAACTTCTATAAAACAGACTACCAGTATTTATTACTGCCATTATATATAAATTTTCTAAATATTCGTAAACGTTCTTGCTGTCTTTACAGATTTAGCCGAATTGAACTTTAACTATTAAAATTTCATTTATTATTTCTTGAACAATGATGTAAAACTCCATATTAAATTAAATAATGAATACGAATGAAAACGTCTATTTTCTAGAAATTGTATTATATTTTATGGGAATGACATGTTTCTCCTTGCTTCAAATGTTTTATAATGCCTTAGAAAGGCGAAACTTGAAGTATAATGTAAAACATCTGTTTTCTAGAAGTTTTATAATATTTAATGGGAACGACATTTTTCGCCTTGCTAGGGCATTATCAAATGCCTTAGTAAGGCGAAACATATCATTCTCAGAAAATATAATAACATTTCTAGAACACAGGCGTTTTTATTCGTATTAACTATTTAAAGTCGTTTAATTTTGGAATGGCTTTCTTACATAACATCATTCAAATGTTTTTATGAGAGAAGTTTATGGAAACATTGCAAAAGCACGCAGAGTTTATTAGTAAACATTTGTTTTGAAACGAAATCGCGTCGACGTGCCTAATCGGGATTGCATAACGCGGTGCATAATACTATAGGAGATCCAGTGCATACGATAAACTCTACTATTGTTAGTTTACAATACCCCCAATCGTCCGTGAACCCAATATATTGCGCTCTGGTGTACAAAAAAATGAGAAACAGAAAGATAGCGCCAAGGCTACGGAAAAAGCACGGACAAGTTGACCGTGTGATGAACCAGTATCTATGTACTTCGACAGGTTTACCAACAGAACACGGTTCAAAAGTATTGCTCAAGAAGTTAAAAGCAAATGAATTTATCTATGGAAATTAGGGTACTTAACCTAAGATATAACACTCACACGGCTAATATTACATTTTATATTTTTGATATCGTATGATTATAATTAAGTACTTTGTCATCTGTAATTGTTAATGCGTTAACGAATGAGGGGAAAAGGCAAAAGTTTAAATGATATAAAATTATTAAAGATAAAACGATAACGAAAAAATGGGCGATGAATCTAGTTACGAACGAGGCTGACGATGCACATCAGCTGTTCTAAAACGGTAACGAAAAATACGAAAGGACTTCCATTCTCATGATAAATATATTTTGTAACTAAAAATTATATTTCAATACGCACAAACAAGAACAATTGAATGAAACAGATAGTGTTTACTCACAAACAAGAAGATAATATATAATAACTAACTAACTAACTTACCATCACACCGTCTCCCCGAAAGGGTAGGCAGAAAGAATGGACTGTCACACTTTAACCGATGCGGCACTCCATCCTTCTCTTTTCGCCCAGTGGGAGACGCGGTGTGATGGGTTGCGAACCTCATCGCCACATATATAATATATATCTAATAAAATAATAATTATACCAATACTTATTATTTACATACATTGCCGACCGGCTTCTAATACGTTCTCCAAAAGAATAATTGTCGATGATATTTCTCCTTGACGAAACGGAGAGTATTGAAACCGGTCAGTTGTATAAGAAATGTGTAAAATGAATTTACATGAAATTTGTAATCTCAAAATTTTTTTTAGTGTACGTTCGTAATTCGTTATGAAAAAAAATAATAATAATGAATTATACATATACAGGAAATTATTATTAATGTCAATTGAACGGTTCAAAAACTACACTTTAACAATTAAAATAGGTTCGTTAGTAAATAACTATTATACAATAAAAATAAAGAAAGCAAAAAAGTAAACAAGGGAACCTACATATCTCAGAATTCCACAGATAAGACACGGAGCAAACGTCAAAAAAAGAATACTATTTTCGTATTTCAAACTGCAGCGCGGCATTTGGGTTTCATTCGGCCAGCCACCGGCCACGCCGCGCGGTGTTGCCAGGTCGGCCGCGAAACGTGCCAGCCAAGTACCTCCACCGCGCGGCGCGAAGGTCGTGGATAATGCGCTGGTAGATAGGCACTTATTCGATTCAAGATTTTGCACCTTCATTATGAGCGCTAACCACACGATTTCCTTGTAATTAACTCTTTATTTGGCTCTTTTTTTCCCGTTTTATAAACGAGATCGTTGCCAATTGCGTTTATTTAACTACTTTAAACGTTTAACAAGTGTTAGCCGCATTGGTTTTAATCTAAAATAATATTTAAATGACAAAAAATAAAAAATGTCGGACACCCTTTTAGAAAAAAGATATAACCTCAAAAACTAATTTACCATTGTTAGCTCTAAACCAATAAAACATTATACAATTTTAATACGGAATTATTCAAAATAAAATGTAACAGCGAAATAGAGATGATTCAGTCAGTTAAATGACATAGTTAATACCTGTATACTGCGTGATCATCAATTTTAAATTACCAATCATACGGAACAATGTAAGAATTAGAGCGAATTTTTCATAACACTGCATATCGCTTACATTGCTGCTATATTTTTAATTCTATATTATGAAAATCATAAATAAATTATAAAATATTTATAATAAAAACAGTTTCAGTTATTAATTACGAATATTCCAGTTTCAACACTGTTTAAATAGCGTGTGATTAAAACATATTTTGAGCAACAGTTTAAAATTTTAAAACACATCTCTGTTATCTTCAATAACACCTTTTATCGAATCGTCATCGTCTGTGCCGGGTTTTGTTTTTTCGAATTGTAAGGAAATTTGTGCTAATTAAAACACAAAAATACAGCGATGTTGTTAGACACTGGCCGCTAAAATATGATAATTTTAGCTATGGTTTATCATTTGCTTATCAAAAAAAAATTAACATTCGATAAAAATAAACAAATGACATTTATTGATATAAATGAAAATAACCTCCCCAGAGATGTAAGATCACAGGTAGATAAGGTTGCAGCAGTTGCAGGCTGCCTGAAATATGTCATATGGAGAAACAAGGACATGAGAACTGACAGTAAGGAACGCATTTATAAGACCTGTGTGCGACCAATCCTCACATATGACATTGAATCGAGGGCAGACACTGTCAAGACAAAGGAGCATGCTCAGGACAACCGAGATGAAAACACTCTGCGCTATAGCTGACAAAACCCTACGTGTCGAGTTAGGAATACAGCAGTCTGAGAAATCTGCGAGGTCGAAAATATGGTAAGATGGGGACGTTAAAGACGGCGATACTGGCATCAACATGTAGAAAGAATGAGCTCAAATAGGATACCATACATAGCTCTCCATGGAACGCCAAACGGACAACGCTGACCAGGAAGACCCCCGAAACGGTGGAGAGAAAGCTGGAGTTCAGCGTCTCAAGAGGACCCGCCTGAAATAACAGACTCCTGAGTCTACCAAAAGTGAAGAAGAAGAGAAGAATAATGAAAATGTATATATTTTTTAAAAGTTTTATTATAATTTATGCTAATGCCATATTTCGCCTTGCTAAGGCATTATCAAATGTCTTAGCAAGTGAGATAATGTCTTGGAAAGGCGAAACATGTCATTGAGTGTTTATATCGAAAACTCGACTGCACAACGCGTGAAATGCATTGTGGAATAGCAAAATGGCAAAGCTCAAAATAAAAACAATCTTCATCCATTATTGTTTCCTCACACGGCCACGGACCGTAGAGAGCGCTAATTGCCCTGAAATAACGGTTTTCCAATCGTCTTCGGCCGCCGCCAGATGGCAGGTGATGCAGAGGTAACTATTCTTGAGTTTCTACCGCAAGATTTGATAAAAGACGAGACCAGATTTACTGAGAAATTCAACTGTACTCTTAGAATAAACACGTAATTAATGACCAACACAATTCAAGAATCATGACACAACTAAAATACAAATCTACTAATGATGATAGTAGCATTATGTGAATTTTGATGTCTAACAAACTAATGTATTTCTAGTGTCGTACATTTAAGTTACGAAACAAAATTAGAATAAATACTCAATACGAATCGCTATTGAAATGGAAGTAGGGTAAATCAATTTGGAGTTAACAAATAATATGGAAATAAAGTAATTTAACAAGCTACCTTGAAATAGATAATTTTCAAATAATAAAGTATTATATACGAGTATGTTAACGATGTAAATGGAACAAGAAATAGAGGAAGACATAAACAGATTAAGGCGAAAATACCCATGTTCTAATATGATTCATAATTTCGTTTTACAATATTTTAAACATTATAGAACTATCTAATCATCACACGAGCAGTAGCGTGCCTAGGGTCAACAGTAAGGCAAGCCAAGGAATTAAAATAAATATTCGTAAAGAAATCACATAATCTTTCTATTCATAACATTTCTGCACATAACGTAAATGACAGATAACATTCTGACAATAGAAATGAAGTTCGTTACACATCGAATAGTAACATACTTCAGAGTAATAAAGCTCGGCTTCAAATCCATACAAAAATGTGTAGATGTCTTATGGTATATATGCACCTAGCTATATGATTAAAGCCCAAAATTATACAAGTGCGACAAAGACCGTTTTAGATTTTGCAAGCCCAATATGAAGCCTATAGAAAACATGAAACAAAGCATGCGGATGTAAGCAATTTCGCGGACGTCTCATCTACGGTAGGTACGTATGAGTGAAATAAAATACGGCGCATATGAGTGAAACAAAACATAAACGTAGGTCATTTCTGCGCATGTCGGCGGAGTCATTTCCAACTCAACGAAAGAAGTGAACTCCCAAGTGAATGTTCCTCCTTCTCTCCAATGATTGCCATATGTCGCCCACCCAAGACCGATTCTCCTCTGAAGATCAGCAGTCTGATTATCTCTGGAGAGTAAGATGTTGTGCCCGAGATACTTGTATTCATTGACTTCTTCTATTAGCTGAATGTCATTGTCTACAGCACCACCGAGTATCAGATTTGTCATTCTTTTGGTTTTGCTTTTGTAAGTACCATAACACAATTTCTCTTATTGATTAATTGAATGTTTTGCAAGGCATGAACCGGCCCGCGTTGATAAATAATTTTCAAAACACGCGAATCGCATTATAATCACGAAACTTGTACTGTAAAGGTCGGAATCACGACCAAAGAAAATACGATCCTTAGCTTTATTAAATCAGCCACGAAGGTCTTGGAACATTCGGCATTTTCCTCATACTTGGACCTTGCGAAGCATACATTAAAAGAACTTTAAATGTGTTTCGGATTTGACTTCTAAAACTAACCTTACTATCACGCCGTCTCTTCTAAACGAATGGATAGCCTCACTGTTCTTTCCTGACATACTTCTTTAGTTTTCTTAACATTCCTGTCACGCACGCACGTAAATTTCTCTCCTCCGAATCCTCACGTGGCATACATCTAATATTTGATTGATTTGGTAGTTCCACGTTTTCCTCTAGCTCTTATTACGTTTACATCGTTAACATATTACATCGTTACGACCTTCGTGGCCAAGTGGAAAGTGCATTGACTGCCACCCCGAAGGTTCCGGGTTCGATTCCCGGCGAGGGCAGTGTGAATATCACACTGTCTTTGGTCTGGTGTAGAATTCACGTGACAATAAAATGGCGATGGATTAGCTACCTATCACATGTCACGAGAATCACTATGATAGCTATAATACCCTTTACATCGATTTGGCTGATGCTGTCATGATGTCAAGAGCGATTCAACAAAATAATAATAATATACTCGTACTTTTCTTACCATAATTTCTTTATCCATTATTTTCATGTCTCCTAATCATGTTACTATTTTGTTCATAACACTTTCATTCGCACTGCATTTGCGTCTTATATTTGCATTTGACATTCTATCATATAAAAAAAATACCACACATTCATCTAAAAAATCTTGTTTTTGCTGCATTGATTCTAATTTACCCCTGCGATGGTTTGGACATGTGGAACGCATGGATGAAGAAGTAATGATTAAGAAGATATACATTAACAATGTGAACGGAGTCGAGGAAGACCGATGAAAACATGGCATGATCAAATTTAACAAATTTTAAAGATCGGACATGTTAGAAGTTGAAGGAAACTACGTGCGTGTATGAATGTGAACGATCCTTAAGATGTGTCAGAATTTGTATAGCGGTCCATTCTTTCTGCCTACCTTTCCGGAGAAATGGTGTGATGGTTTGTTCAAATTTAAATTTACTCAAATATCTATATTTATCCAAATAAACTTCACAAATATAAAAATATTTAAGTCGCCGAATTCGAAGAATGCATCGACATTGTAAAACGTGAACAAATAAAACGTTAATGAGGCTGAATACTTTCCAAAATTTGGAGCATTTGTTGTATTGTATTTGTTGTATTGTATTATATATAAAGTTAATGTATTTCTTTTGACCCAGATGTAGAGATAAAATGCAGAATCGAGGCAGCAAGAACTACATTTAATAAAATGAAATCACTCTATTGCAATGATAACATTAATTTGAAACTCCGCCAGAGTATGATCAAATGCTATGTGTGGTGTGTTTTATTGTATGGATGTGAAACGTGGACCTAAAAAGTCAACTCAATGAACAGACTGGAAGCATTTGAAATGTGGCTCTATGTCCGAATGCTCAGAATTCCCTGGACAGACTAGGCTACCAATACCGAAGTCCTGAGGCGAGCTGACAGGGAGCTGTTATCAACTATCAAGGTTCGGAAAATTTCACATCTGGGTCATGGGGAAAAGTACCACATTCTCCGACTGATATCAGAGGGGGAAATTGAGGGACGCCGAGGGCCCGGTAGGAGACAGATGTCCTGGCTGCGAAACGTTAGGTAGTGGACCAGCATCCGAAGTGTGGAGGAGCTGTTCCGAGCGGCGTAGGACAGGGACAGGTTCGCCGAGGTGTTCGCCAACGTTGGGGGGACCTACAGGGCACTTGAAGAAGAAAATGCATTTCTTCTATGTTCGCCATACTTTGTATTGTAGACGTTTTATTTTATTTTTTATATTCTTTGTATTCAACACTAACTTAATTTATTATTATAAATAATCAAATAAATTTAAAATCTCTTAGATTTATTTCCTTTGTTGTAAGTAATTACCTGAATCCCAATAAGAACTTTTAATTTTAAATTTATTCATAATATTTGTTATAACAAAGGGATAAACGTTCCAAAACAAATCTTTATAACATCTGTCAAAACTGATCATATTTGTAAACAGTTTTATAATATTTTAAATATTTTTATAATATCACTGAGGAAGGACCGGGTTGTCCGAAATATGTCTGATATTTAATTTTTTTTAAATTTAAAGTTAGTGTTGTATAAGTATATAAAAAAGAAAATAAGAAAATATATAGCTGTAAAGTGATTTATAGCAATCGAAATAAAGACAAAAATTGGAAGTCGTTAAAAAAAACATAGTTTTATTGAAGTATTATTTAAAATGAACTTCCACCGAGAGATTTCAGTAAAATCAATAGATTAAATTGAACGATTAAGTTAGGTCAGGTTAGGTATACACGTCATCATATGATTAAATTAGCGAGAAAATTTTAGAACCCCTTCTAATTGGAAAAGTGCGTGATCTGGGTTATGTTATATCGTGATTGTGTTTGTTTGCAGTAGATATACCTGCGAGGTGTCCAAGTTGACGGAATAACGGGGTCGTGTATGTCAGCCGCGTAGGGGAGGTCGCGAATGGGTCAACGACCTTGCGAAATATCGATTGATATGATTCTGGAGCAATATCGCGTCCATTGTGCATCAAATATCTTATCGCACAACACTTTCAAGATAAATAAACTTGTACATATACGTATACATCAAATCTAATCAAATTAAATCAGTTTATTATCTAAACAGACATCAGAAACAATATTTGAGGGTATTAGTTGCAAACCCGGCAAACTCCATCATTAGATGTTTTGAGTAAATCGCAAAAAAAACTGATACGCTAATAAAATGCGCTTTTTTACGATATTTATTTTTTTCGTCTCAACCAGTTAGTATTTTAAAAATAATCAGCCATGAAATAATCATCATTATGTTGATAATTAAAGTAAAATAATGAATTTCATTTTGGAGTGTTGCCAGCTTTGCAACACTCAAGTGGAGGTTGCCATGTTTGCAACAAACCCTATATTTTAATAGCAAAATTCTTCAGAATGAAGTCTAATTTGAAACTGAAAATCAATAAAAATTGTGTGCAAATGTATTATGTCTAAGACCCAATTCATATCTCACTTTTGATTGTTGGTGGAGTTTGCCGGGTTTGCAAATAATACCCTCATTTATGTTTGGGGTATCTATGGAGTTAAGGTATAATAAAATATATAGTACCAGGAACGCATGAGAGGATGGTTTGACGTTAGGAAGGCAAGATACTTTCTAAAGTCAAGAGTATTTGTCTTCTGAACGTGCTTTCACTAATATGAAAGACGTCGATCCCCGAGGAGACCGCGTTCAGCAGTCTAATTGCTGTTCCCACCGGTGTCACCAGGTAAAACAATACATGTTGTCACTGTCGGAGATATCTATCAGGGAAAAAAATTGATAAAGTCTTTAATACTGTGGAATTCCATAATGACGAATTTTTAAATCAATTAAAACACGTGTTTTTCACATTTATTTATTTATTTCTGTTTCAGTTAATATCATTCTTCCGATGATGAAGGTATAAAACATTCGTAACACGTCAATAAAAATAAGCTCAAAGGTGTTTTAAAAAAAATAAAGGTCCTATGATCAATTACTGGAAAAACTCTCCGAGATCGTGTCCGCAACGTAGACACAAGATAAACTTGCGAAATAGAGGATATCGTTCAATGGGGTAGATCCAGAAGAAGATACTGGAGGAACCATGTAGCCCGAATGGATGGTGACAGACTTGCATATACAGCCGCTTATGAAATCCCCTCCGGACACCGCCCACCTGGAAGACCGCCAGATGGAAGGACAGCTGGACCTCATCAACGATAATCATATTAGAACGAGACATGATTTCTGTGTCACAGATCGACATTAAAAGGAGAAGAAGATAAAAAACATATTCATAAAAAATTTCAATTCTGTAATAATAATAATAATAAATTGGATGATTTATAGAGTGCCATTTTTATGAACATCTCAAGGGCGCTGTAGCTCCATTTTATGAACTATACTAGAGCCGCTCAGAAGTGAGTCTTGGGGCCATAAATCATTTCCCTATGTCTATCTCGCTTGCACTTACGGGCCTTATGGAGCGGTTTAGGGATGGGCGTAACAATAAAATAAATATATCGATAAGTAACGTTTATTATCGTATCTTGTTCATAAACTTTAACGAGTTAACAAAGTTTTGATATTAAACTTTATTTATGGGTTTTACGTGCGTTTAAATTAGTATGAAATTAGTGACTACCAGATACTAAATTAAATACCAGTAAAAACAGAAAAATTGTTTAATTTTAAAATTTGTATACCGTATGTCTATAAACCCAGAAAGAAAGTTAAGTATAAAAAACAAAGTAGATCATATTGTGGCCCTTAAAAGAGCCGTTTATATTACAAAAAAATGTATCAATCCTCATCGGAGTCTTCTTCATCAGTGATCGACGATTATAACTGAGGGCTCTTCAAGTATATTTAGGAATGCGGAAAACCATGCCATATATGTATCGCCATCCATTTCTGTGTGATAATCAGCATCCTTCGATTTTACCGCTTTAAATATTAGCTTCGCTTCTGGAACAAAGCCAGTCCTTGCGGAACCAGCATGGCAAACTATCAATCTTTGACCTTTTCCTACAGGCTGATTCTTGAAACCTCCTTCATCGTTGCTTCCAAGCCACCTACGCTTTCTTGAATGGTTTTGATTAATCCATGTTTCATCCAGATAGAAACGCGGCCGCTGATCGTTAGTTCTTCTAAGTAAATCCAATTTCCTTAAAAAGTCCATTCTGGCACAAACAATATCTGTTCTTTCCATTAAATATTTACGTCCTTCGGCATTTTTCTTATACTTGAACCCAATCTCCTTCATGAGTGTTCTCATCGAAGTTTTTCCGCATTTAAAATCAGGTAATTGCTCTCGGTATTTTTCTAATATTTTCGCCACGGACGGATACTCTCCACTATCATAAAATGAACCTACAGTCCGCTTCAATACACTTTTATCAAAATCGTCAATATTGGTGACAGTTTCTTGTTTCTTAAAATTTGCTCTTGGTGTACAGGGGCTGCTTGATTGCAATAATTCAGTCTTTATTCGGTCCACTGTCACTCTACTCACACCACAAATAAACGCGGTCATTTTCACGTGGTTTGTTGAAATTAAGAGAAGCTATTTTATTCGGATCACTTTTCAATTCATTGACAAACAAGAATACGTTGTGAATCACTGTTCGAGTTTGAGGGCTAATATCGCCATGTAATTTCTTCAAATCAATGTTGGAAAATAAAGTATCCATAGTGCGTAACGAGTGGTGACACACGAATGAATTCATTTAATTGCAGTAAACACATTTATAACAAAAAAGCACTGCATTCGGTAAAAACCAATCATTAGTGACTCATCGTACATATCATTATAAAATCATTATAGTGACCCATCGACACCACGAGAGCAGGTAGCCGTATACCGATAACGGTCCTGGGGCCTCCCATCCCTATTTCTATTGACATTTATGGCCCTACGACTCCGTTCTAAACGGCCGTAGTATAGTTGAAGATAAACATTTTAGTTAAAGTGAACATTTTGGTTCAGAATAAACATTTTGTTAGAAATAAACAATTTGTTAAAAATAAACATTTTGTTAAAAATTAAAAAAAAAAATTAAAATGAATGTTTTGTTAAGAATAAACATTTTTGTTAAAAATGAACATTCATTTGAAAATAAACATTTTTGCTAAAAATAAACATTTTGTCAAAATTATAGTTATATATTTAGTTATAATAAACATTTTGTTAAAAACAAACATTTTGTTAAAGATAAACATTTTGTTAAAAATAAAACATTTTGGTATGGGGACTGCACCTGACATCTATGATTTAATGCAACGACCTTTTCATCTAAAATAAATAAAAGCAATATTTAAAAATTTGGAATGCGTTCTAAATTCAAACGTTTCCTCGGAGAGCTTCGCTCCTCGTGGACCGCGATAAGCGTTATCTGAAACAAGTGAATGCAACTCCGTGTGATCCGAGAGCGAGCTATAGCTATACTCTATGCGGACCGATGGTGCCGTCTCGCTCGCGCGGCGATGCACGGTACCCTTGGCGGGTTGTTGACCGACCGTTGGGCCAAAAATCCCTACAAAAAATAAAGACAGACGTCTCGAAAATTTAATACCAGCCGCTATAAACTAACGCTGTTGTCTACGCTAGTCGATCCGCCATGCCAACATTGCACAAATAAATCATATTATTATTTATTTACAATAAATAAATATTATTCTGGCAGCTTTGCAGAAGAAACAGGTCGGAAAAAGTCTACTGCAGCATTTAACTGATATTTCACAATTAGATTAAAAAGAATTAAACACCTTTGAAACGTTGTATAAAATCACTTTATTTTGATTCAGGAGCGCCAACCGGTTTCACTCTGTAACGAGCTTCGTCAGGGCTTTACACAAACTGATTTAAATACATAGCTGCAAACTTAAGATTGATTAAGGGGAGGTGGCAAAAAAGGAAAGAGTAAGGGACGGATATACAAACCAATAATCTTTAATTTTGTATTTCCGTCCCGTTCTCTTTCCTTTTTTGCCACCTCCCCTTAATCAATCTTAAGTTTGCAAGTATGTATTTAAATCAGTTTGTGTATAGCCCTGACGAAGCTCGTTACAGAGTGAAACCGGTTGGCGCTTCTGACTCAAAATAAAGTGGTTTTATACAACGTTTTAAAAGTGTTTAATTCTAATTTTAAATATGTCAAACCACCAAGTAATAGCTTCTTTCCAAAGATTAAAAAGAGTTTAACATTGACGATGCATAACAGATGTTGAAGGTAAAAATATACATGTATTACATCATCTCTTCTCAGTCGTATTCCTCATGATTGAGGATGGTGTCCAAACCATGGCACGTCATGCGCTCCTGGCACCCGTCACACTCCAGCTAATGAGAGACCAGTCAGTTCCCTGATTTGACCGGACCAGCGGCTCGTTGCTCGTCCTTGTGGTCGCCTTCACTCCACTTTGCCCATGATGATGAGCTTACTAAGGTTGTCCTGATCTCTCCGGGTGTGTTTATTACACTATAAAAACATTTTTTAATTATATTGTCAATTAATGGCGTTTTGATTTAGGTATTGAAATGCATTTACACCACGATAACAGTTTGGATAACTATAATACGTATCGATTAATTCAAATACATGACCAATAAACGGATAATTTTCATTTGATATAATAAGTCGTATACGACGAATGGCATATCTGAATGACCTAATTTAAATTCAAGTTTGACCTGCCACAAAAGTCGACGAATGTTTCTTGTTAAATGTTTTTCTAGCATTAATTCTAGCATTAGTCAAATGTTTTTCTAGCATTAATCTTTGCACGAAACTATAAACTACACTATCAAAACCAAAGAGTTTTTTTTGTATTTCTTCTATATTCACCATTATTTTGTATTGCGCATTAATATTATTTTTCTTTATATAAAATAAAATAAAATAACAAACATGTTTCGTGACACAGAAGTCCTTCATCAGTGTAATTAAAAAGATAATATAAACAAAACAAATATTTAAACAAATTTTATAATGAATGTGGTCAGTTTTAACAGATGTCCAAATGAATTTTTTTTAAATAAAATTTGTTTAAATATTTTAAATGAAGTGTGTTAAAATTGTATATCTTTATTCTTAAATTTTATTATTTTCATCATGTCAGTTTTTCAAGGGATTTTTTCACTCCGTAATTCATTCGCATCTTTAACCTAAACCTTCTAAACCATCATTTTTCCACCCATGCCTTAAATATATCCAAACCAAGGCAGTGATCCGAATTAAAGAATATAGATAAACCATTGTTTTGACGGAGACACATTGATATTTCAACATTATTAACTGTTTAATAAGAATACTGTTATATAATATAATATCACAACTGATTGAATTTCTTATGAAATTATCGCGACAGTTGTTTCGCTAACCAATGTTAGCATCATCAGGTGTTACAATCAACTAAAACTGAGTTAATTGTAACATTTGGTTGATTGTAATATAATAATAATAATTAGACTACTTTGTATAGCGCCGTTTTCGTGAATAGCTCACCTCAAGGGCGCTTTGATAATGTTTTTAGTCATGAGAGGTGCATGTGACACCAGCAATCAAATAACCGTTATTTACATTTTATGCGATATTTTGAAAAGGTGGGTTTTTAGGTGAGATTTAAAATCTGTCGGATTGTCAATGCATCTGAGGCGTGCAGGAAGCATATTCCAGGCGGACGGACCTGCCACTGCGAAATGGCAATCTACGCTTCGATCAGCAAACTCCTCGGCAATAGGCAGATTAGTTGAGCCAAAGCGCAACCCCCAGACAAATTTCGGAGATCGGGCCTTCGCAGTGGCAGGTCCGTCCGCCTGGAATATGCTTCCTGCACGCCTCAGATGTATTGACAATCCGACAGACTTTAAATCTCACCTAAAAACTCACCTTTTCAAAATATCCCATAAAATGTAAACAACGGTTATCTGATTGCTGATGTCACATGCAGCTTTCATGACTAAAAACATTTTCAAAACGCCCTTGAGGTGAGCTATTCACGAAAACGGCGCTATACAAATTAGCCTAATTATTATTATTATTATTCTAAAAGTACCGTTATGTTGTAAACACCGTGTCTGTGATACATAAGGTTCCTATTCGATCACCGTGGACAGATCTCACGCGAGGGTACAATCGCAAGCAGGTTAAATTTTTTGTTATAATATTTTTTATAAGGGCTATCGACCAGTGCGAGATGCGGGAATGCGCGGCTGCGGGGGGTGGCACTGGAAAGGGTCCCTGCAGCGAGGTCCACGGAGGGCTCGTGACGTTTTTAAAATAAGGAAATAAACAAACCACTTCTTGTTTCCCTTGCATATAATCCGAATACATCGAACTAAAATTTGTATCAATACAGCAAACTTTAATAGATTTTTTTTTTAAATTTGTGTAATATTACGTCACATTTTTAAAAACAAAAATAAAATAAAATGAATAAATTTAAATACGTAAAAAGAATCCATTTGTTATTTAACATCACAACTAAATTATTATTCAAGGTTAACCATATGTTATGCTTGATTTCTTTGCAAAGTTAACTTAACACTTTGCGGTTCTTAATTATAATATTATTTTTATATGTACAAATAATTTTAACTAAATATACATTTTAAAAAGTTTTTATACATTTGTTTTGTATTTTTATTATGTATAAAATTGATTTGGAAACAGACTATTAAAATTCGTAGAATGGGTTATACCATTTGGGATGTATTAAAACCATTTTGGTAAATGATCAATATTACATCACGGGACGCCTATGGACCGAAGTGCTTATACCGAGGTGACGGTTGAAAGAATCAGGGACTCCATGTGCTCTCCTATACACATGTGAAACGTGGGTAAAGCGAGACTAACACGTGATCAATTCACTCTACTCACATCCGAGGATGCTGTACAAATATTCTCCAATTTCTACAAACTAAATTAAGGATCGTGAACTGACATTTGACTAACTGACTAATCAACACGCATATGGAAGGGGCAGGCAGAGAGAAAGAAAACTAACATAATGCATTATTATAAAAAGTAACATTGTTAATGCGCCCTCGAGGTGAATACATCACAAAAACGGCGCTTTAAAAATTAACTTATTATTATAATAATTCAATCATTATATACTTAATACATTAGTTAGAAAGTTTCAATCCTGGGATTGGTTTGCAGCAATTTCTTCTATTCTTCTCTTCCATTCTTTCCTGTCTTGTGCGGCTCTTTCGAAATCTGCATATGATGAGCAGCGCACGTCCACCAACAGGTCCTCCTGGTACTCTCGATGCGGGCGTCCCCTAGAGTTTGTCCCCTCGGTCATACCCTCCATTATGGCATGCAAGAGGACTTAAGCATTAAGAAAGTGGAAGAAAGAAAATTATACGTTTTATACTTAAAATAACTAACCATCACACCGTTTCCCCGAAAGAGTAGGCAGAAATAATGGACTGCCAGTCTTGTCCTTTACTGACATACTTCTCTAGCTTCCTCAACATTCATACATCGTGTCATGCATAATCAAATGTCAAGGAAAGTAAGGCGGATGAATGCGTGATAAATAAAATTAAGAAAGGTTCACTAAGATGGTTTGGAAATATGGAACGAATGGATGGGGGACGAATGGTTAAAAAAATATATATAAGTAGTGTGAATGGGAAAAGAAGTCGAGGAAGACCAAGGAAGACATGGCATGACCAAATTAATCAATTACTAAAAGGCGGCCATGTTCGAAGTAGGAAAAATCGATGAGCGTACATATCACGATGTGTGAATGTAGAAAAGGCGCGACATTATGCCGGGATAGAACAATGTGGCGATCCGTCCTCTCTGCGTGATGGTTAGTTAGTTATGATTATTATTTACATTCATTATCTATCAAGAAATTTCAATTAATATCATAGATATTTTACAAATTTCTGATTCGTGAAATCGCCCTTGTCTGGCTTTTTAGCCGCGTTCGAAACAACCATGTATGTGGACATCAAGTTTAACGATCTTAAGCGACCATTTTTAACAATTTACAGACTCGCTTTTATGCTTAGAATAGGCGATAAAACGAATGTAAAGTTATGTCTTATAGTTATAACTTATACGTGGGATTACTGAGCCTGGAAGGATTTTCGTTACAGGCAGTTTTTACCGGGGAGGTATGAACAGATGATGGACCGACACACTATATATAATTTATTAACTAACTAACTAACCAACCATCACGCCATTTGCCGGGAGGGGTAGACAGAGAGGATGGATCGCCACAATGCTCTGTCCTGGCATACCTCTCGGGATTCCTCTACATTCATACATCGTACCATGCACGCACGTCGATTATTCCGACTTCGAATGTGGCCGACTTTTGGTAATTGATTAATTTGGTCATGCCATGTTTTCCTCGGTCGTCCTCGGCTTCTTTTTCCACTCACGCTGCTTGTGTACAACATTTTAACCATTCTACTCTCATCCATTCGTTCCATATGTCCAAACCATCCCAGGGATCCTTTTTTAATTTAATATATGATGCAGTCATCTGCCTTACATTTCTTTCTTATATCATCGTTCGGTATTCTATCATACAACGTTTTCCCGCACATTCTTCTTAGAGATCTCATTTCTACGGCGTTTATCCTGCTTTCATCCTTCTTTTGCCAGCTCCAAGCTTCACTTCCATACATGAGGGTTGGCACTTTTATTAAATATCTTAATAAAATAATAATATCAACCACGACCTGTTTGTTTGTTTTTTTCTTTATATAATAAGTCTTTCGTTGTTTACTTATATTTATTACACCTGAGGTTGGATGTCTACTCCGAAATATGTCGTGGTTAATATTTTTATTTTATAAAAATATTCAATATTCAAAATCTATTAGCCCCAAACAGTGTCAAATGCCGTTCTCTGAACCATGGCAGGCGAAAAGCCAATTAGAGAACAAGTCGCTAGACGCAAATGGCAATGGATCGGTCACATTCTGAGATGGAACCCAGCCTGCATCGCTCAGGGTGCACTAGACTAGTCTCCTGTGGGGGGAAAGAGAATGCGAGGCAGACCTAGAGCCACCTGGAGAAGAACCCTGCAGGACAAGGTTAAGGCAGCAGGCCTCACTTGGGATGATGTTAGGCATCAGAACTTTGGCAGTTGATCAATGACTGCATGAGATTTAAAAAAATATATGTTAATATTAAGTAAATTATAAAAACAACGTATTCATTTATAAAAATTGAGAAATTTTACAATGTTGCCTTAAGTTTATCAAAAACAATTTTGTGTTGGCTAGTGGGAAGCGATCAAGGAATTCTGAAAGGTCAAATTGTGGTATTGAATGAAGATTTCATCGATACATTATTACCTAATTCATGATCAGAATAGGAAGAACAAATAATTATACTTCGGAGCGAAGGCCGCATTCGTCATGACGTCTGGAACCTTGTGTAGAAAGTAGCAGTGATGTTGCAAATAAAGTGCAGCTAATGATTTCAAGAAAACCGATGATCCAACGATCGTTTTTCCACTTAAAAATAGTCGAATTCAAGGATGAGAAACTCAAATTTTAATATAATATTGATTAATACAATATAATCATATATCGACGACCTTCGTGGCCGAGTGGTAAGTGCATTGACTGCCACCCCGAAATTTCTAGGTTCGATTCCCGGCGAGGGCAGTGTGATTGTCACACTGTCAACTGTCTTTGGTCTGGTGTAGAATTCACGTGACAATAAAATGGAGATAGATTAACTACCTATCATATGTCACGAGAATCATCATGACAGCTATAATACCCTTTACATCGATTTGGCTCATGCTGTCATGATCAAATCTAATCAAATCAAATCAGTTTATTTTCTCAAAAGACATTACAAACATTTTTTATAGTCTAAGGCATCTATTGAGAACAGGTAAAACATAATAAATATATAATACCAGGAACGCATGAGAGATGGTTCGACATTAGGAATACAAAATACTCTCCAAAGTCAAGAGTATTTGTCTTCTTAACGTACTTTCACGAATATGAAAGATATCGATCTCCGAAGCGATCATGTTCAGCAGTTTGATTGCTCTCCCCACCGGCATCACTATAGGCAGGTTGGTTCTGCATGTTGGGAGATAAAAAGGTCTGTGCTGACGCTGTCGAAGATAATCATCCGGAACATAAAGATGGATAATCTCCAAGATGACGGAATTCTCAAAGAATCCCCTGATAAGTCTGAAGAAATGGGTAAGTGTGCACCCATCGCTTCTTATCTGTTAACTATTGGATGTAAAGAGGGACTCAACAAAATAATAAATAATCATTTTACTGAAATCTCTCGATGAGACGATTTGTATTGAAGGTTAAGGCGTTGAAGCACGGAAAAACAACAAAAAAAAAATGTTTGAAGATGAGTAACGTATTGAACGAATCTATTCGTGAAAATATTCCACAGTCAAGCGGCCAGCGCGAGTGTGTTCGATGGTATGAAAGCAAAATCCAGCGAGGAATTCACTTTCTCTTCTCGGTTCATTCGCTGGGTCTAATTTCTTCGCGTCCGCAGCTCCAAGTAGGTTATTCCACGCGGCGTGACCGAGACCAGGTGCCGCATAATGCAGTCTAGAGGACAATGTCAGCATCCGAGGCGCAAGATAAACCTTTCTTCTTCATTGTATTTATACAACAACAACAAACAATCACGCCATTTTCCTTCCCCCAGATGAGATAATGGACCGCCATACTAATCGATCCTGACACACATCTCTAGCTTCCTCAACAATCATACAAACACGTCAAACACGCACGTCGATTCTTCCGACTTCTAACATTGCCGATCAATAAAATTTGATTAACTTGATCATGACAAGTTTTCCTCGGTCTCCCACGAATCCATACTATATTCACATCGTTAACGTATACTTTCAACCATGTGAGTGTTAGGGTGTCAAATGCAAATATAATAAGTGAATGCGATGCTAATGAAAGTGTTATGAACAAAATAATGGATGAAGACAAAATGGTGAAGAAGGTATATATATGTAAACGAAGTGAACGGAGCTAGAAATAGAAGGAGGCAGAGGAAAACGTGGCACGATCAAATATTAAATGTCGGTCACGTGAGGAATCGGAGAAATCGACGTGTGTGCATGACACGATGTATCATTGTGAAAGCAAGAGAAGTTGCCAGAAAAGAACAGTGTGGCAGTCCATTATTTCTGACTACCCTCCCGAGGAGACGGCGTGATGGTTAATAGTTAGTTTCTTGAGCATTATTTCTTCATCAATGCGTTCCATATGTCCAAACCAATGCAGTGATCCTTTCATAATTGTGTTTATAATACTTTCTTCCGCTCTACATTCCTTCCGAATTCATCAGCATTTGAAATTCTGTCGTACATCGTTTTACCACACAAACGTCTAAGGAATCTCATCGCTGCAGCATTCATTCTGCTCTCACCCTTCTTCTGCCAGTTTAACGATTTGGCTCACGCTGTAATAATGTGTAAAGAGCGATTCAACAAACTAATAAAAATAATATGTATAACGTGTTCCGAGTACCTAAATGTCACGTAATTAAGTTTTTGGGGAAGCTGCACTTTCAACCGGCATCATTAGAAGCAGTTTGGTTCAGCCGGATATTAGACAAATCTATATTTATGCTTTCAAAAATACTGATCCGTAACATAAATATTCACAACAAAGTCTAAATAGTAAACGTGCATACGAAACTGGGTGTAATACTCATGCAATATTTTACAATAATTATAAATACATTTAATTAATACAAAAAAACGTTCGAGGATACGGCAAAATGTTTATGGGAGGCACTTGAGGAAAAGGCGAATTTAACATAGAAATTGACTATTTTTGGCACACGACAGCGGATAAAAAATCCATTACTAACTCAAAACAGACCATTTTTGACATAACCTCCATTTCACGATATTAATGTTTTCTACCCCAAAACATGTTGCAAAACAAATAAACAATAGTGAAAAAACTATACCAAGTGTTTAAGGCTCGACACCAGAGAGCGCCAGCGTATATATCGGACCTCTGCGTGACACCCATGCCAACGGAAAGGCAACGTTCACTCCGATCAGTAGAAACAAGTGCAAACAACATAGCATTTCCAGTCAGAGCCAATAAAGCATGTTTCTATGATCGTGCTTTCAGCGTTGCGGGTCCGTTGGCGTGGAATAGCCTCCATGTTAGTATTAAGTATGAGGATAGTGACGTTAAATTTAAGAAACATCTGAAGACTGCACTGTTCGGTCAGTCCTTTCCTAGTGCGCCCTTGGAGTAATTGATTTTATAAAACGGCGCACTTAAAATACAATCATCAGAATAATAATAATAATGAATCCCACAAGAATTCCATACATGACTTTCCATGGAATACCAGATGGACGGGGTCCACCAGGGAGACCCCCAGAGTTCAAATCAAATCAGTTTATTTATCAATGATATTACAAACAAATATTAAAGTTTAAAGCATCTTTTGAGAACAGATAAAATATAATTATACAATACCAGGAACACATGAGAGATGATTCGATTTTAGGAATTCAATATACTCTCTAAAGTCAAAAGTGTTTTTCTTCTGAACGTATTTTCAGTCATGAAAGACGGAAGCGATAATGTTCATTCAGCAGTTTGATTGGTCTCTCCACCGCCATCACCAGAGGCAGTTTGGTTCTGCAAATGGCTGAAGTTGTCGAAGATCCGGAACATAAAGATGGATACCCCCCAAGATGATGGAATTCTTTAAGAATTCCCTGATAATTCAGAAGAAATGGGTAAGTGTGAACTTATCCCTGCTTATCTGTAGACCATAGGTCCCCAGCATGCCCAAGAGGAATGCGGTGGAATAAAGCCACGGATAACTACCAATCTAGTAAGGTTACCTGAGCGAATCGACTATAAACTGTGTTTACTTGTTCACAAGGCCTTACATGGACGAGCGCCCCACTACCTCACAGAACTTTGCAAGCTGATAGATTTGAACCCTCGGCAGTCAACTCTACGATCCTCGAAGGAAGAAGCAACACACAAACTTCTCGTCCCGCGGCGCCAAGGAGCTTCAAACTTCGCGGATCGCGGCATTGCGGGACCGACGGCGTGGAACAGGCTGCCCTACAATATCCGCAATCAAGACAACGAAGGAGTGTTCAGAAGCTCTCTTAAAACTTTTCTTTTAAAGAGAAGTTTTCCGGACGTTGAGCGCCCTTGAAGTGAATCTCGAAATGGCGCAATACAAATCATCATCATCATCAAATCTTTTCAGAACCCTCTCTAACATAAGCGAGTATCTCACTCCATATCATATCACAGGAGGATAATCATGTAGTAACAGACACTTAAGTTCACAAGTTGAAGGAGAACTATAATATTTTAAATGTTTCTGTCACTGATATTCCTTTTGGTGTATACCGCGATATTATTGGCCCTCCCTGGTAATATGGCTAGAAGAATCTGTGGATCGTCGAGTGTTAGCAATCCTTCCAAGGCCAACCACTCATGGCGGTTCCAACAGGAAACAGAGTTATGTGAACCGTTTTAAACCTACATCTATTCACAAGAAGCCAACACCATGCGTTCTAATAATGAATACACACAACGTATATTTAAATTCAGGATGTTTGTATCGCTTCCATTTCAGTTAGCAAATTATTAACACGTGAGAAGAATAAACAATGTAATACATACCATATAAACAAGCAAATCATCACCTCGTATTCTCCGGAAGGATAGGCAGAGTGAACAGACCGCCACACTACTCTGTCTAAACAATTTTCTTTAGTTACCTCTACACTCATACAGCGAGTTATACACGCACGTCGATTCTTCCAAATACAATTTTATATTAGTTATTTACTATTAAAATATGAAACGCTGTTTACGATATCACAAATTTTTTTTTTATTATTATTCGCGACAGCTGTTTCATCAACCAATGTTGACATCATCAGGCGTTACAATGAATACCTGATGATATCAACATCGGTTGACGAAACAGCTGTTGCGAAAAATAAAAAAATGTGATACCATAAACATGTTATATTTTAACTAACTAACTAACTAATCATCACGCCGTTTCCCCGGAGGGGTAGGCAGAAATAATGGAACGCCATACTTTTCTGTCCTGATATAATTCTCTCGCTTCCTCTACATTCATTCATCTTGTCATGCACGCACGTTGATTTCTCCGACTCCTCACGTGACCGACATTCAATATTTGATTGATTTGATCGTGCCACGCTTTCCTCGACCTTCCTCTATTTTTAGCTCCGTTCATGCCGTTTACATATACCTTCTTTACCATTCTGTCTTCACCCATTCTTTCCATGTGTTCAAGCCATCTTTATGACCCTTTTCTTATTTTGTTCATCACACTTTCAATCGCACCACATTTACTTAATAATGTTAAAGTATCATTGGGTTTCGGCCAAAACAATGAACTAAGTTATTTTTGTTCTCTTGAATAGTTCACAAACGAAACCGGTTAGCTCTTAAATAAAGGGATACCATATGGACATCTACATCCCAGAAACAGGCTCCGAGAAATAACAGGATTGTCTTAAATTAAACAAAAGAGGAAGAAGAAGATTAGCGATATGTACTAACTACAAAACATTGATATTTTTTTGTTCAAAACGTGGAGTTTTCAAATAATCACATAATTGGAATAATACGAAACAATAATGAGTCCACAGGCTTGCCAAAGAAACCACAGAGAGCAACGAATCCAATAAAAAGATGGATGTCTGTTTTAACAGTTTGCATGTGGTCCGATTTCAGCTATGTTAAATCATAACATCGTTCATAGATGTGAATATTTTCGTCAACGAGAGTTGCCCATCTCGACATCATGTCCAAATAACGGATCAACGCATGTTTTCAAGTTTATAAATAACACTCGAAAAGTTTGAAACAGTTTGACCCAGAAAAGCTGTTGATTTAGTTGTCTGCCAGCAGGCGGCGGCACAGGTGCTCGCCTCGGTCCCGTGTGGCATGGCGGGACAGTACGACTATTACAAATTATTAGTACTCAATTTTCTTAACGAAATAATACAATGAAAATTAAACAACATTTCAAAATAACTGTTTACTTTTAACGCCGTTTTTCAGGGAAATGGGCTGAGAAAATCGATCACCACTATTTGTCTTTATCCTGACATACTCCTTGAATATAAGATTTAACTAACTAACTAACTAACCATCACGCCGCGCCGTCTCCCCGAAGGGGTAGGCAGACAGAATGGACTGCCACACCTTTCTTCCCTGACATATTTCTCTCGCTTCCTCAACATTCATACATCGTGTCATGCACGCGCGTCGATTTCTCTGACTCCTCACATGGCCGACATTCAATATTTGATTTATTTGATCTTGACACAATTTCCTCGGTCTTCCTCTATTTCTGGTTCCATTTACATCATTAACATATATTTTTTTTACCATTCTTCCTTCATTCATTCTTTCCATATGTCCAAACCATCTTAATGATCCTTTCATTATTTTGTTCATGACACCATCATTCGCACCGCATTCACTTCTTATATTTTCATTCAACACTCTATCATACACAGAATATCCACACATTCGTCTAAGAGATCTCATTTCTACTGCATTTATTCTACTTTCATCCCTCCTTTGCCAGTTCCATGCTTCGCTTCCATATATAAGATTTATATTTTAATTATTCTTATATTGTAATTAAGAGACGGAAAAATGGAGAAAGACATCGAAAGAAGGGAATGAAATAAATGGCGCAAATAAAAGTATATCCACAGAAGCAAAGATGGCAGTACACAATGGAGTTCTAGTGCCAACCGTCATGTATGGAAGTGAAGCTTGGAGCTAGCAAAAGGAGGATGAAAGCAGGATAAACGCCGTAGAAATGAGATCACTAAGAAGAATGTGCGGGAAAACGTTGTATGATAGAATACCGAACGATGAAATAAGAAAGAAATGTAAGGCAGATGACTGGATCATGAATAAAATTAAAAAAGGATCCCTGAGATGAGATGGTTAGTTAGTTAATTTTGTAAAAATGAATATCACATATTTATAATTGCATTCTTATCGGATAAGTCACGTTAAAATAACAGTATTTTAAAGTTAATGAGCAGCCTCAAGCTGAATGGGTGCATAATAGAATGCATCTGGCTTGCCACTCACTCTGGGAAGCAATGGAGGTGGATAGGATTTAATTACCCGAGAAGCGGTGCAAGCAGGCGGCCGTTGACCCTGCTCCAGGGGTATTCTTATCGGAGCACGTGTTGTGCAATAGATAATCAGTGCATTCGCTATATTTACTTTAAAGAAACTGTAAGAAATAAAAATATATACCCACTGAAGCAAAGATGGCAGCATTATGTAGTTATAGTTGAAAATGCTATAACACATTGATCACGGTAGAAACAACAGACAGTACCTACAAACTAATAAAAAAAAATTGAGACATACACAACCACTAGAATAGAAACTTTAACAGATATCACTTACCAAAAGTACGGACAAATTCAGGACAAACTAGAAGATTATACAACGGAATGATACTCTACAACGACCTACCATTGAAACTAAAAAACTTAATTTTGTGAAGAAAGTATCTTCAATATGTTTTAAACTTTGTGGTGACATATTCAATAAGTATAAATAAGCACAAATAACTTAGTTAACACCACTTTATTATGAGTATATTTATTTGTCTACATGTTTCGAAAGCAATGCTTTCATCTTCAAGAACAACAGTATACTCAGTATACTGTTGTTCCTGAAGATGAAAGCATTGCTTTCGAAACACGTAGACAAATAAATATACTCATAATAAAGTGGTGTTAACCAAGTTATTTGTGCTTATTTATACTTATTAAAAGACTTACCTAAAAATAACTTTAAAATAAACCTCTTGGTTAAGGCAAGTTTTTTTCTGGTTTTCCACGGCTTCTCCTTCCACTCACACTGCTTGTATACAATATTTTAACCATTCTTCTCTCGTCCAATCGTTCCGTATCTCCAAACTATCACAGGGATCTTCTTTTAATTTTACTTATGGTACAATCATCTGCCTTACATATCTTTCTTATTTCGCCGTAAATAGAATCTTTGTGAAATAACTAACTAACCATCACGCCGTCTCCCCGAAGGGGTAGGCAGAAAGAATGGAACGCCACACTGTTCTGTCCTGACATACTTCTCTCGCTTCCTCTATATTCATACATCTTGTCATGCACGCACGTCGATTTCTCCGACTCCTCACGTAACCGACATTCAATATTTGATTGATTTGATCGTGCCACGTTTTCCTCGGCCTTCGTCTATTTCTAGCTCCGTTCACGCCGTTTACATATACCTTCTTTACCATTCTGTCTTCACTCATTCTTTCCATGTGTCCAAACTATCTTAATGACCCTTTCCTTATTTTGTTCATAACACTTTCATTCGCAGCACATTCACTTCTTATACTTGCATTTGTCACTCTATCAAATACAGATTTACCACACATTCGTCTTAGAGATCTCATTTCTACTGCATTTAATCTACTTTCATCCTTCTTTTGCCAGTTCCATGCTTCACTTCCATACATAAGGGTCGGCACGAGAACACCATTGTGCACTGCCATCTTGGCTTTTTTGGATAGGTTTTTGTTTGCGATGACAACTTTAAGTGCACCATTTATTCTGTTGCCTGCCCCGTTGTGAAATAAGAATTTCGAAATAGTTACTGATTATGCTAGACTTGCAATCTCTAGTACAGAGCGCAAAATAAACTTTAAATTTCGCAACATAAACAAATTTACCAAGAACTTAACCTAAATAAAATTGGAACATTCAGTGTTTAAACTTGATTCAAATTTAGAACGTTATTAAACGGCTCGGCACGGCTCGCGGGCCCACACACGCGCCGAACAATGGCGGAAGAAAACGTGGGAAATGCAATGAGGAATGACAACTGGCAACATTGATGGTATGAAACCGCGCTAAAGCTAAACAAATATGGCGGTCTGTAGACACCTGTGGAGGAATTGCTCTCGTCAGAAGGCCGGATTATTCAAAACACGTCTTAATTTACGAGATATTTATGTAATATGATGTTACAAATGTGTGCATGCGTCGTTTATTTTAATTATACCGGTATATGCGTGTATTTAAACGATATTTTTGCTAATGTTATGAAAATGATATGTGTATGTCACTACACGACACAATGTTTTATTTCATTTATTCAGAACCAAAACTAAAAATGAATAATAATCAATACGTAAGGAGGAAATCTAATAATAAACGGAAGAGATATTTTATCTTGAGGCTGTTGCATGATTGAAATTAACATAATTGTATTATATTTGAATTTCGAACTTTAATAACGAAGATTTTTTTTTCATGTTTCAATCCTAGGGATTGGAATGCAGGAAAGTCTAATATTTAGTTCTTGAGATTTCATTTCATTTATTTATTCTTCTTTGTGTGTCCTGTCAGGTCTCCCCAACGTTGACTATCACCCTTGAGTAGACCTCCCTGTCTTGGGCAGCTTGTAACAGCTCCTCCACGGTCCTCAGCCCTGTCCACTCTCGGATGTTCCTTAGCCAGGAAACCTGCCTTCTCCCAACACCTCGTCGACTCTCAATCTTACCCTTTAAGATCAGATGTAACAGTGCGTATTTTTCGCCTCTCAGAACATGGCCCAAAAGAACACCTTACGGACTTTGATGTTGGTCGTCAACTCTGGCTCTATGGAGAACGTTTGTGTTGCTGACCATGTCAGTCCAGGAGATGCGTAACATCCTTCAGTGTAGTCTAAGGACTGGGTAGTCCGAAACATGTTCGATATTTAATTTTAATTTGATTAAAAAGCTAGTGTTAATACAAAGTATATTAAAAAGAAAAATAAATATATACTATTTATCGTCTTTACCTGCCCCTGGGGTAATGATTAAAAATAAATGTTTTATTAAATAGTCCATTGTTTTGGCCAAAACACTACGATAATTCAACATTATGACGGTTAAAATTTAAAACTCTGTTATAATATCACAATTTATTTTTATTCACTGAGAGTGTCGCGACAGCTATTTCGCCAACCGATGTTGGCATCATCGGGTGTTACAAAAAAATTGTTTATTGTAACACCTGATGACGCCAACATAGGTTGGCGAAACAACTGAAGAAATTGTGATATTATAACAGTGTTTTAAATATTAACAGTAATAAATATTTTATTAAATTGGTGCTACTTGAAAATTGTCTAAAAAGTAAAATAAATATTTAAATTGTTTTTTAACCATTTTTTGTCCACGGTTAAGCGTACGCCGCTCCGTAGCGATAAAAGAGAAATCTCGCCTTTTTCAATGAACTTGTTCGACTTAAAGAGAATTTCGAAACACATAATCGTGTTATAAATCAATCGATTATTGCGAACGGTCCGGTTATTCCCGAAATTCTGGGGAGAAAAAAATGTGGCCGTGATTTTCCTCATAAAATTATACAAACGCTTTTTCCCTATATTTTTTCACAAATATAAAAAAAAACTAACTAACCATCACGCCGTCTCTCCGAAGGAGTAGGCAGAAATAATGGGCCACCACACTGTTCTATCCTAACAAACTTCTTTCGCTTTCTCAACATCATACATCGTGTCAGGTACCCCCGACGATTTCTCCGAATCCTCACGATTTCCTCGGTCTTCCTCCATTTCTTGATCCATTCACGTCGTTCACATGTACTTTCTTTATCATTCTTTCATTCCTTGTATCCAAATCATCTTAATGACCGTTTCATTATTTTGTTTATAATACTTTCATTCGCACTGCTTTCACTTATATTATATTAGACTTACATTAGATGTTTTATAAGTTAAGTACCTAAAATAATATTGGTTCTTGAACAATGATGTAAAACTTCATATTAAATAATTAATAGGAATGAAAACGTCTGTTTTCTAGAAGTTTTATAATTATTAATTTAATTTTCTAACATCGGTTGGCGAAACAGCTGTCGCAACAAAATATAATCAATTGTGATATTATTTATAACAAAGTTTTTTTATTTAAACAGTTATTAATAATTTATGGAAATTACATGTTTTGCCTTTCTAAGGCATAATCAAAAATCATAACATAAGTTAATGGCGATTTTTTTTCCACTTTTGAGTTTATTTTTCTCGACATGTTTCGAAGGCTTACACCTTCATCATCGGTTTATATCGTTCTCCCGATAATGAAGGTGTAAGCCTTCAAAACATGTCGAAAAAATAAACTCAAAAGTGGAAAAAACAGTGTTTTAATTCATAAAAAAATCGTAATTATGGAATCCCACAGTGTTTACGCCTTATGCATCATGGATAAAATTAAAAACAGGATCCCTGAGATGGTTTGGACACATGGAACGAATGGATGAGAGTAGAATGGTTAAAAGTTGTAAGTACACAAGCAGCGTGAGTGGAAAAAGAAGCCGAGGACGACCGAGGAAAACATGGCATGACCAAATGAATCAATTACTAAAAGGCGGTTACATTCGGAGTCGGAATAATCGACGTGCGTGCATGGTACGATGTATGTATGTAGAGGAATCCAGAGAGGTATACCAGGACAGAGCATTGTGGCGATCGTGACGAATGACGTGATGGTTTGTTAGTTAGTTAGTTTTTAACGCCTTAAGTTTATATGAAAAATAAGTTAATGCTTTAGAAATGTGAAATATATCATTCCCATAAATCATAATAACATTTCTAGTATACAAATGTTTCCATTCGTATTATTTACTAAAAAATAATACATAATTAAAATATGTATATACTCGTACTCGCATGCAAGAAAATAAATTATTCGGGATAAACCAATATAATGTAAATAAAGTTTGAAAGCATGTATGTAATAAAACGAAGTATTTCTTGCCATAATTCTCAAGTAATAAATCATTTCTGGCCGGTCAGCCTTTATTAAGCGGGAAAGTTGGACGACGGTAAATGTCGATATAATGGTTCACTCCACATTATGTACGGGCAGCCCTACCTGTCGTGCCTGCACCGAGTACATAATACCTGTATGTGTAGGTATATGATAGTATATTATGTATCGAGCCCGCGGCGGTTCACCATTGAGCCGCAGTGCCAACAGTGACGACCGCAATTCACATCGAATTCACAAGAAACAATTATAAAAAAATCTGTTTTTTATTTTAACTACGAGGGCGGTTTGATAAGTCAGTGACTTTTTGAATTTCCCGCACAGTAACTTTAAATGTAACACTGCTCCCGTCAACTACCATCTATGAATAGACTACTGTACAATTTTGAGAAGACTGCGCCATTTTGTTCGTATTTGACAGCCATTGAGAGCAAACAACCTGGTGAATTGTAACGAAAATGAAAAATGTGAATTTCGTGTGCTGATTAAGAATTATTATTTTGCGAAAAAAACCCATCACCGAAAACAAGAAAAGGCTTGATAAATACTATGTGGACTCTGCACCATCAATTTCAATGGTTAAGAAGTAGCTTACTGAGTTACGTTCTGGTCGTACCAGCACAAGAGACGCCGAATGTTCAGGTCGCCCAAAAGAAGTCATCACGCCAGAAATCGTCGATAAAATCCATGAAATGGTATTGGACGATCAAAGAATGAAAGTGCGTGAGATGGCTGAGGCTGTAGGCATCTCAACTGAGCGGGTACATCACATTTTACATGAATATTTGGACATGAAAAAGCTATCTATGCTTATGTTGAGAAATAAAATGCTTTTTTGCCGAAAAATATACGTTTTATGCAAAAAGTCACTGACTTATCAAACCGCCCTCGTAATTAGCCATAGCGCCGTCTCCTCGAAGGGATAGACAAAAAGAATGGACAGACACACTGTTATTTCCTGACATACTTCTCTCGATTCTTCTGCATTCATACATCGTGTCATGCACGCACGTCGATTACTCCGATTCATAACGTACGAACGAATTAATTTGGCAGATTTGATTGATTTGATCGTTCCACGTTTCTCTTAATCTTCCTCTATTTCTAGTTCCGTTTACGTCATATTTTCCATGTATCCAAACCTGCTTTCATTACTTTATTCACAACACTTTCATTTGACAAACCTTTCACGTCAGTTGAAATAATATTTTTATTTGTTATTAAACAATGAAAACAAAAAAAAATGAAAAAAAAAGTATTATTATATATTTAGTATGCTTTCACTTGTTTTTAACGTCGACCGGTTTCGACAGCTTGCTGCCATCTTCTGGATACTTTCCAGAAGTGGTTCCCACAAGTTCCTTACTTCCCAGAAGATGTCAGCAAGCTGCCGAAACCGGTCGACGTTAAACACAAGTGAAAGCACACTAAATATATAATAATAAATAAATTTTGTATAATTTTTTGTGTTGTTTTCATTATTAAAAATGAACTTCTAACAAGAAATTTCAATTAAAAATATTAATTATTTGATATTAAACATAATTACGAAATTCATTACAAGAAACACTATTTGGAATACTGCTCCAATCCCGAAATACCTTTTATTTTAACTATATTGATTTTTAAATCTAATCCAAACCAAATTTAATAAACACAAATCAAAAACCATCACGCCGTTTCCCCGGAGGTGTAGGCAGATAGAATGGACCGCCACATTACTCGATCCTGACACACATCTTTAGCTTCCTCATTCCTATACGTACAGCGAGTCATACACGCAAGTCGATTCTTCCGACTTCTAACACGGCCGACATTTAAAATTGGATTAATTTGGTAATAAACAACGTCTTTTTAACGTTTTTGCAATTGCCTGACGCCATCTTGATACTGTGGAATTCAAAACAATTCAAATACTTAAAAGTATGTTAGCATTTTCAACTTTACACGTCCATTATGACTTTACTTACTTCCGACGCCGGTGTACTCGTATACTTAACGTTCTTTCTCTGTATTATCGCATCGTCACCAACAGAGTACAATGATTTGTGATGTCACTTAATGAATAATCTATTCATTATGTAGGGTTTAAGAGTTATGATATCTTACGTAATAATGAGATAATACTGATTATGGGCGGAGTCAAAACAGTAGTTTTAACGCAGCGAAACAAAACATCTTAAATTATTTTTAAACGAATCTACCGATTTCCTGTAATATTTTTTTTATAAAAGACCAATCAATGGTATTAATTTTGTGTTATACAATATCCAATATGAATACAAATAGCTAATTATTACAAATAAGGGTCTGTTCAAAACATTATTGGTTATTTTATATCGTTCTCCCAACGTGTAGTAGATCTGTATGTGATAGAGAAGTGAATGGAATGCAAATGAAAATATTATTATATATACAAAATAATGAAAGGGTCAAAAAATAAATGAAGAAAGAATGTATACATTAACAATGTTAAAAGAACAGGAAATAGAAGAAGACGGAGGAAAATGTGGTAAAATTAAATATTTAATGTTGGCCACACGAGGAATCGGAGAATTCGATGTGTGTACATGACACGGTGTATGAATGTTGAGGAAACGAGAAAAGTATGTCAGGAAGAACAGTGTGACGGTCCATTGTTTCTGCCCACTCCTTTAGACACAGAAAGTGAAAATAAAAACAGTTTTTTAATTCATAAAAAAAAATCTTATTAATGTACGTTTTTCTGCAATAATCGACCAAATGCAAAATTCATATCAATGCGATGTCACAAGTATTGGGTCGTGACCAGGCTTGAACCCAAGTCTCCCGGATCAGGAGTCAAGCGTTATGTCTCCTGGACTACAACTCAGTTATTGGATATTGACAAGCATTCTAAGAAATAAGAATTTCAATATTTTAACTAACTAAACATATTAAATAAAATGATATCACTTTAATAAATCGTTTAATAAAATGAAATCACTCTTCTGCAATGATAACATAAACTTGAAACTCCGCCAAAGAATGATCAAATACTATGTGTGGTCTGTTTTATTGTATGGATGTGAAACGTGGACCTTGAAAGTCAACTCAATGAACAGACTGGAAGCATTTGAAATGTGGCTTTATCGCCGAATGCTCTGAATTCCCTGGACATGGTTACCAATACCGAAGTCCTGAGGCGAGCTAGAGGTGACAGGGAACTGTTATCAACTATCAAGGTTCGGAAAACTTCACATCTGGGTCATGTACTGCGTGGGGAAAAGTACCAAGTACCAACTGATATTGGAGGGGAAAGTTGAGGGACGCCGAGGGCCCGGTAGGAGACAAATGTCCTGGCTTAGAAACGTGAGAGAGTGGACCGCCAGCCGAAGTGTGGAGGAGCTGTTCCGAGCGGCGCAGGACAGGGACAGGTTCGCCGAAGTGATCGCCAACGTTGGGGGAATCCGACAGGGCACTTGAAGAAGAAGAACTAATCATAATGTCGTCTCTCCGGAGGGATAGGCAAAAATAATGGAACGCAACACTGTTCTTTCCTGACATACTACTTCTCTCGATTCCTCTACATTGATACATCAGGTCATGCACGCAGATTAAATATTTTGATAATACAGGAAATAGTGTGGCGGTCGATTCTCTATATACCCTTCCGTGGAAACGGCGTGACGGTTTGTTGTTGTTTAGCGAGTTATTAAAGTTATTCAAAGCAATGTGTTCTAGCTACACATCACCGGTAAGAAAAGGTTATAGGTTGTCCAATTAATACATATAAAGGGCACCACACATATACACGCTGAATTTTATATTTATATTTCCATAATGCCGAGGATCGGAATGATCCGAGGCATTGAACTTACGTCTGCGGTAAAAACGGAATAGCACGTTTAAAGACTTAACTGACGCATATCGGCCCCGCTTTTGTTGCGTTTATAGACGTGTGTGCAAGGGAGATGCAATTATATTGTTTACTTATGTGTGAAGACATTTGATACCTGTGACGTTTGCACCAACGCGAGAACGAGATATCACATATAATTTTCTCTTTCGCTCTTATACAGTAATCATTTAATAACAGTTTCCCTATTAAATGCAATAGATTGCGACTGCATTCGTAAACAACAGTCACTTAGTTACAATATAACTCACAACAAAAATATGTGTGAACTTAAATAACTAGTCTTTTCCGCCATATTTGTTATATACACAATGGATTTAATACTGATATTCCAAAACAAAAACTAACTAACAATCACGACGTGTTCCCGAAGGATTAGACAAAAAGAATGGACCGTCACACTGTTCATTCCTAACCTCTCAACATTCATACATCGTGTCATGTACGCACGTCTATTTTTCCGACTCCGACCAAAAACTACTCAATGTCATTTTAGTGTCAGTTCATAAAACATATATCATCAATTCTGCAAAGAGTACTGCCTCACTAATTTGAGTGCCACATTTTTCTCAGTTTTTCTCTATTTCTTGTTCCGTTTATATCGTTAACACATACTTTATTTTACATATATCGTGTAAAGGAAGTTAATGAATTAAAATATTTGAAATACATATTAGAAGTTGGAAGAATCGACGTGCGTGTATGACTTGCTGTATGAATGCGGCGGAATCTAGAATGGTGTGTCAGGATCGAGTAGTGTGGCGGTGTATTCTCTCTGCCTACCCCTCCGGAGAAACGACATGATGATTTGTTTATTAATTCTTTTAAGTATTTATTATGCCTAATATCACGAAACATGCACCTAATTCCCATAAAATTTAATTTAACTTCTAAAAACCAGACTTTTTATCCATATAAAATTATCATATATTATAATACAAGAAAATTAACATATTTTTAAGTAAAATAACGTAGTACATATGATATCAATGCCCACGGTATGTAAATGTTGTTAAAAATATATATTATTATATTAGTACAATAACGTTTGCTTTTCTCGTTTATATTATAAGCAAGACTGAAAATATTACGTAGATACTTAATAATAAAATGATCAATGGAAAATTATAACGAGTTCGTATTAATTCACTTGAATCTGTGTACTCATTTCGAATGACGCGTAATCCATTCAAGAGTTCAAAAAATCCGTATTGTTAAAATACCACCATTAAAGTGAGCGAAATTAGTGAATGAAAGGCGCGATATGATCATTCAAATAATAGCGTTCCATTCCACTCGGAATAATAGACAATGCAATGGTGGTGGTTTCCATAGACAAATTGCCGGTCCGAGCCGCTAGTTACCTATGTACCCACTATTATTGTGCAGTACTTACCTACCCACATTGGCGAAGCGCCCTTGGACTCAATTCGCATTGCATTGTTATTGCAAATTAAATTCCACGTGGTGAGGGGTGTTGCTAGTCTAATAATAAAAAAACTTTAATATTGTTACTTAACAGTATTATAAACGAAATCTACTTTGACCAAAAATTGCTATTAAAGTTTTACATAAGAACTCCATAAAAAAAGTTTAATATAATGAATTAAGAATGCAATACACTGAACAAATAAATACTAACCATTCAGTATTAAATAGTGATGAGAACGTCAGTTTTCTAGAAGTTTTGTTTTTGATCTAAGTTATTGAGTTAGCAACTATGTTATCAAGAAAAACGTATCGTTTAACAAAATTGTATGTTATTTATTATTTTACTTTAATATGTTTTATATATCATAGTTTTTCCTATCATCAGTTCGGTAGATTATCAAAAATCGATGTCTAGAGAAGTTTTTATTTGCTAAGCCATTTTTCCGACCATCTTGCTGGAGTGATTTATAAACGATATTGAAATTTCTTAACAATCATTCGAATAGTATTGAAAGACACATTGGCGTATAAAATCATTCATTTAAATTTTAAAATTGTGTAGGTGAATAGATATATTATTATCATCTTATCAAAATAAATTATTAACAGGTAATAATATTTATATCGAAACTGGTCAAGTGAGAGAAATAACTCTTCTTCTTCCTGTGTATTTGAGGTAGGACGAAATAAATAAGAAGAATTAATAATATATCTCAACGCAATATATAAAATATAGTAATAAGTTAAAAGGTAATTATAAGATATTTACTTTAAATAAGTTGTTTTGTCTTTGATTACGTGGGGAAGTCTTGAATATCAATTTTCAAAGCATCAGTATCTCATATTATAAATCCCCATAATTTTTTTTTTTTTTTAGTTCTGTGCACGTGAAATGGAATTGTAATGGTTTATATATTCCTCACCATCATCACAAAATTAGGTATTCCGAATAAAACTTGGTGCTAGCAAGAGATGTCTCCAGCGCGACTGCTTTCAGGCCGTTTCGCCGGCGCATTAAAATATCATCTGTTTTTCATGTAAAATTGTTTCCCAAAATATTATCAATAGAATATTTTAATTATACGAACAATGGAAGCGAAGCATGGAACTGGCAAATTAATGAGATAAATGCGGTAGAGATGAGATCCCTTAGACGTATTTTTTATACAACGTTCGACAGAATTTGAAATGCTGTTATCAGGAAGTAATGGATAGCGGAAGAAAATATTATGAACAAAATTATTAAAGGAATACTGCGTTGGTTTAGACATATGGAACGCATGGATGAATAAAGAATAGTCGAAGAAGACCGAGGAAAACAAGCTAATACAAAATTAATCAAATTTTAAAGATCGACCATGTGAGAATCCTGAAGAATCGACGTGCGCGTATGACTCTCTGTATGAAAGCGAAAGAAACTAAAGAGGTGTGTCAGGATAGAGTAGTGTGGCGGTCCATTCTCTCTACCTACCCTTTCGGGGAAATGGCGTGATGATTTGTTGATTTACGTACAAATTGATCCCTTCATACTTCGATTTGCAACATGTATGACACATCTTCCCATATCATATTTATAGAAATGATATCTCTTTGCGATATTTATTATTTATTCACTAGAAAACTTACTTTTCCGTTAGAGATTTTACTATTTCTGACGGAATATATACTTAAATAGCTATTCTTGTATTGTTTTGATGAGATAACGTATTTAATTAACTCACCTTCACTCCTATCTTTGATCACTATAGATACATACATACATATACAATGAGTCAGCAATTACAAATGTATTTGAATTTACGATAGTGTTTGAAAATATCAGTCGGTTTGACATTATACAGTACCTGCCGTAAGGCGGGTAAGAAAAGAGAAAATAACTTTCATTTTTTAAATACGTACATCAAAGAACAAGTACTATCGTTAAATAAGATGTATTATAAGAGGTATATATTTGCGAGCAAGTGTTTATACTCGTATACCTATGATTGTTTAAGCCCTTTATCTTCCTTTCAGAAAGCCCTCTTGTTCACAAATGGCAATGAACCTTATCAACAAAGATAACATTAAACTAAAAAAATAAATATAAAATTAAAAACCCTGAGATGTTTCGGACATATGGAACGAATGCACGAGAGAAGGATGGTTAAAATATTGTATACAAGCAGTGTAAATGGAAAGAGAAGCCGTGGAAGACCAAATTAATCAAATATTAAAAAGCGGCTACATTCGATGTCGGAAAAATCGACGAGTGTGCATGTTAAGATGTTTGAATGTAGAGGACACTAGATAGATGTCAGGACAGAGCAGTATAGCGGTCCATCCTCTCTGCCTACCTCTCCGATGAAACGGTGTGATAGGTAGTTAGTTAAATTAAACTATGTATTTTAAAATGTTGCAAGTACAAGCCATATTTACTTAGGAAGATATTAAAGACAAATAATAGTTCCTACCTGATAGGATGGCTTAATACACTTTACAAAACAATAAAACGAGAACACAGTAAAACTAAAATTGCTCGGTTAACCTCAGATATTCCCGAAACAGCTCCCAATAAATCGGACGTCCTTGTGTGAAGGAAAAGCAATATAAAAACTTGTTTTACTCTCAAGCAAAACTGCCCTCAACACAAACAAGAATCGGAGATTATTCTCGAACGTGTAAAAACAAAGAAACAAACAATCACATTTAAAATAGAAAAAATCCCGCCATGCGTGAAAGCTCACGGAGCGAGCAGATTCGCGGATATAAAATGACTTCGCAAAAAGAAAAGTTGAGTCGGAAACAGAGAACACGGGCAATTATACGGGACGCGAGGGTTTCGTCAGCGCCGCGTTTCTTTCCAAGTTCTTTACTCCGCCACTTGGCGACTTGACAACACTGTAGTGGCGGCCAGTACACCGCTGTAATAATACATGCGCGGGTGACTTGATTTCATTTCGATCTGCCGGTATTTACTAGCAAATCCGCTGGCAGGACGGAATCGGGACAAAGGCTCGCGCCGCACGTGAGTTTCACGCGATCTCTTATCGATATAAACGAGCGCACTTCGCCATAGATACCAGCAATCGTGTGCGAAGTGCTATGGTACTCCTACTTGACCTCCATTCTAAGTGCCGATTCTCGATGCACAAAACGTCCGGAGACCGGACGAGGCGGACTGGCGAACCTTGATCGATCACATGACGGAGCAACGCGGGGACACAAACAATGCGAGCCGGCCTCCGCGGGAAGAATCGCACCGGAATGGAGACAAATGCCAACAGAAATAATCGCGAACGGGTGGGTTTATTTATAAAACTGATACACGTAAAAACGATCACAGTATGTGGTTATAACGGTACACCAGCCAAGTCGAACTCACCAGCGCTCGACACGGTGGGTACCTACTGAACTCTCGGCACGGAGCGGAACGTGCGGGCTCCGCTCGCGACCAGCAGGTTCACTCTGTTCTCTCCGCGATTCCAAACTTCCGAACACTCGATAACAAAGCGACCTCGGTGGCCCGCTGGACCTTCTACGACGAAAGGAATCGCGACACACATGACCGAGACAGGCGCTCTGGCCGGACCACCGCGGGGAACTTTACGCCCATCGCACAGGGCAGGCAGATAAGAAAATCGGGTTTACCACGAACGTGGCAGTTGGTCGAGAGTCGCGCTGTCTGACAAAAAATTAAATAACAAAGTTAAAAGTAAAGTTGATGCGGGCACAACTTAGAATAGGTTAGAATACTGGACACGTTACCTTCTTGCGCCGAAGGTGATGAAGAAAACCGCTAACGTCTCGGCGATGGCCGAACAACGGTGAATAATAATCCGAACACCGAGAACGTCGCCATTTAGACTGGCGATGAACACTCACTCTTGTATAAGCACAAACTATATTCTGTCTGAACAAAACTTTGTTTTTTTCGCTAAAGGTAAACCTCCCCTATCGAATAAAGCACTTTTTATAAGTTTTAGTTTATATAACACTTCCAAAACGATATCGAATACGACATTCGGTACGGGTGTAACGAATCGGAACACAGAAGAGCGACAACCACCACTCGCGGCTTTCCGAACTCGACTGAGGAAGGGCGGGGATTGGTGCGGGATCAGAGACCGAGCGGCGGCGGACAGAGCCGAAGATACCCGAAGGGAAGTGTGCACAATTTGCTTGCTTTCACGTCAATCTGGTTCTTAAAAATGTGTTTGTTGTCTAGTGAGTTCGCCTTCGCGTGTATATTCCGCACGACCGCCGTTGATTAATCATTAAGCATTATAAATAAATAAATAAGGCTATGAATTAGTGATCGTTTGGTTTGAAATGGTGCAAACAAAGGTTATTTGCAAACTTCGCGCCGCACGCGCTTCCCCCGTTGACATCCGCCGCTTAACTATTCTATTATCTAGAGGTGTCCGTATCGATGTAAACCTTCAAGATATTAAGCTTGTTATAACATACATACATATTTATTTTATAGCGGCTATCATTTTGATTACCGGTTGAAGTTGAAATGGACGTTAATAATGTATTTATAATATACACCTACTAGTGATTATACGATCACTACGACAAGAGTAATAATGACATGACGGAATCAGAATTTTTGATGCTCGCCTCTATTTGCACAACATTATTGCACTGCCATTATTAATTGAGTGGCCTACTTGCGGCAAAATTGCAGCGTCGGTAACAAAGTAATCTGCAGTGAATGATAGAGTGGTGTAAAACGCACGCAATTACTGAATTGTGAACATATACACTTTTCTACTGACTGTGAGTATAAATATAGAGAAAATGACTATTTTAATGTCCCGAAATGAATCAAAAAGGTTAAAGTAAAAATATCTAAAGTTATAAAATACTAAATTCACTTTTATGAGATGACCAGTAGCAATAATGTTTATAAAGCCAATATTACCTATAATAATTATTATAAAGCCAACGATCCTCGTTACCTAAAATATGTCTTATAATTGCTCGAATTAGAACGCTTTCAGTGCAATTAATAGTGCATCACCCTCTAACGCTCTTACGAACAAGCAAGAGAGAAAGAGATCGCACATCCGCTAGGCAGTCAGCGTGTTGGATTAACACGATTAGAATCAACCTGCCTCTGAAAGAGCATCAGTCTGCTAAACATGATCACTTCAGATATCGACGTCTTTCCTATTATGAATGAATGAACTGCCACACTTTTCTTTCCTGACATATTTCTCTCCATTCCGCAACATTCATACATCGTGTCAATTTCTCTGACTCCTTACGTGGCCGACATTCAATATTAGATTTATTAGATCGTGCCACGTTTTCCTCGGTCTTCCTCTATTTCTAATTTTATTTACATCGTTCACATACATAATTTTTACCATTCTTTCCTCATTCATTCTTTCCATGTATCCAAACCAACTTAATGATCCTTTAATTATTTTGTTCATAACGCCATCATTCGCACCGTATTCACTTCTTATATTTTCATTCGACACTCTATCATACACAGAGTATTTACACATTCGTCTAAGAGATCTCATTTCTACTGCATTTATTCTACTTTCAACCTTCTTTTGTCAGTTCCATGCTTCGCTTTCATACATAAGGGTCGGTACAAGAACACCATATATATAAAAACGTGTATAAAAAAAATAGTTTTTCACATATAAGATCTTGTTTTTTTTTTAAAGTTAACAGTAAATATAAGGTTAGAGAGTATAAAAGCATATTTTGGCACATATTAAAGATATTTAAAACTGTGAACCAAGTTTTTAAAGTTAGATAGACGTATGTGAGATAGGACGATATATGACAGAATCTCAAATGCTGATATAAGAAAGGAATGTAGAGCGGAAGAAGGTATTATGAACAAAAAAAGAAAGGATCGCTGTGTTGGTTGGTTGGTCATATGGAACACATGGATGGAGAAAGAATGGTTAAGAAAGTATACGTTAATGATGTAAATGGAATGGACAGACCGAGGAAAACATGGCATGACCAAATTATTTAAATTTTAAAGGTTGGTCATGTTAGAAGTCGGAAGAATCGACGTGCGTGTATGACTCGCTGTATGAATGTGGAGGAAGCTAGAGAGGTGTGCCAGGATAGAGTAGTGTGGCGGTCTATTATCTCTGCCTACCGCTGCGGTTAGTTAGTTAGTTTGCTCATTAAAACTTAATGAATTAAATTATGTATGCTTAGAGAGTACATTACGGGCTTTGTGGGGTGTGGTTAAATCTTTTTATTATTCCTTACGCTATGTAAACATGGTTAATGGCTTGTCAAACACGATGAAATGATATATATAAAACATTGCGTCCGGCCTGACCCTAATATCCTCTGTAGCGGGTTTGTCGTGTTTATTAATCTCCCGTTAAATAGAATATATGTGGTCGCGATAGGGTTAAACATTTATTTTATAACTCTATATAATTCCTAAGAACTCTATATAACTCCTTAGTCAGAAGCAGGCTCGAGGGAGGTACCGTGATATGGAGTCTCACTCATGAAACAGGGACGTGTCCATTCCGTAAACTATCGACCACGACTCGCCATACGCTTCTGTCAGTCCCCAGGCTGCAGCTATTGCGCCCTTGTGGTGATTACATCACAATAACGGCGCTTTAAAAGTTGCATATCATAATAAAAATGGACAAAAATCGGATGTAATCAAAAAGAGAAACAGAATATTTTGGATACACGAGAGTGAGAGAGAAATACTTTGTGGGGACAAAGAATCATGTATCATGCACATTTGAATCTGACTAACCAACTAACTAACTAACCATCACGCCGTTTCTCCGGAGGGATAGGCAGAGAGAATGGACCGCCATACCGTTTTGTCCTGACATACCTCTCTGGCTTCCTCCATATTCACAAATCGTACCATGCACGCTCGTCGATTTTTCCGACATCGAATATGGCCGCTTTTCAGTATTTGATTACTTTGGTCATGCCATGCTTTTTTTGTCTTTCATGGCTTCTCTTTCCACTGACACTGCTTGTGTATACTCGTAGAACATTTTAACCATTCTTATCTCGTCTATTCGTTCCATATGGCGAAACCATCTCAGGAAACCCTTTTTTAATTTTACTTATGATGCAATCATCTGCCTTACATTTATTCTTATTTCATCGTTCGGTATTCCATCATACATCGTTTTCCCGCACATTTTTCTCAGTAATCTCATTTCTAAGGCATTTATCCTATATTCATCATTTTTTGCCAGCTCCAAGCTTCACTTCCATACATAAGTCGACCTTAGTGGCAGAGTGGTAAGAGTCCTGACTTCCATAACGAAGGTCCCGGGTTCGATTCCCGGCGATGGCAGTGTGATTGTCACACTGCCTTGGGTCTGGTGTAGAATTCTCGTGACAATAAAATGGCGATAGATTGGCTACCTATCACATGTCATAAGAAACAATATAATAGCTAAAATAAATTGTATACTGTAATTGGGTTCAAACGACCTGTTGTATACAAAGAAAAAAAATAATAAGGGTTGACACTAGAAATCCATTATGTGTTATACGTTATAAGTATGTTATATTCAGCACTGAATTTGGTAGCTTTATATTCACTGAGAACTAATTTTAGATGCTTACTTAAAATTCACACATCTGGACACACCGTTCATCGCTCGTCAAAACTAATCTTTACTGCCACGAGATGGCGTTTGACTGGCTTTAAACGTGTCGTGAAACTCGAAACTTTAATATCGTGTGTAATGTGGCGAAATCTGACCTCTTCTTTCGCAACTTCCCTGCTTTTAAATGTATATTGCTAAGTCAAGAAATTATTTTTTCTTATTTAAAAATTATACAGTATTATCTGTTTAAATAAAAATAAAAAAAAACTTTGTTATAAATATCACAATTGATTATATTTTGTCGAGGCAGCTGTTTCGCTAACCGATGTTTGGCAGAAGAAGGATGAAAGTAGGATAAATGCCGTAGAAATGAGGTCACTAAGAAGGATGTGCGGAAAAACAATATTTGATAGAATATCTAATGATGAAGTAAGAAAGGAATGTAAAGCGGATGAATGCGTGATAAATAAAATCAAAAAAGGGTCACTAAGATGGTTTGGACATATGGAACGAATGGATGAGGGAAGAATAGTTAAAAAAATATATACAATTAGTGTGAATGGAAAAAGAAGTCGAGGAAGGCCAAGGAAGACATGGCATGACCAAATTAATCAATAACTGAAAGGCGGCCATGTTCGAAGTAGGAACAATCGACGAGCGTGCATGTCACGATGTGTGAATGTAGAAGAGGTGCGAGAGTTATGTCAGGATAGAACAATGTGGCGATCCATCCTATCTGCCTACTACTCCGGGGAAACGGCGTGATGGTTAGTTAGTTAGTTAGTTTAGTAGAATAAATGCAGTAGAAATGACATCTCTTAGACGAATGTGTGGATATTCTGTGTATGATAGAGTGTCGAATGAAAATATAAGAAGTGAATGCGGTGCAAATGATGGTGTCATGAACAAAATAATGAAAGGATCATTAAGATGGTTTGGACATATGGAAAGAATGAATGAAGAAAGAATGGTAAAAAAATTATATGTTAATGATGTAAATGGAACCAGAAATAGAGGAAGACCGAGGAAAACGTGGCACGATCAAATAAATCAAATATTGAATGTCGGCCATGTGAGGAGTCAGAGAAATCGACGCGCGTGCATGACACGATGTATGAATGTTGAGGAATCGAGAGAAATATGTCAGGAAAGAAAGGTGTGGCAGTCCATTCTTTCTGCCTACCCCTTCGGGGAGACGGCGTGGTGGTTAGTTAGTTAGTTTAGTTTATAATATAATATACATTAAAAACATTTTCGTATTATAATTCAACGAAAAAATATTGATATTACGTTTTCACTTCTTTGTTTATTTTCTCAATTATGTATGACTCGTCGGTTATTACCTAAATAGTTTTTTTTCACCTTTATTATAAATGTCTTTCACTTGTCGAACCCTTTTCTATTAATTACATTTGCTTCCTTGTTTATTTCTCCTAATTTTGTTTGACTCGTCAATATTGAATTTCTGTTACTGAACCTAATTACGGTATATATTGTTTACAATTTTGTGTGTAGTTTCTTCCCCTCCTAATATATTTGTATATAAACTTAGTCTTTCTGAAGTATTTTTTAGTTGATTGCAAGACCTACACCACAATATAGTTCTAGTGCTGACCCTTATGTATGGAAGTGAAGCTTGGAGTTGGCAGAAGAGGGATGTAAGTAGGAAATTGCCGTAGAAATTAAGTCACCAAGAAGAATGTGCGGAAAAACAATGTATAATAGAATATCAGTAATTCATATTTTTCTTTTTCTTTTTTATATACTTTGTATACAGCACTAACTTTTAAGCAAATTAAAATTAAATATCAAACATGTTTCGGACTACATTTGTTTTTCCATGGACCTTTGAGCACATTTTAGTTTATGTACCGTATTGGCAGTTAGCATGATAGTTTCCAGGCCATAGGTGATCATCAGGTAAGTTGGTTAGTTTAAAATATTTTGACTAATCCTTAAAATTACGAGTACCAATTACAGTGGGATAAAACACATTTACAAATCAATACAATACACTGGAAAAATACTTATGGTATACTTGTATACGAATACTGGATTTCACCCATGGTGGGTGATTAATTCATCTCAATTCAGGTCATAAGTCCTGTAAACACCTTGATCAATACATATGAATTAATCACCCACCATGGGTGAAATCCAGTATTCGTATACAAGTATACCATGAGTAAACATTCACAAAAAATATTTGTAATCATTCTGGTCAATTCTTTGGCATATAGATAGGAGTGATATCTCCAGGCGGCTTCTAAACAATGCGCTAATGGCGATAGCCTTCATATTGTGTTAATAAAGTAGTTTGCTAAATGCTAAAAATTAATCTCCATAGATGGCGTTAGTGTGTGGATTATATAGATTAATCTTAAAAAAAAGATTAACATATGTAATCAAATCTACATAGATGGCGTATTGAAACTGACATGTGAAGATAAGCATAGATTTGTAACATATATACAACCTCCAAAAATTTGTCTTACATGGTCATAAAGAAATAGGTGGAATGGGGAATGTTGTAATTACATAAAGCGTGCGTTTAACCCAACCAATGACAGGTCATAAGTCCTGTAAACACCTTGATCAACCATATTCAGTTTCCAGTTTGCATCTTCGCCTCTATTGAGAGACAATTAAAAAAATGCTTTGTAAATGCATCTTTTTTAAATTTCTCATCTTAAGTGTCAATCCGTTAACCCTTAACGTACCGTGTTCAAAACAAAACGCTCGCTCCCATCTGGTCAATTCAGTTTACCGCTAACTTTATCTAAATATCAAGCATATGACTCGATGAATCAAAATTTAATTTATGTCATCTTGTAGGGAATTTCATTAGGAATAGATCGATATCTACTCGTATAACATACATGGATTATTTGAAAAACATATCATTATTAATTTTTTTCTGGAACCATGCGATTTCTGATATGGAATGCGTCACAGCATACGAGCAACTGGCACCAAGTATAAACTTGTCTCGCTACGTGACGCGCCGCGGCCGGCGGGGCGAGACTTTACGAGATTTTACGTATGATAAAGGCACCTAGGCAAAATGTATAGTACGTTCAAGACAACGAGTACGTACTAATATTTGTCCCTTTTGGTAAAGTGTTAATATTTTCACAGTTCTGATATTATTAAGTTGCGTGCTGCGTTTCCGTCCACAGTCGGTATTATTACGTACCTATGAAAAGGCCAAACATATAATTTATAATACGTTCAAAACAGCGAGTAAGTATTTGTCACTTTTGATAAAGTTGTAAATATTAGCAAAACAAATTCTACCTTAACACGAATGAAGGTGAGGGCAGTCTTAGAAAATATTTTTTTTTGGGATGAAGGAAGTAATTTTTTGCTTTTTTTTTATTACGAAATATTGAGAACACTTCAATGGAGGATTACAATTTTTTTTATAATATTAGGGTCCATAGGTTTTAAGAAATTCAACTTTAAATTGGCAGTGGAAACTCAATTGACCACATGGCAACGCGACGGTTAAGCGCATCCTGACAGCACCGACAAGCAGAAACAATGTAAAATGGTGCATTTCCCCAGTAGGTATATTTATCCGGCCGCAATTAGAATGTGAGCAAATAAATCACACAAAAACGCAGCTAGCTTGGCCCGGAGCCAGCAAGATGGCGGCCGGCCAGCAGATGGGGAATGACCGACTTGTAATGAAAAAAGTCTTTATTTTTGTTTTGGCAACAAGATTCACAGACCGTTTGCCCATTCTGCCTATTCTTTTACAGAAAACTATTTATAAAACCATTAACCTCTCCGTGACGAGCGTCATTCATGCACCAGGAGCTCTTCTATCAATCGTTTAAGACGATAAGTGTCGCTTCATCAGTCAACGCTTTACATGGGATTATTCTGGGTGTTATGAATAAGCGCAATGATGATTCAAGAGAATAAACCTAAATATTACTTCAAGGATTAATTATATCTCAATAGAGACGAAGATGCAAATTGGAAACAGAATATGGTTGATCGAGGTGTTTACAGGACTTATGACCTGTCATTGGTTGGGTTAAGCGCACGCTTTATGTAATACAACATTCCCCATTCCACATTTTTTCTTATGACCACCATGTCTGACAAATTTTTGGAAGTTGTATATATGTTAATCTGTAACACCACCCTTTACATGGTAGTTTTTCAATTTACACCCTAGCGCCATCTATGAAAATTGTATTTTAAGCATTAAGCAGAAGATCTTTTTAACGCAATGTGAAAGGCTACCGCCATTAATGCATTGCTAGAAACCGCCTGGAGATGTCTATTACTGTTTAAATTTGGAACACTGTTATAATATGACAATTTCTTTTTATTCACTGACAATAAACCCAGTTAAACTCGGTTGGCGAAACAGCTGTCGCGACACTCTCAGTGAATAAAAAGAAATTGTGTATTTTAAATAATTTTGTTTTTTGTATCACAATTGTATTTTATTTTACGCGAGAGCTGTTTCATCCTATTTCATTCTATGTTGACATCATCAGGTGTTACAATAATATATCAAATGTCAAATTTTCGTGATTTTTCGAATCTTTATGTGTATTTGTTCCTATGTCAATATGCGTAAAATAAAATACAACTGTGATACAAAACAAGTTATTTAATTTAACAGTTTAATGTTAAAATATTATTTTTTTGTTCTTTCATTATAAAAAGACTAACCCCAAGGATTTAAATCAATGGTTTTAGAATTTATTTTACAATCATCAATATGAGCAGAATATAGCTCATTATCATGAAGAAGGAATCTGGTTGTGTCCAGGCTTGAACCCATGTCCCCTGGATCAGGAGCCAAACGTTCTGTCCCCTATACCACCACCCGAAAGTATCATATCATCCGCCAAAACAATAGACTATTTAAAATAAATCTGATATTATAACACTATTTTAAATTTTAACAGTAATAATGTTGAAGTGTTTCATATCATAGTGTTTCGGCCAAAACAATGGACTAAAACTAACTAACTAACTAACTATCTCGCAGTTTCCCCGGAGTTGCAGAGAGAGGATGGACTGTCACACTGATCTATCCCGATTGAACTCTCGAGCTTCAAATATGGCCCCCTTTCAAGAGAACAAAAAAATATTGCACTGATCGACATTATTATAACTTATTTTGAATAGGGATAAAAATAATTACACAATTATTCTCTTGATTTATACATGGAATGATTTTAAATATGGAATGAATGGATAATTTACGAATGGACTTGGACTTTTAATAGGCACACAGTTTGTGATAAGGCCCACAATATAGAGCGGGAGAGATCAGACGACCGAACTCTGAGACGTCAACTGAAGGACTGAATTTACGAATGAAAACGTCCGTTTTCTAGAAGTTTTATTTTTATTTTATATTTATAACTTGATATTTTTCTCATGCAATCTATGTTTTTTATTGATGAAGAAGAGCAGTAAGCCAGAAGTCATTTGTCCAATAAAAAAAATGAAGTTATTTGTTTTATTTTATTTGGGTTTGTACATCTTTTATGTCCCAAAATCTAGCTACACACCTTTAAAAACAGCTAATTTTAAATAAACATGTAAGTGTAAGTGGAATGTGATAATATTTCACCTTGCTGGACCATTATCTAATAATCTTGCCATAGCAAGTCAAAACATGTCATTACCATAAAATATAAAATAATACGACTTCTACTTTGTGCACGTTTTCATCAATATTAAATACATATATTATACAATATAGAGTATTATATTATTGTTGAAGAAAAAATAAATAAGAACAATTAGAATTATAATTTCTAAAAATGTTGTAATGCGTAAAAAATAGCTGAGATTAAAGATAACTATCAAATAATTTATGCCAGAAAAACAAAAAAATCTTACAATATCTATACAACCTTGTGATCACGCACTGTGGCGCGAAGCGTATAGTGTGGCCGGTCCCATAGTACGCCAAAGGTTGGTTCACCAGGCGTTCATCTTGACTCCTACTCTGGCACTTCGGTGTGGCCGTACCCTAAGGTGTAAGCTGACTGTTGGTTATATACCTGTGCAGCAAGTTCATTCATTCATTCATCTCTCGGCGCTACATCCCGGTGTAGGACTTGGCCTCCTCCATAACGGTCCTCCACTGACTTCTGTCTCTGGCCATCTCTCTCCATTCCCCCGCTCCTTCCATTTTCTCCCAATCTTGTTCCACGCAATCCGCCCATGTTTTCCTCGGTCTGCCTCTTGGTCTCTTTTCGCGAGGCACCCATCTGGATATAATTTGTAGTGTTCTACCTCTAGCACAAAATAATAATAAGAAGAGTAACATTCAGTGTAGTTGTAGGTATGTTTTATGAATTAAAACATTGTACACAGTTACTGGGTACATTTTTATATACTACACAACCTGTAGTATATGAAAATGTGAAAAGCAATATGCCACATTAAAAAGGCCCAAGCGGCATCCCAATAACCAGGAAAGATGTTAATAGACTTTGCTGAAAACCAATCCTTAGGACTGAAACTTAAAAACATGTATTGAAAGATGACCAATCAGAAATGATCAAGTGGAAATTTAAATATTATAACAACAGGTAAGCATTAATTTTTCACACCTTTATGACAACCAAATCCCACCCATAAATGCTTAAAATTATACCCGTTTCACAATATTCACGGCTTTACTGTATTCTACTGGATATGTTTAGTGTATACTCGTACATACGAGTATATAAAACAGTTTTGACGTTTGAATTTTTGAACGTTCCTTTGTTACAGAACACAGTTTTAGTTCTATTTTTATTTTTGTATTTTATTGACGTATACGTGTATTTTGCAGCCTTCACGTCAATCCGTCATATACCTATATCCTTATACCTGGGTAGTCACCTCCCACCACTTAAAATCTCGGTAAGTACTTGCATAATATATGCCCAATGCATGGTAGGGTTACCTAGCTATTCGTTGGTAGGTACGTGTAAATTTCTTTTTCTTCTTTTGGTGCCGTGTCAGGTCCGTTCAACGATAAAGATCATTGCATCAAATGCATCTCTGTCATGCGCCACTCGGAACATGTTCTGAACTCTTGTAATTCCTGCCACTCTTTTATGTTTTGCATCCAGGACAACTGTCTTCTACCAACTCCCTCCACTTTACCCATTAATATTTCATTTCATTTCATTTATTTATTTTTAAACATATCTAAAGCATTACAGATTTTTTTTCCAATACACTAAAGATACAAGTTATAGATACACAATAATAAGTAATACATAATAGATTAATAAAAAGAGCGAGAAACATAAGATGCATGACAAATTAATAAAATAAATATACCATACAATTATAATAAAGATAGTGCTTCCCTCAGATGAGCCAAACTATTACAAAATATGTCAAACTCCGAGGTGATACGATTAAGCAAAGATAATGCTCTACCTACCGGCATAACCATTGGCAGGTTGGTTCTGCATCGTGGAAGTCGAAGGAGGTGGTATTTTTCTTTCCCCTTAGCACATGACCCAAATACGTGTAAACTTAATCTGCTCTAATTATGAATGATTTAAAAATATAGTTCGGAGATCACGGGATGGAAAAATAATGACTTTACTTAAAAAAACGGCTAAATCGCTACCTGGCTATGCCAAGCGAATATGAACTCTAAAAATTGGAATCAGAGCACGATTATTAAGGTCATTCGCCTGTAATACGAAAATTATCAATTAATTTATTAATTTATAAAGTTAATTAGAGCTCGATTCGTAACAAAAGTATGCCTATAACCACCGCCAGGTTCCATTTAATCAATCCTGAAATGATTCATCAGCTCGATCATTTGCCGAGTAAAAAGTCTTCACAATGACACACTTTGAGTTTTATTTATAAAGATCAATATTTTTGATGATTTATAAAAGCTGAGATGGCAGTGCACAATTTCGCACAAGTGCCGATTAAGGACTATTCGTACGAAACTAGCTTGCCATTAACACGAATAAGAAGAATTAGTAGACTAAACAACTTGTTGAACTTAAAAAATGATGTTTTAATTCATAATAATGATCATCATATTTATATATACAATTATTCTGTACGGGCGTATGTAGTTGAACCCCTCCTAAACTGCTGGACCGATTTTGATGAATTTATTTGTGTGTGTTTGAGTGGGTCCCTGGATGGTTTAGATTCATAATTGGACCCCGTAGATGACGGATAAAATCTTCTGTGAAGTTCATGAATAATTGACCTTATGAGAATTATTCATAGTTATGTTTGTTTACCGTAGGTGCCGCTGATGTCAAATTCTGTGATTAAGCAAGCGCAAATCACTTGCTCTGTAGCGTGGCGTAGATTTAAAATGTTGTTCTTGTGTTTCGATATTCCATGTATGGCATATATCACAATTGCGTGCGATGAATAATACACTCAATACATGGTGCGTACCTTGTATTGAGTGTATTATTCATCGGCAAAAAAAAAATTAAATAACGTTTTAAACCATAAACATATACATAGAGCAAATTACAAATGAAGAGGTTCTCAGCAGAGTTGAAGAGAGTACGCACGTGTTGAACACCATAGCGGAGAGGCGCGCAAGATGGATTGGTAATGTGTTGCGACACAAATGTTTCCTGCATAATGTGCTGGAGGGAATGGTCGAGGGATCGATTGGTAGAGGACGACCTCGCCAAGAGTACCTACCTAGACCAGATTTTCCGAGATATGGGCTGCACCTCTTATGCAGAGTTGAAGAGAGTTGCCGAGGACCGAGTGAAGTGGAAGAGGAGATGCGTCGCCTTGCTGCAGACCAATCATTAGATTGAGACCGGAGAAGAAGAGCAAATGAGGGTATCGAAAAAACGTTTGCTGAACCAGCTAATAGCAGGCAAGCCAACGTTCGGGTAGAACGTGTCGGGTCCTCTAGTTATAGAATTCTACAGTGATTACACCTTAAGTTTATTAGAAATTATATATTATAGTTAATTTATTTGTTACATAAATTGTTACATACATAAAATTAAAAAAGAGTAAATAATAATAAGCAGGATATAAAAATAATCGTATGACTTTGTATTCTAAGGTAACTATGGCAGCCCTGCTGCAGCGAGCCCTTTCTGGGCGCAGTACCATTTAATCGATAGCGCATGTTCCCGTCGCCATGGAGATGTGAATACCTGGGAGATATCAGCAACCATTTCCGATACAGCACGGCCCCGTTTACCACCCCAACCCCACCGCTGATCTGCCCGGATAGCAGCCTCTTCCAGGAATTAGCCGGAGCTGTGATGCACCCAGAAAATAGAAAACTACTACAGTCCATGCAGAGGAAATTTCTCAGTATCACTCTAGCGGAAATTCTGTTGAAAACGCACAAAGGATTTATATCTGCGGCATGTAACATACTCGTGAACGCAAAATAGGGGTGCTTCGATATTTGTATATTTAAAATGTATTTAAAGTGCAGGTGGCAGAGATGCGGATGCTGAGGATGATAGCAGGAAAGACTCTTCAAGATAGGGTGAGAACACGTCTATCCGCGAAATCTGCAAGGTGGAAGATGTCGTAAGATGGGGCAGACTATGGAGAAAATACTGGAATGCGAACGTGGAGAGGATGGATCCCTCCGGAATCCCACACGTTGTGGCCCATCAGATTCCTGTTTACTATCGTCCCCCGTAAGACCGCAAAAGAGATGGAAGGATAGCTGGGAGTCAACTACCCAAGAGAGGCCAGCCTGACTACAGGAACAGATCAATGGTCTAAAATAATGTCTTAGCATGGTGAAACATCATCATCAACCATTAGTCGTTCTATGTTCAAAACATAGGCCTCCTTTCTAGATTTCTACAACTCACTTAATGCTATTGATCACCTGCCACTCTTTTGATGTCATCAGACAGTCATGCTTGTGGTCTACCTGGGTTTCTGTAGCCGGTTCTCGGTCGCCACTCCAGGGTGGGGTCTGGTCCAGCAATAATTCGCTGTCCTTGGTATATGGCTAGTCCAATTCCACTTAAACGAAGCTGTTTTGTACGGTACATCGACAATTTTGGAACAAAAGTGAAGCATATAATTCCTTCATCTTCCTGCACGCTTCAGATGCATTGACAATCCGACAGATTTTAAATCTCACCTAAAAACCCACCTTTTCAAAATATCGCATAAAATGTAAGCAACGGAAATCTGATTGCGGGTGTCACACAGCTCTCATGACTAAAAACATTGTCAAAGTGCCCTTGAGGTGAGCTATTCACGAAAACGGCGCTATACAAATTAGCCTTATTATTATTATTATTATTATCTTATTGTAGATCTAGCGATCTGTTTATACAGGATGTCAAATTTCTTCCACTAATGAAAACCTCAAGCTTTCTCTCCATCACTTTGGTGGTCGTCCTGGTGGACGATATCCCTCTGGAATCTCGTGCATTTCATGATTTTGGGAATTCTCACTGGATCATCCTCGCGATGTGGTCCCTCCGGAATCGCCTTCTTTGCATACTCCAACTCACTCTGTCCCATAAAATAAAATCTTCTTCTTCTTCTTCTTCTTCCTCTTAGTTAAGGTAGTATGACCTGTTTGTGACGGTGGGCTGTCCTGTGATGATGATGTCCAGCCATCTCTCCATCTATTCGGCGGCCTTCCTGGTAATCTCTTGCTGCTTGGGTTTTCATCTTTAACAATTTTTGCAATTCTTGTATTCTCCATGCGGTCCACGTGGTCTATCCAAAAGCGCCTCCTGCTTCTTCCCCATTTCACAATGTCTTCAACACCACAGACAGACATTATCGTTTCATTTCTGTGAGGGTTTTGCCTGCGATGGAGCGTAGGGTTCGCATTTCTGCTGCTCTAAGAAGGTTTTTAGTTCTATTGGTATCGGCTCTGACTTCTATTCCATACGTCATGATGGGGAAAATAAAATCATTCCAATAAAATAAGATCATTTCACATAAAATAAGATAAAACTTCTAGAAAACAGTTTTCTTTCGTACTAACTACGGGTATTTAATATGAAGGTTTACATTATTGTTCAAGAAACAATAAATGAGTTACGTTTACATATTGTGGGCACAATAATATAACTAGGTATATCAAAACTCTCTATTCTGAGAAAATGCGGTATCTACGATATATTCAAAGTCAAACCATGGCGTTACCGTGAGTACTATGAGTATAACTAGAGATGAAGTTGACTATTTTTCAAATAGGAGAATAGCTTTCAAATATGGAAAGAATTTAAAATATTGATCCCGTTATAATTGATTTGTGCAAAGTTTAAATGAGAGACATTAGGTGCTGTTCATTGCGTATGAATGTTAATTTTAATGAGATCTCTCAGAAGTATGTGCTGTCGAACTTTAGATATGATAGTACCTATTTAAAACTTCGATATAAGGAGATAATTTATAAGTAAAATAAATATGAACCGTGTGGCAGTCCTGTATTTCTGCCTACCCATTTGGAGAGACGGCGTGATGGTAAGTTTGTTAGTAAGTAAAAGTACTTACTTACTTACTTCTTATGGCCATACAACTCTTGAAGAGTTTTAGCCTCCTTGATGATTTTTCCCCCAGCTCCTCGATCCTACGCCTTTTGCTCTCAGCAGCCCGATCCGCCCAACCTAGCCAGGTCAGCCAGAACATTGTCCATTAGGCGCGGTCTAGGCCTTCCTAGAGGTCTTACTCTAGTCGGTCTAGACGCGTACAGGGTCTTGATTGCTCTGGTCTCTTCGGCTCGGCATACGTGCCCAATCCATGCTAGGCGACCGGCTCTTACGATCCTTGTTATAAGGGGCTGCTGGGTCATCGTACGGATCTCTTGGTTGGTCCTATGCCTCCAAGTTCCCGCTGCAACACCGGGACTGGGTCCCAGGATAATTCTAAGTATTCTATTCTCAAACCAGTAGATTCTTTGTTATTCTTTTAGAGTCATTGTCCATGACTCAGAACCATATGTCACCACTGGCTTGATGATGGTGTTATAAATACGCAGCTTGGTGTTTCTGGATAGACGCTTGGACTTTAGGAACGTTCGCAAGGAGGCTGCAGCTTGTATGCCTTTATGAACTCTGTGTTCCAACTCCGCGTGCATATCGTTGGCTTCTGTCATGACCGTACCAAGAAAAGTGAACTCTCTCAGTAAAAGTATTAACTATTAAATTTACTGTATTATTAATAGGTCAAGTTTTTTTGCCAAGTCTTTCAATGTGTATCTTTAGTTATTTGTAACACCCGTTGATGCCAACATCGGTTGGCGAAACAGCTGTCGCGACATTCTCAAAAAGTTTATAGCAAAAAAGTGATATTATAATAGTGTTGTAAAATTCAGTCAATAACAACAACAACGTACTATTTTTAAGTCATAGTGGATTAAAACAATCACAAATCGATTTTTAAATATCTTTACGGATCTTATTATCTTACAAGTTCATATGAATAATACACCAAAAGTAAATAAGTTATTACGAGACCATTCTGTTCATAAAAAAACGATTAAACCATACAAGGATATTTTATCTCCTGCTACCGATGGCGTGCTTTGTGTATGACCTTGGACTTTAAGGAGAGCTTTAGTTCCGAGTGCCGCCTTGATCTTTACAAGTTACAAGACACTGAGCTTTCAATTTAAAATGTAACCTTGATATTATTTTAAGAATAAAGCCTACATCTCTTTGCAGGCTCTCGTTATTACAAAGCCAAGAGACATTATTATTTTTTAAATATACGTACATATATTTATTTTATTTAGAAATTTCTACAAAATTCATCTGCTGTAGTAAAATATGTACACATTTTTTATTATTATTATACGTAGATAAATAAAATAAAATATGTATATGTTTTTGAATTGATTGGAAGTGGAATAAAACGAAATAAATTATTATAAAGGATAATCAAATGATTTTATTGAAATCTCTTGATGGGTGTTCATTTTAAATAATAATGAAATAAAACGATGTTTTTTTTAACTACTTCCACTTTTGTCTTTATTTCGACAGCGACCGGTTTCACCAGACTCGCTGGCATCGATCGCTGTCGAAATAAAGACAAAAGTGGAAGTAGTTAAAAAAACATTGTTTTATTTAATTATTAATTATAAAGGATTTATTTTTATTTTTTATAATTGTATATTCTATGTATCATAGAATATCGAATCGACGACCTTCGTGGCAGACTAGTAAGTGCTTTGACTGCACACAGGTCCCGGGTTCGATTCTTGGCGGTGGCAGTGTGATTGTCAACTGTCTTTGGTCTGGTGAAGAATTTACGCGACAATAAAATGGCAATAGATTAGCTACCTACTGTAATGATGTAAAGAGCGATTCAACAAAGTAATAAAATATGTACTATTTGTTCTCCTTCCTCTTCTTTAGTATTTCCCCTCCCACCGCACCGCTGGATATACCATAGGTTTCTTCCATTTTCTTCCACTCGTCCCTGTCTTGTCCTTTCCGCATCCAGGTCGTTCCATCTAGAGTATTTGTCTTCTGAACGTACTATAACATAACCCTTCTAGTCCATTTTTGGTCTACCACATGTCCCGTAATTAAACATTTAAGCTAAGCTACTCTTTCAGTTGTGTATGTATAAGGTTTAGTAAGATTTAATGTAAAGGGTATATCTATCATATTGATTCCCGTGACATGTGATAGGTAGCTAATCTATCGCCTTTTTATTGTCACGTGAATTGTCACACCTGAGAAAAGACAGTTTGACAATCACACTGCCATCGCTGGGAATCGAACCCGGGACCTTCGGGGTGGCAGTTAAAGCACTTACCACTCGTCTACGAAGGTGGCCACTTACGAAGTCGGAAAAATCGACAAGAGTGCATGTTACGATGTGCAAATGTAGAGGAAACCTGATAGGTGCGTCAATATAGAACAGTATGGCTGTCTATCCTCCCTGCATACCCCTCCGGAGAGACGGCTTTATGGTTTGTCAGTTAGTTTTTTTGGAATTACCATCGATTTAAATCTTTGTTGTCTCATTATAAAATGATATTTCAATGGCATATAAAAATGGCATATAAAAATTTCAACATGGTAGGTATATAAAAATGCTTTCACGATATACTATATATACACATGTCATATAGTGGAATTAAGGATTTACGTTTAAGTCACTTCTTGAGTTTTGTTATGAACGACTAATCCTAATTTAAGTAGCCTTGCATAAGTGCCGACTACAAAAAACAATCTTTAAGAGTAAATAAACTATTAGTGAAGTTTAGAAAATGTGACATCCCCATGCAGCCTCCACAGCCTACCCCCTTATTCACCCGCCACCCATTACCTACCCCCAAGTGTAATGCCTTCACCCAGCGAGCATTAAACGAATAAAACCTTTCCACGGGTAGCCCATGTCGTATTTGAAAAACGTGTGAATTTTTATGTAATTGTTAGATTATTGTGTAGAATGCTAGAGTAAACAAAAATATTGCTGATGTGTATAAAGTCATAATGTGTAGAAGTCAAGCGAGACAACCACACTCAGACAACGCCCGAAATCGCCTATCGAAAAATCCTGAATATGACTTACTGATTTGTCTCTCTCGCACTTGGGAATATTGTAGTAGCGAGAGAGATAAGAGAGAGAGAGAGAGAGAGAGAGAAGTTCAATAAGTGTATGTGTGTGTGTGTGTGTGTGTGTGTGTGTGTGAATAATTGATTAAAATACTAACCTAACCTAGCCTAACCCTGACGAAGCTTCGTAAGTGAAACCGGTTGGTTCGATAAAACAAATGAATGTGGTGTAAAAACAAAATGGAAGTGTTTTAAATTATTTTAAATTTATTTCAAGTTTATGAAATCGCGTACTTCCAATGATTCAGAAAAATAATGATTCAAAACATAAATTTTCTAGAAGTTTTATTATGTTTTATTGGAAATTAATTTTCCTAAGGCGAAATTAATTTTTCAAATGCGTATGACGGAGGTTTTCATTCGTATTCATTATTTAATATAATGAGTTTTACATCATTGCTCAAGAAACGACAAGTAAAACAATAATAGTAAAAATAGTCTACATATAAATAAAATAGACTGTGCGTTATTGTGAATACCATTTACTCGACAAATAGCCAGCAGATCGAGCTCAAAGTTACAGAATTGATTAATAGGTACTCTTGACTAAGAAAAAAAATAATTCACAGGTAAGCGAAAATCTACATCTACATCTACATCTACATCTACATCTACATATAAATAAAACTCAATCTGTGATTTGTGTGTGGACTTTTTCCTCGGTTATTCCTGAACAGATCCTCAGGAAACTTATAGAATTGATTAAGTGAAATACGCCGGTGGTTATAGGCATATTTTTATTACTAATCGAGCTCTAATTAACTTTATAAATTAATAAATTAATTGATAATTTTCGTAGTACAGGCGAATATAGAACTTAATAATCGAGCTCTGAGTCTAATCTTTAGAGTTCATATTCGCTTGGCATGGTCAGATAGCAAATTAGCCGCTTCGTTTGAACGGAAAAATATACGCAAGTAATATTATAAATAAATTAACGTGCGGTCCCATGGTGTGTCAATGTAGAAGATGCGTGAGATTTATGTCAGGATAGTAGTGTGAGGGTCCACCCTCTTGTCTACTCCTGCGATAATAATAGTCCATCGATACCAACTAGCCTGGCGAAACCGAAACGAAATAAAGACAATAAGTGGAAGTTGTTAATAAAAAAACATTATTTTATTTTATTAATACTAATGAACACGTCTGTTTTCTAGAAGTTTTATTATATTTTGTGTGAATGAACAGTTTTGCTCGTCTAATGCCTAGGTTCTCAAAGTGGCCGATAACGCCCCAAAAGTTCTACATTAGATTTTCTAAAAAACTTGATTAAGGCCTCTTCAAGAATCACACTTTCAGTTAACTTTAAGCCGCGATGAAAACCTGTTGAGAGATAAACCAAATACAAATATTCCCATCGCGTTGTAGTTATTCACAAACAAAGTCCAAATCTGTTTTAAAATCTGGCTTAAAGTTAACTGAAAGTGTGATTCTTGAAGAGGCCTTAATCAAGTTTTTTAGAAAATCTAATGTAGAACTATGCTAACAAAGGATGGGAGAGTGGAGAATGATATTAAAAGAAGGGTTGGGGCAGGCAACAGAGTAAATGGTGCACTTAACATAAAGTTGTCATCGCAGACAAAAGCCTATCCACAAAAGCTAAGATAGCAATGCACAATGGTGTTCTTGTGCCGACCCTTATGTATGGAAGTGAAACATGGAACTGGGAAAATACTAATGAACACGTCTGTTTTCTAGAAGTTTTATTATATTTTGTGTGAATGAACAGTTTTGCTCGTCTAAGGCCTAGGTTCTCAAAGTGGCCGATAACGCCCCCTTGTGGGCGTTTGAGACTTTCAGGGGGACAGTAGAAGACCCAGAAAAAATAGAGAGCGTGGGCAGATAAAAAAATTTAGTATAAAAAGATAACTAAATTCATTTCTTCCTTTTCTTCGTTCGGTATTCTACCAAATGTCGTTTTCAGATACATAAAAGATTTAATAATATTTTGAAATTCAACTATGTGTTTCTAAATATTTGGAATAACTTTTATGGGCGTTTAATGTTTGTTTTTCTTGTAAAAGGGGCGGTGGCCCAGAAATGATTGGAATCCTATGGTCTAAGGCATTATCAAAAATTTGGCAATGGCGAAACATGTCATTCACATAAAATATAATAAACCTTCTAGAAAACAGGCGTTATTATTCGTATTAATTATTATACTATAATAGTATTAATAATAATGAGGGGTGCTGTTTTAAAAATGTTATGGAATCTGTGGTAGGTGTCTACACTTTAATCATCCCTTCCTCCCTGCACGGGCGTCCTTCACCCCTCAGACTGAATATGTAATCACCACCGAGGGAGGCATTAAGCAGGCCAAGCTGAACTGCTCGGTGCATAAATTGTTTCCAAAGGCCACAATACCCTTTTAAATGAATCATTTCTCTTCTTTCTCTTGAAATGATCACATTTCAGATTTTAATGGTTTCATTATTTTAAAGTATCCATCGAGAAGCCGTAGTTCAAAGAATGAATAATAACAATGTAAATACACGCATACTAAAACTAAGCATTTTTTCGGGATGTTTACATATAGAATCGAACCTGGATAAAAGAGACTCCAGGGGACCGGATCATTCACATCGACTCTTTCATTGTGATAATGTGACAAGAAATTATTTATATAACTCTCCCATGCCCAGATTACACAGATTAGCTAATGAATACGGAGATATTGACATCTTCCATTCAAACTTATTCGCTTTTAAGTCAAACTTATATAAGAAACTTTCTCGTGATAAGTTATAATATTGTAGTTGAATTGTTGATAAAGTATTTATAAATATTATTAGTTTTAAGTATTTGTTATTATGCGACCTGTCAATATGTGTTTTGTGTGTTATTATGTATTATTATGTATACCTGTTATTTTCTGTGTTTTGTGTGTTTAATTCTATGTGTTATTACTCGTATGTACCCGTCATTATGTACGAGTATATCATTCTACCTGTTCCATCATAATCAAATTATTGTGTTTTTGTACATTGTCATGATTTCATTTATATATTCTCCTTGTCATAATTCCTTCTGCTTTAAATGTTCTTATGTGAATCATATGAATTATATGCCATTGTTCTAATGTGAATTATATGTTATTGTACTTATTTTGTATAAGCCATTGCCAAATAAAAAATAAAAAATAAAGAAGTCTCTCTTATATCCATGATCTTTTTTTACAGAGGTCCACAAACATAACCAGGATTCTTATTCCCATCATTCAAATTCAAATGTATTTTATTCACTATAAATTTGAGATGTGGACCTACCAACGAGTTGCCCATGTTTCATGGAGGGATCACATTACAAATGAAGAGGTTCTCAGCAGAGTTGAAGAGAGTAGGCACGTGTTGAAAACCATAGCGGAAAGGCGCGCAAGTTGGATTTGTCATGTGTTGCGACATTAATGTTTCTTGCATGGTGTGTTGGAAGGAATGGTCGAGGGATCGAAGGATGAAAGCAGGAAAAAACGCCGTAGAAATGAGATCACTAAGAAGAATGTGCGGGAAAACGTTGTATGATAGAATACCGAACGATGAAATAAGAAAGAAATGTAAGGCAGATGACTGCATCATGAATAAAATTAAAAAAGGATTCCTGAGATGGTTCGGACATATGGAACGAATGGATGAGAGTAGAATGGTTAAAAAGTTGTACACAAGCAGCGTGAGTGCAAAAAGAAGCCGAGGACGACCGAGGAAAACATGGCATGACCAAATTAATCAATTACTAAAAGGCGGCCACATTCGATACATTCGATCCATTTCTTGCCAGCTCCAAGCTTCACTTCCATACATAAGGACTATCACTCCATTATGTTCAGCCATCTTTGCTTTAGTTGAAATATTTCTTAAGGATTAATTGTATCTCAATAGAGACGAAGATGTAAATTATTTGGAAACAGAATATGGTAGTCGAGGCGTTTACAGGACTTATGATCTGTCATTGGTTGGGTTAAGCGATCACTTTATGTTTCACAACATTCACCATTCGGCCCTTCTTACGACACCACGTCTGACAATTTTTTTTAACTTGTATATATGTTAATATTTTTTAATAACTTCACTGTTGGTAGGTCCATCTACACTAGCGCCATCTATTAAGATAATTTGTAAGTGTAGATGGACCTACCAACAGTGAAGTTATTAAAAAATATTAACTTATATACAAGTTCCAAAAAAATAGACTACACGATCAGAGCTACACTAGCGCCATCTATTAAGATTATTTGTAAGTGTAGATGGACCTACCAACAGTGAAGTTATTAAAAAATATTAACTTATATACAAGTTCCAAAAAAATTGTCAGACGTGGTGTCGTAAGAAGGGCGGAATGGTGAATGTTGTTAAACAAAAAGTGATCGCTCTATTTTGATACAATTAATCCTTAAAAAAATGATTAACCCGCAATGGGTAAAAATCCAGTATTTGTATACAAAAAAACAAATTCTACAAATGAAATATTAATATTTGCTCCGTTCACTTAGTTTAATAAAGTTAATATATTTAGGGTTAGTGAACTTTTATCATTGGACACGAAAATTATCTAACCACATTAGCGTGCTATGGCCGCTCACCTACCCAGCCGGTCTGGAGAGGCAATAGAATGCATCTGAGGTGAACCGGTGTGGGTGAAGCTCGGATTTGGTTGCATTGGATGCAAGCCAAACTGGGCTGACCTTGTGAGTGCGGCCGCTGGGTCTAGGTCACCCAGACCCGCTTGTCGCAACTTTGACTTCTCCCTACTTGGGAATCAAATTGGGTCGGATGAAACTAGATACGTCATTTGTTGTGATTAAATACTTATAAACACCGTCTTCCTAACGGACAGGTTGACATAAACGGGAAGACGTCGGATAGCTGCATAATAATTTGTAACGGGTGTAGACAGATAGGTGAAATACGACGTAAAATATTTATCACACCAAAGCTGTTATAGGACCCAGCGACCCCCTTTCGTTAGTTTCGCTATTGTACATCATAAGTTAGTTTCTTATTCATACTGGTGACGCTATTTTTTATTTATGAATGGAGAAAATTAAGGAATCCCAGGCCATATTTAATCTACTGATTCTTGCGGTTCTTCGCCTTCTTCTTCTTTTTCTTAGTGTTGGCCTTGTGGCCTGTTTCTTAAGAGGAATTGGCCTCCGGTGAAGTCGACTCCCAGCTGACTGGTCTCTCATTAGCTGTAACCTGGATACCGACGGGTGACAGGAGTGCATGGCTTGCCATTGTCATTGGCTTACAGGATGGCTATGACCCTCAATCATGAGGAATACGGCTGAGAAGAAGCGCGATAGATTCGGGTAGAGAAGGTTCCTCGAGACCATGTACACTAAGGGAGTGTGACAGAAAAATAAGAAAAAGAAATCGACTGCTTTAATTAAGAAAATAAGATGTTTTAAACAATTTCGTTTGGTTTCATATCATGAATTCTTACGTGGTCAGATTGATATTTTCCTTTAACTTCCTCCTCTTTAATTATGTATGTGTAATCTGTCCGTTCAAATGTATCTGACATATTTCACCCTCTTTATAATTATTATCATCATAAGATATTTGTCGTCCAGTGTTGGACTTTCTACCTGTGCCACTCTGTGCCTTTGATCTTCTACCAATCGTTTGATGTCATCAGACCATCTTGCTTGTGGTCTGTCCTGATTTCTGTGGCCGGTTCTTGGTCGCCATTCTTGGTTGCATCTGATCCATCTATTATCCGGTGTCCTCGCTTAAAGCCGGCCCAATTTCACTTCAACGAAGCTATTTTGCACGCTACATTCGGCAATTTTGGTCCTTTCCCTGATCCATTCATTTCGTTTCCTGTATCGCAGACAAATGTTTAACATCCTCCTCTTAATTGCCCTCTGAAACACTTGGAGTTTCTGTTCTATTATTTTCATGAACGTGATTACTTCAAACTCGAATGTCAGTACTGGAAGAATGCACATGTCAAATATATTTTTCTTCAGGTGGTTCAAGAATCATAGGACTTGGACTTGGACTTGAGAATATAAGAAGGTTTTCCGAAAGCAGCCCATGCAAGACCCTGCCTACATTTTTAAAAATAAGAGTTCAGTAATATTATTTATTATTTTGATGACATCAGTTCTCCAGAAGTTTTATTATATTTTATTAATCAGATAATTGTCGGGGCAATGCCTTAGTTTCATAACGCAGTCGCAATGCGAAAATTCTCACTCCCATAAAACATAATACAACTTCTAGAAAACGGAGTTTCCATCTATACGAAATATTTAGGAATATAAAGTTTCGGAAATTATTGGCTATAACTTATGTATTCTGAACCTTGGCGCAAATATTCGCCGTTACCTGAAATATTCTAGTACTGTAAGCTTATAACTTATCTGTTATTTTGTAACCGGTTTGGGTGGTCTAATGGACATATCGCTTAGTTCCTAATTCAGGGAACTTGGGGTCAATCACAGAGACCACAACTTTCTTTCTGTAAGTTATTATGTCTTTTCACGTTGGGAATTATATAAAAATTCTTAAAGAATTTTTAAGGATTAATTGTATCTTAATAGAGACGAAGATGTAAATTATTTGGAAACAGAATATGGTGGTCGAGGCGTTTACAGGACTTATGACCTGTCATTGGTTGGGTTAAGTGATCGCTTTATGTAATACAACATTCCCCATTCCGCCCTTCTTAATTAAGATACAATTAATCCTTAAAAATGATTAACCCGCAATGGGTAAAAACCCAGTATTTTTCTACAAGTATTTGTATACATTCATAAATGTCTCATAGAATTGATAATATTTTTCAAAGTTGATCATAACCAAAAACTAAGAAGTAGTACTATTTGAATAATAATGAAATTAAACGAAGTTTTTTTAATAACCACTTGAAAACATGTCATGAAACGAGACATGAATGAAATTAGTCGTCAAAAATGGTATCAACGAACTATCAGATTTTAGTGGGGGTAATTTCGTATATGTTGCACTTTTGATAGTGAGCCTGGCGAAACCGGTTCAAAGTGGAAGTAGTTCTTAAAAAACATCGTTTAATAACAAAAACAAAAACAACAAACCATCACGCCGTTTCCCCGTAGGCGTAGGCAGAGAGAATGGACCGCCACACTAATCTATCCTGGCACACCTCTCTAGCTTCCTCTACATTCATACAGTGAGTCTTACACGCACGTCGGGACTTCCGACTTCTAACATGACCAACCTTTAAAATTTGATTAATTTGGTCATGCCATGTTTTCCTCGGTCTGCCTCGACTCCGTACTCCATTTACATCATTAACGTATACTTTCTTAATCATTCTCTCTCCATCCATGCGCTTCATGTGTCCGAACCAACGCAGCGATCCTTGCATAATTTTGTTCATAATACCTTCTTCCGCTCTACATTCCTTTCTTATATCAAGCATTTGAGATTCTGTCGTAAATCGTTCTAACACACATACGTCTTAGGGACCTCATCTCTACCACATTTATTCTGTTCTCATCATTCTTCTGCCAGTTCCATGCTTCGCTTCCATATATTAGCGTTGGGACCAGAACTCCATTGTGAACGGCCGTTTTCGCTTTTATTGATAAAATGTAATCGTTTAATTTAATTATTATTTAAAATAAACTCAGAGATATTTCAGTAAAATCATTCGATTACAAAGCTATACAAAAAAAAATAAAAAAAACAATTTTGTTTCAACGGTTTCACCGCGTTTTTTCATTTCGTTTTTATTACATTATTTTGTATAGAACAAAGGAATACAAGAATTCAAAGGTGTGAAAAAGAATTCATTCATAATTTATACGTGAATGGAATAACAAAGAATTTAATTCTTCTGCGAAAGCTTTCTTCAACGGTAAGCTTCGTCTCGGGATTGTATAACAACAAGGTAGCGTACCAGATTCCAGCTAGTAATAAAGTAGTTCTACCCGGAAGAAAACAGAGTAAGCTCTTTGAAAAACTGAGTTTACGTCTCTAGCAGCTTTCAGTTCGAGCTTTTATTAGATCCTTGGGTTACACGTTTCCGGGAAGCTTCTGTCGCGCGGATATGGGAGGGATGTATATTATGACACGGGGAGGTGGGACAGAAAGCTTCAAAGCATTGTAAGGAATATCTTCTTTCTAAGCTGCATTTCCCTAACGAAGCACAAAGGTTTCTTTGGGAGGAAGAAACATCTTTTAAAACAGATTTGGACTTTGTTTGTGAATAACTACAACGTGATGGGAATATTTGTATTTGGTTTATCTCTCAACAGGTTTTCATCGCTGCTTAAAGTTAACTGAAAGTGTGATTCTTGAAGAGGCCTTAATCAAGCTTTTTAGAAAATCTAATGTAGAACTATGCTAACAAAGGATGGGAGAGTGGAGAATGATATTAAAAGAAAAGTTGGGGCAGGCAACAGAGTAAATGGTGCACTTTACATAAAGTAGTCATCGCAAACAAAAGCCTATCCACAAAAGCTAAGATGGCAATGCACAATGGTGTTCTTGTGCCGACCCTTATGTATGGAAGTGAAACATGGAACTGGGAAAATAAGTCCATCATCCCGTCTCTCCGAAGGGGTAGGCAAGAATGGACTGCCAAACTGTTCTTTCCTAATATACTTCTCTCGATTCATCAACAATCATACATCGTGTCAAGCACCCCATTCGATTTCTGTGAATCCTCACGTGGCCGAAATTCAATATTTGATTTATTTTGCACGTTTTCCTCGGTCTTCCTCTATTTGTATTTCCTGTTACATCGTTAACATATATTCTATGTTCATTCAATTCTTTCTAAGTGTCCAAACCATCTTATGATCCTTTCATTATTTTATTTATAACACTTTCATAACCCTATTTTGTCATCTCATCTCATTTCTACTGCATTTATTCTACATTAACTCTTTTTGCCAGTTTCAAGCTTCACTTACAGACATAAAACAATGTTTTTTTAAGAACTACTTCCACTTTTGTCTTTTTTTTGACAGCGACCGGTTTCGCTAGGCTTAGGTTGGTCTGTCGATGCAGTGACCCTGAAGAAACCCGAGGCTGTCCTTCAACTCTCTTCAAAATAAATCCTCCAAGGTCTCTCTTCCTGTCAACTGATAGACAGAGTAGTATCTACGTGCAGTTACAAATCATCCAACTTAAATCTTGGATAATATTTTAAATTTATTTTAACATAGTGATATTTTGCGCTTTCTCCTTTAAACCTAGCGCTAATGAGTTTCTGTCAAGTCTATACTCCCGGTGTCGACTCGCAGTTTACACGTGTGAAAATGAAGTATTTTCTAATATGAAAATAAGGACGGAATTCAAAGATAACATTGTATTTTCTCAAGTTTCTCTTAGACTATTAACATAAGCATCAAAACATGTGACAAATAAAAAAAATACTCACTCAAAAATAGTGTCGATGACGCTGACATTTTCACTGTTTGTCAAAACATTACTCTAAACCAAAAATATATCCAAAAGTAATAAGACAAAATTTTAAACCATTAGCATTAGAACCACAGATTTGTTAATATGAGTATTTTTGGAAATTATTTATCGACCTTCGTGGCCGAGTGGTAAGTCCATTGACTACCAACCCGAAGGTTCTGGGTTCGATTCCCGGCGATGGCAGTGTGATTGTCACACTGTATTTGGTCTGGTGTAGAATTCACGTGAATTCACATGTCACGAGAATCAATTTGATAGCTATAATACCATTTACATCGATTTGGCTCATGCTGTCATGATGTAAAGAGCGGTTCAATAAATAAAAAAATGAAAGTTTAATGGTGTTTATAAATAAATTTCTTCTATATTCGTCTTCACTTCGTGTTGTGAATAGCATTGATATTTTAAATCAAATATTGAAAGCCGATCACGCGAATCCGAGAAATCGACATGCATGACACGATGTATAAATGTTGTGGAAGAACACAAGAATACACAACTCAGAAAACCTGAGTGATGTAGATATGGTCGTACCTGATAATTATCTTCGACAAAGGGGCCACATCACGATGCAGAACCAACCTGGCAATATTTATGCTGGTAGGTAGAACAATGTATTTGCTAAATCGTGTCACCTAGTAGTTTGACGTATTTTGTGATAGTTTAGCTCACCTGAGGAAAGCACTGTCTTTATTATATGTAATTGTATATTCATTTTATTTATTTGTCATGTACTCGTATCTCATATTTCTCGCTTTATTTATTATTTTATTATGTATTATTTATTATTGTGTATCTCTAACTTGTATCTTTAGTGTATTGGAAAAATAATTCTGTAATGCTTTGATGGTTAGTTAGTTAGTTATATTTTAAATAAGAAATCAATTCTCAAGGAAAATATTCTTGAGCATCGTTTTGTAATCTGGTCCTAATTTTCCCAAAATGATTTTACGCCATTGTTATAGTTACGAACTGCATCACCTCAACCCCTCCATCGCCGCCGCAATCACCCTTGCAAGCTCTCAACTAATAATGGAACGAGAAACAGTTTGAAATTGAATACCCCGGTAAGGCAAGAATGTTATTCGTAAGACTAGCCGTCATAAACAATGGCTCATTTTAGAGATGGGATTGTGTAATCGAATCACTAATACGAGTATAATAAAAATCGATTAATTCAACAATGTGAATGGTGTACTCAAAGTTATCATCGCAAACAAAATCCTATCCAAAAAAGCTAAAATGGCAATGCACAATGGTGTTCGTATACCGATCCTTTAGGAAAGCGAAGCATTGTACTGGCAAAAAAGGATAAAAATGCAATAATTAAAATGAGATCTCTTAGACTAAGACGAATGTGTGGACAAACGAGGTATTATAGAGTGTCGAATGAAAATATAAGAAGTTAACGCGGTGCAAATGAATCGTAATGAAAGGAACATTAAGATGGTTTGGACCCATGGAAATAATTATTGAAGAAATCACACTGTCATCGACGACGTTTTCCTCGGTCTTCTTCGACTCCGTCATCCATTCACATCATAAACGTAAACTTTCTTAACCATTATACAAACATCCATACTCATTTCATAATTTTGTTCACAATATTTTCTTCCGCTCTACATTTCTTCCTGTCTCATCGCTACCGCATTAAGTCTGCTTGTATTCACCTTCTGCCAGTTCCTTGCTTCACTTCAATACATAAAAGTTGGAACCAGAACTCCATTGTGAACGACCGTATTCGCATTCACTGATAAATTCTTGTTTCCAATAACTAATTTTAAAGCTCAATTCACTTTGTTCACCCCAACACTAATAATTACGTTTAGTGGCAAAGTTTAATTATTACAAGGAAAATTTACTTCAGTATTAGCACCGTTGTTTTAAAAAGTTATTAAAGTACATTTTAAGATCTATAATATTATTCATTTGGTAGGAAAGGAAAAGAAATGAAATCAAATCAAATAAAATTAGTTCATTTCATTAATAGTCATTACAAAATTAAGATTTAAGGCATCTATTGAGAAGAGAAATAATATATTGTATACACAATAGTATACTACCAGAAACGCATGAGAGATGGTTGCATATAAGGAAGAAACGTAAGGCAAATGATTGCATCATAAGTAAAATTAAAAAAGAATCCTTGAGATGGTTTGGACATGAGAAAAGAATGGTTAAAATGTTGTATACAAGTAGTAGAAAGAAGCCGCCCAAGGACGCCTAAAAAGACCAGATGATTAGGGACATGTACTGTGGCAGCTACACAGAAATGAAGATACTGGCTGGAGACAGGACTGAGAGGAGGAAACGACTGAAGCTTGTTGCAGACCAATCCTCAGGATTGTAACCATGAAGAAGATGACAAAAGATAAGTCGAAGGAAGACAAAGGAAAGCACAGCATGACCAAATTAAACAAAAACCAAAAGGCGGCCAAATTCTAAGTCGGGAAAATCGACGGGCGTGCATGTTGCGATGTATGAATGTTGAGAAAGCTAGAGTGGTATGACAGGACAGAGAAGTATGGCGGTCCACCCTCTCTGCTTACCGTGATGAAACGGCGTGATGTTTAGTTATTACATTTATTTAGTTTGGTAGGAATGGAATGTAAAAAAAATAATGCGACAATTATCAGATTTTTGTATTATTCGATTGACAATCACTGGTTTATCGTCTGCTTTATCTAGCAGATTATCTGTCACTAAAATGATTTGAAGTCTACACTGGACACAAATATATTAGTTTTTTTCAAATTTCCCTGTACCTATGCATGACCTTAGTCATCTTGCTATTTTTTAATATTTAATATTATATTTTATCTGTTTCGGATCTTCTTCTTTCTTCTTGCTCTTAGTTTAGGTCTTATGACCTGTTCGTGACGGTGGGCTGTCCTGGGATGATGATGTTCAGCCATCTCTCCATCTCGTTGGCGGCCTTCCTGGTAATATTTTGCAGATTGGGTTTTCATCTTTAACCATTTTTGCAATTCTTGTCATCTCCATGCGATTCACGTGGTTTCTCCAAAAGCGCCTTCTGCTTCTTCCCCATCTCACTATGTCCTCAACACCACAGGCAAACCTAATCGTTTCATTTTTGATCCAATCTCTGAGGGTTTTGCCTGCGATAGAGCGCAGGGTTCGCATTTCTGCTACTCTAAGAAGGTTCTTAGTTCTATTGGTATCGGCTCTGACCTATATTCCATACTTATGGGGCGAACGCATGCCTTGTATATCTTGACTTCACTTTCGGTTATAGCATGTATTTTTTTCTCCATATGGTGTCGTGCAAGCAGCCAGCCACGGCTGTCGCTTTGTTGGTTTGTGCTCGCACCTCGTCATATACACAGGTCACTGTAGCTACCGATCTCTATGCCTAGGTAAGTGAATCGCATGACTTGCTCAATAGGTGTGTTATCGATGATCAGTTTACATCTCTCGGGTCGCTTGTGATTAATATCTTCTTCTTCTTTAGACGTCTCTCCACTGCTGGATGTAGGCCTCTTCAAACGTTCTACATTTTTCTCTATCCTATGAGACTCTCATCCATCTTCTTTCCCCGACTGGAATTAGGCCGTCAGCCCATCTTTTATGGGGTCGACGCTCGTTTTTCCCTCCAACGGTCTTCACGTCAAGACTCTGGGTGCCCATCTCTCCATTCCCTGTCTGGCGACATGTCCTGCGCATTTCCACTTTAGTTTATTAATATAAATATTGTCATTATTGAGAAACTTGACTCGGAGTGAGTGACAGTGTCTCTGGTAATTTGTCACTAATTTTCCTTGAAGCTTTATGCTCGGTGGCCAAGGGATATACGTCATATGGCCCATCCGTTGTGAGATCTTTTAAAAAATATTAAATATATTTTCTTGCTTTTCATAGCCAATTCCAATTTAAAACACATCCAAATTTATGTCGTCATTTTGAAATTACTCTTCTGCAATGATAACATAAATTTGAAACTCCGACAGAGAATGATCTGTTTTATTGTATGGATGGAAAACGTGGACCTTAAAAGTCAACTCAATGAACAGACATGGCATTTGAAATGTGGCTCTATCGCCGAATGCTCAGAATTCCCTGGACACACATGGTTACCAATACCGAAGTCCTGAGGCGAGCTAGAGTTGACAGGGAGCTGATGCCAACTATCAAGGTTCGGAAGATTTCACATCTGGGTCATGTGCTGCGTGGGGAGAAGTACCACCTTCTCCAACTGATATTGGAGGGGAAAATTGAGGGACGCCGAGGGTCCAGTAAGAGACTGATATCCTGGTTGCGAAACATAAGGGAGTGGACCGGCATCTGAAGTGTGGAGGAGCTGTTCCGAGCGGCGCAGGACAGGGACAGGTTCGCCGAGGTGACGCCAACGTTAGGCAAGAACAACAAAGAAGAAGAAGTTTGAAGGATACAATAAACTAGAGTATTTATTTTCCTCTCGTTGACCTCGAAGGCGATCTTATTCGGTAGCTTGATTGCTCTCCTCACCGGCATAACCAGAGGCAGGTTTGTTCTGCATGTTAGAAGATATAGCAGTATGCCGATCATGATGAAGATACCCATCCAAAACATGTAAACTTCGAGCCACCGTCAGCTTATTTAGATTATTATGCTTTGCGTGAGTAATGTTTTGTGTTTGATTTCAAAAAGAATCTCTATTGAAATGCTTCATCTCACGCTCAACGCTCCCTCTATATTTTAATGGCCGTAGCTTTCCCCTTTTTCATTTTACATGTATGTACAATGCACATATAAACATTACGCAGTATAACCCTTTGGCCACGCCATGTGATGGCATGCATTAATTTATGCGCTGTTTTGAGGGGGCTTAATTGATATATACTCGTATATTAAATTCAAATTATTTTTTTTCCAAATAGACAAACAAACAAACCAGAGAGAATGGACCGCCACACTATTCTATCCTGACACACCTCTCTAGCTTCCTTCACATTCATACAACGAGTGATACACGCACATCGATTCTTCCGACTTGTAACATGATCAACTTTTAAAATTGGATTAATTGGGTTATGCAATATTTTCCTCAGTCTACCTCGACTCTGTACTCCATTTACATCGTTAACGTTTATTTTTTAACCATTCTTTCTCCACCCATGCGCTCCATATGTCCGAACCAACACAGCGATCCTTTCATAATTTTGTTCATAATAACTTCTTCCGTTCTATATTCCTTTCTTATATTAGCATATGTAATTCTGTCATTCTGTCTTAGGGATTAAACATTTATTTACATCAATATAAAAATATCGATCACAAAAACGATCATATTCAGCGCTTTGATTGCACTTGTTATATTTTAATTTCTTCCAAAATCCATACTTATTCACAAGGCGTGAATTATTTAACTAAAATATATATCATAATATTTATAATACTATAATGAAATCTTCACAAGACACTGACACTGACCTTCCTCGAAAATAATGATAGTCTGCTATGTTGATTCTCGACATATTGACGACCTTCGTGGCAGAGTGGCAACAGTTATGACTGCCACACCGAAGGTGCCAGATTCGTTTCCTGACAGTGTGATTTTCACAATTCTTTGTTCTGGTGTAGAATACACGTGACAATAAAATGGCGATAGATTAGCTACATTACACATGTCATGAGAATCAATATGATAGTAGTACCCTTTACATGGATTTGGCTCGCGCTGTAATGATGTAAAGAGCAATTCAGCAATATAATAATAATAATAATTAGCGGGGCTCGCATCGAGGACACCAGGTGATAGGTCATACTCATGATACACAGTGAAAATATTTTGCAATCTCATTTATAACCTGTACGTTCTTGAATTATGTAACCTACGTGGACCAGAACATCTTAAGGGCAAACTTTGTTAAGATTGAATCTGTATGTATATACCATTGCCGCCTTGAAAGTATTTACCAGGCCGTAAGCATATTAAAAAAATCAAACATGGAGATTTATAGGGCCGTATGTATCGCCATATCAGTATTAAAATCCGTGAAATTATTATACCATGTGTCTCGTGCCGTGACCTCATATTTTATTTGGATTATAAATGTGAAATCAATGTAAAATACGACTACGGTTGTATCGTAACTCCTTTTATACGTGTTACAAACATTTTAATATTATATAATAAATACATTAGTGTTTCCGCAGTGCTGGTATATCAATTTGGCTTCCTAACATCTCTACACTGAAGATTCTATAAAACATTTTCAAAGAATGCGACGTAGAATCATCCCCATTTGTAAAGTACCAACAATATTAATCAAATAACACTATTAATCACATATGGCCTGGAAACCATTACGCTTACTGCCAATACGGTACATCAACTAAAATGTGCGCAAAGGTCCATGGAAAGACAAATGTTAGGCGTATGTCTAAAAGACAAAATAAAATGAAGAAATAAGACGCCGATAAAAAGTCAAAGACATAATGGACCTTGTCGCTAAGCAGAAATGGCAGTGGGCAGGTCATGTCACCAGACAGGGAACAGAGCGATGGGCACCCAGAGTCCTCAAATAGAGACCATGGGATCGAAAAAAAGGAGTGGGCCGACCCCAAAAAAGATAGGCCGACGACATTATCCCTATCGCGGGTAAAATGTGGCAAAGAAAAACCCCAAAATAGAGTGGAATGGAAGAAAATGGAGGAGGCGAGATGGCTGAAGAAGAAGAAGAAGAAGAACACTGTTAAAAATGTTTAGGTTTATTAATTGTTTCGGAAAAGTCACAAGTTAACATAATACTTCCTAAATATTAATGTTGATAATTGAAATTTCTTCGTCGAAGAAACCTACCTATTAATATTACGATTTTGTTCAATTCTATGTATATGGTTTTATGGCTTCGACCGGTTTCTGCCATCTTCTGGTCTAGAGTTGCCGATACCAGTTGAAGCCATAAAACCAAGCGGAATGAAACTAAATATATATTATAAAGGAATTTTAAATTAAATTATTTTATTTTCATCATTTCCAATACTTTCTGTTGCCGTGGGGGTCAACATAATGAAAATGTTAATATGAATGAAAACGTCTGTCTTCTAGGAGTTTTATTATATTTTATATGGAATGACATGTTGGACGATCGAAGTGTGCGCGGGAGATGCCTATTGGTGGCGATGAGGTTCGCAACTCATCACCGATGGAGTGCCGCATTGGATGTGCAAGTGTGGCAATCCATTCTTTCTGTCCACCCTTTCGGGGAGACGGCGTGATGGTTAATTAGTTAGTTGTTTAGGATTAAGTACTTATAAACCAACAAAGAAAATCCCACATGCTGTATTGATTACTAGTATTGATTTATTTAAATAAAGGTTTCTTAATAATTATTTTTATCGATCTTTGCGTTTCAAGATTTGGTTTAGGTTCGCCCCTTTTCTGGAATTACAAATAATTTCGGAACCCACTGTATACACCGTATCAACCCCAATATAAGGGGTGAATGACTCAATAATAAATTGCCCTAATCCCTCCTTCTGTTCGAATTATACTTCTGCCCCGTCATCGATGCTTCCGTTGTGAAAGTTCTACGTTCAAAATATCCCAACTGGTTCCCAACAAGAAGAAACATAATTTAATTTCGGCGCCCGACAGGGGGAGTGTCTAAAATTTGATTTAAATTAAAGTTAGTGTTAAATCAATTTATTTAATGGTTATCACTTTCGTTGGGGTAACAATTGAACGATTCCGTTTTTCAATTAATAAAGTTATCACAATTTGTATTACATTAATAATGCACTATACCTACACAAAATGAAAGATTTTTAAAGTTCTTTTAACTAACTAACTTACCATCACGCCGTCTTCCCGGAGGGGTGGGCAGAAAGAATGGAACGCCACACTGTTCTGTCCTGACATACGTCTCTCGCTTCCTCTACATTCATACATCTTGTCATGCACGCACGTCGATTTTTCCGACTCCTCACGTGACCGAGATTCAATATTTGATTGATTTGATCGTGCCACGTTTTCCTCGGCCTTCCTCTATTTCTAGCTCCGTTCACGCCGTTTACATATACCTTCTTTACCATTCTGTCTTCACTCATTCTTTCCATGTGTCCAAACCATCTTAATGACCCTTTCCTTATTTTGTTCATAACACTTTCATTCGCACCACATTCACTTCTTATACTTGCATTTGTCACTCTATCATAAACAGATTTGCCACACATTCGTACCTTAAAGTTCTTCTTACTGGTAACTACTCGTATTATATTATACATGTAACTAATTTGGAAACCATCACGCTGTTTCACTGAAGGGACAGGGCAAAGAAAGCACCGCCACATTCTATTTCCCGGCACTACTCCTCAGCACTCATACAGCGTGTCATGCACGGACGTCGATTTTTATGTATTTTCTGAAAATATCATTGATTTTATCGTCTACGTTTCTCTTGATCTTTATCGATGTTTATAAGCCATTTTTTTCGATTATTCTTTCCTTTTATCCAAACTACTCGTATTTTAGAGATTCTTACGTTAGTTTGTTCACGATGTCCTTTTGTACCTGTATGCACATAATTCACTAAAATATTTACTGCCTACTGGACCGATGATGTTAAAAGGATTGCTGGACGTGGATGGATGAGAGTGTCATGGATAGGGAGCAGTGGTGTGCTTTGGAAGAGGCCTACGTTCAGCAGTTAACGACAGACGGCTGATAAGTAAAAAAGTAAGATATCTAAATGGAAGTCGAGTTTAGACATATTTTAAAATTATATTAGTAATGTTATACGTAGAAGGTCGGGAGTAACGGATGTCGTCGAAAGCGCGGCTGGGCTTAAATCGGCGGACCAAAGAAGGACTAGAAGGATAGTGGAGTGGAGACATCGTGAAGATAGAAGAAATAGAGGGTGACTCCCCGCACGATGGTCTGACGATACAAGGAAAATTGCTGGTGACTATATGGTGACTATGGTATGATGGGGGAGGCCTATGTCCAACGGTGGACGACATCGGCTGTCTAAGTAAGTAAGTAAAGTGTACTATTAAATATATAACGGTTATATTGGTTGGTCACTATTATAAGAAATTGCGAAATGTATGAATTGTAAACAAGAATTGTAAACTTGAACAATGATGTAAAACTCCATATTAAATAATTAATACTAATGAAAACGTGAGTTTTCTAGAAGTTTTATTATATTTTTTCGCCCTTCTAAGGCATTATCAAATGTTCGCCCTTCTAAGGTATTATCAAACCTTCTAAGCTGCGGGGGTACTACCATAGAAGCCCAGAAGCCCGGCTTGCGTAAGGAATTTTGAATCAAAACCCCCAAATCTTAGAAATCGTGCTCCCGCATAAACTAACAATGTTGCCATCAGACGTAAGAGGAAAAGCCACAAGAGCTGAACCTCTGTAAACCAGAAGAGGTTTTGATTCAAAATTTCTTACGCAAGCCGGGCTTCTGGGCTTCTATGGGAGTACCGCCACTGCTTCTAAGGCATTATCAAAAGACAAAAGACATATAATAAAACTTTTGAAAACTGACGTTTTCAGGTGTTGACAGGTATTTTTCAAATAGTGAATGTAGTCATTAAAAATACGAGTTGATTATTTGTTTATTTTACAAATATAATCATTACCCCTATCTCTAATTTTATTAAAAACGCTGACGAAACTGATCACATGATTCATATACTTATAAAATGAGTTTAAAAATTGTTCCTCTGTCATTTAAGTTAAAAACAATAGTATACTCGTATAACTGTCACATTACACAATAATTCCATTTAAAAGATGGCTGCGTTTAATGCAACACTGTATTATTTATTAACTTACGAATATAATTTTAAATAAAGATTGCGTTTCAGTACTTGCGTACTGCACGCCACCTGTAGTGCAACAAAAAAAGTGTTTGGTCGGCAGTGTGGCCCTGTGGCATGGCAGCTCGCGCTGGAACCGGTCCGGGTAGGCCGCGAACGGAACCTACCGACCCCGCTTTCCCACCACAATCTGCAAAAGAAGTGGTTCCAGATTCGAATTTGGAATTGGAATCTGATTAGCGGGAAACCGCCGTTATCCTGACAGCCAGAAACGGATTATATCGTGATAAATGCAAAACATATTTTTTGGAACACGAAATAAATTATTTTGTGCCTTGTTGTGTCCTCCTTAATAAATATCTTTTTATTCGTTTTTTATTAATAATAACTTTTTACTCGGGTTTCATAATTTATATCGGTTTTGCATTATTACTTCAACCATTAAAAACTGAATGAAAGAAGAATGTATAACGATTTGTGATATAAGTGCGATGGGCGAGAAATTGGAGCAAGTTACCGAATTTATGTATCTGGGAAGCATGTTTACAAGAGACGGAAAAATAGAGTCAGACATTGAAAGAATGATTGGTGCTGGGAATAAAATAAATGGCGCATTTAAAGACATTACTGCAAATATAAATATATCCACAGAAGCAAAGATGGCAGTACACAATGGAGTTCTAGAACTAACCCTCATGTATGGAAGTGAAGCTTGGAGCTGGCAAAAGAAGGATGAAAGCAGGATAAACGCCGTAGAAATGAGATCACTAAGAAGAATGTGCGGGAAAACGTTGCATAATAGAATACCGAACGATGAAATAAGAGAGAATGTAAGGTAGATGACTGCATCATGGATATAATTAAAAAATAATCCCTGAGATGGTTTGGACATATGGAACGAATGGATGAGAGTAGAATGGTTAAAAAGTTGTACACAAGCAGCGTGAGTGCAAAAAGAAGCCGAGGATCGTAGAGGATCGATATCATAGAGGAATCGAGAGAAGTATGTTAGGACAGAACAGTGTGGCGGTCCATTCTTTCTGCCTACCCCTCCGGGAAGACGGCGTGATGGTCAGTTAGTTAGTTAGTTATATTCATTTACTAATTTTTAGTTTGGTTTTCTTACATACTAGTCTTTGCACATTCTTCTTAATGATATCATTTTAATGGTCAATGGAACAAAACATACATAAAACCCAACTGAAAATGTTTCAAATGATATAAGCGGACTCTTTGATTCATTCAAATATAAATTTATAATTAGAATTTCGTATTGGTACGAACATTTATCTATGGTCAAGTTTATTTATAAACTTGCGCTGATCATAAAATAGTACTACATTAAGTTGCCATATAAAATATAGTCTCCGCGATGCTCGGTGCTCCCGCCTAGCGCAGCGAGGTACCTGCCCGTCGCCGTCGCGTCGTCTCCGCCGCGGAGAAAGTGTGCCAAGGTAGCTACTCGATAGTAAGGAGCGTCACCCGCGAACCGGTACACTGCACTTGTCCGCTACAAATCGACACTTAGTCATGGATTCTCTGCTTATTCTTGTTTTAAATTGAGTTAATACATGAATCAATTGTATCTCAATAGAGACGAAGATGTAAATTGGAAACAGAATATGGTTGATCGAGGTGTTTACAGGACTAATGATCTGTCACTGGTTGGGTTAAGCGCACGCTTTATGCAATACAGCATTCCCCATTCCACCTTTTTTCTTATGACCACCATGTCTGACAATTTTTTCGAAGTTGTATATATGTTAATCAGTAAGACCACCCTTTACATGGTAGTTTTTTCAATCTACACAATAACGCCATCTATGAAGATTGTATTTTTTAAGCATTAAGCAGAAGATCTTTTTAACGAAATGTGAAAGGCTACCGCCATTTAGCGATTGCTAGAAACCGCCTGGAGATGTCACTCCATAAATGCTATAATTTTTTTTCTTCTTTTTTTTTTAGTTAACACATTTTTATTACAAGATATACATAGTGAAACAGAAACAAACAAATTGGAAACAAAGTGTTTTATTGCTTTTCGAAATCGAAATTTTATTGCTTTTCGAATTTGTGCATACGTTCAAACCAATTCTGGAAACATTTTCTCCGTTTCTTGAGGTGATGAAAATCGCTGTCCACGCATCTTTTGCTTGACAGTGGGGAACAAGAAAAAGTCATTAGGCGATAAATCAGGTGAATACGGGCATTGAGACATTAATTCAATGTTTTTCTCCTTCAAATATTCAGTTGTTTGACGTGCTTTATGGGAGCTGGCATTGTCGTGATGAAGAATGATGCGATGTTTTTGTTGTCTTTGTCCATTGGCAAACAAATTGTTGTATACCATTCAGCATTAACAGTATTTCGATCCTCTAAAGGAAGGGTTGCGACTTGTCCAGTACAACCGAAGAAACAAGTGATCATTTTCTTGGAAGTGCTCCGTAACGAACAACTTTAGTTCGATTGTAAAAACATAAAAGGCAACCCTCGTACTGTAAAAAAAGTATACCAAGTATTGATTTTTAATTTAATATCAAAAAATTGGCACTAGAATCTTGTTTTTATGGTTTACTATGTCAAATGTATTTTTTTGTAAATTTAGTAATATAATACAAATGTTGTGATACAAAATAATTCGATTTTATCGGCATTCATAAACATTTTTACGAAATGACGAAGTGACTAGGTTCGAACCACATAATGCACCAATAAATAAAGGGTTTTATTCTCTAGGAGGGGAACTGGACACTACTACTCAAATATGAATTATCGTAAAATCATGATTATGACTATGAACAAATTATCTTAAAATTACCGATTAATTAATCAAATACTTAATTTCACAAAAGAAACTGGAGTGATTAACTTGCAAAGTAAATGTTAAATTAAAATAATATTTATTAAACGCGTAAAAAACGTGTAGAAATGCCGTTTTTTTTAAGGTATAAAACGTGAAAGTTATATTTTTTTATTCTGAAAAATAAAAACAGCATAATATTAATTTTCGATAAAATAACTGTCTCTTTCACTAAACTCTTAAATGATAATTGTTTTTTTTTCTGCTGTTTTTATTTCAATCTTGGTGGTAGTCCAGAAGATACAATGCATGACTTTTATGCAGAGGACGTGGGTTAATCCTAGATAAATCCCAGATTCATCCTCATTATAATAATACTTAAATTATATACAAAAAAAAATGCTTGTGATCATTTGAATGCTTGACAAACTGAAGATGGGTAAGTTCTATATTGTTTATGTATAAAAAAACACAGACTTTTACACTTTTATGAGTTTTTTTTATTATCTCGCCATGTTAGGTGGAAAATCTTTTCCACCGTGAAAATTATGTAATCAGTTTATTACATATCATAAGTTCGATGATGATCACGAGCATATCATGCTCATAATAAAAAATGCAAAATAGGTTTCTCTTCCTCTCTGTCGTATTCCTCATGATTGAGGGTCGTGTCCATCCCGAGGGCCATTGACCATGGCACGCCATGCGCTCCTGTCACCCGCCAGTATCCAGGCTGCAGCTAATGAGAGACAAGTCAGCTCTCTGATTTGATCGGACCAGCGACTCAGTGGTCGTCCTTGTGGTCGCCTTCCCTCCACTTTGCTCATGATGATGAGCCTTTCAAGGTTGTCAAAATAGATTTAATACACTAATAATAGTATGAGCGAAATTTCTTTAGATATGTCATTTATCATATCTAAAGAAATTGGGTACCACCTTCTTACCATTACGTTCTAAAGTCCCATAACCAATAAAATTATCTACTGCCCAATTATAAAAAAATACTTTCATTTGTTATTAAATTCATCGGTTGTAAAGAATAACCAAAAGAACGTTGTTTCACAATTTAAATATTTCGAAATATCGATTGTGCAATCGAGTCACTAGGTTAGTGCGATGGTAGTTACTCTTCCCACTTCCCGCCCGATCTTGGCGGAACCTTCGCGGAAGGACACGGCCGCTTGATTACATCACAGATAGTTTTGTCTCTCAGACAAACCGTACCCACAGCATCACGCCGCCTATACTCGTATATGACGAGATATAAGCACAATTAAATATTATACAATATAATAGAATTCTTCAGAATACATTTAGTATAATTTAGATGATACGAGTTAAATAAACGTAGTATTATATATTATGTGAGTTAATGAATAGTTACTAAGTAAATGCCGCATTAAACGATATATTAAACGGTATCCATCTTTATGTTCCGAATGGTTATCTTCGACAGCGTCAGCACAGACTGTTTTTTCTCCCAGCATGCAGAAACAACCTGCCTCTGGAGATGCCGGTGGGGAGAGCAACCAAATTGCTGAACATGATCACTTCGAAGATCAACGTATTTCACATTAGTGAAAATACATTCAGAAAAAAATACTCTTAATTTTGGAGAGTATCATGTAGGTATTCCTAATGTTGAACTATCTCTCATGCGTTCCTGGTATTATATAATATGTTATATTTTACCTGTTCTCGATAGATGCATTAAACTATTATATAATTGTGGTTTGGAAAATGTTTTGAGAAAATAAACTGTCATTATTTGATATTAATATTTAAAAAAAAAAATTTAGCGTTGTGAGAAAGTTTGAAGATATATTATACGAATTAATGGCGATCGAGGAAAACGTGAAACAACCAAATGAATAAAAATTCTAAGAGCGTTCATGGAAAATACATGTGCGTTCATAATACGCTATAAAAATGTGAACAAAATAATTGAATTAAAAAGATTAATGTTCGTGGCGTTCCATCCTCTTTGCAGTAAGTTTAAAAATAAAACGCAAAAGATTTTTATTGCATGTTTTAAATATGCCTTTTTGTGACATCACACTTGTTGTAATCTAGTTTCTATGACTTTGTTCGGTCACGTGTCATTGAACACACTATATTTAAGGCTATCAAGTTTAAACATAATTCTTGTAAAATAGGTAGGTACTTACCTTAACTATTTTTATGTCACGCCGTGTTACGATATCTAGATATTATATTCTGTGAAAGTGTACGAAAACGTGACATTTAATAATTATTTTTAAAGATATTTGTACTCGTAAATTCTTCTTCTTCTTTCTGTGCCGTGTCAGGTCCCCCCAACGTTGGCGATCACTGCAGCAAAGGCATCTCTATCCTGCGCCACTTGGAACAGGTTCTGAACTCTTGTTATTCCTGTCCAGTCTTTGATGTTCCGCAGCCAGGACCGCTGCCTTATTCCAACCCCCGGCGTCCCTCCACTTTAGCCATTAATATCAGTCGAAGGAGGTGGTATTTTTCTCCCCTTAGCACATGACCCAAATATGAGACCTCTCTAATTTTCACACTCGACAACAGCTCTCTATTGGCTCTGGCTCTCTGTAGTACGTCTGCATTACTGACCCTATCGGTCCACGGTATACGGAGCATTCTGCGCTATATCCACATCTCGAACGCTTCCAACTTGTTCATTAAATTCACTTTCAGAGTCCAGGTTTCGCAGCCATATAGTAGAACAGACCATATATAACATTTAATCATTCTTTGTAAATGACAAAGGTTAATTATATGTGGTATATACGTTTTTATGGGAATTGTAAATAAAGTAACTGTTTATATTTTAGTATCGTAATATTTTTTGTAAACTTTCGTTTGTCATTGAATACTTTCATTATCTGACTATCTCAACCGGCGCATCGGTGTTAATAAACACATACACATTGGTAAAAAAGGTAAAATCTTATATAGGGTGTTTTTTTAGAGGTTTGGTTTTAAAACTGGCAACATTGTTTCTACAGACTGTCAATTTGACAGTTGATAGTCGATTTGTAGTCAGTACGTTTTGCCATTTCACCAGGTTGCTCGATAAAGTTGTCGAAAATTGGACTTCACGATTGCGCTTCATTCGAGCTAGCCGTGAAACACCCTTATACACATTGTTACATTAATTGTGTTTTTTTAGAGGTATACAAATTCAAAATGAAAAAAAAAACATTAAAATAATGTTAATGTCTATGATATTGGCTTTATTTAATAGATAATTTTATGCCATTATTGTTCAAATATGATTTTGGGCATATGAGCGCCACGGCTAGCTCGAATGAAGCGCTATCGTGAAGTCCAATTTTCGGAAACTTTATCGAGCAACTGGGTGTAATGGCAAAACGTTTTGACTATGGATCAACTATCAACTGTCAAATTGACAGTCTGTAGAAACAATGTTGCCAGTTTAAAAACCAAACCTCTAAAAAAAACATCCTATATATGCCAAATGAAGAATGCAGTAGTAAGAAAGTAGGTATGATTAATAAAGTGTCTTTTTTGTAGTTTCGAAATTGTGTGCGTAATTTTTTTTTATCTTTTTCATGCGTAGTACAAAGGTATCATGACCCACTCTTGCCATCTCGTAAATATTTTTTTCACTTGTTGATTTGTTCTTAATTTAAATATAATCTAACTAAATAGCCATCACGCTGTCTCCCAGAAGACGTAGGCAGAAGCAATGGACCCCCACACTGTTCTTTGCATCGTCTTATTCACGTCTCATGCACGCTCGTCAATTTCTCCGACTCCTCACGTGGCCTACGTTCAATATTTGATTTTTTTATCATGTCTTCTTCTATATCTAGTTCCGTTTACAACGTTAACATATACTTTTTTACCGTTCTATCATCATTCATTATTTCCATGTGTCTAAACCATCTTAATGATATATTCATTATTTTGTTCATACGCACTTCCATACGCACTGCATTCACTTCTTATATTTTCATTAGACACTATATCATACACAGATATTTTACACATTCGTTTAAGAGATCTCATTACTGCTGCATTAATTCTACTTTCATTCTTCTTGAACCATGAAGCAAGTTTTGAAGTGTGACGACAAGGTAATTATTCCAATATTATTTTGGGGCCATGTTAGATCTTTCTAAATCGACTATTACTTGGTAGAAAGATACTTCATTCTCTGCTCCAAGGCATCAATACACTAATGATTTGGAGCCACAGCATTCCTTAATAATTAACATTTGTTACATTTTACAATCAATATCCCATGACTTCTTTTGTTGTGGATTTGTGGATCTTTATATTTTCCATCATCGGTGCAAGTGGGGTGTTGAGCCGTGTTCGGGTGGTAAATATACTGTATTATCCGTATCACTCATCTTGATGATACAACTACAGTCGAACATGGTTATTACGAGGAAGATGGGACCGACTCGATATAAGCTCACTCGTTATACTACGAGTAGGTATATCAGAGAATATGTATTTTAAAATGCTTACAAACATCCCCATCACACGAAGATATGAAGTAAGCGGTCACATAACACAAAAAGTTGCAAATCAAACAAAAATACACAATTCGAAGTAAGTCGTTATAAAACTGAAAAAATCTAAGTCTGGTAAAAGCATAGACTAAAATGTCAACGAATGTTTCTTTGTTACATTCGAGATTTCGTCATTTTCGCAATCGTAATAACAGAGTTCGACTGCATATCCGAAATGTCGTTTACAGAAGAAACTATTACATCTGGTTATATCCAATAAATTATCCTGTCAACTACGATTTTCTATACAAAAATGTATTTGAATTTTTATTTTAGAACTTAAGCATTCTAATCAGAAACCAATGCATATCTAACGAGAAAGAAAAGTATTTTATTTATCATAACGCTGAGATAATAACAAGTTTAATTGAATAAACCAGATGCATATATTAATTTGCAAATATGATTTGTATGTAAATTTCTCTATCGAGGGAAGCTATTGTGACAGTTTTAATTACGCGTTCACCTTGATAAATTTTCATTGATGAAATTAATATTTATGAAGTACGAATTTTTGAACAATAATTTTTTTTTATTCTATAACGTGACCGTTGTGAATAATGAAATATACTGTTTCAAAGATCATTAACTAATTGATTAGTTATTATTTTATCATAGGCAAGGCTATACAAAAACAACACTATAATTAATTCAATTGGTTCAAGAGATTTTATATTTATAAGAAGTAATTTATAAAACAAACATAATAAATGCCAATAACTTACGCTCATATCATATTATTATAAATTGAAATGATTGTGACATTAAATACTGTTTTTAATTCAAAACTATTGGATTACGCGCTTTTGAATTAAGCGCGTCCAAGTAAAAAATATAATAAAAAGTGACATTTGAGAGTGCATCATATCAATGCCGTCTTGAAAGTATTTACCAGGCCGTAATCACATAGACAATATTTCAACATGGAGCTTTTCTGGGCCGTAAGTATGTGTCTCGTATTTTATTTCGATTATAAATGTGAAATGAATGTAAAATACGACTACGATCGTATTATTACTCCTTATATACGTGTTACAAACATTTGAATATAATACATGTTTGTGTTTCCGCAGTGCTGGTATGTCAATTTTACTCTGTTTTACATCTCTCCTAGTGCTGGACCATTTGTAAAGTATGTAGGTATATACATTTCCTTCAATATATTTACTTTATAAAAGTACTAGTAATATATTGAACGCACATGGAATAGTATAATATAGTTTGTATACAATTTTGGTATGTAAAATGTTCAAAATAATCTTTCAATGTAACCTCAAAATTCATAAAACATTAACTTCAAAATTTATAATACTGTGGAGTTAACAATCCATGCAGGACAAAGTCCAAAAAACACGAGACTACACGAGTGGAGGCAATGGATTCAGACTGCTGTACCAGCATATTGCAATGGTGAAATACATTGCATGGACAATCAAAACACCTGACACAATAGATTCTCAGCCTAACGAAGCCGATGACCGAAGGGGATCGTGTGCAAAAAAAAGATGAATCAGGGCCCGGGTTCATACGCAAAGGTTACTAGAGATTGTCCGTCAGAGTAGGAACAAAAGAAGCAAAACATATAAAAGCCGTACAGCCAACCACCAGAGAGGTCAGTCATTATTACGACTTCTAACCGACACGAGTCTACGTTATCAAATCAACGTCACGAAGGATCTACGAATCCACTCTACTACGTCACGCAACTTCTGGTGAGTCTTCGCTTCAGCTAAACGACACTACCGCTCAGCGTAACATCGTCCTTAGCTGCTCGCCGCCCGGACTCCGCCCCGCTGCTGTCGACACCCTGCGCAGTTACGCCGACGTCTATCACGAGTTACAATTAATATATAATTACTTGCGATCGAGAATAAACGTCGAAACTTCCACCGTCTTTCAACCCTCTCCACACCTCCAAAATACAATCAATATAGGTACATATAAATTCATATCTGTACAATGTGTTTTGCATATCTACCCAAATCTGATAGACGTTTATTTCGATTTTATTATAGTTCATGGTTTGTGCATTATTTCATGGTTTTAAATAAAAACAAAGAACTTTTTTTATTTATAATTTATTTTTCACAAAAATAATCCGTTATTGAAAAAGCTTATTTCAAATACTTTGCGATTATTTTTTCTATAAAACAATTTAGATTTGAAGAAAATAATCAATACTATCATGTTGTTACCAAAGTGAGTGCCTACTTTATTCAGATCTAATAATGGGTTATAGACAAGATGAAATTTAATTAAATAATTTCTGAAATTTAAAAGATATAATAAATATTCAGAATTTTATAGAATTAAATAATCTGTCTTCCCTTTAACATTTCAATAAAATCGTTCTTAACATTTAAGGGATACTAACTATAAACTCTTTTGCTATTTCTGTAAATATATTATAATATTTTATAAAAGCAACTTTCTAATAAGCAGGCAATATAAGCTGATTGTATGAACTTACCTATAACTAATTATACTGATAAAATTGGTCCAAAAACGATTCGTGTAATGTGTGATTTTAATAATAATGACGCATTGAGGAGTAAGTACTAGAGACAACGTTCTAATTTAAATGATTCAAAAAGTGCTCTGCGAATAGAAACAAAGGCAAACCACGCCTACTTCAGATTTGAACGCAACCTTCTGCTGTAAACGGGTGCTCGACAATAAATAAATATTAGTATTATATCATAATATAGGGCGCCATTTATGTGAAAAATTTCGCTTTGATATTGTTTGTAAGAGAGGTTAATTGTTCACGTTCAAATATATTTTTAATCTTATGATTTGATACGATTATTTAAACAAATATAATGTCTCTAAGACATTTACGATATGAAAATTCGGTCATCAAGAACGACGTGCGACATTTTATATATATTTTTTTATCTATTTACATAATATTACACAGATAGCACACATTTCGAACAATAGTGACGTCATTGTCGATTTTGTGTAATTTAAAATAGACGAATTTTAAACAATTTTTTGTTATATTTTTACTCCATAATAAAAAAAATATCACATTCAAGGCTCCGATTATGTGGTCACGCAGTGAGAAGACCCCATCTCACGAAAACGTGAGTTTTTATAGCTAACAAGAAGAGAGGGAGAGGAAGACCCCAAACTACACGGTTGACGAAAGTCTTAAGCATGTAGGTCCTACCAATGCAACACCTGGCGCCAAATGATTAAAAAAGCCTACCCCGAGTAACGGGAAGAGGTGATGAGATAAAAAGTAGAAGATACCCGTTACTTTATAATATAAATGATCCTATTATACTTTTTCACAAGCTTTATAATCAAGTACCAATAATAAACGAACGGGAAAGTAGATTGGATTACGATGTTTTTTCCAGGAACAACAGTACCTACACGAAGTTTGCGTCATACCAACATTCTAGATTTAAAAAATGATTGATGAATCCGAGGCAGTTCTTTGTATGAATAGTGTCGGAATATAATGTGTCATGATATGTTCAACCTGAAGTTGTCTCTATTACTAGCATGTCAAACCTCAATGTTACGGTGGTGCATTTTATGACCCACTGAAAATTATTTACGACTTCATATAATGCCCTCCTAAGTCAAATAAATGCAATGGCATCTTGTCACTGGATGTATATCTTCCAGAATAAAACAATAAAAATAATTATTTGTAAATAAATATTTTCCAATTCGATTCTAAAGTTATCCAAGCAGTTTGTGTCTAATACATAAAAACACAGTTCTACAGGATTATTACAATAGGAATGTAAAAGCGAAATATAGATGATTCAGAAGAGGAAAGGAAAACTACCACAGGAACCTCGTGTCTCTGGTCCGATACAAGAAGTCACTCTTGAAGAAGTCAAACGAGAAATATCTAAAATAAAAATGGTAAAATTGTGGGACCTGATGAAAATGAGCATATCAGAGGAAGTCTAAAAGTCGCCCCTATAGCGGAAAAGGCTAGGGAACGTCGTCTGCGGTGGTACGGCCATGAAGCAGGAGGAACGATGACTATATCGTCCACAAGGCCATTCAACTGGACGATGGAAGAAGGGGGCCATTAGTGTCCACAGTTAGGAACGACCTGAGGGCGCTAGGACTAGACATCCAGCTCAGGATCGCGAAACTTGGCGGAGCCATATTAGGAGAGCCAACCTTAAATAACGGGAAATGGGTAGGCGAAAGAAAGAAGAAGATACAGACACTGCTATTAGAGTATTCTCACACAATATTTAATTAAATAAATAAAAACTGTTGTGTGGTCATCCAATTAAAATAAAATACACGTTTTTGTGTGAATTGTTCATAACATTAACGAATACCACACGTGTAGGTATAGCGATGGAATATTTAGAGTGACTGTAATTAAATATCACTTTTTAACCCCTTTTGTGCGGCTGGCTACATTTGCAGTCCAAAAAAAAACTGGTTTCGAACTGCAGTAAACTATTTTATAAACTCATAGATGAATATATCTTATAAATGGATATCACTTACTGAATGCACGAACAGAGGACAATCAAGGATATGGAACAATGGACTAAACCTTAACAATGACCTACCAATAGAACTAAAGTGTTTTACCCATAATTGAGATGTAAACAACCTTATAACCTCATTGGGTATTTTCAATAAAATTAAATAAATAAGTAAAAGCCTTTTTACTTTAGTTCCATACTATTAAATTATGCATAATATTATGATGTCTGAAAATGTAGTCAACCGCAGTTCGAGACTATTTTTTTTCACTGCAAATGAAGGCATCCCCACAATGGGGGTTAAATAAAATAAAATATTGGATGCTATTTAAATAAAATAAAATACTGGATATATAATGATGTGGTCACGTAATGAAGATACCCCACAGCTATGTCATGAACAAGTGTGTTTCTGCGACTAGCAAGAAGAAAGGGAGAGGAAAACCCCAAACTATCTGGTCGACCAATGTGGAGAGAGACACGAAGGCCCTAGGCTCAAGTGAGAAGTGCCTATCAGCAAAATACTTGGCATCAAGCGATAAAAAAGCCAACCCTGAGACGGGAAAAGATGAGGAAAATTAAGAAAAATATTGGATTTATAAATTTTGATATTTTAAAATAGTGTTGATGTTAGCTACTGAATTACCTTTTTAACGCTTTTACACACTGTCTGGAATAACCCCGTGTTACAATCAAATAGACCAATTGTGTAATTTTTGGTTCCACATACTCTGATCTTACAGTTAATACTCGTAGAATATATTTTTAAATTCACAGATTAAGATATTATTGATACAAAATCATATTTTTATTAAAATGCTATGCAAAAGCAGAAATAAGTGATTTTATGGAAGAAACTAAAAAGATACATGCAAAGGTATTATATTATTAATTAATTTTCCATGTGCAAGTTATGAAAAGTTGTTTAGTTTCAACCATAAAAGCATCCATATATTTTTTTTACATAACATTTGAAATAACTCTATTAAGGTGCCTTCTTTTAAGTGATTTTAAATACATGTAATAATATCATATTTACTGTGAATTTAAAACATTCTCATTAGAATTTTACTACCAAATATAATAATGTATACAATTTATTTGAAAACGTAGATATATATTGTAATAAATTAATAAAAATCTTTTTGATAACGTTTTTCATTTGAATAAATATAAATTTTCAGTTGAAGTTAGCACGTAAAAAATAATTAAATGAACTGAATTAGAATTAAAATTGTATTCTGTATTTGTTAATGGTCCGCTCGTTGTTCTTGCCCTCCCTGTTGAGGGAGTTGCCCCTCCTCTGCGAGACGTACATGGCCTGCAGGCGGGAGGGAGGGGGCAGGGAGCTCGCCGAGTTCTCACTCATCGTAGTGGACCCGCCCGAGTCTCTTCCTCCCTTCACCAAAGACTCGCGAGAGTTCCCCCCCATAGACATGTTCTTCATTATGGAATCCCGCAAAGAGTTGTTCCTCATGTCCATACCCTTCATAAGAGACTCTCTGGAGTTGGACGTGGACGGAGACGAAGAACCGGGTACCGAAGGAGTTCCAGATCTTAGCGAGGGCTTACGCAGAGACCTCTGAGTCGGAGAATCATCATTTAACCTACCGTAGTCTCCTAGGCGGCGAGGCGTTGGCAATAAAGGTCTAGTCGGCACACGACTAGGACTCGGTGGTAGAATTTCCTCAGAATTTTTCTTTATCTCCGTATCGCTCAACCTTCCGTATTCGCCAAAACGTTTCATCGACGGCTTTCTTGGCGGGCGCGGCAGACTAGACGGTGGTAAAGACCCCGATCGTCTGGCGTCATTATCCGCTGCATCCTGCATCCGCTGTTGCTGAGAGCTGAGCCCTTGCTTCTCCAGTAGCAAGATTTCTTCCGGACGGCCTTGGTCGTGAGGGGGTCTCGTCACTAAGTTGCCGAGGAAGCTGGGTTCGAAGAGCGCGGCTGTCGCAGAAGTCCCGGTTAGGGGCTTGGTGAGCTTGCCCTTCCTGGGACCCGTGCTGGCCCCGGAGAATGCGGGGAAGCAGCAGAGCCCTCTCTGAAATCCCAGAAAGAAACAGATGAAGCGTGCTTCTCTTCTTGCTTTTGTTCTGTCAACTATTTTAATTCAAATTTGTGTAGTTCTTTTTCTATATATTAAATATTAGTTTAAAAAAGCCAAAACTACTGACTTACCTTAACTTGGTTAGTTCATTTTCAGGTTTCACACGAATCAGCGAAATAATGAATTATGCTAACTCACTTAGCGTTCAACTCCAAACCGTGCAGGATTACAAAAAGCGGAAACTCTTTGATCTTTTCCTCACATTGTTATGCGAGTGTTAATCTACGCAAGAGTAAGGATATGGCGGGTGCCTGAAATAAGGGGTTTCAAAAACATTGAAAATATCCAATCGTGTGCAGAGAAGTGAGGTTATAATTTTGAAATAAAAGTCAGCATGTTGTATTCAACTATTATTTTTTAATAAAAATATATCAAGCCATCATTCTCCTAGCTAGGTAGGCGGCATATCTCTGGTTTTGGTTAACATCATTTGACAAGGAAATTAGTTATAAAATATATTAGGTTTATCAAAAATAACTACTGTGAGATATAGAATATAATAAATATGTCTTTAATAATATATTTGTTATTCAAACAGGTTAAGGCACTTCTTTGCATAAAAAATCTGCACAAGCTAAAGTTCAGGATGTGAGCTATCCACCATCAAACTTCTGGGTCTTTTTTTGGAAAGAGTTAATAATTAAAACATCACAAGACTTACAATTTCTGATTGCTAAAATAAGCCCAAAAAATTCGATGATAAAGTAACTATTCATGAATATTATAATAAGTAAGCATAATAAAGAGAATTGGTTATTTCACATACATAATGGGGAAATAAAAATACAACTAAATCACACTTGGTTCTCTTGAAACTCAAATTAATACAGAACTAGAAAAATACATTATTTCAATGCTTTAATTTAAAAAAAAAAATAAGATAACAAATTGTACAAAAAATAGTGCCGATGTCACAGACGGATTGTGATTAGGCATCATCTGTATGATTTTGTTTAGTTAGTATAGATTGACCAAATTTTCAAATGATATTATTTTTTTTATTTATTATTTTGTTGAATCACTCTTTACATCACTACAGCGCGAGCCAAATCGATGTAAAGCGTATAGCTATATCATATTGATTCTTGTGACATGTGATAGGTTGCTAATCTATCGCCATTTTATTGTCACGTGAATTCTGCACCAGACCAAAGGCAGTGTGACAATCACACTGCTATCCCTGGGAATCGGACCCGGAACCTTCGGAGTGACAGTCAAAGCACTTAAAAATCAGCCACGAAGGTCGTCAATATGTAATCAAAGACACAACACTTCCTTGATAAAAAAATGGGGGGGTTAGGAAGATGCCTCTACTTGTGGTGGCTTTACTATAAGACCCGGCGCGCTTGAAAACACGCCGACACAAAGTCGGCAAAACCTTCCACCACAATGGCAAGATAATAAATAGGAGAGTTAAGGCATCTTAAGGCAATCTTTAAGAAACTACCGTGCCATTGATTTGAATAATAATTTAATTTTTTTTAATTTGCACGTTCTTAATTCTGTATATTAGTTATTAGTACAGTCTATATTAAAAACACTTTCGATATATTCCAAAAATATAAAATTCAATAGTATCGGTAAAATGTTGCTAAATAATACAATTACTATCTGTGATGATAGAAGTACACCCTTTTCGTATTATTTTAGCTGTAGAAATACACATCAAAAGTCGGATTTTTTTTTATAAATAAAAGATGGCCAAAAAAAAAAGCAAAAAAAAAACTAAAAACATTACTATAATATAAAACCAACACGCTAAAGACTAAATAAAATAATCATCTTGAAATTTGTTACAATATTTTTTCAGTTTAATAACTACAAACAAAATAAACACACAAAAACAAACTTTTAATTAGAAATAATTTTATAAACATTTTACACATAAAGTAATGCATATATTTTTTAAACAGATAAAAAAAAGAGGATTATTCTGAATAGTAAAAAGCAGAAGAGGGGTGAAAATGTACTATTGTTAAAATTATTTTAAAATAAATATTTATTCATATTGACTATAAGTTACCCTTAGAATTTATTAGCTATAAAAATGGAAAGTGATTACAAGTACACTCCCGATTTTCCGGGATGGATGGTGAAAAAAAATCCCGTCCGGTTATTCCGAAAACATGAAAAAAAAAAAAATGTAAACAAAGAAATTTAAAACTGCGTGTTAAAGACGCACGTGTTGACAGCATCACACTGTCAACATGTGCGTCGCCATGAATAGAAATTTTTCAGGTGCCGTATTTCACCAACATTATATTGATTCAATATATTTTAAACGGTTGTACCATTTTCTAATTTTTGAATTATTTCGAGTTTTTGTTCAATTGAAAGTATACTCGTTTGCGTTTATCCATTATTATAGACACTTTTTCACATTAAAATAAAATTAACGACAATGTTTTATGAGTATGAAGTAGGCTGCGGGTACTTCATTGCAAACTCGAAACTATATGTCACGACTATAGAGCCACAAACGTATGTTGGCGGTGGCGCAAATATGAACTAAACGCCCATTGTCATTGTGACAGATTTGAGTTTTTGTTTGCATTATAAGTAATATTGTTTAAATATTTTTGTTTTTATAAACAATTTTTCAAATAACTCCAGTGTCCCGGATAATTCACTTCCCGGCTAACCCGATCCTGGAAAACCGGGAGTGTACTGTACAAAAATATTTTTATCAAAATAAAATAAATAAATTAGAGTGTTCAAAAAGCTCGGTTTTTTATATACTCATGTATATTATATTGTTTATTGAATAAATATTAAAGATAAGTATATAAGTAGATAAGTAAATAAATAAAAATATAGCCATATTCGAGATAGTTTAGGAATGTCATTTGACCATGTAAAAAACAAATTTTCAAAGTTTACAACTGGTGAATTGTACCTTGAGATTCACATGATTAAATGCTGGTAAGAGTTAAGATAGATGATCAAAATAAGTGTTAATACTAGCAATAAAATTATATTCAACAAATTAACGTAATTAAACCGAAATTAATAAGTAGAAAAATAAATAAGCTTTGGTTGTTACACATACGCTTTGATATTACTATACTGTAGAATTTGGCCCTACAGCGGAAACTCTAGTTAGTAGATAATACATACAAAAGGTATGTTATAGCAAAACAGAAGTGAAACACTTCTAAATTTTTAAAATTATTGTTATCATTTTCTGTGATATTTACCATCACTTTGTGTTGTGGATTCACATATGAATAACATTATATTTTCATAACACTTCATTGCACTTTTTACTGTATCCTGACACAGAGATTTGTGTCAGGATAGAGTAGTGTGGTGGTCCATTCTCTCTGCCTACTCCTGCGGAGAAACGGTGTGATGGTTGGTTTGTTTTGAATATGGCTCTTCTCCCAAACAAATGTATTAGATATTTATCAATTCATAGACGGGCTACTTGCCTACCAGAACTAGAAGCGCAGCGTGTGTTAGTAACGTAACAGAAGCAGTCTAAGGGAGTCCACTAGATTTGTTCGCTAAGTGTAATTGACCGACTTTAGGGAGCCTTTCTTGTAAATAAAATATTTCACTAAACCTATTTATTTTTTGGTATACGTTTAACATATATTTATGACTAAATTATTATTAAATTCCTTCTCTATTAAGCCTACTCCAATATTTAATTATTAATACTAAATGTGTGTGGCCAAAGTGATAAAATGTTTTTAGTTAATACAATCAAATGTTTAGAAGCTATTTGAAAATGGTAACAGATGTTTAATATAAAACAAAATGGCGATTTTTAAAGATTTTCAATAACCAATTCGTTTATAAATTAAAGCAGACGCATTTACCTAGCTACCATAATGATATGTTAACAATTACAATTGTGTATTGTTTCTTGAGTGATGTTTCTCAGTGATTTAAAATTCCATATTAAATATTTATTATTTATGAAAATGAGTTTTCTTTAAAAAAAATTATACAATAATAATTAAATAAAACGATGTTTTTTAACTATTTCCACTTTTGTCTTTATTTAGACAGCCTGCTGTCTAAATAAAGACAAAAGTGGAAGTAGTTAAAAAACATCGTTTTATTTAATTATTATTTAAAATGAACTTCCATCAACAGATTTCAGTAAAATCATTTGATTATCTTAAAAAAATTATACAAGTTTTATATTTAATGCGTATGACCTGTTTATCTTTGTTTTGTTGCAAAATGAGGATTTTCAAAACCTGTGTCAGATCTATCTTGACATACGCAAAAGAATCCGGAGCCAACACAATTGAAATTTAGCAACTACTGTTCAAAGTACTGTGATGCATTGACAGGAAAATTCGTGATAGAATAAGAAATGCGGACATTGTTAGATGGGGGTGCCAAAAGAGAAGATACTGGAACAAGCGTGTCTCCCATATGTCAGAAAGTAAGATTTCAAAAATTACCCGAGACAATCTAACAGAGGGTTCGTGACCATGTGGCTGACCACCGAAAATATGCTGAGATAGTTGGCAGTCCACATCTCAGGAGAACAGACATACAACCAACAACATGTTATTAGACCTATAAAAAGAAAATGAGAAGACTCATCTAGCTAGCAGGTCATTATCAAACACATGTAGAAAAAAAGACACCCTAACAAGACAAGCATGTCACTCCTATCATATAATATAATCAAACTTCCAGAAAACTAACATTTTCATCAATATTAAATAATTTATCATCACTTTTTATAAACTTTTCAATCTGTCTTTAACTACGCATTATATCTGAATATACAAACACTGTTTTGAAAATATTTTAAAACAAAATATACATACAATAAATAACCAATGTTTTGTGTTGGATTTGGATGAAAAAAAATGTTATCTGGCACATTTCGACTTAATCCTAGTAGTTTTTCATATAAGCCATCTCCATATCAATAATCTTACAGCTATGTATTCAAAATGTAATCATAAAATATCACAATGTATGAATCGCACTTTACTGGAGTACCAAACTCACTTCACCTAAATCAATAGTCTTCCTTCCTTCCCATCTTGTGTGGGTGGGGTGGAGGGCGGTGAAGCTGAGTCAAATAGAAAACCATGCGGGTATTTTAAAATGGCGATAATGTACACATTTGATTACCTCAGCAGGCATTCGGTGGAAGCTCTAGAGGATCGGAACAAGGGATATAAAACTTGTTCATAGGCATCAGTCATATCTGTGACCGTACAGGCATATTGCTGATATCACAAACGTATTTTCACACTTCTAAATATACACAGAAAAACCCTCAATTTTACATTTTAACAATTATTAAAAAATATATATGTATTTATAAATCATCAATTAACTTTTATATTGTTTCTTGAACAATGATGTAAAACTCAATATTAAATAATTAACCTTTATCGGACGCTAGCTTTTGTATCGAGTAAGAAAATGCACCATGTATGTTAATTGCTCCATTGGTACTATTCAACTGACAAAGTAATTACGCGCAGATTCTACAAATACCAAGATTCAACATGATTCATCGTGTCACCTCACATGTGTCACACGACTGAAGCAAAAAAATTCTATTGTCACTTCAGAGGTGACTTACGTTCGTTAAGGTTTAATATGAATGAAAAAATCTGTTTTTTAGATGATTTATGATATTTTATGGGATTGACATGTTTCACCTAGCTTATATCATTATCTAAAGCCTAGGCATTATCAAATGTCATTTATGATACAAATCATTACCATAAAATAAAATAAAACTTCTAGAAAACGGATGTTTTCATTCATATTAATTATTTAATTATTTTATAAAATTAATAAAAAAATCATAGATGTTTTTCCAATAAAATCGCAAATTCATTTGAAATTGCGGCTTTATAGGAAAATTCAATTCAAATTTATTTAAATAAAAAATTGCAAAAAAGTTAAAAATTATAAAATCAAGGATTTACCGTGACAATGCATCCCTAATGATTATAAAATTGCAAGATTGAAAATAAAGCAGCTTAGTATGGTATTGATTCTTTTTAAAAAAGAAAATTGTATATTTTTATACATAACATAAAAGCTGGTATTATTTTCAATTTACCAATTTTGAACACAGCAAAAACACTATTATGAAAATGTTATATCGTAAACCACAACTGGCAAAGATCATTCCATAAGTATAATTATTTAGGTTATGACATAGTATTACCCTTGGACTATCACAGGACAAATGAGAGATCCCGTGTTATCAATCTACTCAGATCTTCACGTTATTCAGAATACAAAATGCCGTCCACACGGCGCGTCGTGGCTCAAGCTATCCGGTGACACTGCTTGTGCCAAGAAATGTTGATAATGTTTACTTTAACCCCTTAACACACATTCAATAATATATGTTTAAATAAACATTTATGTAATAATTTTTTGTATAATTATTACTGTTATTAGTACACCTTCAGAAGCTCCAAAACTTTAATATTGTTTATTAAAAATTATTGGCAGAAGTTCATTGTTAATAGTAAAGATATAAAAAAAAATCTTTTAATATCAATATCTATTTAATTTAATTCCAATTTTTCATATAGTTTTATCCAGTTTCAATATCTGTATCGAAGATAGCAGTGAGCCGCCCAAACCGTTCAAATCTAAAATAACAAGTGCGATAAAATTTCTTCATATAGACCTGATGAAATAAAAACATATAAAAAAATAATACAAAGGTTAATTAATTTTATTTTCATTATTTAGGAGCTGCCTGTGAATTTTTTAAATATTTAAATTCATTGAGTTAATAGTTTTAGAACAAAAAAAATTGGTCTTATTCAGGTGTTTAAAAATATAGTATTGTTTATTATTTCTGTATTGACATAAGTGTTGTGTCTTAAGGGGTTAAAGCTATAATATGTCCGGAGTGAGTTTGGGGATGTAGCGGAAAGCGGGGTTAGTCAGTAGAAGGTCTCGCGCTGCAGAGGCAGGCGCAGGCCGGCCACTATGCCCCCGCCACCCACCTTGGACAGGAGCTGGCTGTCCAGTTGGCTGTCCAGCTTGGCCAGCTGGTCATCCAGGGTGCGCTTCTTACCCTCGAAGCTCGTCGGATCTGTTGATTTCACATTATAAATAAACAAATATAAAAACCAAAAGACTCAGAAACTAAATAAAAACAGTTGAATTCGGTTATTACGATCACGGAAATAGCGAAATCTCGGATGTAACGAGGAAACAGATACTTTGTGTCTTCGTGTGATGGGTATTTTTGTTAACACTTAAAAATATCTATTCTCTGATATAATGAGTAAAGCTTATAAAGAGCCAATGTAGTAGGTCCCATCTTCCTCCTAATAACCAAGTTCAACTGTATTTGTTGATTTATGTATTGTACACACATTATACTGTGGGTTCAATAATGTCAAATGCAAATATAAAGAAGTGAATGCAGTGCCAATGAAAATGTTAGGAACAAAATAATGAAACGGTAATTAAGATGGTTTGGACACATGGAGAGGACGAATGGAGAAAGAATGGTAAAGAAAGTATATGTTAACAATGCAAACAGAACAAAAATTAGAGGAAAACGTGGCATGATCAAATCAATCAAGTTTAAATGTCGACCACATGGGGAGTTGGAGAAATTGACGTGCGTGCATGACACAATTGGAGACTGAGAGAAGTATGTCAGGAAAGAACAGTGTGGCGGTCCATTTTTTCTGTATACCCCTTCGGATAAGTTAGTGAGTTAAAAATAATAGCAGATTTTTTAATATGTTTTTTATTATATTTGACAGGAAAAAACAGTGTCGCGGTGCATTCTTTCTGCCTACCCCTTCTGGGAGGCTGCACGATGATTAGTTAGTAAGTTAGTAATTATTGGACACAGGCAAAGCGAAGGGAGCTCTCACCGGTGGGAGGCTTGTTGAGAGAGTTGGAGGTGGAGCCGTACTTGGCGACCAGACTATGAGTCTGATGACCGCTGGGGGAAGGTGAGCCACGCACTCCACCGTGGTACAGCGGGACCGTATCCTGGCTGGAGAAGGACGCCGCCGAGGACGAAGCTCCGAAACCTTCAAATAACGATGGATTCAAACTGTATAGACAAATTCTAGAGATTAAATTGACGTTGTATTTCTTAACCTCTCGAATAGTAAGACACTTATGATATTTTTTTCAGTTTGTCAAACATGTAAGTAGCGGATAAATTATTTAATTTTGTGTACACCAATAGATGTCGCTGGTAGTCCAAATTTTGTCATAATCTGGGAATATTGGAGAAATTATAAATGAGCCCCAAGCATGGGGGCGTACGCTATCTGACCATGTATTCAATGGCCCCACAGTTAGGTCGGTACACACGGAGAGGTTAACACTAGATTTTCTAGCATTTATTGACTGATTATAGACTTTATTTCACAACAATCTTTCATTTGAACAATTCTGAATTTTAACTCTCATTGATAAATTCTTATTTTCAATAACTACTTTTAAAGCTAAAGATAAAGTGTTTTTCAATAGGGACGCTTAAACTTCGACAGCGTTAGCGGCCATTTTGGTAAAGCTGTAGATTAGTCAAATTTGACAAAAATACTTATTTAGTCTTGACATTTCACCATGGAACGCTACACGCTTCAACAACGCGTTGAAATTGTTAAAATTAATTATCAAAATCAGTGCTCTGTTTGCCAATTTATGGGATCCATGGCCGTCCTGTGGAGTCCACAATATGTCGTTTAATGCATAAATTTGAAACTCTTGTGGCTTAAGCTGAATGATATGGATACCGACAACATATGATTCCAACGGGACAGCGCTACGTAGCACATAATTACGCAACTAACAATAAGCGTATTTTTGGTCTATTTAAATGTTTCTTCACTTATTTTATAACATCAATATTGGAATTTTGTGCCAAATATTATAATGAAAGAGCCCATCTGCAGTGAAAATTTTGTGACAGGGTCTTATATTAAATATTAAAAATAATAACCATGTCATAATAAAAACCATAATTAACACCTATTGTGCGGCTGGCTTAATTTGCAGTAAAAAAGAAAATCGGTCTCAATCTGTAATTGGTTACATTTACAGTTCTGACAAATAGTCCCAGTATATCATATTATACACACAATTTAATAGTAAGAAACTAAAGTAAAAAGATACATTCATATATGAATTGAAAATGTAGTATTCTGCAGTTTGATTTAAAAAAAATTGGTCTACAAATGTAACCAGCTGCACAATAATTTTTTTTTTTTAAGAAATAATACAAGGTTCTTATTTTATATGGAGAATTAAAAAATAAAACATACTGCTTTTCTCAATAGGTGCTATAAGGGAAAATAAGAATGGGCTTACCTAACTCCTCTCGGGAGTTGTTCCTGAGGGAGTGCGTGTGGGAGTGTGTGTGCGTGTTGTAGTGGGAGTCGCTGCCATCGCTTGCATAGGACATGACGCCCGCCTGACTCTGCGTGTGCTTCTGCAGCACCTTGATCATGGCGTCCTTCTCTGCCACCTTCGACTCCAGCTCCTTCAGCCTGGCGAGATACAATCATTATACATAAGGCCTGGTTAAACAGAACACAAAATATGAACTGCAAACTTGTTCTCAGTTTGCAGCGATAGTGGATGTCAAAAAAAAGTGGTATTATGCATTCGCTATTTGTTGGGTCAGGTTAAGTCCATAATGAATTCCGATTCTGAAGAAGAAATTTACTTTTATATGCATTAGTAAAAAGTTAAAAGAAAAAGGCAAAAAAGAAAACAATTTCAGATAATTCAAACTAGTAGCTATTGCATTCCGTGTTTCTGTCTTTTAAATGATGTTTTTTTCTTCATCTCCTTCTTATGCCATTGCTCATCACTTCTGAAAAGCTTCACTGTCTTGCGCTGCCCGGAATAACTCCTCTACGCTCTTTAGTCTAGTCCAGTCTTTAATTTTGCACAGCCAAGATCAAAAGGTAAAGGCCTTTATCAAAAGGTAAAGGATCTCATATCTGTCTCCACGCAAGTAGTGAATTAATACAGGTTTTTATTTATACCACTTACTAAAACTTTTGACAAAGCTGCGGAACATTGAATTTGACAGTGCTTGAGGGATACCATTCTAATGTCCTGCTAACATAATTAGAAGTAAAGGGACCGACCTGCCCTCGAGGTCCGCGCACTTCTTTTGCGCGTCGTGTAGCTCGTCCATGTGGCGAATCTTCTCGTTCCTCGCCTCCGCCATCAGCCGCTCCGTCTCCTGGGAAGTTTTCTCCAGCGCTGCTATCTTGGCATCCCTATAATTAAAATAATAATCAGAATTAGTCATTTTTTAAATTAGGAATGAATATGAGATTACTGAGAAGAATCACTAATCTCAAAACCAATTAAAAAATGTAATTAACATTTTTATAGTAAGTTGTAAGTTTTGGATGTATATTATTGTACTGACTTGGGTATGCTGGCAGCGTCCACTGCCGCTTGTCGCAGCGCTGCTTCTTCCAGATAGCGCTGCTCCCACTTGGCACACTCCCCCTCCAGGCGTAACAGGCGTTCCTCTTTCTCCCGCAGCGCCCGCCGCAGAGAGCCCCCTTCACCTGCGCTACCCTCGCCCGATCCGCCTCCGCCCCCCCCAAGACCAGGACCCAGGCTGCCATCACGAGACCTGATGCATCACAAACACAATTAGATACACAATACACACACTTTGGTACTTGAACATGCCACTTCTCTTCCTAAACATAAACCCCCATTAACCATTACAGTGTAGGGAAATGAACATCACACGTGAAAGAGGAGTCGAGTAGACGCGATGGCGATAATAGGACTCCCGCCGTCTTGTAAGAGGGAGTCCTCTTTTTGTAACTAGGGTTAATAAAATAACAGTGTCAGCTCGCTAATCCGAAATGGGCTGTAATCTAAAAGATTTCGTGGTTCCACCTTTTGCCCCCGTTCCGGCTGTCCTTAGTCCACTCATCGTTCGATTGGCACCAGACAAGATGACTGAAGATGAGGTTCAAATTTGGGCATCAGTTGGCTGCGATGACCGGCTCTAGAATCAAGACGTTCCGAGTGACGAGGACATCATATGTGCTGTCACATATGAAAATCTCGAGAAGGAATCTGATGACGGCGAGCAGCTGATATGTACCAGTTTAAAAAATTCTACCTTCTGAAGCCGTGAAGCTTTCAACATAGCCATCAACTGGGCTGAAGGAGTCATCTAGAACACTGAGGAATTGATGGTTTTGAGAGGAATGTGTGATTTAGCCCTTGAACACCAGTTAGGTTCGTTGGTTCAAAAGAAAATATCTGAAATATTCAAGCTAAAATAAAAATGTAAAATAAAGAGCATTGTCATAAACCGAAATTTCATTTTTTTCTGAAAACACTCAGTAATCCGAACGATTCCCTAATCGGAACGATCCATTTACATTCGGATTAGCGAGCTGGCATTGCATAATATTGATAACAATTGTTTTTTTTATCACCATCCCTGGGTCTTCCGATAAATAGTCCAAAATAGTGCTATTATGATGCTATGCTGCGCATTCTCAGCATTCTCTCATGTTGGAGAGGGTTCAAAAGAAATTCTTGAGAGCTTTCTACATGAGAGAGTACGGGGTATATCCTTGGCTCTATCCAACAGCATTTCTCTTAGGTATGCTGGGGTATAACTCCCTCGAACTGAGGAGGGAAGGATTAATGGCAACGCATTTTTTCAAGCTGATTGGGGCTCTATTGAGAACCCCTATGGTCTGGAGCAAATAGGTCTTTTTATTCCTGATACCTGCAAAAGCGCCGACATCAATTGTTCTTTGCTCCGTCACGCAGAACCAACCTGCCTTTGGTGATGCCAGTAGGAAGAGCAATTCGGACGTTGAATATAATCGTCTCGGATTTGGACATTTTCAGTGTCAGTGAGGCAGTGTTCATAAAAAATATATTACAAATTCTGTAAAGAGTACTGCCTCACTTTACCTGTTCTCAATAGATGCCTTAAAAATAAATTTTGTAATGTCTGTTGATGAAATAAACTGATTTGATTTGATTTGATCTGATGTCGACATATTTGGGTTCCTTCCGATATGTATGATTTTTTGGTTTCATGTCATTGTTTTATCATTGTTACACCATTTTGTGTCCAAATGAGTCGCCTAATTGTTTTGCGTTTGTTATGTCTTATTTGTGTTTTATGTATAAATAAATAAATAAATCATACGTGGAGCTGAAGAGGGCTGCCAAGGACCGAAGAAGTGGAGGACGAGATGTAGATATTTGCTGCAAACCAATCCTCAGGATTGATCCTTACAAATATCAATGTAGAAAGAGCTGATATTTGTTTTTTTTAAAACAAAGGTTTTTCTGACATAAGTTTGTTTAATATAACAATTATGTTGTGAGACCGTTATTCTGGCTATAATACCTCTGACTCTGTAGTTCCTTCTCCAGCTGCGAGCGCAGTTTCCTCTCGGTGACCTCGCGCCTCTCGGAGGCCTGCTGCAGAGAGGCCAGCGCCCGCTGCAGCTGAGCCACCCGCTCTATGTACCCCTGGGCGTGGCGACACTGGAATAATCAACAATTATTATATTCAAATGCTTTGGATGGTTCTTTAAGATAGAGAATGCTTGACTAGTTACTCTCTGTGAAACACATAGTAATTGATTTCAATGTATATGAGGGGCGGTTTGGAAAATTAATCGGCTTAGGTAAGATATGGCGCCAGCAGTATCAAATCATCGTTTTTCAGTAGTTATTTGACAGTCATTGAAAGCAAACAACTTATGCATTCATATTAAAATAAATAAAATTAAATATTGAACACTGATTATATACTAGAAAAATAAAATGAACAATGCAATCAGCTTTAATATTATACAGCTCTGCAACTTTAATATAAACAAACAAATCATCACGCCGTTTCATCGCAGGGGTAGGCAGAGAGAATGGACCGCCACACTACTCTATCTTCCTCCACATTCATACAGCGAGTCATACACGCACGTCGAAATCTGACTTCTAACATGACCAACCTTTAAAATTTGATTAATTAGGTCATGCCATGTTTCTCAGTCTGCCTCGACTCCGTACTCCATTTACATCATTAACGTATTTTTTCTCCATCCATGCGCTCCATATGTCCGAACAAACGCAGCGATCCTTTCATAATACCTTCTTCCGCTCAACACTCCTTTCTTATATCAGCATTTGAAATTATGTCGTACATCGTTCTACTACACATTTGTCTTAGGGACCTCATCTCTACCGCAATTATTCTGCTCTCATCCTTCTTCTGTCAGTTCCATGCTTCGCTTCCATACATTAGGGTTTAATATCACCAACTAAATATTATACAGCTCTGCAACTTTAATATCAACAACTAAATATTATACAGCTCTGAAACTTTAATATCAACAACTAAATTAAAAAGCGGTTGTAAGAGCATTTTTGATGATGAGCATCTAGGTCGGCTAAAATGGGTCACCATGCCATAAATGGTCAATAAAATTGATGGAATAATCCCCGATCGACGAGTGACTAATAGGGAGATAGGTGAGGCTGTGGGCATCTAAAAAAAAAAATGGGCACATAATAATTTGCATAAATATTTAGGAATAAAGAACCTCTCTGTTGCATTTGACAATAAATGGGATCGTCTGACGGTTTCAAAGGACGTTCAACATGGATGTTTGAAGGAATATTGTTTACCTCATCCTCGAGCCGAACGACATTGCTCTGGGCGTTAGTGAGAGCCGTGTCCAGGATGTCGATGTGCGTGCGCTGCTCCTGCAGGGTGGCCCTCTGGGCTGCGATCTCTATCTCCTGGCGTTCCTTGGCAGAGACCAATTCCTTGTCTGAGGACAGAATAAAATACTAAATATCACATTTGAATAAATATAACTACACTTCGTGTTTTTTAACACTTTTTACAGAAATGTTTAAATTGTGACCCAACCTTTTATGATGTACAATAATCGAAAAATGTTGGGTCACAACCGAAACAAGTCTGCAAAAAGTGTAATAAAGTGTTGTAATATTTATTCAAATATGAATCCACAACACAAAGCGAAGGCGAATATAGAAGAAATAAATATCTCTTCCTTTCACAAAAAGTACATTTGAACTTCTTCTTCTTCACTTTTGGTAGACTCAGGAGTCTGTTATTTCAGGAGGGTCCTCTTGAGACGCTGAACTCCAGCTTTCTCTCCACCGTTTCGGGGGTCTTCCTGGTCGGCGTTGTCCGTTTGGCGTCTATGGAGAGCTATGTATGGTATCCTATTTGAGCTCATTCTTTCTACATGTTGATGCCAGTATCGCCGTCTTTGACGTCCCCATCTGACCACATCTTCGACCTCGCAGATTTCTCGGATTGCTGTATTCCTAACTCGATCACGTAGGGTTTTGTCAGCTATAGCGCGGAGTGTTTTCATCTCGGTTGTTCTGAGCATGCTCTTTGTCTTGACAGTGTCTGCCCTCGATTCAATGCCATATGTGAGGATTGGTTGCACACAGGTCTTATAAATGCGTACCTTGCTGTCAGTCCTTATATCTTTGTTTCTCCATATGACATATTTCAGGCAGCCTGCAACCGCTGCAGTGTGTGACCTTACTACATTTGAACAATATATAAATATTATCGTCAACTTGTATCCGTCCACTCCTGGATGTAGGCCTCTTCCATCTGCATCCATGTTTGTCGATCTTGGGCAACATGCATGCATGTCAAATCGGCAATCTCTTTAATGTCATCCCTACATCAAAGTTGAAGACGTCCTCGGTTTTGAGTCACGGTTGTAGGACATTTTGGCGTTTAAAGGGTTAATATTTAAATAATTAAAAATACGTATGTATTTACTTTGCGAAATGAGTTGTGCAATGAGCATTTCCCTGTTCTGCAGTTCCTTGCGCAGGATGTCGCTGGTGGGCGTCATGCTCTCCAGCGGCCGCATCACCTGGCCTGACAGGAGCTCCACCTGTAATAATTATTTCAATATACAATATCCATTATACTAGTCATCTACTTGCTTGCGCCTTGTAATGGCTGATTGAAAAGATATAGTATATTTTTAAATAACAAACATGAAACATTGAAAAGAAATAGTTCACAGAAAAGGTTAAAAACACTGAAACCAAAATTCTAATACAGTCATTTCTATACAATGGATTACAGATTTAACCCTTCATGGATGTAAGTCACCCCTGACGTGACAACATTGTCGGTGCGGTCGTATGGCACATGGGAGGTGACACGATGCATCTTGTTGTCTGTGGAATCTGCGTATAATTTATAATTACTTTGTTAGTTGAATATTACCAATGGAGCGATTAATATACAGTGGATCTCCGGTATTCCGGCCCCTGTCTAGTCCAACATGCCTTTCTTCACTGTAAGTTCTATACCATTAATGAAGTTAATTTTATAATAAAACATAAGCTCTCTATTATGTTGTTTAATTTACTAAATTCAACATACATATGTAGTATGATTTGTAGTTCAGATAGAATCTTAACATTTTGATCTGTAATTTGTCGGATTACAAGGTACTCTTTTTCAAAAAATTCCGGACTATAGGGGGGTCTTAGGCAGTACTCTATAATCCGACAAATTCGATAGTCCGACACTGCCCTGCAAAACGTTTGTTGAATTACCGTGGTTTCACTGTACACAGTGCCTTTTTAAAATTAAATATTGATAGAATAACATATACAAAACCTTGCGTACAATAAGGGTTAATAAAAAATAAAATAAAAAAATGATATTTGCAATGAAGTACATGTTGAGAAACCGAAGTAAGGAAGGCTAACATGTTTTAGGACATATGGATAAGTTCGAGGCAAGAGAGCAAGTTACGGCGGGGTTTCTGTCTTTAAGCATAGTGTAGATAGCAGTGCCACTTATTGCATATCTGCGCAAGCATCAATTGTGAGATGAATCCTTCCACACACACCCTTCCTAGTGATGTATTGAGAACACAATAGTTATAAACTTAATGCATGTCCATTATTGAAGCTTTTGACAGAGTAACTCTGAACATAATGGTCGAGATATTATTGTCTTTATTTGCATGTAGTCGAATTTAATTGTCTTTATTTGCATGTAGTCGAGTTGTGACTACATGCAAATGTAGACAATTAAATTTAAATTGACTTGGTTAATATTTTGTGGAAACTTCTACTGATGTGATTACACATGAAAATATCTTAAAGTCAGAACATAATATTATTATACTATAATTAGGAACCAAAATGATTATTCAAAATGAACAGTTACCTGTTCCCTGAGCGCCCTGTTGATCTCGTGCAGGCGGCGGCAGTCAGCCTGCAAGCGTGCCCGCGCGGCTCTTTCCAGCCGCTCGCGCCGTTCACACGACCCCACCAGCTCCTCGTGGGCGCGGTGCACCTTGGATACCTCCTCCTCCAACTGAATACAATATTTAATGATTTTAATGGAATCTCACGATGAAAGATAATCTTAAAATAATAAAAAACATGTACATATATACCAAAGGAGTAAACCTTTTTGAGAGATTCTATCTCAATGCCTATGGTGAGCTGGCCATGTAGAAAGAATGTCAGATGACACAACTCCTAAGATTATGTCCAGATCGGTACCATGCAAAAAAGACCAAGAAGCAGACCAAGAAAAAGATGGGTGGATTGCGTGGAAGAGGACTGGAGGAAACTGGAAAGACCTGGAGAATGGACCATGAGCCAATACAGGACTATGTATTGTGTAAGAAGCCAAATCTTACACCTTTATTTATTAAAACAGCACTTAATATTAGGTCCTTACATATGAAATTGGCGTTTTGTATGGGAGGAACATAAAGTTGATTTTTTTTTTTATAATATATTTATTTAATCAAAGTATGTACCATTGCAAACTATGCACTTTTGCCATCTCATAGGTTGTTCATCGATCCCTTTACTAAAAAAAACATTCGGACGGGAATCAATAAAATCTTTGAAGTCGGTTTGGATTGCCCCATCGGAGTTGAATTTTTTCCCTTGCAAGAAGTTATCCAAATTTCGAAAAAAATAGTAATCTGTTGGGGCAAGGTCCGGAGAGTACGGTGGATGTCTTAGACATTCCAATTGAAGCTCTTCTAATTTGGTAGCCGTCTGTTGTGCAGTGTGTGGTCTAGCGTTATCATGAAGCAGCAGTGGCCTAGAGCGATTAACCAGCCTCGGTTGTTTAGCAGCTAGCTTTTCCATCATGGTTTGCAGTTGCTGACAATAGACATCTGCCGTAATCGTCTGGCCAGATTTAAGAAAGCTGTAGTGAACGACACCAGCACTAGTCCACCAAACGCTCACAAGTAACTTTTTTGGAGTCAATTTTCGCTTGGGGCATGGTTTGGCTGGTTCGGCAGGGTTCAGCCATTGCGATGAGCGCTTCCGATTATCATACAGGATCCACTTTTCGTCACAGGTAATGATTCGATTCAAAATCCCTTCATTATTGTGCCGGTTGAGTAATGCAACGCAGCAGTCAACGCGCGTTTGTTGATTTGCTTCACTCAATTCGTGAGGTACCCACCTTTCAAGCTTTTTCACCTTCCCAATTTGCTTCAAGTGGATTAAAACAGTTTTATCACTAACACCGCAGCCTGCAGCTATCTCGGACGTGGTTTGCGATGGATCCGTTTCCACAATAGCCTTCAACTCTTCATTATCAACTTTGGTCTCCGGCCGTCCACGGGGCTTGTTCTGCAGGTCGAAATTTCCACAACAAAAACGTTGGAACCAAAAACGCACTGTGTTTTCTTTTGCGGCACCGTCGCCATACACATCATTAATCCTTCGAGCCGTTTCTGTAGCACTGGTGCCACGGTGGAACTCGTACTCGTAAATAACGCGATATTTCAAGTTTTCCATTTTGTAAACTGAGTGACGCAAAGAAAAAAAAATTGAGGAAAAAACAAATGAATATAATTTTCGAAACACAAATACTTGAGTAAATAGCTGTATAAATTTGAATTTGGAATTCCTAACCAAAGAGAAGATATTTGAGATCAAAGTTGCCAGTACGGCAAAACGCCAACTTCATATACATATAAATAATAATTAAATAAAACGATGTTTTTTAACTACTTCCACTTTTGTCTTTATTTAGACAGCGACCGGTTTCGCCAGGCTCGCTGGCATCGACAGACTGGTCCTGGACTGATGCCGAGCCTGGCGAAACCGGTCGCTGTCTAAATAAAGACAAAAGTGGAAGTAGTTAAAAAACATCGTTTTATTTAATTATTATTTAAAATGAACTTCCATCAAGAGATTTCAGTAAAATCATTTGATTATCATATACATATGTTAATATACATATGTTAATATACATATACTTCATATACATATACAAATTTGACTAATTATTAGGTCCTTACAAGGACCTAATAATTAGTCAAATTTATAATTATATTGTAATAATGTATCATCATCATCAGCCTTTAGTCGTCCAGTGTTGAACATAGTCCTCCCTTCCTGACTTCCACAACTCTCTATCTCTCGCCGCTGTACCATTGACCTCCTGCCACTCTCTTGATGTCATCAATAATGCCGTTTCCCCCGAGGGGTAGTCAGAGAGGATGGACTGTCACATTGCTCTGTCCTGAAATACACCTTGAGCTTTCTCTATATTCATACATCGCAACGTATTTATCGACTTCAAATGTGTCCCCCTTTTAGTAATTTATTAATTATGTAATACCATGTTTTCTTTGGCTTCTTTTTCCGTTCACACTGCTTGTATACAACTTTTTAACCATTCTTTATAATGATGTACAATCAAATTACCTTTTGTGATTTGGCTATCTTCTGCCAGGCGTCATCGAGCTGATTCTTGAGCTGCGAGTTCTCCTGCACCAGCATGTCCAGCATGTCAGCGTAGCAGCCAATGTCGTCCAGCTCCAGGGCTTCGGGCCAGCCGGCCTCGCTGCTGCCCGGTACAGGGCGGACCCCCACGCTAAGCAACAAGACTTACTTTGATTCAAGGCACTATCTCACTGTTAAAATAAAAGTATGATCCTCCTTCAGAGGAACACTCTGGGCCACACAAATCAAGCCCCTGCGTAAACCAACAACCCACCAAATCATCTTTCCAACAATGTTCCCATCAGATGTAAAAGGAATAGGCACAAGAGCTGTACCTCTAACCAAGATGATGCAAGTCCACATTAACCGCCCTATGCATATGAACGTATGTGATACGCACACTTTGACTGTACCATTCTGCGCTATCCCGTATCATGTACGCGCTTGAGAAAAAGTAATGTACCTAAAATGTACAAACCTTTAGGGATACGTGCGTGTGCCAACACCACTTGATAACAAGTCTTCACAAGTATGATCGTTTTACAAAAGGCAGGCGAAGTGTGGGATCAAGTTTTTGACGTTTCGTAATTTAAAAAAATAAAATAATATATAATTAATAAAAAACGTGATTTATTTGCATGTTTCTCGGAAAGTTACCTGGAGGTAGGGAGGTTGAGTATTTCATATTGATGAACACGTCAGTTTTCTAAAAAATTGATTATATTTTATAGGAGCTTCACGGTGACATGTCCTAATGGGACATCTAGAAATGCAAAATACGTTTTCTTCTTCTTCTTTAGCCGTCTCTCCACTGCTGGATGTAAGGCTCTTCAAATGTTCTCCTTTTTTCTCTATCCTGTTAGACTCTCCTCCATCTTCTTCCCCGACTGGAATCAGGTCTTTAGCCCATTCATCTGCTTTTGAGTCAACTGATGCTCCTTTTTTTCTCCCACTGTCTCCACGTCAAGACTCTGGGTGCCCATCTCTCTGTTCCCCATCCGGCGACATGTCCTGCCCATTTCCACTTTGGCAACACGGTCCATTATATCGACAAGCTTTGTTGGGCGTCTGATTTATCCAATAGGGTATGTTGTGAAATACGTCATTCCCATAAAATATAATAAAACTGATGTTATCATAACATATAAAATATTTCAGATAAAATTAATGAAAGTATGAAAAGAGGCTCAAGTCTAGGAGTGGACGGCAATAATAGGCTGAAGAAGAATGCAAATATTGCGGATAAATGTACAAACCTCGAGAGGTCAGGTTGTGATCTGGAGAGGCTGAGCTTATCCTTGCTGAGGCGTCCACGGGCTTTGGGCCCCCCTTTGGGCTTGGCCGAGGCAGGAGAGCGCGGGGACGGGGACGCAGGGGAGGGCGGAGAGGGGGCGGAAGGGGGCACGCTGGGAGAGCGCGAGGCGGGGCTCTGGTTCACCTCCTTGGCCAGGTGCTTCAGGACCGATGACTGGTTTAGATAATCGTCGGGTATCTCATTTATCTCCTGGAAACATCACATACGCAAAATTAAAATTCCATAAGTATAGTGTGATCCACTTTATTTGAGTAAGTAGCGCCAACCAGTTTCACTTTGTAGCGAGCTTCCTCGGGGCTATACACAAACTGTTTGTTATAGCCCTGAGGAAGCACGCTACAGAACGAAACCGGTTAATAATAATTATTATTATTAGCCCAATTTGTATAGCACTGTTTTCGTGAATAGCTCACCTCAAGGGCGACTAACTCTACTAACTCAATAAACTGGTTTATACTATTATAAGTGAAAAGGTGTTAAATTTCATTTTTTAAATATCTCAAACCACCAAATAGTGGCTTCGTATCAAAGTTTAAAAATAAGTATTGCCCCATTTTTGTGAAATATAAAATATTTGAAATAATAAAATGCATGTTCGTAATTGTTTGCAATGTAAATACGAGTATATGTATAATAATTTAATTCAGTCATAATAGAGCGTAGAAAACAATTTTAAAATAATTAATACGAATGAAAACATTAGTTTTCTAGAAGTTTTATTATATTTTATGGGAATGACATGTTTCGCCCTTCTAAGGCATTATCAAATGTTCTCCATTTTTTTGTTCTCCACATTTGATAATGCCTTAGAAGGGTGAAACATGTCATTCCCATAAAATATTATAAAACTTCTAGAACTGACGTTTTCATTTGTATTAATTATTTAATATGGAGTTTTACATCATTGTTCAAGAAACAATAGATAATTTAAAAATATATAATGTGTGTCAAATAGTGGGTATTGAATGCATACCTGTACCCCATCAGAGGCATGACTGTAGGTCCACTGCTGGTCCATGTACCCGGTGCTTGCGCGGGGGAGGGAGGAGCGCTCCTTCATGGAAGAGGTGGAACCGGTGGGCAGTGGGATGGCGCTGGCCTTCTTGCGGCCTTCCTCCGCTGGCCCCAGTGCGCCGTGAAAGCTCGGAGACTGACTGGAGCTGTGGGATGACAGGTTGGACCCATGGTCGCGGATTCCGGACAATCTGAGATCAAACAAATCATAATTACGCATTGTATTGGCATGTGGCTTTATCGTAACTAATGAGGATCTACAATAAATGTTTTTAAAAAAAAATGTAACAGGAAAGAAACAAATTAATTTTTATCTTCTTACTCCTAATACAAGTTGCTGGTGTTTAATTTCTAATGCTGGTCACTATATTGCCAGCGGGCATCCTATGGTTTGGTTCCCCCTTGATTAGGTTGGGATGCTGGGTGTTTTATTAACAGTATGGGTGCGGATTCAGTGTATCATGTGGCCTAATCACCAGAGTTGCGTCTTTCAGTTTTTCTGTTAATGGGGCAACTATAAAGCTGCCCCCGAATTACTCATTTTGACCTAGCCTTGTCATGTCAGGGTTTACAGCATTTTTTCAAGTTGATTCGTCTCAATCATTTTACACTCCATCACGCAAAACCAACTTGCCTTTGGTGATCCCAGTAGAAAGAGCAATTCGGACGATGAATTTAATCATCACGGATTTGGAACTTTTAGTGTCCGTGAGGCAGTGTTTATAAACAATATATTATTACTTTTGGAAAGAGTACAGCCTCACTGACGTTGACATATTTGAGATCCTTCTGAGATTTGTTGTTTCTTGTTTTTTATTATGTAAATATGTTATTATTATGATTATTATTTTGTTGAATCGCTCTTTACATCATGATAGCATGAGCCAAATCGATGTAAAGGGTATTATAGCTATCAAGGTGATTCTTGTGACATGTGATAGGTAGCTAATCTATCGCCATTTTATAGTCACGTGAATTCTACACCAGACCAAAGACAGTGTGACACTCACACTGCCCTCGCCGGGAATCGAACCCGGAACCTACACAACTCACCACTCGGCCACGAAGGTCATCAATGTTTTACGTATGTATGTCCAAAAGCATTGTCGCTTAAATGCCGTTCGTTTGTTATGTCTCAATTGTGTAAAATAAATACATAAATATATTTTTAAATGTCCCCATGACATCTCAACAGATTGGACATTGGTTTGTAATTTTTTTCACAGTTCAGTAATCTGCCGTAGGCCACACTGCAGTCTCATACCCACGCATTGTTAATGGGTATCCTTAGATCGCAGGAAACATCCGAATGAGATCTCTGGCGGCGTTTATTCTACTTGTCACGTCAACATCCATATTTGCATCAATTGTGAGGATGGATCAGTTAATCTTAATTAATTCCAGAGAATTGTATTACTTTGGGCACAGGATGGTTGTTGGTGTACAACATTCCACCTTGTTGTTCCACCAAGTTGAGGATATACCTTCCAGTCCACTGGTCGTCCTGGCCTGCATTGTGTATGATGAGGGTATTGTAAGAGGAGGAGGACACATCCAGGGAGCTGCGGTTGCTGCTGGGGCCCCCACCCACCGACTCCTTCAGTGAGCTCCTGTTGCTGCTGCCTTGTAAGGATTCCTATGTACAAAACAATAAATCATATAAAACAAAAATAGTTGTACACAATATTCAGAATAAATCTTTTCTCCTCTCCAACGGTGTTATTACCCAGTGTTGAGCATGTGTTATTGTTAATTTTCATAATATTGCTCATCAGTATGAACAATATTCATAATTTAAATTTTTAATTGTATCTCAATAGAGACGAAGAAACAAACTGGAAACTGAACATGGATGATCAAGGTGTTTACAGGACTTATGACCTGTCATTGGTTGGGTTAAGCGCACGCTTTATGTAATTACAACATTCCCCATTCCACCATTGTTATTATGATCATGTATGATACATTTTTGGAAGTTGTATATATACTCCAAATCCATACATATCTTCACGTGGCAGTTCCAGTCATTGGTTGGGTTAAGCGCACGCTTTATGTAATTACAACATTCCCCATTCCACCATTGTTATTATGATCATGTATGATACATTTTTGGAAGTTGTATATATACTCCAAATCCATACATATCTTCACGTGGCAGTTCCAGTCAGACAGGTCATAAGTCCTGTAAACACCTTGATCATCCATGTTCAGTTTCCAGTTTGTTTCTTCGTCTCTATTGAGATACAATTAAAAATTTAAATTAACCACCCACAGGTGAAAATCCAGGATAGATATAAGTATACATTTCACAAATATTTGTAAATATTCTGGTCAATTATTTGGCGTATAAAATAGGAGTGGATACTCCAGGCGACTTCTAACAGTGTGCTAGGAGGCGGTAGCCTCTTCGCATTGTGTTAATAAAGTAGTTTGCTAAATGCTAAACAATCATTCTTCATAGATGGCGTTAGTGGATGGATTGTATAGATTAATCTTAAAAAATTAATTAGTACAATCAAATCTACATAGATGGCTAACTGGAACTGCCACGTGAAGATATGTATGGATTTGGAGTATATATACAACTTCCAAAAAATGTATCATACATGATCATAACAATGGTGGAATGGGGAATGTTGTAATTACATAAAGCGTGCGCTTAACCCAACCAATGACAGGTCATAAGTCCTGTAAACACCTTGATCATCCATGTTCAGTTTCCAGTTTGTTTCTTCGTCTCTATTGAGATACAATTAAAAATTTAAATTAACCACCCACAGGTGAAAATCCAGGATTCGTATACAGATATAAGTATACATTTCACAAATATTCATAATATTTATTGTTTCTCGAACAATGATGTAAAACTCCATATAAATAATGAATACAAATGAAAACGTCTGTTTTCTAAAAGTTTTATTATATTTTATGGGAATGACATGGTTTGCCCTTCTAAGGCATTATCAAATGTGACGAAATTTCAGCTCGATGCTGTTTATATACACTAGTAAACGGAGCAGAATATGGTAATAAACAAAAATTTATGTGACTTTATACATTATTAACAAATAATTACTTGGGTAGGTCCAGAAATATTGGAAAGTGTTTCTTGGAACTCGTTAAGAAATTTTATGATTACATAGTTAGGGGATACTAAATGATATTACCATATTCTGCTCCATTTACTAGTGCATTTGATAATGCCTTAGAAGTGCGAAACATGTCATTCCCATAAAATATAATAAAACTTCTAGTTCTGTTCTTCTACTTCTAGTTCTGACGTTTTCATTCGTATTCATTATTTAATATTCATAATATTAAATGCACCTCAAATGCCATTCAAGTAATTACATGGGGCATGGCAAGCCCTCGTAATAAATATTTTTTTGTTGATGTAAAAATGCTTTGAAATAAAGTATCTTCATTTGGTATTTATAATATCACAGGCAGAAAAACAGTATTTGATGTTTTTTCAAAATAAACAATTAAACTATAAGTACCTACCTGTAATTCATACAAATTACAATAAAATTGGTACACTTGCATATTTTAACTAGGTACTTAATTAAATGACATGTTAAGTGACATCTATGGTTAAATTGACTTTTAAGGCTGTTAATACAAATGTATTTTCGGCTACCTAAGAGCTACAATATTAATCAGCGGGGGCCTTGACCTGCAGAGTGAGGCGAGCTGCTAGCCTACGTGATGTACCAGCGCCAGATAATTTAACACATCAAATGGATATGGCGCGTAGGCGTATGTGGGAATTCAAACTTAATTATTGTACTACCGGTGTCTCTAAAGAATTCATAAATATTTCTGTTATATGATATATTAATTATATGAAAAATAAAAAAGACAATTCCATAATTACTTAACCTTTTTATAGCCGCAAATAAATCACGCCACAGTGCTTATCAGGCCTAATATTTTATGTCAATAAAACTTGTCTAAAATTTTTTTTTTGCTGTGTTAGAAAGAAATTATAATTTACTTACGAAATATTATATCTTTCTAGTTTTTTCTTGAAGTTCAAATTTTCATTGTCAAACAGTTTTCGAAAATTACCGATAAATTAGTTAAAAGTATTTTGAAACTTGATAAAATATTTCGAGATAACTAAAACAGATGTCAGCGTGTGTTCCGTTTCTGCCAAATTGTCACTACAAGTCAATACGGCGCAAGAATACGTCACCAAAAGTTTTTCCAAGATATCTCGTCTCTGGCAATACGAGCACTGTGTGTGTGAGCCATCGAGTTAATGAAAGATTACGATAGTTCATTGTGATTTTAAAATAATGATAAACACATAACATAACTAACTAAACATCACGCTGTTTCTGCGAAGGGATAGGCAGAGAGGATGGATCGCCATACTGCTCTATCCTGACATACCTCTAGGTTCCTCTACAATCAATGTGGCTGCCTTTCAGTACTTGATTAATTTTCTTGGTCTTCCATGGTTTTTCTTTTCACTCACACAGCTTGTATACCATTTGCCCATTCGTTCTTTATTTAATATTTGATTTATTTGACCATGCCACGTTTTCCTCAGTCTACTTCTATTTCTGTTTACATTGTTAGCATATATATTTTTTAAAATTGTATCTTGAACAATGATATAAAACTCCTTATAAAATAATGAATACGAATTAAAATGTCTCTTATTTATAAGTAATATTATATTTTATGGGAATGACTTGTTTCACCTTTCTAAGGCATTTGATAAAGTATTGGAAAGGTGAAATATGTCATTTCCATAAATTATAAAAATAAAAACTTCTAGAAGACAGATGTTTTCATTCATACGAATTAATATATACTTTTTTCAAACCATCTTAATGATCCTTTCATTATATTGTACACACTTTCATCAATGAGAAAATATGTTTTTCAAAATAGCAAGATTCATATAAATTTTAAATTGTATTGGGATATTAATAATATCAATTATTTTCATAATCATAAGCTAAGTTATAAACATAATTGTGATTACGTAATATATTTATTTACCTTGAGTGAATTTCTGTTTGAATTATCTTGCATGTTCTCCTGTCCTTGCGGCTCTACTCGTGTCGTGTGTCGGATGACATATCTATCTTCGTTGGACAGGTTCTCATTGGACGTGGAAACATCCGTCTCACTTCCAGATAAGCTTTGAGGAAAGCTTCCTGGAGCTGACAAAACAAAACATTTATTTAATACACTGGTTCAAATGTATTCACACAACTATTCTTCTTAGTGGGTGATTTAATGATTGTGATGATTGATAATGAATGAATCAGTGAAATATTTTATATAAACAAACCATCACGCCGGTTCTCCATAGGGGTAGGCAGAGAGAATGGACCGCCACACTACTCTATCCTGGCACACCTCTCTAGCTTCCTCCACATTCATACAGCAAGTCAAACACGCACGTTGATTCTTCCGACTTCTAACATGACCAACCTTTAAAATTTGATTAATTTGGTCAAGCCATGTTTTTCTCGGTCTGCCTCGACTCCGTACTCCATTTACATTATTAACGTATACTTCCTTAACCATTCTATGTGTGTTTTTCCCTATTTCGATATTTATAGTGCATCTTAAACTCAATGGCTTCATACTGAGATACCGCTGGCTTATTGTGTGCTTCGTATAATCAGTGGCAACTTATAATAAATATAATACAGTATTTTTGAAAAAGAAGAAATATGACAGTCTGTAACATTAATGTGAATGGTGAAAATCTGGAACAAGTGGATGAATTTGTTTATTTAGGGAGTATGTTAACAAAGGATGGGAGAGTGGAGAAGGATATTGAAAGAAGAATTAGGGTAGGCAACAGAGTAAATGATGCACTTAAAGTTGTCATCCAAAAAAGCTAAGATGGCAGTGCATAATGGTGTTCTTGTGCCGACCCTTATATATGGAAGTGAAGCATGGAGCTGTAGTGGAAACTGAGTAGAAATGAGATCTCTAAGACGAATGAGTGTCAAATGCAAGTATAAGAAGTAAATGAATGAAAGTGTTATGAACAAAATAATGAAAGGGTCGTTAAGACGGTTTGGATACATGGAAAAAATGAGTGAAGAGAGAATGGTGAACAAGATATATGTAAACGACGTGAACGGAGCTAGAAATAGAGGAAGGCCGAGGAAAACGTGGCACGATCAAATCAATCAAATATTGAATGTCGGTCACGTGAGGAGTCAGCGAAATTGAGGTGCGTGCATGACAAGATGTATGAATGTAGATGTATGTCAGAACAGAACAGTGTGGCGGTCCATTCTTTCTGCCTACCCCTCCGGAGAGACGGCGTGATGGTTAGTTAGTTAGTTAGTTAATACAGTATTAACTCTTCACACTTCAAAAAATATTTTTACATGGAAATATATGGTAACAAACAGGTAAATTTAATAAAATTATTTTGTTATACTCGTATATGCTCCTTATGGAATATAATGGTAATTTATTCACCTTGTTAAAGGAGTTGTTGATAAAAATCAATGTCAAGTTCACCTCGACATAGAAGTTCAAAGGGTTAAGATACTTAATCAAAATAAAAACAGATTTAGAAAACAATTTTCTTACAACTAAGAAACATTAGAAGTAATGAAACTATTTAATTAGAAAGTTTTCTGATATACTTATACAAATAAATCTAATAAGAATGTTATAATTAATATTTATTTCCGTTTTTGACAGTGACATTAAAAACAAAATGAAGTATTGCTTGAATAATGATTAGTCAATATTGCATTGTATGTTATTTAAAAAAAACACTAGAAAACATTACGACATACCTGACTGTTTCCTTGCCATTTGGACATTGTTGGTGAATTGAAGAAATCTGCCCGTATTGCGAAGAGAACTCATTTCTGAAATAATATATTGCATTCATTGACCTCTGACACCAGCTATAAGACATAAGAATCACACTATATGTATCTATATCTAAAATGGAAGATATCTGAATATGAATCATACAAATATGTAAGAAGAAAAAAAACTAACATACTTTAAAAAGAATTTTCCCTAAATGACTCAGTGCAATTTAAACATAAGAGACAACATTAGCCCTTAAACTAGCTCCAAACAAACAGAAATCATTCAAATCAGCAACAAAAACACATCTAATTTTGTTCGTGTTTACGATTGCTTATCAAGTTGAAATTTTAAGTGTCTGATTTTCACTTTCATCGTAGTAAAACGATATGTACGCTTAATTCAAGAAATGGATTATTTATCAAAGGAAGCGGGAGAAGGCATCAACGAGAAAAACATTTTATAATGTAAAAATATATGGAATAATAAAATAAACAAATTTGCACAAAATATAGTAAACAAATACTAAAAAGGATATTAAAAAAATGTGGATATGAAAATATTGTGGTTTTTCGCGAATGAAATAGAAATGACACATTTCTTTGAGCAAAAAAGACAGGATTTATATTATTTACTTGTTCTTGGAAAATAACTCGGCGGCAAATAACATGAGTTACAGCGTAAATTATAATATGTCGAAACTACAACATTTTACATGAATTACTAATGACATCAATTCACAAATTCCTCACGAGGAATGTCATGTCCACAGATTACATATCTTATTTTACCACAGATTTTTTTTTTACATATTGTAACATTGATACGTGTAGATTAACACTAGGGGATTGTGTTGAGTAAAATGATTCAACTAGAAAATATTAACAATTATAAGGTGAACTTGGACTTCGGTGATCTGGAACATGCAGGTTCTAAGAGTAGAAAAAAATTCCCATCAGATTGACGGGTCTGATGATGGGATGGGGTCCATGAACGAGGAAATGCGGGGAATCTCGACTCGAGATTATCGAGATTCATCTCACGTTGCCTCGGCGCCAAACGCCCATGATTTATAGATAATATGATTCGTATTATTAGATTACAATCAAAGACATACTTGCTAAAAGCTGGTCAGCTTACTTAATTTTACTGCGTTCATCCGTCCGCGTACGAGGAACGTACGAGGCGGACGATGGGAGAGCCGTGGATGCTGGAGCCGACCTGGCCTCCGCCGCGGAGATCGGGCGAGGCAGACGACGGCGAAGGGTGACATGGAGGCTGGCCAGACGCTGCACGGCGCAAAAACATCACGCGGATGATGGGCCGCGGAGGGCACGGGTCTCCTTCGCAGCGACAGCAATGGTCGGCATCAGGCCCCAATGGTGATAAGCTGGCGCCATGGTTGCTGACGACATGCGACGCGTATATCGCGATCTTCTTCAGATTATCGTTCGGCGCCCGCCGAGCGCCGGGAGATGTTACCTCCACCGGAGTCCGGTGTGTAAGTCGCGCTACCTCGCTGATTTTTGCGGCGGTTTGATCTATGGGGTCCGAAATGTTTCTCTGAAGGAGTATCGATTTTTTGAAATCGTGGCGGTTGGAAGAAGTATTTATATTATGATGTTCAGCTAGTTTTTAGATGATTTAATCTATTACCGAATATGCACGTATGTTGGTAGATCCAGGTATATATTGATATCCAGGTGATTGTCACACTGTCTTTGGTCTGGTGTAGAATTCTCGTGACAATAAAATGGCGATAGATCGGCTACCTATCACATGTCATAAGAATCAATATAATAGCTAAAATAAATTGTATACAGTAATTTGGTTCAAACGACCTGTTGTTTACAAGGAAAAAATATATATATATATAAATATAGATGGGGTATCTTTCAGAACAATACGACGATCTGGATCTGTAGAATGGATCAATCCATGCTTCAGATAACGAAGTGTCTTGCGACATACATGGAGGAGGATCTAGAATTGTGGTCCAGCTGGCGGACTTCTATTCTATTGAGTTGTCATTGACACGACGAAGAAGAGTGTCGGAATTCTCTACTCAAGGTGCAGTTGCGTAATTCTGATCTATTAAGGCGCATCCAGTGATAGTTGGGTGGCTTTATTTTGCAGGAGTTTATGTATTAACTAGAAGTTTGGTGATCCGGGTTGAGGACTTACCTTGTAATTCAAAATATAAATCTGCGTGCTGAGTTAATTGTTTATTGGTTACTCTGGGCGGAGAACTAAAATATTGTTTTTAATATGTTGACATAACAAGATTATAAAAAAAGAGTACTTGCGATTTTTTTTTTTAAATCATCTTAAATTTTATATTCATAAGCAAATTCAATTGCCGGCCAATTAATAAAAAAATATTATAATATTTTGAAAGGCTCTTCTTCTTCTCTGGTTTCAATCCTGGGATTGGTTTGCAACAATTTCCTCCATTATTCTCTTCCATTTTTCCCTGTCTTGTGCGGCTCTTTTGAGATCTGCATATGATGAGCAGCGCACGTCCACTAACAGGTCCTCCAGGTACTCTCGGCGTGGGCGTCCCCTAGAGTTTGTCCCCTCGGTCATACCCTCCATTATGGCATGCAAGAGACCTTCTTGACGTATTACATGGCCGATCCATCTTGCACGCCTTTCGGACAAGGTCCTGAGCAGGTGCCTTCCTCCTTCGATTCCTTGAAGAACTTCCTCATTCGTGATGTGGTCTCTCCAGGAAATTCCAAAGAGTCTTCTATAGGACCACATCTCAAAAGCCTCTAGTCTCCGCTTATCCCTTTCGGATAGGCACCATGTCTCGCAGCCGTACATCAAGACACTCCATACATAGGTCTTGATGAGGAGTATTCTCAGTTTTAGGTCTATATTATTTGATTCTATTATTTTCGACCTTTTATTAAATGCAAGCCTAGCCTGATGTATACGGCTGTCGACCTCGCTCTTAGACCGACCGTCCCATGTTATTTTGCTCCCGAGGTAGACAAACTCCTTGGTGTTCTTTAGTGGAACTCCTGACATCACTACTCTCATATGATGTTGCGTTCGGCCTACAGTCAGCAGCTTTGTTTTATTTATCTTCATGTTGTAGCTATCTTGAAGAATGTCTTGCAAAGTATCTAAGGCCTCCTGCAGTTCCTCCTCACTTTCAGCAACCATAGCAATATCGTCAGCAAACCTTATCATGTCTATCTTTTGCCCGTGTATCCTTACACCTTCTCTGTGACTCATTCTCTCTCTCAGGTCGTCAATCGCATTCTGTATGTAAACGTTAAAAAGAGCAGGTGACAGAGAGCATCCCTGTCTTACCCCTTGTCTTATACTGGCTTCCTTTGTGCCCTCGTCACATCTGATTATGGCGGCCTCATTCTTGTATAGCGCCTGGATTATTTGTCTATCTCTATATTTAATATCAATTTTTTTCAAGATCTCGAAGAGCTTCCTCCATTCCACCCTGTCGAAAGCCTTCTCCAGGTCTATGAATGCGATGTATGTGTTTTGGTTTTTTCTTACTCTCTTTTCTAGTAGCATTCGCAGTGATAATATTGCTTCTCTGGTTCCTACACCTCTTCTGAAGCCATACTGGTCACTGGAAAGGATGTTCTCTACTTTTGGTTCTATTCTTTTTTGAAAGGCTCTATGGAGTGATTTTGTTTGTGGCTTAATTAATGTCTCTGGTTGGAACTGTCATCTGTGCCAGACGAGCGGACGACGCTTATGTCAATCGTCTTTAGAGTATCGTAAGGTTATAATTATTTATATTTACTGTTTTATGTAATTTATCAAACGGTAATATGAGCAGTAGTTCTTCGGATTCTTCATCGTCGTCGTCGTCGTCTGAATCAAACACAAGCTCTGATTCTAGCGATGAATCGAATAAGTATGTAAACATTCAATTTTTAAAATATTATTTTCAGTCAAATTACTTTTATTAATTAAATTTTTTTATTATTCATTTTAGAAGTTCAAAACACACCGTACCGGAAAAGAAAAATATAAAGAGATCCCCTGTACAGAGAAGTCATATACGGTGTTCAGATAAATACAGTACCAAGAAAATTAAATCAGAACGTAAATCGAGATCTCCACATAACGCATATAAACTATCTCGGTCTCCTGACCACTCTAGGAAGATAAAAAAGCTTTCAAGATCCCCAAAAAAAGAGGGTGGTTCTCAGAAACATGGAAATTCAAGTCGTCGCCTTAGGTCACCCCCACATTCACCACCTAGAAGACGTGCGCCCGAGCAACAAAATTCGTCTCGAAAACGTTCTCAAACGCCAAAGCGCCGGTCGAGATCTCCAAAACGAAGTTCAAAGCCGGCCGTACTTTCTTCAGCCAGAAAACGATCATTATCACCTAAAAATTCATCAAAATCAAGAAAATATTCGAGGTCTCCTCTCGTAGACCGTTCTCAAAGAAATAAATCTCCGTCCCCGCGCCGTGTCAGGTCTCCGCGACGATCAAAATCACCCCGGAAACGTTCCCGATCGCCCAGAGGTTTCAGAGAGTCTAAATCTAAACACGGAGAAGAGTATGGCGGCCGTTCTGGAAGGAATAATGAGAGGACGGTGGTTAAAGAAGAGTTTGAGAGTAAGAAGGATGTAGAAAGATGGCCCCACGACAAGTATGAAGCAAATGTAAAAGAAGAACGCGGCCACCGAGGGGGGTATCACGAGGAGCGCAATGGATTTGGTGGAGGTATGTATTCATTTATATATCACATTTCAAGGACTTGATAATAATTTATATGAATGAAAACATCTGTTTTCTAGAAGTTTTATTATATATTATGGGAATGACATGTTTCACCTTGTTAAGACATTATCAAATGTAGCAAGAATCAAACGTAAACTGTTTATGATGCCTGAGCTAATATAGCAGAATAAGGTCATTGATGTGGCTAATACATTGTTAACTATAATTAAAGGGTAAAATAAAAATAATAATAAAATTATCTTCATTCAGGAGAATCAATAGCTAAAAATATGTTTACAGTAATTGGGTTGAAATAACCTGTTGTATACAAAAATGTGAAAAGCAACGGGAAACTACAAAACTAACTAATCATCACGCCGTCTCTCTGAAGGGGTAGGCAGAAAGAATGGACTGCCACACTTTAACCGATGCAGTACTCCATCCTTCTCTTGTCACTCCCGCGGGAGACACAGTGTGATGGGTTGCGAACCTCATCGCCACCAATAGCCTTCTTCTGCGCACACTTCGATCATTCATCGTCCGTAAAATAAATCTTCTTCTTCTTCTTCACTTTTGGTAGACTCAGGAGTCTGTTATTTCAGGCGAGTTCTCTTGAGACGCTGAACTCTAGCTTTCTCTCCACCGTTTCGGGGGTCTTCCTGGTCGGCGTTGTCCGTTTGGCGTTCCATGGAGAGCTATGTAAAAATAAATCTAAAATTTAAATATTAAATTTTTACAAAAGCTCCGACTGATAAAGAAACAATCTAACGCTATGTATTTTTTTGATCTTTGTGATAAATTTCCCAATTACCCTGTGTTAAGGAGTTTAATAACACTGCTTTCAAACTACAATCTTTAATAAAAGGCCCAAGCGGCATGCCAAAAACCATCAAAGATGTTATAGACTTTGTTGTAAACCAATCCCTAGAATTGAAATAATTATTTTGTTTTAATTTCAGGTTTAGGGGGTAATAGCAAAGGTAATAATAACTGGCGTCACTACAAGTCACAAGAAGAAGAGTTTTACGACTCCAGGAGAGAACAGCGGGAGAAGATCGGGACTGTGGGAGCCAGCGCCCTCTGGGGGCACTCTCCTCCCCGGATAGAGTGAGTATCTTCTTCATTATCACTTCATCCCATCATGTTTTTGTTTGGCAACAACTATGACTGTTCTTGTTTGAAAACGGCTATGACTGCCACACCGAAGGTGCAAGGTCTGATTCTCGGCGATAACAGTATGGAAAAAATAAATTCCCTCTCTGTCTTTGGTCTGGTGTTGAATTCACATGTCGTATTTTTAATTTGAGTTTTTGTTAACAAGTTATTTAATAAAAAATGGCCAAACCAACTGATTTTTTAAAGCTTTCTAAGTCCAATAATAATGATATCGCACGCTTAATAGTAAACTGACCGATTATGGTTTAGGTCATAATTGAGTTAACATCAGACAGAGGCTTGTGTTAACGCTATCCATCTATTTTTCACAATGTTAACGCTATTCATTTGTACGTACGATAATCGTTCACAATGTTCACGCTATCCATTCGTACGTGTTTTTCGACTGTTTTTGTTAAAACGCCGACTCATGTCAGATTGAGCAAAACTTGCTTTATTGAGTTAAGCCAGTGTTCTATTAAGCGTGCGATATATCGATAGCTGCTATCACAATATGATCATTGTTTTTTAAATTTTTTTTTTTTATATAATTAAAACATGCCTCAAAAATTTGAATATTTTTAATGCTATTTTGGGTTAGTACTCAAATTGTAAGTCGCATAGAGATTTGGGATATTGTTCTTGTAGCTCGTAATTAAAGATGAAATTAAATGATTAATAAATATGCATACTGTGACGTTCTCTGAGTATATGTGAGTATTGTTGATATTTCAGGTCAGACGAAGAGAATGTGAATAAAGCGCTAAAGAAAAGTAAAAGTACAGCCAAAGACACAAAAAAGAAATTGAAGAAATTAAAGAAAAAACTGAAGAAAGCAAAGAAGGCTCGCAAGAAGGCCAAGAAGAAGTCTAAATCTTCAGATGCGGAGGACGGCTCCGATAGCGAAGTGTGGGTGGAGAAAGGACGTGAGTACTGGTTTTTATTTACAACACAATTTTATTTCACTTATAATTGATAAAACTGTATTCATGCACTTGTAGCTAACGAACTAACCATCACACCGCTTCTCCGGAGGGGTGGGCAGAGAGGATGGACCGCCATACCGTTATGTCCTGTCATACCTCTCTAGATTCCTCCACATTTATACATCATAACATACATGCTCGTCGATTTTTCCGACTTTGAACGTGTCCGTCTTTCAGTATTTGATTAATTTGGTCATGCCAACATTTTAACCATTCTTCTCTCGTCTATTCGTTCCATATGTCCAAACCTTTGATCCTTTTTTAATTTTACTTATGATGCAGTCATCTGCCTTACATTTCTTCCTTATTTCGTCGTTTGGTATTCTATCATATATCGTTTTCCCGCACATTCTTCTCAGTGAACTCATTTCTTCGCCATTTATTATTTAACCATTTGAATGCGTATCGTCGATATTTCGACGAACGAATATCTATCATAAATTGTGTGTCATCGATATACGAGTATCGATGATATGACGCTAGACTTGCATTCAATGATTGTTTTGAAGTTATTAATAACAAATTGTTACATTTTGCAGAGGAAGCCGTCCACTATAGGGAAGATGGTGAGGACGAGGAAGTTAACGAGAATGGGGAGATGGGTCCAGTACAGCGGGCGCAAGTGTCCCTGGGCCGGCAGGACTTTGGGCGCGCCCTGTTGCCTGGGGAGGGTGCGGCCATGGCTGCCTTTGTGGCCGAGGGGAAGAGGATCCCCCGACGAGGAGAGATCGGACTCACCAGTGATGAGATTGCCCAGTACGAATCTGTCGGATACGTCATGAGCGGGAGCAGGTAACTTGAAATTAACTTAATTTCACTTGGTGCTGTATCCCTAGTACATATTACTCCCAATAATTTTAATACCTCTATAAATATAGGAATTTTTTAAATGTTCATATTAAGCACTCACTTTGTGGTTAGACATTTTAAACTTATAGATATAAAATAATGAAATATTTGTATTTAACTACAATATGGTTATCATGATTCATGGCAACTAGTTTAGCTTGGACCCAAGCTTCATTAGGGCAATATAATAACATTATTTCATTGCCCTGATGAGATGACCTATGTATGCGAGACATGGACGTTAACCAAAGAAGCAATGCACAACGGGCCATGGAAAGATCCATGTTGGGTATCTCGCTTAGAGACCAAATACCCAACGTGGAGATTAGAAGACTTACCAGGGTCACCGATATAGGGATACGCATTTGAGGATGAAGTGGCATTGAGCTGGACATGTGTGCCGACGGGATGATGAAAGATGGAACCAGAGGGTTACTGAACGGAGGCCAAGGCTGGGTCGGAGAAGTGTTGGGAGCGATGATATTGTGCGGACGGCGGGAAGGGCTTGAAGAACACTGATATGAGACCAAGAGGGATGGCGTGAGGGTGGAGAGGCTTACGTCCAGCAGTGGATGGAGAAAAGCTGCCAAAGAGTTTTGCTTGGACCCAAGCTTCATCAGGGAAATCTAACAGTTATTATATTGCCCTGATGAAACTTAGCTACAAGCGAAACTAGCTGGCTTCAATTGTAATAACCACACAGTGGTTAAATACAAAGTGTTTTATTTTATATTTATAAGTTTAATAAATACTGGGTTAAGATTTTCGGTATTTCATTGCATACAGAAAAAGTATTATATTTTATAAAAAATCAGAAAAAATTTACCAATACAACCAAATGATATACTCGTAGTTTGCAATGTCGTGAACTGAAGTTTTAAGAGTAAAGAATATGCTACTCTCTTACGCACACTCTTTACATTTTATTCTCGCTACTTATATATTCCTGAGTGCGACAGACAATTTTTTAGCAAATTTTGCACCAGTCAATCTCAGACACTTGTTATGAGCAGACCTTTTTGCTAGATGATTTTTAATCTTGCGACCATATTCCAATCGCCTCTAGAAAGCAGATGTTTAAATATTAATGCTGAGAACAATATATAAAGTTATTTGTACTCACTCTGAACAATCCTTTCACTATTAGCTTCTAAACTTTTATTATTTCATTGATTTATGAAGTTTATAAATCACATAACCTTTTAATAGCCATTATATTGAAAATAATATGACACATAAATGACCTTTTTTTATAATTATACATATTATTTTTACAGACATCGTCGAATGGAGGCTGTGCGTATACGTAAGGAAAATCAAATCTATTCTGCAGATGAGAAGAGGGCCCTCGCTATGTTCAGCAAAGAAGAGAGAACCAAGAGAGAAAATATCATTCTCTCTCAGTTCCGGGAAATGGTTTCAGCTAAATTAGCTGACAAGGACAAGACCAATTAGTTATGTTGTTATTTGCGCATACATGCACTATTAAAATCGTTTTCTGGGATAAACTATTATTTGAAAAGATGTAATTTTTTAATGTACCTAATATTTGTATATTGTTTTCAGTTGATGATTAAAAACGAATATTTGTATTTTTTCTTTGTTTTATTTGTTAACGACAAGTGCTTATAACATTTCAATAAAGAAGTGTATTAACCCCTTTAGTGCGGCTAGCTACATTTGCAGTCTGAAAAAATTGGTTTCAAACTGCCACAAACTGCATTTGCAGCTCATATATGAATGTATCTTAATTAATCATAATCAATTCAATATTCAAGAACCTATTGGCCCCAAACAGTGTCAAATGCTGTTCTCTGGACCATGGCAGGTGAAAAGCCAATTAGAGAACAAGTCGTTAGACGCAAATGGTTGTGGATCGGTCATACTCTGAGACAGAACCCAGCCTGCATTGCTCAGGGCTCACTAGACTGGTCTCCTGTGGGGGGAAAGAGCCCTGCAGGACGAGGTTAAAGCAGCAGGCCTCACTTGGGATGATGTTAGACATCAGGCATGCGATAGTCGGGTGGAGAAGGTTCCTCGAGGCCCTATGTACCACAGAGGTGTGACAGGACAAGAAGAAGATTTGAATGTATCTTATAAACCATTTTACTGTTGTTTCTTACTACTAAATTGTACGTAATATTATGATGAACTGAGATTATCTGTCGAGCTGAAGCCAAATGCAGTTCAAGGCTTTTTTTTTACTGCAAATGAAGCCAGCTACACAATGGGGGTTAAAATATCTATGGTTTGGGAATGAGTTATGAAAGAAAAGTATATAGAATATGCAGAAAAGAAAATATTTTACTGTGTCTAAAAAGTGCAAACAAATTTCTGTGTAATTACAGTCATTCCATTTTTATCTAACCATCATGAAGTTTTGAATTTAATTACTTTGTTTGAATAGAATGAACTGCCACATTGTTCTTTCCTGACTTACCTCTTGAGCTTCTTCTATATTTATACATCTGAACATACACACTCATTGATTTTCTTATATTGATTAATTTGGCATGTCAAGTTTTTCATTACTACATTCAATTAATTAATATTATCAATAAACTAATTCGTGCCATGTTTTTCTCGGTTGTCATCAGCTTCTTTTTCCATCCACATTGCTGTATACAATTTTTTAACCATTCTTCTCTCATCCATATGTCCAAACCATCCAAGTAACCTTTTCTAATGGTTTCAGCATCATTTCATTTTTTAACTAACTAACCAACCATCACGTCGTCTCTCTGAAGGGGTAGGTAGAAATAATGGACTGCCACACTTTACTTTCCTGACATATTTCTCTTGCTTCTTCAACATTCATACATCGTATCATGCATGTGCGTCGATTTCTCTGACTCCTCGCATAGCAGACATTCAATATTTGATTTATTTGATCGTGCCACGTTTTCTTCGGCCTTCCTCTATTTGTAGCTCCGTTCAAGTCGTTTACATATACCTTCTTCACTCATTCTTTCCATGTATCTAAACCATCTTAATGATCCTTTCATTATTTTGTTCATAACACCATCATTTGCACCGCATTCACTTCTTATATTTTCATTCGACACTATCATATACAGAGTATTCACACATTCGTCTAAGAGATCTCATTTCTACCGCATTTATTCTACTTTCATCCTTCTTTTGCCAGTTCCATACTTCTCTTCCATACATAAGGGTCGTTAAAAGAACACCATGGTATACTGCCATTTTAGCTCTTTTGGATAGGTTTTTGTTTGCGATAACAACTTTAAGTGCACCATTCACTTTGTTGCCTGCCCCAACCCTTCTTTCAATATCCCTCTCCACTCGCTCATCTTTTGTAAACATACTACCCAAATACACAAACTCATCTACTTGCTCCAAATTTTATATAGTATAAGATAAAATAGCAAATTGTAAAGGTGATATTTTATTTCCAGTAGATACAGCTTTTGACACAACAACAACAACAACAATGTGCAAATATCCCTGTTATAGTATTTATAGTTTTTCCATCATTTAACATTCAATTGGTTTACCATATATAAATAATACTATCATAATAATGAAAAATTCTTTAATAGAATATATTTAGTTTAATTCCACGTAAGTATATGGCTTCAACCGGTTTCATTATTTACAATGAACTTCTACCAAGATATTTCAAATAGCATCATTCATATTTAATCAGATTATTGAATAGAACGCAGGATTATTACAGATGTGTCACTGTCCTTGAGTCCTGCTGGCCCAGTCTTTATAACTTCCTTTGTATACCTTGGAACTGAAAAAAATAAGACTATTACTCTAAAAGAACAACAAAAAATCTACTGGTTTGAGAATAGAATACTTAGAATGATCCTGGGACCCAGACCCGGTGTTGCAGCGGGAACTTGGAGGCATAGGACCAACCAAGAGATCCGTATAAAGACCCAGCAGCCCCTTATAACGAGCGCCGTGAGAGCCGATCGCCTAACATGGATTGGACACGTATGCCGAGCCGAAGAGACCAGAGCAATCAAGACCCTGTACGCGTCTAGACCGACTGAAGTAAGACCTCTAGGAAGGCCTAGACAAATCCTAATGGACAATGTTCTAGCTAGGTTGGGCGAATCGGACTGCTGGGAGCAAAAGGCGCAGGATCGAGGAACTTAAACCTTAAAACTCTTCAAGAGTTGTATGGCCATAGGATGTAAGTAAGTATATCATGGGTTTATAAGATAACCATAGTATTGAAAATGTAAATGAACATGTCTTATGAAAAGACTAACTTGATGAATCCATTGGCCAAGGCGGCCTCCATGGCTCTGGTTGCCCGTCCACCCATATTGCAATGAAAAACAATTTGAGTGTCTTTATTAGGAAAATCCCGTCCATACTTTTTCTTGAATTCCTCTTTATTTTGATTTTGCAACGTGTCATTTAGTTGATCAACTGAAATCATAATAAATACACATATAATTCAGGTTGATGTGCGTGCATGACAAGATGTATGAATGTAGAGGAACCGAGAGAAGTATGTCAAAACAGTGTGGCGGTCCATTCTTTCTGTCTTCCCCTCCGGCGAGACGGCATGATGGTTAGTTAGTTAGTTGCTTAGTTACTTAATGAAATATGTCCCAAAAACTCTTTTTTACTGGTCGAAGTCAGGCACTTACTATACTTCCTCTTAACTGATAAGTTTATATAATAATGGGGAAACATGAAAACATAAAAATTAAAGAGACATAGTTATATCACATGGAATATTGATGCTGGCTGGAATCTTTCCGATTTCTACAAGTTGTTGAGGATCCCTCACATCCACCAATAAAACTTCAGGCCTGGCTTGGTACGTCACCACATCTTCATAAGTCACAATTCGATCCATCGCTGTGTCAAAAAAAATTAGTACAGACTTCAAATCTGATATTTAAAATGTAGAACTGGTGAAACCTTGCAGTATCTGAAAAAATATAATTATATTAGCTAATGTCCAGTACACATTGCAATGACTTTTTCAATTATATTTGAGTATGTAGTTGAATATAATTTAGTAATTGACAGAACTTCAGATTCGTCTTTCTCATTGGGATTATTTCATCATCATCATTAGCCATCTGTCATCCACTGCTGAATGTAGGCCTCTCTCATAGCACGCCACCGCCCCCTATCCATTGCCGCTCCCATCCATCTATGTCCAGCAATCTTCTTTAGATCGTCGGTCCGGCAGGCAGGGGGACGTCTACGGAATCCTGTACACGGTCTCCACTCCAGAACCCATCTTCCCCATTGGCTGTCGGTTCTCCGACAGATATGGCCAGCCCACCGCCACTTCAGCCCGCTTATCCGCAGAGCCACCTTGGTTTGTTGTCGAATAAATTCGTTTTTAAATATGCAAGTACAAAATATCCAAGCATGGCTCTTTCCATGGCACGCTGGGCGACTAGGGATTATTTCTCTTCTTCTACAAGTGTCCTGTCCGGTCTCCCCAACGTTGGCGATCACCTCGGCGAACCTGTCCCTGTCCTGCGCCCCTCGGCGCACAGCTCCTCCACACTTTGGATGTCGGTCCACTCTCTCACGTTTCGCAGCCAGGACATTTGTCTCCTTCCGGGCCCTCGGCGTCCCTCAATTTTCCCCTCCAATATCAGTTGGAGAAGGTAAGACTTTTCCCCATTCAGTATATGACCCAGATGTGAGATCTTTCGAACCTTGATAGTTGATAACAATTCCCTGTCAACTATAGCTCCCCTCAGGACTTCGGTATTGATAACCATGTCTGTCCAGGGAACTCTGAGCATTCGGCGATGGAGCCACATTTCAAAGGCTTCCAGTCTGTTCATTGAGTTAACTTTCAAGGTCCAAGTTTCACACCCGTACAATAAAACAGACCACACTGTTCATTCTCTGGCGGAGTTTCAAGTTTACGCTATCATTGCAGAAGAGTGATTTCATTTTATTAAACGTAGCTCTTGCTGCCTCAATTCTGCATTTTATCTCTACATCTGGGTGGAGAGATTGCGTTAGTATGCTGCTGAGGTATTTAAATTTTTCCACCCTTTCAACGTTACGGCCGTTCAAATGCAATACTGACCCATTGTAGTCAAGCCGTCCGAATGTCATCCATTTGGTTTTGCTGATATTTATTGTTCACCCCAATCTTTCACCGAACTCGTCAACAAGATTACTATGATTAATAAATACTACTACGATTCTTCTTTCTTCTTCGATGGCCCTACAGCCCATATCGAGCCTTAGCCTCCAGTATTCTTCGCCTCCAACTCCTCCTGTCCTCCGCTTCGACCCTCCAATCTGACACTCTTAACAATCTTGCTCCATCTCTCCGAACTTCATCCTCCCATCGCAGCCTTGGTCGTCCAATTGGTCTTCTACCACCTGGGTGCTACTCCAGCAATCTTTTTGGGGTTCGCGATGACGGCATCCTCTGCACGTGACCGGCCCATCTCAGTCTATTCAGTCTGACCTGTGTGGAGAGACTGGGAGCTTTGTAAATATTGTACAGCTCGTCATTATGCCGCACTCTCCAGCCTTCACCGTCATTCACAGGCCCCAGAATTCTGCGCAGCACCCTTCTCTCAAAAGTATCCAGTCGCTCTGCAGATTTCGCTGTCATTGTCCACGCCTCACACCCATAGGTCACTACTGTTCGGATGATTGTTTTATACAGGGTGATTTTGGTTTTCCAGTGTACGTTTCTTGATTTGAGCGCTGGTAGTAGAGAGAAGAATGTTTTGTTACCAATTGTGATTCTTCTTTCGATTTCCTTGTGATCTTCGTTTTCTTTTGTTATAGACGAACCCAGGTAAGTGAAGTCCTCCACCATCTTAAAGTTGTATCTGTCCTTGAATCTGATGGTTCGCCTTGAGTTATGGGTTGCATTCCTGGTTTGTTTCATTATTTGTGTCTTTTCTTCGTTTATCTCTAAACCCACCTCCTTGGCTGCTGTCTCTAAAGGCTCAAATACTTCGTGTATGGCACTACTACGATTAATAAATATTAATTACTCCACAATTTAAATATTGGCGTATCTTATTTATAACACTATAAGCAAGTAACCCTCTGGCTCCATCCTCCATCACACACACACACAACCATCCCACTGCCACTTCACCCTCGCAATGCGTATCCCTACATCAGTGACCCTGGGGCGTTTTCTTATCTCCACGTTGGGTATATGGTCTCTAAGCGAGATACCCAACATGGATCTTTCCACGGCCCGGGTTACTGAATGGAGGCCAAGGTTGGGCCGGAGAAGTGTTGGGAGACAGCCTACCAGGTGGAGCGATGATATTGTGCAGATGGCGGGAAGGGCCTGGAGAACACTGGCGAGAGACCGAGAGAGATGGCGTGGGGGTGGAGAGGCTTACGTCCAGCAGTGGATGGAGACAAGCTGACGAAGAAGTAAGTATATAAAAAAAAGGTTCACTGAATTTTTCTGTTTTATTTAACGTACGTGATACATTCACTTTGACTGTACCATTCTGCGCTATCCCGTATCACGTACGCGTTTGTATAAAGTAATGTACCTAAAATGTACAAACTGTTAGGGATACGCGCGTGTGCCAACAACACTTGAGTACAAGTCTTCACAAATATGATAGTTTTACAAGGGGCAGGTGAAATGTGCGGTCGAGTCTTTGACGTCTCGTAATTTAAAAAAATAAAATTAATATACAATTAAATTTAATCAATAAAAAACCTGCTTCTTTTTTGCACGTTTCTCCGAAAATTACCTGAAGGTAAGGCGGTTAAAAAATGTAAATTTCCAGGTGGGCCTTGTGTAATTTTGTGTCTCAAAGGGAGGCCATGGGTCAAATAAGTTTGGGCTACACTGCATTACATGAAGATATGAAGTATCTATTTCCTCGTTACATCCTTGATATCGCTATTTCCGTGATCGTAATATGTAACCGAGTTAGAATGTATTATATATCATAAAGAAATACTGAGTTCAAAACTTACTGTTAGTTGGGACAGGTGTTAAGATTATGTAACGGTAATTTGATTTAATGGAAACTAGCCTCAACACTCAACAGAAACGTTAGTTTCAAGTGACATGATTAGGGTTATCTACATGCAGTTGATAAAAATCAAATTGTGTATACTTACAGATATTACATAACATTGATTTAGATAACTAGCTAACAACATTGAAAGATTGATGGTTGAGGTATTAATTTTGTAAAACTCCATTATTAATTTATCTTCTTCTTCTTCTTCAAGTGCCCTGTCGGGTCCCCCCAACGTTGGCGATCACCTCGGCGAACCTGTCCCTGTCCTGCGCCGCTCGGAACAGCTCCTCAACACTTCGGATGCCGGTCCACTCCCTCACGTTTCGCAGCCAGGACATTTGTCTCCTTCCGGGCCCTCGGCGTCCCTCAATTTTTCCCTCCAATATCAGTTGGAGAAGGTGGTACTTTTCTCCACGCAGTATATGACCCAGATATGAGATCTTTCGAACCTTGATAGTTGATAACAATTCCCTGTCAACTCTAGCTCGCCTCAGGACTTTGGTATTGGTAACCATGTCTGTCCAGGGAATTCTGAGCATTCGGCGATGGAGCCACATTTCAAATGCTTCCAGTCTGTTCATTGAGTTAACTTTCAGGGTCCAAGTTTCACACCCGTACAATAAAACAGACCACACATAGCATTTGATCATTCTCTGGCGGAGTTTCAAGTTTACGTTATCATTGCAGAAGAGTGATTTCATTTTATTAAACGTAGCTCTTGCTGCCTCGATTCTGCATTTTATCTCTACATCTGGGTCAAGAGATTGTGTAAGTAAACAATTGTTAAGATAATAGTAAACAATTGTTAGGTGGTTTTACTCGGATTTAATTTATATAAATTGTGACGAATTTGTTTAAAAAATTTGCATTATATACTTTCTCCCCCACCCTTAAAATTTCCAAATTCAAAGGACACACTGTTTGGCGATTAGGTTCAGTTTGAGAATGCCCTCGCAAGGCGAAACAAATTTGTCACAATTTATATAATTTAGCTATGATATGGTATTATGTAGTAAGAAAAATCATATCTATTCAGCAGAAAAAAAGAGAGTCCTCAAACAGAGAACCATGCAAGAAAAAATCATTCTCTCTCAGTTCCAGGAAATGGTGTGAGAGCTAAACTGGCCGATAAGGACAAAAAATCAATTATGTAGTTATATTTATGTTTGCGCACACACGCACCATTAATAAACATATACTAGGTTTTCAATTTATATTTTTCTCCTTGTGCCATATCAAATTTCCCCGTTAGTCTTCATTTCTGCAAAGGCTTCTTTCCTAAAGGATATCTTCTCTACTGCATTTTTTCTGCTTTTTTCCTTCTTCCGTCAGTTAATAAATAAAAACAAATGTTTGTAATTTCTTCTTTATTTATTTGTGAACCCCAAAGTGCTATAACATTTAATGGAGAAGTGTATTCAAATATGCATTGTTTGAGAATAAATTATAACAATGAAAAACATATACACAGAAAAGGAAATATTTTACTGTGTGTAAAAGGTGTAAACAAACATCAGTGGACTTCTCATTTCATTGTTTGATAAATTAAATAAAAAATTATTATACTGCGATATGTTCTATAACTGCTGTTCCATTTTAATGTACAAATATTCCTGCTTATCACATTTATTATTGTATCCTAGATATATTACCTTTGCTTATGAAATACAAAAAATACTTTTTAAATGCTTGGGTGAGATATATAACATTATCCACAAATCTCAACAGTATTTAAGATTCGTGAGTTAACAAGGAGATTACTATCCTTGATTCTTGCTGGCCCAATCTGTGAAGCTTCCTTTGTATACCATGGAACTGAAAAGAAAATAGGACTCGGATTATATTACAATCAGGATTGATGTAATTTTTTTGTCGTCTTACATAAAAATAATAAATTATTTATGGGCCAAACTTTAGAATGGAATGCCAGTTCCATGCTTCGCTTCCATACACAAAAACACCATTGTTCACTGCCATTTTAGCTTTTTTGGATAGGTTTTTGTTTGCGATGACAACTTTAAGTGCACCATTCAGTTTGTTGTCTGCCCCAACCCTCATTTCAATATCCCTCTCCACTCGCCCGTCTTTTGTAAACATACTACCCAAATACACAAACTCATCTACTTGCTCCAGATTTCCCTTATTTACCTCAAAAATACAAACTAAAAATTGTGTAATATCATTTAAACCTAAACTAACTAACATTAATCATCATGCCGTCTCCCCGAAGCGGAAGGCAGATTTAAAAAAAAAAAAGAATCGACTACCACACTTTTCTTTTCTGACATACTTCTCTCGCTTCCTCAACATTCATACATTGTGTCATACACGCATATCGATTTCTCAGACTCCTCACGTGGCTAACATTCAATATTTGATTTATTTGATTGTGCCACGTTTTCTGCTTATTTAAACCTAAGATTTAAATACAGATATAAGAGGGTTAATTAAAAGATATTGGTTCACCATGAGTCTTCTTAATAAAAGCTTTTTTTTTACTAATTTCACAATTAATAATCATATTATAAATATTAAAAAAAAGACCACTCTATTTCATATTTTTCACTACTTGTATTTTGATACCTTTCCACCGGAGATATACAAGTATTTAATTAGTTAGACAACTATAGCATTAAACTACACGAGGATACTAACTTGTTGAAACCATTGGCCAATGCAGCCTCCATGGCTTTGGTTGCCCGTCCACCCAACTTGCAATAAAAAACAATTTGAGTGTCTTTATTTGGAAAATCCCGTCCGAATTTTGTCTTAAATTCCTCCTTGTTTTGATTTTTCAAAGTATCATTTACTTGACCAACTAAAAAAAAATTATACGGGAATAAAGCAGCACATTTATAAAAATTATAATTATTGTATTGTTGAATAGATCTTTACATCTTTACGGCGTGAGACAAATCGATGTAAAGGGTGAAAAAAAATAACATTAAAGGAAATTTGCATAGAACCGTGTGAATATAAATATAAGTTATCTCTTTATTGCTCTTCTTCTATTTCTTGCCCTGTCACACTTCCGTGGTGCATAGGGCCTCAAGGAACCTTCTCCACCCGACTCTATTGCAATATATTATTTCGAGAATGCTCAAGTTCCAAATGTTAACAGTAGCGTTAAAAGCGTACCGTTGTTAGAATGGAAGACTTGAAAATCTCCAAAAGAAGTAATTGGAAAACTCCAGGTGTTTATAAATAGGTGTATCCGTTATATATTCAAGATATTTTGGTCCCAAACAGCTTAAAATTCCATTATCTGGGTTATGGCAGATGAAAGGCAATTTAGAGAGAAAAAAAATCACTAAATATAAATGGCTATGGATCGGTCACATGCTGAGACGGAACCCAGCCTGCATCGTTCAGGGCGCACTTGACTGATCCCCTTTAGCAGTGGAGATACTTCGATAGAAGCCCAGAAGCCCGGCTTGCATACAAAATTTTTAATCAAAACCTCTTCTGGCTTACATAGGTTCAGCTATTGTGGTTATTCCTCTTACGTCTGATGGGAACATTGTTGGAAGGTGATTTGGTGGGTTGTTCGTTTATGCGGGGGCATGATTACTTAGATTTGAGGGTTTTGATCCAAAATTTCTTATGCAAGCTGGGCTTCTGGGCTTCTATGGGAGTACCGCCACTGCCCTTTAGGTAAAAGAGGAAACGAGGCAGACCTAGAGCCACCTGGAGAAGAATCTCGCAGGACGATGTTAAACTAATAGGTTTCACTTGGAATGGTGTTAGACATCAGGTGTGGGATAGTCGGATGGAAAAAGAGCTTGGAGGAAAATATCCCACACACTACGGGGGGGTATGACAGGACAGAAAGAAGAAGAAATAACAAATGATTGATTTTCATTTGTTAATTTCTAAGTTAAAATATACAGTTTTTTTCTTTCCATATTATATGATTTGCCATTAAATATCTTTTATTTTCTGGCTGAAACTTACTATCGGACAAAAGTAATTGAAATTATTAAGACATGGCAAAATTTGATAACATATAATAGAGATAGTTATACTAACGTGGAATGTTAATGCTAGCTGGAATCTTTCCGGTCTCCGTAAGTTCATTAGGCTCCCTCACATCCACCAGCAGAACTTCAGGCTTGTCCTTGTACGTCACCACATCTTCATAAGTCACAACTCGATCCATCGCTGTGTCAGAGAAATTTCGTGACTTCAAATCTGATTTCAAAAATGTAGAGCTGGTGTGAAGCCTTGCAGTATCTGAAATAATTTGAAAATAGAATAAAGAATTCACTACATAAGTGGCCAATAGAGTTTCTTCGAATGAATAAAATAGCAGTATTGATTAACCAACTTAGCTTTGTTCCAGTAGTTAAGTTAGTATTATAGCAGATACTTAGGTCTGGGTAAAATAAATACGTTTGGTAGGTTTTAGTTGAATACCAAAGTATTCAGTAATGGGAAATAACAATGAAACAAGATTACTAAAAAATGTATTGTCGAATAAAATCAGATCAATTATGTGTCTGTATCATAAATAAATACCGACTCGTTTGTTGTATTGTACTGTGTGTATCTTGGTTTTAAATCAATACACCGTATTGATTTCAGATTATTAATTCATTAAGATCGGTATGTTCACGTTTGAACATAAAAATAATAGTTTTTAAATTCCAAATATGTTTTTTGAATTCGCCCATAAAATGTTATTTAAAAGAACCAACTTGTTTTGAATCCAAGTATATAAGCGGGAAACACAACTATAAATAATATATATACATTTTTAAGGTTAGGTATTCTGATTAAGTTGATTTTTTTATTCATTTTTAGATATAATATAGAAATATCAACTGAGGTTAATCGCAAGCAACACTCTAGAGCAAACTGTCAAACGTGATGTGCTATTTAATAACTTTTCAAAACTTACTGCAAATCGGAGCCGGTGCAATTGCGCAGTGGCAATTTGTTTTAATGGAAACTAGCCTTAACACTCGACAGAAACGTAGAAGTGACATTAGTATAAGCTGTATGCCGTCGATAAAAATCAGAAAATAACACGTATACTCAATTATCGTTTATCTGTCACTGTCATCTTTACCACTTAACTTCCCCCTCCCCCCCATAAAGTTTAGTACAAACACTAGAAAAAAAATGCGGATTTGATGACGCGAGAGGTAAATAAGTACCTATGTTTTCCTCAAAACGAGTGACGGTTTTTCAAATAATAATAACCAATTTTATTAATTTTATTTTGTCATCCCATGACGGCTGATCCGAGGACAGAACGCATGATTTCTGATCAAGGGAATGTGGATTGTTCAAACCTGGACCCATCCTTGATCCTTATTCATAATAATGAGAAATTCTGCTCACATTGAGGATTGTTATAAAGTATTATTCTCAACTTTCGTATTTAATCGGTTCCTGTAACGTGTACTGAAGTTGAAATATACGAAGGAAAATTAAAATAATTATTAGATAGTGTTTTTTTTAATATAGGTACAGGGTTATTGGCTATTGAATACATTTCTTCTAGGAGGTCGTAGGGGAGGATATTTCCGATGAATTATCAATCAAATCAATCAAATCAATTTATTTTCTCAAAAGATATTACAAACAACAATTTTAGTTTAAGGCATATATTATGTCATGTAAGGCATTATGCAAAAGTCAACCATTTTTGAGATAAAATGAATTTAAGTTTATTTGAAATTTATCTTGGTCTGGTGTTTTAAAAATAAATTTAAAAATAACTGTTGGTCACAATCAAACTTTTATTTTTTTCTTAATTATTTTCTGATCAAAAGTATATGTGATTTTTTTTTTATCGCAATTTTTTTGGAGTTAGTCAATAAAAATAATTAAAATGTATGATATTTCCGTCTGGTATTTCAGAGAGACAGTTTTTGTTTTTGTGTTGATAATGAATGCCTGTTATGTTCCCTAATTTAGAAAAAAAAAATGGTTTGATTATAACCATCAGTCATTTTTTAAATTAATTTTTAAAACACCTGACCTCGATAAATTTCAAAAAAACTTAAATTCGTTTTAACTCAAAAATGGTTCACTTTTGCATAATGCCTTACATGACATAATTCATCGGAAATAACCTCCCCTACAACCTCCTAGAAGGAATGTATTCAATAACCAATAACCCTGTATATATTTTTAAAGGAGGTGCATCAGCATGTAAATAAATAAAACTAACTAACTAACTAACCATCACGCCGTTTCCCAGGGGGGTAGGCAGAGAGGATGGACCGCCATACCGTTCTGTCCTGACATAAATCTCTTGCTTCCTCCATATTCATACATCGTAACATGCACGCTCGTCGATTTTTCCGACTTGTGGCCGTCTTTCAGTATTTGATTAATTTGGTCATGCCATGCCTTCCTTGGTCTTTCACGGCTTTCTTTTCCACGCACACTGCTTGTATACAATATTTTAACCATTCTTCTCTCGTCCATTCGTTCCATATCGCACCTCCAATCGTAAACTGGCTGAATCCAAAATTCATGTTTTTTGGAAAATGAAGAAAACGTGTTTCGGTCCTCGACAGTTTTTGGTAAATCACACTATAACTTTATGAAATGAAAAGCTAAGCTTTTCTAGCCTTATTGGGGCAGTTTTTGATTTACTGGGTGATAGAGCGCGCTTTTTTTAGTCATTCTGTATACTTAACTCAATTCACCAAAATTTTGGAATGAGCCGTTTTACGACTGGAGGTGCGATATGTCCAAACCATCCCAGGGATCCTTTTTTAATTTTACTTATGATGCAATCATCTGCCTTATATTGTCGTTCGGTATTCTATCATATATCGTTTTCCCGCTTCTCAGTAATCTCATCTGACAATACTTTATTTATACGTATTTGGTGTTCTATTTATAAATTTATCGAGAGTTTTCGATTTCGATAAAAATCGAAATTGTAAATACAAACGAAATTCGTACAAAAGTCGAGGAACGCCTATATTTTTTCATAATCTCTCTAATATTTGAATAGCCGCGCCAAACGTTACTCGTCTGACAGACTGCCGATATTTTTATGAATATTTTTTAATAATCATTCCAAGGTCACTTTGTTATATTGATATCCGGTTCTCTTGTGTATGTTTAGGTATAAACGGTTACTCGAAAATAACTGCGAATAGCGAAGGTATTACAGCAGTTTTCGGTGGCTTTTTAATCGTGCATTATTTAAAGTAATACTGCTAAGGATAACAAGTCAAATTTATGTAAGTTTATAACTCAATAATTAATGTTTAAAATAATAAAAATACCTAGTAGGTATTTAAAGTTTTGTAAAAATGTACCATACACACAATTGTTTGTAAACATATCGTATGTAATAAAGAGCATTCAGTGGTTTTGAATGATTAAAAATATAGAATTTACAGCATACATTTATAAAACTAATCATTTTAGATTATTAATGCATTTATTTATTTTCAGTTTTGAAACCAGCAATAAATATGGCTTCAGCGAATGTTGATCGTATTTCACTGTACGAAGAAGTGGCTGATGTAAAAAATAACCCGGATGTCTTTTTGATAGATGTTAGAGAACCAAAAGAAATTTTAGAAACAGGATTAATTCCTGGCAGCATTAACATACCAAGTAACTTTTATTTTGTTTGTTTTATGTTTCACAATAATTATATAACACATCAACATAAATCACCACACTTCTATTAGCTTACTTGTTCACCATAACTTGAACAGTAGGTACCTTGCCGTTTGGTGTGAATTTTTAGACTAATATTTCATTGTAGGTAAGTTGTGAATTAAATCAACCAGTAGTGACATCTTGATAAACTGACATTTTAATTCAAAATTCATTGGAAAATATATTTTAAAATGAAAACGTATATAATAAATTTATTATTTTAGTGGGTCAAGTCGTTGACGAGATGAAAACCGATCCAAATAAATTCAAAGAAAAATATGGGATTCGTAAACCTAATATTGATTCGAAAATTATTATAACATGTAGAAGTGGTCGACGCGCTGAAATATCGATGAACGATCTCGAAAATATAGGATACACAAGGTAAGATAAGATTATTTCATAATCTAAGTCATTTTTTGATCATTAAAAATACATTTACTGTGGTAGTTTTGGTAATTACGTATTGCACATTAAAATACATAAAATAATTTTGATTAAAATGTATAGGTAATATATACCTATACCCATATATTTTTTATTATTTTCATATAAAAATTATGTTTATTGATTGAACTTCTCAATACTTATTTTCAGATGCAAGTATTATGCTGGCAGTTGGCTGGAGTGGGTTCAGAAACAGCCTCAATAAAAACTAATTGTTGGAAATATTACGCATCAAAAAGTTGCTGATTTATATTAATTGAATAAAATGTTTACAAAAAAAATGTCTTTGGTTTAACCTGTATTTTTTTAAAATAAATATTACTCTCGATTGATTAGATCCCAACCATCACCGTTCCAGGTCCACCTTAGATGGGTAATAAATAAAAATATGAATAAAGCGGGAGATGACTATTGGTGGCGATGAGGTTCGCAACCCATCACACCGCGTCTCCCGCGGAGCGAAATGGTAAGGATGGAGTGCCGCATCGGTTACAGTGTGGCAGTCCATTCTTTCTGCCTACCCTTTCGGGGAGACGGCGTGATGGTTAGTTAGTTAGTTAGTTATGTATAAAGGGTATAAATAACTAACTAACCATCACGCCGTCTCCCCGAAGGGGTAGGCAGAAAGAATGGACTGCCACACCTTTCTTTCCTGACATATTTCTCTCGCTTCCTCAACATTCATACATCGTGTCATGCATCGTATAAATAATGTAACTATTTAATGTCCTCCCAATCCTTCCCCTATTACCTTATAAAGGGTGTTTTTTTATAGGTATACAAATTTAAAATGAAAAAAATAAAACACATTAAAATAATTATATTTAACATATCCTCATTCCCAACAAAGTAACTTTCAATAGGTGGGGGAGCAATAATCTTCGGGCTGATACTCCCGAAAGACAAGATCCTAGATCTAGATGCTCTCTCTGTCGACAATAAAATGTGTTGCCTATTTAAAATTGATGAAAACATTCGTTTTTATTTAATAAAAAAAAACAATCAAGTTTTATTATTTTTTATTGTAGTGACACATTTGCCTTGTTCAGGTATTATAAAATGTGATATTTCTTGTGCACATTTGACTGTGCCCTAGTAAGACAAAACATATCACTCTTTTAAAATATAATAAAACTACTCGAGAGGGGACGTTTTCATCAATATTAAACACTCAATAAGGAATTTTCCACCATTTTTCACCCCGCGCCAATTTTACTAGATGGGTCCCCCTATGACCACAGCTTTTGCTACCTCGATATGATAGCGATGAGACGCAGATGAGGATGTTGCCAGCAGACTGAATAAAGCAACGTGGGTTTAGGCAATGCTTCGTTCAATATGACATTTAAGTTTTTATTATTACAAGAAACCTCAAGCTCTAAATATCTGGCAGTAGCGTTTAAAGCGTACTGCTGTACGAATGCAAGACTTGGAATCTACCACAAACATTATTAAACTCCAGGTGTTTATAAAAATATGTTTGCGCTCAATATTCAAAATCTTTTGCCTCTCAGAGTGTCAAATATCGTTATTTGGGCCATGGCAGGCGAGACGCCAATCAAAGAACAAGTCCCTAGACGCAAATGGTTAAGCATCCGTTACACTAAGAAGAAACTCAGTCTGCATCGCTCAGGGTACGGCCACACCGAAGTGCCAGGGTTGGAGGCTAGGTGGACACCTGGCGAACCAACATATGGCGTACTATGGGACCGGCCACACTATATGGTTCGCACCACAGGGCGTGATCACAAGCAAACTGTGTCTTGGCGCCAATCCAGGCACTCTGGTGTGGCCGTACCCTCAGGTTGCACTGGATTGGCCCCCTATGGGTGAAAAGAAAAAGCAATGTAAACTTAGGGCCTGAAAAGAAGAACCCTGCAAGGCGAGGTTAAAGCGGCGAGCCTCACTTAAAATGGTGTTAGAAAGTATTAGGCCTGCGATAGATTTAGGTGAAAAAGTATCCTCGAGGACTTATGTACCAAAGGTGTGTCAGGAAAAGATCGTTGTTTAAGACACGTAAATAAAATTATTATTTTAAAACAAACATGTAATTCTCAATATATGATTAGATATCAAATTTAATTACATATTTATTTTAAGTACATAACTGAACTTTTAAACTGTGTATTTATGAAAATAAATGCGTGGTGGATGTGTTTTTGCACAACATATACTCGTATTATTATCCCGTTTATTTGCATCTAGCCGTAGGTTTTTGTTTTGTTGTTCAACGATATTTTAGTTTAAGGCAACACCAAAAATGGGTGGAACTTTGGGAGGCGTGGAGGTATGAATCATGAACAAATGACTGTTTTGGATTATATTAGTTTAAAGTCTTTATATTTTTATTTAATTTGTAATTAAATCGTCAAGAAATTTAGTGTTTTTATTATCGTCTAAAATATTTCAACTTTAGACGTAGCGGTGCCGCTGTGAAGCTACTGTTTACATTCTTTCAAGTGCTTTGTCTAGATATCAAATTCAAAGTTTATTTTGCTTTGCCGTGCTAAAAGTATTTAAGAGACATGATTTCTGATTGGTTTACGAATAAGTGTGTTTAATTATGCTTTTAAATCAATGTTTTATTTAAGTAGATGCTACGATATATAGGTCTTTGGGTTATTTACGTAAGTTCTTGTTTTAATTTATTTGTCTTGTTTATTTTAGGTTTTAAAACCTCCCAGAAGAATGCAGTGTCTTTTACTATTTTTACTATGGGCTACCATCGTAAAAGCCCAGGTGATACCCCAGGATGGGCGAAATACCGTTCAATCCAGTTATTCGCAACCGAGCCCTGTCCAGCAGTCGGCCAACTATGTTCAACAAAATAACTTTCCTCAAACAAACTACCCGCAGAGTAGCTATCCTCAAGTGAATTACCCTCAGAGCAGCTACCCGCCAAACAATTATCCGCAGAGCAACTACCCACAGAGTAGTTATCCTCAGAGCAGCTATCCTCAGAGCTCCTACCCGCAGGCCAACTATCCGCAGTCTGGCTACAACATAGACAGTTACCCCCAAGGGGCCTACGGCGACGATGGTTTCAGCCAGGACATCGATAGAGACCAGGAGAACACGGTGGGCGGGGGCAGCTATTTTGGGGGGCGGGATGGCTTCCCACAGTTCAGCTGCCCGCTGCACTGGGTTCCCTTCCGGGAGTCTTGCTACCGCTTCATGAAGTCCCCAGCTCGGCCGAGGAACGAAGCCAGGAAGCTCTGCCAGGCGTACGAGTCGGACCTGGTCTCTATTGATACAGTGGACGAGCACGGCTTTCTCGTCTACCAGCTCATGTGGCAGGACCCACAGCACCGGCGCTGGTACACCTCGGCGCGCCAGCAGTCGCCGCAATATTGGACCAATGACGGGGACGGTGTGCAGCTCAGCAACATGGACAGTGCTTTCCTTCCTTACCAGTATGACACCATCGGCAAAGACTATCTAGTTTATAAATTCTCCGATGAACTCAAGAAGTGGGGCTTTGAAATGGTGAATGGGGAGGAGAATTTGCTCTTTATTTGTGAAGCCCACGTCGCTAAGCTGCAGTACTTGATCGGGGACGACAGAACTTATACTTACGGTGTTAATATTGATGATCCTGAAAAGATTCCTAGAGGCCCGTATTTCATCAAGGAACCGGTTGATAACACATATGACTTGTCAAAGAATACAATAGAAAAAGATGTTATGCTGAGTTGCTTGGCCGGTGGCTACCCCACCCCAACCTACGAGTGGTTCAGGGTAGATTACCATAATGATGTTCTAAGGGAAACAAAGATAGACCCTCTGTCCGACAGCAAGTTCACCGTGAGTGGTGGGTCTCTCATAATATACGACCCAGACAAAATAGCTGATAGAACCAAGTATCATTGCAAGGCTACAAATCGTTTTGGCTCCATAGTTTCAGAGAGTGTTCTGTTATCTTTCGGGTTCATCAGAGAATTTAATTTGCAGCGCTCCACAGAAAACGGAAATCAAAACTGGGGTAAAGTGCTTTACTGCGACCCTCCTCCGCACTACCCCAGGGTCAAGTACTATTGGGTTCGTGATTATTTCCCCAACTTGGTGGAAGAAGACCAAAGGGTGTTTGTATCTTTCGATGGAGGATTATATTTCTCGGCTCTGGAAACGATAGATAGAGGAAATTACAGTTGCAATGTTCAAAGTAAAGTATCAGACACGGGAAGGAATGGCCCCCTGTTCCCGCTGTTTGTCAATCCTCACTCCAATTATCAACAGTTGAAGTTCTCCAACAATTTCCCCAAAGCCTTCCCGGAAGCTCCCATAGTAGGCGAGGAAGTCAGACTGGAATGTGTGGCTTTTGGTTACCCAGTGCCGTCCTACAACTGGACTCGGAAAGGAGCTGATCTTCCTAGGCACTCGTACCAATTGAGTTATAGAAGAGTTTTGATTATTCCCCGTGTGTCTGTGGAAGACGAGGGGGAGTATGTGTGCACCATCAACAATGACAGAGCATCAATGAACAACAGCGTCCACCTCAGTGTCCAAGCACAGCCAAACTTCACCATCCCTCTCACCGACCGACACATGGACAACAAGGGAGACTTGACGTGGACTTGTGAAGCTTTTGGAATACCTGATGTGAATTATACTTGGTGGAGAAATGGTAAAGAACTCACCATGGAAACCTTGCCGGCAGAAGACAAGGACAGATATCATATTCAAGATAATGTTTTAACAATCAGATATTTGGATCCAGAGAGAGATCCTGGAATGTATCAATGCAAAGCTTGGAACCAGCTGAAGGCCACATTCTCATCTGGTCAATTGCGAGTTCTTTCTCTTAAACCCTCATTCAAAAAGCGACCTTTGGAATCTGAAACATACGGAGCAGAAGGTGGAAACGTAACCATCAAGTGTAATCCTGAAGCTGCTCCCCGACCAAAGTTTGTTTGGAAGAAAGACAACAACGTCATTGGGAGTGGTGGGAGACGTAGAATTTTAGATAATGGCAATTTGGTCATTAGCCCGGTGTCTAGAGACGATGCGGGAGTCTATACGTGCGGGGCGAGCAACCAGTATGGGGCTGATGAGAGCAGGGGGCGACTAATTGTCCTCCAAGCACCGCGCTTCATTGAAAAATTATCACCCCGAATCATAACCCAAGTATATCAAAACTTGTTCTTGCATTGCAATGCATATTCTGATGAACTTTTGGACACAGCTTATATCTGGAATCATAATGGTATTCGAATAATGGATACCAATTACGAAGATTTCAGTATTTATGATGACAAGCGAATCAAAATAGACGGAGGACTTCTAGACATTTTCAATGTTTCTTTATCTGATGCGGGGGAATATGAATGTATTGTGAAGTCAGCAGTGGGCAGGATCTCCTCGCGCACCATACTAGTGGTCGAGGGGCCGCCGGGCCCTCCTGGAGGCCTGCAGGTCATCAACATCAAGAAGAACTCTGCCAGCCTTCAATGGACAGACGGAGCCACCAATGGCAGGCCTATTTTGGGTTATATCGTGATGGGCCGGACCAATTGGAATTCTACTTGGGTCAACATCAGTGGAAATGTTTTTGGGCGTGAAATAGATAGATATAATGGAAGAAAAGAGGGTCACATTGAAAATTCGCTGACCCCCTGGTCAGTATATGAATTTAAAATTCAAGCTTATAATCAATTGGGCTACGGAGTACCTTCTGCTCCCAGTCCGCAGCACTCGACGCCCTCCGATGTGCCTTACAGGGCGCCCTATAAAATCAGCGGAGGAGGAGGTAAGATCGGAGATCTCTCAATCACATGGGAGACTATTCCTCAATCTGAACAAAATGCTAAAAATATTCATTACAAGATATTCTGGAGACGCTCCGAACACGATACTGAATTTCAAACCTTGTTGCTCAAAGAATTTGGAAATGTAGGATCGTCTGTTGTACACGTTTCTCCTGAGTATTTCTACACTAAATATGATGTCAAAGTCCAAGCCATTAATGATGTGGGACCTGGACCAGTCAGTGATCCTGTGACGATCTTCTCCGCAGAAGACATGCCACAAGTGGCTCCGCAGCAAGTGTCTGCTCGCTCCTTCAACTCCACCTCGCTCAATATCACATGGCTTCCTATTGACCAGATCAGGGAGAGGATCAGGGGCAAACTCATCGGCCATCGACTTAAGTACTGGAAGAAAGATAACAAAGAAGAAGAATGCGTATACTATTTGTCGCGTTCCACCAAGAACTGGGCCATCGTGGTAGGCTTGCAGCCGGACACGTACTACTTTGTGAAGGTTATGGCTTTCAACTCGGCCGGTGAGGGTCCCGAGAGCGAACGGTTCCTGGAAAGAACATACCGTAAAGCTCCTCAGAAGCCTCCATCCTCCGTACAAGTTAACGGGGTCAACCCTTCTACAGTTCGAGTTGTGTGGCGATATGTGGTTCCGTCCCTGGAAGAGGAACCAATCCAAGGATACAAAGTATGGTTTTATTATTCTATAAATTTTCATGTTTATTTTGATACCCATTTTAAAAAGTTTTATTTATTTGTACGTGGATACTTTATATATAATATAATTATATTTTTAGGTGAGAGTTTGGGAAATAGACCAGGATATGAGCACCGCAAATGATACAATAATTCCAGTGGGTGTGAAGCTCGAAGCCTATGTGGACAACCTGTCTCCTGGCAAGACCTACAATATGCGAGTGCTGGCCTTCAGCAATGGGGGTGACGGGCGCATGTCCTCCCCGGCCATCACCTTCCAGATGGGCGACTACCAGATGGCCTCGCCCTACCGGCACAACAAGGCTGCGCCCGCTAGCAGCGTGCCCTTCTCCTTAGTTCTTATTTTAAGCTTTTTATTAATTTTTACTGATGTTAAAGTGCTACTCTGATGAATACCTGAACCGAACCAAGTCAGTTGTTGATGTTTTTAACTTGTATCATTAAGTATGAGAATCTCAACTGTTTATTTCTCAAATCTAGGTTATATAACATTACGCTTTGTTTTTTTTTTTCACATATTACGTCAAAGCAAAATATTGCACCAATAAGCTCTTAAATCTGAGTATTCTGCACATGGAACATTTTTTTTATGTCAATTTATATTTGTGTAATAATTAAATTATTACGTATATTATAAAACTGATTTTTTTCCATTTATTGCTTCTTAGATTATTCTCTTTTTATATGAAATCTTTTTACACCATTAATGTTTTTATTATTTTGACTATGATCAACCATTTTCCGAGTTGATCTAATATTATGACAAACAGATTTTTGCGGTGTGTTTATTATTAGGAGTGAATGATTAAATTTTTTCTCTGATATTATCTTTTGTACAAACATTATAGATATTATTTTTGTATCGTGTAGTGCATTTTTCTGAATTTTGTGTATTTGTCTTGCTTAAAATACATTCCAATGTTTGACAAACTGAAAGATTCAAATTATATGAATGTAAGAATTCTTAAATTTTGGTAATCAGGGATTGTGGTTATGGTTCAACCTGACCGAAGCTTCTTTGGCTACAAAAGTGCACCATTCCAGTGCTTGAATGTGTTAAACAAAATATGTATACCCACAAATACACAAATCTAGTGGTGTCCACGTTGTTGGTTGTTGTACTGATTTATTATTTAGGTAAATTACTTTTCTTCATTGTATCGTGAGACACAGTGAGAGCAAGAAAGTATTTGTGTATCTCAATCCGAGCCATTTTATTTTAATTTTATTCTTATTTTAATAATATATATATTAATAAATGTTTTATACATAGTTGTCTATTATATCATCAATAGTATATAGAATATATTATATACGCTCTTAGATTTAAGTGAAATGTTTTGGAACATAGTCTTTGTATCACTCGGAGTCAAGATTTTTATTTACAACTTTTATTCTTTAATGCAATTAAAAAATCTTAAAAAGTGCATTTTATTTATTGAAACAAATATATATAATTATAAGACTCGAAAGTTCTTTATCTTAGCTGTCCGCTATTCGGAGTTAAAAATAGTTTATCGTACTACTTGCAAATTGTAATTATTAGTGAATTATTTTTTGCTGTGATTAATTTCTGTCCAATAGAATACTGCTCAATTGTGTAACATCTTTAGACCCTGGTATCCTCGAGGGTTGCAGGTAATATTCACGTATTAGATCTTATATCTATTTTGGCTCTAAGTTTAATAACTATACCTGCATATCTAATGTTAAAATTTATTAAATATATATTTATACAAAATATCCATTTTTAATTGCAATTGGATCTTCTGGCATACGGAGGTTCGACTCAAATGGCTATTTAAATACATTCATATTAACTATTGAATATATAAATATTCTGTTGCCCGTAAAATCTACAGGACATATTTTTTTGAAAATAAAAAGATCACATTTTATTATTTTCTACAATATATTTATTTCTTAGCCCATCGGTTTACCCTTCACCTCGGGCAGCCTGCTTCAATACAAACTAAGAACATGTAAAAAAAAAAACGGTAAGCCGATGGGCTAATTATTTTTTACCTCCTTCAAGCTAAGACATGAACAAGAAACGTATTTACATTTCCCTATATTATCCTTAATCTTTATATAGTATAGCCACCAATGTGAAACAAGTATGTTTTATTTAGATGAACAAAATAAATATTGTTGCATTATTTACAATCATGTGTAATTATATCTCATGAATCATTCTAATGGCACTTCTAAAAGAAATAGGGTTTTGATGTATCATAAGTGTGAAATTTGATTAATATTCTATGTAAAGTATATTACCACGGTTATAGACATACAGTATAGTTATTAAATGTGTCTAATTGACATTGTGTACCTGTGAATGTGTTGTCTCGTGTTGTTTGTGTATTTACAAATATGCTTAGTACATGACGAATATGCCTTCCCTGTTGCCAGACAATAACGAGGGACCCAGAGGGTGGGAGGGATGTTCACACACTATAAGGCAATCTCCACTCTTGTAAGATCTATATTTATATTGCACATTTTGCAGAAATGTCTCCAAGCACTCGTGATGTTTCCAATACATCAACTAATTATCTTATATTTTGGATACGAATTAGAATCTTGTACAAATTGTGATCATTGTACTTTTTACAAAATATATAACTTTTATATGAAAATCAAATTGTTTTTATTTTATATTGATAAAGGCAGAAACATACTATTGCGTCATGGCGCACTACGATGATATTGGAACCAAACATTTTGTATGGTGAGAATCACTTTACTATGGAACCACAGTTTTGATTGGCTTCAGTGCGGTGATAGGGGTTATGGTCAATATGTTTCTGATATAACTCAGTTTCACTAATTTCTTATTGAAAATAATTTATTCTGTGATTGGATTGAAATGATTCAAAAGTGAAGTAAGCGAGGTTTGGGCGTTAACTATGTCTAAGGTATCATTCATCTCACAGTCATCAATCTTGTCCATACTCGGGGCGTGCTCCAGGCAGTCCATGATGTCATTTGACTGTTCCAAGCTAATATCTCCGGAAACTCCAATGTCCTCGGAGATCTGGTCTATGCTCCTTGTGATACCGTTTTGCAGCAGTTGCTCCGTGTCTTCTGTGTGTTCCACTACCTCATACTGGACGCTGTTGCTCTGCACCATGTTCAGAAGTACCTCTCCGCTGATGTTGACGTAGGAGCCATCCTCCAACTCAAACAGAATAGGCACATCCGTGGGAAGACCGGTGGACTTGAGGACGTCCACATATTCAGAGAGCGTACTGTTAATGTCCGAAGTGTTCTCCATTGGCCATGTGTTATGGTTTGCATCGTTGAACTGCTGTTCCGAAATTTCTATGTTTTCAGTTTTTTGCTCCTCATGATTGTTGATGATAAATTCTTCACATTGCGAATTTAAATTTGGATTAAGTATACTGTCAACGGCTTCCGTCAAATCTAGTTGGTCCACGGGTTCCTATTAGTAAGAATATATTCAGAAAGTATCAGATGCAAGTAATTGTTGCAATTGAAGCTCACATACAAAATATCTCACGTACGTATACATACCTCTAGCTGTTGTTCGTGCAAACTTTTAATTTCTTGAATAGTTTGCATGGAACTCTTTTCTTCCTTCCTCAACACCTTTCTGGTTGCTCTGTTCAGCAACCTCGTTCCTAGCAGATTTGATTTGTGCTCTTGTTTCTGTGAGATAAGGAATTCACAATTATTGCAGCAGGCCTGTAACAAACATTGCTAGTGGCATGGAAATTACCCAATGGGTGTAACCTCGCCACACCATACACCCTCTGTTTGTGGCTCTCATGTTGGAGTGGCTATTGAGGGACTATTTCAATAGGGATATGCACCACAAGGTTACTGGAATTCTCTTAAATAGTTTCTTTTGTTTTAGGTTTATTGAATGTATTTGTAGTAGTTTTATTTATATTTGAATAAACAATGTGTTTTTGAGACAGGGCGGCCAAAAAAATGACCCATTTGGGACTTTAAATGGATGTGAGAGAGTAGTAGTCTGGGGCAAAGTATGTCCTTCGTAATTATTACTATATATTTAGGCAATAGGTGTGGCTCCTGATCAGAGGATGTGATGAACCTTTTCCATAAAAAATTAACCCATTGACTTATTTGACGCCTGGATCGGACAACCTGCTTCAATACAAGGTAAAAATAAGTAAAATAATTTCAGTAAGCCGGTGGGTTAATACTCTAAAAAAGAAATTAAGATTTTACTTTCCTATGAAACATTTAATTAAGTGTGACATTTTTTAATAAATGAAAACACTTTGTTTTTAAATAACGACATAAACAACAAGGAAAAGAGGAAGACCATGGAAAATGTCGCATGATCAAATCAATCAAATATTAAATATTACAATGTATGTTGAGGAAGTGAGAAAAGTATACAGGAAACAACAGTGTACGTCCATTATTTCTGCCTACCCCTTCGAAGAGACGGCGCGATGGTTAGTTAGTTAGTTAGTTCAATATAAACTGGAAAAAAAACATTATAAAACAAAAAGATTTTTGGCTCAAATAGTAAGAAGTTCAAAGTTACGTAACATTATAGTGTGTCCTTCTGCGAGCCAACTTGTTCTTGGGGAAGGTGTCTCCGTATCGTTCATAGTGGTGGGGACGGTAACGGGTGCGGCCTCGCAAACCTTCCGCCCCTCCATTGGTGGTCCCCGCACTGGAGTGACTATTGATCTCAATGGGGATGCGCACCACAAAGTTATTGGGATTCTTCATGTAGGACATATTGGGCGGAGCTGAAGTATCCTGAATAGTCCTTTCACCCTCTAAACCCTAATAAAATACAATTTCAAATAATTCAACTTTATAATTAGTATATTCTCACCTAACCACATATTAATTAATAAAAGATTTCTTCTTCTCCTTCTTCTTCGATGGCCCTACAGCCCATATCGAGCTTTAGCCTCCAGTATTCTTCGCCTCCAACTCCTCCAGTCCTCCGCTTCGACCCTCCAATCTGACACTCGTAACAATCTTGCCCCATCTCTTCCAACTTCATCCTCCCATCGCAGCCATGGTCGCCCGATTGGTCTTCTACCACCTGGGTGCCACTCCAGCAATCTTTTTGGGGTTCGCGATGACGGCATCCTCTGCACGTGACCGGCCCATCTCAGTCTATTCAGTCTGACCTGTGTGGAGAGACTGGGAGCTTTGTAAATATGGTACAGCTCGTCATTATGCCGTACTCTCCAGCCTTCACCGTCATTCACAGGTCCCAGAATTCTGCGCAGCACCCTTCTCTCAAAAGTATCCAGTCGCTCTGCGGATTTCGCTGTCATTGTCCACGCCTTACATCCATAGGTCACTACTGTTCGGATGATTGTTTCATACAGGATGATTTTGGTTTTCCAGTGAATGTTTCTTGATTTGAGCGCTGGTAGTAGAGAGAAGAATATTTTGTTGCCAATTGTGATTCTTCTTTCGATTTCTTTGTGATGAATAAATGATTTCAGGTTTATAATTCATATTCTTAATTTTTTCTAAATGGACATAACACATCTACAAGACGTGCATCAGTCATGCTGATTATCTCGCTTAGAGACATATACCAAACGTGGAGATTAGAAGACGCACCAGGGTCACCGATGTAGGGATACGCATTGCGAGGATGAAGTGGCAGTGGACTGGTCATGTGTGTTGACAGGATGATGGAAGATGGTGCCAGAGGGTTACTGAATGGAGGCCAAGGTTGGGCCGTAGAAGTGTCGGGAGACAGCCTACCAGGTGGAGCGATGTTATAGTCCGGACGGCGGGTAGGGCCTGGAGAACACTGGTGAGAGACCGAGAGAGATGGGGTGTGTGTGGAAAGGCTTACGTCCATCAGTGGATGGAGACAAGCTGATGAAGATTGACTCAGGAATGCAAGGACAAGATGAAACTGAATACTCTCCAATATTTGGAGTATTTTCCTTTTGAACATTGTTTCATTAACATGAATAATATCAGTCTCAGAAACACTTCTAGCAGTTTAATCACATTTTATTTTGATATCAAATTGCAGAGTCCCGGGTAATTACCACCTAGCAAAATAATTTTATTATGTACTTAAAATTTACTTAATGTGATGTACCTGAAAATTTTCATGTGTGCTTCCGTAAGGCTGATTGAAGACAAGAGGGGGAGAAAATTCTGGCAGATTAGCTGAAATTTATTGTACACACAAATTACGGAAAATTTAATGAAGTAAGACATTTTTTATAATGTGTAGCGACTTAATTAATTACAAAATTTGATCATAACACTGTTTGATTCAATATGATATGATTTTTTTAACGGCATACCACATTCTTCTTTTAGTTCAGAGAGTCCTTTTATCTTTAGAAACTTTGCCGCTGATATTAATTCATCCATATCACTTTCAAGAACGTCAGTTTTACCATTATAAATATACTCAACAAGTGATTTTAGAACTAAAAAGTCCATTTTAAGAATAATGAGTAGTTCTCCAGGGCGGTTCTTCAGAATTTCCTAAAAATGTTGTTAAATTTATGTGGCTGAACATTATATAATATATCAAAAAAACAAAAATAATATAACCTGGAAATATGAACTGCTAGCTGCCAACATTACTTTATGAACTCTCAAAGTATGTGTATTACACATTAGGGTAGCATCAACTAAGTTTTGTTTCTGCATTAACTTTCCAAAACCCTGCATTAATGTGCTACAATAATTTTCGTATTGAATGCCGTACTTAATGTCCGACATTATTGCAATATTCTTAGCTCATAATATAAACCAAAATTTTATGTTTTAATTTTTGGAATAATTTTATGGCAAAACACACGGTACACCCAATTCAATGAAATGACTGACACTTATTTCGAAACAAAAGACGAAATACGTAAATTTCCTTATTTAAAAAAATATGCAACATTATTTGTATTTTCTAGTTTCAATTTCCCTCTATTCGTCTATAAGTCAGTAGCTACATAAATATCTGTACTGGACACCATTTCCATTATGTGTTAAAAATATGAAAGTACCTACTTACAAACAATGTTAAAAATATTAAAAGATATATTTTGCTTGGCAGCATCATTTCAATTCATTATTTGATATTCTGTTTTTAGTTGTCTGCTTGTTTTGTGTTCACAAATGAAATCTTTTATTCTTAATTTTATTAAGTTTTTCTTCCTTTAACTTCCGCTCTTACACTGTTTTAGAAAGCCTTATATCTTGACAATCATAAATTCTATCGTTGTCACTATTGTTGAGAGCGGGTAAAATAAAACAAGTATCCTTTTAATATTTATAAATCTCTACTAGAAATTATTATTATAACCTCTTTTTTAAGGACAGATAATCCATTTATCCTGTTTCACACAAACTATATTCAAAAGTCATAATATACCATAATGTTAATTAATATTTACCATAATTTTCATAAATACTGTTAATCTAGGCCGAGTTATTATATTAAAAATTTTCCTCGAAATATCATATACCGTATTGTAATTCTAAGTATGACATCCTAGAGTCGTTAATGACATAATTATAGTCATAAAAAATTCTGTTTTCCCGGGATCACTGAACTTATCTAAGCTTCCTTTGAAATGGTTTATGGTATTTAGGCACCTAACCATCCCTTCAGATCATACCCAAATAAGTTTTATTACTTCATTTTTTAATGTCTCTAGCTTTATCACAAAAATCGTATACCATCGATTCCCCTTCCGGGCTGATAAAATTAATAATATACGATGATCAAGAATAATGTTATCGATCTACGAGTACATCAACACTAATCTTACAAACCATTTATACAGATTAAGAAGATTGCCACAGATTACACATAGATTACCACAATCCTAAACCTCATCACAATATAGTCATCATAATATTTCACTATTTTAATACTAATTTATCCATAATAATCAGTTATTTTAAATCGTAAAAAAGGTTATTTCGAAAGGCCACTTTATAAAAAATCGAGATCTTTATATATTGTAGCCGCTAGTCGCCAAAAGATGTTGCCATAACAATCACGAAAATGGGTGGGAGTTTCGAGTAATGGATATTTAATTTAAAATACACTTTGTGTACATTTTACTTAGTAATACACATTGAAAACATACGCATTTTAATATAAATAATTTTTCACTGTATACTAAAGAATTTTTTTTTAATTATCTTGACTTTGACTGTGATTTGAATCAGTACCAACCTACATTATTTTGAGATAGGTACACACGCCAACACACTAGTAAGTAGGTATTCGATAACATAGAAGATGGAAGCTGTCAAATGTCAGTTTTGAGGTGGGGATGCTACGGGTCGTTCGTGCGGATTGTTGTGACATTTCGTGTTGTTTTCTTAAATATTATTCTTAACCTGCTAGATTCTAACTTGAAAATATGTCGTTCCATAAATTTATTGTCAACAGAGTGAATGCATTAAAAATTCGGTAGCTTTTCCTTCAATTTTGCTTTGTGTACAATGTATTCTTAATGTGTACTGTTTTTTTTTTAAATAATGTTTTTAAAATGGTTTTCCGTACCTTTGTCTGGTGTGTTATGGAAAAATGTGTTCAAACTTAATAACGTTAAGATTGTTTTTTGACTATGAGATGAGATAGTGATATTATGTTAAAAATGTGCAATATTATTTGGTATGGGATTGTCGCAGCCCACCTGGTGTTCGCCGTTTTGGCAACGCCGCTTGACCCCGTACCTATTGGACGAGGTAAGTGAGAGAAAGGGATATTATTGTTTTTTTCTTAGTAAATCTGCATTCATTCATTCTATTTAAGTAAACAAAACTAATGCAACTCTAGACAGAGAAAGACATCTTGATAACATAAGTTTTGTACCCTACACAGGTGTTATTTTACGTTTGAAAAAGTAAACGAAGGGGGAACTATCAAGAGTTTTGAACTGATTGACCCTTTCGCAACTCTCAATTTAACTTCCGTCGTGTTTGCACTACATTTATGTTTTGTTTTTATTTACTTTTATAATCTATTCACGATATTAATATTTTATTTATACGATTATTTAGTTTCCTTGCTTATTTAATGATGTATAGTTTCATCTTTTAACTTTTAATACTGCGGCTCGAAATAGTGATGTCACAGTACAATGAACTATTTTTTCATTTGGACGTTATTCTTCTCTAGTACCTACCTTGTGTAACTCGCTTATCATAAATTGTCTGTGTCAATTGTCTATTTTAATTATATATTTTGGAAATTCTATATTCAAACAGTTTCATTTGGCCCATATTATAGACACGTTTCGTATATTTATGTGCGTTGTCAAAATGTTTTTGATTTATTTTATAAAATTTAATTATGTTCAAGCAAGTAAGAATAAAATCCTTCCTAAATGTTGATTTTAAAAATATTAAGTATGTGATTGAGCAAGAATACTTATCATAATTATCTCATTTTATATAAATATAGTTTCTTATGAATAGGGGATTGAGGATATAAAAAGAAGAGATAATTAATTTAAGTAATGTATATCTCATATTCCATTAATTGTGTCTAATGTGATCCGAGTACGAAATTAGAAAAAAAAACATCATTAGGTATTTTTAAATTTAATACAGGTATCAATAATTATGTATGTACGTACCTATAGTCGCTCTTAAATTTGTGGGATGGTGTCTTATAGTTATATTATAGTATCTTATAGTCTTATATTTTTTTACATTATTAAAAGCCTCTTTTTATAACGTTTCTATTCGGTTTTTACTTGCCGTTCGCAATAACCCTGTATTTAACGATCTTTACAATGTGAAAATTTGGAGCAAGTAGATGAGTTCGTGTATTTAGGTAGTATGTTTACATGAGATGGGCGAGTGGAGAGGGATATTGAAAGAAGGGTTGGGGCAGGTAACAAAGTGAATGGTGCACTTAAAGTTGTCATCGCAAACAAAAACCTATCCAAAAAAGCTAGAATGGCAGTGCACAATGATGTTCTTCTACCGACCCTTATGTATGGAAGCGAAGCATGGAACTGGCAAAAGAAGGATGAAAGTAAAATAAATGCAGTAGAAATGAGATCTCTTAGACGAATGTGAGAATACTCTGTGTATGATAGAGTGTCGAATGAAAATATAATAAGTGAATTCGGTGCGAATGATGGTGCTATGAACAAAATAATGAAAAGATCATTAAGATGGTTTGGACATATGGAATGACTGAATGAAGTAAGAATGGTAAAAAAATATATGTTAGCGATGTAAATGGAACTAGAAATAGAGGAAGACCAAGGAAAAGGTGGCACAATCAAATAAATCAAATATTGAATGTCGGCCACGTGAGGAGTAATAAATCGAGGTGCGTGCAAGACACGATGTATAAATGTTGAGGAAGCGAGAGAAATATGTCAGGAAAGAAAAGTGTGGCAGTCCATTATTTCTGCCTACCCCTTCGGGGAGACGGCGTGATGGTTAGTTAGTTAGTTAAATATATTATCTTAAGGCAAAGTATGCACCTTTTGCCTCACTGTATTGTTTCTATATGAAGTACCTACCTACTTACTTACGGCACCTACAGGTGCTGTTCTGGCTGAATAATGCCACCCTGATCGCCATATAACCTCTCACGGATTACAGGATTATAGTGTGAATAAATGTTTATTTTTTTAATATCATAAGGAAGATGACGGCCAGATTTATCCAGCCAGGCCTCCTCTATTTAATCTTCTACGCCCGGAAGAATAATTTATCGTGCTTAGTGAATTTGTCTGCCATAATATCAGCTTAAATTCAAGAGTGATGAGCCAGCATAAAAATTTGTACTGAAATTAGCTTTTCATTCTGCTTACATTACCCGGCGAGTTGTGAAGTAAGTACCTGCCGTAATGGGTAGGTACCTACCCGCCAAGATGTTTTTTCTTCTTTTAATTAATACCACGTTACGCCAGTTTTTATGTATTATTATTTTTAATGAATTTTCAGATCCTAAAATTCTGTGTTTTATATTTGCTATAAGTAGGGGAGCACGGGTAGGAGTGAACCACTTTTTTTTAAAACCGTTGTTCTGGGGAAAGGAAACAAGATAAACCAGCAGAGTAAGCTCCCTATGTTAGCTACGTTTATTGTTAATGTGATGGTAATAAAACAAATTTGATAGTATGTTTAAGTTCTTTATTATTTGAGTAAATACAGCAAGACACCTACTGGCTCACTTCTACCCGTGTACGGGTAGGATTGAACCAAGTAGTGGGTTGAGTTGAACCATTTACATGATGGTGGTATTATTAATATAAAACCAACTAAAAGTATAACAATGTTTAGCCTAAATATTTATTTCACTCAAGGTAATATAAAAATTATGTAATCAAAGTAAAAATGAAGAGAAATAAGTATTAAAATATTATAACAAATTAATGAAGGTAATAAAAAAAGACAAAAAATCAACGAACGTTAATACAATCAAATTGAACCGGAAATTTGTAATGGCAGTGTTGTCTTTTTCTTGGCTGGGGAAGTGTCAATCTTACATCATTTAGAGCTATCGTAGAAATATCAGGAATGTCTGACATCATAAAACATACCCTTTTACGCAGAAAATTAATGGTAATCTCTTGTCTTACATTATCAAAACTTAATACCTTACCAACATAGTATGTATCAGACTTTTTAGCAATAGTAAATTTAACTAAGACGAAGCTCCCTTCACCAGGATCTCCATTGAAATCATTATGTAAATCGTCCTCTTGAATAATTAAGTCTTCAAATTCACAATCTGAATCTGATGAATCCTGTAATACTGGTTCTTCTTCTGATTCATCTTCGCTGATCATCAAGTCTTGATGAATATTTCTGGGTTTTTTAGCCAGCTTTTCATTACATGACCTGTTCATAATTTCCTCATTTTATTGTCCTACCCCGCAGTCACTAAAGTGACTGCGGGGTAGGAATAAACCATGGTTCAATCCTCCCCAATCGAAGTTGGTTCAGTCCTCCCCAAGCACCCAAAATAAGTTAAATAATTTCTAAAAATATATATATGTCTAAAATGCACCACAAACGCACAGTTCTAGGTACTATTTAATTTAGTACTTACTTTTGAGTCACTTTCCGTTGTTTAGAACTAAACAGCAAGGTGCCAAACCCTTCATAAAAAGTTCGTAAATTTTACTTTAGCGCTGAAAAGCGCGAGCGAGACTGTCAGCACGTGAACCCGTGACGAGATTCAGGTGTCAAGTGGATGTGCTGGACGAGCACGAGTATGCGACACGTTGGTCATGTTTGAACATGTTTCGAATCGTGTTTCACAGTAATATGGTAAATGGTTCACTCCTCCCCGTGGCTCACTTCTACCCGTGCTCCCCTACAGATTTTGAGTAGTAAAATGTACCTTAAATTTTATAGAGTCGTTTTCCATTTATATGATTTTTCTTCTATAATAAAATAATGAAATAAAGCTTTTTCTTTCTGAAATGAAGTATTCTTCTACTTTTATAGGGTGTTTTTTTTAGAGGTTTGGTTTTTAAACTGGCAACATTGTTTCTACAGACTGTCAATTTGACAGTTGACAGTTGATTTGTAGTCGGTACGTTTTGCCATTTCACCATAAATACACTGACGCCAGAACAGCGTTTGCAAATTGTGCATTCGATTGAAAATCGTGATTCGGTTCGCCAAACTTATCGTGCACTACGTCCATTTTACGGTCGACATAATCATCCATCCGAGCAATTCGAAAGACTATGGATCGTTTTCGCATCACATACACTCTAGTGGATAATACGCATCCACAAAGACGACAATTGTCGAAAATTGGACTTCACGATTGCGCTTCATTCGAGCTAGCCGTGGCGCTCATATGCCCGAAATCATATTTAAACAATAATGAAATAAAATTATCTATTAAATAAAGCCAATATCATAGACATTTACATTATTTTAATGTGTTATTTTTTTCATTTTGAATATGTATTGTATACCTCTAAAAAAAACAGCCTTGGCCTTTTGGCCTGTTGCTTTCTGCGTCAAGTTCCCTCTTGGGAAGTGGGCTGCCAGCTGGCCTTCCATTTTTGTCTTTTGCTATTCTTGCGGCCCTTGATCCTGTCATTCTGGTCATCCTGTCATTTCCATATCAGAACTTTCTTCTCTGCCGTCCCCATCTAACTACGTTCAGCAGTGGGTGATGATGATGATGACCTGTTGCATATATATATATATATAAAAAAAGATTCGTCATGTCACCTCATATGTGCCATACGACCGCAGCGACAAAGTTCTGTTGTCACGTCAGAGGTGACTTACGTCCGTTAAGGGTTAGCATGAATAAAATGCATGAGGAGAGTAACCCCAGCGGGTGTTAACTGTACTGGTGTTCAGAAGCCGACCGGTAGGAACCTCCCGGGGCCGCGGTGTTTTGCAATAATCGTGAGAATTTTTGTTTACCTACATAACAATAAATTAGCAGAACTTTTGTATTGCACAAGCGAACTCGGTTATTTCATATTGTTTTCTCGGTGTATGATTCCGTGTTCCGTTCTCGGCTCCCGTTTCGGACGGAAAAAAAACAAATTCTTTTAGATGTTCACGTCTACTTGCTACCATATGGATACCACAAGTAAAACCTTCAATACTGATATAAAATTCGAATTATATCCTGTGTTTTGTTATCGAAATATCAAGAGTGTATTTTTTTTTGTATGCAACAAGTTTTTTTCCTTAACATTCTTCCCTTCAATGATGGATATAGGCCTCTTCCATTCTTCTTCACCTGTCCTTGTCCATTATACTAGTGTTTGTGTGAATATAATCAAACTATTGTTATATATTTTAACTAAAAGATATAGGGGGCAAAAACGGCACGATTACACCGTTATTCTTATTCTTCTTTTAATAGATCTGACGATCTGTGACACAGAAATCATATCTCGTCGGATGATGAGATCCAGCTGTGCCTCCATCTCTAAGTCGGTCTTCCAGGTGGGCGGTGTCCAGAGGGGATATCATAAGCGGCTGTATATGCAAGTCTGTCACCATCCATTCGGGTTACATGGTCCCTCCAGTATCTTCTTCTGGATCTACTCCACTGAACGATATCCTCTATTTCGCAAGTTTTTCTTATGTCTACGTTGCGAACACGATCTCGGAGAGTTTTTCCAGTAATTGATCTTAGGACCTTCATCTCCGATGTTCTTAGTAGTCCCTTGGTTCGCACAGTGTCAGCCCGCGTCCCTACAGCGTACGTCATCCTAGTTCTTACGTACATTCCAGTACATTCCCGCCATCTTAGTTCTATTCGCTATTTAATAATCCAGAGATAACAGTTTTTATATTTGCCCATAGAAAATGCACCACTTAAAATTGTAGAAATTACAGGCAGCAGGTAGGTACTGCGGTTTTGAATTTTTTGTAGAGCTGGCTGATTGTTCAATCGCTCGATTCGAAAAGATTCCAATACACATACACGAATAATCAACACCTCCTATGGTGTTCGTATAATGGTACGTCTACACATTAGTTGTATTAACGAAAAAACTGCAGCCGCGTACGTACTTAAGTACTTAAAGTAGGATAGTATGTTTTTTAAGTCATTACTGAGATCTAGATATCTTATAATACGCCGATAAATAATTATAATTTAATGTAGTACCTACATTATTTATTAGTAGGTAAGCCTCGTGTGTAACAAATGATCAGTGGATAATAATAATGAGGTTCTAGAAAATAGTTTGCTCTTACAAGCGTACCTCCATTTTGATAAGTGTGTCAGATATAAAACAAAACAATCAAACATCGGTATGTGGGGGCACATGCGTATTATAATGGGTGTGTTGCGACAGATACTTTCGTTTCGGATGGAAGTAAACCAAAAATATTAAAAACGCATTACGAAGATCGTAAAACTACATCGTCGCCATGGGAGCCTCTTTCTGTCACCCCTTTGAGCGTAGCGCAACACGGCAAACATTGAATTAACTATCACGCCGTTTTATACCATACCTCTTTCGTTCCTCGACATTCATTCATCGTGTCATGCGTGCCCGTCGATTTTTTCGACTCCCCACATGGCTTACATTTAAATTTTGATTGATTTGATCGTGGCATGTCCTCAGTTTACATATTTTTTTTAACACATTCACAAATATTTATTAATTCATACATTCCACGTGTCCAAACCATCTTAACCTAATAAGCGTAGAGATCTGTAGCTACAGTGACCTATATGGTGAAGTGTGTGAGTAGCAGAAATGTGAACCCTACGCTCCATCGCAGAGATCGGATCAGAAATGAGACGATAAGGTCTGTATGTGATGTTGAGGAAGATGGGGAAGAAGCAGAAGGCGGTTTTGGGGAGATCATGTGGACAGCGTGGAGCATACACTTATTCTTCTTCTTCTTCCTCAGCCTATTCCCGTCCATTCCTGGACAAAGGCCTCCTCCATTTGCTTCCATGTCATTCTGTCTTGTGCAGACTGTATCCAGGTTATTCCGACGTGTCTGTTTAGATCATCCTTCCACCGTAGTTTCGGTCGCCCTGCACTTCTTTTCGCCGTCCACGGTCTCCAAGTCAGCAGTCTTCTTGTCCATTTTTCATCTGAGCTTCTGGCTACGTAACCCGCCCATTGCCATTTTAGAGTCGCCACCCGGTGGATGATGTCAGTGACCTTTGTTTTTTCTCTCACCGTATTGTTTCTGACTCTGTCTCTTAGGCTTATTCCTTCCATGGCTCTTTGGGTCACTCGCAGTTTCTCGGCACTTTTTTTGGACAATGTAACAGTTTCAAGACCATAAGTACCAACTGGCAGAACGCAGGCTTCATAGACTTTTCGTTTCAGGTTGATCGGTATTTTCCGGTTTTTAAGGATGTAGCTCAGGTTTCCGAAAGCTGCCCAGCTTAGTCCAATTCTTCTTTTCAGCTCTGCGGCCTGGTTATCTCGGCCCAATCGAATATTTTGTCCCAGGTAAATATATTCTTGGACATTCTCAATTATATTGCCGTCCACATTGATTTCAAGCCTATCCGTGCCCATCACCTTGGTCTTTGCCAGGTTCATATTCAAACCTACATATACATCGTTCAGTTCTTTCAGCATTTCAGCTAGTTACACGAATTGCACTAATAGATTGGGCACTAGAAAACTGATCATGTTAAATAATATTAATTTCAATGTAGAGGTGTAAAGTATCCACTTAAAATTAACCAGTTAACATACTTCTTTTGAATTATTGTTCTTTTCATTCCATCGACAAATAACATGTTCATTTCGTTTAGTTAGCATTTTGGAGGTAATACTGTTGGAATATACATGTAGATAATATCAAGTGGAAATATTATCCTTCTGTTCAATTAATGAACTTTTCATTATTTTGTTCATAACGCTTTCATTCACACAGCTTTAATTTCTTATAATTGCATTTGGGACTCTATCATATTAAAATTAACTACGCAATCGTCTAAGACCTTCGTGGCAGAGTGGTAAGAGCTCTGACTTCCAAATCGAAGTCCCGGGTTTGATTCCCGGCGATGGCAGTGTAATTGTCACACTTTCTTTGATCTGGTGTAGAATTCACGTGACAATAAAATGCCGATTGATTGGCTATCTATCACATGTCAAAAGAATCAATATAATAGATTAAATAAATTGTATACAGTATACGTAATTGGGTTCAAACGATCTGTTGTATACAAGGAAAAATAATCTCATTTCCACCGCATTGTTCCGCTTTCATCCTTCGGGTCTTACCTTTTTTTGATAGACTTTTATTTGCGATGACATCTTTAACTACATCATTCACTTTATTATCTGTCCCAACCCTTCCTTCAATATCCCTCTCCACTCGCCCATCCTATGTGAGTATACTTCATAAATATATAAATAAATTCATCCGCTTTCATTTTCTTTCAGAATTTCAACAATCACTCTAATTTCGTGGGCTTTTTTCTTTTTTGAAATTTGTATGTACTGTTTTGGAATGCGTATTTAAATATAGAATGTATAGATGTATGTAATAGGCTGGAAGACGCATTCGTTACTGTCTAAGAAAGATTGTTACACAGGAATTGATTATTCTTTAAATTGGAATTTGAAGAAGGTTTAATTGAAATACGTCGCAATTCGAGATTTGTCGTATTTCTTCAAAATTTATAGCCGAGTCCCGGAAAGTACCTACTCCCAAATACGGCGGGGATTTTATTCTCTTGCTCTCGTATAGATACCGGGTAGGTACGCAGGCAGCCACTGTAGCTACGTAGGAACCTACCCCGGCGGCGAGTACAGCCCTCTCCGAGGAGCTTCTGACTATCGGCATTGCAACTATCGTAAAGTACTCCGATATCCGCCGGAGAGATTTTCCAGATCGATAAATTTTTCCCTTGTGCCCGCATTACGTAATCTTTTTCGCTCCCGCTCGATATACAAGGTGTTCCGAAATTAGTGACACTTCTCGAGCAAGGGTTATCATATAAAATATCATACTCCACAAGACTAGTTTCTCAGTGTTACCTTTTCTTAACAACATTATCTTGATTACTGATATCAGTATGAAAATATATTTTTTCTAGAGTCGTTTGCCTCATCGTTGAGGATCCTAATTAACTAACTAAAAACTAACTAACCATCACGCCTTTCCCCGGAGGGGTAGGCAGAGAGGATGGATCGCCACAATGCTCTGTCCTGGCATACCTCTCGGGATTCCTCTACATTCATACATCGTACCATGCACGCACGTCGATTATTCCGACTTCGAATGTGGCCGCCTTTTAGTAATTGATTAATTTGGTCATACCATGTTTTCCTCGGTCGTCCTCGGCTTCTTTTTCTACTCATGCTGCTTGCGTACAACTTTTTAACCATTCTTCTCTCATCCATTCGTTCCATATGTCCAAGCCATCTCAGGGATCCTTTTTTATTGCTTTTATTGATAGAGGATCCTAATTTATCAGAAAAAGTCCATTTCTCGAGACGGCTATACATTTATTATGCGCATATATTCGATAAATATAAATATATGCAAGACAATTCTTAAATAAATATTAGTTTTTTTAAATCATATTTGTATTTAAAAATTGTTCTTTTAAAATGGCGTGTGATTTCATTGGACTGAATATTGTAAAGTTTCCTTAAACACAATACTTAAATAAAAACAGAGTTGAAGAGAGTAGGCACGTGTTGAACACCATAGCGGAGAGGCGCGCAAGATGGATTGGTCATGTGTTGCGACACGAATGTTTCCTGCATGGTGTGTTGGAGGGAATGGTCGAGGGATCGATTGGCAGAGGACGACCTCACTTATCTCTTTCAGATAGGCACCATGTCTCGCAGCCGTACATCAAGATACTCCATACGTAGGTCTTGATGAGGAGTATTCTTCGGGTAAGTGGTGGGAATCCTCTATGTTTCTTCTGTATAATCAAAGTATTAAAAAAAAAACACTTTAATTAATCGTATTTGTCCGCCGTACTCTAGAGAATCACAGCGGCGAAAGATTAAATTGAACGCAGCCATTTAGGGGCTTATCTCGTCCGGATTGCCATGTTGCTAATCCGGGGATTTCCTTGAATTGGGAGATACTCGTACATAACCGTTATGGCACCGGTATCTGCTGAAACATTATGCCGCCGATATTTATGTCCCCTCCCTCGATGGATACTGTTCCTTGTGTTTTACGAACTCGCCGGGTCCGCCTCACACCTCGTGCTCCACGCCGTAATGTTCCCTACTTATCGCGTTCGGTTATTTTGAATTGTAAGAAGCGGTATCCGAGTGTAATGTTCTCCATTACCGGGAAAGATGATTTACAAAAGCACCTACCCAACAATCCGAACAATGCAAGTTGCTTTTCCTCGCCTTTGTGCTACACAAACACGGACGATGGAGGGAGAAGTCTTATTGTCAACATTGTACCGTTCAAAAACGGTACCGAAAATGAACCAAACATGAGCAAGTACACACGCGAGTGTTGCCTCACACCAGAAGGCGAAAAAACATATTAACAAGTCCCATTTTGCTCACACCGTTAGGCCTCAGATGGATGAGAGTGGCGGAATGGCCGGCCGGAGATTTGGAGGGAAGCCGTTTGCTTTTTGTCTAAACTTTTGTTTTTATACTCCGCTCCCGATAAACTTCCAGGAGTGGCCCTTACTATAATTCAATTCCGCGCTCTTTCCCTCTGAGGCACGCCAACTTTTAGCGAGTTTAATACCCCTCCCGGCAAATTCGCGATACTTTACGCGCTTTAAAATTCAATACTATTTTATTATTAATAAGGCCATCGAACGAAATAATTTTACGACAGCCCGCATATTAAATTTGTCTCGCAGGAAGCTTAATTTCCCGTTGTTTTCTTTCAGGAATTTACACAATAAGGAGCAGGGGGACGCGCGGGGTGCTCATTAATATTGATAGAATTTCTCCGTGACAATTTCCTGCGAGGGAGGCGGGGCTAATCATTTTGAGTTTTTCCAGTTAATGCTGTTCCCCGGCGCTGTTAAATTTTATTCGAGATCTTAAATCCCCGGGAGGGCACGCCGGGAAAATTGGCCGGGAAATTCGCTTACAGGAGTATTCGGCTCGCCCCGGCATCCTCGCCGCGTCCTGGCGCCACGTCCTGGAGTAATTGTCCCGACACAGCTCACATATCTCAACCGTATCCCCCAACACGTGTTCCCGCGTATTACGTTATTCACCGCTCGCTCTTGATAATGGCTTTATCCTGTCACAGGAATCTTCTTCCGGAGTGCTTAACCCCTATAGTGCGACCGACTACATTTGCAGTCCAAAAAATTGCGACATACTACATTTGCAGTTGATATTTAAAAATAGATGTACACCAAAATGATTAAGAACGCACTACGAAGATCGTAAAACCACATAGTCGCCGTGGGAGACTGGCTCTTTCTATCGCCCCTTTGAGCGTAACATAAAACGGCAAGCATTAAACTAACTAGCCATCACGCCGTGTCTCTGAAGGGGTAGGCAGAATGAATGGAGATTTCTATGTGTCCAAACCATCTTAATGATCTTTTCATTATTTTGTTCATACCATTTTCTACATTATGTACTGCCATCTTAGCTTTTTTGGATAGATTTTTGTTTGTGATGACAATTTTAGTGCAAAGTGACGCATTTAATTTATAATAGTAAACACGAATGTTCAGTGGTTTTACTCGGATTTAATTTATATAAATTAAATGCAAGTAAAACCACTAAACAATCGTGTTTACTATTATAAATAATAAAGGAGTTTTACAAAATTAATACCTCAACCATCAACAAAGTGCCATATTTATATGTAATTTATATTTTATTTATTTATAGTTTTGTTCCTTATCACTAAATTGTACGTCATATTATGATGAACTGTGCCTAATTGTCGGAGCTGCAAATGTAGTCGGCCGCAGTTTGAGATCAATTGTTTTACTGTATATAAAGCCCCAGCCGCACAATGGGGGTTAAATGAAGACAAACCGAAAGTGAAATATTTAAGAATCGATTCGCTAATAAATTTACAAGTATTCCAGTTTTGCTTCAACTTTTTGGACTAAGAAATGAGAGATAATTTTCAGCAAAAGGAATACTTTGCTTTTCGGTTTCCGAACACAATTTGTATATAATACTGCTTTAATACTTCTTGCTTAATCTTTACATTGATTTCCATAAGTTAGTTTGTGTGATTGAAATCATGACTGAACTAGGAATATAAAAAATAAATTAAATTTGTATTTTAACTTTTTTTTTTTTTTTTTTTTTAAATTAATACTTAAGTATTTTGTTTTAATACCAATCTTTTTTTAACTACCGACCAGTTTAACTCCCAAGTGTAGCTTCATCGGGGTACCAAAACTTAATATTAGTAATTAGAAATTAAAGAAAGCCATAAATAACTTATCAAAAATTCTTAACAGATCAACATTCATAAAGTATCATAATCGGCTGTTCGTCATCGCGAACCCCAAAAAGATTGCTGGAGTGGCACCCAGGTGGTAGAAGACCAATTGGACGACCAAGGCTGCGATGGGAGGATGAAGTTGGGAGAGACGGGGCGAAATTGTTACGAGTGTCAGATTGGAGGGTCGAAGCGAAGGACAGGAGGAGTTGGAGGCGAAGAATACTGGAGGCTCAGGCTCGATATGGGCTGTTGGGCCATCGAATATCGTATCGTCCGCTGGAGTAAAACCAATCAAATTTATTTCAATATCTCAAAATGCGTAATTTTATCTTTTACGAGAGCATTGCGTACTGTTTATTACAGATACACAATGGATAACCAGCAACTTAAGCGTGTTTCAACGATAAAGGATCTTGGTATCGTTTATGAAAGTAGGCTGACTTTCCATGCTCACATCGAGAGAATATGTGGAGTTGCACTGAAAATGTTGGGATTTATTCTCCGAACTGGTAGAGTTTTCAAGAATCCCTATGTTTTGCGAATTTTGTACAACTCATTGGTCCGGAGCCGGCTCGAGTGTGGCTCGGTGATATGGAGTCCCCACGAGGCGAGATACTCGCTCATGTTGGAGAGGGTTCAGAAAAGATTTCTGAGATATCTCTACATGAGGGAGTTTGGTAGCTATCCGTGGCTTTATCCCACTGCATTCCTCTTGGGCATGCTGGGGACCAATAGTTTACAGATAAGAAGGGATGGGTGCACACTTACCCATTTCTTCAGACTTATCAGGGGATTCTTTGAGAACTCCGTCATCTTGGAGGCTATCCATCTTTATGTTCCGGATGGCTATCTTCGACAGCGTCAGCACAGACTGTTTTATCTCCCAGCATGCAGAACCAACCTGCCTCTGGTGATGCCGGTGGGGAGAGCAATCAAACTGCTGAACATGATCGCTTCGGAGATCGATGTCTTTCATATTCGTGAAAGTACATTCAGAAGACAAATACTCTTGACTTTGGAGAGTATTTTGTATTCCTAATGTCGAACCATCTCTCATGCGTTCCTGGTATTATATATTCCTTATGTTTTACCTGTTCTCAATAGATGCCTTAAACTATAAAAAATGTTTGTAATGTCTTTTGAGAAAATAAACTGATTTGATTTGATTTGATTTGATCGAAGAAGAAGAATAATCGGCTGTTCTTCGTATTCGAGGAAGATCGTCCTTCACGAATGTAGGCCCTAATGTGACTATAAAGTCCAAGCCTGGACCCACACACTCTGGCCATCTAGAGCAGGTTAAAATGTTGATGGTTGAATCGCCACAGTCTTCCAACAGTTCTCCTACTCCTCTCTGCGGCGTCATCTCTAAGTCTTGCACGCCTCTATGTATTGTTATTTTCCATCTATTTTATTCTTCTCCATTATCAGTCTGCGAGACAGGAAATGAAATATATGGATCAGAGAAAGCTCCAAAGTTGCCGATGTAGCGCGTTGAAGTTGAATTGGGCCGGCCATATAGTGAGGACAACGAATGATCGCATGACCAGGCCAACCCTGGAGTAGCGACCGAGAACCGGCCACAGAAATACGGACAGATGTTCTGATGACATCAAACGAGTGGCAGGAGGTCAATGGCACAAAATGGCGAAGGGTAGGAAAGGGAGGCCTATGTCCAACATTGGACGACTAATGGCTGATGATGATTCTCCATCTATGTCTGCCTTCTGCAGTCTTTTCCGAGGGTTCACTATCAATGTTAGTAATTAATGTTTTTAATTGAAATTTATTGGTAGAAGTTCATTTAAAATAAAGAAAACAAAAAAAAATTTGATACACAATTTCTTTAACTTATTGAACGCTAAGGCATTAACACTGTGGAATTCCATAGTTATATACTTAGGAAATTGAAAAACTTTGTTTAATCCACTATTTAATAAATAATATAATATTAAAAAACACGACATGTTTCTGAGGATACCTCCATCTTCAGGGGTAAAAATATATCTATTGTATATATTCTTCTGATTTTGAAAATTTGGTTTGGTTCATGTGGTGCGGTGCTCCTGTAAATTTTGGAGATATTTCGTGTATAAGTGAATTGTTTTGGTCAATTTAATCACCTCGTAGACGATTCACTCCAATAGAACTGGACGATATTTTCTTCGAAAACATTCCCACAGTCCTAGCTGGAGACCTAAATTCCAAACATGGCGCCTGGCACAGTTTCAAAGATAATAAGAAAGGCAAAGATCTTTTCGACTATTTCCAAAATCGACCAGACATATTCATCACAGCTCCCGATACTCCGACAATTTTCAATAAAAATCCAAAACATTCCCCGGACGTCATCGATATTGTCATGACTAAAAACTTTACCCTCCCTCTCACCCTACAGGTAGTAGACGAACTATCCTCTGATCATATCCCTATACTTATCTACATCTCTGATGAACCATTCCACCGTGACCCCCATTTCCCCACCAGAAATAAAATTAATTGGTATTCTCTTCTCGAAATCATCCACGAAATGATCAAAATCCCAACAAAAATTCCAGACCCAGAATCTCTCGATCAGGTCACGAATGAAATGACATTTATCCTACAGACTGCTCTAAAAAATGCAACCACAGTTGTAGACAACGACATATACAGACCAAATCTACCTGCCGATATCCAACAGATAATACGCCACAAAAATACCATTAGAAAAAGATGGCAAAAATATCGACAACCTCAGGATAAAACACTTCTCAACAAACTAAACATTGACGTCAAAAAAGCCATCACCGACTTACGCAATGACCGCTGGATGGATTATTTAGAGTCATTAAACGATGACGACAAGACAGCCTTCTGGAAATTATCCAAAAATCTTCGCAAACCCCACTCAAGAATCACACCGTTACAAGGTCCAAATGGATTAGTGTACTCCGACGCCGACAGGGCAGAAACATTTGCATCGAGCCTAGAAGATCAATTCACGACAAATAACGAACATGACAATCCATTATTCGTGGCCTCGATCGAATCTCACGTTTCACAACTCTTAGCCAAAACTCCTTCATCCCCACCGATCCCATTCACCTCACCTAGAGAGGTGAAACAACAAATAAAATATCTTAATACCCGCAAATCACCAGGTCCTGACTCAATATCTAACAAAATTCTCAAATCTCTCCCTCTCAAAGGCATCTGTGCCCTGACAGCGATCTTCAACGCATCCCTTAGACTCCGATACTTCCCGAAACCCTACAAAATCGCAGACGTTATCCTTCTTCCCAAGCCAGGCAAGGACCCAACAGCTCCTTCAAATCATAGACCAATTAGTCTTCTTCCTTGCACTGGTAAATTGTTGGAAAAACTCATACAATCAAGACTCAAAACAACACTTCACGAACAGAGTACCATTCCAGATTTTCAACACGGTTTCCGTGCCCAACACTCCACACAACATCAGCTACTTCGTGTAGTTGAACTTATTGCCACAAACTTTAACACGCGCAAATTCACCACTTTCTTTTCCCTAGATGTCAGTAAAGCATTCGACCGCGTCTGGCACACCGGCCTGTTATACAAAATGGGAAAAGCAAACATCCCACTGCCTATGATTCAACTCATAGCCAGCTTTCTGTCCGATCGCCTTTTCAGCGTCAAAATCAACAAGGCCAAATCCCTTGTACGCCCTATCAGAGCAGGAGTTCCCCAAGGTTCAGTAATGGCTCCTACTCTGTTCAACATCTACTGCAGTGATATCCCTCTTCCCCGAGATCAGAACACCCACATTGCCCAATTCGCTGACGATACGGGCATCATCTCCAGTGCTAAAAGGCCGCTTCTCGCGACCCGCAGGGTGCAAAAACAGGCCGATGTGCTAGAGGTGTGGTGCAGAAACTGGCGCATTACCATCAATCCGAGTAAAAGCGCAGCGACCCTTTTCAGTAAAAGACACATTCCTCCAAACATTCCCAACATAAAAATGTTCGGCCAAGACGTTCCTTGGACCAAAACAATCAAATACCTTGGGCTTACCTTGGATTCTAAGCTGACATGGAGGCCACACATTACAAATAAAGTCAAAGCCGCGTCAAAAGCAATCTCAGCCCTCTACCCAATGTTAGCTAGAAACAGTAAACTAAGCATCGACAATAAACTCCTGATATACAAAACGGTTATAAGGCCGATCTTCACTTATGCAGCCCCAATCTGGGGCTATGCAGCTTCGAGTCACATACAAAAACTCCAAATCCTGCAAAATAAGGCTATCCGTTTATCGCTTGGTGCGCCTTCATGGACCAGGATTACACAACTGCACCTAGAATCGGGAATCCCGATGATAGATGAATTCATTCTGAAACTTGCCGAACGTTTTTACAAAGGACTCCCTTCACATCCCAACCCCACAATAAAAGACCTCTCTAATTACGACCCAAACACTTCCAGCCGCCACAAGCGCCCAAAATCGATTCTCCTTCAGAGGAACACTCCGGGCCACACAAATCATGCCCCCGAATAAACTAACAACCCACCAAATCACCTTCCAACAATGTTCCCATCAGACGTAAGAGGAATAGCCACATGAGCTGAACCTCTGTAAGCCAGAAGATCCAAGTCCAAGTCCAAGGTCAATTTAACTGTTGCCGAGCTTTATTATAGTTAATTGTGACACGTAATACGTTTGTACTGTTTTGCTGTTAAAATTATATTAGTTTTATCGTTTTTATACAGAATTTTGACAGGTGTAAAAATAAATTTTTCATTTGTTCCAATGACAATTTGAATAATTTCGCAATATTATTTTTAAAATCTTGCTGATTAAGTGCCTAATTACAGCTTATTTAAAAAACGGTGGATACGGGTAACATAAATTATTATAAATAAACACAAAAGTCCGGATCGTCCATGTCAACATGTGCAACATCGAAAAAAACATTATGTGCTAAATTAAAAAAAACGGTGGATTCGTGGAACATAAATTAAATAGACAATATGTGCACCATCTAAAAAGAACATTTTGTGATAAATCATTTTTATTTTGTTATTTTATTTTATATCATTGTATTTTATATTATTGTATTTTATATTATTTGTTTTAGATTTATGTTGTGGGTGTTGGACAATCGAAGTGTGCGCGGGAGATGCCTATTGGTGGCGATGAGGTTCGCAACCCATCACACCGCGTCTCCCGCGGAGCGAAAAGAGAAGGATGGAGTGCCGCATCAGTAAAAGTGTGACAGTCCATTCTTTCTGCCTACCCTTTCGGGGAGACGGCGTGATGGTTAGTTAGTTAGTTAATATATAATATATATTTTTATTAAATAGTGGATTAAACAAAGTTTTTCAATTTCCTCAGTATATAACAATTTATTTATTATTATGTACGAGTATTTAGTGTGCTTCCACTTGTGTTTATGTTCGACCGGTTTTGGCAGCTTGCTGCCATCTTCTGGTTAATGACCAGAAGATGGCAGCAAGCTGCCGAAACCAGTCGAAGATAAACACAAGTGGAAGCACACTAAATACATAATAATAAATAAATTTTGTATATATTTTTTTTGTTTTCATTATCAATGTTAGTCTTTTAGCGGTTCGCTTCCAGGGAATCTTTGAAGCGTTTCCTCTGACCTCCGTTTGATCGTTTCCTTGGGTCAGTTAAGAGTACCGGATTCAAAATATTATCTTTATATACTGTATGTATTAATTAATATTTTTGTTTTTGAATGTGTACAAATACTGGATTTTACCCATTGCGGGTTAATAATTTTTTAAGGATTAATTGTATCTCAATAGAGACGAAGATGTAAATTGTTTTTGGAAACAGAATATGGTGATCGAGGCGTTTACATAACTTATTGACCTGTCATTGGTTGGGTTAAGCGATCACTTTATTTTAACAACATTCCCCATTCCGACCTTTTTACGACCACCACGTCTGACAAATTTTTGAAAGATGTATTTATGCTATAATACTATGTTAAGAAACACTTCACATTTTTTAGTTCAATCTACACTAGCGCCATCTATTAAGATTAAATGTAAGGTAAATTAATTAATATGTTTACAGTTTGAATTTCCGAACATCTGAACTGAATATATATAGTTTGTGCGTTAGTTTTTACTCTCACTTTACGTTACCCTTACCCTTTCATTTAGAAAGTAGCCGTTATTGGTCGGCGGATGTGCCAAGGGAGCAGAGGGCAGACAGCAGCAGGACGGGAGCAGGCACGAGGGATTTATTGCAGCCGATCCAGGTTAATATGCCTCCCGCCCTCTCGCCCGACCGCCGTTCGCATTTTTTCCCCGCCCTAACCGCCGGAAGATTAATTCACTAAATGAGCCTTCCGGATTCGCCTGTACTCCACTTTCGGAGCATATTTCGAGTGAATTTTTCTACAGTTTGCTTCGTGTTTTGGCGAAATTAACAAAGTTTAAAACGGTTTAAATTGCTCGTTTTATTACTTTGTTATCGTTAAACACAGAGGTTGGTTAAAAAAAACGCGTTATTAAGCGTAAAACCACTAATTTATCGCGCCACCCGCGAGCGTTGTATCTGCGCCCAGAACACACCTTTAACCTTTCCCTTACGGTGCTAAAATAAAAACGCACGTTCCGGTGTTGCGTAGTCAGTACCCGATCAAAAATTAGCGATTTTAAATCGGAAAAATAAGAACATTTATGGCTAATCCCCTTGATTAATTATAATTGAATTAAAAAATTATAATAATTGAGATTTATTAGCTGAAAACATTGAAAAACCATCTGGCAACGCTCACGGAACGGGCATAGGTCCACTCTGGCTGCATGCCCGAGAGCTACTGCCGGCGGCAGTGAGAACATTGAGCTCCTCGCGCTTCCACAGTGAAGTATGCAAAAGTGAGATGCGAATATAGTGTCGTTCACTCACAGCGCTGTTTATACGCGAATTTGTTTCCGATGTTCACAAAATACCTCCGATTTACCCGATAAATTCTGATTATTATTAATATTATTTTTTACAACATTTTGAATGTAGTCAAATACTTGTAGGCGAACAACTGGATTTCACCCATTGCGGGCTATCAATTCAAGAATCAATTGTATCTCAATAGAGGCGAAGATGCAAATTGGAAACGGAATATGGTTAATCAAGGTGTTTACAGGACTTATGACCTGTCATTGGTTGGGTTAAGCGCACGCTTTATGTAATACAACATTCCCCATTCCACTTTATTTTTTTCTTATGACCACCATGTCTGACAAATTTTTGGAAGTTGTATATATGTTAATCTCCAACACCACCCTTTACATGGTAGTATATTTTTTAAATCAATGCGTAAATATATTATGGATTAATACCTAAAATCTTAACCTTGTATTTATTATATTAAACGGGATATTGATGGTTATTAGAAGCAACGTGTAAAAGATACCCATCATAGGGAAGGGAGGGTTAAAGTTTATCGCCGAATGAAAATATCTACCGCTATTCCAGGCTCAATTTTTCCTCCGCGTTCGATCCGACGCGAAATTGCGAGTCTTCTTTTTTTATGTATAAATTCTTCTCCGATTGTTGAAAGTGTTTTCATTGCTCGCCCACCTCGCTCCTTCGCTTTTCCATTAAAGCCTCTCGCGTTGCTGTTGACAAGCATCTCAAAGTTTTCCCTTTCCTTTGTGTCGGTATTTCCGATTTTTCTTGTTCTCCGGACAGAGGATGGAGGGTGTATTGTCCCGCAGTCTGTAGCTCGCGTCCTCCCCCCTCCCCCGGTTAGTTATTCCAACTTGTTTATCTTATTTGATTGAGTGTTTTGTACAACTTGCAGTGTGTGTCTTTGTTTACTACTTTTTTGTTTTGTTTTTCTTCCTTCGCAATAACAATATTTATATAGAGCGTGAAATAGATACGCGTATACGTATCTGGTATACGTCCGAATATCACTGTATTAGGACATATAAGTATACAAAATATGAGATATTGAATAACGTTTACGAAATTTTATTTTTTTCATTATTATTCTTTTTATTGACCAATAACTAAATCGTAACATACTTATTGTTTCTTAAACAATTCTGTAAAGCTTCCTTAGATGTTTTTAAATGAGTAAGGAAGACAAAACATGTTTTCTCATAAAAATAAACTTTATTTCTCTTTTTATTTTTTATATACTTTGTATATACATCTGTTAGATCGTGTAAACAATTTTCTTCTTCTTCTTCTCCGGCGCTACAACCCTTGGTGGGTCTTGGCCTCCTCCAAGAAACGTCTCCATCCCGTCCTGTCTCTGGCCGCCACCTCCTAGTCTTGCTGCTCCAGGACCCGACAATCTGCCACGGCTCCATCCAGCCATGGCAGTCTCGGCCTACCGATGCTTCTTCGCCCTGCTGGATTGTCATACAACACTCTTTTGGGGGGCTTCAGATCTCCCATGCCGTGCAAGTGCCCTAGCCAGCGCAGTCTGTTAATCTTTATAAACTTGACCACGCTGACGTCCTGGTATAGATCGTAGAGCTCTCTGTTGTATCTCCTTCTCCACGTCTGACCATCCTCAATGGGTCCGAAGATTCTGCGGAGGATCTTCCTTTTTTTTTAAATATGTATCTTTATAATATGTATCGCTGAAGAAGGACTGGTTGTCCGAAACATGTCTATGTAATTCTAATTTTTTAAATGTAAGTGTTGTATATACAAAGTATATAAAAAATAAAAAGATAAATAAAGCATCTACAACACAAAGTATGGCGAATATAGAAGAAATAATAAACTTTAATTTAAATCGAAAAAATAAAAAAATATTGTAATAGAGAGCTTGTTTATTGAATGATTGTACTTAGCTTTGGACTTGTTTCTTCTGGCATATAGAGGTTCTGCTCTAATGGCTATTCCTATTACGTCTGTTGGTGGTTGGTTTGCTGGGGCTAGAACTGTGTGGTCCTGAGTGCTCCTTCGAAGAAGAACGAGTGAGGATATAAAGTCATAGAAGACCAGCATTGTGGAGCATTATGAGATCACTCTTATTATATAAGAAGGTAGACTGTTTTCGTTGCTTTTCATATTTTTGTTAAGATAAGGTTATTTGAACCCAATTATTGATTCTCATGCAATGTGATGGGTAATTAATCTATCGCCAATTTTATTGTCTCGTGAATTCTACCAAACCAAAGACAACTGGTTGGTACCAGAACTCCATTGTGAACGGCCGTTTTCGCTTTCATTGATAAATTCTTGTTTCCAATAACTATTTTTTAAGTTCCATTCACTTTGTCACCCGCACTAACCCTGAAAGAATACAAGAATATTTAAAATATTTAACATTTTGAGAACGTTTCTGGATTATTTTGAAATTTGTTCTGATTATTGTCGTATGACAGTTGTGTAGAAAACAAAAGGAGAACATTTTGGTATTGTTAATTATGAAAATTTTAACGAGTGTGAAAGAAAAATATTAGGTCTATACATATGAAATTGGCGTTTTGTATGGGAGGAACATAAAGTTGAAAAAAAACAATTGAGGAAAAAATAAATGAATTATAATTTTCGAAACACAAATACTTGAGTAAATAGCTATATAAATTTGAATTTGGAATTCCTAACCAAAAAGAAGATATTTGAGATCAAAGTTGCCAGTACGGCAAAACGCCAATTTCATATGTAAGGACCTAATATTTACATTGAATGTTTAACTTATAACTGATGACGATAGTACAGTGAACCAAGTTTTTAAAGGGTATATAATCATTATCTACTCGTATCTTTATTTACCTATCCAAAAAAGCTAGAATGGCAGTGCACAGTGGTGTTCTTCTACCGACCCTTATGAATGGAAGCGAAGCATGGAACTGGCAAAAGAAGGATGAAAGTAGAATAAATGCAGTAGAAATGAGATCTCTTAGACGAATGTGCAAATACTCTGTGTATGATAGAGTGTCGAATGAAAATATTAGAAGTGAATGCGGTGCGAATGATGGTGTTATGAACAAAATAATGAAAGGATCATTAATATGGTTTGGAACATGGAAAGAATGAATGAAGAAAGAAAGGTAAAAAAATTAAAGGTTAACGATGTAAATGGAACCAGAAATGGAGGAAGACCGAGGAAAACGTGGCACGATAAAATAAATCAAATATTGAATGTCGGCCATGTGAGGAGTCAGAGAAATCGACGCGCGTGCATGACACGATGTATGAATGTTGAGGAAGCTAGAGAATATGTCAGGAAAGAAAAGTGTGGCAGTACATTCTTTCTGCCTACCCCTTCGGGGAGACGGCGTGATGGTTAGTTACTTAGTTAGTTAGTTATAATCTTTACATCAGTGAATAATTCATGGGTTGCAACTAGTATATTTTAAGGTTTGTGTGTGCCATTTAGAAGGCATGTTTTCCTCAATACTCGTCAGGCCTAACTTAATATCTGTGTCGGTTGTGTGTTTGTATGGTTACCTAACTACTTCGAACTCATCTCCCCGCACACGGAGACTCCGACTTGTGTCAGGGTACAGAGCGCACTCCAGCTTCTACAGTACCTACTTCTGTATTCCTTGTGCAATACGCCGCCAAATGTGCCAATTAAGAATTCTGAATCCGTTTTGCATATTAATTTTTCTGTTGCACGTAGCTGTTTGCGGGTTTCGAAATGCCACAAATAGTACTCATTTCACGTGTTGAATCGTAGATTCTGCTTCGTTGCCAACATTTTCTTGAAGATATAATTAACTAACTAACTAACCATCACAGAAAGAATAGACTTCCACACTTTGATCGTTGAGGCACTCCATCCTTCTCTTTTCGCCCCCGCAGGGGACGCGGTGTGATGGGTTGCGAATCTCATCGCCACCAATAGGCATCTCCCGCAGACACTTCGATCGTCCAACGTCCACAAAATAAATCTTAAACAAATAATATAAAATACTTCTACTTTCCCCTCACCTCTTCCCGTTACTCGGGGTCGGCTTTTCTTGTCATTTGGCGCCAGGTATTTCTTTCGTAGTCAGCTTCTTCCTTAAGGCCTAGGGCCTTCATATCTCTCTGTACATTTGTCAGCCAGGTAGTTTGAGGTCTTCCTCTCAAAGACGAAAGATTTATTCGAATTGAAGATAAACCAGTTATTTGTGCAGTGGTTTTATTTATTTAATATTATAAAATGCTTCCTAAACCTCATCCTTTGTCCTACATGCCAAAACTGTACTCCACATTTTTTTCCCCATACCGCATTTGTCTCCCCTGCCTCTCCTGTTCTTCCCGCTGTATATTCCTGTGGTGTATCATTCTTTTTATCTTTTATATAATGTTCCTGAAATGTTCATGTATTATATATTATGCTTATTTATTCAATAAAGTACAGCGGAGCATAGAAGTAAGATGGGGTAGATTAAATGTGGTCTGGCACCCCCTTTTTGTTGCCGTCTTTAAATGTAAGTCCCGGATGGACCGGGGACAGGCCCAGGGAGTGTACGAGCGAGGCTGATAAAAGGGCGCCGCTACGCCCTATAACAACCTCGGGTATGTGGCGGGAACTTCTATGTTCCTTTATAAAAAATAAAAAAAAGGTCTTCCTCTCCCTCTCCTACTAGACACAGAAAGACACTTTTTCCCTACATGGTGGTGAGGTCTCCTCATCACGTGACCATTACCATCGGACCCTTTTTCTGACAACTTTTGTTTTATGGCGGCTACCTTGAAACTTCCCCTCGCATATCCGTTGCGCACCTTGTCTTTCAATGTGACTCCTCCCGACCACCGCAGCATGCGCATTTCTGTCTTATGGGGGTTTTTGTTCATGGATCTTTTTAGCTGGCCATACTTCGCTTCCGTATAGTAATGCCGTCCGGATAGCTGTTTTATAAATCTTGCCCTTTGTCCTTATTGGTATTTTCGGATCACACAGAATTCCAGGCAACGTTCGCCATTTATTCCATCCAGATATTGTTCGTTGGTTATGTCCGATTCAATTGATCCATCCTCCGATATGACCGATCCCAGATACTTGAAAGTTTTTACCCTTGGAAGAGTTGTGCTATCTAACTTGATATCTGAGTTTAGGGCGGCATCTGGGTTGAAGTTGCACATCATGAAAACTGTCTTTGTTCTGCTAATGTGCAAACCATTTGACTCGAGTGAGTTTCTCCATTAATATAAAAAAACAATGATTTAAAATAAAATAACAGGAGAAATTTTTTAACAAATAAAATTAAAACTCTGAAAAACCTATGTTTATATAAGTTGATGCTGTATAATTATAATTGTTTAGATTTTCACGGTTGGTAGCATTATGTTTTTTGGGATCTTGAGAAAATCCGTGTAACTCGTCATTCTGAACCGACATTTCGGATATCGTTGCAGTCTCCATCATAACCACCCTCAAGATGGAGACTGCAATGGTCTCTGAAACGTCGGTCCAGAATGACGAATTACACGGATTTTCCCAGGATCCCAAAAAACATTGTATTAATATAGTATACTCGTATTATTTCTAAATCATATTTTGTCTTTGTGTATAAATTATTAAATGATGAAGGAACCGATAAAAATCAATTTAAATTTAACGAGGAAGGACGTCTGCGGCCCGAAAAGAGTTTTCTAGTTTTAATCCAAGGGATTGGTTTGCAGCAAGTAACATTTTTGCTGGTTCTTGGGATGCCACTTGGGCTTTTAATGTGGTAGTTTCCCGTTGTTTTTCATATTTGAACTCAATTACTGTATACAAATAATAAAAAATATTATTTAAATATATGTGAAAATACTCTTTTCTTGAAAAGTAGATGATTTTTTTTTTAAATTTTAATATTTTTATACATTATAAACGATTTTTTTAAAAGAGATATTTTATTTTATACCATTATAAAAAGGATGGAACTGTTTTAATCAGTTTTTTTTTAATATTTGATTTATTTTAGATAAACTTAAGGCGTTAACACTGGAATTCCATAATGACGATTTTTTTATGAATTAAAAAGTCCACTTTCGGGAGAACGATATAAACTGATGATAAAGGTCGATGCCTTCGAAATGCCTTCGAAACATATCGTGAAAAATAAACTCAAAAGTAGAAAAAACAGTGTTTTAATTTATAAAAAAATATCCATTGTTTAGGCCGAAAATTTTAAAACACTGTTATAATATCACAATTTCTTTTTATTCACTGAGAGTGTCGCGACAGCTGTTATATAAACCTTTATTGTAACACCTGATGATGCCAACATCGGTTGGCGAAACAGCTGTCGCGACACTCTCAGTGAATAAAAATAAACTGTGATATTATAACAGTGTTTTAAATTTAACAGTAATAAAAAAAATATTATTGTAACAAAGATTTATAGTGACGTAAGCGAAAAATTGTTAAGAAGACGCAGATAGATATTACAATACTATTATCAACATGTGCTTGGGGGTGAAATCGAATTGAAGTTTGTAAAGATTCCCCCGCGGCCGGAGGGGGAGGGATATTCCCTTTGAATAGACCTAGCGGAGGTATCGAATGGGCTTCGGGAATATTCCGGGCCAATAATTGAATTCAGTGACCGCATGATTCTTAATAAATGCTCCCCTTTCTTTGTTGTAGCATTTCTTCTTCTCCTCTCCGATATTCGCTCTGGAGTGTGTTCTACTCCTATGTACCACTCACGCACGAGCGCCATGAGAGACAGTCAAGAAATAGTTTTTTTTGTGCTTCCTAGAACCAGACGATACGGACGATTCAATACGGTATTCTGTAAAATTCAAAACCACAATAGAATATTCCTTTTATTACTTTCATGGTATTACGAACAAAATAATGAAAGGATCATTAAGATGGGTTGGACACATGGAAAGAATGAATGAAGAAAGAATGGTAAAAAAGTATATGTTAATAAATAAATCAAATATTGAATGTCGGCCATTTTTCATAGTGTCACACCACAAATTAAGGGCTCAGGTAATAATTTATACACAAAGACAATTGTGTATTGTAACTCAATACGAATGTGTGGATACTCTGTGTATGATAGTGTCGAATGAAAATATAAGAAGTGAATGCGGTGCGAATGATGGTATTATGAACAAAATAATGAAAGGATCATTAAGATGGTTTGGACATATGGAAAGAATGGTAAAAAAGTATATGTTAACGATGTAAATAGAACCAGAAATAGAGGAAGACCTAGGAAAACGTACCACGATCAAATAATTCAAATATTGAATGTCGGCCATGTGAGGAGTCAGAGAAATCGACGCGTGTGCATGACACGATGTATGAATATTGAGGGATCGAGAGAAATATGTCAGGAAAGAAAAGTGTGGCAGCTTCGGGGAGAAGGCGTGATGGTTAGTTAGTTAGTTAGTTACTTTCATAAAATTTATATCAGTGTATGTTATGGTATTTGAAAAGGAAGAATGCATGACGGATTGTGACATAAGTGCGAACGGTGAGAAATTGGAGCAAGTTACCGAATTTATTTAGCTAGAAAGCATGTTTACAAGAGATGGAAAAATGGAGAAAGACATCGAAATAAGGGTAAGTGTTGGAAACAAAATAAACGGTGCAATCAAAATCATCACGTCAAATAGAAATATATCGACTGAAGCATAGATGGCAGTACACAATGGAGTTCTTGTGCCTACGCTTATGTATGGAAGTAAAGCTTGGAATTGGCAGAAGAAGGATGAACGTAGGGTAAATGCCGTAGAAATGATATCACTTAGAAGAAAGTGGAAAAAAACAATGTAAATCAATGTAAAGGGTATAGCTATCATGTTGATTCTCGTGACATGTAATAGGTAGCTAATCTATCGTCATCTTATTGTCACGTGAATTCTGCACCAGACCAAATACAGTGTGATAATCACACTGCCATCGTCGGGAATCGAACCCGGGACCTTCGGTGTTGCAATCAAAACACTTACCAATCGGCCACGAAGTTATGGAAAGCTAACCCGAATAAAATATTGAATATTTAAAATTCATTCAAATAAACTCATGATGATTATTAGCTAATAAGGCTATCCGTTTATCGCTTGGTGCGCCTTCATGGACCAGGATCACACAACTGCACCTAGAATCGGGAATCCCGATGATAGATGAATTCATTCTGAAACTTGACGAACTTTTTTACAAAGGACTCCCTTCACATCCTAACCCCACAATAAAAGACCTCTCAAATTACGACCCAAACACCTGCAGCCGCCACAAGCGCCCAAAATCGATCCTCATTCAGAGGAACACTCCGGGCCACACAAATCATGCCCCCGCATAAACTAACAACCCATCAAATCACCTTCCAACAATGTTCCCATCAGACGTAAGAGGAATAGCCACATGAGCTGAACCTCTGTAAGCCAGAAGATCCAAGTTCAAGTCAAAGTGGTTATTAGCTCGAATATATGGTCTAAAATGTCTTAGAATAACAATAATATCTTGTTTACACCCTCCAGAATTCGGCCGTGCTGGAGGGTGTTCGGCTTTTTGTCCCTGATAGATATATCCGACAGCGACAGCATAGATTGTCTTACCTTCCGGCCGCCAGAACCAACCTGCCTCAGGTGTGGGAAGAGCAATTAATCTGCTGAACGCGGTCTCCTCGGAGATCGACGTCTTTCATATTAGTGAAAGTACGTTCAGAAGGCAAATACTCTTAATTCTGGAGAGTATCCTGTCTTCCTAATGTTGAACCAGGGGAACATACTCTTTTTTTTATAAATACAATCCCAACCCTAACTAGTATTCCATTCCTTGACAATAATGTAAGACTTTATCATAAACCCTAAATCCTCCCTCGCCCTCTTTCAGAGGGACACTCCGGGCCATACATTTAGCCCCATCATAAAACAACTACCAAATCGCATTCCAACAATGTTTCCTACAGACGTAAGAGGAATAGCCATTAGAGCTGAACCTCTGTAAGTCAGAAGATCCAAGTCCAAGTCCAATAATAATAATAATAATATGCTAACTTTTAAAGCGCCGTTTTTGTGATGTGATCACCTCAAGGGCGCATTAAGACGTGTTTTAAATCTAAATGTGACCGCTTAAAAAACGATCGGTTTGAAAGTATAGTAGAACAAAGTATAAATGTTTAAATTGGGTATGAAATATGAAAAAGATGGGTTTTCAATTTAGATCTGAAATCTGTCGGATCATTTATGCATCTAGGGTGTGAAGGGAGATTGTTCCAAGCTGATGGACCGGCTACCGCGAACGCTCGATCCCCGAAATTTGTACTGGGGCAACGCTTCGGCTCAACTAATCTTCCTATTGCTGAGGAGTTTGCCGAGCGAAGTGTGGATTTCCGTGATTTTCCAAGTAATGTTGAACCATCTCTCATGCGTTTCTGGTAGTATACTATACACAATATATTATTTTACCTGTTCTCAATAGATGCCCTAAAAATAAATTTTGTAATATCTATTGATGAAATAAACTGATTTGATTTGATTTGATTTATTAAAAAACACAAAAATATGTATATTTATGTACAAATGCGTTAACACTTTGCCAAGAAGAACGGGAAAGAAACCAAAAGATATGTAGAAACATGCAACAGGGACAAGAATACACGATTTCGCGTGTGCCGACATAGTACTCGTACAATAGAAGTCTTATGTATTTCTACGATGAAATAGAGTGTTATGGTGACGATTAAGATGGCAATTCTGCTTACAATTGAATGCATTTTGTCTCGGAGCTCGCGTGCTCGCCACCAGTCACAAGCCGCGAGCACAAACCCCAGCGCGGGCGCGGGCACGGGCGAGCGTGTTGGTGTAATAGCATTATGTAGAATGCGCGCACATAATACCTCGGCATGGCTGGCGAGACTTATTCAATTTGGGTGTAATGCACTGCTCAAGCTTCGCGAGCCGCCCGTGTGCACTCTGCACTAGTGATGAGAAATACAATTACAAATAATCGATTTCCTTTCGAATATTTAATGCAAATATGAAATATAACAAACAGAATAAATGGTGCACTCAAAGTTGTCATCGCAAACAAAAGCCTATCCAAAAAAGCCAAGATGGCAGTGCACAATGGTGTTCTTGTGCCAACCCTTATGTATGGAAGTGAAGCATGGAACTGGCAAAAGAAGGATGAAAGTAGAATAAATGCAGTAGAAATGAGATCTCTAAGACGAATGTGTGGCAAATCTGTATATGATAGAGTGACAAATGCAATTTTAAGAAGTGAATGTGGTGCGAATGAAAGTGTTAAGAACAAAATAAGGAAAGGGTCATTAAGATGGTTTGGACACATGGAAAGAATGAGTGAAGACAGAATGGTAAAGAAGGTATATGTAAACGGCGTGAACGGAGCTAGAAATAAAGGAAGGCCGAGGAAAACGTGGCACGATCAAATCAATCAAATATTGAATGTCGAACACGTGAGGAGTCGGAGAAATCGACGTGCGTGCATGACAAGATGTATGAATGTAGAGGAAGCGAGAGAAGTATGTCAGGACAGAACAGTGTGGCGTTCCATTCTTTCTGCCTACCCTCCGGAGAGACGGCGTGATGGTTAGTTAGTTAGTTTTTTGAAATATAATCTATATCGCACCGTGAGTGTAAAACCGAAACAAGTGCAAATATACAGTTTGGAGATATGGGAGTTTAGAGACTTCATATTGCTTGGCAAAACTGTTTTTTTTTAAATAAACCAATGATTTTCGGTTTAAAGGTATATTACTTTAAACTGAAAATCATTGGTTTATAAAAAAAAACAGTTTTTCCAAGTAATATGAAGTCTTTAAACTCCCATATCTCCAAACTGTATATTTGCACTTGTTTCGGTTTTACACTCACGGTGCGATATATAAAACAAAGTCGTGTTAGTTACACCATTGGGAATGTTGGGGTCTAATTCTCTGCAGCTTCGAAGAGACGGGTTTCTTATAACCCATTTCTTTAGATTAATTAGGGGATATTTTGAAAACTCAGCCGTGCTGGAGGGTGTAGGTCTTTTAGTTCCCGACAGATATCTCCGACAGCACCAGCATAGATTGTTCTTTCTTCCGGCCGCAAGAACCAACCTGCCTCTAATAATTGAAAATTAAAAAATGATGTGAAAAAGGAATAGAGAAAAGTAACTTATAGATTAATTACATTATAATATCGTGAAATTCCTATAATTTTAAATTATTAACAGAGAGAAAATGATTTAATGATATAATTACAAGTTTTGATTGTGATGACAATAATACTTGTATGGTGATGAGAAATGTGAAAAATACACTAATGATTTCTTTGAGAAAGTTTTCCCGCACTACTAAAAGAGGGCATTGAAAAATTAAATGTTGAAGGTCGCCATTTGCACCGCATTCACGAATAGGAGAAGGAGAACAGTTGATTTTGAATAGGTGGGCCGGAATTAGACAGTGGCCAGAACGAAGTCTTGAGTATGTTGCTGTAAATCTAAATCTTTCGATTGTTTGTTTAAATCGTTCGATTATTCAAATGGTTGTATTTTTATCCATCACTAGTGTTGCCATACGGAGGCCTACTAAGCAGGTACTGTACCCGCCGAGTTGGCCTTTCGCGAAAGACACGAAGACGGTAATTTGAAGCTTCGCTCGCAACGACGTCGTATTGTGTTTAGTTGAGTAACAGCCGGGGAGCGGGGGTATATTTTATTATGACGTCATCACACTGACAGGCGACCCGGCCCTGTTACAATGAAATAAACAGAATGGGTACAAAATACAATTATTATACATTACTTGCGGTGGCGCCAGCTCCGGGCTATATTTGAAATGAGAAGCCATTTTAAAACAACACCATTAATTTTTAAACAGCTGTTTTATTTTTTTATTATAATTTTCTTTTTATCTGTGTATGATAAAGTGTCGAATGAAAATATAAGAAGTGAATGCGGTGCGAATGATGGTGTTATGAACAAAATAATGAAAGGATCATTAAGATGGTTTGGACATATATGGAAAGAACGAATGAAGAAAGAATGGTAAAAAAATTATATGTTTTTTAATGAATGAACGATGTAAATGGAACCAGAAATAGAGGAAGTCCGAGGAAAACGTGTCACGATCAAATAAATCAAATATTGAATGTCGGCCATGTAAGGAGTCAGAGAAATCGACGTGCGTGCAAGACACGATGTATGAATGTTGAGGAAGCGTGAGAAATATGTCAGGAAAGAAAAGTGTGGCAGTCCATTCTTTCTGCCTACCCCTCCGGGGAGACGGCGTGATGGTTAGTTAGTTAGTTAGTTTATTTATAAAAATAAATATTATATATGAAATGTTTGTCGAGTCCCTTCACGATGTGCCACTAATTTAAGACCACTTTGTAAAAGGGTGAGAGAACATAGGGTAAAATATCGGTTCAGGATATTAAATGGAAAGGCCCCAGTGTTCAATTCTTGTCATTTATTTTAATGACTCGCTGTAAATGGCCATGCCAATATATCTCAACCAAAGCCGAACGGAATTTAACCCCTTTCCCGCCGACGACGCACGCGGTAAAACGCTTGCCAAGCAAATAATATATTCCGAAGATACTGCCACATGTAAAGTAATAATTAATGGCATGAAAACTGTTATCGATATTTGACATTGCCTGAAACTGCGTAAATGTGCTAATTTAAAACAAACAATCTTCAAAATTATCAAATGTTTACTGACACTTTTGTTTGATCTCGTATAATATAATTCTAATACGTATGCCGGAGAGACCAGAGTAATCAAGACCCTGAACGTATCTAGACCGACTGGAGTAAGCCCTCTAGGAAGCCCTAGACAGCGCCTAATGGTCAATGTATTTCTGGTTCCATTTACATAGTTAACATATATATTTTTTACCATTCTTTCTTCATTCATTCTTTCCATATGTCCAAACCATCTTAATGATCCTTTCATTATTTTTTTCATAACAATATCATTCGCACCGCATTCACTTCTTATATTTTCATTCGACACTATCATACACAGAGTATCCACACATTCGTCTAAGAGATCTTATTTCTACTGCATTTATTCTACTTTCATCCTTCTTTTGCCAGTTCCATGCCTCGCTTCCATACATAAGGTCGGTAGAAGAACACCATTGTGCACTGCCGTTCTAGCTTATTTGGATAGGTTTTTGTTTGCGATGACAACTTTAGAAATTAGTATGCTAAGAATTTGTTGGTCTTTTTGGTATTTTTGTCCTTGATAGATTTCTCCGTCAGCGACAGCACAGATTGTTTTACCTACCGGCCACCAGAACCAATCTGCTTCTGGTGACACCAGTGGGATGAGCAATTAGTCTGCTAAACGCGGTCTCCTCGGAGGTCGACGTCTTTCATATTAGTGAAGGTACGTTCAGCAGAGAAATACTCTTGACTTTCGAAAGTATCTCGTCTTCCTAATGTCGAACCATCTCTAATACGTTTCTGACACTATGTTGTATTTTTATAATATTTTACCTGTACTCAATAGATGCCTTAAATATTTTCCTGTTTGTAATGTCTTTTGAGTTAATAAACTGATTTGAATTGATTTGATGATTTTAATTTTCAATATTTACGGGAATATGTGAGGTAGTATTGTCAGTTAACGTGTTAAGATAGATATTGATACACGCCTTATCCTTTCCCATTTATTTGGGGTCGGCTTCTCTAGTCTTGGGCGCTAGCCTTGCGGTCATGGGTCGCTGTAACCTACAGACAACTGTCCTTGGAGGCGGTAGCTATTTCAGGACCATTTCTCTACAAGGGTTGAGGGGACCCTTACCTAATGTGACTTAAAACAAAATAGGAGTTTATATAGGGTGTCCCAAAATTAAAGCAAGATTTAAATTTGCCACATTTTGTGCAGTAAATTGTTGGCAACAATGCAAATGCACAATTTAAAAATGAAGGGTTACAAGATACAACAATGTGTTTTCATAATTGAACAATACCTCAAAAATAATGAAATTTTGGCAGCCGCAGTTCGAAAATTTCATACAGCGGAATAGTGTTTTAACTTCGTCAACTGTGAAGAGATTAATTAAAATATTCAAGGAGACTGGATCAGTTGGAGACGCTAAACGCACTGGTCGTCCAAAATCAAGCCGTTCAAATGTCAATATCGAAGCAGTGTGTGAGATTGTTGGTGAAAATCCGTTTGTCTGTACTCTCTCGTTTCGGTCATCAGAATTGACCCCCTAAATCGTGTGATTCAACACCATTAGACTTATTTTTATAGGGTTATTTGAAATCAAAGGTCTATGTCAACAAGCCCATAACCATCCGTGCATTACGCTGCATCAACGAAATTCAGACACATTTATGCAAATTGGCCATGAAAATTTTCGACAAAAGAGTACGTATGTGCCAGCAAAGCCGTGGAGGCCATTTGCCCGATGTGTTTTTCCATAAATAAGCCTATACTATGTACATTATGATTCAATAATAATATAAAACAATCTTAAGACTAAAAACTGTGTTTTCTATTTAATTCAAATCTTGCTTTAATTTTGGGACATCCTATATTTAACAAATGGATTTTCTGGAAGTGGTAGGATAACTTTAACTAAAACTAACAAATTAATCATCAAGAACGAAGGGGCAGGCAGAAAGAATGGACTGCCACACTTTTCTTTCCTAACATGCGTCTCTCTCGCTTCTTCAACATTCATACATCGTGTTATACACGCACGTCAATTTCTTCGACTCCTCACAACGCCGACATTCAATATTTTATTTGTTTGATCGTTACACGATTTCCTCGGTCTTCCTCTATTTCTAGTTCCATTTAAATCGTTAACATATACTTTTTTTTTTACCATTTTTTCTTCATTCATTCTTTCCATGTGTCCAAACCATTTTAATGATCCTTTCATTATTTTGTTCATAACACTTTAATTCGCATCGCATTCACTTCTAATAAATTGTCAGTTCCATGCTTCGCTTCCATACATAAGGGTCGGTACAAGAACACCATTGTGCATTGCCGTTTTAGCATTTCTGGATAGGCTTTTGTTTGCGATGACAACTTTAAGTGCACCATTCACTTTGTTGCCTGCCCTAACCCTTCTTTCATTATACCTCTCCACTCTAACCTAAATATACAAACTAATCTACTTGCACCAGATTTTCACCATTCACGGTAAGGTTGCAGACTGCCATGATTTCTCATTTTTCAAAAATCTTTACCTTAGACTTATTCACATTCATCATCAGATCATTTTTATGGATTCTATAAGCCATAAACCCGTGTAAAAAGGGGGAATTTAAGTAAATATATTTCTTAAGGAAAATTTAATTAAGAATTATATTTTCGTTATTGGCGAATACTGGCTTGGGCGAAAATTGAATTTCGAACGTGTTTGAACACGTTTTTACCTTAATATTTCGTTATGCAATGTCAGCTTGTTACATCTAGACATTTACTCCGCTCAATATTTATTAGAGTATCCAAAAATAAATATTATATTAAATAACGCCGCTCGTAGGATTGCTATCTGCGGCGCTTTCCCTCGCAACAGTTTAACCTCGAGCGGGGGGAGACGGGGGAGAATCTATTACGTAGGTAATTCTAATGCCCCCCGAGCCCCGTTTACTGTTTACCCCCAGTGTGACCGCTCTATTACGCCGGTAGAGCGACGAGCGACATTGCACTATTATTGCAGAGCTTATTATATTATATACGGCATATTCCGAACACCATTTAAAAGAAAATTATAGGTTATTAAATATATGATATTATTTTATTGAAAGTAAAAGCAACATTTTGAATGTATACAAATACTTGTAGACGAATACTGGATTTTTCCCATTGCGGGTTATCAATTCAATGATTAATTGTATCTCAATAGAGACGAAGATGCAAGTTGGAAACAGAATATGGTGATCGAGGTGTTTACAGGACTTATGACCTGTCATTGGTTGGGTTAAGCGCACGCTTTATATAATACAACATTCCCCATTCCACCTTCCTTACGACCACCATGTCTGACAATTTTTTGGAAGTTGTATATATGTTACTATGTTAATAAATGTAACACCAAACTTCACACGTTAGTTTCAATCTATGCCATCTATGAAGATTGGATTTAAGCTTGGAATGGGGAATATTGTATTACAAAAAGCGTGCGCTTGCCCCAACCAATGACAGGTCATAAGTCCTGTAAACACCTCGATCACCATATTCTGTTTCCAATTTGCATCTTCGTCTCTATTGAGATACAATTAATCCTTGAAAGTAAAAGCGTTTAAACTGTGTAATTCCATTGAATTGAAAAACATCGCTGTTTATGTGTTGGACAATGTACAGCGGCTTTACTAGGCAACTGGAAACGGTAGAAATGCAAATGCTTAGGTGGTCCTCTGGGGTATCGCTGAGAGATAAAAAAAAACGTTCACGCATTCGCGGTAGTCTGGGAGTTTTTGATATATATAGTAAGCTTAAAGAAAGGGAATCGGGTGGTGGTCTTGGGGATAGAACGCTTGGCTCCTGATCCAGGGGACATGGGTTCAAGCCTGGACACGACCAGATTCCTTCTTCATAATAATGAGCTATTTTCTGCTCACATTGAAGATTGTAAAATAAATTCTAATATCATTGATTAAAATCCTTGGTATTAGTCTTTTTAAAAAAAAAAAAAAAAAAGGCAGATGAGATGGTACGGGCATATAAAACGGAGACCCTAGACCACACAGTAAATAGAGCTTTGTCTGTGAAGCTTCCTCGTCAATCATCCAGAGGGACACGTGGATGATTCAATGCAATAGCGTCTTGCTGAAAATGGCTCGAGTGAAGGCGATACTCAGAACCGTAATGAGTACTGCTTGAGATCGAGAAGAGCCGACCCCAACAGTCAACACAGACAGTGATGATGGAGGTCTCCTCCGAAACATGTCGTGGTTAATATTTTTATTGTATAAAGATATTTAATAAATTAAAGTGGAACCCGTCTCGGGTTTGATTCCCGGCGATCTGAGTGTGATTATCACACTGTCTTTGGTCTGATTCGAATTCACTAAAGTTAACTAACTTAACATCACACCATTTCCCCGGAGGGGTAGGCCCACTGTTCTTTCCTGACAAATCTCTATATGCCTAATGAATGCCTCTTCTACATTCTCACATCGTAACATGCACGCTCTTCGATTGTTCCTACTTCGAACATGGCCGTCCTTTAGTAATTGATTACTTTGGTCATGCCATGACTTCCTTGTCCTTCCTCTACTTCTTTTTCTATTCATTTTATTTGTATATATCTTTTTAACCATTCATCCCTCATCCATTCGTTTCATATGTCCAAACCATCTTAGTGACCCTTTTTTTTTTTAAATTTTTCACGCATTCATCCGCCTTAAAGAATATATTTTTTGTCTTCGTAAATATGTTTCGGACCGCAGACGTCTTTCCTCAGTATGAAACTCTTAGATCAATCGTCTGCTTACCATTTCTGGAATTTGTGCCGGAGTTTGCCTTGGAAGATGGATTTTTTAAGGAAATCCTGCTGCCGTAATTAACGCCCTTCCTAATCACCATTGATCCGGTTCAGCAAAGTTCTCCACAACTTTAATGTTTGAATCTGGCGTAATTGGGCTGCCCACGCCAATTAAACTCTGTAAAAACGCCATTTTCCCAGTAACAATTGGGTACGTAGATTGCTTTAACCGAATTAAAAGTCTCCAAACTCCCCTGGGTGGCTGGAGCCTTTTTTCTAATTACCCCAGTTATGTAATCAAAATTTAAATAATTAATTATCTTTAATGATTGATACTTGGAATACACTGGAATGCGCATGTGTACAGGATGGATCTCTTCAGAATCCCACACGTTGTAATACATCAGATTCCTGTTTGACTACCGTCCCCCCGGAAGACTGCCAAAGACATGGAGGGATAGCTGGGAGTCTTTATATTGACAGCGACTGGTTTCGCCAGGCTGGCTGGCATCGACAGATTGGTCCAGTAGTTGATGTACAGTCCAGTCTGTCGATGTCAGCCAAACTTGCGAAACCGATCGCAGAATTAACTATTATAAATTGTCATCACTTTAAAATTAAAATTAAATCATTTTCTCTCTGTTAATAATTTAAAATTATCGGAATTTCACGATTTTATAATGTAATTAATCTATGTTTGTTTTCTCTATTCCTTTTTCACATAATTATTAAGAATATAATAAATATTTGTTAGTTTAAACTGTTCAATTATGTTAGTCAATGATATTATTTTTAAATGTAATAATTGTTTGTATATAAATATGTAACCTTACTGTATTATTACTTGTATGACACACAACACTCCATGGTGAATGTGTCAAATAAATGAATATATATTAAAAAAAAACTATTATTATAAAGTGCGACAACAATCAAATTAACCAAAACAATTCACGTATACACGAAATATCCCTAAATTTACGGGAGAACCACATGAACCAAACCAAATTTTCAAAATCAGAACCGGTATAATAGTATATGTATACAATCGTATAAATAAATGTAGTTCTATTATTGTTAGATTTACATTTATCTGTGTTCCCAGGCATAGGGATTTCCATTCCTTTGCGTGCCTCGGGACACTTGAGTCACTAAAAATTCAACAAAGAATAGCTGTGGTTGTCACGCAAGAAGGAGTTTCATATCTCTCCAAGTCCTTGTACGGACCCCCCTCGCATTCACTCTGGGAGAAATGCCAGCGGGACAGGTACAACTTCTAACTCGACAAGGAAACCTGCATACCTCTCTCCGCCGCCGACCTGTCTTCTCTGGTACTAACATAATACCGATGTACCGAGGAGTTCACACAGTGGTTATCTGAAATATAACGAGGCGGTGTTAGGTAAGGCGTCAATTCAATTTTACTGAATTATTTAGTATACCCATAAAATGAAACATAATTGTTACTTTTCGAACATTTTAAACTGGCAACATTGTTTCTACAGACTGTCAATTTGACAGTTGACAGTTGAGTCAGTAAGTTTTGCCATTTCACCATGAATAGACTGACGTCAAAAAAGCGCTTGCAAATTGTGAAAAATTATTTTGAAAATCATGGTCCGGTTCGCCAAATTTATCGTGCACTACGTCCATTTTAAGGTCGACATAATCGTCCATCAGAGCAAGTTATTCGGAAGACTATGGATCGTTTTCGCACCACGTACACTCTAGTGGATAATACGCATCCGCAAAGATGACAATTATCGAAAATTGGACTTCACGATTGCGCTTCATTCGAGCTAGCCGTGGCGCTCATATGCCCGAAATCATATTTATACAATAATGACATAAAATTATCTATTAAATAAAGCCAATATCATAGGCATTAAAATTATCTAATGTGTTTTTTTTTCATTTTGAATATTTATTGTATATGATGGACCACCACACTTGTCTGTCACACCTCTAGCTTCCTCCACATTCATCAACATGTCATACAGGCCCGTCGATTCTTCTGACTTCAAACATGACCAATCTTTAAAATTTGATAAATCTCTTCTATGTTCGCCATACTTTGTGTTGTGGATGTTTTGTGTGTCTTTTTCTCTTTTATATAATTTGTATTTACAACACTAACTTAAAAATAATTAAAATTACATATCAGACATGTTTCGGACAACCGGTCCTTCTTCAGTGATACATATTAAAAAGATATTCGTACAATATTTAAAATATTATCAATTTTTACAGATGTTATAAAGATTTATTTTGGAACGTTTATGTTTTTGTTATAACAAATATTATGAATCAATTCAAAATTTAAAATAATAATTTAATGTTCTTATTGGGGTTCAGGTCCTTACAACAAAGGAAATAAATCAAAGATTGGACTTGACGTTAAATTTATTTGATTATTTATAATATTTGATTAATCTGGTCATGTCATGTTTTCCTCGGTCTACCTCGACTCTGTACTCCATTTACATCGTTTACGTATACTAACTTAACCATTCTTTCTCCATCCATGCGCTCCATATACCTATATCCGAACCAACGCAGCGATCATTTTATAATTTTGTTCATAATACCTTCTTTCACTTTACTTTCCTTTCTTATATTCTGTCGCATATCGTTCTACTACACATACCTCTATCTAACGCATTTATCCTGACCTCATCTCTACCGCATTTATTCTGTTCCCATCCTTCTTTTGCCAGTTCTGTGCTTCGCTTCCATACATGAGATTTGGGACTTCATTGTGAACGACCGTTTTCGCTTTCATTGATAAATTCTTGTTTCCAATAACTATTCTTAAAGCTCCATTCACTTTGTTACCCGCACCAACCCTTCTTTCGACGCCACTATCCGTTATAAATAACTTTTTTAAGCAATAATAGTCATTCTATAGTAAGCCATTATTAAAAAAATAATATTAACCCTTACCACTCCTTTGTCGAATGCCAGCCGACATCGCTATATGTACGCTACAATTCAGTTGTCGCCTGCCGGCCGACAAGATAAAACTTGCACGCGCGGTGTATTTTCGCGCGCAAAAATTGACACGTGTCTTTGTTTCTTGTGATTATTCGTTAAAAAACATTTGATTTCACGTTTTCATAAGATTTTGACTGTTTTCCGTTTTTATTTTACTATAAAATAATCCTTGTAAATTCACATAACCTAAAATGGCGGGAACTTCGCGTAATACGTCATGCAGAGGAGCGATTAGAGTACAAGCCCCACTTCATTGCGAAACTGGACAAAGGTTCTAAATACTGTACTGTGTACAGTAACAGAAAGATTCCAGGGGGAAGACGGGAAACAGTGTGGTTTTGTGAGACCTGTTCCAGAAAACCTGGTCTCCATCCTGGAGATTGTTTTAAAAAGTACCATACTATGCAAAACTATAAGTAGTCCATAATGTTTTTTGTAAATTGTTTTTTATTTTAGAATAAATCATTACAAATGAATTTTTAACGATTTTTTTGTAACTACCTATCAATAAAAATATTTTGACATTATGTAAATTAGTGGTAAGGGTTGACATACTTTAAGTAGTTTTTACACCAGCCATTTTAAATATGAGAGCATTGAAGTGCCCCTGGCATCACACATAAGAAGCGAAGTTTTTTAGAATATTACTTTAAACGTGAAACTTTTCATAAGGAGTGCATCACGAAAGAATGGAGTCTGCAGAATATACGAGTATATATCCCTAAGAACATTGTATTATAAATATTCTCAATTATAATTATTATCGCGTAAAATATAGCGTTCGTGTTCACAGAATATTATTGTAGTAACAAAATACCATGTAAAGGCGGGCTTACATCATTTCATGTTGCAATGCGTACCTAAACAAATTATGGAACAGTCAAGGAAATATTGTAGAATTTCAGACTCAAATATGTGAATTTGTTTTCTTTAGAATCAGATATACAAAATTGATTTATTTTATATGGGTACTGATTGCAAATGTAATTTATTATGTACGTATTTATAAATGGAAGAAATTTCTGAAAGATTTCACGTATATTTTGACCCTATCTTCGAAAATGAAAATTCGGAATTTGATTTATATTATTTGTGTATTGCTATATATAGTATAGTGTTTTTTTTAGAGGTTTACAATACATATTCAAAATGAAAAAAAAAACACATTAAAATAATGTTAATGTCTATGATATTGGCTTTATTTAAAAGATAAATTTATGCTATTATTGGTTAAATATGATTTCGGGTATATTAACGCCAAGGCTAGCTTGAACGAAGCGCAATCGTGGAATCCAATTTTCGACAATTGTCGTCTTTGTGGATGCGTATTATCTATAGTGTACGTGGTGCGAAAACGATATATGGTCTTCCGAATAACTTGCTCGGATGGACGATTATGCCGACCGTAAAATGGACGAGTGCACGATAAGTTTCGCCAACCGAACCATGATTTTCAAAATAAATTTGCACAATTTTCAAGCGCTGTTATGACGTCAGTCTCTTTATGGTAAAATGGCAAAAGGTTCCGACTACAAATCAACTGTCAACTGTCCAATTGATAGTTTGTAGAAACAATGTTGTCAGTTTGTAAACCAAACCTCTAAACATGAAATTAAACACCAAAATTCTAATGTAAAAACACTTATTAAGCCAGTGGCTGAGTGGTAAGTGCTTTGATAGCCACGTTGAAGGTCCCGAGTTCGATTCCCAGTGATGGCAGTGTGATTTTCGCACTCTATTTGGTATGTTGTAGAATTCACAAGACAATAAGTTGGCGATAGATTAGCTACCTATCTCATGTTACGAGAATCATTTTGATAGCTATTACCATTATGTTATATTGTACATCGATTAGGCTCGCGCTGTAATGATGTAAAGAGTGGATCGACAAAATTATAATAATTATAATATCCTTCCGAAACCTGCGTTATGACAAAGAACATGGATAGATCCATTCCAGCTATTCAGAGAAGGATTTTCGGAGCAGTATAGTATATGTCCTGTAAGAGATAACAATGGTTGGAATTGTGGATACAATAGGTAACCATATGACATCTGCAGTGAATCAGATGAGATCTGTTCCATCTACGTAGGACTTTTGAGATGGACTATTCACGTAATAAGATTGAATGACGACAACCCCATCAAATGCCATACACTTTTCAACGACGAAGAATACCAGGAAGGTCCAAAATGTGATAGGGGGACTCTTACCGCTGATACATCTACCCTACAAGTAGCAAATTGGAAAACTTAGGCAGCAGACAAGCAAGAATGGAGAAAACTTTTGGATTCAACCAAGGCCTACCCAGGGTTATCAAGTTTATGATAATGATATACGACAACAACATAAGCGCTACAGCCCACTATGGGCCCCAGCCTCCACCAGAATTCTTCCATTGGTCCATCGATTACCCTGAGGTCCCCCTCCACACCATTCATCCACCTCAGTTTTGGTCTTCCCACGTTTCGCTTTCCATCTGGTCGTGTATTGAGAATCTTCCCTGGGATTCGATCTTTTTCCATTAGCTAGAGGCGTCCTAACTATCTAAGACGCTTTTTTTTATAAACTTCACTATGTTGGGCTTGTTGTCAAGTCCTTCCAGCTCCTGGTTATACCTCATTCTCCATACTCCGCCTTCACAGAGAGGCCCATTTTTATTTCTCAACACCTTCCTTTCAAAGACAAGCAGCGCATTTTCGTCCCTTTTGCTCAGTACTCAACACTCCGCACCATGTACAAGTACAATGATAATATTGATAATGATATACATACTATAATCTTTTTAGGGATGAAATCATCTCATCAATGGGTCTGTCATTTTAATAAACTTTTTATTTAATAAGACACATCGATTATTATTATTTTCATATATAATAAAAAAAAGAATGATTACAGGCGGTAGAATATACACAATGTGACATGGATTATTGATTTTGTATTTCAAGCTTGCAATTTTAGAATACCAATACAAATTCAGGAATTTTTCAATAAGGCAGAGTTCTCTTTTGTATTAAGCCATTTCCCTCTTAGATATTGTTGAATATTTTTTCGTACATTATATATTCACCTTCATTGTGTTGTAGATATACACGTTCTTTTGAATAACAAAGTATTTTGTCGACACTTTTTTAAAACTCTTCACATACACGCTTCGGATAATTTTAATTATTTTTCCATACAAAAAAAATAACCGGTCGAAATTTTAACATCGAAGAAGAATGGGAACCATTCGAAACATCTCTGTTCAGAGTACAATAAAGTATTTTAAAGGATTTGTGACATTGCACTGAGGATGTTGGGCTTCATCATTTGGACCGGAAGAGTTTTCAGAGATTCTAATGTGCTCAGAGTCCTATACAACGCATTGGTTCGGAGCAGACTCGACAGTGGTTCTGTGATATGGAGTCCTCACGAGGCGAGATATTCCGTTATGCTGGAGAGGGTTCAGAAAAAAATTCTGAGGTATCTCCACATGAGGGAGTATGGTAGTGGCTCTATCCCACGGCATTTCTGTTAGGAATGCTTGGAACTAATTCATTACAGCTTCGAAGAGATGGGCATCTCATTACCCATTTCTTTAAATTAATCAGGGGATATTTCAAGAACTCCGCCGTGCTAGAGAATGTTGGTATTTTTGTCCCTGATAGATTTCTCCGATAGCGACAGCACATATTGTTTTACCTACCGGCCACCAGAACCAATCTGCCTTTGGTGACACCGTTGGGAAGAGCAATTAGTCTGCTGAACGCGGTCTCCTCGGAGATCGACATCTTTCATATTAGTGAAGGTACGTTCAGGAGACAAATACTCTTGACTTTAGAAAGTATCTTGTCTTCCTAATGTAGAACCATCTCTAATGCGTTCCTGGTACTATGTTGTATTTATATAATATTTTACCTGTACCTACTCAATAGATGCCTTAAACATTTTCCTGATTGTAATGTCTTTTGAGTTAATAAACTGATTTGATTTTGAAATTACAATGCTTTATTGTTGCTCTATATCTTTTTTATTGGTTCGAATATAAAAACAAACAAAAAGTTATGTTAGTAGTACATGACACAATGTTTTGTTTGTTTTTCGTGAAAAATCCCAGTAATATAAATGAGTGTTACATATAATATGTTACAATGTGTTTTCGATAATGTATACGAGTACATTAACTGGCCGATGTATGCACTAACTATGAGTTTTAGTTACACTGTTGCACTTCGTGTATACTTTCACTAGATAATGTATGATTTAACTGGTAAGTGTGTGAACACGCCGACGCGAACAGGTCATATCGTGAGCAAACAAGATCCGTCAGACGAGCATGTTTGACAACTAACCCAATAAGAGCGAGTTTGCAAATAACTCCACCATACATCAACAGTTTTTATGATAAAAGCAAGTGTATTTTATTGATCATAGAGGATTATGCTGGACAGTCTTCAAAGCGCTACATGGAATGGAACCAAATTATATATCCGAACTCTGTATAACGGAAAGTCTAAATACAAGGAATTCCCACTTCGCTCGGCGAACTCCTCGGCAGTAGGAAGATTAGTTGAGCCAAAGCGTTGCCCTAGTACAAATTTCGGGGATCGAGCGTTTGCGGTAGCCGGTCCATCAGCTTGGAACAATCTTCCTTCACACCTCAGATGCATAAATGATCCGACAGATTTCAGATCTAAGCTGAAAACCCATATTTTTCATATTTCATCCCAATTTAAAACCTGCATATTTTGTTCTGTTATACTTTCTAATCGATCGCGAATATCAATCTGATGCAGCGTTCACATTTAGATTTAAAACACGTCTTAATACGCCCTTGAGGTGATTACATCACAAAAACGGCGCTTTAAAAGTAAGCATATTATTATTATTATTATGCAGTTCGGGATATTTTATGTGGAATCCAAATTTAAGAAATGGAGGGTGAGGTTAGGTTAGTTTTAGATATGATAACTTCAATCGGGTGGTGGTCTAGGGGATAGAACGCTTGGCTCCTGATCCAGGGGACATGGGTTCAAGCCTGGACACGACCAGATTCCTTCTTCATAATAATGAGGTATTTTCTGCTCACATTGAAGATTGTAAAATAAATTCTAATAGCATTGATTTAAATCCTTGGTATTAGTATTTTTTTAAGAAAAAAAAATGTGTCGTACGTTGGATGGACATTGGTAATAGTTTGATAGAAATTGAACCGTGAATGCTTACTGAAACCTGTAGAATCGTTTCAATCATTAGACGTTAGTCTTCCAGTGATGGACATAGGCCTCCCTTCCCGACTTGCACAATTCTTTATCCCTCGCCACTCTGTGTCATTGACCTCCAGCCAATCGTTTGATGTCATCAGACCATCTTGCTTGTGGTCTGTCCGGATTTGTACGGCCGGCTCATGGTCGCCACTCCAGGGTGCGTCCGGTTCACCGATCACCCATCGTCCTCGTTATATGGCCGACCGAACTCCTCTTCAACGAAACTATTTTGCACGCTACATCGGCAACTTTGGTCCTTTCTCTGATCCATTCATTCTGTATACTTTAGTATTCATTGACGACTTTCGTGTCTAAGCACGTTCACACCGAAGGTCCCGAGTTTGTGATTGTCACACTATATTTGGTCTGGTATAGAATTCACGTGATAATAAAATGGCGATAGATTAAGCTACCTATCACATGTTGCGAGAATCAATATAGCTTTTACCATTTACATCGATTTGGCTTGCGCTGTAAAGATGTAAAAAGCGATTATTATTTCTATTTTAGTAATAATAATCAGTTTATCAGTTTATTTATTCACTCAAAAGATATTACAAACATAATAACAGTTTAAGGCATCTATTTGAGAATCAGGAACGCATGAGAGATGGTTCAGCTTTACGAAGACAAGATACTCTCTAAAGTTAAGAGTATTTTTCTTCTGAACGTACTTTCACTAATATGAAAGACATCGATCTCCGAGGTAATATTGTTAAGCAGACTGATTGCTCTTCCCACCGGAATTATTAGAGACAGGTTGGTTCTTGCGGTCGGAAGAAAGAACAATCTATGCTGGCGCTGTCGGAGATATCTGTCGGGAACAAAAAGATCTACACCCTCCAGCACGGCTGAGTTTTCAAAATATCCCCTAAGTAATCTAAAGAAATGGATTATGAGAAACCCGTCTCTTCGAAGCTGCAGAGAATTAAACCCCAATATTCCCAAAAGAAATGCTGTGCGATAGAGCCATGGATAGCTACCATACTCCTTCATGTAGAGATACCTCAGAATTTTTTTCTGAACCCTCTCCAGCATAAGGGATTAATAATACATTGGCTAGTTATTGTATACATTATCGAAATTTATACTTATGTAACGTATAAATAAACAAAATGTTGACCTTTGTGGAACCGATTCGATATTCATCATACTTCATTCCTTTTAAATCAATTTAATATACGAGTATGTGTTTATACTTACAATTCTGTTCAAATATACTGAAAATTTATACTGTGTTGGAAGGCCATCTAAAATATGGACTGACGATATTGCCGGAATTGTTGGAACGATCTGGATGCGGAAGGAACAAGACAAGGACGAGTGGAGAAAAATGGAAGAGGCCTATATCCACCAATGAGAGAAAGATGGCCAAAGAACAAGAAAAATATGTGTGCAAAGTACGCAACATGAATTATTCCTTTGTCGAATATATTTCTTGTGAATTTTTTTCTTTGCTCCTTCGATTAGTGTCTCCGCTCCATCAAAACTACAAAGGCCCACTCGAAACTTTTTCAATAAACTATTTTTTGCAGATCAACTCCCAAGTACTTGTTAAGTACTGTTCTGTAGTTCTGCCGGACATAATTAGTTCCTCCGGATAAGGTTGGTACCCCTTCAGGTGAAGTAGCGGTTCTCTGCCGTACCTACTGGGGCTGCATTTGTTTTGCAAAGTGCGCATTTGTATTTATTTTATGTGCATGTTAATAGGGTGTAACGCAATGGATGTTGGGTAACCTACATCTGTGTGCCGTAACTCATTATCTCTGTACGAAAGTACAAAGAAATCTTGTATACTTGAAGCTAAGACCGTCAAAGTTATTTGCATTTTTTGTTATGAGAGTTAATTGTTAACGTACTGTAAAAGGGTAATTGCATTTTAAATACTGTACGCATTGACAAATATATAAGAATATATTGCATACTATAACTAGATGAATCAAATTTTATCTCGATAGAGACGAAGATGCAAACTGGAAACTGAATATGGTTGAACAAGGTGTTTACAGGACTTATGACCTGTCATTGGTTGGGTTAAGCGCACGCTTTATGTAATTACAACATTCCCCATTCCACCTATTTTCTTTATGACCATGTAAGACAAATTTTTGGAGGTTGTATATATGCTACAAATCTATACCTATGTTCACATGTCAGTTTCAATTGGCCATCTATGTAGATTTGATTACACATGTTAATCTTTTTAAGATTTACCTATATAATCCACACACTATCTAGATTAGCTATCTATGGAGATTAATTTTTAGCATTTAGCAAACTACTTTATTAACACAATGTGAAGGCTATTAACACAATGTGAAGGCTAGGATTATATAGATTAATCTTAAAAAAGATTAACATGTGTAATCAAATCTACATAGATGGCCAATTCAAACTGATATGTGAAGATAGGTATAGATTTGTAGCATATATACAACCTCCAAAAATTTGTCTCACATGGTCACAAAGAAAATAGGTGGAATGGGGGATGTTGTAATTACATAAAGCGTGCGCTTAACCCAACCAATGACAGGTCATAAGTCCTGTAAACACCTTGATCAACCATATTCAGTTTCCAGTTTGCATCTTCGTCTCTATTGAGATGCAATTTAATTTCACGAATTAATCACCCACCATGGGTGAAGTCCAGGATTCGTGTACAAGTATAAGTATACATTCACAAAAAATATATAACTAGATAACTTAAGATTCCCTATTCTAAATTTAAAATTAAGTTTAAACGAGAATATATTGTATACTTCAACTAAATATTTTAACATTCTCTATTCTAAATTTAAATTTAAGTTTAAACGAGAATATATTGTATACTATAACTAGATAACTTAACATTCTCTATTTTAAATTTAAATAAGAATATATTGTATACTATGTTATAACTAGATAACTAAACATTGTCTATTCTAAATTTAAAGTTGAGTTCTTAGTATAGTAAACCCCTTCGATGAGTAATCATTTACGATGAAATTAATTCTTTTAACATTCAATTCATTCCCACAAAATATAATACAATTTCCATTACACAGACGTTTTCATCTATATTAAATATACTTATTCTACCAAAGAATTTTTATATTTTATATCACACGATAGAAATTCAGTTAAATGTCCCGAGAAGACGAAACGAGTCCTGAAAATATGTTAATTTCATTTTCAAAATGAATGAATTTTTTGTTAGAATGTATATTTTAATGAAAAAAATATCGATTTTATCGCCGGTTGAGCCGTCGAAACCGGTCGAAACTTAAAATTAAACAAGCGTGTCAAACTAAACATATATTTAAAATGTTTTTTTTTTTAATTACTCGTATCATTTACAATGAACTTCTACCAAGAAGTTTCAATTAACAACATTAATTTATTTAATGGATATTTTTTATGACAAACATGTCCTTAATAAATTTATTATTAATATCTGTTGTTTACTTAAAGTTCATTCATCATTATAAATGGATTGACAATGACAACGTCTTTCAGACTAACATACACCTTGTGATGAACAAAGAAATATTAAAATATGGGTAATTTTGAGTCAGCGGTTCTGCGTCTGGCCACCATATTTAGATCTGGACAGGGAAGTTCATCGCTCCTGAGGTGAGGAACACTCGGATGACTAATGTGACACGGAGAGCGGTCAATACGTTGCCGTGTCAGAGCTGATGATTATCATCACCGCAGATGCATTCCTGCAAAACATACGCAAATGTATGATGATTATATTATTAGTATTTAACGTTGAAAATAAGTCCACCTTGTTACGCTTTGCTGGAGTATTTTTCTTTCTAGGTTTTACTAGACCTTATTATAATTACGATTCTATATATTATAAAAATGTTTTTTTTTTATAAAAATATATAACACTTGGTTGTATGAATGCCGTTGAAATTAGATCACTGAGAAGAATGTGAGGAAAACGATATATTATAGAATACCGAACGACGAAATAAGGAAGAATTGTAAGGCAGATAAGTAAAATTAAAAAAGGATCCCTGAGATGGTTTGGACATATGGAACGAAAGGACCAGAGAAGAATGGTAAAAATGTTGTATACAAGCAGTGTTAGTGGAAAGAGAAGCCGTGAAAGACCAAGGAAAGCATGGCATGGCCAAATTTAACAAATACTAAAATACGAATTTATAATAGTAAACACGATTGTTTAATGGTTTTAATTGGATTTAATTTATATAAATTGTGACAAATTTGTTTGCAGTTTGAGAATGCCCTCGCAAGGCGAAACAAATTTGTCACAATTTATATAAATTAAATTTAAGTATAACCACCAAACAATCGTGTTTACTATTGTAAATTAATAATGGAGTTTTACAAAATTAATACCTCAACCATTCGAAATCGGAAAAATCGACGAACGTGCATGTTACGATGTATGAATGTTGAGGAAGGTAGGACATAGAGAACATAGAGGTATGTTAGGACAGAGCAATATGGCGGTCCATCCTCTCTGCCTACCCCTCCGGTGATATTGCGCGATGGTTAGTTAGTTAGCAAATCAATTATTGTAGAAACTACAATAATGTATCTATTGTGTTTGAATTTTGAAATTGTACTATCGAAGGTTTAGCCCCATTTAACATATGGAGATTGTAGGCAATTCAGTAGGTGTCTAATTATGATTTGGAAATTTCTAGATAATCTGACAATATGTGCTCATATGGTGTACATAAATTACCGTTTCTTACTGAACAATCTTCTATTCAAAATGTATTTGGACGCCCTCGCGTGGGTAAGTGTAGTTCACCGCACCTCTGCTGCCTGCATGTGTAATTACTCGGTTCACCTCAAGAACAATGCGAGTTGGATGGCCAAAGAAAAACAAAGCGAAACTGAAAGTGATCTCTTCAAATTGCAGGGCGGTACACCTATAATTCAGCGGGAATACAATTATGATGCATACATGTGCTTAGCATATTTTAATGTCTGCGGACAAAAAAGGTAAAGATCGACCAATCCATATATTATGGTTCGGAGGAGACTCGAAAGTGGTTCTGTGATATGGAGTCCTCACGAGGCGAGATATTCCGTTATGCTGGAGAGGGTTCAGAAAAAAAATCTGAGGTATCTCTACAAGAGGGAATATGGTAGCTATCCGTGGCTCTATCCCACGGCATTTCTTTTGGGAATGCTTGGGACCAGCTCTCTGCAGCTTCGAAGAGATGGGCATCTGATAACGCATTACTTTAGATTACTGAAGGGATATTTCGAGAACTCGACCGTGCTGGAGGATGTTCGGCTTTTTGTCCCTGATAGATATCTCCGACAGCGACAGCATAGATTCTACATGAGGGAATATGGTAGCTCTCCGTGGCTCTATCCCTCGACATTTCTTTTGGGAATGCTTGGGACCAACTCTCTGCATCTTCGAAGAGATGGGCATCTCATAACGCATTTCTTTAGATTACTCAGGGGATATTTCGAGAACTTTGCCGTGCAGGAGAATGTTCGGCTTTTTGTCCCTGATAGATATCTCCGACAGCGACAGCATAGATTGTTTTACTTACCGGCTGCCAGAACCAGAAGGTCTCGGGTTAGATTCCCGACAATGACAGAATATTTGGTCTAGTGTAGAAAGATGTATATATGATAAAACGATGTACGACAGAATCTAAAATATTGATGTATGTTTGTTTATAGAATTCTTCTTCTTTTTATTATGTTTATGCAGGATATCAACTTGTTTTCCTGTAATGAAGACTACCAGCCTTCTCTCCTTTGCCTGCTATGCTTTGGTGGTCGTCCTGGTGGTCGACGGCCCTCTGGAGTTTCGTGCGTCACGATCTTAGGAATCCATCCTCTCGTTGTGATCTCTCCAGAATCGTCATCTCTGCATACTCAGTCGGTCAACGGAGACTAAGAGAAAATGAACCGTAAAATACAATATTATATTAAGAAACAAATACACATAAAGATTCGAAAAATCACGAAAATTTGACATTTTAGTACTTATTTGGCAAAAGGTCCCAGATGCGTTTTTGTGTGAAATTGAGTTAAATATACCATCAGTATTATTTTTGCACACTTTATGTTTATGTTTTTTTTTTAAATTTAGTTACTGATATATCTTGTAGATAACGTTATGTTACGTACATTGACTTTTGAAATAAAAAATTTGGAACACAAATAACATTTTTATAAATAATCAAAATATATATATATATTTAAAAAAAAATCTAATATCAAGGATTTACATCAATGATATTAGAATTTATTTTACAATCTTCAATGTGAGCAGAAAATAGCTCATTATTATGAAGAAGGAATCTGGTCGTGTCCAGGCTTGAACCCATGTCCCCTGGATCAGGAGCCAAGCATTCTATCCCCTAGACCACCACCCGATGTACACCCTAGACCACCAGAGAATGTAAAAATCTTATTTTTGCTCTCCTGTAAAATTCATAAAAAAGCAATTGGGACCTTTTGCCAAATAGGTACCGATTTGATTTATTATTGTAACACCTGATGATGTCAACATTGGTTGATGAAACAGCTGTCGCGTAAAATAAAATAAAACACAATTGTGATACAAAAAACAAAGTTTATTCATTAACAGTTTAAAGTGTTATGGTGTCATAGTGTTTTGGCCAAAACAATGGACAATATTTTATGTTTGATAATGTATTTCTGAACACTTGGAGGTATTCTAGATAATGCTTTGGTTAAGTGTAGCGTCCTCTCGGGTCGGTCCGTGTATTATTTATGACGCGCCCCAACCCGAATCATGCATTAATGTATTGCGCCGGTAATTTGCATACCTGTAATCATTTCGGGATAAACAAAGTACAACCGTTTATTATTTATCGAAGTGTTTTGCATCCGAGGGCCGGCGGCTGCTGGGTTTAATGACCCTCAGGGCCCGGCGGGAGACTATCTCATGAGCGGGATCTCAGGCTGTCTGCCCTCAGCGCCCGCACTTCACGCTGTCATATCATTCGAGTTTAACGTTCGGGAACAATGTTTTGGTCCTGGGTTCGTCGTAATGTGCACCAAATAAATATATTATATATTCAAAAAAATATACAAATGGATGAGTACGAGTGGTGGGAGTACAAGGGACGGAAACTTGGATAAAGACGTAATAATTAATGATCATCATCATCATCATCAGCCCATATCCGTCCACTCCTGGACGTAGGCCTCCTACATCTGCTTCCATGTCTGCCGATCCTGGGCAGCACGCATTCACGTCGTACCAGCGGTTTCTTTAATGTCGTCTTTACATCAAAGTTGAGGATGTCCTGGGTTTCGGGTTGCAGTTCTAGGACACCAGAAAAGGACGCGTTTTGTCCATCTTTCGTCAAAGCTATAGTGATATATAAATTGGAACTAACAATTAACACAACAACAACAAACCATCACGCCATTTCCTCGCAGGGGTAGGCAGAAAGAATGGACTGCCACACTTTTCTTTCCTGACATATTTCTCTCGTTTCCTCAACATTCATACATTGTGTCATGCACGCGCGTCGATTTCTCTGACTCACATGGCCGACATTCAATATTTGATTTATTTGATCGTGCCACGTTTACCTCGGTCTTCCTCTATTTCTGGTTCCATTTACATCGTTAACATATCCTTTATTTACCATTATTTCTTCATTCGTTATTTCCATGTGTCCAAACCATCTTAATGATCCTTTCATTATTTTGATCATAACACCATCATTCGCACCGCATTCACTTCTTATATTTTCATTCGACACTCTATCATACACAGAGTATCCACACATTCGTCTAAGAGATCTCATATCTCATTACTCCTCCGGGGAGACGGCGTGATGATTAGTTAGTTAGTTAGCTTTAAATATTGTCTATGATACCCAGCGGAATATAAAATTAGTTTATGGTTCTATCTATTTTAGATAACCAAGTTATATCCCTGTTCCGCACACCTGACGCGACGCTGAGAGCTGCCGGGAATATTAGTTTGTAGGTAACTCATGCAGTATGGAGTTTAATATGATTTTTATAGTACGCCATTGTTGTCCCTTGTAAATTTCAATACTCTCCTACGGAACATTGAACCTCTCTGGCTTTTACAGTGGCGGGCAGAGATTTTTTCACGATCATCTCTTGCCATTACAATGGTTATACAATCATATTCCAATTTTGTAAAATGGCAAATATCATTGTAAACTGTTGTTCATTCTAGAATTCGGGACCATATTTTACAAGTTTATTTTGTATGGGTAGATTTTATGGCTTCTTACTAGACTGAATTCGTTTATTGTTTGGTTAGGCTAAGCTCTATTCTTGTTCATTTATTGCATAAGGTGTAACTCCTTAAATAAATTATGTTATAGTTCTACTTTATTATAATAAAAAAACGCTTATTTATTATAATATAAAATTATTTATTAACGAACCATCCCGCCGTTTCCCCGGGAGGGGGGGATAGGCAGAGAGGATAGACCCCCATGATGCTCTGTCCTGACATACCTCTTCTAGATTTCTATACATTAATACATCGTGACATACACGCTCGTCGATTTATTCGACTTCGAATGTGGCCGCCATTTGGTATTTGATTAATTTGGTCATGCCATGCTTTCCTTGCCATGCCGTGCTCATGATGATGACTGCCTTCCTTGGTCTTATTCCACGGCGTCTCGTTTCACTCATACTGCTTATATACAATATTTTAATCATTCTTCTCTCGTCCATTCGTTCTGTATCATCCAAACCATCTCAGGGATCCTTTTTTAATTTTACTTATGATGCAATCATCTGCCTTACATTTCTTCCTTATTTCGTCATTCGATATTCTATAATTCTGGCTGGCTTCTTTCATTTTTCTCCATTAATAGAAATTCGTCGGATGCCGTGTCTCTGTTTAAAGCGCGTCAACCATCCAAAAGACGCATTGAAATCACCTTGTAATTTTAATTCATTGAAAAACTATTTAATTAACGACAATGTTTTATAAGTATGAACTACGCTGCGGGTGGAAATCTCCTCTAGACACCGTCCATCTCTAAGACCACCAAAAAAATGGAGGGACAGCTGGAACCCATGGGCATGATTTCTGTGCAACAGATCATCAGATCTATTAAAATAAGGTGAATACGGTTATATCCGTGTAACTTGTCTCCCTCGACCGACGTTTCTGAGATCGTTGCAGTCTTCATCTTGTTCATAACTAGACCTATACCATTTTATTTTAAATAACGTGTCATCAATTCTATCCGATAAGTTTAAGGATTTTTCTGTTTAAATAAACGCCGCTCTGTTGAAATAACACCGAATATATATACCTTCAAAAATTTTCAAATGATATCAGTTTAAATAATAATGAAATAAAACGATTGTTTTTAACTACTTCCACTTTTGTCTCTGGCGAAACCAGTCTGTCGATGCCGGCGAACCTGGCGAAACCGGTCGCTGTCGAAATAAAGACAAAAGTGGAAGTAGTTAAAAACCATCGTTTTATTTAATTATTATTTAAAATGAACTTCCCACAAGAGATTTCAGTAAAATCATTTGATGATATAAGTTTATTTTCTCAAATGATATTCCAAAAAAAAACTATGTTTAAGGCATCTATTGAGAACAGGCAAAAAATTGTATAATATATTATACCTACCAGGAATGCATGAGAGATGGTTCCACTTATAAATAAATAGATTCTTAAGCTCTCAGATCTTACCTCTGTCAAACAATTTCTCCATTTTTATAGCCCTGTCGTGGAGAGGTGCTGATCAAGTTTACGACTAAGTCTTATACGTTTCAAAGGTTTATGTACTAGATTGTGGTGTAAGGAAGACAATGTGATAACTTGTATGTTCGCATTTTATGTGGTCATTACAATAGAAACAGCACACGTAACAAATGCGTCGTCGAATTCACAAATCAATCATGACCTCATTACAAAATTGTTCATATTAATTAAACAATGTTTAAAAGGAAAATACCCCAAATATTGGAAAGTATTCAGCCTCATAAGCGTCGTTCTTGTTCATGTTTTACAATGTCGATGCATTCTTCCAAATCGGCGACTTAAAAGTTTTTATATTTGCAATGTTTGTTTTCCCAATCTTGCTTCACGGTGTCCCCCTTGTGATCACGACCAGCTTCTGCTACCTCGGTAGTATGATAGTAGGCTCGGGAGGTACGGAGGAAGATGTAGCCAGCAGACTCAATCGCCCTGTATGGCGTTCCAGTATCATTTCGAGAAAGTTCAAGCTCCAAATATTCAGCAGTAGCGTTAAAACCGTACTGCTGTACGGATGTGAGACTTGGAAATCTACCGCGGACGTTATTGGTAAACTCCAGGTGTTTATAAATAGGTGCCTTCGCTCAATATTCGAATGCCGTTCTCTGGACCATGGCAGGCAAAAAGCCAATTAGAGAACAAGTCGCTAGACGCAAATGGCAGTGGATCGGTCACACTCTGAGACGAAACCCAGCATGCATCTCTCAGGGCGCACTAGACTTGTCCCCTATGAGGAGAAAGAGAAAGCGAGGCAGACCTAGAGCCACCTGGAGAAGAGTCCTGCATAACGAGGTTAAGGCAGCAGGCCTCTTTTGGGATGATGTTAGGCGTCAGGCATGCGATAGAGTACATTAGAGAAGGTTCCTTGAGGCCCTATGCACCACGGAGGTGTGACAGGACAAAAAGAAGAAAAATGTCTATTTGGTTAAATAAATAAATTTGATTTGATTTAATGTTATTATAAAATTAACCGTTTTTTCTCTTTCCCTTTATTTTATGTTTAAACCACTTAGCACCTTTGCAATAACTAGCATTGAATTGTATTGTTATAATGTACAATTGCATGCGGGAAATGAAAAAAAAAAAATTACAGCCCGCCAGTGACTTCCGCCGGCCATTTTATTTTTTATCATTAAAAGTTTGTACGCCCCGCGTACTTCCGATTCGAATTATGCTCAGTGCACACGGCACATCACCCTGGAGGTAACTAACCGGCCACACGTATTATCATACACAATAGAGATGTGCGGGAGACCTCTGACGGGTTCTTCCTTTTAAAATAAATCAGGTACTAGAAGTTGGATCTACAGTCTTAAGGCCGTGCCACACTGTTTGAAACAAACTCTCCACAAGGGTGACCTTGGTGGAGAGCTGTGGAGCCCACGGTTGGTGTAGCGTCCACACACTGTTGTAAACAAGTTCTCCACACGTGGAATGCGTGTTTAAACGCGCGTCCGTCCACAAAGTTTGTTGAAGGTCAAACGAATTTTGGTTTCAAACAAGTGTCTACACAGTTTTAAACCGCCAGTGGAGACCGATGTGGAGAGCTTGTTTAAAACAGTGTGGCCCGCCTTTTACTCCCACGAACGACGTTACTTGATATTTTTATTATTATTTTTTTATTTAATTTATTTCTTAGAACCCAATTGGGTTATATGGATACATTTTTAGATTTTTTTTTTTAAAAGACTAACGTCAAGGATTTACATCAATGATATTAGAATTTATTTTACATTTTTCAATGTGAGCAGAAAATAGCTCATTATTATGAAGAAGGAATCTGGTCGTGTCCAGGCTTGAACCCATGTCCCCTGGATCAGGAGCCAATCGTTCTGTCCCCTAGACCACCACCCGACTTACTTTTAATTATGAATTGTTTCAGGTATTTTTTAAATTGAGTTGTAGTGAGACTCCATGTGTCTTTTGGTAGTTCATTGTAGAGTTTCAGTCCATTGTTCAATATCCTTGATTGTCCTGTCTTAGTTCGTGCATTCGGTAAATTATATCTGTCACAGTTCCTGGTCCAGTGTCTGTGTATCTGAATTTTTAGTTAATTTGTAGCTGCTGTCTGTTGTCTCTTCCATGGTCACTCTGTGTACAATTTTCAAGGTCTCAAATTTTGTCAGGTCTGATATGTCCATTTGTTTTGTTTGTCTGTATACTTGTACGAGTATAGTTGGGGTAAGATAGTTAATGTTATAAGCTAGTTTTATTATTTTATTATGTTGTCTTTGGACTCTAAAGATGTCCTTTTGGTTTCCTGTCCCCCAGAAGGGAATCATGTATGTCAGTCGGCTTTTAACATACGCTTCGTACAATCGTATATACATGTCATATCTCATAACTTTTGTTTGTGTTGTACAGGTGTAAAATTACGCACTTTGATCTGAGTCATAAAGGTCCATTTACACCTGACAGTGGCCGTCACAGTACCGTAACGTCACTGACGTAGCCTTGATTCTCACCGACTCATCTCAAATGCTATAATAAAATCGCCGTCGGGAGAGTTGATAAGTTTAGTGTCAGTTTTACATCTGCATATAACGAGTCAGTGAGATTCAAGGCTACGTCGGTGAGGTTACGATGCCGTTACGGTCACTATCCAGTGTAAGTGGACCCTAAGAAAGAACTCAGATTTTAGAACCCGTACATCTGAAGGTGATATACTCTTTACACGATATTTTTCGTAGGATCTAACATATGTATACAATAGATGTTTAGAGTTCGATAGACAAATAATGTTTGTTATAAAAAAAGCATAAACGTTCCAAAATACATCTTCATAACATCTGTCAAAACTGATCATCGTGATAGTATTCTTGTCCTGACATACTTCTTTGAATTCCTCAACATTTATAGATCGTGTCATGCACGCACGTCGATTTCTCCAACTCCTCGCGTGGCCGACATTTATTATTTGATTTATTTGATCGTGACACATTTTTCTCGGTCTTCCTCTATTTCTATGATAGTTATGAATATATTATTAATTTGTTATTGTATTTTTTTCAGGTAAGTGATGTCATTTGGTCTCTACTAAAATAAAGGCGAATTGTAATCGAGGTATTGAGGTAAGTAAATATCAAAACTCCTAGTTTTCATCGCCGATTATAAGTGACCGACTCTTGGCACACCTTCAACATAGGTAAAGTATAGAATTATCTTAAAGTGTTTCTGAACTAAACGTTACAATGTTTCTGGTCATCGAAACATTGAAACACGATTACATCACGAAAACGGCACTTTAGAAGTTATTATTATTATTATTGATGCAACTTACCGAATTTATCTGGGAAGCATGTTTACAAGAGATGGAAAAATGGAGGAAGAAATCGAAAGAAAGGTCGGTGCTGGGATCAAAATAAATGGCCCTCTTAAAGTCATCACTGCAAATATAAATATATTCACTAAACCAAAGATAGCATATTTATAATGGAGTTCTAGTGCTTACCCTTATGTAAGGAAATGTAAGAATGTGCGGGAAAACGATATATGATAGAATACCGAATGACGAAATAAGGAAAAAAGGCAAATTATTGCATCATACGTAAAATTAAAAAAGGAACCTTGAAATGGTTTGTATATATGAAACGAATGGATGAGAAACGAATGCTTAAAATGTGATATACAAGCAGTGTTAGTGGAAAGAGAAGCCACGAAAGACCAAGGAAAGCATGGCACGACCATATTAATCAAATACTAAAAGACGGTCACATTCAAAGTCGGGAAATTTGACGAGCTTACATGTTACGATTTATGAATGTAGAGGTATTTGATGATGTTCATATGAATGAATGAAGAGAGGTATATCAGAACAGACCAAATCAAATCAAACGGGTTTTTTCTCAAAGATATTACAAAAAAATATTAATTTTATGGCATCTATTGAGAACAGGTAAAATATAATAATCGTAAACTAGCAGGTAAAACATAATTATATTATACCAGAAACGCTTGAGAGATGGTTCGACTAAAGTCAAGAGTATTTGTCTTCTGAACGTACTTTTACTCGTGATCATGTTCAGCAGTTTGATTACTCTCCCCACCGGCATCACCAGAGGCAGGTTGGTTCTGCATGTTGGAAGATAAAACAGTCTGCGTTGACGCTGTAGTAGCATGGTCCATTATTATTTTATTATTATTTTTTTTTTTTATGTACACAACAGGTCGTTTGGACCCAATTACTGTATACAATATATTTTTTTATTTAGCTATTTTATTGATTCTCGTGACATGTGATAGGTAGCCAATCTATCGCCATTTTATTTTCACGTGAATTCTACACCAGACCAAAGACAGTGTGACAATCACACTGCCATCGCCGGGAATCGAACCCAGGACCTTCGGCATGGAAGTCAGAGCTCATAACCACTCTGCCACGAAGGTCGTCATCTCTGCCTATCCCTCCGGGGAAGCAGTGTGATGGTTAGTTAGTTAGTAAGTTAGTTTTATTATTTTGAGGACGTACTCATCTCTAGCACAGAATACAATATAGTCGATTGCCCCTCCTGTGGGAGAATAATGCTAATATTATATAATGTGAATCACATCGGCTGGGAACTCCGCAATAACTGCCGCCACGGTCGCTATAATTATTATGGACTTGTTAGTTTCCGCTTACGGTTTATTATAAAATAGATAACACTATAGTAGTCAAATTACAATAACGATATTGTAAAATAAATTCAGTGAATATAACAAATAAGTATAATTAAATCAATCTATGCAATTGGATACTATAATAGAAACGCCGTTTCAAATAAAAATTGCTATGTGCAAGATTTTTTTAAATTGTGAACTACAGCCATATATATAATACATTAAATCAGTGATTCCAAAAGTGGGGTCTATATAGACCCCCAGGGGTCTACGACAATTGTAAAATAAAATTAGGGGTCCATGAGATGTAAATGGGGGTCCACGAGCCGAATATTGAAACGCAAAACGTATATCGAAATCGTTGACGACCTTTTTTCTTGCTCATTTGGAAAAGATCGGAAAAATAATAATTGTAGGGTCTACAAAATAGAGAAATCGGCAAGGGGTCTACGGCACAAAAAAGTTTGGGAGTTTCTGCATTAAATTGTCAATTTAAAAGGGTGCATCGACCCAGGAATACAAAACCAAGTCCGATGCTAAAGAGGTTCTTCAATATGTATTTTATCGGCCTTCTGAACATTGTTTATTTAACGTAAAACACGTCGATTTCCGAGATGACCATATTCAGAAGTTTGTCTGTTCTCTCCACTGGCATCACAAGAGGCTAGTTTTTGGTACATAATCATCATAATTCACTAGTCTTCCAGTGTTGGGCATAGGCCTCCCTTCCTGACATTCAGAACTCTCTATTCGCGTCTGATTTACTGATCCGTTGTCCTCACTATATGGACGGCCCAATCCCACTTCAACGAACCTATTTTGCACGCTTCATGGGCAATTTTGGTCCTTTCTCTGATCCATTCATTTCGTTTCCTGTCTCGCAGACTGATAAAGATTGAATATGTAATACGCCCGTTGTAGGGTGAATCATGTCACTTATATAAAATAAAATGCAAGTATTAGAAAACAACGTTTTTATATATAATAAAATATTCAATATGAAGTGTTACATCATTGTTAAAGAAACATAATTCTGAATAATATGTCCACGTTCTATTATGGAATATTGTATTATGTCAACAAAATAATTTTATTAAATAAGTGTTAAACAACATAGCGTTGTTTGTCAAGTCGCCCGTCAAGCGGAAGTCTCAAGTTCATATCCTGTCTCCATTGGCGGGATATTAATATAAGTATTGATTTAAAAGCAAGATTATTCAAATGATTGTATTATACGAGTACTGTGGGTGTTACAACGACTTATTTAAACAGCGTTAAGTTGTAGAAAAATATATTTATTTATTCACTTCTGTAAGGCATGTAACCTTATGTTGTACTTCTTATACCTTAAACAAATGTTAGCTAAATCACATTATCATAGAATGTCAAACGCTGATATGAGAAAATAATACACGACGGATGAAACAAAATCTTAATAAAGGTTTTCTGCTTAATGCTTACACCTAATCTTAATAGATGGCGCCAGTGTAGATTGAACTAAAAAATTTGAAGTGTTTCTCAACATTGTAGCATATATACATCTTCCAAAAATTTGTCAGACGTGGTGGTCGTAAGAAGGGCGGAATGTGGAATGTTGTTAACATAAAGTGATCGCTTAACCCAACCAATGACAGGTCATTAGTCCTGTATACGCTTCGACCACCATATTCTTTTTCCAAAAAAACAATTTACATCTTCGTCTCTATTGAGATAAAATTAATCCTTAGAAACAAAATTTCTTTAGATCAAAATAATTAATAGATCCCTGAGATGGTTTAGAAATACCATGAAACTAAAACAATGAATAAAGGAATCGTGAAGTGAATATACATACGTTTGTGATGTGAACACAAAATCGTATCGGACGACCAAGGTAAATATGGCATGATTAAATAGATAGAAATGTTATAGATATAAATGACTGGCGTTAGATCCTCTCTGCTTGCCACTTGGGGGGAATTAACTTATTATTTTTATATATATATCTAGCGGACCCGACAACGCTTCGCTATTGCTATATTCGAGTGTATGCATACAGAATATATTAATTAAACAAATACAGTAGAACGTCGTTTATCCGGACTAATTGGGATTGGAGGTGTCCGGAAAATCAAACAGGCGCTAATTTTTTTAGCAAATTAAGGTATAAATCGTTTTTTTTCCTTAGTTCATTTATTATAATAATGTGGGGTAGTGTGGTGACGAGTAGGAAGACGGCGGAGGTTTCAGCGTTTATTGCGGATCACAAGTAATTACACGTAACGGTATGATATACTCGTGATGGGGCGTGGCTGGATGTCGATAGCAGCGGGGCAGAGTCCGGTGGTGAGTCGTAGAGGATGAGGGCTCGCTGAGCAGTATCGTCGAGTGGCAAGAGCGAGGAGTCGTCGGAGGTTTCTCGTACGTAGACTGGGTAGTGGAGACTCGTGTCTCTTCGAGATCGCGATACTGGCTGACGTTTAGAGTGGACTGACTTAGCTTCGTAGCTCGGCGTCGAAGGGAGTCCGATATCCCTCGTGGCGTGGACTTATTAACGTAGACTCGCGTCTGTTAGAAGTCGTAAGAGTAACTGATCGTATTGGGTGCTCGGAAGTACTGCTTTTATATGCTTTGCTTTCGTCATCTACGATGCCCGACCTAATGACCAAACCTGAACGAATCTAGGCCTCCGTGTCATCAAATTTGATAAGTAGGTCTTGGGTCAGCGTTTTTGTGTTTATTCGTGTCATGTATTTCTTCATGAAATATGTTTATCTGGGTTATACATTTAACCCCGACAATAATTATAAATTTACAAATTTTACTGCAAAAACAAGTATGTATGTAGTACATTAACATAAAAATGCTTACATTACTCTACAGTACTGGAAAAATATTCAGAGTTTTTTTTAAAAGATTTCCTCGTCTTTTTTTGCGCTTCATCATCTCGGCTTGTCCGGATAATTGACGTTCCGGTTAACTGACGTCCAGATAAACGACGTTCTACTTTACAATTGAAGTTCGATATCAATTGCATCCAACAAGTGTTTCTCCAAATACATGGAAAGATATCTCCGACAGCGACAGCACAGATTGTTTTACCTTACAGCAGACCTTAAGTGCATAATATATAATTATAATCAGAGTTTAGATCGAGACTCAAAACGCACCTTTTCAAATTATCAATTCCTGATAGGAAGGGCTGATCGACTACACCAGGTGCAGCCCACATATTAAATATGTTTATTATTATTATTATTTTAACTAGTTCACAAAACGGAGCATTTTCTACAGCGCCCTTGAGATGAGTAATTCATAAAAATGGCGCCCTATAAATTATCAAATTTATTATTATTATTAGCAATGATGTCTGTTAAATTTTTGGATAGGTGTCATTTAAACCGACTTAAGCGCCATCTCTCGGTGAATCACATCATACACAATTAAACATTGATATCAAATAAAATTAGTTCAACTCAATATAGACTGTAACGTCCTGGCGCTAAAAGATTTATTTGTCTTTCAAACTAAGAATTCATTAAACATGCATTTAAAAGTGCATCATAACTCGATTCATATCAAGTTATTTGTTTAAACCTTCCCCGAAGTAATATATTTATAAACGATAGTATTTGTCGAGTTTATTGGTCCGTGCTAGAGGGTGTTGGTCTTTTTGTCCCTGATAGATTTCTCCGACAGCGACAGCACAGATTGTTTTACCTACCGGCCACCAGAACCAATCTGCCTCTGGTGACACCGGTGGGAAGAGCAATTAATCTGCTGAACGCGGTCTCCTCGGGGATCGACGTCTTTCATATTAGTGAAAGTACGTTCAGGGGACAAATACTCTTGACTTTAGAAAGTATCTTGTCTTCCTAATGTCGAACCATCTCTAATGCGTTCCTGGTATTATGTTGTATTTTTATAATATGTTACCTGTACTCAATAGATACCTTAAACATTTTGCGGTTTGTAATGTCTTTTGAGTTAATAAACTGATTTGATTTGATTTGAATAGTCACGAACATATCCCTTTATTGATATAAAAAAAAATTGTCCAGTTTCAGGTATTGAGTCACTCTATTTTGTTTTTAAACCTCGTTCGGAGTAATCTTATATTTTTATCTTCATCTATGTAAAACTCTTTGAAAATAGGGCCCAGGGCTCTAGTAAACCTTGAATGGGGTTAAAACGTCAGTAAGGCCCTAAAAAGTTTACAGTACCGTGCTTTACAGTTTCACGAATACCCCCTCACGAGGCGGGGTCCAACTTTATATTAGTACCCCGACGTCCCGCTCATCCTCCACTTCTCCCGTCCGACTCGGTACATAACGTACTTTCCCTCATATCGTCACCCTAATTTGCAAACCTCGTAACTCCGAAAGCATAAAACTTTAAGGATAAAACATGTCTCCCGACCGACGCTGTAAACGTTGGATTCCCGAGTTTCCAATCAGATTTGATGAGAATTAGCTACTCGGACAATGGACGAGCCACTGGATGCCTCAAAATTACCTTTATGCTATGAACTTGTTATAACTTTATTTTAAATTCATTTTATTAATTTGTCATGAATCTCATGTATTTTTTCTCTCTCTATTTATTTTTTTAAATAATATATTATTCGTTATTCATTATTACTTATTTATTTATTTATTATTTAGTTGAATCGCTCTTTACATCATGACAGCATGAGCCAAATCGATGTAAAATCAAATCAGTTTATTAACTCAAAAGACATTACAAACAGGAAAATGTTTAAGATAAGTTTAAATCTATTGAGTACAGGTAAAATATTATAAAAATACAACATAGTACCAGGAACGCATTAGAGATGGTTCGACATTAGGAAGACAATGTTACAGGGTATAATAGCTATCAAAGTGATGACATGTGATAGGTAGCTGATCTATCGCCATTTTTTTGTCATGTGAATTCTACAGCAGACCAAAGACAGTATGACAATCACACTGCCCTCGACGGGAATCGAACCCGGAACCTTCGGGGTGGCAGTCAATACATTTACCACTCGGCCACGAAGATCGTCGATTGTGTTCTTAAAACTTGTATATTTAGTGTATTCAAAATCCAACTCTCTAATGATTTTGATATATTTAAATAAATAAATTAAAAAAAAAACGATAATTTAACAGTAATTCCTGTTTTTAGTTTATTATTTCGGAGTATTTTTTAAGTACAGTTAATAAAAAGAAAATTTAATAGATTTAAAAATTGAGATTACACCATAAAGGTCATTTTGCGCCACACGAATAAAGATCATACATTGAAAATTAATACAAATTAAAGTTTTATCTTATTTTAAGGTATGATAAAACAGACGTTTACATTCGTTTAAATGATTTAATATGGACTTTTTAATCATTGTTTTAACTAACTAACTAACAATCTACCCATCGCGCCGTCTCACCGAAAGGATAGGTAGAAATAATGGACACTTTAACCGATGCGGCACTTCATCCTTTTCTTTTCAACCCCGCGGGATACGCGGTGTGATGGGTTGCGAACCTCATCGCCAATCATTGTTATAGAAGCAATAAAAAATCTTATCATCTAACTAAACTAACCAACTATCACGCCGTCTCACTCGTCGACTGCCACACTTTAACCGATGCGGCACTACATCCTTCACTTTTCGCCCCCGCGGGAGACACGGTGTGATGGGTTACAAACCTCATCGCCACATGCTTCTATTATTTTTTAATACTTAATACGTCATTTTGCAGGAATCAATAAGTATATTTAATTATATAAAATTATTATTTAGGAAAAAAAACTTTTTTGTTTTTGTATTAAAAATATGTAATTTTAGATTTAAGTGATTCGAGAGTAAGAGTGTGTTATTTTTTTCCGTATTTTTTTTTTATTCGCTCCACAGAAATCTGTTTTAAAGAATTTCGTAATTTTTAATTTAAAAATATGACTCCCCGGTTCTCAGAAAAGGTATTTTCGTTTGTATGGTAGTGGAGAAGATGCCTCATGCCCTCGGGTTCCAGTAATACGAATAATCTACATAATGTTATGTACACACTCGTACATACCGTGCCCACTTGAATATTAAAAGTACATAACGTATTTCCTTAAACTAACGCGAGCTAACTTTAATGAACTATTTTTGTTTTATTTCTCACTGGCGCGACATACCCACAGCGTTTGTTAACAACGATATATTACGAATGTATAACACTTTTATTATTTACTAGTGGACCCGACAACGCTTTGCTATTGCTATAGCTACGTTTGCAGATAAGGAGGGATGGGTGCACACTTACTACTCAATAAAAATAAAATAAATTAAAAAATACAATTGATGTTCGAATTTAATTAACTGATGCCATTCAACGGAATACATCTATCACCGTGTTTCCCCAAATTCACGATGTTCAACAATGAAATTAAAGGCAAAAGAAACAGAGGGAGACCCCCCACACGATGATTCGAAAAGTTTCTGGTGATTGGATGCGAAAGGCACAAGATAGGAATACGTTGAGAAGTATGGGGGAGGCCTATGTCCAGCAGTGGACGGCCGAGTCTATCGGCAAAAAAGTTAATTGTCCGTGTTCAAAATCTAAAGTCTCCCAAAGTTATGCACTTTTTTTTAAATTGGACACAACGTTGCATTCGAATACGCGCGTTTTTACTGTCTGTGGATACCGTCGTCTGGATAGTTACAGCGAGGAAGCTATTCTCCTCCCACGTGTTAGATATTTCTTTCTTGGATGTTGAGGTTGGATGTTGAGGTTGGATATTGTTGGATTGTGAAAGGAGGATTTCTTAGAGGATGTGGTTAAAAGGTCCGACATTTGGACATGACTACCCGGGTAGAGAGGAGTGTGGATGGGTCGGGGTGGCCATGGACAGGGGCCAAGGTCATGGGTGGAGACCGAGGGACTGTGACAGAGGGTGGCCGTGGGCGGGGAATATTAAACCTCCATTTGGGACCATTTTCCATTTGACTGAGACACAACAACGCGTGACTGGGTACAGCCAGTAGATTAATACACTAAAAAGGTGATTGAATTAATGGTACAAAATGAAAAATAATCTTAAAATTTGTTTTTTGAAACATGCAAAAGATTTTCGATTCGGGCGCCTAATATCTGGCAACGCCTCAGTCCTTCCCTTATGTTTTAATTTTGAATATTATGGAGATGACCAGGAAAATGTTCTCCTCTGTGGATATTGCACCAGCAGCGGGCTCGGCGTCTCGGAACTCAATTTGTTTCTTCTCGGAATTCTTACTTCGGAATTTAATATACTTTTTTCTAGCAAGGATATCAAGTCAACTTATAAGGGAAGTGAGTGGGTGATGTAGCGAACAACTTTTCGCTTCGTGTTATTCCTACGTCGTGTAGCCTAAATATATTTAAACATATAATCGAATATATTCTACAGAAATAAATGTATAATATTATACTTTGGAACAACAGAAAGCTGCAATAAAAATTGGTAAACAGAAAGAGAAAGAAATTACCTATAGGTCTTCGAGATGTTGTCATATAGAAAAATACTCAGAATTTCCAAAACAATCATCACGTTGTTTCCTTGGAAGGTTAGGCAGAGATCATGGACCGTCACACTACTCTATCCTGACGCACCTCTCTAGGTTCCTCTACATTTATACAGCGAGTCATATACGTAGTCAGTACGTTTTGCCATTTCACCACGAATAAACTGACGCCAGAACAACGCTTGAAAATTGTGTAAATTTATTTTGAAAATCATGGTTCGGTTCACCAAACTCATCGTGCACTGCGTCCATTATACGGTCGACATATTCGTCCATCCTAGCAAGTTATTCGAAAGACCATGAATCGTTTTCGCACCACGTACACTCTAGTCCTAGTGGATAATACGCATCCACAAAGACGACAATTGTCGAAAATTGGATTTCACGATTGCGCTTCATTCGAGCTAGCCGTGGCGCTCATATGCCCGAAATCATATTTAAACAATAATGGCATAAAACTATCTATTAAAAAAAGACAATATCATAGACATTATTATTATTAAAAAAAATAATTCTTTTCATATTGAATATGTATTGTATACCTCTAAAAAACACCCTATATTTGATGATACCGCAGCAAGGCGTTATACTCGTATATAACTCTTAAAAAATATTATAAAAATGACGTTTTCATAAATACTAAATATGTAAAGACGTTCCCAAGCGGACGTTTTCAGATCAGGTATTAATGTTGACATCGACTGGCTATAAACTTCTGGATTTTGTATTAAGAACTTGTAAACAAAATCCCGAAGCGATGACATCAATGTATAACGGCATCGTTGGATCAAACTTTGAATACACGAGAGGTGTATGGTCTCCATGCAACTCAAGCTATGATGTAAAAAGTTTAACCCAAATTCTGATAATATACCTCTACACGCGCATATCATCAGATATCCCTCGTATCCGAGGAAGACTGTCCTTAACAGTTGTGGGTCCTCATGTGGCTAAATAGTTCAATCCTGGACCCTCACACTCTGGGGCATGGGAAGAGCAGGGGAAAATGTTGACAGTGAAGCCGCCAGCGTCTACCGATGCCGTCTCCTTTCGTCTTCTCTTCTCTGCGGTGTCGTCTCTGCGCTGTGATTTAAAGTACTGCGTGCCGTAGATATTGTGCAATAATTTGTTATATAATATCATGGATTCCTGACGGGGGCGGTACCGCCCCCCAACGGTCGTTGAGTCTTCCGTGGGGGTGGTAGCGGGTCCAAATGAAAATAGGGGGCCATCAGGCAGTCATGGGGGGAGGAGAGATCGACCGTGGCGTATCTATTTCTTCTTCTCCGGTCTCTGGTCTGCAGCAAGGCGATGCATCTCCTCTTCCACTCCGCTCGGTCCTCGGCAACTCTCTTCAACTCCGCATAAGAGGTGCAGCCCATATCTCGGCAAATCTGGTCTAGGTACTCTTGGCGAGGTCGTCCTCTGCCAATCGATCCCTCGACCATTCCCTCCAACACATTATGCAGGAAACACTCGTGCCGCAACACATGACCAATCCATCTTGCGCGCCTCTCCGCTTTGTTGCTATTAAAAGGCGGGCCACACTGTTTTAAACAAGCTCTCCACATCGGTCTCCACCAACGGTTTAAAACTGTGTAGACACTTGTTTGAAACCAAAATTCGTTTGACCTTCAACAAACATTGTGGACGGACGCGCGTTTTAACACGCATTCCACGTGTGGAGAGCTTTTTTTAAACCAAGTGTGGACGCTACACCAACCGCGGGCTCCACAGGTCTCCACCAAGGTCACCCCTGTGTATAGTTTGTTTCAAACCGTGTGGCCCGCCTTTTAAGAAATTAATAATAAAATCTTATTTAAATATTGTTTTCACGAATACTGATGTTATGTATCTATCTCACAATATGAAAACTGTTTGTATTGCATTATCTATACGTAAACCTAAATCTGTAAAGTATTAAAGGTATGACAAGTTAGTGAGCAAAAACGTAATTTATGCAATCACGCATGTTTCGATATATAGATTGAATATTTGGCCATTGATAATTGTATATATAATAATATTTTTTTGAATGTATACATATACTTGTATACGAATACTGGATTTCACCCATTGCGGGTTATCAATTTTAATGATTTAATTGTATCTCAATAGAGACCAAGATGCAAATTGGAAACTGAATATGGTTGATCAAGGTGTTTACAGGACTTATGACCTGTCATTGGTTGGGTTAAGTGCACACTTTATGTAATTACAACATTCCCCATTCCACCTTTGTTATGACCATGTCTGACAAATTTTTGGAAGTTGTATATATGTTCAAGTCCAACGCCAGAATTCACATGTCAGTTTCAATGCGCCATCTATGAAGACTTTGATTATATATGTTAATCTCTAAGATCAATCTATATACAATCTAAATACTAACGCCATCTATGAAGATTTATGTGATAATATCTTATATATAGTCACTGTATTTTTTTATATGCCCGAACAGAGAAACCTATAGTTGGGCGCCAATAAATAAATAAATGGAAACTCAGCATACATAATACATTAACTCGGTTTTCTCATTTTCTCGCCTGTGTGAAAACTTACTTGTGTTCCCTACACTCTCCTAATATATTTTTAAAACTCACCCGAACTTTCATAACGATATCCGTACCGGCCCACCCCATACACACGTGTAATCCGGGTTAGTTGTATAATCATTCCGATATTTTGCCCAAAGGCGGTTTGTGGTAGTCTTCATAAGATTAATTTTCCTAATTTAAGGTGTAGCCTTATAAAATACAGTAAGCACGAAGACACAATTAAACAGTAATTGTTATATTGTATTAACTGTTTAAATAATCAAACTCTGTTATAAATATCTCAATTGATTGTATTTTGTCGCGACAGCTGTTTTGCTAAACGATGATAGCATCGTCAGGTCTTACTATCAACTTTTTACCGAGGAAAATATGGTATGACTAAATTAATCAAATTTTAACGGTTGGTCATCTTAAAAGTCGGAGGAATCGATGTGCGTGTATGACTCGTTGTATTATGGAGGAACCTAGAGAGGTGTGACAGGATAGAGTAGTGTGCCATTTCTCTGCTTACTCCTGCGGAGAAACGGCGTGATTGTTTGTTGTTGTTGTTGTTATGTTCGTATTCTATCATCGTTTTAGCGCACATTCTACTCAGTTCCACGACATTTATTCTACTCTCATCCTTATTTTGTCAGCTCCAAGCTTCACTTCCATACATAAGTGTTGGCACTAGAACTTCATTATATTATATTTTACCTGTACTCAATAGAAGTCTTAATTTTATTTTTATATATACCTACTTTGTTTACAACACTTACTTTTTAAACAAATTAAAATTAAATATCAAACATGTTTCGGACTACCCAGCCCTTCCTCAGTGATATTATATAGATACTTAAAATATAATTTTATAATTTTTATTTTATTTTATTATATAGATATAATATCACCGAGTAAGGGCTAGGTAGTCCTATACATGTTTAATATTTAATTTTAATATAACATCCACAACACAAAGTATGGCGAACATAGAAGAGACGTCTTAAACGTTAATATTGTTAAGAATTAATTGTATCTAAATTATTTGGAAACAGAATATGGTGGTCGAGGCGTTTACAGGACTTATGACCTGCCATTTTTGGGCTTAGCGATCGCTCTATGCAACACAACATTCCCCATTCCGCCCCTCTTACGAACACCACGTCTGACAATTACTTTTGAAAGCTGTATATATGCTACCATGTTGAGAAACATTTCACAAATTTTAGTTCAATCTACACCAGCGCCATCTATTGAGACTAGATGCAAGCATTAAGCAGAAAATCTTTATTAATGTAATGTGTAAGGCTATCAATCCAATTATCACACGTTACTAGACAACGCCTGGAGGAAATTTTCCAATTTTTATATGCTTTTAACTTTGACCAGTTTTTATACATTTTTTTAATGTATACAAATACTTGTAGACAAATTGTCTATAAGTATTTGTACACATTAAAAAAAATTATATTGTTTGTAATGTCTGTTGAGACAATAAATTGATTTGATTATGTATGTATGTAAGTAACCAGCTCTAATGACCTCCCCAGAGAAGTAAGGTCACAGGTAGAAAAGGCTGCAGCGGTTGCAGGCTGCCTGAAAGATGTCATATGGAGAAACAAGGACATGAGGACTGACAGCAAGGTACGCATTTATAAGACCTGTGTGCGACCAATCCTCACATATGGCATTGAATCGAGGGCAGAAACTGTCAAGACAAAGAGCATGCTCAGGACAACCGAGATGAAAACACTCCGCGCTTTAGCTGGCAAAACCCTGCGTGATCGAGTTAGGAAAACAGCAATCCGAGAAATCTGCGAGGTCGAAGATGTGGTCAGATGGGGACGTCAAAGACGGCGATACTGGCATCAACGTGTAGAAAGAATAAGCTCAAATAGAACACCATACATAGCTCTTCATGGGACGCCAAACGGACAACGCCGACCAGGAAGACCCCCGAAACGGTGGAGAGAAAGCTGGAGTTCAGCGTCTCAAGAGGACCCGCCTGAAATAACAGACTCCTGAGTCTACCAAAAGTGAAGAAGAAGAAGATTATGTATGTTATTACCATCTTCGTGTCACGACGTTTGAATGTAGAGGAAACTGTAGAGAAATGTCAGGACAGAGCGTTGTGGTGATCCATTCTCTTTGCCTACCTATCCGGAGAAACGGCGTAATGTTTAGTTAGTTTAAGGTTATGTTCTGTGAAAATGTGTACAATTTGATTTCATTTGCATATAAAGAGACGTCTGTTTTCCCTATTATATCGGGAGTTCTCGCGGGGTTGTGCTCAATATCCTAACGGGTAATGATTCCAATGTTCGCCTCGGAGCGGAGCGCGGGAAACCGATTTCCCGCCACATTTCTCGCTTCCGAATCCAATGGTTTCCAATCAATTACTTTTTCTTAGCTTCTTCGCTTCCGTTGCACATTTTCTCGTCTCCTAGGTTATTATCCAACGGTTTCAATTCTGTATGATTTCATCGATCAATAAAGCACTATTTACATTTTAACCATTCATTATTTAAATTAATAGTCCATTGTTTTGGCCGAAACACTATGATACTTCAACATTATTAACTGTTAAAATAGATACGCTCTTATGGTATGGACAGCTGTTTCGCCAACCGATCTCGGCATCATCATGTGTTACAACATTGTTAATTCATTACTAAAAATAAAACACTTATACTTTTGTATGAAGCACTTTATTGTGTCACATTTTAAAACAAATGACCCCCAAATATTTTTTGTTAACTTCGTAAGGGTATCAAATAAATATTTATTTTTTCTTCATGTACAACTCCATTTTATTATACTCCATACCTTTGAATATGACTGCCTTTTAGTAATTGATTAATTTGGTCATGCCATGTTTTTCTCGGCCATCCTCGACTTATTTTTGCATTCACACTGCTTGATCACCACATTATTCTCTTATCCGTTCGTTCCATCTGTCCAGTCCATCTAAATGAGTTTTTTTAAATTTTACTTAAGATCCAATCATCTGCCTTGTATTTCTTCCTTACTTCGTCGTTCAGTATTCTATCACACATCGTTTGCACATTCTTCTGATTGATCTCATTTCTACAACTTTCATCTTTCTACTGCCAGCTCCAAGTTTCACTTTCATACATATGGGTTGGCACTAAAATTCCATTACGTACCTACTGCAATTTTTCCTTCACTGGATATATTATATTTCTTTTTGCAGTGATGAGTTTAATAATAAAAAAATAGTTTGAATGGAAAAAGAGGTCGAAGAAGGCCAAGGAAGACATGGCATGACTAAATTTATCAAATACTGAAGGGCGGCCATTTTTAAAGTTAATAACAACCGACAAGCATGCATGTCACGGTGTGTGAATGTACGAGACGAGACAAGACTCGTAGAAGACGAGCGAGTGTAATGTTAGGTAGAACAGCGTGGCGATTCATTCTCTCTGCTACCCCTACGGGTAAAACGGCGTGATGGTTTGTTAGTTAGTATGTTAGGAATGTCCTTGACACGTTCAGTATCCATCACATTTCAACACTTGGTCCATGAGTCATGTAATATGGAGAAAACGGGTTTCAATAATGGGCCGATCTCTTTGTGTTCACTCTGATTAGCGGGTCAGGCGTGGGTGGCGCCCGAAACTCAGGTAAAACCGCATTTCCCGCTGCACGCGGCATGGCACAGTACACTCAATCAAAATTCATTAAACCACTTTGTAGATTCGTGCATTATCCCGACCGCACTTAGGCGGCTAAATGATTTCGGTTATGCCTGCATTGACGTGTTGGTTTCACGCGCTCTGTGGGAAATAGTGCTAGTCCCGCCGGATCGGTCGCGGCCACCATTTTGAATTAATTTTTTTTATTATTAAGGATACACACACGATATATTTTTTATTATTAAGGATACACACACGATCTATTTTTTTATTATCAAGGATGCACACACGATATATTTTAGTATTTAGGATACGCACCGTATGTTCTACGATTGTTCATCGAGCCTCTTTGAATACTTATCAATTTGTATAATATATTTAGATTTTAAATTTCTTTGAAAAAATAGAATAGATGTAGTAGAATGAGATATCTTAGACGAATGCGTGATAAATTTGTATATGATTGAGTGTCAAATTCAAATATAAGTAGTGAATGCTGTATGAACGAATGGAAATAATGAAAGACGAAAGAATCGTAAAGAAAGTATATGTAAACGACGCAAACTGAACTAGGAATAGAGGTTTTTCTCGCATGTATGAAAAAACCAGTCATGAAAATAATCAACGTGTAGTAAAAATTAAATAACTTACTAACCATAAAGAAAGGTCTCTCTAAAAGGGTAGACATAGATAATGGACCGCCACACTTCTTTCCTGAAACACTCTCAACATTCATACATCGCGTCATGCACGCAAGTCGTTTTCTCTGACTCCTCGTGTGGTCGACACTTCATATTTGATTGATTTGATCGTGCCATGTTTTCCTCGGTCTTTATTTCTTGTTCCGTTCACATTGTTAATAAGAAAGAAAGATCCCAGAAAATATAATTTCACCAACCTTGACGGTCTAAGCACATGTTTGATTTAGCGCGATGGAGTAACGTTAAACGCAAAGAAAACAGTTGACCTGTGCGAATCTTTATTGTAGACTTTTTCTAGGTCGTACTTATTCGTTGACGAAACAGCTGTCGCGTAAAATAAAATACAATTGTGATATATAAAACAAAGTTATTTAATTTAACAGTTTAAAATGTTAAGGTTTTAAAGTGTTTCGGCCAAAACAATGGACTAGAAAATTATTTGATTTGATTTGATTGTATTACAGGTATAATGCTTTGTGATTCTCTGTATCATCCAATTTTAATCATCTGTATTACGCCACGCACGCAGAGGGTTTTCTCAACACACACCCATCTTCCGATTTATCAATTTGTAACCCTTCGTTAAGGGAGTGCGCCTAGCAAGAGCGGGGCAGAGCAGAACAGCAGTCGGCTGGTAGGACCCTAATTAAGGGCATAATGTTTGCGCCGCACACAAATAATTTCCTTGTTTTATTCCGCTTTAGCTTTCAAGGGTAGGACCTTTAGGCTGCTGTGACCTTTGGGCCGTAAAGGGTTACGAGGGTTTCGGGTCAAAACAATGAATCTCCAAATTAGTTTATTTCCTTTACTTGTTCACTAAACATCCGGGAATTTGTGATTCGCGCGATATTTGTCACTGAGTCAAGGGCGGATTAAGGAAATTAGAAATTATTACGGGCTTAATCCTTAATTTTAATCCTAACCCTGATTAATAAACCTAATATATTATGTGTAAAATGTTATGAACAAAATAATGAAATAGTCCGTAAGACGGTTTGGACAAGCAGAAAGAATGAATGAATACAGATTGGTGAAGAAATTATATGTAAACGACGTAAACGGAACTAGACATACACTCGTAGAAAGACCGAGGAAAAGGTCGCGTCGATTTCTCGGACTCCTCACATGGTCGACATTTTATATTTGGTTGATTTGATCGTGCCACGTTTTCCTCGATCTTTCTCTTTTTATAGTTCCGTTTACGTCGTTTACATATGCTTTCTTTACCATGTATTCTCAATTTATTTTTATTGATAATTTTGTTCATGGAGATGTGACAGTATCGTAACCGATTGACAATAAACAAATGTATAATATATTATATTTATTCAATTCAACTCAATTTATTTTTAAATCATAAACATTACAGTATATAACCAAAGCGCTTATGACTATACAGGTAGGTAAAAAAAACTATTTTAAACAGTAAATACAATTAAAAAATTTGAAAATGGACAAAAACACAAAAAACACGAGATAATTAAAAAATAAAGACCAAATAAATAAGAAGAACAACACATTATTAATTTAAGAGATAGATGTTTTCTGAGGGTAGCCTCACTATCGTGGAAGATGTCCACATCCGAAGAGATGCGGTTTAGAAGGATTATTGCCCTGCCCACGGGCATAACCTTAGGTAAATTGGTTCTACACAGTGGCAGGTGAAATAATCTATGTTGCCTTTGTCGCAGATTCAAAGGTAAAACTCAAACAGAATAACAGTTATTCTTTAATAAATACACTTGGTGATTATTTCCTGACGTAGAATTCACAAATCTGATACAGAAAATGCAAAAATCTAATTTTTGACCTAAATGTCACTTAATGAGTTTTACCTTTGAACCGACGATATGTAAGTTATAAAAAATAAAAAAATTAACGATTTTTTTAAATTTGAACAACTTTTTGGAAACATTGTATACTATCACAACACTTTTTTGCGCTTTTCATTAACATGTTTCGGGCACAAACTTCCCTTCTTCAGTGTATGGATTTTAACAGTTAAATGATATTGATTTATAACTTATATACTAAATGACGAGTGAAAAAGTGGAGGGGAGAAAATTTCGTACACTAAAGAAGGGAAGTTTGTGTCCCAAAACATGTTTTTGAAAAGCGCAAAAATGTGTTGTGATAATACAATGTTTCCAAATAGTCATTCAAATGTGATGGCGAATATAGAAGAGATTTTTTAATAACCAAACACATGTTTTTTAACTAACTAACCATCACGCCGTCTCCCCGAAGGGGTAGGCAGAAAGAATGGACTGCCACACTTTTCTTTCCTGACATATTTCTCTCGATTCCTCAACATTTAGAGATCGACATGTTTTCCTCGGTCTTCCTCTATTTCTATGATAGTTATGAAAATATGATTAATTTGTTCTTTTATTTTTTTCAGGTAAGTGATGGCATTTGGTCTCTACAAAAATAAAGACGAATTGTAATAGATGTATTGAGGTAAGTAAATATCAAAACTTATAGTTTTCATCACCGAATGGGTCGGCACAAGAACGCGATTATGCACTGCCAGCTTAGCTTTTTAAATTTACCGTTAAATTTACCTTGGACAATCAGTTGGAGCACTTCTTTCAATATCCCTCTCCACTCGCCCATCTCTTGTAAACATACTACCTAAATACATGTTTTCTATATATTTAATATTACATTTTATGGGAATGACATATCTCGTCTTGCTAAGACATTATCAAATGAACATTTGTAAATAACTTAGAAGGGTGAGATATGTCAATATCCTAAAATATAGTAAAACTTAAAGGAAACGTACATTTTTCTTTCATATAAATTTCACATATACTTTATGTATTATGTATCCCAGATAATATGGAATTTTTCATAAGTGTTCAAACAACAAAAATATATTTTTTGTGAATGTACGAGTATACTTATACTTGTATACGAATCCTGGATTTCACCCATGGTGGGTGATTAATTCTAAAAAATTAATCTCTATAGATGGCGTTAGTGGGTGGATTATATAGGTTAATCTTAAAAAGATTAACATGTGTAATCAAATCTACATAGATGGCCAATTGAAACTGACATGTGAAGATAAGTATAGATTTGGAGCATATATACAACTTCCAATCATGCATGGTCATAAACAAAGGTGGAATGGGGAATGTTGGTATTACATAAAGCGTGCGCTTAACCCACCCAATGACGGACAATGAATTTCTAATGATGGACCGCCACTCTCTTGTATTCTGACGTATTATAATATTTATCTAGACTTAGCATTCATACACATCGATTATTCCTTGTAGTTTTTTTAATTCGTCTCGTTGCGTTTCGCAACTGCATTGTGCATAGAAAACCTTCGTAAGATCGAATGTGAACTTTCATTGTTATGTTTTTATTTCCCTTTCGTCACGACCTTCGAAAAAAAGCATCGTCGGTTGAGTAACAATACCATGTAATTGGTATACCTGTGAATACCTGCACACGTAGATATCGACGTTTTAATGTTATCGTGAGATATTTCCATCATAGTGCTTATATGCAAAGAGTAACCACACCTAATTTATCATTAATCTTATACACTTATTGTAAGTGGTGGTAAATAGTTGTCGTTATTATTTTTTTACGTATACAACATAAGAAAGAGGAACACAGAAGGGTTCCCACCAAATGCCCGAGGCTGTTATAGGGCGCAGCGGCACCCTTTCGTCAGCCTCGCTCGTACACTTTCTGGGCCTGTCCCCGTCCATCCGGGACATACATTTAATTTACGCAAAGACAATGGGATGCCAGGCCACATTTACTCTACTTTGTATTTCCTTCTGTGTCCCGCACTTCCACATGTAGACTTATTTATTTAAAAATATAGAAATAATAACAATCGTATACAATCATCACGTATACAACAGGTCGCTTGAACCCAATTGATGTATACAATTTGTTTTAAGCTGATATGTTGATTCTCGTGACATGAGATAGGTAACTAATCTATCGCCATTTTATTGTCACGAGAATTCTACACTAGACCTAAGACAGTGTGACAATCACACTGACATCGCCGGGAATTGAACCCGGATCCTTCAGTATGGCTCTTAGAGCTCTTACCACTCTGCCACGAAGGTCGTCGATGTGCTAAGGCTTAAGCTAAAGTTTCACCGAAATGAGATGATAAGTTTGCCACTTTAGTGTCACGTAGCATGGCGCAAAGCGTGCAGAGTGCCCATAGTACGCCATACAGGATATATTTATAACCTTGCTTGCAGTGTAGTTCCTAGCACCAAGCAAGGCTTTGGTACCCATAGCCCTAAGTGCATGAAAAATTAGGAAACTGATCATCAAATTACAATATAATATGAAGAAATTACATATATTCTACTTATAATTCTTCTTCTTAAAGTGCCCTGTCAGGTCCCCCCGACGTTGGCGATCACTCTGGTAAACTCTTCCCTATCCTGCGCTGTCCGGAATAGCTCCTCCACAGTTCTGATTCCCGTCCATTCCCTCACATTGCGCAGCCAAGAGATCTGCCTTCTCCCTGCCCCCCTGCGGCCCTCTATTTTTCCCTTCAATATTAGATGCAGCAGGCGATACTTCTCTCCTCGCAGAACGTAACCCAGATATGAAATCTTGCGGACTTTGATTAATGTCAGCAGCTCTCTATTTACTCCTGCACGATTCAGGACTTCTGTGTTCGTCACTCTGTCTGTCCATGGGATCCTGAACATTCTTCTCTTCTACTAATAATTAAAACGATTGAAAACGAATGTTTTCTAGAAGCTTTATTATATTGCCTATTGGTGACGATGAGGTTCGCAACCCATTACACCGCGTCTCCCGCGGGGTGAAAAGAGAAGGATGGAGTGCCGCATCGGTTAAAGTGTGACAGTTCATTCTTTCTGCCTACCCTGTCGGGGAGACGGCGTGATGGTTAGTTAGTTAGTTTATTATATTTTTGCGAATGACATGTTTCGCCATGCCAAAGAATTATCCTGTGTCTTTGATAACGCCATTGAAAAATCACATTTGCTGATGCCTCAGCAAGGCGAAACATGTCATTTCTATCAACTATAATATTTAATATCGTTAATTGGTTCCGGACAGCGCAGGATAGGGAAGAGTTTACCAGAGTGATCGCCAACGTCGGGGGGACCTGACAGGGCACTTTAAGAAGAAGAAGAATTGGTATGATGATTGCACGAATAATATCGAAACAGGTCGGCATTAAAAGTGTATGGTAGTTTAGTTTTGTATCCGTTTTGATAAATAATATAATACGAGTACTTTAGAATGACAAATTTAAAAAAGTAGCAGTAAGTGAAAATTAATTAGAAAATTAGCAATGATAATACACACAAACATATTAAAATAAATCAGTTGTTTGATTTACAAACACTGGAATGATATAATTTTTATGGAATGCTAATTGATTCAATCACATTGATTAAACATCAGCAGTGTGAGAACGCCCCGCAAGTAAGATATCTTATTCAACAAAGAAAGTGTTTACGCATACTCGGTATCGTTAGGGTGTGCTCACAGTGCGGACTCGATACATACATAATGCGGTAAAGTGTCGTGCCGCAAACGCTACCCCTTTACCTTTCCCAACAGCGGGGACCTTCCCAGAAGTCCACACATTATATCTGTTTAAATATTTCGCAAGTCTCGACCCAATTGATAAATATTTTATCTACTTATTCTCTTTGCTCCAAATCGATGTTTGTCTTTGGAAATAGTATGCGGGTGTTCATGTTGATAAGCGTTTTACAAAGCATTCAAACAAGTTTAGTTTAGAGATAAATGTAATTTGTTTCCTTTATTTTTTGTTTCAATCATTGAACACGTTTCACTACATCAAAAAACAAACTATAACTTTCTGTAGACTTCGACCTGGCCACTGTTACTCTGGCCCTTCTTCTATTTCAAGTGCCCGGTCGGGTCCCCCTAACGTTGGCGATCACCTCGGCGAACCTGTCCCTGTCCTGCGCCGCTTGGAACAGCTCCTCCACACTTCGGATGCCGGTCCACTCCCTCAGCAGCCAGGACATTTGTCTTCTACCGGGCCTCTGGCCCACCTTTTCAAAATCAACTACTCACCTTTTCCTAATTGAATTTGGTGCAAAATGTGATCTCTAACATTACTGATTTATCAATGCCCCCTTGTGGGAGAGAGGTAAAACTTTTTTCAATTAAATCATTAATATATTTTTCACATTTCCCATCTGTTCTTTTTTTCTGGACCAATATTATGTCCATAACCTTCCCTTTTCTTTCGTCTATCCATTAACCGTTATTTGGGGTCAGCTCTTCTAATATGGCTCCGCCAAGCTTTGTATTTCTGGGTCATCTGGCTGTCCAGTTGCAGCCAGTGGCGGTACTCCCATAGAAGCCCAGAAGGCTAGCTTGCGTAAGAAATTTTGAATCGGGTGGTGGTCTAGGGGATAGAACGCTTGGGTTCTGATCAAGGGGACTTGGGTTCGAGCCCGAACACTACCTTCTTCATAAAAATGAGCTATTTTCTGCTCACATTGAATATTGCAAATTAAATTCTAATATCATTGATTTAAATCTTTGATTGATTTAAATCTCTTCTGGCCTACAGAGGTTCAGCTCTTGTGGGTATTCCTCTTACGTCTGATGGGAACATTGTTGGAAGGTGATTTGGTGGGTTATTGGTTTATGCGAGGGCACGATTACTTAGATTTGGGGGGTTTTGATTCTAAATTTCTTACGCAAGCCGGGCTTCTGGGCTTCTATGGGAGTACCGTCACTGGTCGCAGCGCCTTTAGGTCATCCCTGACTGGACATCCACGTTGCAAAATGCCGATCCGGTTCCATCCTTCTATCTTCCTATTTACTGCCCCTCCTGGCCGTACCATCGTAGACTTATCTTCCATTCCCTAACCAAGAATAATGTTGGACTTTAAAATAAACTCTAAATCCTCCCTCGCCCTCTTAGGAGAAGTACTCCGGGCCACACATCTAGCCCCCGCATAAAACAACTACCAAATCACATTTCCAACAATGTTTCCTACGAGAGACAAAGAGGAATAGCCATTAGAGCTGAACCTCTGTAAGCCATAAGATCCAAGTCCAAATCCAAGTAAAGAAATGATGTTTTCACAAAACCGTTGACAGATGATTGAAGTGGTTATTTTAAAATGGGGTTGGGAAATATATATTGTAGATATTTTATGGTCTCCCCTTAATTTTAATTTACCATACTTTGTATTGGATTTTATTAATAGTCTGATTAATAATAAAATGATGAATGAAAATATAAGAAGTGAATGCGGTGCGAATGACGGTGTCATGAACAAAATAATGAAAGGATCATTAAGATGGTTTGGACATATGGAAAGAATGAATGAAGAAAGAATGGTAAAAAAATTATATGTTAATGATGTAAATGGAACCAGAAATAGAGGAAGACCGAGGAAAACGTGGCACGATCAAATAAATCAAATATTGAATGTCGGCCATGTGAGGAGTCAGAGAAATCGACGCGCGTGCATGACACGATGTATGAATGTTGAGGAAGCGGAGAGAAATATGTCAGGAAAGAAAAGTGTGGCAGTCCATTCTTTCTGCCTACCCCTTCGGGGAGACGGCGTGATGGTTAGTTAGTTATTTAGTTAGTTAGCTGATTAATAATGATATTGGAAAATGTAAAATATTTTATAATTTCACTCATTTTTTTTATTTATTTCCTTTGAAGGTAATATATTTGAAATTGTGTATGAAAAACATTTATTGAATATTCACTGATAAAAAAATGTAATTTTTTGATAAACGAAATTATGATTTAAAATGGCTTTACGCGATAGAATTTTCAATTTAAATATTTATGTTTTATATTATTAAAAAAATAAAACTTTATTTTTGATTACTTTTTTTCATTGCACTGTATTACGCTTATACAATTATTTTAATTTTCTGGGTTTTTCTACGGTTCAAGGATATAAACCAAGCCATTCTTTGTATGAGAATTTCGTAGTAAGTGTCATAAATTTTTGAACTGATTTGATGAGGATTCTTCACTGCATCATGTATTTGAGCTTTTATATTGCATTAAAGTATTTCTTTAACAGCATTGTACTTTTTTTAGCAGACTGTAGTTACCTAACATTTACGGGTCTTTATTCACACCAATTTGAATCGTTCATCGAGGGAAAACCGGAAATTTAAAACAATAGAAGGCTGTTCGCACCACAAACCCACACATATTTTATAATTAATATCATTTGCGTACTTAAAAATAACCTTATGTGTACACATCACCTTCTTGACGGGGGGTACTTATTTCAATGGATTTTTAAAACAAAAAATCCTATCCAAAACAGCTAAGATGGCAGTGCACAATGGTGTTCATGTGCAAACTTTTGTTATTATTATTATTATTTTGTCGAATCGCTCTTTACATCATGACAGCATGCCTGGCTTGGCATGAGCCAAATCGATGTAAAGGGTATTATTATAGCTATCATAGTGATTCTCGTGACATGGTAACTAATCTATCGCCATTTAATTTTCACGTGAATTCTACACCAGACCAAAGACAGTGTGGCAATCACCCTGCCCTCGCCGGGAATCGAACCCGGAACCTTCGGGGTGGCAGTCAATGCACTTACCACTCGGCCACGAAGGTCGTCAAATGTATGAAAGTGAAGCATGGAACCGGCATAAGGAGGATGAAAGCAGAATAAATGCAGTAGAAATAAGATCTCTTGGACGAATGTATGCATACTCTGTGTATGATAGAGTGTCGAATGAAAATATAAGAAGTGAATGCGGTGCGAATGATGGTGTTATGAACAAAATAATGAAATGATCATTAAGATAGTTTGGACATATGGAAAGAATGAATGAAGAAAGAATGGAAAAAATTATATGTAAACGATATAAATGGAACCTGAAATAGAGGAAGACCGAGAAAAACGTGGCACGATCAAATAAATAAAATTTTGAATGTCGGCCATGTGAGGAGTCGGAGAAATCTACGTGCGTTCATGACACGATGTATGAATGTAGAGGAATCGAAAGACAAAAGTATGTCAGGACAAAATAATGTGGCGTTGCATTCTTTCTGCCTACTCCTCCGGTGAGACGGCGTGATGGTTAGTTAGTTTGTAAAACAAGAGCGTATCTTTATCTCCGCCATCTTGTAACATGGCAGGCATGTTATTTGTTATCCCGGTTCCACATAACTTCACATTTAAATTGGTTCATTTTACGCATTTTTTCTATCACATGCAATCATTACCTCTATTGAATGTATATTGACTTGTACCATATGTTACTTCAACCCGTTTATAGCCGACGCGCATCCACAGAAGCAAAAATGGCAGTACAGAATGGAGTTCTAGTGCCAACCCTCATGTATGGATGTGAAGCTTGAAGGATGAAAGCAGGATAAACGCCGTAGAGATGAGATCACTGAGAAGAATGTGCGAGAAAACGTTGTATGATAGAATACCGAACGATGAAATAAGAGAGAAATGTAAGGCAAATGACTGCATCATGGATAAAATTAAAAAAGGATCCTTTGGATGGTTTGGACATATGGAACGAATGGATGAAAGAAGAATGGTTAAAAAGTTATACACAAGTAGCGTGAGTGGAAAAAGAAGCCGAGGACGACCGTGGAAAACATGGCATGACCAAATTAATCAATTATTAAAAGGCGGCCACATTCGAAGTCGGAATAATCGACGTGCGTGCATCGTACGATGTATGATTGTATATCAAGCTCGAGAGGTATGCCAGGACAGAGCATTGTGGCGATCCATCCTCTCTGCCTACCCCTCCAGGGAAATGGCGTGATGGTTAGTTAGTTAGTTTTCTCAAACTTTTTCAATTTTGGAAACGTTTTTTAATATTACGTCAAATCGTAATACAAAAACATTTATTTTGTAGCCTGAGAAATTCAATGATCTCGATTGACTTTATTTGTATTATCGTGCGCATGCGTTGTGCGTGTGTAATACGCACGCGCATGCGTTTTGTCGCAGGTCAGAGAGTTGTCGTGTTTCTGCGCCGCTATCGAGGCACACGGTTGTCGCAAATGAACAATCGCCGATAATGCTAATTGCAGCGGTGAAGAAAGTGCGAGCGGTCACACTGCCATTTCTTCTGCTCAAACGGAGCATGGCGGAGGAGCAACCATAAACCAGCGGCGTGACAACGCAATCAAATAGTTGCAAAAACCCTGATTATATCCAGTTGTCGTAATTGTTTTATAAGAGTACGTTGTATTTGATACTTTGGCGCTTTTCTCAGACAATGTTATCGTTTAAAAAAAACGCCAATAAATAAGATTATTTCAAAGTGCTACGGAAAAAAATACATTGTTGGGGATCAGTATAGTGCAGTGCTCCGCAACCTTTTCTCACCTACGGCACACCTAAGTTTTTCCTAGAATTCCGCGGTACACCTAAAGCTAAAATTCGGTCTGGGCGTGGGCGTTAATCAGCTCAGCAGAGATGTTGGTGACTTTTTTTTTAGCTCATTCAGGAAAATTGGATGTTAGATTTTTCACGAATGGCCTAAAAAAAGGTCGATGACAAAAAATATCCCATCAAATTTTCACTAAAAAGCTGAATGAGCTAAAAAAAAACAAAAACAAAAAAAAGGTCACCAACGTGTCCTGGGCTGATTTACAAAGAGACTCTTTCGCGATTCACTACTTTCGGCTATAACTAAATATTTTTTTCATTATGTATTTGACCCCGGCACACCTGCATCCGGCTCACGGCACACCGGTGTGCCGCGGCACCCCGGTTGCGGAGCACTGGTGTACAGGGTGAGAAATACCCCTATTAGAGCTAGAACAGGGGTATCGGAAATCATCGGAAGAGTGGCTTCGCCAAAGAGGCGCTGGGCATGTCTTGTTGCTTGCAGCTCTGACAATAGATTGATAAAACGCCCCTTTGCTGGGATCCTAGAACTGTGACCCGAAACCCAGGACGTGATGGGGGACGACATTAAAGAGATCGCCGGTACAACATGGATAAGTGTTGCCCAGGATCGTCAGACATGGAAACAGATGGAGGAGGTCTACATCCAGGAGTAGACGGATACAGGCAATTGATGTTGATGATGATTTAACACTATTGAAAAAAATATTTTCAGAAGATATATTGTTTATTTCGTGGTAGTAACATTTCGGCTTGCTAAGGCATTGTCTATTGTAATCTCTCATAATATTTTATATTGTAAAATTTAATGAAGTTTAATTGTAGATATATATTTGATGGAAATATTTTACCATATTTCGCCTTGCTAAGGTTTAATAAAATATAGCGAGAATGAAACCTGAGCAGTTTAAGTACTAATAAAATGTGAATGAAATGTCCCACCACATAGTAAATGCTTCTTACGAAAATCCCATTAATTTCCGTTAGTTTAGGTTAGGTTAGGTTAGGTATTAGTTATTTGCGAGTGTAGCGTTTCCACAAATCCTTTTAACTAACGAACTTTCTAAAAAACTTTTTACTAACTAAATCGACATGAAATATGACGTCATTTACCCGAGTCGCGCTGTAAGGGAAAAACGCTTGGCTCATGACCAAGCACTTGCGGGTCATTCCTTAAACCGAATGCGATTTTTCACAAAAGTTTGATAATAACAGGAAAGTCTTTTATTTTTTTAAATTCTTTTTCGCCAATGGCAACTATTTCATATATCGTTGGTCCAAAAGGCCGGACCCCCGATTCAAATCCTCATCCGTGCATTTAGTAACATCGGTGGGAGAAAACAAATCATCTCGAACGGAATTTTACAATCGTAACCTTTTCTTGTGTATTCAGGGGTGCCACAGGGTTCGAACCTTGGCCCACTTCTCTTTACCGTCTTCATAAACGATATTGCGAAGGTAACAAACTTCTCCCGACTTCTTTTATTTGCCGATGACCCTAAATTATTTCTAGAAATAAGCAATCTTGACTACTATCTATGCCTTCAGTCGGATATTAATAATTGTGTTAACTGGAGTCACAGCAATCATTTGCGATTTAATTTCTCTAAGTGCGTCTCTGGATATTTTTCCCCAGGTCATCACCATGAAGCCTACTCAAGGGTGATAGTCAACGTTAGGGAGACCTGACAAGACACAGAAAGAAGAAGTGCGTAATGTTAGTTACGAGACCATTGAGAATTGTGTATCGTAAATACATGATGAATAAACAGGGATTGGGACATGTATCCACGATACAAGATCTCGGGGTCATTATTGAGAGTAGATTGACTTTTCACTCAGAATTTGTGGCATTGCACTGAGAGGGTTCAGAAAAAAATTCTGAAGTATCTCTACATGAGTGATTATGGAAACTATCCGTGGTTCTATTCCACGGCATTTCTTTTGGGAATGTTGGGACCAATTCTCTGTAGCTTCGATGAGATGGATTTCGCATAACCCATTTCTTTTGATTAATCAAGAGAACTCACCCGTGTTGAAGGGTGTGGGTGTTTTTTGTTCACGACAGATATCTCCGACAGCGCCAGCAAAGATTGTTCTTTCTGCCGGCCGCAAGAACCAATCTGCATCTGGTGAACATGAACTCCTCGGAGATCGAAGTCTTTCATATTAGTGAAGAAACGGTATTTTTTTTTGTATACAACAGGTCGCTTGAACTCAATTACTGTATACAATATGTTTTTGGCTGATATATTGATTCTCGTGACATGTGATAGGTAGCTAATCTATCGCCACTTTATTGACACGAGAATTCTACACCAGACCAAAGACAGTGTGACAATCACACTGCCAGCGCCGGGAACCAATCGAACCCGAAACCTTCGGTATGGTAGTCAGAGCTCTTACCACGAAGGTCGCCGTATCATCCGTATCAGCCGATCATAAAAATCTTAATTAATTGAATTCCACAGTGTTAATGCATTACGTTGATAGAAAAAACATGTTTTTATTCATTCACAAATATGAAAAACAGTTAGAATTTTCATTTCTCATTTTTTGTTATATTTGACTTATGAGTGGTACTTACAGTTGGAATTATGAGCTGTACTCAATGAATCATCCAAACCTTTCAAGTATACAAATTCTCAAACACTCGGTACATTGTTCGCATTCCGGAATCAGGTGTAACATTCGCAGAACTCATTGTCATGATAATACATAATATCAAATCATTCCGCTTTTATTATCATTTTTTTACCGTCGCCATAACGTGTTTTATGGTTTGGGAGTTTTTTGTGCGCGAAACATGTCATAATCAAAAACAGAGCAAAAAAGCGTCCAAAGTGATTGCCGAACGGGCCTATCCGCCGGCCGCACGTTGTCTCGTTTCAAAAAGCCATAAGATAAAATTTTCCAATATTCAAACGGTGTGGTAAAAGATTCCTGGTGAACCTACATAAATATATTTATGAGTATTTTTTTTAACGACGCGTTAGATCAAACCACTAAAAGAAATTAATTATTCTATTTATTGTTTCTTACACTCTGGTATACTCATATAATACATTATCTTAATATATTATATATTTTTTGTATTTCATTATTATCTTTATTTTTCTTCTTCTTCTTCTTCCCTTTACTGTAGATCTTGCGAACTGTTTATACATAATATCAAACTTCTTCCCGTGGTGAAGATGTCCAGTTTTCTCTCCATCTCTTTGGTAGTCGTCCTGGTGGTCGAAGGCCCTCTGGAGTCTCCTGCAATACGATCTTAGGAATCCTCGCTGGATCCATCATCTCAATCTGGTCCCTCCAGAATCGTCTCTCTACTCCATCTTACTGTGCCATCAATTTTGCAGGATTTGCGAATCTCTTTGTTAGGTATCCATCTCTACCCACGATAGGTCGCAATGTTTTCATTTCAGCTACTTATGAGATGTTTGGTTCTGACAATCGAACTCTTGCTTCGATTCCGTTAGTCATTATAGACCTGATGCATATTTTATAAATATTAACTTTGCTTTCCGCTACCATATGCTTACTGTCCCAAACAGTGTCCCTGATATAACTTCTGCTTTATTAATCTGTTTTTTAACTTCATTAATAAATTAAACACTGTTATTTTCACTTTTGAGTTTGTTTTTCTCGTTATGTTTCGAAAGCTTACACCAACTTGAGTCCATATCGTTTTCCCGATGATAAAGGTGTAAACTTTCGAAACCAGTCGAGAAAAATAAATTCAAAAGTAGAAAAAGCGGTGTTTTAATTCATAAAAAATCATCATTTGGGATTTCACTGTGTTAACGCCTTAAGTTTATCTAAAATTACAAACATATGTTATTTAAAGTTTAATTAATCTTTTTTATATATGGCCGAGCCATAGAGGGCTCCCTCCGCTTACCCGAAGCTGTTATAGGCACAGCGGCGCCTTTCGTCAGCTTCACTCGTGCACTCCCTAGGCCCGTCCCCCGTCCATGCGGGACTTACGTTAAAAAAAATATATGTATATTTGCAACCAAGGGGGACCCAGACCACATTTAAGCTACGCTACTCTGCCTCGATGTCCCGCCGTACACACATCTTCTTCTTCTTTCCGTGTCCTGTCAGGTCTCTTTAACGTTGACTATCACCCTTGAGTAGGCCTCCCCGTCCTGGGCAGCTCAGAACAGCTCCCCCACGGTCCTCAGCCCCGTCCACTCTCGGATGTTCCTCAGCCAGGAAACCCGCCTTCTCCCAACACCTCGTCGACCCTCAATCTTACCCTCCAAGATCAGATGTAATAGTGCGTACTGCGTACTTTTCGCCTCTCAGAACATGGCCCAAGTAGGACACCTTACGGACTTTGATGTTGCTCAGCAACTCTCTGTCAACTCTGGCTCTATGGAGAACGTTTGTGTTGCTGACCATGTCAGTCCAGTATTTCTATGTACACACATAGAAATAGTTTAATTCATCTATTTGAAATTTGACAGGTAAAATACCAGTAACGCATGAGAGATGGTTCGACTTAAGGAAGATAAGATAGGCTTCGGTATGATTCGCCAATTTCTGAATTTATCTTTTAATTTTAGTTTGTGATAAATGAAACAGTGTGCGGCCTAACTGGCAGGCGACTGCTCCACGGCTGAATGGCTCCGCAGCAGAACAAAACCACTCCGATGTTGTGTCGGGAGGTAGGTACTGGTATTATGAGCGGTGTACAGAGCCACAATGCTCCAATGAAAATGCTTTATACGTGGAACAATAACAAGACGTGAACAGTGAACAAGTCGGCAACTAACTGCATATCTTGTTCAATTCACAGATATCGAGTGATACCATTAAAGTGTTGACACAGCGCTCTTGTGTGATGATTTATTGGTGAACTATATTATAATGTATTATCGACGGAATGAATACCATTAAATTTAATTGAATAACAATAAAAAAAACAGCTTTCTCTTTGCAACCAGTTATTCTTATTGAAAAAATTGGTCCACCTTGTAACTAAATAATTTAATAAATATTTTTTTTAAATATTAATTATCCCACCGTTTCCCCGAAGGAACAGGAAGATATGATGGACCTCCATTCTATCCTGACATATATCTCCAGGTTCCTCAATATTCGTAACTAACCAACTAACTGATTAACCATCACACCTGCCACGCTTTTCTTTCCCGACATATTTCTCTCGCTTCATACATCGTGTCATGCACGCGCGTCGATTTCTCTGACTCCTCACGTGGCCGACATTCAATATTTGATTTATTTTATCGTGCCACGTTTTCCTCGGTCGTCCTCTATTTCTGGTTCATTTACATCATTAACATATAATGTTTTTACCATTCTTTCTTCATTCATTCTTTCCATTATTATTCGTACATTATTATTATTATTATTTTGTTGAAAAAACTCCTTGCATCATTACAGCGCTAACCAAATCGATGTAAAGGGTGAAAAAAAAGAATATCAAAGGAAATATACATAGAACCTTATGAATAGGAAAAGCCAGTTATTTGCTTGCTGCCTTTATCGTAAGGGTATTTACGAATTCGCCATAATTGCATCCAAAGAAGTCTATCTCTTTTGCGACCTCATTTAAGAGACGATTGTATCAGTCACAATTATATTGTATCATATAGATATATTTGTTTGTCTTTTTCTTTTTTATATACTTTGTATACACAACACTAACTTAAAAAAATAATTAAATAAAATATCAGACATGTTTCGGACAACCGGTCCTTCCTCAGTGATATAATATTATAAAGATACATATTTTAAATATGTATCTTTAAAATATCACCGAGGAAGGACCGGTTGTCCGAAACATGTCTCATATTTAATTTTTTTTTAAAGTAAGCGCTGTATACTCGTATACAAAGTATATAAAAAAAGAAAAATACAAATAAAACATCTACAACACGAAGTATTACATTTGTCTTCATTTGTCTTCATACATAGAAGATATACATTTGTCTTCATACTAGTATGGCGGTCCATTCTCTCTGTATACCCCTCCGGAAAACGGCGTGATGGTTAGTTAATTAGTTATTTTACCATATATAAAAGATATAAGCGTCCGATAAGGGTTAAAATAATCTACTGTGTTCTGAGGTTTAGTTTTCCTGACTGTGAGCTTGCTTATCGATATGTCGTCCGCGTGACGAGTCGGAGAAATCGACGTGTATGCATGACGCGATATATGAATGTAGAGAAATCGAGAAACATGTGGCAGGAATGAATCGTGTGGCTATCAATTCTTTCTGCCCACCCCTTGCGGCGCCGGCGTGTCATTGTTCGAAAAATTATAAATAATTCAAGACGATTTACTGTTAAAATTTAAAACGCTATTATGTTTACACCATTTTTTTTATCAACAGCTGTTTCGCCAACCTATTTTGGCATCATCAGGTGTTACAATATTTTTATTTATTTACAAAACAATGAACTATTTAATTCAATAATTATTAATACGAATGAAAACTTCAGTTTTCTAGAAGTTTTATTATATTTTATGGGAATGACATGTTTCGCCCTTCTAAGGCATTATGAAATGTGACGAAACTTCAACTTGTTGCAGTTTATATTCACTAGTAAATGGAGCAGAATAAGTTATTTGAGGTAGGACGAAATAAAGTGTTTCTAAGAAAAACATCTTACAAATTGTTTACAAATGATTTTACATATTATATTTCAAGGTGACTAATGATTCTAAGTATTATATATAAAATAAAGTCACCATCCTGTGTGCGTAGACTCAATCGACGTATTCTTCTCTTCTGCATCTGAAATGTAATATATATACATGCAGAATCAAGAGTTCTTTGAATCTAATTATATATCGGAACTACATTAAAGAGTGGGGTTGAATATATTATATGTTAGTTTGTTTTGTGTGATTTTGGGTAACACCGCGTGATTTCTTCTTCTCGACCGACGTTTCGGAGATCGTTGCAGTCTACATCTTCAGGGTAACGTAGTAGTGGTAATGTGTGGTGGTGTACACCACCACATTACCCTGAAGATGGAGACTGCAACGATCTTCGAAATGTCGGTCGAGAAGGAGAAATCACACGGTGTTACCCAAAATCACATAAAACATATTGCTGCCAACCGTGAAAATCTACGCAATTATATGTTAGTTTGTTCATTGATTAATGTTAAATTAAGGTTTTTGTTATGCTTTTTATTTAATTCAAGATGGACTTACAATTCGAGTATTCATTAAGAACGGTATTTCACATTGAACTGTTTTATTTTCAATATGGACCTATGTACATCTGTTTTAAATCACGTTAGATATTCAAATAGAATAAACTTCTGGCGAATCACGGCACGTTATTTGGTTGACTTCCATTTTATCGTCCCGCTGTATTAATTGAGTGTATCTGAGACTGTTTTGTATTCCGAGCGAATGTTAGCAGCCTCTCATCTGGCACGCGCTTAACGTGACCGAATCATGGGCCATATTAAACTGAACCAGAACTAAACTACAAGTTTATGTACAATAAATTAACCACTAACAGCGAGCTAAACCAATTTCCATAACAAAATATTAATTTAAAACCAACTAAACCGCCCTACCTTCAGGTAATTTTCCGAGAATCGTGCAAAAAACAGTTTTTTTTTATTATTAATTATTAATTATATATTTATTTTATTTTTTTAAATTACGAAACGTCAAATATTCGGCCGCACACTTTGCCTGCCCCTTGTAAAACTATCATATTTATGAAGACTTGAACTCAAGTGTTGTTGGCATACACGCGTATTCCTAACAGTTTGTACATTTTAGGTACGTTACTTTTTCTCAAGCGCGTACGTGATATGGGATAGCGCAGAATGGTACAGTCAAAGTGAACGTATCACGTAGGGTGGTTAACTAACTAATTAACCATCACGCCGTCTCCACGAAAGGGTAGGCAGAAAGAATGGACTGCCACACTTTAACCGATGCGGCACTACATCCTTCTCTTTTCACCCCGCGAGAGATGCGGTGTGATGGGGTTGCGAACCTCATCGCCACCAATAGGCATCTCCCGCGCACACTTCGATCGTCCAACGTCCACAAAATAAATCTAATACAAATTATATAAAATACAATGATATAAAATAAAATAACAAAATAAAAATAATTTAACACATATGGTGTTCTTCTACCGACCCTTATGTATGGAAGCGAAGCATGAAACTGGCAAAAGAAGGATGAAAGTAGAATAAATGCAGTAGAAATGAGATCTCTTAGACGAATGTGTGGATACTCTGTGTATGATAGAGTGTCGAATGAAAATATAAGAAGCGAATGCGGTGCGAATGATGGTGTCATGATCAAAATAATGAAAGGATCTTTAAGATGGTTTGGACATATGGAAAGAATGAATGAAGAAAGAATGGTAAAAGAACTATGTTAACGATGTAAATGGAACCAGAAATAGAGGAAGACTGAGGAAAACGTGTCACGATCAAATAAATCAAATATTGAATGTCGGCCATGTGAGGAGTCAGAGAAATCGACGTGCGTGCATGACACGATGTATGAATGTTGAGGAAGCGAGAGAAATATGTCAGGAAAGAAAAGTGTGGCAGTCCATTCTTTCTGCCTACTCCTTCGGGGAGACGGCGTGATGGTTAGTTAGTTAGTTAATTAGTTATGTTATTTTAGATGGTGCACTTGTCTGCTGGATGATCCGTATGGATGATCTGAACAAATCCCGTATTAGGTTATTTATTAAATTTTGATTTGTCGATGGTTGGTCGAGATTTCCAAAATTGATGCTTTCGAGATATGGGGCTAGTGACGAATGCTACGTATAATTAATAAAGTTAATAATTTTTATAGTGTGATGATCAGACATCGTATTCCACTAAAACGCGCATGGAAATTTTAAGTTAAGATTAGCATGTTCTGAATTCAATTGTGAAAAACAGACATTACTCCAATTTAAATCATATTAGTGAATCAAAACGTTGTATTTAGCACTTGTGTGATTTTTTTACATATGTTGAAGTTTCGAAGGTGGTTAAATTAAAAAATAATTAAATAAAACAATTGTTTAAACAACTTCCACTTCTGTCTTTATTTCGACAGCGAAAGGTTTCGCTACGCTCGCTGGGATCGACATCGTCGTCGATTACTCGTAGTATTACACGTGGCCAACATTCATAATTTGATTTATTTCATCATGCCACGTTTTCGTCGGTCTTCTTTTATTTCTAGTTCCGTTTACATATTTTTAAACTTTTTTTTTTTTTTTTAACCTCGGCCAATCGTCTCGACCGGACGTTGCCGTTTAGTGAAGTCACTTGCCCCTTTGAGGGGGTGCCGATTATCTTGCTGGGGGGAGGGGACACTGATCTGCAATGTCGGACCTCGTTCTCCTCCTCCTTAGTTCAATTGCATTATTTTTCTTCTCTTAAATATTTATAGAATAAACTTCCTATGTTACCTTCCTTAGTCCACACATTAAATAAATTTCCTTATTTCCCCCATCCTGCATGTTGTCTCCTCCCTCCCTCCTGTGCCTCCTGCTGTGCATTATTTCTTTTTTATTCTTTCTCTAACATATGTTATTTATGTATCTATTGTGTATTTTCTTTATTATTATTATTTAACGTAAGTCCCGCATGGACGGGGGACGGGCCTAGGGAGTGCACGAGTGAAGCTGACGAAAGGCGCCGCTGTGCCCATAACAGCTTCGGGTAAGCGGAGGGAGCCTTCTATGGCTCGGCCTTTATTATATACTTTTTTTACCATTCTTTCCATGTGTCTGAACCATCTTAATAATCATTTCATTATTTTGTTCATAACACTTTCATTCGCACCGCATTCACTTCTTGTATTTTCATTCGACACTCTATTATCCACAGATTTTCCACACATTCGTCAAAGATATCTAATTTATTTTACTTTCATCCTTCCTTTGCAAGTTTCATGCTTCACTTCCATACATAAAAGTAGGTACAAGAACACCATTGTGCACTGCAATTATAACATTTTTGGATAGGCTTTCGTTTGCGATGACAACTTTAAGTGCACCATACACATTGTTGACTGCTCCAATTCTTCTTTCAATAACCTTCTGCACTCGCCCATCGTTTGTGAACTTCTTCTTCTTCTTCTTTTAATAGATCTTACGATCTGTGACACAGAAATCATATCTCGTCGGATGATGATATCCAGCTGTCCCTCCATCTCTTAGGCGGTCTTCCAGGTGGGCGGTGTCCGGAGAGGATTTCATTAGTGGCTGTATATGCAATTCTGTCACCATCCATTCGGGCTACATGGTCCCTCTAGTATCTTCTTCTGGATCTACTACACTGAACGATATCCTATTTTTCGCAAGCTTTTCTTATGTCTACATTGCGGACACGATCTCTTCATCTCCGATGTTCTTAGTAGTCCCTTGGTTCGCACAGTGTCAGCCCACGTCTCTACAGCGTACGTCATGATAATAGGTCGCACGCATGTTTTATAAATTCTGATCTTGCTGTCGACACGCATGTGCTTGTGAACACACTTCCTAAATATACAAACTCATCTGCTTGTTCCAGGGTTAGAATTTAATTTTAATAAAAGCAATGTATGTATTATGTATAACGTTAGTGGTGTGACGCAATCTGAAGCAATGTCGATGGCAGAGGAAAGTTATGGAGAGCCCAGAGCGGCGAACAATAAAGGTTGCGCAAGACGTCGGATATTGTTCTAGCCGCAGAGTGGCAGAACAGTTAGGCCGGCTGATGGACGCGGGAACCGGTTGCAGCATCACAATTCGCGATGTTTGCCGTGCGCATGCCAATTGCGATTGGACCAAACAGTACGGTGAGCGGGATAAAAAATGGACTGCTATTTTCACACATGTAGCGTTAGTTATTTTCTTATTCGATAAATTTAAGGTTTCAAGACGTACCGTGTCATGATATATTAAAAAAAGACCCATTGTACTGCCATACAATTTTTGTTGTATATTATAATATTGAATGTCGGCCATGTGAGGAGTCGACGAGAGGAGAGAAATCGACGCGCGTGCATGACACGATGTATGAATGTTGAGGAAGCGAGAGAAATATGTCAGGAAAGAAAATTTACACCTGATGTAACAATTCTTTGACAATGCCTCAAGTTTTTGTATACGAAGCAAATTAATAAATTGCAGTTTTAATTAATTTGCTTCGTATACAAAAACTTAAGGCATTGTCAAAGATATTTGATAAAGCCTTTAACAGGCGAAACCTGTCATTTACTTAAATTATAATAAACATCTAGAAAACATACGTTTTCATTCATATTAATTATTTAACACGGAGTTGTTCAAGAAACAATAAATATATAATACTTCTTTATGCGGAGCGAATGAAAGTGTTATGAACAAATTAATGAAAGGACCATAAAGATGCACATAAAAAGAATGAATGAAGAAATAATGGTAAAAAAGTATGTGTTAACGATGTAAATGGAACTATAGGAAGATCCGGGAAAAAGTGTCACGATCAAATAAATCAAGTATTGAATGTCAGCCACGTGAGTAGTCGGAGAAATCGACGTGCGTGTATGACACGATGTATGAGTGTTAAGGAATCGAGAGAAGTATGTCAGGAAAGAAAAGTGTGGCGGAGGCTCTACGGGGAGACGGCGTGATGGTTAGTTAGTTATCATTCATTCTTTCCGTGTGTCCAAAATGTATGTTTTTCTTTTGTTATTGGCCTAACGCAACCTATAGGTCTATCCCCTTGCGATAGATATACGAGTATATTAAATATAAGTTCCGGAAGGATGGGGAACAGGCCTAGGAAGTGCATGAGCGAGGTTGACGAAAGGGCGCCACTGCGCCCTATAACAGCCTTGGGTATGTGGTGGGAACCCTCTTCTCTATAGGTCATATTGGTCACCACTACTCTGAACGTTTTGTTATAGTAAGTAATTTAAACTAACTCATGACAAAAAAATCAATATATCTTTATTCACAATTGGCTTTCTGATTAACACATACATCTTCTTGTATTTTCTTTTTGATTATGTTTGCTTAAGTTTCCGTTTTATCAATGTGCCTTTTTTGTCATATTAGCATGTTCTGTGATGTGTTCAAATAAGTCTCTAGATATGATTAAAATATATCATTCGTATAAAAATAAACTTTGTTATTTCATATTCCACCAACGACAAATCTTTTATGTATGCGCCACATATGAAAGACGCTAAAATGTTTAAATATATTACTTTTAATTGCGTCACCGCCGACATTATGCACTAAAACAGCATCGTAACAATACCTATAATACATAACTCTTGAAAAGTAGCCTGAAACCGTAAAAGCTTATAAAGTGTTAATTATGGCTTCGTCGCTAAATACTACAAAGGTTACAAAGTTCGAGAGAGGGTAACAAGATTAGCGAGACCGATAGATCCCTGGAATGAACTTGCCTGCGCCAGCCTCGTAGGAATACGTTGAATCGGATAGCTCTGATTTCGTCGACAAACAAACCTTCACGCCGCTTCTCTGCAAGGGTAGTCAGAGCAAATGCATCACCTAACTACTCTATCCTGATACACATATACTTATCTGGTACTTTTAAAAAGGCAGTGTTCTCACTTCTTCCGCCATTGCTCATATTTTTTTCCAGGGAAAGCATAATTCTAAAAACTAACTAACCATCACGCCGTCTCCCCGAAGGGGTAGGCAGAAAGAATGGACTGCCATATTTCTCTCGCTTCTTCCACATTCATACATCGTGTCATGCACGCGCGTCGATTTCTCTGACTCCTCACTTGGCCGACATTCAATATTTGATTTATTTGATCGTGTCACGTTTTCCTCGGTCTTCCTCTATTTCTGGTTCCATTTACATCGTTAACATATAATTTTTTTACCATTCTTTCTTCATTCATTCTTTCCATATGTCCAAACCATCTTAATGATCCTTTCATTATTTTGTTCATAACACTATCATTCGCACCGCATTCACTTCTTATATTTTCATTCGACACTCTATCATACACAGAGTATTACACATTTGTCTAAGAGATCTCATTTCTACTGCATTTATTCTACTTTCATCCTTCTTTTGCCAGTTCCATGCTTCGCTTCCATGCATAAGGGTCGGTAGAAGAAATTCTTATATATCCAGAATTACACTATAGAAATACTGCAATGCTTCATCGACTGTATATGTATGATATTATTATGACAGCTTAGATTGTTTTACCTACCGGCCGCCAGAACCAACCTGCCTCTGGTGACACCGGTGGAAAGAGCAATTAATCTGCTGAACACAGTCTCCTAGGAGATCGACGTCTTTCAAATTAGTGAAAGTACTTTCAGAAGGCAAATACTCTTAATTCTAGAGAGTATCTTGTCTTCCTAATGTCGAACCATCTATCATGCGTTTCTGGTAGTACGAGTATACTAATACACATTTTTTTCCTGTTCTCAATAGATTGCCTTAAATAATATTTTTTTAATTTTGTGATGTGTATTGATGAAATAAACTGATTTGATTTGATTTGATTTAAAACCGGGTGGTGTTTTAATGGACAGAACGTTTGGCTCCAGATACTAGGACTTGGGTTCAAGCTTGGATACGACTCGTTTCCTTCTTCAAAATTCTGAGCTATTTCTGTTCACAAAATCTCTCCCCATCTCGCATTTGTTACCTCTGTCCCTCCTTTACTTTCCCGCAATAATGTGCCAATATAGTTATGGCGAATATACAAGAAATAGAAGAATTTAAAATTATTGTTCAATTATGAATCCGCAACACAAAGTATAGGTGAATATAGAAGAATGTGAGTTGAGCACGAAATTATTTTGACCTAAGAAAACGTGCCACAACAACCTCTTAATAATTCTATTCCAAAGTGCAATGAATATAATGATACATGCAGATACAGTCCAACTTTCGCGTTCATAATATCGTATTTACGGATGGGGCCAGTAATACTGCGCAGACCTGTCTGTGCGAGCTTCTGGTTCACTTTCTTCCGATAATTTGTAATCCAATTTCTTCGCTCGTAATTCTGTTGTGTAACAGTATCGATTTCAAAGCAACGCGGTGAACTTAATACTTTCGAAATGGTGTCGGCGATCTGAATTCTAAGAACTTTGAAATCTGTCCCTGGAGAGGCGAGATGTAATATGACGTCATATCGCAACTAGGGCCTTTACTATAATATTATATCGGTGCTTACCACCTTTACATAGTTTAACCACGAATCGCTATTGCAAAAACGCGTTTATTGAAGAAATATTAATGTATACTACAGTTTTACACAACTTGTTTTATTCCCAACCCTGCTGAACATGATCGCTTCGGAGATCGACGTCTTTCATATTCGTAAAAGTACGTTCAGAGGACAAATTCTCTTGACTTTTGAGAGTATATTGTATTCCTAATATCGAACCATCTCTCATGCGTTCCTGGTATTTTATATATTTATTATATTTTACCTGTTGTCAATATATGTCTTCAACTATGTTTGTCGTTTGTGATATCTCCTGAGAAAATAAACTGATTTGATTAAGAATTAATTGTATCTCAATAGAAACGAAGATGTAAATTATTTGGAAACAGTATATGGTGGTCGAGGCGTTTACAGGACTTATGACCTGTCATTGGTTGGGTTAAGCGATCGCTTTATGTAATACAACATTCCCCATTCCGCACTTCTTACGAACACCACGTCTGACAATTATTTTTTGAAAGTTGTACTCGTATATATGCTACCATGTTGAGAAACATTTCAATCTACACTAGCGCCATCTATTGAGACTAGATGTAAGCATTAAGCAGAAAATGTTTATTAATGTAATGTGAAAGGCTATCAACCCAATTATCACACATTACTAGACAACGCCTGGAGAAAACTCTCCAATTTTATTATGCTTTTAACTTTGACCAGTTTTTAGACAAATACTGGATTTTACCCATTCATATCACCATATTCTGTTTCCAAATAATTTACATCTTCTTCTCTATTGAGATACAATTAATTCTTAACGATTAACCCGTAATGGGTATAATCCAGTATATATTTGTCTACAAGTATTTGTATACATTAAAAAAAAAGATTCGATTAACTAACTAACAATCACGCCGTCTCCCCGAAGGGGTAGGCAGAAAGAATGGACTGCCACACTTTTCTTTCCTGACATATTTCTCTTGCTTCCTTAACGTTCATACATCGTGTTATGCACGCGCGTCGATTTCTCTGACTCCTCACATGGCCGACATTTAATATTTGATTTATTTGATCGTGCCACGTTTTACTCGGTCTTCCTCTATTTCTGGTTCCATTTACATCGTTAACATATAATTTTTTTACCATTATTTCTTCAATCATTCTTTCCATATGTCCAAACCATCTTAATGATCCTTTCATTATTTTGTTCATAACACCATCATTCGCACCACATTCACTTCTTATATTTTCATTCGACACTGTATCATACACAGAGTATGCACACATTAGTCTAAGAGATCTCATTTCTACTGCATTTATTCTACTTTCATCCTTCTTTTGCCAGTTCCATGCTTCGCTTCCACACATAAGGGTCGGTAGAAGAACACCATTGTACACTGCCATTCTAGCTTTTTTGGATAGGTTTTTGTTCGCGATGGCAACTTTGAGTGCACCATTCACTTTGTTGCCTGCCCTAACCCTTCTTTCAATATCCCTCTCCACTCGCCCATCTCTTGTAAACATACTACCAAAATACACGAACTCAACTACTTGCTCCAAATTTTCACCATTCACGCTAATGTTGCAGACTGTCATGATGTCATGATTGGATTAATTAAAAAAAAATCTTAACCTTCGTAGTGAAAATAAACTGATTTGATTTGCTTACCGTGTGTACTCCAGGCTCGGTCTGGCGTGATTGCTTGTACAGCAGTCACACGTGAGATGTTTACCGTAATAGCGAATGGATAATATCTGTGTGATCACCGCAATGGGTTATATTAAAACCGCAGATCTAAATCCCGCCCCGCCGCACACTGGATCCATTTGGCAAAAACATGGTCGAACTCCGAATTTTGCCCTGATTTTTTAAAATTATATCCTTTGTGTGATTCCAAACCACTTTTGTCTTTTAACTTTTTTTGATATAACTGCTGATTTCCGAGAAATGTTGTTTTTTTTTTGTATGAATTAGGTGGATACGTCAAAACCAAACTTAGTAGGGATTATAGAGTACGCAATCCTCTACATTACTTGTTATGACATCTACTTCATATCTCTGCCCGTTTAAAAGCAGAAGACATTATAAATCATAATTAATTGTTACGAGTATAAAGTGGTTTCGGACTTTTGTTAGATGCATAAATATGCTAAAATCACTCCATTCTTGTGTGATTTTAGTGCACGCGATGATCATTTATGCATCTAACGAAAATCCGAAACCACTTTATACTCATAACAATTAATTAAGATTTATAAAGTCTGCTGCTTTTAAACGGGCAGAGATATGAAGTAGATGTCGGAACAAGTAATGTAGAGGATTATGTCCTCTATAATCCCTACTAAGTTTGGTTTTGACGTATCCAACTGATTCCGAAATAATTGCAAAAATCAGTTTTGCTTCATACAAAAAAATAATAACTTTTTTTTTCTTGGAATTAGCAGTTATATAAAAAAAGTTAAAATGTAAAAGTGGTTTGGAATCACACAAAGGACCCAATTTAAAAAAAATCAGGGCAAAATTCGGAGTTCGACCCCTAGGTCCACGTTTTTGCCAAATGGATCCAGTGTGCGCCGAGAAGGCCGTAATTGAAGATTTTCCACCACCCGCAGGAATTCGCGGGCGATGAACAACTTCGTAATCGGCGGCGGCGTATAATAATGAATCGCGACTTAAAGTAATGGAGGACGTCTTGAACCGCGGGCAGGTACTGGATACCGGGTAGGTACTGAATACTGAGTAAGTACTGGATACTGGCTAGGTACTGAGCACCCACTCCCTACTCCACTCCGTGAAGTAGCGCTGCCTTTCGGCTCATCCGCATTCAGAACTCATCGCCTCTCCATGCACATGAATCCTAATTGAGTCTGTTTGTGTGTTGGACTTTTATTTATTGAATCTATATTTCATCAGCGCTATGCTATTGATAAAAAAATTAAAAATAAAATCCAATTATTGGGTGGTCCACTGGGGTATCGCTGAGAGACAAAATAAAAATTTCACGTATTCGGGGTAGTCTGGGAGTTACTGATACAAATAGTAAGCTTGAAGAAAGGCAGATGACATGGTACGGGCTTATAAAACGGAGACCACCAGACCACACAGTAAATAGAACTTCGTCTGTGAATCTTCATCGTCAACCATCTAGTGGAAGACTTAGGAACACGTGGATGATTCAGTGCAATAGCGTCTTGCAGAGAAATAGCTTGAGTGAAGGCGTTACTAAGAACCGTAAGAAGTACAGCCTGAGATCGAGAAGAGCCGACCCCAACAGTCAACACAGACAATGAGTTGGGATAGAGTCAAGAAAAAAATAAGTATAAAGTGTCCAAGAATCATTCACATAGCTTAAATGTAAATATTTTATTTATTCGTGATGTTTTTATAAATAACAATGATATTGTCTTAAATTGTTGTGATGTAATAAGCTAGAATATTCCTTTTGATTGCCTCATAATAAGACACACGCTAAAAAAACAGGATTCTCTTGATTAATCTCGATGTTTTCATCCACGATACAAACCTACAAGGTTATGCATAGATAATGACGTCACGAGCTAAAGTTTATAGCGTAATTATGATTAGCCAGACCTGAAAAACACGACCGAATCACGACTTTTTACTATTTGCAGGTAACGAGAATGTTTCTAATGGAACGATGACTTCATTTAGTGTTTGCCATCACATCATATCGCTTGCCCAACTATTTTTATGCTCTGGCAATATTGGAGGAATATCACATTTCACTGCGCACAAAAGTACGCGGTGTTTCTGAATTGCCTGACGCTTTTCCAAAAGGTTTGATTTTCACATCATATAACATTTAACACACTATGAGGGCGGGTATTAGTACCCGCTTCGCGGACTGCCTTCTGTAAACGGGGCGAGTATTTGTACCCGTTTTGTACACTCCGTCTAATGGCGAGTAGCAGAAAACCTGACTATATTTTTGGTTACATATTTTTTGTTGAATCTTCTTAGCTAGTTTCAATCCAGGAGATTTATTTGAAGCAAAGTGTAACGTTTCTGCTGGTTCTTGGGATGCCATATCTTTTTGAAAACGTTGTGTTTTCACAACATTTTTTTTGGACTTTTTACATACATGTTTGGGGACATCATAGAAGCCCTTCCTCAGTGTAGAAACGTTAATATTTAATGTGTTTTATTTTCATACTTCAATGGATTATTCTCGAAATTATTAAATTGGATGCATTGCCAAATAAAATAATACGATAAGAACGTTTTTATGCCACAAAAAGGGTATTTTTGGACACACGGAACGAATGGATGATGGAATAATAGTTTAAAAGATATATACAAGTAGTGTATATGGAAAAAGAAGTCGAGGAAGGCTAAGGAAGACTGGCATGACCAAATTATTCAATTACTGAAAGGCGGCCATGTTTCAATTAGGAACAATCGACGAGCGGGCATGTCACGACGTGTGAATGTAGAAGATACGCTAGAGTTATTTCAGGATAGAACTATGTGACGATCCATCCTTTTTACCTACCCTTCGGGTAAACGGCGTGATGGTTAATTAGTTAATTTTTTAATGTGTTTTATACATATTATATGTTAATATTGTGTTTTACAGTTTATTCCTTCTTCTTCTTCTTCTCAGCGCTATATCCCGGTGTGGGATTAGGCCTCCTCTAAAATAGTTCTCTACTGGCTTCTGTTTATGAACATCCCTCTCTGTCGCTAGGTCTTCCACAGTTTCCTCCATTCCTCTTCGATGCAGTCAGCCCGTATATATATTTTTAAAAGTTTATTCTGTATCTAAAACGCGTTCGATTTAATAGAATTCTCGCCCCGTTTTTACATGTAATTTCGATGAACCCTGTACATATGTAGAGCGGTGATATTGGCAATATATTTTCACGCAAAAATATTATCATTGGTCGGGATTTAATTCTTCTTTCTGCACTCCCCTCTCGAGTAATCCTCCCGCCCACTGCAATTTGGGCGGGAAACGTAATATCGTCGATTGATTTTCATCTGTTTACCAATATGGCGGCGGAGCGGCACTCGCACTCTGCCGTCATTCCTCGGATATTAACGCCATTCCTATTATTGGTTCACCCTCTCGTAAATATCCCGAACCCATTATGCGTTAGGAGTTCATATATCTCAGATATTTCGGAGATAACCACACGCTCCATTTATGTACGATGATCTGAAATATTTTATTTTACTTCTGCCATAGCAAAACATGATTCAGTTATTGTTCTTTTTTAACAATCCTATTTATTTATTTATCTTACTCAATAATGTAAAACTCCATATTAAATTATCAATACGAATGAAAACGTCTGTTTTATAGAAGTTTTATTGTAATTTATGGGAATGACATGTTTCACCTGTCTAAGGGTTTATCAAATTAAATGCTTCGTATGAAAGTATAATATCATAGAATGTAATCACTGCAAATATAATTGTATACACTGAAGCAAATATGGCAATACATAATGAAGTTCTAGTGCCAACCATTATTTATGAAAGTGGAAATGGATATTTGATAATGCCTTAGAAAGTCGAAACATGTCATTCCCATAAATTGTACAGACAACAGACGTTTTTATTCATATCAATTATTTAATGTGGAGTTTTACATCATTGTTCTAGGAACTATAAATATATCGAGAGATATGTCAGGACATTTCAAAACAGGGAACAATGGAGAGAGCCATGTTGGGCTTGCGGAACAGAGTCAGGAATGAGGACATGCGAGCTACGACAAAAGTCTCCGACATCATCAAGTTGGCCGCGACCCTTAACTGGTGCCCGAGAAGGGCAAAGCATGGAGTTGAGCGCCCACAGTTGCGTTGGGGCGACGAGATCCGGAAGAGTGCGAGAAGTGCTTGGATGCGGATCGCTCTAATTGGAACTTTAATAACTTCCTATGGCCATACAACTCTTGAAGAGTTTTAGCCTCCTTGATGATTTTTCGCCAAGCTCCTCGATCCTGCGCCTTTTGCTCCCAGCAGTCCGATTCGCCCAACCTAGCCAGATCAGCCAGAACATTGTTCATTAGGCGCTGTCTAGGCCTTCCTAGAGGTGTTACTCCAGTCGGTCTAGACGCGTTCAGGATCTTGATTGCTCTGGTCTCTTCGGCTCGGCATACGTGCTCAATCCATGCCAGGTGAACAGCTCTCACGGTGCTCGTTAAAAGGGGCTGCTGGGTTGCGTCACGGATCTGTTGGTTGGTCCTATGCCTCCAAGTTCCTGCTGCAACACCAGGTCTGGGTCCCAGGATAATTCTAAGTATTCTATTCTCAAACCAGTAGATTATTTGTTGTTCTTTTAGAGTCATTTTCCACGAATCAGAACCATATGTTACCACTGGCTTGATGATGGTGTTATAAATACGCAGCTTGGTGTTTCTGGATAGAAGTTTGGACTTCTTTGGAAAGTTCGCAAGGAGGCTGCAGCTCGTAGGCCTTTTTGAACTCTGTGTTCCAACTCCGCGTGCATATCGTTGGCTTCCGTCATGACCGTACCGAGATAAGTGAACTCTCCGACTTGCTCAATTTTATCTACCTCCATGCAAATATCTCTCAGTGGTGAGGCTAGGCCATTATTACTCGTGGAAACAATCATCTACTTGGTCTTATGTGCATTGACCTCCTAACCAATCCGGGCTGCTGTATTCTTTAATTTTTTTGTACATCTCTATTAGATCATCTGTACTATCACCAGTCAACACCAAGTCGTCTGCATATCCAAAAACATTGCTCTGGATAGAAGGGAGTGGAAAATACGAGAGGAGGCCTTTGTTTCTTTTGTCTTCGCGGGGTCTCCACTCCACCACCCTTCTGGTCCATCTATCGTCTACCAATCTGGAAAAATGTCCCGCAAATGACCATTTGAGCCTAGCCACCCTTTTGAAGACATCTGTGACCCTCGACCTTGTACGTATTTCAGTATTTCTTATTCGGTCTGAGAGTCTTACATGAAGCATGGCTCTTTCGTGTTTCCTTTGTGCTACATGGAGTCTCCTTACTGTCGACTTGGTGAGAGTTAGCGTTTCTGCTTCATATTTACACATTGGTCATACATTCTGCGTTACGGGGATTAATCCTCTTTAATTACTCTTACTGAAGAAGAAGAAGAAGATTTATATATTTATAAATTTTCTGATACAAAATTAAAAAAATAATAATTGCACCTAGCACAAGATGCAAAGCAGTAGTGGGCATGAACAAAAAATAGTTAATATTATACTAAGTACCTACATATGCTAAGTACCTACAAAGATAAAAATACTCATTGACATTCCGTGTTCACAGGCTTCGGTGAGTCTGTTCACTAAAGGTCAACTACTCGGTACGATAGAAACGCCTTACTTGTACATAGAGACAAGTACAGGAAACATCTTGCTTGGGCTGGATTGGCGGTTGCATAACGCGCTGTCCGCACGCACTCCGTCCCGATTAAATCGAAGGGGATAACAGCGAAAGTAACATGATTAGAGAAACACGAGCAGATAGTAAAAGCTTCAACACGCTGCGTAATAATCAAGCTTTATATTACCCTACAAATAAAAGCTAGAACACGATATTTATTTGCACAACTTTTCAAATCAAATCTGTTTATTTCTCAAAGATATTACAATTAAATAAGGCATCTATTGAGAACAGGTAAAATATATTATATTAATGGTAAAATAACATGTAAAACATAATTATATTGTACCAGGAACGCATGAGAGATTCTAGGAGTCTGAAGAAGTCGTCCCAGAAGATGGCAGCAAGCTGCCGAAACCGATTGAAGCCATAAACTTAAGTAGAATTAAAGTAAACATACTCGTATATTAAAAACTCGTAGTCCATTGTTTTTAAAAAACTTCGTTTTAAAAATAACTAACTAACTAACCATCACGCCGTCTCTCCGAAGGGGTAGGCAGAAAGAATGGACTGCCACACTTTTCTTTCCTGACATATTTCTCTCGCTTCCTCATCATTCATACATCGTGTCATGCACGCGCGTCGATTTCTCTGACTCCTCACATGGCCGAAATTCAATATTTGATTTGTTTGATTGTGCCACGTTTTTCTCGGTCTTCTTCTTTTTCTGGTTCCATTTACATCGTTAACATATATTTTTTTTACCATTCTTTCTTCGTTCATTCTTTCCATATGTCCAAACCATCTTAATGATCCTTTCAATATTTTGTTCATAACACCATCATTCGCACCGCATTCACTTCTTATGTTTTCATTCGACACTCTATCATACAAAGGGTATTAACACATTCGTCTTAGAGATCTCATTTCTACTGCATTTATTCTACTTTCATCCTTCTTTTGCCAGTTCCATGCTTCGCTTCCATATATAAGCGTCGGTAGAAGAACACCATTGTGCACTGCCATTCTAGCTTTTTTGGATAGGTTTTTGTTTGCGACGACAACTTTAAGTGCACCATTCACTTTGTTGCCTGCCCCAACCCTTCTTTCAATATCCCTCTCCACTCGCCCATCTCTTGTAAACATACTACCTAAATACAAGTACTCAACTAATAGCTCCAAATTTTATTTATGTATTGTAATACCTGATGATGTCAACATAGGTTGACAAAACAGCTGTCGCGATTTTTTTAAAAATTGTGATACATAAAACATTTAAAAATTTGACATTTGATATGTTATTGTAACACCTGATGATGTCAACATTGGTTGATGAAACAGCTGCCGCGTAAACTAAAATACAATTGTGATACAAAAAACAAAGTTTATTCATTAACAGTTTAAAATGTTAAGGTAACATAGTGTTTCGGCCAAAACAATGGACTGCATAAAACAAAGTTTTTTTTAATTTAACAGTTTACACATATACGAGTATTGTAAAAAAAATAGCTTTTCATTTTTATTTTCCGTCTTCTTCTTCGGCCTGTTTCCGTCTACCCCTGGACAAAGGTCTCCTCCATTTGCTTCCACGTCACTCTGTCTTGTGCAGACTGCATCCAGGTTATTTCAACGTGTCTGTTCAGATAATCCTTCCACCGTAGTTGCGGTCGCCCTGCACTTCTCTTTGCCGTCCACGGTCTCCAAGTCAGCAGTTTTCTTGTCCATTTTTAGTCCGAGCTTCTGGCTACGTGACCTGCCCATTGCCACTTTAGAGTCGCTACCCGGTGGATGATGTCAGTGACCTTTATTTTTTTATTTTATTTTCCTTATTCACACAGAACTTCTACCAAGAAATTAAAAAAAAAAACATTCATATGTTATTGAATAATCAACCTATTGAAAGCTAAAGCATTAACACTGTGGAATTGCATAGTAATACACTTAGGATATTAAAAAATAAAACATGTAAAAATATAGCACGTCGTGAAAATAAAATATAAAAATATAACATGTCTTGTTTTTTTAAATATTTTGTGGATAATAAACAAAGTTATTTTCAATTCCCCAAGTGTTTTGAATAATCCGTTGAATGTTTTAAGTTTAGTTTAGTGTAATACCCGTGCCATTGTTTGGCGAAACAGCTGTTATTTAAAATAATCTCGATCCATTTTTTGAATGCAGCATAAACCAATTTATCTTCTAATATCCGACATCTCCGAACAAAACAATCCGCGCTCGGCCGAGGTGAATGTGATGGTATCTCCAATCTGTTTAGCCTGGTTTATCTTTCATCGGTCTACTCATCACCTACGAGCATACTGAACGAAACCCATCGTGTACCGTTAGCCCGAGACAGATACAAAGATATTATTAATATCAGATCAGAGATCTTAGAACGTTGCGATTGATCGAAAAAAAAATGTTCCATACATACATTCTATTTTCAAAATTTAAACATTTACATATTCAAACATTTAAAACAAGTACCGAAGCATCAAAAAATGTTATAATGAGTTTTCTACTCATGGGAATACAATGTAACTATTGTATGTTTATAAATAAATAAATAAAAATAAATAATAATAAGTAAATAAAAATATATCTTATACCAGATTTTTACATTCCAAAGGTATCATAAAATTATTAGTTAGTTAGTTAGTTATTTAAATAAAATAACTAACTAACTAACTAACCATCACGCCGTCTCCCCGAAGGGGTAGGCAGAAAGAATGGACTGCCACACTTTTCTTTCCTGACATTTCTCTCGCTTCCTCAACATTTATACATCGTGTCATGCACGCGCGTCGATTTCTCTGACTCCTCACATTTCCGACATTCAATATTTGATTTATTTGAGCTGCCACGTTTTCCTCGGTCTTTCTCTATTTCTGGTTCCATTTACATCGTTAACAAATATTTTTTTTACCATTCTTTCTTCATTCATTCTTGCCATATGTCCAAACCATCTTAATGATGCTTTCATTATTTTGTTCATGACACCATCATTCGCACCGCATTCACTTCTTATATTTTCATTCGACACTTTATCATACACAGAGTATCCACACATTCTACCGACCCTTATTTATGGAAGCGAAGCATGGGACTGGCAAAAGAAGGATAAAAGTAGAATAAATGCAGTAGAAATGAGATCTCTTAGACATTCCAGACCATTCTCAGACTTATACTTTCCACAGGTATTGTAAAATTATTGTTATTAAAAAAAAATCATAATATAAATAGGTAAAAACCCGAAAGTCGTCAAGAAAATGTATGAGAATATGTTGAATACAAGAGAGCGAGAGAGGAATACTTCGATTATCTCTAATTCGAAATGCACACGATGCGCATGCCCTAGAACGTTTCTGAATTATTTTGAATTTTGTTGTATGACAGATATGTAAAACACAAAAGAAGTTATTACTGATTACGTAGTACAGTGAACTAAGTACAGATTGTTTTACCAACCGGCCACCAGAACCAATCTGCCTCTGGTGACACCGGTCAGTATCTTGTCTTCCTAATGTCGAACCATCTCTAATGCGTTCCTGGTACTTTGTTGTATTTTTATAATATTTTACCTGTACTTAATAGATGCCATAAACATTTTCCTGTTTGTAATGTCTTTTGAGTTAATAAACTGATTTGATTTGATTTGAAGTTTTTAAAGGGTAGAAAACTTTACTTCCGTGAATATTTCACGGGTAGCATATTTCTAGTATATAAATATATAATTTTGTGGATTAAAATTCGTGATTTGGATCAGATGGTGTAATATAGGATATCTAAATTTTCAAAAAGTTACTGGTTTCTAATTATGCCCTTACTAATCTTCGCCCTTGGTTGCCCAGCTTCAATGCTCACGTAGACATAATGTTCAACCCCCCTTTCGGATTGGCTGTATGGGTCACGTGATACATCACTTTAACCAACGGGAAATAACATTTTAGTCATGCAACAGATAAATAGGTCAGGTCAGGTAAGGTCACGCTAATGGATCGAAAAATATTTTTATGGTTTACGTGTGACGTGACATTCGGCCAATAATAAGTGAGCGACATTTTGTTTAGGCCGGTGCAATTTACTGATGTAGCCCTCGGGCCATTTGCGATAGTCCACGACCGCATCTCACGGCTGTCCAGTATTGTACCATGTCCATTTCTGTCCAACAGTTCGCATGCTGTGAACTGCAGCGGGTACCTTATTCCCACGGAGTGCGTTCTACCGCCGCGTCGTTATCTGCTTGACCTAACCTCACAGCGGTCACTATCATTACAGCCATTATTTCTCGCGATTCGTTTATAACCCCAATTGCTTTGGCGAAACGGACTGCTTCCTCTTATTACCGCCGTGACGTTTCCCGCGATTAAGATTATCTGTTATTGATCACGTCAATGAATGTATATATACAGGTATATATAATATATACCATATATGCCTTACAAAATACGATAATGAGGTGTTCTTGTGCTGACCCTAATACGTATGTGAACCTGGGAACATGCAAACAAGGATATACGAGTATACATCACAAATATGGTAGAGACTTACGATAAAACATTGTAAAACTAACTCACAATCACGCCGTCTCTCCGTAGGGGTAGGCAGAAAGAATGGACCGTTAAACTGTACTATTCTGATATCCTTATCTTGATTTTCAACATTCATACATCATGTCATTCACGCATGTCGATTGCTCCTCATAAAATACTCCTCATATGACCGACATTTAATATTTGATTTTTTTTATCGTGCCACGTTTTCCTTGGGTTTTTTCAATTTCTATTTCTGTTTACATCGTTTACAAATACTTTATTTATCATTATTTCCATATGTCCTTTCCAATTGTCACAATGATGATACAATTAATGAAGATATAAAAAAATGTATACATATTATACATAATAGAGTTCTAGTGTCAACCTTAATGTATGGAAGTGAAACTTGGAGCTGGCACGAAAGGGTGAATATAGGATAAATCCCGTAGAAATGAGATCACATAGAAGAATGTGCGGGTAAACGATATATGATAGAGTACCGAACGACGAAATAAGGAAGATATGTAAGGCAGATGATTGTATCACAAGTAAAATAAAAAAAGGATCCCTGAGATAGTTTGGACATATGGAACGAATGGACGAGAGAAGATTGGTCAAAATGTTGTATACTAGCAGTGTGAGTGAAAAAGAAACCGTGGAAGACCAAGGAAAGCATGGAATGACCAAATTAATCAAATATTGAAAGGCGGCCACATTCGTAGTCGGAAAAATCGATTAGCGTGCATGTTACAATGTATGAATGTGGAGGAATCTAGAGAAGTATGTTAGGACAGAACGGTATGACGGTCCATCCTCTCTGCCTACCCCTCCGGAGAAATGGCGTGATGGTTATATCTTTGGTGATGATGCTCGGCGTGATGGTTAGATCTCCTATACTTTTTAACCGATCGCGAAAATCAGATGCAACGTTCACATTTAGATTTTTAGATTTAAAACACGTCTTAATGCGCCCTTGAGGTCATTACATCACAAAAACGGCGCTATAAAAGTTAGCATATTATTATTATTATTATTAGTTATATATATTTTTAAGTGTGTATAATGTTTGTATTTTCTGGTCTTTATTTTAAAAGAAATTTGTCGATTTTTTTTTGTTTATTTATAATGAACCATGAAATTCCAAATAACATTTTTTTGTAATAAAATGGTACATTTGTAGAATCATTTTAAATTTTAATACGTTAAATTAAATAATACAAGATGAACCTATACAATTTCTGCAAAAATATTAGATTTTTTTAGTGTATTTTCTATATTATATGAGTATTTTACTCTCCATTGTAAATTTATATTTGAATTGAATATATCTTATTGGTTTCTTTCTCGTTAACTTTCATGTTAAGGTTGAAGAATTTTGATATTTACCTGAAATATGTATTTAATAAAAATCTCGTGTGGAAATTGTATATGAAAATAATGTAAAGAACATGAAATCGTGGAAGACCGATGAAAACATCCCTCAATCAATCATCTTCTTATTTATATGAGCTGGAAGAAATTGACGTGCGTGCGAGACACGCTGTATGATTCTGCAAGCGGTTTAAAGAATAATTTAATTACAGAAAAGTGTGGAAGCATTGTAGAGTGAATTGAAATTTAATTGTGAAATGAGCTCGTTTTCAGTTTTTTTGTCTCTTTTGTTTTGCTTTTACATTCTATTTAGAAAAAAACCCTCAAATAATTAGTTTATTAACGAAGTTCGTTCATTATGAACGTTAAATAACAAAACAAACAAACAAACCATCACCCCGCAGGGGTGGGCAGAGAGAATAGACCGCCACACTACTCTATCCTGGCACACCTCTCTAGAATCCTCCACATTCATACAACGAGATATACACGCACGTCGATTCTTCCGACTTCCAAAATGACCAACCTTTAAAATTTAATTAATTTGGTCATGCCATGTTTTCCTCGGTCTGCCTCGACTCCGTACTCCATTAACATCATTAACGTATACTTTAGATAATCCATTATTTTGGCGGAAACACTTTAATATTTCAACATTATTCACTGTTAAATAAATAAAAAACAGTTTATTGTAACACCTGACGATGGTAACATTGGTTACCGAAACAGCTTTCGCGACGATTTTATAAAAAATATTCTCAATTTTTGATATTAAAACGGTGTTTTTTAATTTAACAGTGAATAACGTATACTTTCTTAACCATTCTTTCTCCATCCATCTCTCTCCATATGTCCGAACCAACGCAGCGATCCTAATCTTCTTTCAAATAATGAAATTTAAAAAAATGTTGATACAAAATTTCTTTATTATTATATAATATATTTAGTGGGCTTCCACTTGTGTTTAACGTCGACTGGTTTTGGCAGCTTCTGCCGAAATCTGCCGAAACCGGTCGACGTTAAACGCAAGTGGAAGCACACTAAATATGTATAAATAATAAAGAAATTTTGTATCATCATTTATTATGCGTTTATTATGTGTATTGTATACACTGATTGTTTTCTTAGATTATCCTCTCTAGCAGGATACACGATCCTCTAATGGCATTATTTGTTAGGACTTGATACAATCTCCCGTAACAGGTAACAGGTAACTTCCTGTCATATGGGGAAGGCCTAATTCAATTCGTATCTCCGTGATACTGTCATCTTATTAAATCCGCTATCATACGACTGTTGGTATTGATTTTCTTGTTTGTTTTATTTTATTGCCTGTTTTCTGCGATCGTGAATGTTATTACAAAATTATTTTGATGTGAATTTATATAAATAATGAACGTTTGTCACGGACGACATGCTTGCTGCTTACAACTATCTATGGTATAACAATTGCGTGTAACAAGAGCGTTAATTGTATTGCTATTGCTATTTGTCTAACTGATGAAGTCAAATTCGCATTGTTTTTCAATGGCAACTTGCTCCACGAGCATTTTTTTTTAAATTGTATGAAAACGGAACAACTTATTTTATGTATGAATTTTTTTATTTAGGAAGTATGTTTACAAAGGATGGGAGAGTGGGGAAGGATATTGAAAAAAGGGTTGGGGCAGGCAACAGAGTAAGTGGTGCACTTTAAGTTGTCATCGCAAACAAAAACTTATCCAAAAAAGCTAAGATGGCAATGCATAATGGTGTTCTTGTGCCAACCCTTATGTATGAAAGTGAAGCATGGAACTGGCAAAAGAAGGATTAAAGTAGAATAAATGCAGTAGAAATGAGATCTCTAAGACGAACGTGTGTTAAATCTGTATATGATAGAGTGTCAAATGCAAGTATGAGAAATGAATGCGGTGCGAATGTGTTATGAACAAAATAATAAAAGGGTCTTTAAGATGGTTTGGACACATGGAAAGAATGAGTGAAGAGAGAATGGTGAAGATAGTTTATGTAAACGACTTGAACGGAGCTAGAAAAAGAGAAACGCCGAAGAAAACGTGGCACGATCAAATAAACAAAATATTGAATGTCGGTCACGTGAGGAGTCAGAGAAATCTACGTGCGTGCATGACAAGATGTATGAATGTAGAGGAATCGAGAGAAATATATCAGGACAGAACAGTGTGGCGTTCCATTATTTCTGCCTATCCCTCCGGGGAGACGGCGTGATGGTAAGTTAGTTAGTTAGTTAGTAAGGAAATGTGCCTTCATGTGTAGTGTTATTAAAAGTATAACACTCGGCGCCCTGGTCGCTCAGAGTTAGCTAAACCTTCCCGCACAATGGCATTAAAAATAGTATAGATAAAGCCTTGCCATTGATATGAAGAAGAAGAAACGCAAGAAATAAACACACGTTATTCGCGCGCGATAGTTGCGACAGGAATGAACTAGCGCGTCACTTGTCACCCGGTAGCCATCACTGTGCGGCGACTGTTGAATATACAAAATATAACATGTTTTTAAATTGTATTATAAATGTTAAATAAACGAGTCGAGAAGTTATTACAAGTACCTACACAAAGTGAACATATTGCTTCAGACCTTTGGCTTTATACGGTCGGGTTTAGTTACCTCTCAAACCTGTCGTTCTTCCGTCTCCTCCCGCCGGCGCGGCCGTCTGGTCTGCGGGAGACTTTGCTTTGTCTGACCGTCCATCGTGAGTGACGCAGCCTCCGACTTCCTCATTCGTGTGCCACTCAATACTGACACACACATTAAAAACTGTTCACCAACGCACGCACACTCCCCCCGGTATCTAAGGTTACCAATACACCGATGAACTATTGTGTTTTTAATGTGTTGGTGCCCATATGAATATCGCCTCTCATGTCGCCTTGGCTCGCTTCCTCCCATATTAAATGTCTACCAATATTCATACATGCCATGTGTTGCTTATATATTCACTTTCATTTAAAAAAGAAATGGTTAAAAAAGTATACGTTTACGATGTAAATGTAGTAAGGAGTCGAAGTAGACCGAGGAAAACATGGCATGACCAAATTGATCAAATATTAAAGGTTGGTCATGTCAGAAGCCGGAAGAATCGACGTGCGTGTATGACTCGATGTATGAATGTGGAGGAAGCTAGAGAGGTGTGCCAGGATAGAGTAGTGTGGCGGTCCATTCTCTCTGCCTACCCCTGCGGGGAAACGGCGTGATGGTTTGTTGTTGTTGTTTAAAAAATAAAAGCAACATACAAGAGTGAAACTGACGGAAAGGTGCCGCTGCGTCCTATTACTATTTTCGAGTACGAAGTGGGTTTCTCATAAAAAAGTACATTTATTTTAATGTTTAACATTAACTATTTTTTTAAGAGCATTCTTCTTCTACAGATTGAGAATAAAGCTAATCAAAGTCTATATATTTCTTAGCAATTAGCAACCGATTATCTGGCCATAGTCGATGACACACATGATTTTTTAATATGAAAATTTTACTGTGGATAGATACGTACAAATGCCGCTAGATGGCATTATTACATTTATTTTGAATTTTAACTGACATTCCTTGTTTTTCCCCTGTAATCTTCAATTAACTTACACAAATTGTAACTTCTATTTGTTTTTTTTTGTTTCAACGACTAATCACTTCTTTACCGCATCGTTTAATTTTTGCGTAAGGGATGGAAAAACAACTTGAGGGGGTTGATTGCATGTTTATTACCATCATTTACGAGTACCTAACAATAAATCGAGTTTTTTAGAAAAAAAATATCTTTAATGTAATTTTCAATTGAAACTTAGTGAATATGTCTTTTATTCGTGGAAGACCAATTTAACCTATTTAAGTTAGAAGTTTGAACAATCGACGAGCCTGCGTGTCAAGGAGCATGAATGTAGAAGAAGCGCGTGAGTTGTCTATACATAATAGAACCGTTTGCAGTTTATTCTATGTCACTAAGCCTTCGGGAAAATGGCGTGATGGTTAGTTAGTTAGTTAGTTACTACGAGCAAAAACATTCTACGATTTTTATTGAATCCATTTGAACCGCGAGTACTAAATACTTCCTAGCGTCTGGAAAGTTTCACCCCCCCACCAATCGCCCTCACCCCCATCTCTGCTCCCCCTCGACCCCCAGCCACAGGAACCACCCTGTAATCGTCCATCGACTCCATTAGCAGCATTGTTGCAAGATAAGGTCCTAATTACTCGCCTTCTTTAGGTATTATCTCACTCATCCAAAAATACACTCTTTCCCTATGTAATCAGCGCCATTGTAAAAATCTCCGTAACAACTTCGCATATTTCATAAAGCATCTTACGACACGGTATTTCAGATTCAGAATGCAAATACTAACAGAAAAATGCATTATGTTAAAGAGACACAACTCATAAATGTTTGAAACTACATAACATTATTTATTGTTTCTTGAACAATGACGTAAAACTCCGAATTCAATAATTAATAAGAATGAAAACATCTGTTTTCTGGACTTATTGCTTTATTTTGTGTTTCGATTTATTAACGCATTATCAAATGTGAAATGCTGACGTTTTATTGTTACTAAATATAGAATTTCACAATTTTTTTTTTAAGAAAAAACAAATATAATGTCTGTAATAAGAAACTAACTAACTAACCATTGGTAGACAGAAATAATAGATCCCCGCACTGTTCTTTCCTGACATACATACCCCTCTCGATTCCTCAACAGTCATACATCGTGTCATGCACGCAGGTCGATTTCTCGGACTCCTCGCGTGGCCGACATTTAATATTTGATTGATTTGATCATGCCACGTTTTCCTCGGTCTTCCTACATTTCAAGTTCAGTTTACGTCGTTAACATATATCATACTTTCTTTACAAGAAATAATGTATTGATTTTACTGAAATCTCTTGATGGAAGTTCATTTTAAATAATAATTAAATAAAACGATGTTTTTTTGTTAACTACTTCCAATTATTGTCTTCGTTTCCACGGCGACCGGTTTTGCGAGGCTAGCTGGCATCGACAGACTGGTGACACTTTTATAGAATATAGCTTTAGCTTAAATGTGGTCTGGGTCCCCCTTGGTTGCCAATATACATATATATTATTTTTTTCGTAAGTCCCGCATGCACGGGGGACGGGCCTAGGGAGTGCACGAGTGAAGCTGATGAAAGACGCCGCTGCGCTTATAACAGCTTCGGGTAAGCGGAGGGAGCCCTCTATGGCTCGGCCATGTAAAAAAATATAAAACTGTTAAATTAAATATGTATGAATGTTGAGGAATCGAGAGAAATATGTCAGGAAAGAAAAGTGTAGCAGTCCATTCCAGAGACGGCGTGATGTTTAGTTAGTTAGTTAGTTAACAATAAATAATATTAGTATTAATGTTTTTTTGATAGTTTTTTTTGTTTTATCGCTCACTGCAAAGGAGAATAATAGCGTGATGAGTCCACAGTTAGGATCTTTGTTTGATTGAATGGACGATAAATAATGGTGCTAATTCGGTAGCACGACCTTTGAGTCTGACGGCGGACATCGCGCCGTGGAGAATGGCCAGTGGGCAGGCTTCGTGTCGAGTCATCTGACCCTATTCTTTGATTATCCGCTCATAGAATTAATGACGCACGAATCCGAATTGAACAGCTACAAGAGGAGAGGGGCTGCTGATGTGATTAAAAGGCGGGCCACACTGTGATAAACAAGGTTCCCACCGACGGTTTAAATCTGTGTGGACACTGGTTTGAAACCAAAATTTGTATACTGAATGCGTTTGGATCAACAGTTGGTAAACACGACAAACACGCATTCCACAGTTTACAAACACGACAAACATGCATTCCACGTGTTTAGGCGGTTTGATAAAAACAGTCAAGGTCAGTTGCGTAGCGGCGTCGCACGGTGTTTCAAATCTTACGAGCTACTTTTCATTATTCTGTAAAATTATTATTTAAAAAAATGTATTCTTATAAAATGTATATGTCTGTTGACTTCTACGATAGAAACACATATATCTGTCTATCTCTCTGTCTTTACATAAAGTAGGTATTTGAATAGCGTATTTCGTAAGATTTTTTTTTAATATGAAACCGTAAAAGGCCCTTTGCAGCTCGACCTTGAGTATAAAGATAGAAATAGAACTATTTTGTTAATTTTGAATATTAAATTCATAGGTATACTCGTATATCAATCGGTTAGCGGCGAAACAATACGACTGAACCGGTTTTGTTGTTGCATGCAATTAGGTAGGTAATTTAGGGGTTAAAATTTCAACAAATCGGCCTCAAATTTATTGTGTGAACTGGATGACTAATACTCTTCCCTAAACACTTATAATTAGCCATTTCCATGTCATTGGGTTTTTACCAAAAGTAGCTCGTAATGTCGCACCCTAAAACACCGTGCATCGGTGGAGTGCGGACGTATACGAAAAAAGTGTCTACTGTTTAGAGTTTGTTTTAAACCAAGTGTGGACGATAAACCAACCGCGGGCTAAACAGCTCCCACCAAGGTCACCCTTGTGGAGAGCTTGTTTACCACAGTGTGGCCCGCCTTTAATCTGATTGAAGAACCGATTCGGTCCGATTATTTGCATTATCGATCGAGTTCTGGAGGCTGCCCGGCTCTGCTGATTCATACGAATATTAGCGTAACTGAACTTTCTCTAACCGTTTTGCATGATTTAATAAATGAACACAGCTTTAATTTTACACACAATGGAGTTCTAGTGCCAACCCTCATGTATGGAAGTGAAGCTTGCAGCTGGCAAAAGAAGGATGAAAGCAGGATAAACGGCGTAGAAATGAGATCACTAAGAAGAATGTGCGGGAAAACGTTGTATGATAGAAAACCGAACTATGAAATAAGAAAGAAATGTAAGGCAGATGACTGCATCATCTGCCGGGCATATGGAACGAATGGATGAGAGTAGAATGGTTAAAAAGTTGTACACAAGCAGCGTGAGTGGGAAAAGAAGCCGAGGACGACCGAGGAAAACATGGCATGACCAAATTAATCAATTACTAAAAGGCGGCCACATTCGAAGTCGGAACAATCGACGTGCGTGCATGGTACGATGTATGAATATAGAGGAAGACCGAGAGTATGCCAGGACAGGCCAGTGTGGCGATCCATTCTCTCTGCCTACCCCTCCGGGGAAATGGCGTGATGGTTAGTTAGTTAGTTAGTTTAGCTTTAATTTTTTTTTTTAATACTTGTGTATTTTATTTTAACACTGATTATTTAACTAAATATTAAATTGTTATGAAAATATGATTTATTTGTTCTTTTATTTTTTTCAGGTAAGTGATGGCATTTGGTCTCTACAAAAATAAAGACGAATTGTAATAGATGTATTGAGGTAAGTAAATATCAAAACTTGTACTTTTCATCACCGAATGGGTCGGCACAAGAATGCCATTATGCACTGCCATCTTAGCTTTTTAAATTAACCTTGGACAATCAGTTGGAGCACTTAGTATTTATCTAACCAAACTAGCTAACTAACCATCACGCCGTCTCTCTGAAGGGGTAGGCAGAAAGAATGGACTGCCACACTTTTCTTTCCAGACATATTTTTCTCGCTTCCTCAACATTCATACATCGTGATTCATACATCATCACATGGCCGACATTAAATATTTGATTTATTTGATCGTGCCATGTTTTCCTCGGTCTCCCTCTATTTCTGGTTCCATTTACATCGTTAACATATACTTTCCATATGTCCAAACCATCTTAATGATCCTTTCATTATTTTGTTCATAACACCATCATTCGCACCGCATTCACTTCTTATATTTTCATTCGATACTCTATCATACACGGAATATCCACACATCCGTCTAAGAGATCTCATTTCTACTGCATTTATTCTACTTTCATCCTTCTTTTGCCAGTTCCATGCTTCGCTTCCATACATAAGGGTCGGTACAAGAACACCATTGTGCACTGCCATTTGGTCACGCGAGGAGTCAGAGAAATCGACGCGCGTGCATGACATGATGAATGAATGTTGAGGAATCGAGAGAAATATGTCAGGAAAGAAAAGTGTGACAGTCCATTCTTTCTGCCTACCCCTTCGGGGAGGCGGCGAGATGGTTAGTTAGTTAGTTTATATATCTTGTAAAAAGATTTTTTTTTTGTAAAACTTTTATGGGATGGGGGCATTGTAAACTCTTTTTTTTTTTGAAAAGGGGCGATGGTGCAAAAAAGGTTGGGAACCTCTGTTTTAGATGCTCGTCCCAACAAAGAAGAAGTTACAGAATAGACAGATTCTCCATTGTCTGGTCCCAGTGCACTTGTACCTACCGTTGTATGCAATTTGCCCAGACGTTTCTGCCGAACATTCTCCGAGGACAGCAGAAGATTTCAATAGATTTTCAATTTATACAAGTTTTCCATTTTTTTATCCGATGCCAGAGTGCTCACAGACTGGAGATTCCGCCGTTCGATAATATCCGCTGCGAATTCTATGGGAGTTTCCAAATAGGTTTCAAAATTGTTTTCCGTTTCACAGGTGAGGTACTGCAACACAAATTTATTCCGACATTTCTGGAAGTTTCGGCTTCTTTATTATTCATTGAAAACTGTTCAACCATAATAGACTTTGAAACCAATCGTACAAATGCTCATTTAATAACAAACTTACGTGTTATAAAAAATCTTTTTAACTAAAATTCAATTTATTTATTTATTTATTTATTCTCGATTTCCGCGTAAAGGTTGATGCATTAGTAATTATGATTTTACTGCGTGACGCTGTAAAAACAATGCGATTCATTTGTCCTATGCTCATTATGCATTGCTTTTGTACTCATTTTGATGTGAGCATACAAATAATTATCGAAAATTACGCCAAGTTTTATTTATTTGCACATGATACACAAATGAGACATTACAAACGATAAAATATTTAGGCGACTCATTTGGACACAAAACGGTATTACAAAGATAAAATAAAACAAAACAACATGAGACCAAAAAAATCATACATATCAGAAGGAATCCAAATATGTCGACGTCAGCGAGGCAGTTATGAATACTGCCTCACTGACACTGAAAATGTCCAAATCCGAGATGATTAGATTCAGCGTCCGAATTGCTCTTCCTACTGGCATCACCAAAGGCAGGTTGGTTCTGCGTGACGGAGTAAAGAACAATTGATGTCGGCGTTGTCGCAGGTAGTTATCAGGAACAAAAAGACCTATTTGCTCCAGAACATAGGGGTTCTCAATAATCAGATAATGGTGATTTCTTTCCTCTGATTTACAGCCCTTATGCATGTAAGCGAAGCAAGGAAATGGCAGAAGAAGGATGAGAGCAGAATAAAGCGGTAGATATGAGGTCTTTAAACGTGAACGGTCTTTGAACTTTAAACGTGTGGGTGGTAGAACGATGTATGATAAATAAGGAATGAATGTATGAAATATTATGACAGACCAAAGACAGTGTGACAATCACACTTGTTCTCTCAATAAACTGCCTGCTTTATACAATATTTGAACAAACATATTTCTTCAGTGTTACGTGAATGAGCGAACAAAAATATAATTTTTTTATTTAGACAATATGTTAACAAAGAATGGGCGAGTGGAGAGGGATATTGAAAGAAGGGTTGGGGCAGACAGCAAAGTGAATGATGCAGTTAAAGTTGCAATCAATAACAAAATTCTATCTAAGCCTATAGTTTTGTTATTGTACCGATCCTTATGTATGGAAGCAAAGCATGGTACTGGCAAAGAAGGATGAAAATATAAGAAGTGAATGCGGTGCGAATGAAAGTGTTATGAACATAATAATGAAAAGAAAAATTAAGATGGTTTGGACACATTGAAAGAATGAAAGAAGAAAGAATGGTAAAAATAGTATATGTTAACGATCTAAATGGAACTAGGAATAGAACGAGCGAGGAAAACGTGACACAATAAAAAAAATCTCGGTCACCTGTGGAGTCGGAGAAATTGATGTGCGTGGATGACCCGATGTATGAATGTTGAGGGAGCGAGAGAAGTATGTCAGGAAATAAAAGAGTGTCAGTTTATTCTTCCTGCCTATACCTTCGGTGAGACGGCGTGATAATTAGTTATTTATTTATTGTTTTATGAACAATTGTGTAAAACTCCATAATAAATAATTAATACGAATGAAAACGCCAGTTTTCAAGAAGTTATATTGTATTTTATGGGAATGATATGTTTCGCCCTTCTAAGGCATTAACATTTGATAATGCCTTATCCCAAGTACCTATCCACACCTCCTCGACTTTGATCTCCCCAGGAAACTATGCGAAATGTTAGAGATCCAGTGTGAATAACCTCGATGGATAATTTTGATGCATAGGGTAACGTGGAAGGACACCTCGCCAACCCGTCTGGCAAGCGTGGCGTTGTAATGCCAACCACCCCCCGTATGACGTATCATACATGGAGAAGTATGGGGGAGGCCTATGTCCAGCAGTGGACGACAACGGCTGTTAAAGAAGAAAGAATGCCTTAGAAGGGCGAAACATGTCATTCCGATAAAATGTAATAAAACTTCTTGAAAACTGACGTTTTCATTCGTATAAATTATTTAGTCCAAATAACACGTTGAGTTTACAACTTGGCGTAATTTTCGGTAATTCTTTGTATGCTCACATCAAAATGAGTACAAAAGCAACGCACAATGAGCAGAGGACCAATGAATCGCATTGTTTTTACCGCGTCACGCAGTAAATTCATAATTACTCATGCATCAACCTTTACGCGGAAATCGAGAATGTTCTACAAAACCGAAATGCTTTCCCATGAACCAGTCCCTGCCCGCCCCGCCTCGCCCCGCCCCTCCTGCCCCGGCTAATTTATAGACGGGGAAAACTAAACCGAAACAAATTAACAGTCCGTGAAATAATCATAAAGCCGGATCTGGTAGGCCGGGGGCAAACTTTTCCTACAACTCTTTTTAGTTCTACCCATCATAGTTGCTAACACGTGGTGCGTTGGTTTTCACATATGGAACGCATGCGTGAAGAAAGAATGGTTAACCCTCCCTTCCCTGTGATGGGTATCTTCTACACGTTGCTTCTAATAACCATCAATATCTCTATACATTTAATAAATACAAGGTTAAGATTTTAGGTATTCCTCCATAATGGCCCGGCCGGCTTTTAGTAATTTACGCATTGATTTAAAAAATAATATTCATAATAATCAGAATTTATCGGGTACATCGGAGGTATTTTGTGAAAATCGAAAACAATGTCGCGTATAAACAGTGCTTTCAGTGCGTCACACTATATTCGCATCTCACTCTTGCATATGTTCTAGCTCAATGTTCTTACTCTCGCCGTCCCGCCGTGCCGCGGCAGTGGCGGCAGTCGCTTTCGGGCTTGCAACCATAGCGGGTCTATGCCCGTTCCGTGAGCGTTGCCTGATGTTTTTTTTAATGTTTTTAGCAATTAAATCTCAATTATTATAATTTTTTACTTCAATTATAATTATATAAGGGGATTAGCTATGAATGTTCCTATTTTTCCGATTTAAAATCGCTAATTTTTTAACGCGTACTGACTACCCTACACCGGATCGCACGTTTTTATTTTAGCACCGTAAGGGAAAGGTTATGAAAGTATACGTTAACGATATGAATGGAGTACGGACTCGAGGAAGACATGGCATGAAAGGTCGGCCATAGTCGGAACAATGGACGTGCGTGTTTGACTCGTTGTACGAATTTGGTGGATGCAAGAGCGGTGTGTAAGGATAGAGTAGTGTGGCGGTCCATTTTGCCTGTCTACTCTTCCGCGAAAACGGTGTGATGCTGTTATTGTTGTCGTTGCTAACGCGGCCTCTTGCTGAACCTATGTTGACATAGGAACAAATACACGTAAAGTTTCGAAAAATCACGAAAATTTGATATTTGATATACATATTATTGTAACACCTGATGATGTCAACATAGGTTGACGAAACAGCTGTTGCGTAAAATAAATAAAAAAACACCTGATGAAAAACTAACTAACTAACTAACCATCACGCCGTCTCCCCGAAGGGGTAGGCAGAAAGAATGGACTGCCACACCTTTCTTTCCTGACATATTTCTCTCGCTTCCTCAACATTCATACATCGTGTCATGCACGCGCATCGATTTCTCTGACTCCTCACATGGCCGACATTCAATATTTGATTTATTTGATCCTGCCACGTTTTCCTCGGTCTTCCTCTATTTCTGGTAACCATTTACATCATTAACATATAATTTTTTTACCATTCTTTCTTCATTCATTCTTTCCATATTTCCAAACCATCTTAATGATGCTTTCATTATTTTGTTCATGACACCATCATTCGCACCGCATTCACTTCTTATATTTTCATTCGACACTCTATCATACACAGAATATGCACACATTCGTCTAAGAGATCTCATTTCTACTGCATTTATTCTACTTTCATCCTTCCTTTGCCAGTTCCATGCTTCGCTTCCGTACATAAGGGTCGGTAGAAGAACACCTGATGATGTTGCGTAAAACACCTGATGATGTCGACATACGATGATGTCGCGTAAAATAAAATACAATTGTGATACAAAAAAAAAGTTTATTCATTAACAGTTTAAATTGTTAAGGTATAATAGTGTTTCGGCCAAAACAATAGACTACGAAATTACCTTGTATCCAACATTCCCCGACTTCCCCTAGTTGGCTGGATGCTACCGATCCCATGCCGTGTTCTCGCGTGTATTCCGGTCAATGGATAGGTGATTTGCCTTGAAGATGGTTATTAGTGACGATGATTTGCGTTTACTTTTCCGCGCTCCTATTTTTCTGTCCTCTTTCCCCCATCTCGCGAGAGAACCCCGGCCGGCTTACGTATACACGGCTGGCTGGGTCCCGAGGCGCTTATCGCAAAGTGGCTTATAAATTATATTTACTAACGAAAGTTTAAATACGTCCTCACGTCCAGTGGCTCTCTGCTCTTGACATTTTACAGCCTAATAATTGTCGACGCAGTATTTACGGCTGCATTTCTATTATTCTCTTCTCTGGTTTCAATCCTGGGATTGGTTTGCAGCAATTTCCTCGATTATTCTCTTCCATTCTTGCCTGTCTTGTGCGGCTCTTTTGAAATCTGCATATGATGAGCAGCGCACGTCCACCAACAGGTCCTCCAGGTACTACGGCGTGGGCGTCCCCTAGAGTTTGTCCCCTCGGTCATACCCTCCATTATGGCATGCAAGAGACCTTCTTGACGTATTACATGGCCGATCCATCTTGCACGCCTTTCGGACAAGGTCCTGAGCAGGTGCCTTCCTCCTTCAATTCCTTGAAGAACTTCCTCATTCGTGATGTGGTCTCTCCAGGAAATTCCAAAGAGTCTTCTATAGGACCACATCTCAAAAGCCTCTAGTCTCCGCTTATCCCTTTCGGATAGGCACCATGTCTCGCAGCCGTACATCAAGACACTCCATACATAGGTCTTGATGAGGAGTATTCTCAGTTTTAGGTCTATATTATTTGACTCTATTATTATTATTCTATTATTAATATTTCGAAAACGCAAATCAAGTTATCATAGCATGTATCTCAATTCGTTTATCTTGCAAAGTTTCACAAACTTTTTCTTATATAGGGTGTTTTTTTAGAGGTTAGGTTTTTAAACTGGCAACATTGTTTCTACAGACTGTCAATTTAACTGTTGACAGTTGATTTGTAGTCAGTACGTTATGCCATTTTACTAAATAGACTGACGTCAGAACAGCGCTTGCAAATTGTGCAAATTTATTTTGAAAATCGTGGTTCGGTTCGCCAAACTTTTCGTGCACTGCGTCCATTTTACGGTCGACATAATTGTCCATGCGAGCATGTTTTTCGGAAGACCATAGATCGTTTTCGCACCACGTACACTCTAGTGGATAATACGCATCCACAAAGACAATTGTCGAAAATTGGATTTCACGATTGCGCTTCATTCGAACTAGCCGTGGCGCTCATATGCCCGAAATCATATTTAAATAATAAAGCCATAAAATGATCTATTGAATAAAGCCAATATTCTAAAAAAAAACATCCTTTATAATGCCTCTAAAAAACATCTATAAATACTCCGGGAATTTCTGCCTACCCCTCCGGGGAGACGGCGTGATGGTTAGTTATTTATTTATTATTATGATGATTTGTATTTTAAGTGCGCCGTTTTGTAAAATCAATTACTCCAAGGGCGCACTAGGAAATGACTGACCGAACAGTGCAGTCTTCAGATGTTTCTTAAATTTAACGTCACTATCCTCATACTTAATACTAACATGGAGGCTATTCCACGCCAACGGACCCGCAACGCTGAAAGCACGATCATAGAAACATGCTTTATTGGCTCTGACTGGAATCGCTATGTTGTTTGCACTTGTTTCTACTGATCGGAGTGAACGTTGCCTTTCCGTTGGCATGGGTGTCACACAGAGGTCCGATATATACGCTGGCGCTCTCTGGTGTCGAGCCTTAAACACTGTCAAATACAATTTATATTTTACTCGCTCTCGGATTTTAAGCCAATGAAGGTCCTTCAGGAGCGGCGTGATATGACAGTATTTTTGTTGCCCCATAATCAATCGGGCAGCAGCATTAAATACGCTTTGTATTCTGCTTAATTGATTATTTGGCAATCCAGCGTACATTCCGTTGCAATAATCTAACCGTGACACTACAAAAGAATTTACGAGGGTCCTAGCTTCACCAACAGGTAAACATCTCCGTATGTGCTTTAGCTGTCTCAGTTGGAAGAAACCAGACTTAACAAGCCCTGATATGTGCGTATTGTAAGACAGATTGCCATCTAAATGAACACCTAGAAACTTTAAACTCTTTGAAGGAGATATTTCTATCCCTCCTATTTTCAAAGGGTCAGAATCTAGAAGATGTTGTCGCCGAGGAGAGGCCACCCACATGAGTTCTGTTTTTGTGGTTAGTTAGTTAGTTAGTTAGAAATCTATCGTGAGGTCGATATAGCTTCGGTATAACTGTTATATATCCTAATAATTCTTAATGGTGTCGTAATCTTGCAAGAATGTTGATAACCATTTAGCAAAGTACTTCCCGGCCCAACACTCAACATTTGACCGCAGACCGCAGCGCGCTCCACCCCGACTCTCGGACCGTTGCCGTTGGTCGGCGCAAAAATTTCATTAGGACCAGCGAAAGTTATTAGTCCAAATCCGCTCTTAAGTGTTTTTAAGGGTCTTGATTTACAGCCGTTAGACGATTTTATGCGAATTAAATATTCGTAACCTTTTTTTAAAAATGCCGTTTGGACCGGCGAGCATGTTCAACGAGTTCCTCACACAGTGTCTTATTAGCTTTTAATGGCAGGTTCCGCAGCTAAATGGTCGTTAAGCGTGCAATTATGTTGGTGAAGCGCTTCCCGGACGGGAGGCGAGTGTACCGGCAGCCCATGATGTGTGGAGAGTAACCAAATCCTCGGTGGGAAATCGGTTTGATGGCTTTATCTCGAAAAGCGTTTTGTTTACGTGCATAACGCCCCATCCGTGGGACGATCAGATAGCGTATGGCCCCATGCGTGGGCCGCATTGATTATTTATAGAATATTTCTAGATTACATAAGAATTTAAGAGACTACCAGCGACATAAGCGTGAAAGTACGTTCAGAAGACAAATACTCTTGACTTTGGAGAATATCTTGTATTCCTAATGTCGAACCATCTCTCATGCGTTCCTGGTATTATATATTTTTATGTTTTACCTGTTCTCAATAGATGCCTTAAAGTCAAGAGTATTTGTCTTCTGAACGTACTTTCGCGAATATGAAAGACATCGATCTCCGAAGCGATCATGTTCAGCAGTTTGATTGCTCTCCCCACCGGCATCACCAGAGGCAGGTTGGTTCTGCATGCTGGGATATGGGTCGTATGATCTGTTTATAACGGTGAGCTGTCCTGAGATTATGATGTTCATCCATCTCTCCAGCTGTCTTCCTGGTAACCCTTATTAATGGTCATTTGTTGATGGACAATATATAATACTAAATTTATGATTTTCCTCCTCTCTGGTTCTACAGTCCCGGGTGAACCTCGGCCGCTTACAAAAAGTTTCTCCAGCCAATCCTATCCTGACCCCTGGTCTTCCACTCCTCAGGTCTGACTCCCAACAATTTCAGGTCCTACAGAACACCGTAAAGCCATCAAAATCGCGGTCTTCCTACGCTGCATCTTTCCTCTGATCTTTTAATTGTCAGGTGCTTGGGTGTTGACAGCTCCTCCATTCGTACAAGATGTCCAGCCCACCTAAGCCGTTGGATTTAGCAGCTCTAAATACGAGTAGATATGTTGCGCTGCAACTGAACCATTCTCGATGGTTTTATAGCCAGGATTTTCTTTTCCCGACACTTTGTTTTTACCTTGGATAATCAGATGCATAATTTTGTAATTATCGTGGTTTTCGATCCGGTGGTGGTCTAGGGAACAGAACGCTTGGCTCCTGATTCAGGTGTCCCATGGTTCAGGAGCCAATGGAGCCTGGATTCGAGCCTGGATACAACCCGATTCATTCTTCATGATAATGATCTATTTTCTGCTCATATTGAAGATTGTACAATTTATTCGAAAACCATTGATTTAAATCCTTGGGGTGTCAGTCTTTTAAAAAAATATTAATAAAAATAAAATTCGTTTCTCATAACGTGCCCGAAGTATTCCAATTTATTTTGATTTGTCTATTAAATAACAATATTATAAGATTTTTTTTAAATAATAATAATAATAATGATATAAATGTTTTTTTTTTTTTTGGTTGATCAATCTACAATGTACGACACATATATTTTTGTTTATTTAATAGATTTTTACCGGCGTCTATGAGACGATTTTAGTAAACTAACTAACTAACTAACTAACCATCACGCCGTCTCCCCGAAAGGGTAGGCAGAAAGAATGGACTGTCACACTTTAACCGATGCGGCACTCCATCCTTCTCTTTTCGCCCCGCGGGAGACGCGGTGTGATGGGTTGCGAACCTCATCGCCACCAATAGGCATCTCCCGCGCACACTTCGATCTTCCAACATCCACAAAATAAATCTAAAACAAATAATATGAAATACAATGATATAAAATAAAATAACAAAATAAAAATAATTTAATACAAAATGTTATTTTTAGATGGGGCATATTTGTCTATTTAATTTATGTTCCACGAATCCACCGTTTTTTTTAATTTAGCACATAATGTAATAACACATAATGTTTTTCCGATGTTGCACATGTTGACATGGACGATCCAGACTTTTGTGTTTCTTTAATTTATGTTACACGTATCCACCGTTTTTTAAATTAGCTGTTATATGATTTAATTAATGTTCCACGTATCCACTTTTTTTATTTGGCAGTAATTAGGCACTTAAAACCAACTAACACCAGCAAGAACTTTAAAAGAATATTGAAGAAATTATTCAAATTGTCATTGGAACAAATGAAAAATTTATTTTTACACCTGTCAAATTTTTTTATATAAACGAAAAAACTTGTATAATTTTGACATCAAAACAGTACAAACGTATTACGTGTCACAATTAACTATTATAAAGTGCGGCAACAATCAAATTGACCAAAACAATTCACTTATACACGTAATTTCTCCAAATTCACGGGAGTTCCACATGAGCCAAACCAAATTTTCAAAATCAGAATTAGTCATGTATTTATGTTAAACGATTTTAGTATGTTCTTAAAATCACGCTAATTCTTATTTATAGGCACTTGTGACGAGAATGTATTTTGTAAAGAGAGTCTTATTTCTTTTAATAATAATAGAATCTTCATAACACTTCCTTCATAAATTACAGGCTTACTTATCTTTCACAAAATTTCTTAGATTTCTAAGGATAATTTATTACCCTAAAACCACGAGGAATAAAAATGACTATCTCGACACACATTAGGTGGATACAGGAAAAACTCTTTAGCCCCGAGAGCCACTAGAGACAAAATTATTTCGCAGAAGAATAATTTTCCCCAGGAAATAATATTACCCTAAGTCGGCGGTTCTCAAACTCTTTTTGGCGACGGATCCCTTTTGAAAAACTAAATATTTTACTGATCCCTAAAATGACCACAACCTGGTTTTATGAGAATTATTTCATTATAATCATTTAATGAAATTCATAGTCTAGACACAACCACCCTAGCAGCAAAAAATGTCCATAAACTAATAATCACACAACGATCCATGAAGAGGTAAATGCTCGGCGTGAGTCTCCGAGACAAAATAAGAAATAAAGATATAAGACGCCGAACCAAAGTTACCGAAATCATGGATCGTACAGATTCATTAAATTGGCAATAGGCTGGATATAGTAAGACAGGGCAGTACCCGATGGAAATCTTTCAATATTCAGCGGAGGCATTGGACAAAGACAAGGAGTGTCGGGAGACCACCTAAAAGATGGACTGACAATATTGTCCGAATAGCTGGAACGACCTGGATGTGGAAGAGATAAGACATGGAAGAAAATGGAAGAGGCCTATATCCAGCAGTGGAGGAAATAAGGCTGAAAAAGAATAAGGATAAATTAAATTCATACCAAAATAGGTACAATAATCACAACTGACCAGTAGTGGTACTCCCATAGAAGCCCAGAAGCCCGGCTTGCGTAAGAAATTTTGAATCAAAACCTCTTCTGGCTTACAGAGGTTCAGCTCTTGTGGCTATTCCTTTTACGTCTGATGGAAACATTGTTGGAAGGTGATTTGGTGGGTTGTTGGTTTATGCGGGGGCACGATTACTTATAATAGATTTGGGGGTTTTGATTCAAAATTTCTTACGAAAGCCGGGCTTCTGGGCTTCTATGGAAGTACTGCCACTGCTACTGACATCTACAACAGTATACAAAACAATACACAATAATACAATACTCAAAATAACACAGTATTGATTCTACTCTCAATTGATAAAATTGTTTTCATTTTATAGGATTTATGAAATTGTTTATATTTTTGGCCAATTGTTTTAATGTCAGCTGTGATAGAAGAGAGTTGAAGATGCGAGTCAGGTTCAGCATCCAGTCTATTGCGGTATTTTGTCTTTGTAGCTGCATTTTCTGAGAATCCCGTTTCAAACAAGTATGAACTGAAGAAGGAACTGGAGAAGAACAGCCAAAACCTGTGTGCCAAGTTGTGGATATTCATCACGAACCCTGCAGTTTTTTTTATTGTAGATTTATCATGCTGCTTATCGCGGAGCCATCGCATTGGCCTTGCAGAGCCCCATGGTTCCGCGGAGCACGCTTTGAGAATCGTAAGAATCCTAAGTAATCCTGCATACTCCGCCCCCCTTCCCACATCCCGGCGTGACCTAACCTAACCCAACCTAACCCTCGAGCCCTGGTCGGGGAAACGGTAAAACCTTATTTTACCACTCGAAGCATTTTCTCTCCTTAATATGCACCACTTTTTCTCCCTTCTATCAAATGTTTCGTTTTACGTTTTTTCGTGGCATTCTGTGTTTAAATACCGTAATTAAACCATCCCTATTTTTAAAATAATGTTTGTTTTATTTTAAAATGGCGATTTTTTATGTATTGTTTTAAATATAGATATTTTTGTAGTAGAGTATGTATTTTTATGTTTTTATTTCAATTACAATTTTTTATTTTTTTATTTTGTGACGTCGCGTCGTATTAAACATTAAATGACTTTATTGAAGGTTAAGGCATTAACACTGAACTAGAAATAGAGGAAGCCCAAGGAAAATGTGGCACGATCAAATAAATCTAATATTGAATTTCGGCCACGCGAAGAGTCGGAGAAATCGACGTGCGTGCATGACACGAGGTATGAATGTTGTGGAAGCGAGAGAAATATGTCAGGAAAGAAAAGTGTGGCAGTCCTTTAGTTCTGCCTACCCCTTTGGGAAGACGTCGTGATGGTTAGTTAGTTAAATGTTTGTCTCTTCTTGAAATCGCGTGAGGGACACCAGAATAAGAGAGATATGTGAGGTTGAGCATGTTCAAAGAATGGACACCACCAAACTACCCTATATTACACTACACAATCAGCCTCATGGGACTCGTCCTCGTGGAAGACCTCCAAAAAGATGGAAGGACAGCTGGGAGTCTACCTAACAGGAGGAGCAACACTAGGTCTACAACAAGGATAAAATAACCATTTGCTTATTTTATCTTTTTCTTCTTCTTCAGATTGTAAATCTTGCGATCAGGATATCAACATTTTTCCTGTGATGAAGACGACCGGCCTTCTCTCCATCTCTTTGGTGGTCGTCCTGGTGGTCGACGGCCCTCTGGAGTCTCATGCATCACGATATTAAGAATTCTTGCTGGATCCATTCTCTCGATGTGGTCCCTCCAGAATCGTTTTCTCTGCCTACTCCATCTCACTATGTCTTCAATTTTGCAGGATTTGCGAATTTCGTCATTGGGTATCCTATCTCTAAGGGTTCTCCCCACAATGGGTCGCAATGTTCTCATTTCTGCAAATGTGTGTATTTGTTTTAATGTGGGGTGTCCGTAATCATCTGTATTCATAAGGTAATAAGTCCCGATGCTTAATTGTTTCGGCTCTAGCGATTGTCCCATAACGGGGTCACGTGCGTTGTACGCATGTAGGAGTATGTTACAACGCCCCAGGGTCTGAATTATTTGTTGTTTTGGTTGGCATTGGATTCCATTCTCTATGTGGGTCAAATGTGTGAACCTGTTCGCGAATTCGTGAAAATTAATTTATTATACATGTAGCATATATTATGCATACCTGTATAAATCTAAAGTGATCACTCGGTTCTATCTGTTTTGTGAAGATAAAATTTTAAGTATGCTATAGAAACTGCAAATGTTGAAGATAGTTAAAAATAATAATATTGTGGGGTAAAAACATAACGTGTTGGTACTTGAATAATGACGTAAAATTGTATAAAAAATTATATATCCAAATGAAAACGTCTGTTTTCTAGAATTTTTATTATTAATCAAATTAATTAATTCATATCAGGAAAGAATGGTAAAAATATATGTGTTAACGATGTAAATGGAACCAGAAATAGAGGAAGACCGAGGAAAACGTGAAACGATCAAATAAATCAAATATTAAATGTCGGCCATGTGAGGAGTCAGAAAAATCGACGCGCATACACGACACGATGTATGAATGTTGAGGAAGCGCGAGAAATATGTCAGGAAAGAAAAGTGTGGCAGTCCATTCTTTCTGCCTACGGCAGAGAGAATAGTGTGATGACGTGTATTTCTAAGACGGTGTGATGGTTAGTTAGTTAGTTAGTTTATTAAATAAAAACATGTTATTTATTGTTTCTTGAACAATGATGTAAAACTCCATATTAAATAATTAATACGAATGAAAACGTCAGTTTTCTAAAAGTTTTATTATGCTATATTTATTTTATGGGAATGACATTTTTCGCTCTTCTAAGGCAGTATCTAACATTTGATAATGCCTTAGAAGAGCGAAACATGTCATTCCCATAAAATATAATAAAACTTCTAGAAAACTGACGTTTTCATTCGTATTAATTAAAAACATGTTATTTAATTATTTTTAAAATAAAACTCCATATTAAATAATTAATACGAATAAAAACGTCAGTTTTAACAGAATTCACGTCACAATAAAATGGCGAGAGATTGGTTACCTATCACATGTCACGAGAATCAATATGATAACTATACCCATAATATCATTTTGGCTTGCGCTGTAATGATGTAAAGAGCGATTCAACAAAATAATAATAATAATAATATAGAATGTTTCATATATTGTATATTATCAAATATAATTTCCCACAGATTTAAAGTGAACACATCATTGTTATTTGGAACGTCTTTAATTTAATTTTGGGCTGCATAAACGCGTACGGTATAAAAAGTATTCTTTCTAAAATGGTTGATTAACTCCCATCACTAGCAATCAGAGCGTCACGCGAATGTTTAATGGATTCTGTGATCAGATTTGGATCCTGGTGTAGATAATGGCCTGTTCTATTAGGCCGCGATTCAATTACGTTCATTAGCTTAATGCGAGAGAATCAACATCCCACTTACACCTCCGATGTAGAACAATGTACAATAGCAACACCGACAGCGACCCCGAAGACAGGATATTATAGAACAAATACAAATGTAGAATAGAGATAATGCAGTTGCTAAAACTGAACGCTTCACAAGATCTATAGAAATAAGAAGTAGAAGTTCTGTTCAGACAGGATGTCAATTATGGTCCCATGATGAAGACGTCCAACTTTCTATCCATCTCTTTGGTAGTCGTCTTGCTAGTCGACGGCCCTCTGCAGTCTCGTGCATTACGAGCTTGGGAGTCCTCTCTTTTTTTAATTTGATTGTCTTTATTGATCAATGATGACTTATAGAGTGATATGTTATGTTATTGTTTATGAAACATCTTCGTCAGCTTGTCTCCATCCACTGCTGGACGTTAGCCTCTCCACCCCCACGCCATCTCTCTCGGTCTCTCTCCAGTGTTCTCCAGGCCCTTCCCGCCGTCCGCACAATATCATCGCTCCACGTGGTTGGCTGTCTCCCGACATTTCTCCGGCCCAACCTTGGCCTCCATTCAGTGACTCCCTGGCTCTATCTTCCATCATCCCAACGACACACATGACCAGCCCACTGCCACTTCATCCTCGCAATGCGTATCCTTACATCGGTGACCTTGGTGCGTCTTCTCCACGTTGAGTATATGGTATCTTAGCGAGATACCCAACATGGATCTTTCCACGGCCCGTTGTGCAACTTTGATTTTGTGCATTGCTTCTTTAGTTAACGTCCATGTCTCGCATCCGTAGGTCATCACAGATAACACACACTGGTCCTAAATTTTGTGGCATGTCCGACTTGAAGATTTTGCCCAACCTTCCGAATGCAGACCAACCGAGCTGTATTCTCCTATCAATCTCTTTGTCTTGACTCCCTCTTCCAAAAGCCAACAGATGATCAAGGTACACATATTTATCTACTACTTCTACATTTTTATTATGGATTTTAATGTCTTCAATTTGTGTGTTAGTCAATATTTTTGTTGTATCTCAATAATTACATAAAGAAGGGAATGTTGTATTACATAAAGTGTGCGCTTAACCCAACCAATGACAGGTCATAAGTCCTGTAAACACCTCGACCACCATATTCTGTTTCCAATTTGCATCTTCGTCTCTATTGAGATACAATTAATCCTTGAAATGATAACCCGCAATGGGTAAAATCCAGTATTCGTCTACAAGTATTTGTATACATTCAAAATGTTGCAATATTTTTGTCTTTGTCATATTCATTTTAAGGCCAAAGTTTCCAGTACTTCTTGGAGTTGTTCGGGAGACTCCGACAACAGAATTATGTCATCAGCGAATCTCAAGTGAGACATAATGTTTTTCTATTCCTGCATCATCTCCAAACGAATGTTACATAGTATTTTGAACAACCCTTAATAATATTTCAAATATAATCTTTTCGGTTTGTGCTATGTTCGGAACATCGTGTATTTAAGGTGTATTGTACTCGTTAGGAGGTGTACTTATACCAAGATGGCGGCACAATGCAGTCACGGTCTCACGAATAAATTGATATTTCATTGTGGACTCTTCTTGTTATGTCACGAACTAATTTATTTTCTATTTTGATCGGTTTTCAGCGTAGTATCTATAGAAGCGGACATTGCCGCTTGGCGTGCTAATTAAACAGTAACATAACACAATCGCTTACGCCACAAATGGACACTTTTATTGATAAACTACACCAAAGCCATCTATTCATAGTCAGAATTATTACCGTTCTTTGACGACAGGTCTGTATTGTGTCCGCTGAACCAATCTAGATCGCCGCTTGTTGTGTCGCGTGGAATAGTTCGCAGAAAACGAAATTTTGACGCTCAGTCTGTCTACTGAACTGTGGTTCTAATAGGAAAACTCGGATATATTACGTTATAATAATAATAATAAATTGAATAATTTATAGAGCGTCATTTTTGTTTTCTTATAATTTATTTGAATAAAAATCACAAACATTACAGACATATAATTCCAGATCATTTGCAATTACATTATAAGAATTTATAAGAGAAGCATAAAAAAAAAACCATTAAGATTAAGAATTGATATTGCATCCCTGAGGCAACTCACACTATCACGAAATATGTCGACCTCCGAGGTGGCCCGATTAAGCAATAAGATTGCCCTACCCACAGGCATAACCATTGGCAGGTTGGTCTCTGTCTACCTTTTTGGGGAAACTGCGTGATGGTATGTTGTTGTTGTAATAAAGTGTTGTGATAATACAAAGTTTTTAATAGATTCTTCTTTTTCTTTCTTCGTTTCCTCATTACTGAGGGTCGTGATCTATGGAACTGCTTGTGGATAAAATAAAACGCCTCCAATCCTCTCTGTTCTTCGCAGTCCGCACAGCCGAGTAGAGGTTTCCTCCAGTCATCTCTTTAATCTGGTCACACCACCGCGCAGGAAATCTACCTCTAATTCTTTTGCCTGGAACACTTCCTGTGACAATCTTTTTTTCCAGGTTACCAAACACTCTCCTGGCAATGTGCCCAAAGAAACTCAATACTCCCCGACTGCATAATACAGATAGTCATCCTGTTCATTAAAGGCCGTGCCACACTGTTTGAAACAAGCTCTCCACAAGGGTGACCTTGGTGGAGGGCTGTGGAGCCCACGGTTGATGTAGCGTCCACACTTGGTTTAAAGCAAGCTCTCCACAGTAGACACTATTTTCGTATAGTCCGCACTCCACCGATGCACAGTGTTTCAGGGTGCGATATTACGAGCTACTTTTGGTAAAAACCCAATGACATGGAAATGGCTAATTATAAGTTTTTAGGGAAGAGTTCAGTCATCCAGTTCACACAATAAATTTGAGGCCGATTTGTTGAAATTTCAACCCCTAAATTACCTACCTAATTGCATGCAACAACAAAACCGGTTCAGTCGTGTTGTTTCGCCGCTAACCGATTGATATATACCTATGAGTTTAATATTCAAAATTAAAAAAATACTTCTATTTCTATCATTATACTCAAGGTCGACCTGCAAAGGGCCTTTTACGGTCTCATATTAAAAAAAAAATCTTACGAAATACGCTATTCAAATACCTACTTTATGTAAAGACAGAGAGATAGACAGACAGATGTATGTGTTTCTATCGTAGAAGTCAACATACATATAAATTTTATAAGAATAAAAATTTCAAAATAATAATAATTTTACAGAATAATTATTAGTAGCTCGTAATAGATTTGAAACACTGTGCGACCCCGCTACGCAACTGACCTTGACTGGTGGAATCCACAACCAAACGTGTGGAATGCGTGTTTATAACAGTTTACAACACGCTTCTATACGCGTCCGTCCACAAGGGTCGAACGAATTTTGGTTTAAAACAAGTGTCTACACAGTTTTAAACCGTTGGTGGAGACCGATGTGGAGAGCTTGTTTAAAACAGTGTGGCCCGCCTTTAAAAGGCCCGCATCCTCACATAATAAAGTGGTTGCCTACCAAGTATATTAAAAAATGTGTTTAATTAAGTGTTAGATAGAATATCTAATGATGAAGTAAGAAAGAAATGTGAGGCGGATGAATGCGTGATAAATAAAATTAAGAAAAGGTCAATAACTTGGTTTGGATGGAAAAAGATATATACAAGTAGTGTTATTGAAAGTTAAGGCATTAACACTGTGTAATTCCATAGTAATATACTTTGGGAATTAAAAAAACATTGTTTAAAACCACTTTTTAATAAAAAAATATTAAAAGACGACATGTTTCGGAGGATACCTCCATCTTCAGGTGTAAAAATATAACAAAAACTAAACAAAGAAAACGCATTTAAAATTCGATACAATAATTCAAATTTAAAAATTAACCTGGGCAATAACCTGTATTTTAATATTTTTTTATTATTAAAAAGTGATTTAAACAATGTTTATTATTTTTATTTCCCAAGGTATATTACAAGTAGTGTTAATGGAAAAAGAAGTCGAGGTAGGCCAAAGAAGACATGGCGTGACCAAATTAATCAATTAATGAAAGGCGGCCATGTTCGAAGCAGGAACAATCGACGAGCGTGCATGTCACGATGTGTGAATGTAGAAGATGCGCGAGAATTATTCCAGGATAGAATAATGTGGCGATCCATCGTCTCTGCCTACTTCTCCGGGGAAACGGCGTGATGGTTAATTTAGTTAGTTTTTAGTTACCTTGACCTTGTACGTTGAGCCTCATATTACTCACCCGTAAAATACGGCATTAATAATTATCATTACGTGGCGACGGACAGCGAATTCGTTACTTTCTTTTTGTCTAATTCCGCACCTCGCGTTTTATTACCGGTACTAATTGAGTTCTATCCGGGGCGTACTATTTTATCGGGCTTGGTTCCGACTATACGAGCATAGCGCGCGCCGGCGGCGTTATTGGTTCTCGCAGGACTCGGTTATTAAAAGCTTAAATGTCTGTCTCTAACTTTTAGTTGAGCGGAGCTTAATGAGTGCCCGATATTGTAATTTATTCGGCAAAGTATTAAAGACGTTATAGATTTCTCAGTCGTGATTTTAACGGCGTTTTATTATGTATTTACTATTTCAAATCAAATCAAATCAAATCAAATCAGTTTATTTTCTCAAAAGACATTACAAACATTTTTTATAGTTTAAGGCATCTATTGAGAACAGGTAAAACATAAGGAATATATAATACCAGGAACGCATGAGAGATGGTTCGACATTAGGAATACAAAATACTCTCCAAAGTCAAGAGTATTTGTCTTCTGAATGTACTTTCACGAATATGAAAGACATCGATCTCCGAAGCGATCATGTTCAGCAGTTTGATTGCTCTCCCCACCGGCATCACCAGAGGCAGGTTGGTTCTGCATGCTGGGAGATAAAACAGTCTGTGCTGACGCTGTCGAAGATAGCCATCCGGAACATAAAGATGGATAGCCTCCAAGATGACGGAGTTCTCAAAGAATCCCCTGATAAGTCTGAAGAAATGGGTAAGTGTGCACCCATCCCTTCTTATCTGTAAACTATTGGTCCCCAGCATGCCCAAGAGGAATGCAGTGGGATAAAGCCACGGATAGCTACCAAACTCCCTCATGTAGAGATATCTCAGAAATCTTTTCTGAACCCTCTCTAACATGAGCGAGTATCTCGCCTCGTGGGGACTCCATATCACCGAGCCACACTCGAGCCGGCTCCGGACCAATGAGTTGTACAAAATTCGCAAAACATAGGGATTCTTGAAAACTCTACCAGTTCGGAGAATAAATCCCAACATTTTCAGTGCAACTCCACATATTCTCTCGATGTGAGCATGGCGCGTGCTCTTGCATTAAAATTTTACAAGTGAATATGACTTTTTTTGTAGGCAATAATACAGAATAGGGGTGGATGTTAACTTTTAAAGTTTTGATTGTATCTCAATAGAGACGAAGATGTACATTTTTTTTTTGGAAACAGATTATGGTGATCGAGGCGTTTACAGGACTTATGACCTGTCATTGGTTGGGTTAAGCGATCGCTTTACCCATTGCGGGTTAATCATTTTTAAGGATTGATTGTATCTCAATAGAGACGAAGATGTAAATTGTGACCTGTCATTGGATCTATTGAGATACAATCAATCCTTAAAAATGATTAACCCGCAATGGGTAAAATTCAGTATTTGTCTACATATAGTGGTAACATTCAACTTTTAAAGTTTTAATATTGATGAAAGATTGTTTTTTTTAGAAGTTTTATTATAATTTTATGAAAGTGACATGCTGTGACGTTATCGAATGTCTTAGCAAGACGTAAAATATAATTTCCATAAAATTCTAATAACATTTTTAGAGAAATTATATAGGTGTTTTTTTAGAGGTATACAATACACATTCAAAATGAAGAAAAAACACATTAAAATAATGTTAATGTCTGTGATACTGGCTTTATTTAATAGATAATTTTCTGCCATTATTGTTTAAATATGAATTCAGGCATATGAGCGCCACGGCTAGCTCGAATGAAGCGCAATCGTGAAATCCAATTTTCGACAATTGTCGTTTTTGTGGATGCGTATTATCCATTAGAATGTACGTGGTGCGAAAACGATCCATGGTCTTCCGAATAACTTGCCCGAATGGACGATTATGTCAACCGTAAAATGGATGTAGTGCACGATAAGTTTGGTGAGCCGAACCATGATTTTCAAAATAAATTTGCACAATTTGCAAGCGCTGTTCTGACGTTAATCTCTTCATGGTGAAATGGCGAAACGTACTGACTACAAATCAACTGTCAAATTGACAGTCTGTAGAAACAATGTTGCCAGTTTAAAAACCAAACCCCTAAAAAACACCCTATATTTTCAACGTTAATAGATTTTAAAAATAAATTTATATATTATAATATAATCGGGTGGTGGTCTAGGTCTAGGGGATAGAACGCTTGGCTCCTGATCCAGGGGAATTGGGTTCGAGTCTGGACACGACCAGATTCCTTCTTCATAATAAGAAACTATTTTCTGCTCATATCATTTTATTAAACTTTTTGGTGTTAGTCTTTTTTTTAAAGATTTATTTATTTATTAAGATTTCATTTCTTTGGCCAATATGAGAAGAAGAAGAAGAAGAAGGATTAATTAATAAAAATGGTGCTCAATAAATCATCCAATTTATTATATAATTAAGAGGTTTTTCATATTATTTATCTGTTTTTTGAACAATGATGGAATGGCACGTTTCGCCTTGCTTAGGAATTAACAAATGTTTTATCAATGTCTCTTAAACATATTTGATAATTTCTTAGCAAGACGAAACATGCCATTCACATAAACTACACGTATATTAAAACTTCTAGAAAACAGTCGTTTTCGTTCGTTTGTATAAAATAATTGCTCCATCTCAACATGTGAGGTGAAATAATCGAGTACTTACAATAGAAATGTTATAAATGTTGGGTGTAGCAAACCCAAATTCTAATTCCAATTCGATCCACCGTACTCTTCCCTGCTCCTCGCATATCTTCCACGCTCTGTATAGTTGATTTGTTGACTTCGCATATTGGATACCGTTCGACCTTTAATTTATTGAAAACGCCCATAAAAATCTACAAATTACTATCGATCGGACAACTTTCCAAATTAAAATAACGCGTAGGAATACCAAACGGGCAGATATTGACAAATCGCCGGTTTAAGAGAACAGTGAAGCATCTCAAATATGTTACTTCAATCATTTTATACCTTCGACCCGCGTGTCTTTGGAGAGACGGCGTAATTTTTAATGCTGCAATAACAATGTTTTTTTTTAGTTTTGTATGCAACACGAACATTATAAAAAAATCTTTGGCATATAGAATGGAATAATACTCCTAGCGGCTTCTAACAATATGTTGGTCAACAGCCTTCACATTGTGTTAATAAGGTAGTTTGCTAAATGCCGAAAATCATTCTCCATAGATGGCGTTAGTGGGTCGGTTGTATAGGTTAATTCTTGAAAAAAATTCACTAGTGCAACCAAATCTACATAGATGGCTGACTGAAACTGCCACGTGAAGATAAATATGGATTTTGAAGTATATATACATCTTCCAAAAATTTGTCATGCATGATCACAAATAACAAAGGTGGAATGGGAAATGTTGTAATTACATAAAGCGTGCGCTTAACTCAACCAATGACAGGTCATAAGTCCTGTAAACACCTTGATCATCCATGTTCAGTTTCCAGTTTACGTCTTCGTCTCTATTGAGATACAATTAAAAACATTGTAAAAAATTAAAAGACAAATATTCATAACTGTTAATTCAAAAAACTTTGTTTTATATCACAAATTGTATTTATTTTACTTTACGACAGCTGTTTCATCAACCAATGTTGACATCATCAGGTATAACACCTGATGATGTCAACATTGGTTGATAAAACAGCTGTCGTAAAGTAAAATAAATACAATTTGTGATATAAAACAAAGTTTTTTGAATTAACGGTTATAAAATGTTAAAATATCATAGTGTTTCGGCCAAAACAATGGACTATTTAACAAATATTTTTGTTTCGAACACAGAAGCCCTTCACCAGTGCTATAAATATTTTAACATTTTTTTATCATTAATATGGTCAGTTTTGACAGATATTAAAATAAATTTATATATCTGTCAAAACTGACCACATTCATGAAAATTTAAAAAAAAAAATATCAAATCAAATGAAGGTTTTTTTTGTCCGAATCATGTTTTTCTTTTTCTAATTTTCTTTTTTAATAAAGTTCGTGTTGTATACAAAGTTAAAAAAAAACATTATTCAAATAATCCGCAACACAAAGTTATGGCGAGTATAGAAGATTTGTCTAATAAATAAATATTTATAAAAAAATATTAAAAATAAAACTTATACCACTGGTTTTGTGAGCTGGCTACGTGAGTAGAGAAATTCTGTTGTGGGCCCGCCCCCGTTGCATATCAGGCGAGAATCTCTCGACCCCAATATCAAATTTTAATAATTCCGATGATACTCACTCCACCTAATTCGCCCCTGCGTGTGGCGGAATGCCACGACTAACTGTCCAATAATATGAAAAACGAATCTAGTCCATTCAATTCGAAATAAGAACACTCTTAGCTTTAATATGATTTATATTTCATTTGAACTTGACGTCACTCCTATACAACGACATGTATTATATTTATAAATTCAATTCATAAATTATAAATCTCGTGGTATTCTTTAACTTACGTTTCGAAGATTGCTGCAGATTACATCTTCAGGATATTTTTTGATAATATAAGTTAACTAACTAACTAACTAACCATCACGCCGTCTCCCCGAAGGGGTAGGCAGAAAGAATGGACTGCCACACCTTTCTTTCCTGACATATTTCTCTCGCTTCCTCAGCATTCATACATCGTGTCATGCACGCGCGTCGATTTCTCTGACTCCTCACATGGCCGACATTCAATATTTGATTTATTTAATCGTGCCACGTTTTCCTCGGTCTTCCTCTATTTCTGGTTCCATTTACATCATTAACATATAATTTTTTTACAATTCTTTCTTCATTCATTCTTTCAATATGTCCAAACCATCTTAATGATCCTTTCATTATTTTGTTCATGACACCATCATTCGCACCGCATTCACTTCTTATATTTTCATTCGACGCTCTATCATACACAGAGTATCCACACATTCGTCTAAGAGATCTCATTTCTACTGTATTTATTCTACTTTCATCCTTCTTTTGCCAGTTCCATGCTTCGCTTCCATACATAAGGGTCGGTAGAAGAACACCATTGTGCACTGCCATTCTAGCTTTTTGGATAGGTTTTTGTTTGCGATGACAACTTTCAGTGCATCATTCACTTTGTTACCTGCCCCAACCCTTCTTTCAATATCCCTCTCCACTCTCCCATCTCTTGTAAACATACTACCTAAATACACAAACTCAACTACTTGCTCCAAGTTTTCACCATTCACGCTAATGTTGCAGACTGTCGTGGTTTCTTCCTTTTCAAAAATCATTACCTTGGACTTGTTAACATTCATCATCAGATCATTTTGCATGCATACCTCATACATACAATTCACCAGGACTTGTAGTTCATGCTCGTTGTCAGCAAGTAGGACAGCGTCATCCGCATACAAGAGACAGCTTACTGACACTCGGCTCATTTTGGCACCTACATCCAACCCTTTCAGCTCTCTCATACAATTGTCCATATACAGATTAAATAACCACGGGGACATTACATAATATAAGTTAATTCTTCTAAATTGTATCTCTTCGGATGTGGACATTTTTTGCGATAGTGAGATTATAAATGTGTTTGCTTTTCTCGTTTTTCTAATTGTAGCACATTGTTTCTTTATATTAGGTCCTTACATATGAAATTGGCGTTTTGTATGGGAGGAACATAAAGTTGTTTTTTTTTAAATATAATATATTTATTTAATCAAAGTATGTACCATTGCTATCTATGCACTTTTGCCATCTCATAGGTAGTTCATCGATCCCTTTACTAAAAAAACATTCGGACGGGAATCAATAAAATCTTTGAAGTCGGTTTGGACTGCCCCATCAGAGTTGAATTTTTTCCCTTGCAAGAAGTTATCCAAATTTCGAAAAAATAGTAATCTGTTGGGGCAAGGTCCGGAGAGTACGGTGGATGTCTTAGACATTCCAATTGAAGCTCTTCTAATTTGGTAGCCGTCTGTTGTGCAGTGTGTGGTCCAGCGTTATCATGAAGCAGCAGTGGCCTAGAGCGATTAACCAGCCTCGGTTGTTTAGCAGCTAGCTTTTCCATCGTGGTTTGCAGTTGCTGACAATAGACATCTGCCGTAATCGTCTGGCCAGATTTAAGAAAGCTGTAGTGAACGACACCAGCACGAGTCCACCAAACGCTCACAAGTAACTTTTTTGGATTTAATTTTCGCTTGGGGCATGGTTTGGCTGGTTCGGCAGGGTTCAGCCATTGCGATGAGCGCTTCCGATTATCATACAGGATCCACTTTTCATCACAGGTAATGATTCGATTCAAAATCCCTTCATTATTGTGCCGGTTGAGTAATGCAACGCAGCAGTCAACGCGCGTTTGTTGATTTGCTTCACTCAATTCGTGAGGTACCCACCTTTCAAGCTTTTCACCTTCCCAATTTGCTTCAAGTGGATTAAAACAGTTTTATCACTAACACCGCAGCCTGCAGCTAACTCGGACGTGGTTTGCGATGGATCCGCTTCCACTATAGCCTTCAATTCTTCATTATCAACTTTGGTCTCCGGCCGTCCACGGAGCTTGTTCTGCAGGTCGAAATTTCCAGAACGAAAACGTTGGAACCAAAAACGCAGTGTGTTTTCTTTTGCGGCACCGTCGCCATACACATCATAAATCCTTCGAGCCGTTTCTGCAGCACTGGTGCCACGGTGGAACTCGTACTAGTAAATAACGCGATATTTCAAGTTTTCCATTTTGTAAACTGAGTGACGCAAAGAAAAAAAACAATTGAGGAAAAAACAAATGAATTAAAATTTTCGAAACACAAATACTTGAGTAAATAGCTGTATAAATTTGAATTTGGAATTCCTAACCAAAGAGAAGATATTTGAGATCAAAGTTGCCAGTATGGCAAAACGCCATATGTAAGGACCTAATATAAGTTAATTCTTCTAAATTGTATCTCTTCGGATGTGGACATGTTTTGCGATAGTGAGATTATAAATGTGTTTGCTTTTCTCGTTTTTCTAATTGTAGCACATTGTTTCTTTATATTTCTTCTTTATTTTCAATCGTTCTTAATTTTTTTTATTGTCTTATAATAATAATAATAATAAATTGGATAATTTATAAAGCGCCATTTTTATGAATTGCTCATCTCAAGGGCGCTGTAGAAGATGCTCCGTTTTATCAATCTTAATGTTTTGGCACATAGTAAAAGTTCACAAATTATTTCCAAGAATTTGGGCATTCCCTCATAAATCATCCTGTTGCACTTCACACAATTCGTTGCACTTCACACCAGGTCTCGACTCGGAAATAGCCGTTTAGAGACGTTTACACGATGCACTTTATATTTAAAACTTTCACGTATTTCAACTTAATTTGTTCTTTTCACTGAAACTATACGTAAATAATTAATTTTGGATACACAGATTTGTTTGATTCATTAAAAGGTGATAATAGATGTTAAATAGACGCAAATGGAGTACTCAGACCCTCAAAATTTTATTTAAATGGGGAGCTATTTGAAAAAACGTCCGGCAGCTACAGAGCGCCAGGACTAAAAAAAAAAAAATTTATTGATGTATTATTGTAACACCTGATGATGTCATCTTCCGGTATTGTTCCTTTTTTACTTATTTTTTTTAAATCGTTATTAAATACATTATTTAAAATTATATATACTTAATTATAAACGCATTTGGAAAATGTCTGTTATGTATATTATTTTTTAAATAAATTGAAAACTAACTAACTAACTAACCATAACGCCGTTTCCCCGAAAGGGTAGGCAGAAATAATGGACTGTCACACTTTAGCCGATGCGGCACTCCATCCTTCTTTTTTCGCCCCCGTGAGAGACGCGGTGTGATGGGTTGCGAACCTCACCGTCCACAAAATGAATCTAAAACAAATTATATAAAATACAATGATATAAAATAAAATAACAAAATAAAAATAATTTAACACACCTTATTTTAGATGGTGCACTTGTCTGCTGGATGATCTGTACATTTGTGTTTATCTGAACAAATCCTGTATTAGGTTATTTATTAAATTTTGACTTGTAAATGGTCGAGAGGTCCAAAATTTATGCTTTCGAGATACGGGGCTAGTGACGAATGCTACGTATATCCGAACAAGAAGAACGAACCAGTCGATCTTTGACCATCTGGGCATCAGAACAAGATAATTTGAATTGAATTGAATATAAGAATACGATACCACTAGACTCGAACAGACCCAAGATCGCAGAAATATAATTTTATAATTAATACGAATTAAAACTTCTGATTTTCCGCTTACTAATCCATTAATGGACATTTGATAATGCCTTAGACAGGCGTAACGTGTCATTCATTCGTTCAAGAAACCATAAATTCTTTGTTGTTCTTTAAAATTCATTAAGAGTTGTTATTTTGTCCCCGACTTAAAACCATGTCACCATTGATCCCTAAATGATAATCACCCTTTATTGTACTAAATTAATTATCAAGTTAAAATATTATATAAATGGTTTTCAGTAATTTGATGGATTAATTAGGTGATTATAACATTCTGGCTCTTGTCTGCCAATAGTGTCAGGTGGTGGTGGTCCCTCGGTTTTCATCCCCTATTTGATAACGGCATTTACTGTTTTCTGTTATTTAATAATTCACACCTTAATTACACAATTGAAATGGTAAAATTACTTATACCAGAAACATATAAACGCGGCTCCATAGTAATGTGATTTTAACTTATCATCACGCTGTTTCCCTGTAGGGCTAGGAAGAAAGAATGCATTGCCACACTGCTTTATCCTGAAATACCTCAAGCTTCCTCTATATTCATACATTGTAACACGCACCCTCGTCGATTTTTACGATTTTCAGTAATTTATGATTGGATTGATTTGGTTATCTCGGCCATCTTCGTCTTCTTTTTGTATTCACACTGCTTGTGTACAACTTTTAAACCATTATTCTCCGTCTATTCGTTACATATGAAGACACGAAGTGGGAGTATGACTTGCTGTATAAATGTAGAGGAATCTAGATAGAGGTGTATCAGGATAGAGTAGTACTCGTATGTCTATGTCGTGATGTTTTGTTGTTAATTTTATAAAATTGTCGGAACAGCTGTTTCGCCAACTGATGTTGACATCGTGATGTTTAAACTCCTGATGTCGCCAATATCAACATCAGGACTATTTCATAAAACTTTTTTATTACATGAATGAGATTTTGTCAAAATAACTTTTATATCAAATAATATAATTCGATTTGTACCATTTCTATTTGTTTACGATTCACAACATAGTTTTAATAATTTCTATTTATTTTGATTACTTAAATGTTACTTTGATATGCGCACGTTCTATCATTAAAAAGGTTTTATGTGTCTCGATATAAATATTCATATTTTAACCTGATTTTGTTCTCGCAATGATTGTACATCTAGGTTATCGAGTTTTCTCTTTCAGTACTTGCTTCTTTATATTCTTCAATGAAATATAAACAATATTTTAATAACATATGAAACATTAGAGGTAACAAACATTTATGTATAAAATCTACCTTTAAAAACGCCTAAAGTTACTTTGAATCAGTTAGCAAGGAGTAAAGATATCTTTTTAATGTGTACCATGTAAGTATATTTAATACGAAAGAAAAAATCTGTTTTCTAAAAGTTTTTTTAAAATATTATATATAATGGGAATGACATGTTTCGCCTTTCTAAAGCATTATTACCAATTCATTCATTCATTTCTCGGCGCTACATCCTGGTGTGGGACTTGGCCTCCTCCACAACGGTCCTCCACTGACTTCTGTCTCTGGTGTAATGGGTACCTCCCTACCTCGGCTAGCGCAGAGAGCGGGCCCTTAGATCTCCGGTTTTCTCGTGAGATACTTTCCGGCTTGTCATTCGAATAGGGAAAGGTGTAAATAAATACATATGACGGAATACATGAGGGTTTATTATAACACAAAAAATAGTTACAATAGTTATCTAGGGGCTAGAGATGTCGTACATATAAAAAAAAGAGGCACATGGTGAAATAATGAAGAGGCTGTTTGCGGCGATTCCTCGACGGCGTGCTCGTCAGGACATCGACCGGCGACGTCGTCCGTAGACGTTATCAGCGACGCTGACCAGAAGATGGTGGGTCAGCAAATCAATATGTAGAGCGTCACCTGGCAGACACGAGGTTCCCTAACCTGTGGGTGCTGTCTGAAGCGGCGTGAAGTGGTCCTCACAGTTCCGCATGGTGGTGAGGTCAACCACGTTGTCGGGGCATGATGTGCGACAACACGTGGGCGGCAATTTCGGGAGCAGAGGATGGCTCGGACCGTGGCGGAGGGAATCAACCGCAGCAAGGTCGGGCTTGACAAACGGCCTGGGAGCGGATATGCACTTTTGGCATCGCCATAGTGCAGGACAAGTTGGCGGAAGACCTGAAATAATGCCACAGATTTTATGGGCACGATGGCAAGTACCGCAAATACCTTGCTCGAAGTTATTCCATGGCGGATGAGGCTGGATGAAAACGGATTATCCCATCGGGAAAATCGCGGGTCGAAACGGCGATCCTCCAATCGATGCCGCGAAGTTGACAGCTCAAAACGAAGTGAAGTCGGGCCGAATCGGCTGCGCAGAATGGTTGCGCAGAAGGGGCTGAGAGTGAACTGCAGAGGGCGCACACATCGGGGTGAATTTAGCGCCAAATCCGAGAAGCGCGCGGGAACAAGAGTTTAAAGTAGCACTCTGGTGGTAAAAACGGGAACTAGGGGTTTGAATGGGGTCTAGAGCTAAACACTGAATATTAAGATAACCGAAAATAAATAAGAAATAGTAACTTACGTTACACTCGCTCTTATGTGGAATAAAAAAAAATAATAAAAAAAGCTCCTTCAGTGAATGGCATACAAAAGTTACACGTGGATTAAATCCTAGAAGGTGACAGTTTGGACAATTGAGAAATACAAAGACAGTTTATTTCAAAGTACAAATTAGATTCACAAGTTTAAAAAAAATGTATCATTATACACATGGGAGAGGTTTATATCCTAAAAGGTAGCAGTTAGTTTGACATATTACAAATTGTTAAGTTTAGTTTAAAAATACAAACTATAGTCACAAGTTCAGAAAATTAAGGATCATTAAACACAATAAAAACAGGTTTAAATCCTAGGTTACAGTTAGTTAAACATTTTACAAACAAAATTTATTTAAAAAAAAAACAAATCATAGTTTAATTCTGAATATTAATGATCATTAAACACAGAGAAAGCAGGTTTAAGTCTTAGGTTAGCAGTTAGTTTGACATATTACAAATTGTTAAGTTTAAAAAAAATACAAATTATAGTTCAGGTAAAAACACAAACACAGTTAAGTTATAAATACAAAAATTATCATTGTTTTAAAGTTTCCACAGCACAAAAGAGACAATTGTTTTTTTTTTTCCCTTGCAGGTAAATAGCACTCACTGATTCTAAAAGGAGAAGGGGTTAGGGTCTTGAGGTAAATTATTGTTGGACATCTCTAGCCTAGATGATAGATTATAAAGAAAAACAGTTACAACAATATTATGTGTTCAGTCACCAGTAAAAACAAAAATTTAAATTACATACAGCAGAGGCATGTCCGTTTACATATTATGAGGCTGTATACCTATAGTGTTGCTTTGTATTAGGGTCTAGCTCCCTTTCGCCTCGGATAATAAGGCACATCTACATATTCTAAGGCTGTATACCTATAGCGTTGCTTTTTATTAGGGTCTGGCTCCCTTTCGCCTCGGAAAATAAGGCACATCTACATATTCTAAGGCTGTATACCTATAGCGTTCTGACTCCATCTATTCTCTACAAAAACAAACTCTACAGGTGACTGAAACAACATATATATCTACAACATTTTAAAACATATAATGGACGTTATTGTTCAGGTGAATCGGAGAAGTGAACTCAATCGTAAAAGTGATTGCCAATCCAATATGCAACACCTTTAACTGACCCACGACCCAACACACACATGAACATATATAACAATAAATAAGAAGTAAAAAAAAACAAGTTTATAAAGAAATTGGTGTTACAATAGTTATAAATTTAGACAATTTACACATACAAAAATGATATGTGAATAAAATTTCTGTTCTGGTGAGATGGAAAAGTTCATAATATTATAAGTGATGGACAATCTTGTATTCCACACAAATAAAAGAAGTTTTTTAAACCATCCAGAACACACAAGAACATGGAACACTCAAGTAGGAAGGGAAAATATAACCAAACCATAATACAAATGCATCTGTAGGTCTACCAAGTGTCTCTAGCGTTCGGGAAATTTACAATTATTCATGCATTCGATGGATACAGGCATCTTCTCTTAGAGCGCTCCTAACACAACTAGATCAAGTGGTGAATGGGGGCAGTTTATTCTTCATCAGGCGCTTATTCATACATACCATAACACAATAGACACTACAAATGCAAGTAAGATAGAAATTGGCACAAGGAAGGGGGCAATCATAGTGGGGATAGGATGCATAATGAGGAAGGAAACAAGGTTAGATTGAAGGACACTACTGCTATGGGGGAAAGTATGCTAGGAATAGCAGTAATGGCTAGGGTCCCGGGGTCGCTTACCCGTCCTCGCGAAATGATGGAAATTATGCGAGTCCCTTGAGAACAAAAATACATATTAAGACAAAGGTTTGAGTCATAGGTTAATATATTTGGGCGCCACTAAGTTTTAAGTTTAACTTAGAAACTATTCCTGTTTGACTAAGTCCTTGATGTGAAATGTACCGATACTTTTTCCAGCCATATCAGACAGTTCATATATGGTATCTGAAATTCTTTTGAGTATCCTGCACTTGATAAATCTGGGACACAGTTTGGCAGATATGTACCTTGAAGCGTCAGATTGAAGGAAGGCACGGCGCCAGACCAGTTGTCCGACATGCAAGGTACAAGATTTACGCCTTAGATTATACCGAGTAGCGTTCCGTTGGAAGGCTTGGAGTAGTGCGGAAGAAACTTCTTCATAGACATTTTCCATTCTAAGTAGGCCAGATGCGTAGTCCGAGGTGATGTCAGATGGATTATGGGAGTTTGATTCACGAACAAATTTATTGTGAAATGAACCGTGGGGAGCAGTTTCAAAGCCGTGCAAAAGAAAGAACGGGGTATATCCTGTAGCAATACTGACAGTATTATTTAAGCAAGATGAGATCTGTGGAAGCTTTGAACACCAAGTCCGTTGATTATTCCCTACCAGAATTGCCAGTGCGGTAATGATGTTTGCATTATGACGTTCGCTTACATTGTTCTGAGGATGATAGCGGGCGTTGTAGTACAAGTCTTGTATTCCATAGGTTTCAGTGAACTTACGGAACTCCTTGGAGACAAATTGACTTCCGTTGTCGATAATAAGCGTACGGGGAACAGAGTAAGGCAGAAATATTTTCTCCTCGAGTAATTTAATTACAGTTTTGGAGTTGGCTGTCCTAAGGGGAAACGCCCAAACAAATTTTGAAAAGTTGTCTACTACTGTCAGAATGTGACAGAAGCGATGATTGGACATCGGGAGTGGCCCTACGAGGTCTGCAGACAAGGATACGAGGGGTTTAGAAAGGCGTTTAGGCACCGTCATTAAACCTAAAGGGGACTGCGTGCTATGCTTATAGGCCTTGCAGGTGTCGCAAGTTTTTATGAATTGTTTGATAGTGCGACGCATATTGCTCCAATAAAATGTTTGCGAGAGGGTTCTAAATGTTTTTTCAATCCCGGGATGACAGAAGTTGTTATGAAAGTCAGATATAACATGGGGGATTTCATTAGCGGGTACAACAACCTTCCAGAGGTAGCTGCTGGAGTCAGGGCGCGAGGAGTTTCCTGATTTCGAATAACGGTACAGGTGTTTGTTATTGATAAGATAGTTGGCTGTCGACTGCGGGTTATCCTTACATGCCGAATATAGATTTAGATAGGTTTGATCAGTCACGTTAGTGAAGGGCGGAGGGAAGGTCAGGGAGGACACTTCGATGCGACTTAGGGCATCAGCTAAATTGTTTTCTTTTATATACAAAATCGAAACTATATTGTGATAGACGGCAAGCCCATCTGGCGAGTCTGCCTCCTGGCGATGACAGATTGTTCAAATATTTGAGACAGCCATGATCACTTTGGACCGTAAAGTGTGTGCCATCCAGGTAACTCCTGAAATGATGTACCGAATCCACAATAGACAATAGTTCGCGTTCAGTGGTAGAATATGAACGTTCAGGAGCAGTCAGTTTTCGGGAAAAATACGCTATAGCATGCTCGGAACCGTCAGGCATTTTTTGGGCAAGGAAGCTACCAATACTAATACCACTGGCATCACAAGTAAGAATGTAGGGTACAGAATAATCAGGGGGTTTCAACACAGGGGCGGTAGTCATAATATTTTTAGGGCAACAAATGATTGTTCAGCCTCTTCGTTCCATTGGAAGGAAGTGCCTTTAAGCTTTATACTTGTTAAACGGCATAAAGGGGCAGCAATTTCGGCAAAATGTGCACTGAATTTACGATAGTAACTGGCACAGCCTAAGAAGGATTTAACTTCTTTGGTAGATGTGGGACGGGGGAAATCAATCATTACCTTAATCTTATCTGGGTCAGTTCTTATGCCTTCACGATCAATCACATGGCCTAAGTACTTCAGTGAAGATTTGCAGAATTCTGATTTGCCTAGACGAATAGTGAGGTTGGCCTCGCGCAGACGTTCGTAAACCAGGGCGAGTGTGCTGACGTGAGATTCAAAATCTGGACTGCAAATAAGAATGTCATCAAGATAACAAAAAACATGGTCACCGAGATCACAAAATAGAGCATCCATTAACCTTTGCAACTGGCTCGGTATATTGGCGATCCCGAATGGAGTAACTTTGAAACAAAACTGACCCCTACCCTCAATAAAGAATGCGGTTTTAATCATTGATTCTCTAGTCAGGGGCATCTGCCAGAACCCCATGCTTAAATCAAGGGCAGTAAGGTATTTAGTGTCACGCAGGTTGCTTAGAATTCGGTCAATGTTCGGTAAGCGATAACAGTCGGCTTTGGTAATCGAATTTAGTTTTCGCGGATCCAGAACGAATCGTGCAGAACCATCCTTTTTGGGGACAATAAATACATTATTTAGCCACAGGCTCTTGCAGGGTTCAACTACGTCCAGCGAGATCATTCTCTCTAGTTCCTCTATTAATTGTTGGCGGCGAACATGGGATTGAGGGAATGTTTTCTGTTTAACCGGCGGATGGTTACCCGTGTCGATCTCGTGATTAACAAGGTGGGTCCTGCCCAGACCTATCTTTTCGAAAGAAATTTGTTCGAACAAGTTTTTAATTCGGTCCAAGTCCTTGGACTGAGCAGGATTCAATTCTTCGGCAGGGACGAGACAAGATGGCGAGGGATTCACTGAGTACACGGGTTGAGTATTTGACTGTTTGTTATCCAGATGTCCAGGAAATAGCCTGGGAGTGAGTCCAGATGATTCAAGAAAAGGGACTCCAAGGATGAAACAGTCGTTTAGGGAAGGGACTAGGACGAATGATACCCAGGTGGTGGTATTGTCATAACGAATGGGCAAGGTAACGGTTCCGATACTACGGTGGGAAGTATTATCGACCGTGTGAATTGAACAATTACCAGGGGTGATTTTATAATTGAGATTAATAAAGGATTGGTACAGATTTCCGCCTAAGATGTTGATGGCTGCACCGGAATCAAGCAGACCGCGAAAGGGGACACTGTGGATTTTAAAATTCAAGTATGGGCGATTGTCACGGGCATTTGTAATTTTTACCGCATGGAGATACCAGGTTTCGTGGAATAATTTTACAGACGCCAGCCAGTCTAACCACTCCGCTGAGCGCGGGATTACGGGAGACTGGCTAGCTGCTAGTTTTTTGTTGCGAAAAAACTGGGGGGTGGTCTAGAGGTGTCAGGAAGGTTTTTTTTTTCTGCAATTCTTGGCGATATGGCCCAGGTTTTTGCAGGAGAAACATCTTAGGGGGCTCTTGGGAGGCTCACGAACGGCAGCTAGGGATTTCTGGACGTAGGGGTCGGATTTAGGTTCAGAGCGGCTGGGGTGGTCCGACGCACCAATCAATCTTTCGTAGGTCTGGCATGCTCTCTCCAGTTCCACGACGGAGGAGAAGTTGGCTGAAATTATTACGGGGGCTAATTTGGGCGAAAGTCCCTTCCTTAATACCTTGAGGATCTCCTGGTCAAAGAGACCGTCCTCCCCAATGGTATTATTGGTGCTCACTACCCGGGCGAAGTAGTCTGCCGCTAATTCATTTTGAGACTGGCGCGAGGACCATATCTCCAGCTTCTTTGAGATGACATAATCGTCATCCTCGAAACGCTGCAGGAACTGTGACTTAAGGAGCAACCAGTCACTGGAGGTCGTACAATACGCTCTATAGTGTGTCAGAGCGCGGCCTCTGAGGAATTCGGGAAGTGCAGATGGCAACAATTGGGAGTCGAAGCGTCTAGATTTGGCGATTTCTTCTAGACGGGTGAAAAATTCGCGCACATCTTCCGCGCCGGTGAAATGTTGCACAGGCCACGATGCGAAATTAACATTCAAGGGCTGAAGCTCTACAGGGGGTCGTGTTAGAGAAACCGATGAAGAGGACACGATTGAAAGGGGGGCGGAGATCGGCAGGTCAGCGACGGTGGAAGGTATGGTGAGTGGAACGACATCACTCGTCCGTGCGTTAAATTCCTCAGCCTGAACACGGACTTCCACGAGGGTATTCTTTGGCAATATTCCGCGATCCTTCAACGCCTTGCAAAGGGTTTTGAAATGGGCCCCGGGAACATTTACTATTTGTTCCATTATAAACAATTAATTACAAACTACCAATTCGACAATAAACAGTTAACAATCAATATCCGACATATGTTTAGCCCACACAAGTCCTTCATCGAATGACAACGCCAGAACGCCACACGTTTGGGCGCCAGTGTAATGGGTCTCTCCCTACCTCGGCTAGCGCAGAGAGCGGGCCCTTAGATCTCCGGTTTTCTCGTGAGATACTTTCCGGCTGTTTGTCATTCGAATAGGGAAAGGTGTAAATAAATACATATGACGGAATACATGAGGGTTTATTATAACA